>CM060920.1:486553860-487926360 GCA_030737875.1 Allium sativum | reverse complement strand
CCCTATGAGGTTTCTAACAGAAATGGGATTGAGAATAGGACCGAGAGGATACACTTGAAAGATATCATGCAAATAAGCTCTACAGGAAAAGAGGGATCAAAGATATACTCTTAAAAAGAGATATGATACGTGTATCTAGTCTTAAATCTTCTGAGCGCATTTTCCTTGAGCTTAACTCCATTGTGCTTTGATCGTCTTTAACATCACAATTCCGTAGCTTCTTAATTCTTGTTTCCAAAATATGAGTTGGAACTCATGCCACTGTTGCCTCTTGTTCCACTTTTACTTATTCTTCTTCTAGTATATTCGGCTTAATCATAACTGCGGACTCATGGTTTCATGCAAGCTCTCCAAAATGCACTAGTGAATCTTGGATCTCGTTCACTTACTAGGAGGTATTCCACGCAGAAGAACTATCTCTTGAAAATAACAAATATCAACCATGTTGCCAAATGTTCTTACTAAGGTGACTTTCTACAACTCATGCATAAGTGAAATGAACCATCCGCCTTAGTGGTGAACACTACTCGAGCGGATCAATAAATGTATCAAGAGATTCTAGGTAACTAATCATGAGAGAACCCTAAAGGTTACACGCGACTTCGAGGGTATTACCGAGGCAAGTCAAGAGTCTAGCTACCCTCTTTTCAAAACCGAGAATGTCACCCTTACTAGATAACTACTCCATCGCTAGAATCAACCCATAGCCCAAAACATAAACATAAGCATTACTTATAAACCCAACACTTAGCATAGACATTCTCAAATCCAAACAAATCATGAATACATGAGCCGATTCCCCAACAGGATTTGAGACAAAAATGGGATCCTCTAATACGCTAGTACTAAGGTGCAGAGACTCAACTATCGAAGCAGAATAAAAAGGATGCGATGTACGAAACAAAGTTCTAGCAGGATGATAGAAAGGAAAGCCTTTAACAGTAATGTTACCATCCCTCTTAGGTGAGAGTATACAATTGCCCTTTCGACGATCTTGTTCTTTTCCCATGTCCTTGTCCTATAGTACTTAACTACCTTCTTGTTCTGAGCCTCATTCGCCTTAACCACTCCTATCCTTTCTTGTATAACGCGGTAACGGGTCTCTTAAGAACTTCCTCCATCACACGGAAAGCATTTACGTAGCTAGAAAAGGATTAGTCACAGTTAAAACTACTGTGACTATAGGCGGAGGAAAGAAAGGAAAACATATTCTATCAGGGGAACGAAGGATAATGCTAATGGCCTTTAGGGAATAGCCTTTAAAAATAAAACTTTCCTTGAAAAATGCTTCTTTGTAAACGGTTTTCAAATAGTTTTCAGAAGGTTTTAAAACTTTTGCCCAGTCTGGTAACCTTATGCTCTGATACCAAATGTAACACCCCACCTCTACTAGGGTCACTCACAAAGGGAATGCACTAGCTTTGGCAGAGCATTATCTAGGTAAACATATGCAGAAATATTACCAGACAGAACATATAAAACAGCGGAAGAAAAATGAAACTTCATTTCTTTAAAATCAAGTAAGGTCTAAAGCCTTTTACATCAAAATGTCATTAAATCCATTACATCGAAATCTGCCTTGCAATAGTAAAGAAGCATAAAACCATAGTCAAAATGTATTCCCCAAGTAAAGCAGCCATAGCCAAAAATAGATCCAAGCCGTTCATGAAAGAGCCTTGGAGCTTGGTAGGATCCGAACTAAGTTGTATTCCCACCCTGCGAACCTGGGGGGGGGGGGTAAACGGAAGAAGAAGAGGCGAAACAAAAAGGGCCAGTCATAAAGACTGAGTAAGTCCTGGTGACTTTCAGCATAAAAACAGATAAAGATAACATGGCATGAATAAACTAAAAGTAAACATAAGCATGATGACAAGATAAACAACAGGCAAGATAACTAAGAATAACTCATGTGATTTTTGTCAAGTATAACATCGTAGGGTTCTTATTCAAGATAAACTAAGATAACAAGATAAACTAAGTATAATTTCGCAAGATTTCTATCAACCATCGCAAGATTTCTCTGCTTTACCATTAAAATATTTCTATGATATCTATTTGCTCTGCACCAACCGTACAAGTATCCCAACCCGTGTCATGTGTTGAATTTAAAAGGATCCCTTGCCCAATGTCATGAAATGATCCATTACTTGGTCTCACGAAACGATCTATTATTCGATCGGCTCCCTACAAGTCCTATCTCGTTCATGTGTCTGTGTCTTACGGCCCTATCACGAATGTAGTCACCTGTGCTAGGTCCACCATAGGGTGTATCAAGCCCTAGGGTGCCAACCACCGACACGAATCAAGCACGCACAGTGTAAACCTACTGGTGCCCAATGCCTGCTTTTTCAACTCCGGACAACGTGCAAGACCGTAGTCCGCCTGAACCTACAATGGCGCACCAACTCAGCCGTCGTTCTGGTCGCTTACAATCAGCCCAGTAATCGTGCCCCACCCTGCCTAGTTCCAGGGTAACATGATACATCTAGTGGGTTACTGCTGAAAAGGACCGCGTAACTAGGGTTTCCGTCCAGCAGGTTAAGTGTTGTCATTTAAATTCGAGACTTAACCCCATCAATCTAGCATGTCAAGTTGGTTAAGTGTGGTCATTCAAGTTCGTGACTTAACCCGTCTACGTGTCATGTCAAATTGGCTAAGTGTTGTCGTTCAAGTTCATGACTTAGCCCTACGAATCATGTGTCAAGTTGGTTAAGTATGTTCAAGCGGTTCGTGACTTAACCCTACCAAACCATCATGTCAAATTGGTTAAGTATATTCAAGCGGTTCGTGACTTAACCCTATCAAGTCATCGTGTCAAATTGGTTAAGTATATTCAAGCGGTTCGTGACTTAACCCTATCAAGTCATCGTGTCAAATTGGTTAAGTATTTTCAAGCGGTTCATGACTTAACCCTATCAAGTCATTATTTCATTTATGCACCCCAACCTCTCACATCAGACCTGTTGTTGTGGTCACTGGATATGCCAGGCGGTTTCGGGCAGAATTACACCATAACTCAGTCTAACCTCGGGTTTTCAAGTGCGATATGACCAACTACCCACATTGGATCCTATTGTTTGCAGTAACTGGATTTGCCGGGCGGTTCCGGGCTGAATTACACTGCAAACTCAACCCAACCTCGAGTTGGCCATTTTCTAGTTCATTCTAAATGTCATGTCCATGTTCAAGTTTCATGTCAAGTTCGTGTCTAGTTTCATGGCGAGTTTCATGTCAAGTTTCATGTTTTCACTTATGCCTATTATCAAGTTCATAACTCATGGTTTTACCCCAAAACGTGTTCCCAAAGTATTACTAAAATTTGCTGTAAAGTTATGCTAAGTTATAGCCTTTTTATTTACAATACAAGCCAACTACCCAAAACCCAACTTTACATACTAATATATATGCCCAAGTTCTAACTTTTCATGTCAATATACATATGCCCAATTCTAGCCAATTTACATATGTTCAAGTTCCACATCAAACTACATGTATTCCATGTTTACACCAATTTACCTATAACCAGTTCTAGCTTTTTACATATGTCACGATCCACGTCAAAATTACATATATCAATTTATATGTGTCCAATCCTAGCCAATTTAGATATATACCAAATTTCATGCCTTTTTACATAGATCCTATTAATGCCAAATTCCATGTATATATTATTTATGCAAATTTCCCCATAACAAGATTATACCAAAATTTACAGATCAAGCCCCAAACTTGCAGATACAGTGATAATTTCCAATTTCATGTTGCCAATAATTCCAACATATTCATATAGGCAATAATCCCATAATTCCCGCGTATACATCTCGTATGCAAATCGTGATTTTAGGCCAAGGTCCGAAATTGACCAAGGTTCATCAAAAGAAAATAAATAGGGGAAAGGTAGAATTCGTAGTAAAAGCAAGATCAGAGGGACAAACATCATCATAGTCATTAAGATTACAATTTGTTAATAATATTAACATGAATCGAGAAAACTAATTTACAACAGGCTGAATAGATTATGAACTTGTCATGAGAATAAAGATAGACAAGTCAAAAACTCAAGATTCAAGAAACAACAGAAATAGATCTGGATCGATAAACATACTTAGATCCAATTTCACTTTAATTCAATGCCATATTAAAATCAAATATTTAAATCGGAAAATAACTAGAACTTATAGAGCATGGCTAGCGAATTAAGAAGTGAATTTGTCATAGAAAGTTGCAGTGTCATTGATCTATTATTTTGAATTTGTTATAGAAGCTTCAATCTCTAGTTTGAATTGAGTTGCTTAGGTTGATGTTGATTAGCTTCTAGTTTTGATTCCGGCGGAGTAGCGACGCCATTTTTATTTTTATTTAGAACAGAGGCAGAGTAGAAGCAAAATAGAATTGTGTGTACAGAAGGCTAGGTTTGGGGCTGTTTAAATAGGTTTAGGCAGATGAATCTGGACAGAAATCGGACTAGATACATCAGAACGAACGCTGGCCCAAAAATGGGCTCGAGGACTAGGTCGACACCCAAGTCGACTGGGCAGTCGACCTGGTCCTGGGGGTGTCGACTGC
Source organism: Allium sativum (assembly GCA_030737875.1). Classification (NCBI taxonomy): domain Eukaryota; kingdom Viridiplantae; phylum Streptophyta; class Magnoliopsida; order Asparagales; family Amaryllidaceae; genus Allium; species Allium sativum. The sequence continues at coordinate 487,921,794 of CM060920.1, read as the reverse complement.
ACAGTCGACTCCCCAGTCAACCTGGGTCTGGGTGGGAAATTTCCCGCCCAGTCTGTTCTGCGTTTGAAATTCGAATTTTGAATTCGAATTCGAGCTGTTTTGAACTCTAAATATTTCTGAAACTTTGGGGAGCCATAACTTGGTCATACGAACTCCGATTTTCAAAAACTCGGACTCGATTTCATGCAGAATTCTGAGACGAACGCAATGGCGCAACCCGTTTCCCTTGGTTCTTATTTTAAAATTTAATTCTGCCTAGATTTATAGTTATAACAGGTTATCAAAATACGGGTTGTTACAGTTTCAGAGCTAAAGGTTACTAGATCAGATAAAAGATTTTGAAAATTATTTTCAAAAAGGTTTTAAAAGAAAGCATTTTCAAAAAGAAAAGTCTGTTTTGAAAAACATATTCCACAAAGCCATTCTTTTCAGCATGTCTGGGGAACCTAATATTCCTGAGGGCATTACGATACTAGGTTAGTTCCATAGGTATTTAGAGGCCACGGCACCTGCCGGTGGTCAAGCTGACGTTCCTCCATCAGCTGCACCCTTCGTTCCTCCTCCTCCATGTGGAGATAACTTCTCTATGATCTGCAAATATTTCTATGCTATGGGAGGAAAGCCATTCTATTGAACTGAGATGCTCGTTGAGGCAAGGAGTTGGCTAAAAGAGACGGAGGATCTATTTGGAATCTTTGTAATGACCCGCATTGGTAGAGGTATTATAATTAATTTATTTAAATATTGAAATAGTGATATAGAGAATTAAATGTCGTAGAATTAAATAATGATGAATATTTAATTAAAATAATAAATTAAATAATATATTTAATTCTGAAATAATCAGAATTGGCTGAAATGACGATATGGTGTGAACCGGATCATTTGTGATATTTAATTCAGCTTGGAATTGAATTTGAATAACGAATATATTATATAAACGATAGTTTGAACATAGAATTTTAATATAATTAAAATCGAGCTTGAAATGGCGCTGTAGTTCGTAAATTGGCGATTCGAACTTCAACTGAATGTACAGGATTCGTTTTAAGCCGGATTTCTGTGAAACAAGAAACGTGTGGAGCTGGTGGAGTATATCTTTCTAGCGGAAGAGAAAGATCAGGATTTCATCGTGTAGATTTTGAGTTATGTCCAAATCAAATTTTAAAATAGTCGCAATAGAATTGTTTATAGACCATAACGGTTTATTCGATATAACTAGACGTCGGGTTTGAATTTAACAAGGTTCTTTTGGGAAGTAGTGATAATTTAATTTTTAGAATTTTACTGTAATTTTTAATTAAATAAATAAACAACTTTTTATTTGGAGTATTTCGCGCCCTATATTCAACATTTTGAGATTTCACAAAATGAGTTAATCTTCCGATATTATTATATTTTTGGAACCATGGCGCCTTGCTTGTCACAATAGTATGTTTATTTCTGTCAATAGAAATCTGTAAACAAGTAGAATTTCATATAACAGATACGTTAAATTCAAATGGACACACCGCACATAAAGGAATGGCTCTTCTGATTCCACGTTTCAGCAGAAGGAATGGCTCACATTCGAACACCATATATAAATTTTACATTTATAAATACCCCTATAACAACCTTATAACCTAATTTTTACTTTTCTCTAATGCGCCGTTCTTCTTTTTCCGCAAAGGAAAAAAATACGGTGGGTTTAAAAATCAAAAACAAATCAAAATAAAATCAATAAATCCAAACAAGTATGTATTTGAAATCGCAAGAGAAGTAGCTTCAGTTTCCTATCGGTTTTGTGCAATTCGATGCCTATACCTGGTACTCGAAAGTATACAACAAATTTAGGGTTGGGTTTCGATCGAAATACGGTGGGTTTTGGCTTGTGTTGATGATGAATTTGGGTTTGTTGGGTGAAACCGCACGTGTGTGAGGAGATTGGTGGGTTTCGGTTACAATTTATGCCATGGTCTGAGGTGTGAACATCGACGTCAAGCTGGTGAAAGGGCGTGCGAGCTGACTAAAACACGGTCGAGATATGGTGCTAGCGAAGAGGAAGTTGATTGTGTGATCGGCTGAGCACTCGGTGTTGAAACGAGAAGGAAATGATGGAAGGAAATTTGAAAATGGCTGTACAAAGGAGGATCGGGATTTTAGTGTTTTGGAGAAGACAAGGTAACGACGGGTTGGGTTGTTGGTTTAGGGGATGGGTCGTTAAAAGGAGGTATGGCCCAAGTATAAATTATAAAAGAAAGTTAAGTTTTTATTTTATATTTAAATAGTGATTTAACTTGTTAACGCGAGATATTGTTCATACGATATCAGAAATTCGAACCGTCAGTCACGTTAGGATCGTATGGACAGACTCTACACGATGGAATTGACTGGAAGTCCATCGGAGCTCGTTACAATATATGGAAAAATAAATTGTCCGTCTGAATCAAACCGAGAGATGGTTATCGTTACAAAAGATGATCGTCCAATGTGAGTAAATCTCACTAACTCTGAACAGTTTATAATTTCATGTTGTATTTTTAGAACTATTAAATATTGGCTGATTGATTGTGTGTTGACTGTTTGATTGAACTGCTAGTCAGTTAGTTGAATTTCTATATTGATTCTGTTTAACAGAATATATCATATGGAACTGAAAGTGATGTTGATTTTATATTATATAACATCTGTGGATGCAGGGAGACCGGTTGGAGGAATCCTACTGGATTCCTCAACTTTATTTTACTGTTATTCATATATGGTGATATATGATGTGATATATAATCTGTTGTCGATTATATGTGTTTGAACGATATTGGTCATCGTGATTTGATGTGTTAAATATCATAACATACCGGAATGGTGAAAAGGGAATTTTGAAAATGAATATTGAAAATAGATTATTTATAAAATCAAAGGATTTTATAAAAGAGATAATATTTATAACAATCAAAGGAGATTTTATAAAAGGAGATATTTGTAAAACCATTTACAAATAGAAGTAAAAAGAGTTAATCGATTAGGGTTAAATAAATACAATTATAAAAAGGAAATTTGTTTATAACCGAATAGGAAAACGTTATAAAAAGGAAACTGTTATAAGAAGGAAATCATTTTAAAGTGGAGAACCATTACTAAAAGTAAATCTTTAAAAATGAATAAACATTGTTAAAAGGAAGTCTTTATAAAGCGAATAAAGGAGTTAAATCGAATATGGATTCGAAAGGAGTTAAATCGAATATGGTATTCAAAAGGAGTTAAATCGAATATGGTATTCGAAAGGAGTTAAATCGAATATGGTATTCAAAAGTTAGTAAATCGAATATTAGTTATTCGAATAAGAGTTAACCAGTTAGAGTAAAACCATTAGGGTAAACCATTAGGGTAAACCAGTTAGAGTTAAAACAGTTAGTGTTAATCAGTTAAAAGTAAATTGATAGAGTTATATCGAACTAGAATTTATTGAATAGAGTTAAATCGAACTAGAGTTATTCAAATGGAGTTAATCGAATTTAGTTTATTCGAATAGAGTTGAAATGAGAAAATCGAATAGTAGATATTCGAAGTGAGATAATTGAATTAGAAATATTCGAAGTGAGTTGATCGAATCTAGATATTCGACAGGAGTTAAGTCGAATAAGATGTACTCGAAGAAAGAGATTATCGAATATAAGTATTCGAAAGTAAGAAAATCGAATATAAGTTATTTGGATAAGTTATTCGAATAAGAGTTAATCCAGTAAGAGTTAAAAGATGAACTTACCTTATTTCAAGATTTGAAATGTTGTTCAGTTAAGGTCTGAGAGGTAGTTATACCCCAACTTGATTGACTTCGTTTACAATTTAGAAATGGTTAAGGTTCGAGAGTGAAAGTGGTTAAGTAAATTTAGTAAATACGTATAGTGGTTCGAGTTGTCATCGCGATGTGATTTAAACATCTGTTTAAATCCAAGTAAAGAAGATTTGGAAATGTTTTCCAAATAGAATCAGAAACGTAATCAAATATTGAAATTGGAAATAAGGAAATATGAATATATATATATATATATATATATGATTGATGATTGATTGATAGAATTTCCATCTGGAAATAATATCGTTGTTTGCACACCTGTTTTTCTTTGATGGTTAAATCACAGACTATCAAAGTTTTGACCATTTTAACGTTGTTAATATGGAGAGACCAGTTGGATTATTATCCAAAGAACCACTCTGTATTTGCATAAGCGTTGCGAGTCATATATGCCAAAGATAATTGAAGACGGGGTAAAGTGCAAGTGCTATTGTATAAGTCTTAGATAATAATGCCTAAGATGGATGTATTGAATAGTGCCTTCGGTTCATCCGGTTCCTGGATGACTTGTATGGACGGATGTCTGACAGATTATTTCCAAACGACCACGTATATTGATTTCTCCAACCGTACCAAGAGTGGTCGGTCATGTGTGGCTAAGTTGCAAGATGTTCTTGTTGAACTCGGTGTATTCTCCTCTAGAGATATACCAGCAGAAGGTGGTTCCATACCTTGTCATAGTTGGAAATCCATTACCCAATAAGTGCTTGCGGTTTTTATTGTATATATATATATATATGGAATGTGAGATGCAAACGTTCCACTAGATTGTTATTTACTTGATCGACCAGATTTGTACGACATATCAACTCTATCACTTCCATATGCTATCAACTCAGCATATGCCAAGTCAAATATCATTTTAACTCGAGTTTCTTCTCGATTCCCAACTCTTAACTTGATTATCCCATTACACTTCAAATTTGAATCTCACAATCCAATTTGTCTTGATATCTTTCGAATTCAACCTCAGTTACCACTTTACTGGCTTTACTTTAATTCAAATTTGCTTTCACAAATTTATGTTAAATTTGTTTTTAATTCAAACAGTCTTTCCTTACATAACTCTCCTTCGAATTATCTCTTATTCGATAATTCTTTCTTTCGAATAAGGTATATTCGATAACTCTATTCAATTTACTCTATTCGATTAACCCTTATCAATTAACTCTATTGGATTAACGCTATTGGATTAACTCTATTGTACTAACGCTATTGGATTAACTCTATCGGACTAACGCTATTGATTTACTCGCTTCACTTAACTCCTTTCGAATAAACTATATTCGATAACTCCTTTAACTCTATTCGAATAAACTATATTTGATAACTCCTTTAACTTTATTCGAGTAAAACTATATTCGATTGACTCCTTTAACTCTGTCGAATAAACTATATTCGATTGACTCCTTTAACTCTATCGAATAAACTATATTCGATAACTCCTCTAACTCTATTCGAATAAAACTATATTCGATTGACTCCTTTAACTCTATCGAATAAACTATATTCGATGACTCCTTTAACTCTATCGAATAAACTATATTCGATAACTCCTTTAACTCTATTCGAATAAAACTATATTCGATTGACTCCTTTAACTCTGTCGAATATACTATATTCGATTGACTCCTTTAACTCTATCGAATAAACTATATTCGATTAACTATTTTAACTCTAATCGATTAACTCCTTCGAATAACCAAATTCGATAATACCTTTCGAAGAAACTATATTTGATAATCTCTCTTACGAATAACTAGATTCGAAAACCTTTCTTCGAATAAACTAAATTCGATTAACTCTATTTATTTAACCCTAATCGATTTACTCTTTTTACTTAACTCCTTTGAATAACTAATTCGATAACTCCTTTCGATTAAACTATAATCGATAACTCCTTTCGAATAACTAATTCGATAACTCCTTTCGATTAAACTATAATCGATAACCCTTTTCGATTAAACTATAATCGATAACCCCTTTCGATTAACTCATTCAATAACTCTTATGTGTTTAACTCTATTCGAATAACTAATTCGAATAACTCTTATTTATTTAACTCTAATCGATTTACTCTTTTTACTTAACTCCTGTTTCCATATATTCTAAATTCTTATTTTCTATTATCAGAAAACATTACTGATTTCTCGTTTGGAAAACATTTCCAAATATTCTTTACTTGGATTTAACATAGGTTTAAAACAACATCGCGACGACGACTCAGTATAAAGGGGTATTTGAAATTTGAAAAAAGAAATTCAAATTGGATTTATGATATATAGAATTTGAATTTTTAAATCTATGTTTAGAAAATATACGTTAACACTGGAAAAAATTTCCATTTCTAATCCATATTTCCAATTTCAATATTTGATTACGTTTCTGATTCTAATTGGATAAAATTTCCAAATCTTCTTTACTTGGATTTAAACAGATGTTTTAAATCAAAATCAACATCGCGACGACAAGTCAAACCACTATACTTATTTACCAAATTCACTTAACCACTTTCACTCTCGAACCTTAACCATTTCTAAATTAAAAACGAAGTCAATCAAGTTGGGGTATAACTACATCTCAGACCTTAACTGAACAACATTTCAAATCTCGAATTAGTGTAAGTTCATCTTTTAACTCTTACTGGATTAACTCTTATTCGAAAAACTTATCCGAATAACTTATATTTGATTCGCTTACTTTATGTGACGACCCCAAACCCTGTACTGACGTTGGCAAGGGTAATCTTTGGAATATAACACAGAAACAAGTAATATCAGAACAGAATTAAATAAATACACCAGGTAATGAACAATAGAATATACTGGATAAAAGTAATCATCAGAGTTACACAGTATACAGGATCATACTTAGTACAAATGCAGTTCAGATATACATAAATGTCTACAGCGGAAAACAAACATAATGTACAATAGGAGCTGAACAGCGTAAAAAGAGATAAATGATAGAATCCATCTTCAGCTCCAGCTATCCAGAAAGAACCAGCTAAACCTGAATACAAGGCTGCCCGTGTAGAAAAAGGGGCACCCAAATTTGAAAGTGAAACAAACTACGAGTCAGTCATGGGACTGGTATGAGAAATCTACTCAACACATTTAAATATGGCTAATCACAGGACCACGCCCCTTTCGTGGAACGGGTTTACTCCATTGGATTGCCAGTGCTTTAAAACAAATATTTTTTTAAACATCGCAATGCTTTTTATAAAAATGAAGCCATTATAAGACTCAGTTCCCATCACACAATGCAATGCAAACCGAAGGATAGAGTTTTACCTTATAATGGCCAAAATATGCTTGATACGAATAAAACAAAAGCATTTGATATTACTACTAGTGTTTATATGTTTCAAAAAAACAATTTCAATCATAACTATCAATCATAGACGGCATGGGTACCATATATCATGTCGCCATATATATATATATATATATATATATATATATACAATCAAAACCGCACGATGTCATATTTGGAAATTGGATTACCGTCCTGAACCAAGGCAAAAGATAGTCCTTACCGAATTCGAGACTTCTTAGCCCGAGCCTCAGGAACAGCCGCAACTTCCCCTTGGAGCGACAGGGCCGGTCCACCGATGTGGATTAAAATTCCTGAACAATGCGTTTCCCCGCCCTATGGGGCGTAAACGAGCCAACGAATGACTCCATCGGTCCCGGATCGACCGATATATCCGAGGCGCCTCGCTATCCATCAACCACATAAGTAAAATGTCAGGCCGCGTAAAAACACCGACACAGCTTCTATCTAGGAAGAAACGCATGCCCTCCCTGAGGTCCTTCTCTCGTTTCTGGTTCATACCGGGATGTGAGGCTCGTGAATTCACGTTATACACAAAGCTACGCCACACATGCGGTGCTTTGATCATCACCACAAGACTTTGCTTTTGAACAGAAGCCCTGATCATTTGCCACTTAGGCATGCCACACTATCAATTCATGCCATGCGACTGATATCCACCGATATACAACCTCTGAGCTCGTGCGTTTCAGAGAAGGGCGTTAAGCAAAAGAATAAATTCTCCGCCGCCAAACAGATGTATATTTAATAGAGATCAATCAACATAGAATAAAATCCAATGTCAGACACACAGTCCATTTACAAGTCCGTTCTGGGTCTGAACGAAACCGGAGGCACTAAATACCCCGCAAACCCATCGATCACCACGTACGTCTGGACGATCACCACTCATTATCCATATTTCGGGATGCCTCCCAATCAGGACCTCGGTTACCATCCAAACGTGGTAAAGATCTCCGGTCTTCGACCACCGTCTTCATCTTCGACTTTCAATCGTTGGTCAGTTATTTGAAATGAGAATTAACTCGGCCTTTTCAAGTAACTCACGTATCTTTAGAATTCCAAATCAATTTATTTCAATGGTTAAATCATTCGACAACACCAATTTTGTTCTTTAATGTACTTTTCACACCAAACACCTTCAACCATCAAATACCACATAAATCGAGCAAATTCAGTTTATTTCCATTCCATATCATTTATGATATTTTACAATGATTTATCGCTATTTTTATTTATTTTAAAATAGCCAATTTATTCAAAACGACGCTTCGGGCCATAACGCGGCCGTGCCGCTGTTTTTCTTCAGATTTGATTTACACATATCTGAAAACTAACCGTTGGATCTTCAGAAAATTTACATCATTAGCAAGATCTTTTCAAAACGAATCCAACGGTTCCAGTTTCGGGGAAATCCAATGGTCGGATCTCCCAGTATAATCGTTTGAAGTTTCGATTTCAAAATACGAACTGCAGCGTCGTCATTCGATTAATTATAATTATATTTATATATATATATATAAATATAATCGATTCTGGCGCTGTTTTTCTTCTGATTTGAATTAAACATTCCAGACAATCCAACCATTGGATATTTACAAAGTTGGTGCTGTTGGAAAGATTTTTCCAAAGCGAACCCAACGGTTGCGGTTTCGGGAAAATCCGATGGTCGGATCTCCCGCACTAATCATTTGAAATCACGATTTCAAAATACTAACTGCAGCGTTGTTTTTCGATATATTTCAATTCAAATTAAATATATATATCGATTCTTCGATTTCGAAGCTATATTCTTTTCATACATTTGATAAAAATGATATTTTTATCCAACTGTCTTCTATTTCAACACTCCACAATATTTAACAATTCGTGTATATAATAAAAATGTGATTTTTATTGTAAAACAATTCATTTCAAAACACTATTATTTTATATAGTTCATATAGGTAATAAAAATAGGATTTTTATTATAAAACAATTTCTTTCAAAAGGAGACTATTTTATATAGTTCATATAGATGATAAAAATGTGATTTTTATATTTAAAACACGAACACCATTCAACACATGAAGGTTTTCTATTCAACGAATAAATATAGTTTCAACAAATGAAAATAATTCAAACACATGAATATTATTCAAAATTTCGGCAGCATAACGGCAAGGTAGTTAAAACCGGGACCGTCCCTAGTACGGCTCCTCGCTCTACCTTAAAACCTCGCGGTTTTTAACAATGGGGAATCATGCATCTAATTCGAACGCAGGCGGCATGTATATTCATTTCATCTCCACAAACTAATCCTATCTGGTTTCAACCAAATATTTCTCATCCACAAATGGGTATTTTTCAACCACAATCAATCAATATCAACCACAAACAATCCCAATCAACCATTCGCTATCAATCAATTTTCACACCAATCACAACCAATAAATATCGTCCATGGTTTGGGGACGAGGGGCATGTATATATATATATATATATATAACAATTAACTTCTATTTCAACACACATGTAATTTTTACAACGCATATACAACTTATACATCGAACGTACAACTTATACAACGCTTGTACAAGAGGTGTACAACGCTTATATAACTCATACATCGACTATATAATTTATACATCGTCGTTTTCCATATCTTTTATAAATTAGAAATCTCACATTGGGTTCCACTCCACCAAAAATAGCAGAAGGCTCAGAAAAATACGCGGTCTCTTCTAGAATGTAGAAGACGTCCACACGGTCACGATGTTTCCTGTTTCATCGAATTTCGTCAAGAAACGAAAAAGATATGATTTTTACAGTGAAAACAAAAACCGTAGCGCTTTAAACTGCTATTAAATAGTTTATTTTAAAACCAGTCGTTACCTTTCTGATGGGGTTCGAAACTAGGGTTTCGTTTTTCGGGAAATCCAAGGCACAAGGACAAAATCCAGTTGCACCATGTCGAGGAGAGAGGAAGGCCGCGCCGATCGGTGGTGGTGGCAGGGGGTTCGACGGCGCCTGTACGTCGCGGCGGCGGTGGAATGGTCCCACTTTCCCGAGCTCGATTCGAACTCCACAGGTCACGAAAAAATCCAATCTTTATATGGATGTGAAGATCGTGAGGAGCACTACATAATTCTCCAAAGGGGCACGGGTTTTTATTGAGCGGATTAGAAGAAATCAAGGAGAGAAGTTTTGAAGAGGTTCCGCCTGTTATCGGCTACGGGGAGAGAGAAAAAGAAATTTTTCGACCAATGAGAGATTTTCTTTATATTTATAAATTTTTAAATTTCGAAAATACTCCCTTTCACACACGAACTCCAATCCAAACTCAACGACAGTCGTCCTTAGCGTTTTACCCCCATTCCGAACACAATGGGATATGTTTCGTAGGCCCATTCGACTGTTTCAGTCAGTTTTCCTTCAAATTAAAATATAATAAACATTCAATATTTAATTTGAACGTACATTTCAATTTGCCAGGGCTACAAACTGATTCGAAAAATTCCAGAAAAATAAATCTGGCTACGTTTTGACGATACAGTCCCAACAAAACTAGTTTCGTCGTATTCTGAGACCGTTTGCAAAAAGGCCCATTTCTGGTCGATCCAATTTAACTGTAATTGATCAAAACACGTTTTCCTTTGCCACGCTTACATACTAGCTTCAAAAATTATGAAATTTGAAATCTAGCTATAACTTCACATCCCGGATCCAACAAAAGTGGTTTCGTCGAATTCCGAGGTCATTTCCAAAATGGCCAATTTCACGGGCTATATAAATTCCATAGCGACCTTTCTGAAAATTCATTTGGCCATAACTCTTGCTTTCCGTTATGAAAATTCGATTTTTCAGATTCGTTAGAAAGGTATTCACTAACAGATTTATATATTTTTGGTTTCACTCAAATCCGTTTTGTTTTGCACCCGGTACAGTCTGACAAAGTTTGAATTCAAATTTTGAAACTCCAGCACCATTTCAGGCCTTGTTTATAATTATAATTAATTATATTCATTTTCAAATGTCGATTCAAACTCATTTTTCATCGCTATTATTTAAAATATTTATTTTAAATATTTAAAATCCATTATTTTAGCCAATTTAAAAATTTTAAATTGGTTCAGATTTTCTGGGTCGTTACAATCTCCCCCACTTAAAACTTTTCGTCCCCAGAAAGGAACAAATTCAAAAGTGGTTTGATTAATCAACTCTACGTTCGATCTGGCTTCCATTCTCCAACTTTTCAGTTTCTGAGAATTTTCAAATTCTTCAAAAAATTTGGCTAACACCCGGAATTTTTGAAAAATTTCCCCATAACCTCCTTTGTACGGAGAGAGGTTTGGAAATTTATTGTGCCGTATTAGGTACCCAATAAATCCTAATAAGCATACACATATTTATAGTGACATATTCTGGTGTTTACAGGGGAGCGTGTATTGATAATAACTTCAGAGAATAAATTCTTGTCACCCTGTCAAAGCCTGAGGGAGTGTGTATTTTAAATGCTCTAGAGGATAAATCCTCGTCACCTCATCCCGTGTGGGAAATGAATAGTCCATGTGCCGTATCTAATAACTAGAGAGACGTGATTATTGTCAACTCCAGAATCGTGTGGTTTTTTTATTAATCTGGCAATTTTATCGTTACAATTTAAATAGTCCATATCAGTCATCAGTTCAACCTGTAAAATATAGTCATCGCCATACAAGCCTCTCGCTCGTATGGTAAATCTTCCACCTCGTCACACAAGCTCCAAATGCTTATGTGGTATATGATGAAGTATGCCTATCTTCCGAAGTATGCCATGTAATGTAGTTCAAAATTAATTGTTACTATCCTATGGCGACGTTTATTTTTACACATAGAATAACCAGCACTCCGCATACAATGGCATTCACAGGAGTTGATATAATAATATTTCGCATCCAACTCATTAAGGTTTACCTATTTGTCGGGCATGCAAATAAAATCTTTACTCAACAGCTAATCCATTTAACTGTTCAAACATATATAATACACATGTATATATTTCTTTAACCTTGTTCTTTGATTTAGATCCCTCCTTCTTTTGCATTTTCAAGGACTAACATTTCCTGGACAGATGACCTTTATGATTGCAGTTTAGGCATATGGCGGTCATTACTGATTCTTTCTCAGGTCTGGCCCTTTTCCGATTTACTTTGGGCTTCTTACTGCCCTCAGACATCGTACTGTCCTCAGGCCAATCAGTTTCAGACTCATTTCTATTGCTAGAACTGACTTCCTTTTCGTACTGTAGCATACCATTCTTGTCTAGATCTTCGTACTGATAAGCCATATAAATCATGTCTGAAAAAGGAAGTTTCACACTCCTCATTACACTGTTCTGATATTTTCTTTGAAGCCCGTTGATAAATCTCAAATTCTTCCTCTTCGGATTTTGAATTAGATGAGGGGCAAAGTGAGAAAGTTCATTGAATTTCTTATGATATTCCGGAATGGTCATATCTCCTTGTATCAAATAAGAAAATTCATCACATAGTCGCTCAATTGCTTCTGGAGGAGTAAATCTTACCATGAAAATCACTTTGAATCTGTCCTAGGTGATATCACCTTCTGTATTATCCTTGATAACAGAATCCCACTAGAACAAAGCTTCATCTTTGAGTGCCCAGGAGGCCAGTAATCTTTTCTGGTCATCCCTCAGCTTTAATCCCTCAAAGATTTTCTCAGCCGAACGAATCCAGGCTTGTGTTTTCATAATTGATTCTTCACCCGTGAAGGGTTTTCCACCCAGATTCCTATATTTCATAAATAGAGCTTCTATATCCGGGTCAGTATTACCTCTTCTGTTTCTGGCACTCATTTTCTAGTTCTTCTGCAAAAAGCAGATCTAGTGTTAGGTCACAGAAAAGATATTTCAAAATATAGAGACAATTACTTGAATGTAAATCTGTCTATCAAAGTGTTATTTCATTCTGCCACTCATACTAGGATATTACTGATCCTATCTGTATTGAGTTACTCGTCCTAGAATACTACTAGTTCTATTTCTGACGAGTTCGTTAATATGTTATATTCCAGAACTAAGCCTAACCAAAGCTATGATACCACGTTGTGACGACACCAAACCCCGTACTGACGGTGGCAAGGGTAATCTTTGGAATATAACACAGAAACAGGTAATATCAGAATAGAATTAAATAAATACACCAGGTAATGAACAATAGAATACAATGGATAAAAATGATCATCATAGTTACATAGTATACAGGATCACACTTAGTACAAATGCAGTTCAGATATACATAAATGTCTACAGCGGAAAACAAACATAATGTACAATAGGAGCTGAACAGCATAAAAAGAGATAAATGATAGAATCCATCTTCTGCTCCAGCTATCTAGAAAGAACCAGCTAAACCTGAATACAAGGCTGCCCGTGTAGAAAAAGGGGCACCCGAGTTTGAAAGTGAAACAAACTACGAGTCAGTCATGGGACTGGTATGAGAAATCTACTCAACACATTTAAATATGGCTAATCACAGGACCATGCCACTTTCGTGGAACGGGTTTACTCCATTGGATTGCCAGTGCTTTAAAACAAATCTTTTTTTTAAACATCGCAATGCTTTTTATAAAAATGAAGCCATTATAAGATTCAGTTCCCATCACACAATGCAACGCAAACCGGAGGATAGAGTTTTACCCTATAATGGCCAAAATATGCTTGATACGAATAAAACAAAAGCATTTGATATTACTACTAGTGTTTATTTGTTTCAAAAAAACAATTTCAATCATAACTATCAATCATAGACGGCATGGGTACCATATATCATGTCGCCATATATATATATATACACAATCAAAACCGCACAATGTCGTATTTGGAAATTGGATTACCGTCCTGAACCAAGGCAAAAGATAGTCCTTACAGAATTCGAGACTGCCTAGCCCGAGCCTCAGGAACAACCGCATCTGCCCCTTGGAGCGACAGGCCGGTCCACCGATGTGGATTAAAATTACTGAACAATGCGTTTCCCCGCGCTATGGGGCGTAAACGAGCCAACGAATGGCTCCATCGGTCCCGGATCGACCGATATATCCGAGGCGCCTCGCTATCCATCAACCACATAAGTAAAATGTCAGGCCGTGTAAAAACACCGACACAACTTCTATCTAGGAAGAAACGCATGCCCTCCCTGAGGTCCTTCTCCCGTTTCTGGTTCATACCGGGATGTGAGGCTCGCGAATTCACGTTATACACAAAGCTACAACACACAGGCGGTGCTTTGATCGTCACCTCAAGACTTTGCTTTTCAACAGAAGCCCTGATCATTTGCCACTTAGGCATGCCACACTAGCAATTCATGCCATGCGACTGATATCCACCGGTATACAACCTCTAAGCTCGTGCATTTCAGAGAAGGGCGTTAAGCAAAAGAATAAATTCTCCACCGCCAAACAGATGTATATTTAATAGAGATCAATCAACATAGAAATAAATCCAATGTCAGACACACAGTCCATTTACAAGTCCGTTCTGGGTCTAAACAAAACTGGAGGCTCTAAATACCCCGCAAACCCATCGATCACCATGTACGTCTGGACGATCACCACTCATTATCCATATTTTGGGATGCCTCCCAATCAGGACCTCGGTTACCATCCAAACGAGGTGAAGATCTCCGGTCTTCGACCACCGTCTTCATCTTTGACTTTCAATCGTCGGTCAATTATTTGAAATGAGAATTAACTCGGCCTTTTCAAATAACTCACGTATCTTTAGAATTTCAAATCAATTTATTTCAATGGTTAAATCATTCGACAACACCAATTTTGTTCTTTAATGTACTTTTCACACCAAACACCTTCAACCATCAAATACCACATAAATCGAGCAAATTTAGTTTATTTCCATTCCATATTGTTTATGATATTTTACAACGATTTATCGCTATTTTTATTTATTTTAAATTAGCCAATTTATTCAAAATGACGCTTCGGGCCATAACGCGGCCGTGGCGCTGTTTTTCTTCAAATTTGATTTACACATATCTGAAAATCTAACCATTGGATCTTCACAAAATTTACATCAATAGCAAGATCTTTTCAAAACGAATCCAACGGTTCCAGTTTCGGGAAAATCCGACGGTCGGATCTCCCGGTATAATCGTTTGAAGTTTTGATTTCAAAATACAAACTGCAGCGTCATCGTTCGATTAATTATAATTCTATTTATATAAATATATATAAATATAATCAATTCTGGCGCTGTTTTTCTTCTGATTTGAATTAAACATTCCAGACAATCCAACCGTTGGATTTTTACAAAGTTGGTGCCGTTGGAAAGATTTTTCCAAAGCGAACCCAACGGTTGCGGTTTCGGGAAAATCCGATGGTCGGATCTCCCGCACTAATCATTTGAAATCACGATTTCAAAATACTAACTGCAGCGTCGTTTTTCGATATATTTCAATTCTACTTAAATATATATATATCGATTCTTCGATTTCGAAGCTATATTCTTTTCATACATTTGATAAAAATGATATTTTTATCCAACTGTCTTCTATTTCAACACTCCACTATATTTAACAATTCGTGTATATAATAAAAAAGTGATTTTTATTGTAAAACAATTCATTTCAAAACACTATTATTTTATATAGTTCATATAGGTAATAAAAATAGGATTTTTATTATAAAACAATTTCTTTCAAAAGGAGACTATTTTATATAGTTCATATAAATGATAAAAATGTGATTTTTATATTTAAAACACAAACACCATTCAACACATGAAGGTTTTCTATTCAACGAATAAATATAGTTTCAACAAATGAAAATAATTCAAACACATGAATATTATTCAAAATTTCGGCAGCATAACGGCAGGGTAGTTAAAACTTGGACCGTCCCTAGTACGGCTCCTCGCTCCACCTTAAAACCTAGCGGTTTTTGACAATGGGGAATCATGCTTCTAATTCGCACGCAGACGACATGTATATTTATTTCATTTCCACAAACTAATCCTATGTGGTTTCAGCCAATATTTCTCAACCACAAATGGGTATTTTTCAACCATAATCAATCAATATCAACCACAAACAATCCCAATCAACCATTCGCTATCAATCAATTTTCACACCAATCACAACCAATAAATATCTACCATGGTTTGTGGACGAGGGGCGTATATATATATATATATATATATATATATATGTATATATGTATATATAACAATTCACTTCTATTTCAACACACATGTAATTTTTACAATGCATATACAACTTATACATCGAACGTACGACTTATACAACGCTTATACAAGAGGTGTACAACGTTTATATAACTCATACATCAACTATATAATTTATACATCGTCGTTTTCCATATCGTTTATAAATTAGAAATCTCACATTGGGTTCCACTCCACCAAAAATAGCAGAAGGCTCAGAAAAATACGCGGTCTCTTCTAGAATGTAGAAGACGTCCACACGGTCACGATGTTTCCTGTTTCATCGAATTTCGTCAAGAAACGAAAAAGATATGATTTTTACAGTGAAAACAAAAACCGTAGCGCTTTAAACTGCTATTAAATAGTTTATTTTAAAATTAGTCGTTACCTTTCTGATGGGGTTCGAAACTAGGTTTCGTTTTTCGCGAAATCCAAGGCACGAGGACAAAATCCAGTTGCACCACGTCGAGGAGGGAAGAAGGCCGTGCCGATCAGTGGTGGTGGCAGGGGGTTCGACGACGCCTGTACTTCGCGGCAGCGGTGGAAAGGACCTACTTTCCCGAGCTCGATTCGAACTCCACAGGTCACGAAAAAATCCAATCTTTATATGGATGTGAAGATCGTGAGGAGCACTACAGATTTCTCCAAAGGGGCATGGGTTTTTATTGAGCGGATTAGAAGAAATCATGGAGAGAAGTTTTGAAGAGTTTCCGCCTGTTATCGGCTACGGGGAGAGACAAAAAGAAATTTTTTGACCAATGAGAGATTTTCTTCATATTTATAAATTTTTAAATTTCGAAAATACCCCCTTTCACACACGAACTCCAATCCAAACTCAACGACTGTCGTCCCTAGCGTTTTACCCCCATTCCGAACACAATGGGATATGTTTCGTAGGCCCATTCGACTGTTTCAGTCAGTTTTCCTTCAAATTAAAATATAAAACATTCAATATTTAATTTGAACGTACATTTCAATTTGCCAAGGCCACAAACTGATTCGAAAAATTCCAGAAAAATAAATCTGGCTATGTTTTGACGATACGGTCCCAACAAAACTAGTTTCGTCGACTTCTGAGACCGTTTGCAAAAAAGGCCCATTTCTGGTCAATCCAATTTAACT
Organism: Allium sativum; assembly: GCA_030737875.1. Taxonomy (NCBI): domain Eukaryota; kingdom Viridiplantae; phylum Streptophyta; class Magnoliopsida; order Asparagales; family Amaryllidaceae; genus Allium; species Allium sativum. The sequence continues at coordinate 487,904,281 of CM060920.1, read as the reverse complement.
ATAATTGATCAAAACACGTTTTCCTTTGCCACGCTCACATACAAGCTTCAAAAATTATGAAATTTGTAACCTAGCAATAACTTCACATCCCGGATCCAACAAAAGTGGTTTCGTCGAATTCCGAGGTCGTTTGCAAAATGGCCAATTTCACGGGCTATATAAATTCCATAGCGACCTTTCTGAAAATTCATTTGGTCATAACTTTTGCTTTCCGCTATGAAAATTCGATTTTTTAGATTCGTTAGAAAGGTATTCACTAACAGATTTAAATATTTTTGGTTTCACTCAAATCCGTTTTGTTTTGCACCCGGTTCAGTCCGACAAATTTTGAATTCAATTTTTGAAACTGCAACGCCATTTCAGGCCTTATTTATAATTATAATTAATTATATTCGTTTTAAAACGTCGACTCAAACTCACTTTTCATTGCTATTATTTAAAATATTTATTTTAAATATTTAAATCCATTATTTTAGCCAATTTAAAAATTTTAAATTGGTTCAGATTTTCTGGGTCGTTACAATCTCCCCCACTTAAAACTTTTCATCCCCGAAAAGGAACAAAGTCGAAAGTGGTTTGATTAATCAACTCTACGTTCGATCTGGCTTCCATTCTCCGACTTTTCAGTTTCTGAGAATTTTCAAATTCTTCAAAAAATTTGGCTAACACCTGGAATTTTCGAAAAATTTCGCCATAACCTCCTTTGTACGGAGAGAGGTTTGGAAATTTATTGGGCTGTATTAGGTACCCAATAAATCCTAATAAGCATACACATATTTATAGTGATATATTCTGGTGTTTACAGGGGAGCGTGTATTGATAATAACTCCAGAGAATAAATTCTCGTCACCCTGTCAAAGCCTGAGGGAGTGTGTATTTTAAATGCTCCAGAGGATAAATCATCGTCACCTCGTCCCGTGTGGGAAAAAAATAGTCCATGTGCCGTATCTAATAACTTGAGAGACATGATTATTGTCAACTCCAGACCCGTGTGGGTTTTTTTAATTAATCTGGCAATTTTATCGTTCCAATTTAAATAGTCCATATCAGTCATCAGTTCAACCTGTAAAATATAGTCATCGCCATACAAGCCCCTCGCTCGTATGGTAAATCTTCCACCTCGTCACACAAGCTCCAAATGCTTATATGGTATATGATGAAGTATGCCTATCTTCCGAAGTATGCCATGTAATGTAGTACAAAATTAATTGTTACTATCCTATGGCGACGTTTATTTTTACACACAGAATAACCAGCACTCCGCATCCAATGGCATTCACAGGAGTTGATATAATAATATTTTGCATCCAACTCATTAAGGTTTACCTATTTGTTGGGCACGCAAATAAAATCTTTACTCAACAGCTAATCGATTTACCTGTTCAAACATATATAATACACATGTATATATTTCTTTAACCTTGTACATTGATTTAGATCCCTCCTTCTTTTGCATTTTCAAGGACTTACATTTCCTGGACAGATGACCTTTTTGATTGCAGTTTAGGCATATGGTGGTCATTACTGATTCTTTCTCAGGTCTGGCCCTTTTCCGATTTACTTTGGGCTTCTTACTGCCTTCAGACATCGTACTGTCCTCAGGCCTATCAGTTTCAGACTCATTTTTATTGCTAGAACTAATTTCCTCTTCGTACTGTAACATACCTTTCTTGTCTAGATCTTCGTACTGATAAGCCATATAAATCATGTCTGAAAAAGGAAGTTTCACACTCCTCATTACACTGTTCTGATATTTTCTTTGAAGCCCGTTGATAAATCTCAAATTATTCCTCTTCGGATTTTGAATTAGATGAGGGGCAAAGTGAGAAAGTTCATTGAATTTCTTATGATATTCCGGAATGGTCATATCCCCTTGTATCAAATAAGAAAATTCATCACATAGTCGCTCAATTACTTCTGGAGGATTAAATCTTTCCAGGAAAATCACTTTGAATCTTTCCCAGGTGATATCACCTTCTGTATTATCCTTGATAACCGAATCCCACCAGAACAAAGCTTCATCTTTGAGTGCCCAGGAGGCCAGTAGTCTTTTCTGGTCATCCCTCAGCTTTAATCCCTCAAAGATTTTCTCAGTCGAACGAATCCAGGCTTGTGTTTTCATAATTGATTCTTCACCCGTGAAGGGTTTTCCACCCAGATTCCTATATTTCATAAATAGAGCTTCTATATCCGGGTCAGTATTACCTCTTCTGTTTTTGGCACTCATTTTCTAGTTCTTCTGCAAATAGCAGACCAAGTGTCAGGTCATAGAAAAGATATATCAAAATATAGAGACAATTACTTGAATGTAAATGTGTCTATCTAAGTGTTATTTCATTCTGCCACTCATACTAGGATATTACTGATCCTATCTGTATTGAGTTACTCGTCCTAGAACACTACTAGTTCTATTTCTGACGAGTTCGTTAATATGTTATATTCTAGAACTAAGCCTAACCAAAGCTATGATACCACGTTGTGACGACCCCAAACCCCGTATTGACGGTGGCAGGGGTAATCTTTGGAATATAACAAAGAAACAGGTAATATCAGAACAGAATTAAATAAATACACCAGGTAATGAACAATAGAATATACTGGATAAAAGTAATCATCAGAGTTACACAGTATACAGGATCATACTTGGTACAAATGTAGTTCAGATATACATAAATGTCTACAGCGGAAAACAAACATAATGTACAATAGGAGCTGAACAACATAAAAAGAGATAAATGATAGAATCCATCTTCAGCTCCAGCTATCCAGAAAGAACCAGCTAAACCTGAATACAAGGCTGCCCGTGTAGAAAAAGGGGCACCCGAGTTTGAAAGTGAAACAAACTACGAGTCAGTCATGGGACTAGTATGAGATTTGTACTCAACACATTTAAATATGGCAAATCACAGGACCGTGCCACTTTCGTGGAACGGGTTTACTCCATTGGATTGCCCATCGCAATGCTTTTTATAAAAATGAAGCCATTATAAGACTCAGTTCCCATCACACAATGCAACGCAAACCAGAGGATAGAGTTTTACCTTATAATGGCCAAAATATGCTTGATACAAATAAAACAAAAGCATTTGATATTACTACTAGTGTTTATATGTTTCAAAAAAACAATTTCAATCATAACTATCAATCATAGACGGCATGGGTACCATATATCATGTCGCCATGTATATATACAATCAAAACCGCACGATGTCGTATTTGGAAATTGGATTACCGTCCTGAACCAAGGCAAAAGATAATCCTTACTGAATTCGAGACTACCTAGCCTGAGCCTCAGGAACAGCCGCAACTGCCCCTTGGAGCGACAGGCCGGTCCACCGATGTGGATTAAAATTCCTAAACAATGCGTTTCCCCGCCCTATCGGGCGTAAACGAGCCAACGAATGGCTCCATCGGTCCCAGATCGACCGATATATCTGAGGCGCCTAGCTATCCATCAACCACATAAGTAAAATGTCAGGCCGTGTAAGAACACCGACACAACTTTTAGCTAGGAAGAACCGCATGCCCTCTCCGAGGTCCTTCTCCCGTTTCTGGTTCATACCGGGATGTGAGGCTCGCGAATTCACGTTATACACAAAGCTACGCCACACAGGCGGTGCTTTGATCATCACCACAAGACTTTGCTTTTCAACAGAAGCCCTGATCATTTACCACTTAGGCATGCCACACTAGCAATTCATGCCATGCGACTGATATCCACCGATATACAACCTCTGAGCTCGTGCGTTTCAGAGAAGGGCATTAAGCAAAAGAATAAATTCTCCGCTGCCAAACAGATGTATATTTAATAGAGATCAATCAACATAGAGTAAAATCCAATGTTAGACACATAGTCCACTTACAAGTCAGTTCTGGGTCTGAACGAAACCGGAGGCTCTAAATACCCCGCAAACCCATCGAGCACCACGTACGTCTGGACGATCACCACTCATTATCCATATTTCGGGATGCCTCCCAATCAGGACCTCAGTTACCATCCAAACAAGGTGAAGATCTTCGGTCTTCGACCACCGTCTTCATCTTCGACTTTCAATCGTCGGTTAATTATTTGAAATGAGAATTAACTCGGCCTTTTCAAATAACTCACGTATCTTTAGAATTTCAAATCAATTTATTTCAATGGTTAAATCATTCGACAACACCAATTTTGTTCTTTAATGTACTTTTCACACCAAACACCTTCAACCATCAAATACCACATAAATCGAGCAAATTCAGTTTATTTCCATTCCATATCATTTATGATATTTTACAATGATTTATTGCTATTTTTATTTATTTTAAAATACCCAATTTATTCAAAACGACGCTTCGGGCCATAACGCGGCCGTGGTGCTGTTTTTCTTCAGATTTGATTTACACATATCTAAAAATATAACCGTTGGATCTTCACAAAATTTACATCATTATCAAGATCTTTTCAAAACGAATCCAACGGTTCCAGTTTCGGGAAAATCCGACGGTCGGATCTCCCGGTATAATCGTTTGAAGTTTCGATTTCAAAATACGAACTACAGCGTCGTCATTCGATTAATTATAATTGTATTTATATATATATATATATAATCGATTCTGGTGTTGTTTTTCTTTTGATTTGAATTAAACATTCCAGACAATCCAACCGTTGGATTTTTACAAAGTTGGTGCCATTGGAAACATTTTTCCAAAGCGAACCCAACAGTTGCGGTTTCGGGAAAATCCGATGGTCGGATCTCCCGCACTAATCATTTGAAATCACGATTTCAAAATACTAACTGCACCGTCGTTTTTCGATATATTTCAATTCTATTTAAATATATATATCGATTCTTCGATTTCGAAGCTATATTCTTTTCAAACATTTGATAAAAATGATATTTTTATCCAACTGTCTTCTATTTCAACACTCCACTATATTTAACAATTCGTGTATATAATAAAAATGTGATTTTTATTGTAAAACAATTCATTTCAAAACACTATTATTTTATATAGTTCATATAGGTAATAAAAATAGGATTTTTATTATAAAACAATTTCTTTCAAAAGGAGACTATTTTATATAGTTCATATAGATGATAAAAATGTGATTTTTATATTTAAAACACGAACACCATTCAACACATGAAGGTTTTCTATTCAACGAATAAATATAGTTTCACCAAATGAAAATAATTCAAACACATGAATATTATTCAAAATTTCGGCAGCATAACGGCAGGGTAGTTAAAACCGGGACCGTCCCTAGTACGACTCCTCGCTCTACCTTAAAACCTCGCGGTTTTTTACAATGGGGAATCATGCATCTAATTCGCACGCAGGCGGCATGTATATTTTTTTTATTTCCACAAACTAATCCTATGTGGTTTCAACCAAATATTTCTCAACCACAATTGGGTATTTTTCAACCATAATCAATCAATATCAACCACAAACAATCCCAATCAACCATTTGCTATCAATCAATTTTCACACCAATCACAACCAATAAATATCGTCCATGGTTTGTGGACGAGGGGCGTATACATATATATATATATATATATATATATATATATTTATATATATTTATTTATTTATTTATTTATATATAACAATTCACTTCTATTTTAACACACATGTAATTTTTACAACGCATATACAACTTATACATCGAACGTACAACTTATACAACGCTTATACAAGAGGTGTACACGCTTATATAACTCATACATCGACTATATAATTTATACATCGTCGTTTTCCATATCGTTTATAAATTAGAAATCTCACATTGGGTTCCACTCCACCAAAAATAGCAGAAGCTTCAGAAAAATACGCGGTCTCTTCTAGAATGTAGAAGACGTCCACACGGTCACGATGTTTCCTGTTTCATCGAATTTCGTCAAGAAACGAAAAAGATATGATTTTTACAGTGAAAACAAAAACCGTAGCGCTTTAAACTGCTATTAAATAGTTTATTTTAAAATCAGTTGTTACCTTTATGATGGGGTTCGAAACTAGGGTTTCGTTTTTCGTGAAATCCAAGGCACGAGGACAAAATCCAGTTGCACCACGTCGAGGAGGGAGGAAGGCTGTGCCGATCGGTGGTGGTGGCAGGGGGTTCGACGGCGCCTGTACATCGCGGCGGCGGTGGAAAGGTCCCACTTTCCCGAGCTCGATTCGAACTCCACAGGTCACGAAAAAATCCAATCTTTATATGGATGTGAAGATCGTGAGGAGCACTATAGAATTCTCCAAAGGGGCATGGGTTTTTATTGAGCGGATTAGAAGAAATCAAGGAGAGAAGTTTTGAAGAGGTTCCGCCTGTTATCGGCTACGGGGAGAGAGAAAAAGAAATTTTTCGACCAATGAGAGATTTTCTTTATATTTATAAATTTTTAAATTTTGAAAATACCCCCTTTCACACACGAACTCCAATCCAAACTCAACGACTGTCGTCCCTAGCGTTTTACCCCCATTCCGAACACAATGGGATATGTTTCGTAGGCCCATTCGACTGTTTCAGTCAGTTTTCCTTCAAATTAAAATATAAAATATTCAATATTTAATTTGAACGTACATTTCAATTTGCCAGGGCCACAAACTGATTCAAAAAATTCCAGAAAAATAAATCTAGCTATGTTTTGACGATACGGTCCCAACAAAACTAGTTTCGTCGAATTCTGAGACAGTTTGCAAAAAGGCCCATTTCTGGTCGATCTAATTTAACTATAATTGATCAAAACACGTTTTCCTTTGCCACGCTTACATACTAGCTTCAAAAATTATGACATTTGAAACCTAGCAATAACTTCACATCCCGGATCCAACAAAAGTGGTTTCGTCGAATTCCGAGGTCGTTTGCAAAATGGCCAATTTCGCGGGCTATATAAATTACATAGCGACCTTTCTGAAAATTCATTTAGCCATAACTTTTGCTTTCTGCTATGAAAATTCGATTTTTCAGATTCTTTAGAAAGGTGTTCACTAACAGATTTAAATATTTTTGGTTTCACTCAAATCCGTTTTTTTTGCACCCGGTACAGTCCGACAAAGTTTGAATTCAATTTTTGAAACTACAGCGTCATTTCAGGCCTTGTTTATAATTATAATTAATTATATTCATTTACAAACGTCGATTCAAACTCACTTTTCATCGCTATTATTTAAAATATTTATTTTAAATATTTAAAATCCATTATTTTAGCCAATTTAAAAATTTTAAATTGGTTCAGATTTTCTGGGTCGTTACACTTTCGAATACTTATATTCGATAATCTTTTTCTTTGAGTAAATCTTATTCGATTTAACTCATGTCGAATAACTAGATTCGATCAACTCACTTCGATTATTCTGATTCGATTATCTCACTTCGAATATCTACTATTCGATTTTCTCATTTCAACTCTATTCGAATAAACTAAATTCGATTAACTCCATTTGAATAACTCTAGTTCGATTTAACTCTATTCAATAAATTCTAGTTTGATATAACTCTACTCAATAAATTCTAGTTTGATATAACTCTATTGATTTACTATAACTGATTAACACTAACTGTTTAACTCTAACTTGTTTACTCTAATGGTTTTAATCTAACTGGTTAACTCTTATTCGAATAACTAATATTCGATTTAACTCCTTTCGAATACCATATTCGATTTAACTCCTTTCCGATACCATATTCGATTTAACTCCTTTCGAATACCATATTCGATTTATAAAGATTTCCTTTTTAAAAACGTTTATTCAGTTTTCAAGATTTAATTTTAGTAGCGGTTCTCCACTTTAAATGATTTCCTTCTTATAACAATTTCCCCTTTATAACGTTTTCCCTTTTATAACGTCCTATTCCGTTATAAATAATTTTCCCGTTTTAACTCTATTTATTTTCTAAATATTTCCTATCAATTCTATTTGTAAATGATTTACAAATATTTCCTTTTTTATTATTCTATTTGCAAATGGTTTGCAAATATTTCCTTTTCAAATCTATTCTTTGATTTTATAATTTCCCTTTTCTAAATATCTCCTATTTATAAATATTCCAATTTATGAATATTTCTTATTTATAAATATTTTATTTTCAAATATCACTTTGAAAATATTCCCTTGTCAACATTTCGGTATGTTATGGTATTCAACATATCAAATCACGATGATCAGTATCGTCCAAACACATATAATCGACAACAGATTATATATCACATCATATATCACAATATATGAATCACAGTAAAATAAATGTTGAGGAGTCCAGTCGGATTCCTCCAACCTGTTTCCCTGCATCCACATATGTTATATAATAAAATCAACATCACTTTCAGCTCCATATGATATATTCTGTTAAGCAGAATCAGTATAGAAATTCAACTAACTGACTAGCAGTTCAATCAAACAGTCAACACACAGTCAATCAGCCAATATTTAACAGTTCTAAAAATACAACATGAAATTATAAACTGTTCAGAGTTAGTGAGATTTACTCACTTTGGTAGTTCGTCGTTAAAGAACGATAAACTGTTTGTTTTGATTTGAATTAAACAATTTATTTTGCCGTAAATTCAAACGAGCTCCAATCTACTCCAAGTCAGTCTCATTTTGTTGTTCTCGTCCATACGATCCCAACGGATCAAACCATTTGAAAAATCTGATGTCATACGACGATGTTATGGTTTTACGAAGTTAGAACGCAATTTAAATAAATTTAAAAACTTGGATTATAAAATAAATGGGCCTCAACCTTTTCAAAACCGGCCCACTCATTTCCACAAAGCCCAGGCCGCACTCTTTCTTCCCTGTCTCGTGTACTCTTCCCACTCCAGACACTCCCGATCACCATTCCCCCCACTTCTTGCTTCTCGTTCTCATCCTCCTTTTCATAGTCAAAAATCGTACTTCACCATTTAACTCCCCATCGCACTCTCGACAACATGATATAGAAAAGAAGAACTCGCACCTCCAATACCATTTCCATCGTTCGCCCCTCCAAGCATTGTACAGGAAAAAGGTGCGATACTTTTTGATGTCATTCACCACAAAAATCTCCACACAGCTGCTAATCGATGCAACAAACTCGGATTCAACAACCATTTCATCATTCGTAGCTCCACCGTCCACCAAACTCCAATCCTACGCTGACGCTGTAAATTCCTCGTGATTGTGCATCGCATCTATGGAAATGCATATCATATTTGAGAGAATCTCATCAGGACCTCAAATATATTTTTCTCGAGATTTTATGTGGAGTGATTTATTTGTCTTGATTTTAGAAAGAGGCTTCTTCACATTTGAAGCTTTCTGAGTGGCAGCAGCTTGGGAGAAATTCTTATATAAGGGACGGGAATGTTTTGTGTGGCTGAAACGATGCATTGTTGGCCTAGTTTAGGTCACACCTCTTAGATATTTTACTCTCCATTATTTTATTAAGTTATAAAGATTTACATACCTCGATATATAGAATTATATTCATGTATGTGTGCCATGGACTGAAATAAAGATGTCGTTGTGATTAATAACGTTTTACGATCCCAAAAATATGAAAATATCGGTCCGCTAACTTATTCTGTGAAACCCCGAAAATATTGATACATGGTGCAGAATTCTTCAAATAAAAAGTTGCTTATTTAATTAATTAAAAATTACAGTAAAAATTCAAAAAATTAAATTATCGTTATGTCCCAAAAGAACATTGTCTAAATTCAAACCCGATATCTAGTTATATCGAATAAACTGTTACGGTCGATAAACGATTCATAGCGACTATTTTAAAATTTGATTTTGACGTGAATCAAAATCTACACGACGAAATCCTAATTTTTCTCTTCCACTAGAAAGATATACTCCACCAGCTCCACACGTTTCTTGTTTCACAGAAATCCGGCTTAAAACGAATCCTGTACATTCAGTTGAAGTTCGAATCGCAAATTTACGAACTGCAACACCATTTCAAGCTCGATTTTAATTATAATATAATTATACGTTCAAACTTTCGTTTATATAATATATTCGTTATTCTAATTCAATTCTAAACTGAATTAAATATCATAGATGATCCAGTTCACACCATATCGCCATTTCAGCCAATTCTGATTATTTCAGAGTTAAATATATTATTTAATTTATTATTTTAATTAAATATTCAACATTATTTAATTCCACGACCATTTAATTCACTATATCACTATTTATATAATTAAATAAATCAATTATAATACCTCTACCAATGCGGGTCATTACAATCTTCCCCACTTAAAATAATTTTGTCCTCGAAATTGCTAAGGTAGAGAACAACCCTATCGACAGGTTAGAACATATTTGTTCACTTCTTAACTTCAGTTTCAACTGAACCAATTTAATTTTCAATTAAATTATTAATTCTTATTATTGAAAATTTCCAAAAATTCTGAAAATTTTCTAACGCCTTTACTCTTCGAAAAATTTCGCCAACACCTCCTTTGTACTGGTCAATAGGTCAAACTCCAACTCGCCTCTCTGGGCCATCTCCAACCCAAAAGAAAATCAAACAGCCAAGCAGCTTGCCAATTCGGCTCATCAAAATCTCTTACCATATGAAATATAAACTTGTACCTTTTGTCGGCATATCATTATATCCTTTCCACATGTTATCAATTCAGCAGAAACAAGGGTCATACCAATCAAATTCCAATCTGCTTTTATCCACGACACAACCATTCGCTTATATCCGAGCTAATTATCATTTCAACTCGAGTTTCTTCTCGATTCCCAATCTTAACTTGATTATCACATTACACTTCAAATTTGAATCTCACAATCCAATTTGTCTTGATATCATTCTAATTTAATCTCAGTTCCCACTTTACTGCCTTTACTTTAATTCAAATCTGCTTTCACAAATTTCTGTTAAATTTGTTTTTAATTCAAACAGTTTTTCCCTTGGTGTTTTTAAACAGTTTACTCTTTTGAAAAATCAAATTTTCCTTTTGAACATGTCACTGAGCCCTTAATTAATATTCCATTAGTTAAATCACTTCTCTATTTCTTTATCAATATTTGTTAACCAAATATTTTCAATAACCATATTGGCCTTTTTCGTTATTTGGAAAACATTTCCAAATATCGCCTTCCTTTATTTTCTAAACTTTAGAAAATATATGCTATTTATAATTGGAAAATATTCCAATTACTTATCTCTTTTCCGATCTCGTTTATTTCTATACTTAGGAAATATTCTTTATTATATTTCCAAGCTTACACTTATTTGGGTTAAAACGGATGTTGTGTAAAACATCGTTACGACAACCCAAATACTAAATTCAACTAACTCTTACTCAACATTGATCTTTGAGCTTGAAATCTTACTATTTATTTGTTAATAATGAAATCAATCAAGTTCGGGTATAACTACCTCTCAGACCTTGACTGAATAACATTTATAACGGTAAAACAATTTTGACTACTTACTCGGATAATCAATACCATACAACTACTTATTCACTTTTAAACACTTATACGCTTCCTCTTTCTATTCTTACTAGATTTTATTCTTAGTCTTCCTTTTTGATTATACTATTCTATTTCTAAGTTCGTTTCCTTATCGACTTCTATATATATATATATATATATATATATATATATATATATATCGATACATTGATTTCTAACTATCAAATTATCTTAAAAATATTCTAACTCCTTAAATTCCCGGAAAAATTCGCCATAACCTCCTTTGTACCAGGAGCATCGGGATATTTCAAATAGCTTCCCATGGCCCTCACCAATCCAAAAGAAAAAGCCAAGCGGCTAGCCGATACGGCGCATAAAATCTCATATATGAATTAAATACATACCTTTTCGTCGAGCATTCTATTTATATACCTTCATACCTTATCCATACCTATCTTATGTATATTTATACCTGCCCAATCTATTTTATCTATACCTGATCGTTTTAACTCAATTCGTTAATTAATTTGTTAATTAAATCTTTAGTCTATTTCACTTTTATATTTGAACATGACATGTTCAAATATATTTTAACTTGCTTATTAACTAATTTGAATCCAAAATTCAAATTTAAGTTCTATATTCGATTTCGAATATCCATTTACAAATCCAATTCACCTTTCAAAGTTCAACTTCCAATTAAAACTCGATTAACTAATTCCTCTTCGACTTAGTTAATTCTATTCAATTTCTATTTAAATTTTATATCACTTCTATTATAAAAATCTATATATCAAATTCTATTATTCAAATTCTATATATCAAATTCTATTTTGAAATTCAACAAAACTTGTCTTTCCCATAACAAATTCAAAACAATATCTCTTGCAGTAATTCGTCACTTGCAACTCAAAAATGAATACTAATGATGCAGCTGTCATCATCAAAATCTATTTTCCAGCGATCGAAGTGAGTTCAATACTATAAAACCATTTCTAAACATTTCAACTTTGAAATCCATTTCAAAATATAATTCACACTGTTTGTAAAACAATTTAAAATCTCCCAGGATCTTAAATTTTCCTTATTTTTAATCCAAATCCATTTACAAACACTTATCCAATTCTCCAGAGTTTTAACTCAATTTCTGGTTTAAATTTTAGATTTAACTCATCTGATTTCACGTATTTCACTTATATGAATTCTGATCGGTTATTTACATAACCATTTAATTTATAATCTTACTCGATTATAATAACAACCAATATATCCACTATATTATAATTTTGATATATATATATCTTCTCTATATCAAGATATACCTTGGGTAAACTTATTTTAGTTTACCCTCTTTTCAAAACATATCGTGTCGACCCATCGTATTCGAGTGTTTATAAACTCCTACCGATACAGTGGATCAAACTGACCGACCAGAACTCATAAACAACTCAACCAATAAATCTCTACAATATAAAACAATTTTTATATCAATAACAAATACGTTCACTCGTATATATACACTCAACTCAATCTAGGGTATTACTAACCCCATCTCTACTGAGTCACGCCACAAAGCCAAGGTAATTCACTTAACCTTAAGCTTTGATACCAATTGTAATGACTCGGGTTTTTGGAGATAAATATCGAACATCCAAGTTTTGAAAAGGTTGAGGCCCATTTCTACCGGTTGAGGCCCATTTATTTTATCCAACTAAACTCCTCAATATTCGAAGTGAGATAATCGAATCAGAGTTAATCGAAATATACATCGAAAGTAAGCAAATCGAATATAAGTTATTTGGATAAGTTATTCGAATAAGAGTTAATCCAGTAAGAGTTAAAAGATGAACTTACCCTATTTCGAGATTTGAAATGTTATTCAGTTAAGGTCTGAGAGGTAGTTATACCACAACTAGATTGACTTCGTTTTGAATTTAGAAATGGTTAAGGTTCGAGAGTGAAAGTGGCTAAGTAAATTTAGTAAATAAGTATAGTGGTTCGAGTAGTCGTCGCGATGTGATTTAAACATCTGTTTAAATCCAAGTAAAGAAGATTTGGAAATGTTTTCCAAATAGAATCAGAAACATAATCAAATATTGAAATTGGAAACAAGGAAATATGAATGTATATATATATATATATATATCATATATATATATATATTATTGATGATTGATTGATAGAATTTCCATCTGGAAATAATATCGTTGTTTGCACACCTGTTTTTCTTTGATGGTTAAATCATAGACTATCGAGGTTTTGACCATTTTAACGTTGTTAATATGGAGAGACCGGTTGGATTATTATCCAAAGAACCACTCTGTATTGGCATAAGCATTGCGAATCATATATGCCAAAGATAATTGAAGACGGGGTAAAGTGCAAGGGCTACTGTATAAGTCTTAGATAACAGTGCCTAAGATGGATGTATTGAATAGTGTCTTCGGTTCATCCTGCTCCTGGATGACTTGTATGGACGGATGTCTAACAGATTATTTCCAAACGATCACATATATTGATTTCTCCAACCGTACCAAGAGTGGAAGCAGAGAAGGAAATTTCTTTTAGCTAACACATAATGTATGGTTGAGGACGTCAATCGGTGATTTGATGGATTTGACGATGTGGCATTCAAAGTGAATCTGGTGTGATGATAAAGCATAGCTTCTAGCCTCATCAACCGGAAAATGATAGAAATCGGGCAGTCAACATGGCTAAGTCGGTCGCACCGAAGTAGGGTGTATAATCACCTAATCTAGAGTTTCATTTATTTTTAAAATCTATTGTTGATGTTGTCCCATTCGGGAAACGGTTGATGATCCCAACTGTTGGTGATATACATTCGATACACTCAAGCAAAATGAGTGGTCGGTCATGTGTGGCCGGGTTGCAAGATGTTCTTGTTGAACCCAGTGTATTCCTTTCTAGAGGTACACTAGTGAAAGGTAGTTCCATACCTTGTCATAGTGGGAAATCCATTACCCAATACGTGCTTGCGGTTTTGATTGTATACTATATATGTAGAACGTGAGATGAAAGCGTTTCTGCTAAATGGTTATTATATTGTGGTTGATAGACATTATTATAATATCAAAAGGTTTTTGATATAAAGATATTTTGGATTCTCATAAGGGAAAACCCGTTCCGTTATACGGCGTGGTCTTATGAGATATCGTTTAATGGCTCAAACTGTTTTAAACCGTTTTACTCATACCAGTCCCATGACTGACCCGGAGTTTATTTTTTTTGTTTTCCCTAAACTCTTGGGTGCCCAATTTTGTATGGGCGGTCAAGTAGTCGGGATTTACAAATACTTGAAGAGCTGGAGCAGGAGGCTTCACGATCATATAGCTATAGTCTATTTCCGATATGTTGTAAGTGTTGTACTTTGATAATGATGTATATTCAAGTACAGATGTATATTTCAAGTTATGTTATATATATTATTTGTTATTCGTTCCACTGTGAGATTCGTATTACTCTGATGTTGTGTTCTTCTTCTTCTTCTTCTTCTTCTTCTATTCTAAGTTTCTATCTTATCTTTCCTCACCCTCTTATTTCTTTCATTAATGACTGGTATTTTTCGACGTTTGGTTAGTCATCATTGAGTTTATGGCGATAACCAAAGTCGACAAAATCCCGGGTCATTACAATCTTCGAAGTGGACGATCATAGGAAGATTCAGTTAGCCGCTTGGCTACTGAAAGATGAAGCTTCGTTCTGGTGGGAAGTGACGCAAGCAGAGACTTGGGATGATTTTCGGTAGAGGTTTGAAATGAAGTTTCTTTCTCAAGCCGAGAAAAGCATGCGAATTGAAAGGTTTCTAGTACTCAAGTAAGGAGGCATGACTTTCAAAGAGTATATTAACAAAGTCAAACAAAGAGCGAGGTTTGGATGGGAGCTAGTGGATACTCAGCATAAGAAATCTTTGCCGTTTGCTAGAGGATTGAATGAACCCCTCCATGGGTTGGTTATGTCTAATATTCCAATGGGAGAAACTTTTGAAAGGCTCGTTGATATGGCCTTGATGCATGAGGAAGATAAAGCTGAAAAGAAAGAAGTTAAGGTTGAGGAAACACAAAATAAGAAAGTATGGCCCAAGAAGGGACAACATCAATAGCAACAAAAGAAAGGCGGAAAGAATGACAAGGATAACGATAAGAGGAAGTGCCATAATTGCGGACGCGAGGTTTATTTGATCAAGGACTGTAAAAGAAGGAAGGATGCTTGCTTCAGTTGTGGAGAGGTCAGACATCTTTTCAAGGAGTACCCGAAGACGCAAGGACAAGGTCAGAGGGCTGGAGCTTATGGAGGGTAGGTGCATGCTCTCGCGATCAGTGCTCTAGATTGAGGTAGGAAAGTTTCTGTGGACGGTTTGATTTCTCTTTCCAATCATCATATTAGAATTCTTTTTTATTCTGGCGCTTCGCATTCATTTATATCTGATTCTATGGTTGAGTATTTGCAACTTATTACTAGTATGGTAGTGGATCCCGTTTTGTCTCAAACCCCATTGCTGGTACGACTCATTTGTCCATGATTTGTCTGGGTTTGATAATATCGGCGTTAGGCATCGAGTTTGAGTGCGACGCATATGTGCTCGGTTTTATGGGCTATGGTTTGATTCTAGGGATGGATTGGCTAGCCATATATGGTGTCATTCTGGATTTCGAGACGAGGGTCGTTAGACTTTTGACTTGTCATGGGAGGACCCTCGAGGTTTCTTGTGGCCCTAAGGGGTCTGTCATGCTTAGTTTCCTAGAGTCTCTTGACGCATCTATTGATGATCTACAATTTGTACTGGTAGTCCATGAGTATTCTGATGTTTTTGAGGAGGTTCGGGGCTTACCTCCGAGGCGTAAGATCGATTTTCATATATACTTGATAGATAATGCAAAGCCAGTTGCATTACCTATGTGCCGTATGGCTCCAAGGGAATAAGCAAGAAAGTAGGGGAGCTACTTGAGAAAGGGTTTATTAGGCGAAGCATATCTAAATAGTGTGCTCCGATGGCATTCACAACAAAGGAGGATGGTTCACTTCGCTTATGTATAAATTATAGAGAGTTGAATAAACTCACAAAGAAAGGCACCCACTCCCAAGGATAGATGATCTGTTTGACCAGCTTGTTGGTGCATCAGTATCTTCTCAGTTAGACTTGGCCATGGGGTTTCATCAGTTGAGGGTAGCCGAGGACGGTATAGACCAGACCGCTTTTACGACTCCATATGGTTTCTTTGAATGGTTCGTTATGCCTTTTGGGTTGACGAATGCACCCGCCTATTTTGTTGATCTGATGAGTAGGGTGTTTCGGGAGTCTCTAAATAAGTTCGTCGTAGTCTTTATTGATGATATTTTGATCTTCTCAAAGAGCAAGGAAGAGTATGCCCAACATTTGAGAGAGGTTTTGAAAACTCTGCATGCGCATCAGCTTAAGGTGAAATTCTCCAAATGCTATTTTTAGAGAAAAGAGGTAAGATTTCTAGGGCATATGGTCTCTAAAGATGGGATAGCAGTAGATCCTGCAAAGGTAGTTGTAGTTCAAGGTTGAAAAACTCCTAAAAATGCAACGGAAGTGAGAAGCTTTCTTGGATTGGCAGGATATTATAGGAAGTTCATTAAGGACTTCGCAAAGATATCAGCCCTACTCACTAGGCTAACAAAGAAGAATTTGACGTTTTCATGGGATATGGATTGTGATATTTCTTTCCAATGATTGAAGAGGGCTCTGACAACAGCCTTAGTCATGAGCTTGCCTGACGGAAACAAAGTATTCATAGTTTACACTGATTCATGTGGTACAAGGCTTGATGCGGTTCGGATGCAAGAGGGAAGGGAAGCATGTTATGTGGGTAGACAGCTAAGGGTTCGTGAGAGGAACTACCCTACCTATGACTCAGAGCTAGCTGCCATAGTATTCGCACTTAAGACAGGGCATCATTATTTGCTTAGAGAGAAGTTTGAGTTGTGTACCGATCATAAATCTCTCAAGTACTTGTTCTTAAAGAAGTATCTTAATTTAAGGCAACAAAGGTGGATGGAGTTCCTAGCATCTTATGACTTCGAGATTGCTTATACCCCTGGCAAGGGTGTTGTGGTGGCAGACGCACTGAGAAGGCAGAGGATGGCCCTAAGTCCTCTGTTTGTGGAAAGGAAACGCTTGGAGTTTATATCGAATTTTGATTTTAGACCCTCCACCGAGTTTTTTCCTGGCTTATTTGCATCACTGGAGGTGCTACCTACTCTTATGGATCAGATAGGAGCTTCGCAGCGAGAGGATCCACAGATTTCAGACATCTTGGATAAGCTCAGTAAAGGCGAGACTTCTAGTTACCTCAGTAGATATTCCATAAATGATAAAGGGTGGTTGCGACGAGATGGGAGGCTTTGTGTTTCCCGAATTGGGAATTTGTTGAAGATAGTCCTAGAGGAAGCCCATCATTCTAAGATGACTATTCATCCAGGTGGAGATAAAATGTATAGGGATATGAAGAGGGTTTTCTTTTGGGCTAGGATAAAGAAAGATGTGGTGGAATTTGTTTCTCAATGTTTGGTTTATCAACAAGTTAAAGCTGAGCAAAAGAAGCCCGGTGGTTTACTTATTCCATTGAAGGTTCCACAGTGGAAGTGGGAGAGCGTCTCTATGGATTTCATAGATGGTTTTCCTAGATCAAATAAAGGCAACACCAATATTTGGGTTGTAGTAGACTGACTTACTAAGAGCGCTCATTTCATCCCAGTTAAGAGTAAGAGGATGACAGCATGGTTGGCAGCAGTTTACGTTCGTGAGATAGTCTGTCTTCATGGAGTACCTTCCAGCATCGTAAGTGATCGTGAACCCATTTTCACCAGTGAATTTTGGAGGAGCTTGCAAGAAGCGTTAGGTACACAGTTGTGTTTGAGCACCGCTTATCACCCTCGGACCGATGGATAGAAAGAAAGGGTGCATAGAGTTCTTGAGGATCTTTTAAGACTGTGTATCCTATACTTCGGAGGAACTTGGGAAGAGCATCTTCCTTTAGTGGACTTCGCTTACAATAACAGTTATCAAGCTAGTATCGACATGGCATCCTTCGAAGCATTGTACAGACAACCCTGTAGATCACTAACTTGTTGGTGGGAATCTACATAAAAACTTTTACTTGGACCGAATATGTTTAGAGAGACATCCAAAAAGATTTACCTTATCCGCAGACGAATGAACCAGGATAGGCAGAAGTCCTGCGAAGATAAGAGAAGGACTAACATTGAATTTGTGGTGGGAGACATGTTTTTCATTAAGGTGTCACCTTTGAGGAATGTGGTTCGCTTTGGATCTGTAGGGAAATTGGTACCAAGATTCATGGGACCATTTCCCATAACATAAAGGATTGGCCAAATGGCCTATAGAGTAAAGCTACCAGAAAGACTATCCGGTGTTCATGATGTTTTCCATGTTTCTTATTTGCGGAAGTTCTTTCACGATACCGCCGAAATAGTTGAGCCGAGAATATTGGAAGAAGTAGAGGGGGAACGGGAAGCAACAGTTAGGTGAGTTCCTACCCATATTCTTGGATCATAAATTAAGAAGCTACGCAACCGAGAAGTCAAGTTGATGAAGGTTCAGTGGGGAGATAACCCAGAGGATGCAACATGGGAGACCGAAGACAAGATTCGTGCTTCGTACCCTTTTCTTTTCGAGGGTATGTTCTTAACTTCCTTTCCAAAGCTTTTATTTATGCTTGTTTCTACCATTTGAGTATATCCTATCAACCGAATCTTCGACCTTTAGGTAGGAAACCCATGGATGTAAAAATGTGCTTGAGACATGTTATTTTTGATGGATACAAGTGGATGAAAATGTTTGCTAGTGGTTGCTTGTGGATGCATATACACACACATTAGCCACTAGATTGGCTCAATCACTCTCATACCGGGTATGGATGTGTATGCACTTTTCCACTTTTTACGGATGGAAATGGATGTATCATCATATGGATGTTGTGTTTTGACGATGATTATGCACACATATAGAACTTACAAGTTATAATAGGATTATTTGCGAACATGTTGGATTCATGGCACTAACATACATTGCATTAAGGAGGTCGACTGAATCAGTAAACCGCCTGATCTTCGCATTAGTATTGGGACATATACACACACCTTTATATATGTTCATATAAGCATTAGAAATATTTTAAGGACAATGGATGCCTATGATTGGTGGATGAGTAGATGGATGTGGATGTTAGGATATACATTCTTCTTAACTTGGAGATTTCGAGGAAGAAATCCTTTGGGGGAAACGTTACACCTCGTATTTTAACAACACTAAGAGATGATAAATTAAAGAATAATTAAATTAATATTCAAAATTAAGTGAAACGGGCTGTTCCATTGCGTTTGTCTCGGAATTATGGTCAAAATAGACACCTATTTTGTAATGTTTCTTTTTCTTTTTACCTATAACGCTTCATGAAACTTAATGCATTCTCTTAATGAGTGACATTAACGGATGTGGGGTTTCGCTAACTTATCCCATTATATAAGTTATCTCATTCCCTCTATCGTTTTGTAACACCCCACCTCCTTTAAGGTCACTCACAAAGGGAATGCCTTAACTTTGGTGGAGCATTTTAGTAAACAGAACAGAAACTTACAAGACAGATAAAACAGTACCTGAAAAATTTATAACTTTATTACAACAGAAACAGAAATAAGCTTGCTTACATCCTTTCAAATCACAATATCAGAATTCAAGTAAAAAATATCAGTCTTGTACAAAAGCCTTCAGAATGCATAGTTTAAAATCATAATCCCCACAGAAGAAGACAAGCCATACTTTAAGCACTTCAAGCGGAAGAAATCTGGATCAAGCTAGAGTATTCCCTTCTACAAAACCAGGGGAGGAAACGGAAGAAAGGAGCCGAAACAACAAGGGTCAGACAAAAAGTCTGGCGAGTCCAGTGATTTTCAGTTATGAACAGATAATAATAACATGACATGAAAATAACACTGGATAAGAGATAACAGTAACAGGTGTAGCGGATATTACAGAAGAACAGAATGACATAAGCTATTTCTTTACACTTCTCTACACTAATACTAGTATAACATGATTAGGTGTTACCCTAATGTCTAAACAGAAACAGAAATAGAATAATGGGCCTTTACCACCCTAACGGAAAGTACAGAAACAGAATGCTAGTAATGGGCCTTTACCACCCGAACAGAGACAGAAACAGAAACAGAATAATCGCTACGGAAACAGAATGTTAGAATTAGATGTACACTAGTAAATGGGCCTTTACTACCCGAACAGACGGTACCACGCAGAAACAGACAGGTGTTACCACCCAACAAAAACAGACGGTACCAACAGAAATAGACAGAACTAAGTGTACCCTAAAACCCTACCCCAAGCGATCGGCTCCCTATTACATAAATACCCTGTGTCGGCCCCACATTAGGGTGTATCACTCCCTAAAGTGGCAACCAATTGGCACAGACCTATTTACAGATGTCACGGCGTCTTACATCCTCAGAGGCAGACCGGGATCCATGCACACACATGACCCGATTAAAATGCACCATCAACACCCCTCGCCATTATCAGAATGAACCGCTTATAATTAGTTCAGTAAGCGTGCCCGGACCCTACCTACTGTTGGGTCAAAGTTTTGATACCAGAAAGGGTTACTGACTAATATGGGTCCCAAACAACAGATGACACAAGTAAATTCCCTCCTAACCTTGTGTCCCCAGACTAATAGATTTCAGATTAACTTGTTTACATGTTCAGACTTACAGAGATCAGATTTACTAGTTCACAGATCAGAAAATCAAATCAACAAGTTTTCAGACTAACGGATCAGATGTACTGACTTAACAGAATTTCAGATTTGTCTAACTTTGTGTTGGCCCTACAGATTCATGAACGGGTTTATTATATTCATTGGTCCAATTGGTTTAACCTTACCCACCCAACACGTTTTAGACATCATATTTATCTCAGATTTTCATTAATTAAATATTAATGCCCAGACCTCTCACATTAGACTGACAGTTTGCGGCTACTGGTTAGGCCGGTTGGTTTGGGGCAGGTTTCTGCCGCAAACTGAGTCTAACCTCGGGTTTCAAGCACGTTATGACTAACTTCTCACATTAGAACCTATTGTTTGCGGCCACTGGATATGTCGGGCGGTTCCGGGCAGAATTACGCCGCAAACTCATTCTAACCTCGAGTTAGCCATGTTTATCTTTGCGGCCAATTAATTAATAATTTACCATTTATGCCCACGCCTAATATACATGTCAATTATTCATAGCTAATTCAGATTATGTCAATAACAGACTGAATATATCAACTTAACAGATATAGCAGTTAACAGATTTTCGCAGATAAGACGACTTAACGGATTCAGCAGATTAAGTAATTTAGCAGATTTAGCGTATAACAAATTTGGCATTTTCAGCAGACTTAGCAGATGACAGATTTGGCAGATGAACAGATCTAGCAGACTAGGCAGTAGAGCAGAACTAGCAGATTAAGCAATATAACAGAACTAGAAAATTAGGCAAATATAGCAGATTTAATCATTCCTTAAAGTGACACAAACATACCTTGCCTAATTATAAATTTGGCCTAAGTTTGCATGCCTAAATAGTTGTCTTGATTCACACTATGATCATATATCCCACGTTTGCTTTGAATTTACATGTCATAGATTATGGTCATAATTTACATGTCCTAATTTAGTTCAACTTGCCTAGTACAAAAGATTCACATATAGATTATACCAAATACATCCATCGATTTCAATGCATGTCATATATTCAAAAATCTCGCACTTAGGTGTTATTCACATTTGATAGTTATCAAATCTTAATATAGATCCTCACACCTAAGTCATATTCTCTTTCAAATCATGAATTGTTATATAAACAATATGCCCAAGAATCTAGTTATAACAGATCTTAATTCAAAATATGTGTTATGTCCAATGTCTCAAGTCACATGTTAACATACCATGGTTCCTCTTCTTCCAATTCATAGAATATGCATAGATCTAAATCTAGTTTACAACCTATGTCCTTTTTCTTAAATCAATCACAAATTAACCATGTCCAATTATGCCACATTCATTATTTGTCCCAAACATTTTAGCGTTCATCCGTTAATCTCTTAGGAGATTGACGCAGGCTCGTAGTAGCCTGGCTATAGAACAGAAAAAAGAAGAGATACAGAATAAAATAGATCAGAACAGAACATACACAATCTCAAATTCAGATTTACAATCATGTCACAATTATGATTAAAGTTTATATCGGAAAATAACTGCACTTGCGTTCCGTGGTTAAAGAAAGAACTTTAATTTGTTGTAGAATCGTTGTAGGAGCTTTAATCTCAAGTTTGATTGAGTTTGGAGGCTAAGAGAATTGCTTAGAGAGCGGCGGCCATGATCAAGAGGAAGTCCAGCAACATTTTGATGTAAGAATGTTTTGTTATCCATTAGGTTAGGTCTTAGGATGTATTTATAGGTGTAGGAACTCATTTAGGCCCTCAGATTAACCCTAGAACTCATCAGGTCCGTCCAAACACGTCACAGCCCCCAAAATCGCACACACACACGCACCAGGTTCGACCAGGGAGGTCAACCCCCAGGTCGACTGCCCAGTCGACCTGGTCTGGGGGGTCGACTGCCCAGTCGACCTGGGTCTTGGGGGGTCGACTGCCCAGTCGACTCCCCAGTCGACCTGGGTCTGGGCGGGAAATTTCCCGCCCAGTCTTCTCTGGGTTTAAAATTCGAATTTTTGAATTCGAATTCGAGCTCTTTTGAACTCCAAATATTTCTGAAACTTCGGAGGGTCATATCTCCCTCATACGGACTCCGATTCTTGCAAACTCGAACTCGTTTCCAAGTAGAATTCCGAGACGAACACAATGGCGCAACCCGTTTCCCTTGATTCTTATTTTAAAAATTAATGATCCTCTGATTTGTTACTTTTACGTTCACAGAAAATACGGGGTGTTACATTCTCCCCTCCTTAAAGGATTTCGTCCCCGAAATCTTCAAGTTAAGAAGAATGTGTCCTACCATCCAACATCCATCTACTCAATCATCAATCGCTGGCGTCCATTGTCCTTAGAAACTTCTAATGTTGTATGAACATATGCAAAGGTATGTGTATATGTTCCTTATCTAATGCAAAGATCAGGCGGTCTACTGATTCAGTTAACATCCTTAATGCGAATTATGCCAGTGTCATGAGTCCAACATGTATGCAAATTTTCCTATTTGATACATACCATTTCTATATGAGTGCACAACCATTCAGTCATATGCAACATCCATGTGCTGAGTCAATCATTTTGCATCCACAAAAATTGAAAATGCTCACACATCCATATGTAGTATGAGAGTGTTTTCGAGCCGATCTAGTGCCTAGTGTGTGTATATGCATCCACGAGCAACCACTAGCAACCACTTGCATCCACTGGCAACCATCAAGCATAACATGTCTCAAACACATGTTTACACCCATTAGTTTCTACCTAAAGTTCGAAGATTCGGTCGATATGATACAGTCGAATGATGGAAGCGAGTACAGATAAAACAAAAACTTGGTTCCCATTAGGCATGGGTCCTAAGTATCGGCCCCGAAGACCGAAACCAACATCAAATTGACACCCAGAGGATTACCCTCTTTAGCTAATGTCAAAACTGGAAATCCTAACCTTATCGGGAATATTCAGATATTAACAGATTACTGGTACAGATCAGGTTACCGAACTAAGCATGATAAAACCCAGAATGTATGCGTCCTACTTGACGCCTAACACAGATATCTCTCAAACCCCAGTCACAAACAGATGAGTCATATTCCTTATGGATTTGGGTCTACAGCGGAATCAGAAACAATACTAGTATTAAAGTGCAGAGTATCGATTACAGAATCAAAATGCCAGAATCAGAAAGAGTTTTAACTCAAAAATCAGATAAGAAACTTAAACCTTCTACTCAAAATTTCTTATTTCTATCCTATCCATTCGCCTGTCCTCCAGAAGTGGGTTCTGCCCTTTGTCCTTGCCCTCGTTTCTTCGGGCAGTCCCTAGTGAAGTGTCCCATCTCACCACAGTTGAAGCAAGTTCCCTTCCTTTTTCTGCAATCCTTATTCAGATGAGTCGAGCTTCCACAGGTAAAGCACTTTTTCCCCTTCTTATCTTCAGACTTCTCATCCTTCTTTTGTGTTTCCTTTTTGGGCAATGCTTTCTTATTCTGTGGTTCTTCCTTCTTTTTCTCTTTCGGGCCCTTGTCTTCCTCGTGCAATAGTGCCATGTCCACTAATTTCTCGTAAGTCGCTCCCATGGGTACATGGGTCATGCCTAGGCTGTGCAGTGTCTCATTCAATCCTTTAACAAAGCGGAGAGCCTTTTTATGCTGATTGTTGACTAAATCCAATCCGAACCTAGCCAGTTGGTTGAACTGGTTGACATATTCCTTGACCGTCATACTTCCTTGCTTAAGAGATAAGAACTTTTCCAGTTGTAGACTTCGTTCAGCTTGCGAGAGGAATTTTGTCTCAAACCTTGTTCTGAAATCCATCCATGTTTCAACTGGCCTCTCGGCGTTAGTGACTTCCCACCAATATGAAGCTTCGTCTTTGAGCAGCCATACCGCCAACTGTACGTACTGCCTATCGTCCACCTCGAAGATAATGAATAGATCCTCAGTTTCTTTGAGCCAGTTCCTTGCCTCTACGAATGATTCAGTTCCCGTGATATCCTTCCTACCCATGGCCCTAAAATCTCTACAGATCTTTGAGAAAGAAATTGCACGAGGAGGGGATCATTTGCTGGACCTGCGGCAGCAGTCCTAGCTTCAAGATATTGACGAAACCAACCGAGTACATAAACACCCTCTGGTATCTCAGATGCTTCAGACATGCTGAAACGAAAAAGTAAAGATTCAATTACAAAAAGGACTCAAGGAAAGGTATATGGCTCTTGGGTATTATGTTTTTTAAAATAAGCTTTATTTTTGAAAATACTTCCTCTCAAAACCTTTTTGAAAATAGTTTTCAGAAACTTTACCCAATCTGGTAATCTTCGGCTCTGATACCAAGTGTAGCACCCCACCTCCGTTAAGGTCACTCACAAAGGGAATGCCTTAACTTTGGTGGAGCATTTTAGTAAACAGAACAGAAACTTACAAGACAGATAAAACAGTACTTGAAAATTTTATAACTTTATTACAACAGAAACAGAAATAAGCTTGGTTACATCCTTTCAAATCACAATATCAGAATTCAAGTACAAAATATCAGTCTTTTACAAAAGCCTTCAGAATGCATAGCTTAAAATCATAATCCCCACAGAAGAAGACAAGCCATACTTTAAGCACTTCAAGCGGAAGAAATCTGGATTAAGCTAGAGTATTCCCTTCTACAAAACCTTGGGGGGGGGGGAACGGAAGAAAGGAGGCAAAACAACAAGGGTCAGACAAAAAGTCTGGCAAGTCCAGTGATTTTCAGTTATGAACAGATAATAATAACATGACATGAAAATAAAACTGGATAAGAGATAACAGTAACAGGTGCAGCGGATATTACAGAAGAACAGAATGACATAAGTTATTTCTTTACACTTCTCTGCAGTAATACTAGTATTACAGGATTAGGTGTTACCCTAATGTCTAAACAGAAACAGAATAATGGGCCTTTACCACCCTAACAGAAAGTACAGAAACAGAATGCTAGTAATGGGCCTTTACCACCCGAACAGAGACAGAAACGGAAACAGAATAATCCCTACGGAAACAAAATGTTAGAATTAGGTGTACACTAGTAAATGGGCCTTTACCACCCAAACAGACGGTACCGCGCAGAAACAGACAGGTGTTACCACCTAACAGAAACAGACGGTACCAACAGAAACAGACAGAACTAAGTGTACCCTAAAACCCTACCCCAAGCGATCGGCTCCCTAATACATAAATACCTTGTGTCGGCCCTACGGTCGGGTGTATCATTCTCTAAAGTGGCAACCAATTGGCACAGACCTATTTACAGATATCACGGCGTCTTACATCCTCAGAGGCAGACCGGGATCCATGCACGCACATGACCCGGTTGGAACGCACCATCAACACCCCTCGCCATTATCAGAATGAACCGTTTATAATTAGTTCAGTAAGCGTGCCCGGACCCTACCTACTGTTGGGTCAAAGTTTTGATACCAGAAAGGGTTACTGACTAATATGGGTCCCAAACAACAGATGACACAAGTAAATTCCCTCCTAACCTTTTGTCCCCAGACTAACAGATTTCAGATTAACTTGTTTACAAGTTCAGACTTACAGAGATTAGATTTACTAGTTCACAAATCAGAAAATCAAATCAAAAAGTTTTCAGACTAATGGATCAGATGTACTGAATTAACAGAATTTCAGATTTGTCTAACTTTGTATTGGGCCTACAAATTCATGAACGGGTTTATTATATTCATTGGTCCAATTGGTTTAACCTTACCCACCCAACACGTTTTAGACATCATATTTTTATCGGATTTTCATTAATTAAATATTAATGCCCAGACCTCTCACATTAGACTGACAGTTTGCGGCTACTGGTTAGGCCGGTTGGTTCCGGGCAGGTTTCTGCCGCAAACTGAGTCTAACCTCGGGTTTCAAGCACGTTACGACTAACTTCTCACATTAGAACCTATTGTTTGCGGCCACTGGATATGCTGGGCGGTTCCGGGCAGAATTACGCCGCAAACTCATTCTAACCTTGAGTTAGCCATGTTCATCTTTGCGGCCAATTAATTAATAATTTACCATTTATGCCCATGCCTAATATACAAGTAAATTATTCATAGCTAATTCAGATTATGTCAATAACACACTGAATATATCAACTTAACAGATATAGCAGATAACAGATTTTCACAGATTAGGCGACTTAACGGATTCAGCAAATTTAGTAGTTTAGCGGATTTAGCATATAACAGATTTGGCATTTTCAGCAGACTTAGCAGATGACAGATTTGGCAGATGAACAGATCTAGCAGACTAGGCAGTAGAGCAGAACTAGCAGATTAAGCAATATAACAGATTTAGCAAATTAGGCAAATATAGCAGATTTAATCATTCCTTAAAGTGACATAAACATACCTTGCCTAATTATAAATTTGACCTAAGTTTGCATGCCTAAATAGTTGTCATGATTCACACTATGATCATATATCCCACGTTTTCATTGAATTTACAAGTCATAGATTATGGTCATAATTTACATGTCCCAATTTAGTTCAACTTGCCTAGTACAAAAGATTCACATATGAATTATACCAAATATAGCCATCGATTTCAATGCATGTCATATATTCAAAAATCTCCTACTTAGGTGTTATTCACATTTGATAGTTATCAAATCTTAATATAGATCTTTACACCTAAGTCATATTCTCTTTCAAATCAAGAATAGTTATATAAACAATATGTCCAACAATCTAGTTATAACAGATCTTAATTCAAAATATGTGTTATGTCCAATGTCTCAAGTCACATGTTAACATACCATGGTTCCTCTTCTTCCAATTCATAGAATATGCATAGATCTAAATCTAGTTTACAACCTATGTACTTTTTCTTAAATCAGTCACAGATTAACCATGTCCAATTATGCCACATTCATTATTTGTCCCAAACATTTTAGCATTCATGCGTTAATCTCTTAGGAGATTGGCGCAGGCTTGTAGTAGCTTGGCTATAGAACAGAAAGAAGAAGAGATACAGAATAAAATAGATCAGAACAGAACATACACAATCTCAAATTCAGATTTACAATCATGTCACAATTATGATTAAAGTTTATATCGGAAAATAACTGCACTTGCGTTCCGTGGTTAAAGAAAGAACTTTAATTTGTTGTAGAATCGTTGTAGGAGCTTTAATCTCTAGTTTGATTGAGTTTGGAGGCTAAGAGAATTTCTTAGAGAGCGGCGGCCATGATCAAGAGGAAGTCCAGCAACATTTTGATGTAAGAATGTTTTGTTATCCATTAGTTTAGGTCTTAGGATGTATTTATAGGTGTAGGAACTCATTTAGGCCCTCAGATTAACCCTAGAACTCATCAGGTCCATCCAAACACGTCACAGCCCCCAAAATCGCACACACACACGCACCAGGTTCAACCAGGGAGGTCGACTGCCTAGTCGACCTGGTCTGGGGGGTCGACTCCCCAGTCGACCTGGGTCTTGGGGGGTCGACTGCCCAGTCGACTCCCCAGTCGACCTGGGTCTGGGCGGGAAAATTCCCGCTAAGTCTGCTCTGGGTTTAAAATTCGAATTTTTGAATTCGAATTCGAGCTGTTTTGAACTCCGAGTATTTCTGAAACTTCGGAGGGTCATATCTCCCTCATACGGACTCCGACTCTTGCAAATTCGGACTCGTTTCCAAGCAGAATTCCGAGACAAACGCAATGGCGCAACCTTTTCCCTTGATTCTTGTTTTAAAAATTAATTATCCTCTGATTTGTTACTTATACGTTCACAGAAAATACGGGGTGTTGCACGTCTATTATAACCTAAGTTATAATTTCCACTTGTCCAGGACAAGTCTACCTATTATCTTTCCTTTTTCCATTCTGGTTTATTCATAATAGGTTATTATTATTCCCCTTTCATTCCAATTCTTTTACAGCTGTAACTTTTCCTTTATTTCCATTAATTACAATTAATGCCATTTATTTCACTCCTATTATATACATATGCGTTTATACACTAGACCTCTCATATTAAGCCGACCACTTGTGGATGCTGGATTTGTCGGGCGGTTCCCGGCAGACTTCTACCACAAGTTGGATTTAACCTCGTGTCTTAGCACCGTTATATGTATGTTTATGCACCAGACCTCTCACATTAAATTAACCAGTTGTGGATGCTGGATTTGCCGAGCAGTTCTGGGCAGACTTCTACCACAAGTTGAATTTAGCCTCGTGTCTAAATGCAATTACAATTTTCTATTTATGCTAAATTTAGGCATATTCATTCTTTCAAATTTTACTATAATTCTAATTTACAATCTTTTGGCATAATATTATTCTTAAACAAAATTCATGTTCATTGTAAATTTCATAATTACAATGTTCACAGAAATTCACAATTCAGGCATGTGATTAATGGCATTAGGCTTTATATAATCCCAACATATTAAACAGGTTATGTATTACAGGTTAACAGGTTCATATAACCCCAACAGATTATACCGGTTTACTTAACCTCACATATTTAACAAGTTTACTTACAGTTTCATTAACATGTTCCACTTAGTCTTGAATTAAGCCTATAGATTTACATGTCCATACAATCCCAAATTTCCAGTCATATTCCACAATACTAATTTTACCAAATTTCAGCAGGTTTACAGTTCAGCAGATTAATCATTTCATCAGATTAAAACATTTCAACAGATTTGTTATACATATTTACGGGGAATGCCCACAACACCAAAATGACCAATTGAAACTAGAATTTCAAATTAACAGTGCTCATAATGCTTGGATAGGGATGCTAAATAAAAATATTACCTTAGTGCTTCTTTTCTTATATAGGTAAGTGTATTTACAGGTGCCATCCCATTTTATTACTAATATTTAAATGCCTTTCAATAACATAGCAGCCACCTCCATGGACTGAACTATGTAGGATCTTCATAGAGAGAAGGATCTAAATGCACAGCGCCAAAATTGATTATGACATGACAGTCCTGTGGAATCAAATAATCTAGATGGATAGCGTCAGTTTCATGTCAACATAAGAAAAGGTAAAGGAATAATGGACAAAATTTTAGCAAGGAATCTCCAACTAATCGTCAAAATAAACATTTTAAAATTAAAACCAGTCTATATCAACACACTATTATTCAAACAGAAAAAGAGGATTAGATATAATGACTGATCATGCCAAAATGAAAAAAATAGTCATGTGTACCATCAAAATCGACGTTCTCTCCTGCCTTTCTCCTGATATGTCTAGCAATATTGCCAAGTCATAATATCTCATTGATAACCTATAATTACAAGAAGATCCATATAAAAAGAAACATTTATGGTCTCAAAGTTTCATTTGTTGAACTTACACATTTGGTAAATTCCATTTTCTTGTAATCATCCCATGTGAGTTTGCTCTCGCCTACTTAGTGCTTCGATCTGAGAACCTCATTATGCTCATTCTGGAATGTGTTTTATGTCATCCAAGCACCTAATAAAGATTCAAATAAAAGGCAGTGTGTCCTGTCTCCTGTGATGGTAAAATGTAGTCATGTAATCTCTTCTATGAGAGTTTTGACTTTTTATTACCGTCGGCTTAGATACAACTTTTAGATAGCTTTCAAGATAGTATATCAGTAAGCATATTGCATGTGCAGTAGTATCATGCCCAGCGAAAAGTATGCCTAGCAAAAAATCAAAAATCTTCTCTTCAGAATAATCTGTCCATTAGCCAGGCAAGGAATTCATCTTTTCCTGCATCATTACATTCAGTTAACCTCCTTGCTGCTAGCTCTTGCTTAAAATTTTTAATTTGTATTTCTCTTGCCTACATAGAAAAAAAGATAATGTTTCGTGTAAATACACTTATCTATATAAGCAAAGAAGCGCTAAGGTAATATTTTTATTGAAAGGTATGCTATTGAATCATTTACCTCATAATGAGTTCACATTTGAAAATACAGTGAACTGTAAATATTACCTTAGCACTTCCTGAATCATTTTAGATATATAAGCAACTGGTACTTATGCGAGGGATATTTGAAGCTATCAATTATCAGTACATTACTTCAGTTGAAAACAGATAAAGACCCACAAAAAAAATCATAATAGTGCTCTGGTACCTAGTACTAATTGACTCTTATTTCACTGCTTACAGTTTTATCGCCCAAATGAAGTAACGTGGAACAAGCTTCACCGTGTATATCCTTGCAACTTTGCCATTTGTATGGCCCAGGCTTTAAAAACAAAAGATGTTGACATAAAATACAGCAAAATATTGACAAGTCTTTGTTATTGCCATACTAAGTTGGATATCTGATCTATAACAAGATGTGATGAATTACCTACTTCTGTTCATGAGTAAGAGTATCAGCAGGTTATTATGTCGGAGGATGCAAACAGTCTTAGGAGGATGCCTTTCATTTGAATGCCGGAGGAGATGGCATTATAGTAGGCGGATTATTCCATAGCGGAGACTGTGATTTTGATGTTGTTTGAACTGTGGTAGTGGATTGGGATGAGTTGTACTCCCGTCTTTCATCTGAAATCTGTCAAATCTAGAATACAAACAACAACATATTCTTTTAGCCTCTTTTTACCAAGAAAGAAGAAATCAATTAACAGTTGGTAAATCAAGAACTGTAAAGAACAGTGGAATTTGTAATTGTATTGATGGGAAACTGCATGAAATTGTATTGATGATCACTGAAAAATATACATAGGATTCATTATGGCCATATATTTATATAGGTGTACATATGGCCATCGTTAAAAGAAGCAGGCTTGTAGATTGTAATAAACGTTCTGGGCTAAGCCCAATGACAATGTTACCCTATTATTATAGTATAATGTAATATTTCACATAGAAGGTAGCCGCACTTATTTCTTCAATACCCCCTCTCAAATTAGGTTTCCGTAACCTTTGGGAAACCCTAATTTGCTGTGGCGGCTCGCCAATTATCGCCCTCCCGATGCTGAAGATAGATAAATCTGAGACTAAAGTACATCAAGCGGGCATCATCAAGTAAAATTGAACTGATAATAATGATTTGATTTGAGCTGGTTTTCATCTCCGAAGGGTTTGCTCTCCTGATGCTGAAAATTGATGAATCTGAGACTAAAGTACATCAAGAGGGCTTTATCAAGTGAAATCGAACTGTGCGAGATCTGAGTTGAGCTAGTTTCATCTCCGAAGAGTTTGCTCTGGCGAATCCTTATCAAGTTGTATGTTTCCTTTGATTTTAAGCTCATCTCTATGTCTTGTAAAGTTCCTTGCTGATAATGATTTAGTAAATATATCAGCTTTTTGATGATAGCTTGGATCGTAGTTGATTTGTAGTTTTCCTTGTTGTACCAGCTCTCGAGCAAAGTAGATGTCAATCTCTATGTGTTTTGTCTTAGCGTGTTGCACTGGATCTGATGATAAGTAAATAGTGCTTTGGTTATCACACCATATAATTGGCTTTTTCTCAGTAAGCAAGTTTAATTCCCTTAAAATTGACTGTATCCATAGGATTTTCAGCAATAGTGCTTGCCACACTGCGGTATTTGGCTTCAGTACTAGATCTGGATATCGTAGTTTGCTTTTTTGAACACCAGGATATGAGATTATTTCCAATGTAGATACAGTACCCTGTCACTGATTTTCTATCATCACTGTCTGTAGCCCAATCTGAGTCGCTGTAGGCAGTAATATTTAGATGGTTGCTTGAAGTTAAAGTTAGTCCAAAACTGTTTGTGCCTTTGAGATATCTAAGAATCCTTTTTACAGCCTTCCAATGCTCGTCTAGGGGTCTCTGCATAAATTGAGAAACTTTGTTAACGCTAAATGCAATATCAGGTCGTGTTATAGTGGCGTATTGTAATGCCCCTACAACACTTCTATACTGTTTTACATTATTAATTGCTTCTCCCCTGTTTTTAGAATAGTGCTGATTGGAAATCATTGGTGTTGGCTGAGGTTTGGCCTCGCTCATGTTAGTTCTGAACAGCAATTCAGAAATGTATCTTCTCTGGCAGAGATGCATTTCTGTTTTTGACTGTTTAGTAACTTCAATACCCAAGAAGTGAGTGACTTCTCCTAGATCCTTAATAGAGAATTGGTTGTGCAAATATTCAGTCAAGTGTTTGATATCATCCTCACAGCTGCCTGTAATAATTAAGTCATCCACGTAAATTAGTATATACATAGTAGAGATCGAGTTAACTTTAATGAATAATGATGAGTCATATTTTGTTGGATGATATCCCATAGAATTCCGGGTAGCTTTCAGTTTTTGAAACCAAACTCTAGGGGCCTGCTTGAGTCCATATATTGCCTTTTTTAGCTTGCAAACTTGATTTGAATCTTGAGTAAATCCTTGTGGCTGCTGCATATATATGTCTTCCTGTAACTCACCATTCAGGAAAGCATTATTTACATCAAGATGCTTAATTTTCCAATTATTATTTAGAGCAATAGTAAATATGAGTCTGATAGTTGAAGGCTTCACAACAGGAGAAAAAGTATCACTAAAGTCAAAACCATATTCTTGTGTGAAGCCTTTAGCTACCAGTCTTGCCTTAAATCTATTTACTGATCCATCTGGATTTTTCTTGAGCTTGTAGGTCCATTTACAGCCTACTATGTTTTTATTTTGAGGAGGATGGACTAGTTCCCATGTGTTGTTTTTAATAAGAGCATTACACTCCTCTTTCATGGCATCTCTCCAATTTTTGTCTTTCACAGCTTGATTATAATCTACTGGCTCATCTTGGCTAATAGCAGCAGCATAGATTTTTGGCTTGAAAATTCCACTTTTTGCTCTAGTCACCATGTGATGGGTTGGTTGCTTGTGTGGAGAGCTTTGTGGTGAGTTTGATTCACTTGTTTCACTTTCTGTTGTATTTCCAGTTCTGTTTGAAGACTCTTGATCATTATTGTTGTCCTCAGCATTAATATTTTGATTGTCCTCTGTTACAGGTTGTTGGATGGCAGGGCTGGATGTTGCAAATTGATGTTGATCTTGCCATTCTGTGGTATTTTCAATGCCAGTTTGAACACCAGCAGCCTCACTTCCACTTTTTCTTTCCTACAGGTCATGTATAATGGGCAGTTCAGGTAAAACCACCTTTGGATTGTAAACTTTCCTTGAAGTTTTTAGTTCAGAATTCTTGTATGGAAACTTCCTTTCATTAAATATGACATGCCTACTTATGAAGATCCTACCATTTGAGTCGATGCATTTATATCCTTTTTGATTGATGCAATACCCAATGAATGTACATAGTCTTGACTTATAATCTAATTTGTTTGAGTTATATGACCTTAGATGTGGAAAGCATAACAACCAAAGGTTTTGAGATTGTTATAGTCTGGCTTAACATTATATAATTTTTGTAGAGGACTGATTCCCCCTAAAATCTTAGTTGGCATTCTATTTATTAAAAACACTGCTGATGTAAATGCTTCAGACCAAAACTTTAGGGTTGTGATGCTTGTGCAAGTAATGTTAAGCCAGTTTCAACTATGTGCCTATGTTTTCTCTCGACTAAACCATTTTGTTCAGATGTGTAGGGGCATGTTATTCTATGAACTATACCTTTTTTCAGAAAGAAATTGTTAAGTGGTCTAAATTCAGTACCCCCATCTGATTGTAAGATTTTTACAGTACTGTTGAATTGGTTCTCTACCATAGTAATAAAATTTTGTACAGTATTGTCAGTATCAGATTTTGACTTCAGAGGGTATAGCCACGTGTATCTAGTACTAGCATCAACAAATGATATATAAAATCTATACCCAAAATCAGTGCTAACTGGGGCTGGACCCCATAAGTCTATTGCCGGTATTGGACCATCTTCCTCTGCCTCTGCCACGGGTAGGAGGACCCCCTCTTTGGAAGGTTTGATCTGCCTTGTTAGTTTGATTCTTATTTTTAATATTGCTGCTAGCATAGTTAACTGAATATTCATTTTCTTGCATCTTTTTGCTTTCAATCCTAGCTTCATGAGACAATAATATTACATGAACATCATCAATGGAAGAAAACTGCTTTTGTGATGCTATTATAGCTTCCACTGCTTCATATTCTTCGCTAAGACCATTCAGTATACTAAGAATTTGTTCAGAATCCGAAAGTTTACACCCTGCAGCATCTAACATATCACAAATTGACTTTATCTTGGATAGGTATTCTCTCATAGTCACCCCTTCGTTCCTTATTTTCTGAAGCTGCCTTTTATAGAACATAACTTTTGCATATGATTGTGTATTGAAAGACTTTTCCAATGTCTGCCATATTTCATTAGCAGATTTACACCCGATAACTTATGGCAAGAGATTTTGTCCAATTGATGACAATATCCATGAACTAATAAGTCTGTCTTGTCTGTAGTAGTTGCTATACTCTTCATTGGGTACTATGTTGGTTTCTTGATTGGAAATAAACTTTTGAGGAATTGAGATTGTTCCCCTTACATATCCTTCAAGGCCGTATCCCTCTATAGCAGTCTCTATCTGTAGCTTCCATAACAGATAATTGTTTTCATCTAACTGTGCAGTAATTAATTGAGATTTGAGACTAATCACTGGTTTTGTCAGGTTATTGGGAGGAATGCCTGAATTTGTTGAGCTAACAGAGGGTGCAGATGATTCAGATGTACCGCTATTGTTAACCATGATCAAGATTCATGAAACAAATGCAAAGAAATCAAGAGTTGTGGATTGGAGTTTGATGGAGGTTGACAAGACTGCGGCTGCTGCAATCAAGAATTTGGAAATGATGAGGAACAGATCTGATCCGAGTTCTTTTGGTATGGCATAGTTGAGTCTAGTAATTTCTTAATAACTTTGATTAGAATTCTTGATTTTTTTCTTTGCAACAACCAGTAACTGTTGAGTTGCAACCACAAGTTTGTACAGAGGCACGGTACAGTTCTGATGTAGCCGTGTACAACTTGTTATGGCACGACACAAATAGCTATTTGGTTGATCTTCTTCGATGATGATATTACTCTGAGAAGAAGATACCCAACACAACAAATGAGACGCAGCAATGGAGAAATGATGCCGTTAGGCTGAATTGTGCTCTGATACCAAATCAAGAACTGTAAAGAACAGTGGAATTTGTAATTGTATTGATGGGAAACTGAGTGAAATTGTATTGATGATCACTGAAAAATTATACATAGGATTCAGTATGGCCATATATTTATATAGGTGTACATATGGCCATCGTTACAAGAAGAAGGCTTGTAGATTGTAATAAACGTTCTGGGCTAAGCCCAATGACAATGTTACCCTATTATTACAGTATAATGTAATATTTCACATAGAAGGTAGCCGCACTTATTCTCTTCAATATGGTATTAGGTATGCTTTACTGAATGATAGTTTGATGGAAGACTGCATGAACTATACCTGCTTTTCTTTTCTTTTCTATATAGAGTGAAAATGATAAAAAGAAAACGATTAACTCTGTATCATATTTCTACATAATTGAAAATCCCTTTTTATAATGGTGTGATGTCCAATGTGACTCACTATATATATATATATATATGTATGTATATGTATATGACACACACACATGTTAATGGCAAAAATAATACCTTGTATTACGCATATCATAGAAAACTTGAACTTGTAGCAACTCTGCAAAATTTCCAATTGGTTAGTGATTTATAACCATTTAACCACAGTCAAATATTTGGGTAAAACGTGGAGTACACTAATTCACAATCATGGATTCATATATCAACACCTACCCTGCCTCAGACCACAAGCCATTCAAATTCAAGAGTGAACATGTATCAATAATCACAAATTTTCTAGTTGATGCAGTGATTTATAACATGCCACATGCATTTGGTTTACAAATATATACATTTTGTAAGTTTGACAAATGGGTGAAATGCGAGTAATTCAAAAGTTGAAATTGCTAAATTTATGGACAAAACTACATACTCGAGAAGAATCACTATGTACTTTTTAAGTGGTTGTAAAAGAAAATATCTTAGAGCTTCAATCACTTTCTCTGGCATGATAAAATATTTCAGTAAGAAAATCTTATGCCGAAGTATTGTAAAAGGGGATACAATATTGTTCAAACAAATATTTGAAGTCTGGAAATCTCAATGTCATCATGAAGAAAGAAGGTGTTTGGACTCAAAAACAATATCAAGAACTGAACATCAATTTGTCATCTTGCAGTTTCAGTTAAAGGTCCTTATGGTCCTGCATCATTAAACTTTCTGGAGCAAGTTTTCATTTTCAAAGAGAAATATGCTGAATATAAAACCCTAAACTTGCATTTTATGTAGGCACAATTCATTGATAACGGCGTGTGGATGAGGTGGAATAACTCCATTCATCCCCATAATAAGAGAGCCGATCCACCTTAATACGAACTCAAAAACCCCAATTCCAAATCTACTATTCATATGCTGCTTTAAAACCTCAGTCGATCTCATAATGCTCTATCTCCTTCTTTCAATATGATCTCCATATTCTGAGCTATGAAAACTTCAATTGTTAGTACTAGCCTTTGTCACCAGAGAGCGGTTTCATACAGCGTTAAACTTGGATAAATCGATATGAACCATTTGGTTCAAGCCTGAAATCATCGATTTTCCCGTGTCTCCAGTTTTGAGGTCTAACAGTTACCTATGGCTAGGTGCAATAAACATGTCGTCCTTTGTATCGTATTTAGTTTTGATATAAATTTGCTGAGCTGTATGATCTAATTAACATGCAAAGAGGATTCAACATAATTATGTTGGATCGGGACTTCAATTGTATAATACAATAGTTGAGGTTAGCGAGCATATTTTAAATCTTACTAATACAGCTCAACCAAAATATTAACGTATAAATTTTGTTGGAGAATGGAGTTTTGATAACAATAACCTTATTTCAATATTAATTGATTATAAAATATATACTAACACTTTTGTCCAATGTATATATATATATATGTATATATTCATTTGCAAGACTTGTATACAGGAAATTTTACTGAAGACTGTACAGTTTAAAGATATTAGAGATTCAGAGTTTAAAGAAATTTCAAGACTCATGAGTATTCAAGATTTTAAGAGTTCAAGAGTTCAAGACTAATATAGTTATAGAGTCTAGATTATGTAAGACTCTAAATAGCACTCCAGGTTCAAATTCAATTTCTAATTTTCAAATTCTGTTTTCAAATTCTATATTCAATCTTCTCTATTTTATTTTCTATCTTTTCAATTTTCCTTTCTTACTTTACTTTTGATTTCAATGTTAAGTTTTATATATTTATATTTTTATACTTTATATTTATGTATAGTATTCAATCTTATAATTATAAATATGTTTATATAGTTTATATTTATGTTTTCATATGATTTCCTACTTTACAATATTAATTTATAACACTATTTTATTATTCAAGAATTTCCAAAATTATATTTATATCAAAGCACTTGAAAAATGATCAAAAATTAAATTTACACTGAGCATATCTCGACATATATAAAACTCTATGTCGACATATAACTGTCATTTTTTTCAATTTTGAAAGGAAGTGTCTTTTCACAAATTGTGACGGTTCTGAAGCGTTGCGACCTTTCACACACTATAAAAAGGGCTTAATTTGAATTTTTAATCATCTCTACTTCTCCACTTTCACTCTACTTCATTACACCATTTTTCTTTATCATTTTTATGATTTCTACACCTATACTCTACCGTATTCAATTTTTTTCCACCAATCTTCTTCTCTCCACAGTCTCTAGTCATTACTCTTTGAATCAAGTGCTATTGAAGAGTTATAGGGCTGTTTGTAATTGTTTGGGTTGTATTTGGGGTTAAACAGTGGTATTCCTTATAGCCGTGAAATCAAGGATGAGTAATCAGTGGTATCCCTTGTAGCCGTGAAATCAAGGAGGTTGGAAATGGTGGTATCCCTTGTAGCCGTGAAATCAAGGAGTTTGTAATTGGATATTTATGTAGTAATAAAACTCTATGCAATCTAACGTTGCATGGGACTGGACATAGGAGCTACCCGAACCAGTATAAAATCCGATGTGTTCTTCCCTTTTCTGCAATTTTATTTCTATTTATTTTGCATCTGTGTTTGATTCTGTGGTGTTAGATTCATATAGTTTATCACATATATTTTAGATATTGTTTAAATTCTCAAAAATACTATTCACCCCCCCTCCAGTGTTTGCCTTAACGGTCTTTCCACAATCCCTAATAATTGGTATCAGAGCAAGATCTTTCAAAAAGTTCATAATATGTTTTTTGAAAATAGTGATAATGGCAACCAACACTGGTAGCAATAATAGTTCTTTTATAGAGGGTCAGTCCACTGTTAGACCACCACTGTTTAATGGTGGTATTTATTCATATTGGGTATGTAGAATGAAAATATATTTACAGTCAGTAGGATTAGACATATGGAATAGTACACAAAATGAATTTGTTGAACCCACAACTGCTTTTGCACAATGGACAAATGATCAAAAGGCTGCTGCACAAAGCAATTCTAAAGCCATGAATATGTTATTTTGTTCACTAGATAGGAATGAGTTTAATAAGGTGTATGTATGTAAAACTGCTTTTGAAATTTGGAGAACTTTACCAGTTACTCATGAAGGAACAAGTAAAGTTAAACAAACTAAAATAGCAGTGTTAGTTAATCAATTTGAGTTATTCAAAATCAACGAGAATGAATCTATCTCCGATATGTATTGCAGATTTCAAGAGATAGTGCATTCATTAACAGAGTTTGGAAAAACTTATTCTGAAGCAGATCAAGTCAGAAAAATATTGAATTCGCTAACTCCAGAATGGCATCAGAAAACTTTGGCAATAAAAGAAGCCAATGATGTCAATGAAATGAAAATTGAGAGTTAATCAGAAACCTGATGTCTTATGAAGTCTAATTACAGAAAAGAAAAGAAAATAGATCAACTGAAAAGAAATCTATTGCATTTAAAGCAAAAACAAATGATACTGACTTGATTAGTGAAGATG
This sequence comes from Allium sativum, assembly GCA_030737875.1. NCBI lineage: Eukaryota > Viridiplantae > Streptophyta > Magnoliopsida > Asparagales > Amaryllidaceae > Allium > Allium sativum. The sequence goes on along the minus strand of CM060920.1, from coordinate 487,864,116 downwards.
ATGAAGAAACAGAATTTATGACAAATCATTTTAGAAGATTTATGAGATATAGAAGGAAGAATTATAATCGAGGAAGTTCAAGAAGTAATGGCGGTCGATGTTATAACTGCAACAAACCAGGCCATATAAAGAAAATGTTTCCATATCCAGACAAATCGACTCAACAATCAGATAACATAATTCGTCAAGTAAGAGAAAGAAAGCATATGCAGCAACATTAGATGATTCAGATTCATCATCAAGTGATGAAGAACCAGAAACCGGAAATACGAATATATGCTTTACGACAATTAAGAGTTCAGAAAATCTCGAAGAAAAGGATTTAAAAACCGGGTACACATTAATTAATTTTTAATTTTATTTGGTTGAATGGTTGCTTTATTTGTTTGCTTTTATTTGAATTTAATAACTTTAAAATTTAAACTTGAACTTTGAAATTCAAATTTAAAATTTTGAATTTTGAATTTTGAAATAATAATATAATAATAAATAGCAAATAAATTAATAAAATAAATTGTCTATGTGTTTAATAGGATTAGAAGTATCTCAGGAAATCGTTAAACCTGAAATATTAATTGATAATATAAATTTCCATTCACAAAAATTTAGTTTTCTTTAAAAGCAGACATATATGTCGACATAAAAATATGTCTATTGTAATAAACCGGAAATCTGAGCCAATTTAAAATTTTTGTTTTGGCAATTTTAGTGAATTTTGATTATTTAAAATGAATTATTTTAAATAAAAACGACGAGAAATTTATTTTGAATAGAATTCAAACGTATATATTTATATAGATCGTCGTTGGAATACAAATATTTTATTTTAATTATAAAAGGAATTGAAAATGGCGCGGTAGTTCGATAATTCGATTTCAAAATTCAAATGAATGTACCGGGTGCAAAATAAACCGGATTTTAGTGAAACCAAAAATAATAGAATCTATTAGTGAATATCTTTCCAATAAATCCGAAAAATCAAAATTTCATAGCGGGAATCAAAAGATATGTCCAGTTGAAATTTCTGAATAGTCGCTATGGAATTCTGGCCCTTAAAAATGGAAATTTTGCAAACGGCCACGGATTTCGACGAAGCCACTTTTGTTGGATCCGCGTTGTCAAGTTATTGCTAGATTCCAATTTTCGTAATTTTTTGAATCAATATGTGAGCGTGGCAAAGGAAAACGCATTTGACCAGTTTTAGTTGATTTTAAACGACTGGAAAATGGCCATTTTTCAAACGGTCTCAGAATCTGACATAACTAGTCTTGTTAGGACCATATCGTCAATACGAAGCTAGAAAATATTTTTCTGGAATTTTTCGAGTTAGTATGTGACCCCGGTAAATTGAAATGCGCGTTCAAATTCAATATATAGAGTTATATTATGATTTTGATGAATACTGATCGAAAGGATCGAATCGGCTCACGATACATATCCCATTGTGTTTGAAATGGGGGCAATTAGCTATGGACGACAGGAGGTGGGTCTCGTTTAGAGGTCGAAATAAAAAGTTGCTTTTTGAAATAGTAAATAATAATAATAAATACATATTTTTACATATACCACCCTCTTCTATCTCCTTCATCCCTCGTTCATTCTCAGACAAACGAAATAAAAAAAATTAGAATATCCCGCTCCCTCGATCATGCCTTAGCCCCTCCGTCGATGCCGCTGCCGCAATTCCCTGCGCCGCCTCCCCCTATCCACCGCAGCCCCCTCTTCCTCCACCTCCTCTCGCATCTCCTCCCCCTTTGCTAAATCGACGCAGCCTCCCCCCTCTTCTTAATCGCACGTCGCCCCCCCCCCCCCCGTTGCCACGTCGGCCTCCCTCCGCCGACAGTGCGCGAGCGCAGAGCCCCCCCCCCCCCCCCCACCTCCAATTGACGTACAACGCCCCCTCTTCTCCGATTTGCTGTAGAAAAAAGGGTGCATTTTCCTTCTTCTTTCTTTCTTTCCTTTTTATTCCTTTGAGTTATAATTTTATTTACATAGGGTTTTAAATTTTTAATTTATAAAAAGATTATGTTTTTTTTTCTCTGTTATACGAAAAGCATTGTTTGAAAAGTTTGAAGTATATATGAAGTTAGGATTTTTAGTTGAGGAAAGATAGGATTTTTAAACAAGTAAAGATAGGATTTTTAAACAAGTAAAGATAAGATTTTTAAACAAGTAAAGATGAGATTTTTAAACAAGTAAAGATGAGATTTTTAATCTATGAAAGACGATATTTTTATATGACGTAGAGGTTAAAAATATAATTTTTATAATATAGAAAGGTTAAAAATATAATTTTTATACTAGTGACATATTAAAAATATGATTTTTATATAGGTATGATAGTAAAAATATGATTTTTATTCATGTAATGTAATAAAAATATAACTTTGTTAGGAGGAAAGCAGTATAAAAATATAATTTTTATATACTAGAGGATATAAAAATGTGATTTTTATATAAGTAGTGAGGTAAAAATATGAATTTTATATAGTGAACAATATAAAAATATGATCTTTTTTGTGAAGTGAACAATATAAAAATATGATTTTTAATGCGATAAAAATTCGATTTTTATATGTTGAATAGCGAAGTAAAAAATTCGATTTTTATATATGTAGTGAATACGGATGACGAAAGGGACGAAAGAAGAAACGGCGGAGATTTTCTACATATGAAGACTCGTGGCGTTGGTATAGCTTGGGTAAGAACTCCTCACCTTTCATTTAAATTTTCTAGTTAAGATATATACTAGGATGCAGACGGTGTCTAGTAGCAACCGACACCCATCGTCCACAGACCATGGACGGCTTGTATGCTTGTTTGTTTGATTTTGATGTGTAGTTGATTGTGTGATGTGATGTGAAATGAAATAAAATATTTATATAATTAAAAATACTTTATAGTTGAAAATGGAATTTTTAACGTGTATATGAAATGAAATAAATATTTATAAATTAACAAATCGGAGATTTGTTTATATACACTGATTTGATTGATATTGATTGGGACAAAATATTTTACACATCACCCAACTGCACAAATAAAATCTGTATTTGATTGGTTGAAACCCCCCACGCGTATTGGGATGATTGAAACACCCCACCTCCGTTAAGGTCACTCTCAAAGGGAATGCCCTAATTTTGGTGGAGGTTTATAAGTATAAGTCACAGATATACAAGACAGATATAATAACACATATTTGTAAACAGCGGAAAATCAACAACACTTTTATTTCATAAAAAGCAAATACGTGTTACAGCAACATCACCACGATTGTCTTACATCTTTTCCAAAAAAAAAAACATAACATAACACTTTCATAATCTGTCTTGATTACATTATTTAAAGAAGCATAAATAAAACATAGATAAACTGCAAAAGCCCAGAGTGGATTGTCCAAAGCCATAGTTCAAAAACGGAAAGTTCCAAGCAATACATTTCTCTTCTTCAAGCTGGATGTTAATGCGGGTCAAGCTGCAGTGTTCCCTCCCTGTGGACCTGGGGGGGGGGGAAACGGAAGAAAAGAAGACGAAAGAAAAGTAGAGTCAGACATAAAGCCTGAGTAAGTCTAGGACTATTTTGTCTATGAATAAAGAACTGAGTATGATAAGTATAATCAAGAAGTGGGAAAGCACTATAAACTTAGTTAAGTTGTCTAGGGTCGAATATACTATCCTACCCCATGTTAATCTCTGAACCCATATAAACTAGTTCCCAACTGGCACCCCATAATCAGGGTGATGTGATCCATTCAATGATGATCGGCTCCTACTCGCATAGTTACATGTGTCTTACGGCCCCCGATGTCGTAGTTACCTATGCTGGTCCCACCATGGGGTGTATCAAGTCCCATGGCGGCGGCCCGACACAATCCTAGAATGCACAGGTATGCTACTGGTGCCCAGTGCCTTATTTTTCTGCGCCGGAGTGTGTGCACGCCCGCACCCCGTTAGAACCTACACTGCTGCACCACCGCCGTCGATTTGACCTCTTACAATCAGCCCAGTAATCGTGCCCCACCCTGCCTAGTTTCAGGGTATCATGATACACCTTATAGGGTTACTGCTGAAAAGGGTCCCCCGATACTAGGTTTTCTATCTCTAGCCAACATGCTAAGTTGGTTAAGTGTTTCTAACCTAACCCCCACCAGTTCGTTTAGTTTAGCATGTTCCATTTTGATTAAGTCTTTAGTCCACTTAATCCTAACAGTCCTGACTCAGCTCTAATAGTCTTATTAAAGCCTTGACCTCTCACATTAGACAGGTATTGTTGTGGCTGCCTGTTGCCGGTTGGTTCCGGGCAGTCTTACGCCACAACTCAGTCTAACCTCGGGTCCTTATTGGGCTCCATGTTTAACCTCTCACATTGGATAGGTATTGTTGTGACTACTGGACAGCCGGGCGGTTCCGGGCAGGTTTACATCACAACTCAATCCAACCTCGGGTTAAACACATCGTATTTTCTACATTTACATATTTTGTCTTTCTTCTTTATTTATATGTAAATATTTGCGGCCCATTATTAAGTTAATGGTGTAAAGGTTACACCAATCATGGGCCCAACCCATAATTGAATTTGGGCCCTTCTACTTTATATTTTCATTCATTAATTAATTTGGCCCAACGTTATTTTCCCCCGTTTAATACGTTCTTTTATATGTTGGGCTTAACCCTTTTAAGCCCAACTTAGCCATGCGAAAGAGGGGAGGCTTAAAGCGTGATTACATACACAAAAAGGGGATTGTGAGCGCATGAACTTGCAATGTGACGTTGGAACTACAAAATAGAAACTGGTGTACTTGCATAGTAGTAACATATACTTTGGTCATAAAGCATAGGTGACATGAATCAAACCATGTAAACTTGTAGTTAAGATAAGAATCTAAATTAGGTGTCACATAGTCTTAACTACAACATAGACCTATGTTCTTATTTAGGCATAATGTCAAACATAAGCAAATCATGTTCATAAGATTACTACATGTTTACAAAGGAGATTACTTTTGTGACTAATCCAAAAGTATAGTTAAATTTATTCACATAACCATGGCATACATATTTCTAACATGAAATCAGGATTTTTACTTTAATCATGTAAACTTGCAAAAAAGGGGTTTTTGAATCTAACCTAGCCATGTACCACATATGTCATCATATAATTCTTGCTAACAATATAGAACTAACATGGTTTTCAATTATGTAAAATATCAATCATAGCCTAACCATGTTCATAAGTTTGCAAATAGGTTTCTAGTACAAAACATGGCTTGATACATAGATCATGGCGGCCAAACTTTTCAATATAATTTCATATGAATTATGATAATCCCAACCTTATTCCAATTACTTCACAAAAATGATGTTTGTATAAAAATACACATTATGATGGCATAGTAACAAAATCCCAAACTTGCATGATTTTCAATTCAACAACTACATACATGTAGCTTCAACATAAATTACATATTTTGCGAATATCCAAACGTCATACTTGCATAAAACTACCGCATGTAGTTTTTCATAATGAATAACATAATTCAAGGATATCCAAACGTCATATTTGCATAAAACTACCGCATGTAGTTTTTCATAATGAATAACATAATTCAACGCACAAATATGAATTACTTTATCGCCACAAATCGAGTATACATATCAACACAATTATTTGTTCATACCAAAGTAATACTCTACTTACAATCGTTGTGGCGAATTCTCTAATTTAGGAATTTAGAGATGCGACTCCTTTTGGCGTAGGCGTTGATTTGGTTTGCTTGAATTGCTTTAGGCTTTAGAATTTTCCTCCTAATCTTCTCTCCAATTTGGTGGCTACTCCTAGACGCTCCTCAGCAACATGGCGGCTTTGTTCTTATTTTTGAATGAATAGATTAGGGTTAGTCTAGGGTTGTTTTTATAGAGGTTATGAACGGATTAGAGCCATTGATGTTGCCTGGATTGATCGTAGCCATTCATTCGAAAGAGAGACCATTTAGAGCCTGCCACCTAGCCCTAATGACAAAGCAAGCTTCTGAAAATCGGCCAAACACAGACCTGGCCAGCCAGGGCTAGACCAGACCTGGCCAGCAGGTCATTTTTGACCTGGGCGCACTTGGCAGGTGCGCCAGGTCAAAAATGTACTGGCGCACTTCACAGGTGCGCCAGTTCATTTTTGTTCTGGCGCACTTCCCAAGTGCGCCAGTGCATTCTGACCCTTCTCCGGTTTTTCCCCCAACTTCGTTCGTCCATAACTTCTTCATACGATATCCGTTTTTCGAAAACCCAGACTCTATTTCGCGTATTTTTCCGAGACGAACGCAATTACGTATCCCGTTTCCCTTAGTTCTTTGATTTGAAATTAATTATACTTTAATTTATGAATTTCACAGTTATAGAATACACGGGGTGTTACATTCTCCCCCACTTAAAAGGATTTCGTCCCCGAAATCTCCAAGTTAGGAGGAATGTATATCCTAACATCCAATCATCCATCTACTCATCCATCAAACACGAGCATCCATTGTCCTTAAAAGACTTCTAATGCTTCATGATCATATGCGAGGTGTGTGTGTACATGTACTTATCTAATGCAAAATCAGGCGGTCTACTGATTCAGTTGACCTCCTTAATGCGAGTTATGTAAGTGCCATGAATCCATTATGTATGCAAATTTTTTTCCTATTCATGATTCTACATGAGTGCACAATCATTCAATACAAATGCAACATCCACATGACAACACATTAAAGTTCAACCATATACGAACGTAAACATATATGCATATGCAATATGAAGTGACTGAGCCGATCTAAAACCTAGATTGTGTGTGTATATGCAACCACTAGCAACCACTAGCAATCACTTGCAACCATCATACATAACATGTTTCAATCACATGTTTCATCCAAAAGGTTTCTACCTAAAAGATAAGGTCGAGGAAATATACCCTAAAAAGATAGATAAAAGCGCAACTTAAGGAAAAAGAAAAATCAAGGATGTACCCTCGAAAAGAAAAGGGTAGGCAGTGCGTATTCTAGCTTCAGTTTCCCAAGTCGCGTCTCCCTCGGCGTCGCTCCATTGAACTTTGACGAGCTTGACTTCGCGGTTGCGTAGCTTCTTCACTTCCGTTCCTAATATGCGGGTTGGAACTTTCCTTATGGTTGCTTCGCGTTCCACTTCGGCCTCTTCGAGGATATTTGGCTCTACCACTTCGGCAGACTCATGTAGACATTTTCGGAGATGTGAAACGTGAAAGACGTTGTGAACTCCGGCCAATTTTTCGGGTAGCTCTAATCTATAGGTCATTTTCCAAATTTTCTCAATGATAGGAAATGGTCCTACCTAAAGGTATAGTCGAATGATAGAAGCAAGTAAAAACTTTGTGCCCATTAGGCAATGTCAAAACTGGAAATCTATGTCACATATATATTGATTAGGGGAAGAACTCTCTAAGCATCAGCCCCGAAGAACAAAATCAACATCAGACTGACACCCAAAGAATTACTCAACCCAACCACCATATATGATTCTAGGAAACTAAGCATGATGGACTCCTTTTAGGTCACAAGGAAGTCCCTTCCTAAGACCAACCCGTATCCTATAAAACCCAAAAAGTTTAGTCAAACCAACGAATACCCTCGAGCCCCAACATGCGTTACTAACAGATGAGTCATACTCCCTATGGGGTTTGCAACAGAAATTGGATTGAGAATGGGACCGAGAGGATATACAGAAAAGATAGCATGCAAGTAAGCTCTACAGGAAGAGAGGGATCAAGGACATACTCTTAAGAAGAGATATGATGCACGAATCTAGTCTTCAATCTTCTAAGTCGCATTTCCTTGAGCTTAACTCCATTATGCTTTGTCCGTCTTTAACTTCACAATTTCGTAGTTTCTTAATTCTTGTTTCCAAAATATGAGTTGGAACCTATGTCACTGTTGCCTCTCGTTCCTCTTTCACTTATTCTCCTTCTAGTATACTTGGCTCAGGCATAACTGCGTACTCATGGTTCCATTCAAGCTCTCCAAAATTCACTAGTGAATCTTGGATCTCGTCCACGCATTATCAGGTATTCCACGTAAAGGAACTATCTTTTGGAAATAAATGCCAACCATGTTGCCAAATGTACTTACTAAGGTGATTCTCCACAACTCATTCATAAGCGAAATGAACCTTCTGCCTTAGTGGCGAACACTACTGGAGCGCCCCATTCTGAAATGCTCCTTCTAATAAACCCCTTCTCTAGGAGCTCTTTAATCTGTTTACTGAGCTCTTTCCTTTCCCGTGGAGCCATGTGTCTAACGGGCAACGCAACGGGCTTTGCATTATCTACAAGATATATGCGGAAGTCTATCTCCTGCTTCGGAGGCAAGCCCTTCACTTCTTCGAAGACATCCGGATATTCCCGGACTACTCTAACTGATTGCAAATTTTCAACAGAGGCATCTAGCGATTCAAGATAACTAAGCATAACCGCATACGAGGGATTTCAAGAAATTTCCAAAGTATTACCGAGCTGGGTTAGGAGCCTAACAACCCTTTTCTCACAATCAAGGATGGCCCCATTACTGGATAGCTAATCCATACCCAAAATCAAACCATACCCCGAAAAGCCCAAAACAAAGGCACTACATTGAAATTCAACACTTAGGATAGAAATTTTCAATCCCAAACAGATCATAGACAAATGAGTTGGGCCCCCAATTGGGTTTGAAACAATTAAGGGGTCCTCTACCATACTAGTTTTTAGGTGTAGAGATTATACTAAAGCAGACGAGATAAAGGAGTGTGATGCGCCAGAATCAAATAAAGTGCGAATGGGGTGATCATAAAGATAAACTATACTTTCTACAGAGGTATTTATACCTCGCTGTTGCAGAGGTGGCGCTTCCACCACATGAACCTGTGCCCCTGAGGTGGATCCAGCCCTCTGCCCCTGTCCTCGTTTCTTTGGGCAGTCCTTAGCCATGTGGCCTGTCTCACCGCAAGAAAAGCACCCACCATTCATCTTGGCCTTCTTTTTCCGGCAATCTTTCACTAAGTGCCCCATATTGCCACAGAATTTACACTTCCTCTTCTCTCGGGACTTGTTGTCTTTCCCGCCCTTCTCAAAGTCTGTCTTCTCAGGGCAGTCTTTGTTGATGTGTCCAGTCTCCCCACAATGAAAACATTCTCCTTGCTTTCTTTTCCTCTTTCTACAATCCTTGGCTATGTGCCCCTCCATACCACAAAAATTGCATTTCCTTTTTTTTCTCGTTTCTTATTATTACTGTTACGATCCTTTCTTGTTTGACTATTATTCGTCTTCCTACTCTGGGACTCTTCCGCTTGATGGTTCACGTGGAGGAGTAGAAGTGAAAGCGTCAGCAGCTGGGGAGTAAGGTCTCCAGACATGCTGAAACAGAAAGGATAGATTCAAAACGAAGGATAGAAGATAGTACCTATGGCTTTGGGTGGGAACTTTGCCTTTTTAAAATAAAATAATATTTTTCTTTTAAAAATGCTTCTTTAAATTTCCTTTTTTTTTTTAAAATTAAATTTTCAAAACTTTTTATCTTATCTGGTAAACCTATGCTCTGATACCAAGTGAAACACCCCACCTCCGTTAAGGTCACTCTCAAAGGGAATGCCCTAATTTTGGTGGAGGTTTATAAGTATAAGTCACAGATATACAAGACAGATATAATAACACATATTTGTAAACAGCGGAAAATCAACAACACTTTTATTTCATAAAAAGCAAATACGTGTTACAGCAACATCACCATGATTGTCTTACATCTTTTCCAAAAAAAAACATAACATAACACTTTCATAATCTGTCTTGATTACATTATTTAAAGAAGCATAAATAAAACATAGATAAACTGCAAAAGCCCATAGTGGATTGTCCAAAGCCATAGTTCAAAAACGGAAAGTTCCAAGCAATACATTTCTCTTCTTCAAGCTGGATGTTAATGCGGGTCAAGCTGCAGTGTTCCCTCCCTGTGGACCTGGGGGGGGAAACGGAAGAAAAGAAGACGAAAGAAAAGTAGAGTCAGACATAAAGCCTGAGTAAGTCTAGGACTATTTTGTCTATGAATAAAGAACTGAGTATGATAAGTATAATCAAGAAGTGGGAAAGCACTATAAACTTAGTTAAGTTGTCTAGGGTCGAATATACTATCCTACCCCATGTTAATCTCTGAACCCATATAAACTAGTTCCCAACTGGCACCCCATAATCAGGGTGATGTGATCCATTCAATGATGATCGGCTCCTACTCGCATAGTTACATGTGTCTTACGGCCCCCAATGTCGTAGTTACCTATGCTGGTCCCACCATGGGGTGTATCAAGTCCCATGGCAGCGGCCCGACACAATCCTAGAATGCACAGGTATGCTACTGGTGCCCAGTGCCTTATTTTTCTGCGCCGGAGTGTGTGCACGCCCGCACCCCGTTAGAACCTACACTGCTGCACCACCGCCGTCGATTTGACCTCTTACAATCAGCCCAGTAATCGTGCCCAACCCTGCCTAGTTTCAGGGTATCATGATACACCTTATAGGGTTACTGCTGAAAAGGGTCCCCCGATACTAGGTTTTCTATCTCTAGCCAACATGCTAAGTTGGTTAAGTGTTTCTAACCTAACCCCCACCAGTTCGTTTAGTTTAGCATGTTCCATTTTGATTAAGTCTTTAGTCCACTTAATCCTAACAGTCCTGACTCAGCTCTAATAGTCTTATTAAAGCCTTGACCTCTCACATTAGACAGGTATTGTTGTGGCTGCCTGTTGCCGGTTGGTTCCGGGCAGTCTTACGCCACAACTCAGTCTAACCTCGGGTCCTTATTGGGCTCCATGTTTAACCTCTCACATTGGATAGGTATTGTTGTGACTACTGGACAACCGGGCGGTTCCGGGCAGGTTTACATCACAACTCAATCCAACCTCGGGTTAAACACATCGTATTTTCTACATTTACATATTTTGTCTTTCTTCTTTATTTATATGTAAATATTTGCGGCCCATTATTAAGTTAATGGTGTAAAGGTTACACCAATCATGGGCCCAACCCATAATTGAATTTGGGCCCTTCTACTTTATATTTTCATTCATTAATTAATTTGGCCCAACGTTATTTTCCCCCGTTTAATACGTTCGTTTATATGTTGGGCTTAACCCTTTTAAGCCCAACTTAGCCATGCGAAAGAGGGGAGGCTTAAAGCGTGATTACATACACAAAAAGGGGATTGTGAGCGCATGAACTTGCAATGTGACGTTGGAACTACAAAATAGAAACTGGTGTACTTGCATAGTAGTAACATATACTTTGGTCATAAAGCATAGGTGACATGAATCAAACCATGTAAACTTGTAGTTAAGATAAGAATCTAAATTAGGTGTCACATAGTCTTAACTACAACATAGACCTATGTTCTTATTTAGGCATAATGTCAAACATAAGCAAATCATGTTCATAAGATTACTACATGTTTACAAAGGAGATTACTTTTGTGACTAATCCAAAAGTATAGTTAAATTTATTCACATAACCATGGCATACATATTTCTAACATGAAATCAGGATTTTTACTTTAATCATGTAAACTTGCAAAAAAGGGGTTTTTGAATCTAACCTAGCCATGTACCACATATGTCATCATATAATTCTTGCTAACAATATAGAACTAACATGGTTTTCAATTATGTAAAATATCAATCATAGCCTAACCATGTTCATAAGTTTGCAAATAGGTTTCTAGTACAAAACATGGCTTGATACATAGATCATGGCGGCCAAAATTTTCAATATAATTTCATATGAATTATGATAATCCCAACCTTATTCCAATTACTTCACAAAAATGATGTTTGTATAAAAATACACATTATGATGGCATAGTAACAAAATCCCAAACTTGCATGATTTTCAATTCAACAACTACATACATGTAGCTTCAACATAAATTACATATTTTGCGAATATCCAAACGTCATACTTGCATAAAACTACCGCATGTAGTTTTTCATAATGAATAACATAATTCAAGGATATCCAAACGTCATATTTGCATAAAACTACCGCATGTAGTTTTTCATAATGAATAACATAATTCAACGCACAAATATGAATTACTTTATCGCCACAAATCGAGTATACATATCAACACAATTATTTGTTCATACCAAAGTAATACTCTACTTACAATCGTTGTGGCGAATTCTCTAATTTAGGAATTTAGAGATGCGACTCCTTTTGGCGTAGGCATTGATTTGGTTTGCTTGAATTGCTTTAGGCTTTAGAATTTTCCTCCTAATCTTCTCTCCAATTTGGTGGCTACTCCTAGACGCTCCTCAGCAACATGGCGGCTTTGTTCTTATTTTTGAATGAATAGATTAGGGTTAGTCTAGGGTTGTTTTTATAGAGGTTATGAACTGATTAGAGCCATTGATGTTGCCTGGATTGATCGTAGCCATTCATTCGAAAGAGAGACCAATTAGAGCCTGCCACCTAGCCCTAATGACAAAGCAAGCTTCTGAAAATCGGCCAAACACAGACCTGGCCAGCCAGGGCTAGACCAGACCTGGCCAGCAGGTCATTTTTGACCTGGGCGCACTTGGCAGGTGCGCCAGGTCAAAAATGTACTGGCGCACTTCACAGGTGCGCCAGTTCATTTTTGTTCTGGCGCACTTCCCAAGTGCGCCAGTGCATTCTGACCCTTCTCCGGTTTTTCGCCCAACTTCGTTCGTCCATAACTTCTTCATACGATATCCGTTTTTCGAAAACCCAGACTCTATTTCGCGTATTTTTCCGAGACGAACGCAATGGCGTATCCCGTTTCCCTTAGTTCTTTGATTTGAAATTAATTATACTTTAATTTATGAATTTCACAGTTATAGAATACACGGGGTGTTACAATGATAGATGACATACACTAATCCCAATAATTAGTTGTATGTCGATCGATTGATTGACAGGCTGTTATAAGCGTTAAATATTTATTTTTGATGCTTATATAGTGTAGAACGCACTCTGGATGATGGTTGATTATTTATCGTTGTTATTTTGTACATGTGTTGTAGAAAATCCATATAATTAACATTACATGGTAATTGATTGGGCCTCATTCCAGTTTTGAAATAGAAATATTTGAAAAAGTAATATTTAAAAATAGAAATATATGAAGCCGTGTTGATTAGATTGACGCCATTTTGATGTGAACAATATTTATATCGATTTTATTCAATTTTCAATGTATATTGAAAGTGATTTCAAAATTTGAATTATACTGAAAGTGATTTCGAAATTTGAAGTATATTGAAGGTGATTTCGAGATTTGAATTATATTGAAAATAATTGAATTCGAATTAAATTGAAATTGAATTGAAATCAATTTGAAATAAATTTAAAATGAATTTATATTAGAATATTCAATTTTGATTTGAATTTGAAAATGAATTTGAAATCATTTTGAAAACGAATTTTAAACGATTTATAGAATACGTTTTAAAAGGAAATCGACGAAGTATATATTATATATATAATATAATGGCCTGAATAGAACATGCCGCGCCGCGGCAGTTCGTGAATTTCGACCATTGACTTCGAATGGATATTGCGGGAGATCTGACCGTCAGATTTTCCTAAAACCGGAACCATTGGGTTCGTATCGAAAAGAGCTTTCTAATGAATATTAGAAATTGGAAATCTAACGGATGGATTTGGAATTATGTCAAAATCAATTATGAAAAAGGTCGCTGTAAGTGCAGTTCGATGGCCGTTGATGGAAATCGACTGTACGGGCTTTGATAAAATTATTAAAAATAGTAATAATTTGTGTAAAATCATAAGAAATGATTTGTGAAGAATTGGGATGAAAAAATCCATATTTGAAAAGATAAAAGTAGATTTTTATCGAAATGAACTAGTTTTGAACTAGAATAATAATTTATTTATTTTTTTAAAATAAATAAATTGGATTTGAAATGGTTTTGAAAATAACCAGAATTTCCAATAATTGCATTGGAATGGATTTGAATCGAAATTGTCTTCGGAATATTTGAATGTTGGATTTCGTGATTATACAGATGTTGTTATGTAAATTTGAAAGATATATTTATATATCGTTATTTCTAATACGATATTTGTTGGTCGTTGAATTTGATATTGAATATAAGCCGATATATTTTCTATTCAGAGCACTGTATTTGATATCAAATGTGACTTGGGTTTGTCGTGAATGGTGTCTTCATTAACACTGTTCTTAAGCCCAGTTGAGAAAAAGATTAAATCTTTTTATTTAGATTTAATGAAGTGTACCAATTAAATAATATTTAATTGGAATTGAATTGGTATTAATTTTTGGGTTTATCGTGAACAGTTTTTAAATAACACTTGTTCTTTAACCCGATAATTAATAGAATGTGATTTTGGGTTTATCGTGAACCGTGTTTTAAATGACATTGGCTCTTTAACCCAGTTAAAGACAGGATATTGATTTCTGTAAAGATTAAAACTAAGTGGAGTTTTAATGAATCTTTAATTAGATTGAAAAGATCGAGAATGGAGTATCGCCAGTTTTACTCCAGGCGATGGTTAAATCTTTAATTAGATTTGAACGTGAAATGGTAATTGAATTTACCGATAACACTGGGGTGTTAGATATGAAGTATTACCAGTTTTACTTCATGGGGTGAATAGGTTGGGATTGGGAAATAAAATAAATGATTACTTCGGTGTGGTTCGCTAATCCCGACTAGTTTGAATTGATATTCAAAGGTGATTAAAGAATAAATTTAAAGAATTTATCTTTGATAAAATTAATGGGAACCTTTCCCAAAGTATAAGAATATTTGAATAAAAGAATATTCTGAATTGGAATGAGGCATATGTTGTGTTTGTGTAACACTTGTTTATTATATACGCGAGTTATTCGGAAAGACAGGGTTTATCCCATTCTGAATAACTGATATGACGATAAGTCGAAGATGAAGACGGTGGTCGAAGACCGGAGGTCTTCACGTCATTTGGGTGGTTACTGATGATCTTGATTGGGCTGCACACCCAAGAAGATGGAAACAGTTAGTGATCGTCCAGACGTACTTGGAGATCGATGAATATGCGGGGTACTAGGTGCCTCCGGTTTCGTTCAGACCCAGAACGAACTTGTAAATGGATTGTGTGTCTGACATAGGATTTTATTCTGTGTGGTTGATTTCTATTAAATATATATCTGTTTGGCGGCGGAGAATTTATTCTCTTGCTTAACGCCCTTCTCTGAGACGTACGAGCTCAGGGGTTATATACTGATGGATATCAAACGCATGGAGTGAATTTCCTGTGTGGCATGCCTAAGTGGCAAATGATCAAGGCTTCTATTAAAAAGCAAAGTCTTGTGGTTGATGATCAAAGCACAGCCTGTGTGGCATAGCTTTGTGTAATGTTGATTCGCGAGTCTAACACCCCGGTTGTGAACCAGAAATGGGAGAGGACATCAGGGAGGGCACGCGTTTCCTTCTAGCTAGAAGTGGCATCAGTGGTTTTACACGCCCTGACGAGTTTGACTTATGTGGTTGTTGCTGTTGCGAGGCGTCTCAGATATATCAGTGACTATGTGAAGCCGATGGAGTCATTCGTTGACTCATTGACACCCCCATAGGGTGGGGAAACGCAGTGTTCAGGCATTTTAATCCACATCGGTGGACCGGCCCTGACGATCCAAGGGATGATGCGTTTTGTTCCTAAGGGGCAGGCTAGAGCGTCTCGAATCGGTAGAGGACTACCTTTTTCCTCGGTTCACAGACGGAAATCCAATTTCCAAATACGTGACTTTGCGGTTTTGATTGTAGAGCCCAGTATGGTGACATGATATATGGTTCCCATGCCGCCTATGATAAATATTTATGATTGAAATTGTTTTGACACTATACACTTATAGTAATAATAAAAGATGAAATTTAGCGTATCAAGCATTCTTTGGCTATTATAAGGTAAAACCCTATCCTCCGGTTTGTGTTGCATTGTGTGATGGGACATGGGTCTTATAATAGCTTCATTGTTCCTTATTTAGCATTGCGTTGTTGTTTTATGCACCGGTATTCTTGGGAGGAAACCCGTTCCGCATTTGCGGCGTGGTCCCTTGATTTACCGAACTTGAAAATAAAGAATTATAACTGTTTTTGTTCTCACACCAGTCCCATGACTGACCTGGAGTTTATTGTTTTAACCTAAACTCAGGGTGCCCTTATTTTGACACGGGCAGCTAGTAGTTTTGGTTTTGCAGATTTATATTCACAGGATCCTGGTTTACAGCTGGAACGATATCCGGAAAGCTTTGTATCCGTATATCTCCTTCTATTTGTGTTTTGTATTATTTTCCGCTGCGATGTATTTAAATGTAATTTAAATCTCTGTTATTTTCTATGTAATATTTATTTATACTCTGTATATTCTTGTATTCTAATGGAATTGTTGTAATAACAATGAAATGTTCTTCCGTCTGCATTCTATTTTGGTCTTGTTCTCGACTCAATCCGGGCTTTCCTTACCGGGGAAGTTACGGGTCCTTACTGTGGTATCAGAGCTTTGGTTTACAAAGCTCAGAGAACAAAGCACATTAGAACCATACGAAAGAATTCATCAGAAATTGGATTAGTAATATCCCATGAGGATGACTCGTTAGAGATGGGATCAGTAGTATCCTAGAATGAGTGTGAAGAGTAGTGTTTTTGAAAAATAAAAATGAAAACAATTTTGTTTTGAAATTTAAATCGTTGTATACGTATTTGAATATTTATTTATATTGAATTTGGACAATCCAGTATATATAGATTTTACATATACGTCTAATCCGCGTGTATTTGAAGTTTTAATATACTGGATAGATGTAAAATCCCACTGTAGTTGCCCGGGAATGATTCTGATGATGGGTACCCATCATCAGTGTTGTGTTCGAGTTTCGAAGGTGTGATATTTATATATTTCCATTAGACTGGTGTGAGAACCAAAATATAGCTAGAATACATTGTTGTGATTTGGCATCAAAAATGTGATTTTTGACTATATATCAAAGTTATGAATTTGAAGCGATAATCAACTAATTGATTGCTGATTGTGTTGTTTGATTGTTAGTTTGATTAATTAAAATGTTGAACCTATAACCAAATTGAATCAAATAGTGAATTGTATTGGAGATTAGTCGCATTTGCATGCATACACATGTGTATCTATTGAACATGTCATAGCAAGGAGGCTAGAGCAGAAGAATAAAATTGTTTGCCCGACAAATAGGTACATGTTTACCATAATTTACTGTTTTGTTTGGGAGATGATGATTTTATGAGCCGATTGGCTAGCCGCTTGGCATTTTCTTTTTCTTTTGGATTGAAGAAGGCTATGGGAGGATATATGAAATATCCCGAAGTCCCCGGTGCAGGGGAGGTTATGGCGAAATTTTTCGACAATTTAGGGTGTTAGCCAAATTTTTGAAAAATTTGAAAAGTTCTTAGAAACTGCAAAGTTGAAGAACTTAAGCCGTAGTGAAAATACTGGAAGTTGAGTTGATTTGTTAAACAACTTTCGGCTTCGTTCCTTTTCAGGGACGAAAAGTTTTAAGTGGGGGAGATTGTAATAACCCGGAAATCTGAGCCAAATTAAAATTTTTATTTTGGCAATTTTAGTGAATTTTGATTATTTAAAATGAATTGTTTTAAATAAAAACGACGAGAAATTTATTTTGAATAGAATTAGAACGTATATATTTATATAGATCGTCGTTGGAATATAAATATTTTATTTTAATTATAAAAGGAATTGAAAATGGTGCGGTAGTTCGATAATTCGATTTCAAAATTCAAATGAATGTAACGGGTGCAAAATAAACCGGATTTTAGTGAAACAAAAAATAATAGAATCTACTGGTGAATATCTTTCCAATAAATCCGAAAAATCAAAATTTCATAGCGAGAATAAAAAGATATGTCCAGTTGAAATTTCTGAATAGTCGCTATGGAATTCAGGCCCTTAAAAATAGAAATTTTGCTAACGACCTTGGATTTCAACGAAACCACTTTTGTTGGATCCGTGATGTCAAGTTATTGCTAGATTCCAATTTTCGTAATTTTTCGAATCAAGATGTGAGCGTCGCAAAGGAAAATGCGTTTGACCAGTTTTAGTTGATTTTAATCGACTGGAAAATTGCCATTTTTCAAACGGTCTCAGAATCTGACGAAACTAGTTTTGTTAGGACCATATCGTCAATACGAAGCTAGAAAATATTTTTCTGGAATTTTTCGAGTTAGTATGTGACCCCGGTAAATTGAAATGCGCGTTCAAATCCAATATATAGAGTTATATTTTGATTTTGACGAATACTGATCGAAAGGATCGAATCGGCTCACGATACATATCCCATTGTGTTCGAAATGAGGGCAATTAGCTATGGACGACAGGCGGTGGGTCTCGTTTAGAGGTCGAAATAAAAAGTTGCTTTTTGAAATAACAAATAATAATAATAATAAATATATATTTTTACATATACCCCCCTCTTTTATCTCCTTCCTCCCTCGTTCATTCTCAGACCAATGAAACAATTTTTTTTAGAAAATCCCGCTCCCTCGATCATGCCCTAGCCCCTCCGTCGATGCCGCCGTCGCAATCCCCTGCGCCGCCTCCCCCCATCCACCGCAGCCCCCTCTTCCTCCACCTCCTCTCGCGTCTCCTCCCCCTCTGCTAAATCGACGCAGCTCCCCCCTTTCTTAATCACACGTCGACCCCCATGTGCCATGTCGGCCTCCCACCGCCGCCAGTGCGCAAGCGCAGAGCCCCCCCACCTCCAGTTAACGTACAACGCCCCCTCTTCTCCGATTTGCTGTAGAAAAAAGGGTGTGTTTTCCTTCTTCTTTCTTTCCTTTTTATTCCTTTGAGTTATAATTTTATTTACATAGGGTTTTAAATTATTAATTTATAAAAAGATTATGGTTTTTTTCTCTGTTATATGGAAAACATTGTTTGAAAAGTTTGAAGTATATATGAAGTTAGGATTTTTAGTTGAGGAAAGATAGGATTTTTAAACAAGGAAAGATAGGATTTTTAAACAAGTAAAGATAGGATTTTTAAACCAATAAAGATGAGATTTTTAAACAAGTAAAGATGAGATTTTTAATCTATGAAAGTCGATATTTTTATATGACGTAGAGGTTAAAAATATAATTTTTATAATATAGAAAGGTTAAAAATATAATTTTTATACTAGTGACATATTAAAAATATGATTTTTATATAGGTATGATAGTAAAAATATGATTTTTATTCATGCAATGTAATAAAAATATAACCTTTGTTAGGAGGAAAGCAGTATAAAAATATAATTTTTATATACTAGAGGATATAAAAATGTGATTTTTATATAAGTAGTGAGGTAAAAATATGATTTTTATATAGTGAACAATATAAAAATTTGATCTTTTTTGTGAAGTGAACAATATAAAAATATGATTTTTAATGCGATAAAAGTTCGATTTTTATATGTTGAATAGCGAAGTAAAAAAATCGATTTTTATATATGTAGTGAATACGGATGACGAAAGGGACGAAAGAAGAAACGGCGGAGATTTTCTACATATGAAGAGTCATGGCGTTGGTATAGCTTGGGTGAGAACTCCTCACCTTTCATTTAAATTTTCTAGTTAAGATATATACTAGGATGCAGACGGTGTTTAGTAGCACCTGACACCCGTCGTCCACAGACCATGGACGACTTGTATGCTTGTTTGTTTGATTTTGATGTGTAGTTGATTGTGTGATGTGATGTGAAATGAAATAAAATATTTATATAATTAAAAATACTTTATAGTTGAAAATAGAATTTTTAACGTGTATATGAAATGAAATAAATATTTATAAACAAATCGGAGATTTGTTTATATACACTGATTTAATTGATATTGATTGGGACAATAAATTTTACACATCGCCCAACTACACAAATAAAATCTGTGTTTGATTGGTTGAAACCCCCCACAGGTATTGGGATGATAGATGACATACACTAATCCCAATAATTAGTTGTATGTCGATCGATTGATTGATAGGCTGTTATAAGCGTTAAATATTTTTATTTGATGCTTATACAGTGTAGAACACACTCTGTATGATGGTTGATTATTTATCGTTGTTATTTTGTACATGTGTTGTAGAAAATCCATATAATTAACATTATATGGTAATTGGTTGGGCCTCATTCCAGTTTTGAAATAGAAATATTTGAAAAAGAAATATTTAAAATAGAATATTTAAAAATAGAAATATATGAAGCCGTGTTGATTAGATTGACGCCATTTTGACGTGAACGATATTTATATCGATTTTATTCAATTTTCAATGTATATTGAAAGTGATTTCGAAATTTGAATTATACTGAAAGTGATTTCGAAATTTGAAGTATACTGAAGGTGATTTCGAGATTTGAATTATATTGAAAATAATTGAATTCGAATTAAATTGAAATTGAATTGAAATCGATTTGAAATAAATTTAAAACGAATTTATATTGGAATATTCAATTTTGATTTGAATTTGAAAATGAAGTTGAAATCGTTTTGAAAACGAATTTTAAACGATTTATAGAATACGTTTTAAAAGGAAATCGACGAAGTATATTATATATATATTATATATATATAATATAATGGCCTGAATAGAACGCGCCGCGCTGCGGCAGTTCGTGAATTTCGACCATTGACTTCGAGTGGATATTGCGGGAGATCCGACCGTCGGATTTTCCTAAAACCGAAACCGTTGGGTTCGTATCAAAAAGAGATTTCTAATGAATATTAGAAATTGGAAATCTAACGGTTGGATTTGGAATTATGTCCAAATCAAATTTGAAAAAGGTCGATGTAAGTGCAGTTCGATGGCCGTTGATGGAAATCAACTGTACGGACCTTGATAAAATTATTAAAAATAGTAATAATTTGTGTAAAATCATAAGAAATGATTTGTGAAGAATTGGGATGAAAAACTCCATATTTGAAAAGATAAAAGTAGATTTTTATCGAAATGAACTAGTTTTGAACTAGAATAATAATTTATTTATTTTTTTAAAATAAATAAATTGGATTTGAAATGGTTTTGAAAATAACCAGAATTTCCAATAATTGCATTGGAATGATTTGAATCGAAATTGTCTTCGGAATATTTCGATGTTGGATTTCGTGATTATACAGATGTTGTTATGGAAATTTGAAAGATATATTTATATATCGTTATTTCTAATACGATATTTGATGGTCGTAGAATTTGATATTGAATATAAGCCGATATATTTTCTATTCAGAGTCTTGTATTTAATATCAAATGTGATTTGGGTTTGTCGTGAATGGTGTCTTCATTAACACTGTTCTTAAGCCCAGTTGAGAAAAAGATTAAATCATTTTATTAAATTTAATGAAGTGTACCAATTAAATAATATTTAATTGGAATTGAATTGGTATTGATTTTTGGGTTTATCGTGAACAGTTTTTAAATAACACTTGTTCTTTAACCCGGTAATTAATAGAATGTGATTTTGGGTTTATCGTGAACCGTTTTTAAATGACATTGGCTCTTTAACCCAGTTAAAGACAGGATATTGATTTCTGTAAAGATTAAAACTAAGTGGAGTTTTAATGAATCTTTAATTAGATTGAAAAGATCGAGAATGGAGTATTGCCAGTTTTACTCCAGGCGATAGTTAAATCTTTAATTAGATTTGAACGTGAAATGGTAATTGAATTTACCGATAACACTGGGGTGTTAGATATGAAGTATTACCAGTTTTACTTCATGGGGTGAATAGGTTGGGATTGGGAAATAAAATAAATGATTACTTCGGTGTGGTTCGCTAATCCCGACTAGTTTGAATTGATATTCAAAGGTGATTAAAGAATAAATTTAAAGAATTTATCTTTGATAAAATTAATGGGAACCTTTCCCAAAGTATAAGAATATTTGAATAAAAGAATATTCTGAATTGGAATGAGGCGTATGTTGTGTTTGTGTAACACTTGTTTATTATATACACGAGTTATTCGGAAACACTGAGTTTATCCCATTCTGAATAACTGATATGACGATAAGTCGAAGATGAAGACTGTGGTCGAAGACCGGAGGTCTTCACGTCGTTCGGGTGGTTACTGATGATCTTGATTGGGCTGTACACCCAAGAAGATGGAAACAGTTAGTGATCGTCTATACGTACTTGGAGATCGATGGATATGCGGGGTACTTGGTACCTCTGGTTTCGTTCAGACCCATAACGAACTTGTAAATGGACTGTGTGTCTGACATAGGATTTTATTCTGTGTGGTTGATTTCTATTAAATATATATCTGTTTGGCGGCGAAGAATTTATTCTCTTGCTTAACGCCCTTCTTTGAGACGTACGAGCTCAGGGTTTATATATTGATGGATATCAAACGCATGGAGTGAACCGCCTGTGTGGCATGCCTAAGTGGCAAATGATCAAGGCTTCTGTTGAAAAGCAAAGTCTTGTGGTTGATGATCAAAGCACAGCCTGTGTGGCATAGCTTTGTGTAATGTTGATTCGTGAGCCTGACACCCCGGTTGTGAACCAAAAACGGGAGAGGACATCAGGGAGGGCATGCGTTTCCTTCTAGCTAGAAGTGGCGTCAGTGGTTTTACACGCGCTGACGAGTTTGACTTATGTAGTTGTTGCTGTTGCGAGGTGCCTCGGATATATCGGTGACTATGTGAAGCCGATGGAGTCATTCGTTGACTCATTGACACCCTATAGGGTGTGGAAACGCAGTGTTCAGGCATTTTAATCCACATCGGTGGACCGGCCCTGACGATCCAATGACGATGCATTTTGTTCCTGAGGGGCGGGCTAGAGCGTCTCGAATCGGTAGAGGACTATCTTTTGCCTCGGTTCACAGACGGAAATCCAATTTCCAAATACGTGACTTTGCGGTTTTGATTGTAGAGCCTAGTATGGCGACATGATATATGGTACCCATGCCGCCTATGATTAATATTTATGATTGAAATTGTTTTGACACTATACACTTATAATAATAATAAAAGATGAAATTTAGCGTATCAAGCATTCTTTGGCTATTATAAGTTAAAACCCTATCCTCCGGTTTGTGTTGCATTGTGTGATGGGACCTGGGTCTTATAATAGCTTCATTGTTCCTTATTTAGCATTGCGTTGTTGTTTTATGCACTGGTATTCTTAGAAGGAAACCCGTTCCGCGTTAGCGGCGTGGTCCCTTGATTTACCGAACTTGAAAATAAATAATTATAACTGTTTTAGTTCTCACACCAGTCCCATGACTGACCTGGAGTTTATTGTTTTAACCTAAACTCTGGGTGCCCTTATTTTGACACGGGCAGCTAGTAGTTTTGGTTTTGCAGATTTATATTCATAGGATCCTGGTTTACAGCTGGAACGATATCCGGAAAGCTTTGTATCCGTATATCTCCTTCTAGTTGTGTTTTGTATTATTTTCCGCTGCGATGTATTTAAATGTAATTTAAATCTCTGTTATTTTCTGTGTAATATTTATTTATATTCTGTATATTCTTGTATTCTGATGGAATTGTTGTAATAACAATGAAATTTTCTTCCGTCTACATTCTATTTTGGTCTTGTTCTCGACTCAATCCGGGCTTTCCTTACCGGGGAAGTTACGGGTCCTTACATCTATGTCGACAAATTTGACCATTTTTGAAATTCAAAATTTGAATTTCAAAGATTTAAACTTTCAAACTTCCCTCCAACTTTTCACCAACTCTGTAACAACCCGGAAATTCTGAGCCAATTTAAAATTTTTATTTTGGCAATTTTGATGAATTTTTAATATTTAAAATGAACTATTTTAAATAATAACGACAGAAAATTTATTTTGAAAAGAATTGGAACATATATAATTATATAGATCGTCGTTAGAATATAAATATTTTATTTTAATTATAAAAGGAATTGAAAATGGCGCGGTAGTTTGAAAATTCGATTTCAAATTTCAAATGGACGCATAGGATTCAAAATAAACCTGATTATAGCAAAACCAAAAATATTAGAATCTTTTTGAGAATATCTTTCCAACGAATCCGAAAAATCAAAATTTCATAGCGGGAATAAAAAGGTATGCCCAGTTGAAAATTCATTATAGTCGCTATGGAATTCTGGCCCTTAAAAATGGAAATTTTGCAAACAACCTCTGTTTTCGACAAAACGACTTTTGTTGGAATCGAAATGTCAAATTATTGCTAGATTCCAATTTTTATAATTTTCCGAATCAATATGTGAGCATGGCAAATGAAAACGCGCGCTTGACTAGTTTCAGTTTATTTTAATCGACTGGAAAATGGCCATTTTTCGAACTGTCTCAGAATTTGACGAAATTAGTTTTGTTAGGATCGTATCGTCAATACGAAGCTAGAAAATATATTTTGGGAATTTTTAGAATCCGTATGTGGCCCCGGTAAATTGAAATGTGCGTTCAAATTCAATATATAGAGTTATATTTTGATTTTAACGAAAACTGATCGAAACAATCGAATCAGCTTGCGATACATATCCCATTGTGTTTAGAATAGGGGTAATTAGCTAGGGACGACAGTCATTGGGTCTCGTTTGGGGTTCAAACTCAAAGTCAACTTTTATAGAGAAAAGAAAATAAAAATAAAAATATTAAATTATATATAACCTTCAAAACGTTATTCCCTCATTCATTTTCCCCCAAATCAGTAAATAGAAACCCGACTACTCAAATTGACCTCTACCTCGTCGCGTTGCCTTGCTTCCCTTCCTCGCGCCTTCGCCAGTGCCACGCCGTCGTCGCCCCACCACTCCCTCGCACACCCCGTCTTCCCTCTCTTTCCTTCCTCCTTCCGACATGAAACCTCTCCAAAACCCTTTCTCCAGTCGAGATGGACCACGGCCGCCTTCCGCTCGCCCTCCAACCACCAGAGCGACGCCCCCCAGCACCCGTTCCATCTTAGCCACCTGCGCCTTCTTCCCCCCTCCACTCCAAATCTAACACCACGGTGTTATCGGTAAAATTAATTACCATTTCACATTTAGATCTAATTAAAGATTTAACTATCGCTAGGAGTAAAATTAGTGGTACTCCATTCTCGATCATTTCCCAAATTTGATAATTTAAATTATCACTTTCACATTTCAATCTAATTAAATATTCATTAAAACTCCAACTTGGTTTTAATATCATAGATCATTATTTCATTATTGTACAACTTTAGGAAACTTAATCCTGTTATTAACTGGGTTAAAGAACCAATGTCATTTAAAACACAGTTCATGATAAACTCATAATCATATTCCATTAACTTTGGAATCTTCCCGGAAATAGATCAATATATAATCGATACCAACTTCCGTATCTGACTAATAATATAAATGGAATAACGACTAAGCCTTTTAAATTCCATATATATTAACAGTCTTCCTCCACAGAAGCTCACTTCGATTATCACTAAATCGAATTCCATTCAGTTCCAACTTAATATATTAAAATGGAAAACTTTACTTTGGAAAATTTCCATTAAATCTTAATAAAAGATTTATAAATTCAAAATCACATTTCACTGTAATTTGGGTTAAAGAGCGAATATGGTTAAAAACACAGTTCACAATAAACCCAATGCACATTCCATTTTATTCCAATTACTAAATACAATTGGAAACTCTAATAATCTCAATTAAAGATTTATTCTTTTCAAACGGGGTTTGAGAACAGTGTTACTGAAGACATCATTCACGACAAACCCAAAATCCAATTTAATATTAAATATAAGGCTCTGAATAGAAATTATATCGGCTTATATTCAATATCAAATTATGAAATCAACACATATCGTATGGGGAATAACGATATATATATATCTTCTAAATTCCTCCACAATATCCGTATAGTCACGGAATCCAATATCGAAATATTCCGGAGATTATTTCTATTCAAATCCATTCCAATTCATAGATTGGAAATTTCTGATTATATTAAAACCCTTTTACAAACCCAATTTATTTACTTAAAAATTGTTGGATTTCAAATCTAGTTAATAACTAGTTCATTTTGATAAAAATATATTTTTATCTTTAAAAATATGGAATTTTTCATCCCAAATCTTTCTAAATCATTTATTATGATTTTACACAAATTATTAATATTTTTAATAATTTTATCAGGGCCTTTTCAATCAATTTCCATAAACGGTAATCAAACTGCACTTATAGCAACATTTTCCAAATTTGATTTAGACGTAATTCCAAATCAAACTGTTAGATTTAAAATCTGTTATATTCTTTGGAAAGATCTTTTCGATACGAACCCAACGGTTCCAGTTTTAGGAGAATCGGACGATCGGATCTCCCATAATGTCAATTAGAAGTCAATGGTCGAAATTCGCTAACGGTCGTGGCACGGCGCGTTCTATTCAAGCCATTAAATATATATTTTATATATTTCATCGATTTCCGTTTAAAACGTATTATATAAATCATTTATAAATTCGTTTTAAAATGATTCCTACTTTCATTTCAATTTTAAATCAAAATTGACTACTCCTTATCATCGTAATAATTAAATGATAATATTTTTAAAAATATCTGATTTTGAAATAATTTCTGTAACACCCCGTAATTCTGTAACACTAGGATTCACAAATCAGGGAAGAATTAAAAGTTAAAATCAAAATCAAGGGAAACGGGCTGCGCCATTGCGTTCATCTCGGAATTCTACATGAAAACGAGTCCAAGTTTGCGTAAATCGGAGTCCGTATGAGGAGGATATGGCCTCCGGAAGATTCAGCGAAGTTCAAATTTCAAAACAGGTCAGGTTCAAAATTCGAATCGGACCCAGAATGGGCTGGGCGAGAATTTTCCCGCCCAGGGCACCCAGGTCGACTAGGTAGTCGACCTGGGTCACCCAGGTCGACTGGGTCACCCAGGTCGACTGGGTCACCCAGGTCGACTGGGTAGTCTACCTGGGGGTCGACCCCCCTGCTTTTTCCAGCTTTCTGCACTGGTTCGTTTTGATGTATCAGGTTACGTTTTCTGACCAGGTTCGTCCACCTAACACTATATAAACAGCCCTGGTCTTCTTCTCTATTCACAATTCTTCTATACCCTTATGCTGCAAAGATTCTTAGTGAACATGGCTTCCTCTCCTCCTCTTAATCAAACAATAAATAAAATAATATATATAAAATAAAGCAAGACAAGGAGGTGCCGCTCAAAGACTTTCAAATAGGAGATTCAAGCTAGAATTCAAGTGAAGATTCGAACGACTGCAACGACTGTTTTTCTATGAATCATAGCAACGCCATCTTTCGATTCTAATCTAATATCTGTAAGTCGGTTACTTTTTAGATTTGAACGTTTCTCTCTGTTCGTGACATGAATTAAAGGAATAAAAGAATATGCCAAATCTTTCTATTCGAATCTGTGCGTACATCTTTGGACTTAATTAAGAACTGTTATGATTCGATGGCCGATAAGACTGTGACTATGAAACTATGGACCTTAGGACCATATGCCTCTTTGACTATGAACATTGCCTATGACTATGAACATTGCCTGTGACTATGGACATTTCATATGACTGTGACTGTGACTATGAGAATTATTTCCATGACTATGAACACAAGCCTATACCTTTGATTAGAAAGCAAAACTATTGTCTATGACATAAATTGGACAACTGTGATTAAGCACCTATGGTTCATGACTAGGAAAGTGTTTAAGTTTTGTGACTTTGAAATTGGGTCTACACCCGATTATCTATTCTGTCTGTTCTTTGTTTTCTTTGGTTTTAGACCTTGGGAATTTACCTATTAAGTTAGGTCTACCCATGTTCTTGAACCGACGTCGTTGTTCAACCCTTTTTATGCCAGTTAGTATGTCTATCTCTTGCATAGAATCTTTGGTTCATTCCCTATTTTCTACGAACATAGCTTTATTTATAATCTAGACTGAATCACGATTATACGAAGGGTGGGAATGCGGTTTGGGCAAAATATGAAATTTACTAAAAACGTAGTTTAACTTGGAAATTGGCATAAATTGGGAACATGTATTATGGCATGTTCATAGAAATGCAAATTGGATAAATTTGACATGAATTATAAGATGTGTAATTTGAATCTAGTATTGACATGTAAATCTAGCATTTACATGAATAATGAACTAGAGTAATAAGTCTAGTTTGACGTGAATTATAATGTTGAATCGGAATTGGATTAGCTAATTTGGCACGGTGAGTATATTGGCATAAATGTGAAATTGGCCATAATTGGGAATAACTGTCAGGTTTAGAAAAATCATGGTTAATGACACTTAATTTGGTATAGTTTATATACCAAAAAGCATAAATATGATATAGAGGGGAAAATGGGCCATAAGAATGAATGTTGACAATTTGCAATTAGGAAATAAGTAAATTAGGAATAGTTTACTTATAGAATTTGTCCTAAATAAGGAGATGTAAATTTAGATGAATTAAAGGTTTCTTAACGACATCTCTTTTAAAAATACACCAGAAAGTTCTAGGGTGACAGAGAGGATAGTGTCTAGGCTTGGGTTTGGAAAATACAAGTTTCCTGCTCTCCCTGGCTATCCCTAACTGATCCGACGAACGGGATGGTTGCTTTTAAAACTTGATTTGAAAATAAATTGAAACCCTTTGAACTTAGAAAACACGAATAGGCCTGGCCCGAGGTTAGACTGAGTTGTGATGTAAACCTGCCCGGAACCAACCGGCACATCCAGTAGTCGCAACAATACCTGTCTAATGTGAGTGGTAGCGGCTTTAATTTATTTAGTTAAAGCTAGAACAATAATGGTAGGGTTAAGTTAACTAAGACACTTAACCAGTTCAACATGATAACTAGACTGATGGATGGGGTTAGGTTCAGACTGACACTTAACACAGTTAAGCTAGAATGGGAGGGTTAAGTCCATAGGAACACTTAACCAACTTAACACAGTTAAGCTAGAATGGGAGGGCTAAGTCCATATAGACACTTAACCAAACTCAAGGTAGCAAAACGAGACTTGTAGGGGTTAAGTAAAGTTAATACACTTAGACAAATTAACATGTTAACTAGACTAGAGGTTAGGGTTAAGTAAATACACTTAGCCAATCTGATATGTTAACTGGGCTAGACCGTAGGGTTAAGTAAACTTGAACACTTAACCATCAGATTGTGATAAAGGGATAGGGCTAAGTCTAAAACATGAAGGGATAATACTAAACCATTAATAACATGTTAATTAAAACAGACGGGCAAGGTTAAGTTAAAAAGGAACACTTAACCAATACAGGGTGAATGGGTAGGGTTAAGTCATAAGAAGTACTTAACCAATATAACTTGGTTTGTGGTGGGGTTAAGTCAACATGAATTACTAATAACATTTAACCGGTATAACAGGATGAATGAAGAGGGTTAAGTTGGCTTGAATTGACTAATGACACTTAACCAATCCAAATTGACGGGAAAGGGAACTAAGTAGTAAACCTTAGTTAAGAATACAACGATTCTGGAAACTAAGTGGTAAATCTTAGTTAGTAAAACTAAGTAGTAATTCTTAGTATAACACGGGAAGGAGCGAATGTCCGTCTGAGTAGAAAGAAGGCTCCAATGAATTGGGTTACGAAGCCCGAGGCTTCGAGGGGACGTGATGGTACTCTTGGTATCCCTCTGTGAGGCTGCAGATGATCCGCCTGGGCCCACAGAGGTTAAGGTCTGCGTAGAAGAACCAGGGGTATGCCTTGGTTGCAATACATGGCAACCTAAAGACTAGGATGGACCGGCGTGATTCGACGAGCAAACGGTAGCCCTGTGATAGCGACTCGTCGTCTACCATCCATCTTCAGTCAATCGAGATATGTGAAGCGGAAAGGCGGAGAACTCCAAAAGACCATATACTTGCTATCTAGTTATGGGTGAGGATGGCCATAGGATAGTGGGGCACCGGGGGCCGGCGTATAGTTCTCATTTTACAAGGTGTGCCTTTCATTAGTTGAGGGAGGGGTCAAGTGGGACCATAGCCACTGGAACAAAAACAGACCTTAGCATATGTAGCGGCAGATATCTGAAAGCTCCCGACCGAGTTCTGTATTCCTTGATTTGCCCTATCACAGGACTCGGACCGCATATTAAAGGACATGTGCATCTAGAAAAGCGATAACGATTCGCGATACATGCGTGGGGAAGTAAAGGAACATATACCACTCTAGGTAGTGTATCCTAGACTTGGGGGCATCGTTCGTTAGGTAGTGTAATCCCTAGTTGAACTAGGTGGCATAAATCCTGAATCCGAGAAGCGTTCAGCCGACAGCGTAAACTCTAGTTGAATCTAGAAAGCACTTGGTAGAAAACCCTAGATTAAATCTAGGTAACAAATATATAAATGGATGCCTGAAGGCGATGGAAAATACAGGGATTGGGATCACGTTAGCGTTACTAGTTAGGACATTAGTTAGGTGGTGCAGAGATAATAGAAATCCGTATAACAAGGAAATGGCGAAGCGGCGAAAGTATTAGAGAACATCCAGTTTATCTTATCTTAGCATATCTTGTGTTGACCTTGTCTAATCTTGCTGACCCTATCATCATGGTGTTATCTTGTATTCAGTTAATTCATGTCGTTTTGTTTTTCCCATGTTCACATGCTAGAAGTTACTGTACTTACTCAGGTTTTTATGTCTGACTCTGTTTTTCTTTCGTCTTCTTTTCTTCCGTTCCCCCCCCCCTCAGGTAGTAAAGGAGGGAATAGTATAGCTCAGGTTAAGTTGGACTGTCACTCTTTCCCAGCTCGAAGATTTGTCGAAGTTTGCTTGGATTCTCTTTTCGGATGCAATGGTTGGCTCTTGCTAAAATTGGGGAATATAAATGTTGTTTTATGCTTCTTTGTTTTGTAAGACAGATGATACTCTGATATTGTAAAAAGAAATCATTGTACAAACTATTTTATCAATAAAGAAAAGTTTTATTTTCCGCTGTTTAATTTCTGTCTGTCTTGTAATTTATCTGCATCTTTTACCCTAAATGCTCCACAGAACTTAGTGCATTCCCTTTGTGAGTGACACTAACGGACGTGGGGTGTTACACGTGGTATCAGAGCTGAAGGTTACCAGATCAGATAAAGGATTTGAAAAATTATTTTCGAAGCGGTTTTTAAAGAAGCATTTTAAAAAGAAAAATTTGTTTTAAAGACATATTTCCCAAAGCCATACGCATTATCTTCTCTTCCTCCGTTTGAATTCTTGTTTCCTTCTTTCATGAGTCTTTGGGGCTCCTGGCTTTCTGGGAGGTAACCTCATCGAAGGGCAAAGTAGTGCCCGGCTTCCATCCATAGCCATAGTTGTTTTATCTACGGGCAGTTTTCTTTCGAAGCTTATAGGGTTTTCCGGACGATGGAGGCAGTTTTCGAGAGATTTGTCATCATGATTACATACGGAGGAGGATGAGGAGTTTGGCTAAGGAGCACAACCCAAGGTTGGGGAATTCATGGATGTAGACTTAGCACACGAAGGAGGAAGAAATTATAAAACCTAAGAGGAAGTATCTTTGCTAGGGAATGATAGGGCATATAATTAAGGACAAGGGCAAGAACAAGGAACAAGATTTTCAGAAGGGCAAGTACATACTTTCACCACCAAGCGTACCTAGGAGAAAGGTAGTAAAGTTCTGTTGGAAGAGTCTAGTTTCGCTGTTCGTACTATTTCCTTAGGTTCTAGCGCTTCTCATTTGTTCATATCCACTTCCATAGTTGAGTCTCTGCACTATAGTACTCGTATAGTAGAAAGATCCCACTAGAGTCTCAAATCCAATTGGTGGTCCGACCAGTTTATTTTTGGTTAGTAGGGATTTGAGAATAGCTATCGAGTTTGCTTATATCATCACACGTAGATCGTCTAAATTCGGGGGAGATATTACTTGGGTGCTTGTCTGATGGTTTAGGCCTTTGGGGCTTGTACTTGAGGAAGGTCGAGTTCGACTAGGATGGTTTGCATGAGAGATGAATAGTTGTGACAGGCACTCTAAAAAGCACGTAGTGACCTTTCGACTCTTATAGTTATGGCATGGCGGATAAGAGGGAAACCTCTAATCATCTTAGTACATATACTTGGTACCGTGATTGACATCTGTTTATTTTGGAAAAGGGAGGTCAGAAACTTCACAATCGTGAAGTTAAATTAGTTAAGATACAGCAGAGTAAAGCTCAAGAAGGCTAGATACTAGCGTTATACCCTTTTTCTTAAGGGTGCATCCTTGATTTCTTTGTGTAAGAGCTTTACGCATAATTGTTTCTCTCTTTCCGAAGTATATCACCTAGGTCGTATCTTCGATCTTTAGGTAGAAGCCAATGGATGTAAACATGTGTTTGAAACATGTTATGGTTGGTGGTTGCAAGTGATTGCTAATGTTTGCTCGTGGATGCATATACATACGTATTAGGCTCTAGATCATTTCGGACGCTTTTATATTGCATTTACAGATATGTATTTGTTGGTAAGTTGAGCTTGATATGTTATCATATGGATGAATGGCTGTGCACGCATGTAGTATTTACATAACTAGGGATGCTTGCATACATGATTGGACGCATGGCACTGACATGACTCGCATTAAGGAGGTCGACTGAATCAGTAAACCGCCTGATTTTATAGTAGATAAAGACATATACACACACTATGCATATGAACATGAAAGCATTAGAAATCTTTTAAGGACAATGGATGCCTATGAGTGAATGGTTAAATAGATGGGTGATTGGATGGTAGGACACATTCTTCCTAACTTGAAGATTTCGGGGAAGAAATCCTTTTAAGTGGGGGAGAATGTAACACCTCGTAATTCTGTAACACTAGGATTCACAAATCAGGGTAGAATTAAAAGTTAAAATCAAAATCAAGGGAAACGGGCTGCGCCATTGCATTCGTCTCGGAATTCTGCATGAAAATGAGTCCGAGTTTGCGTAAATCGGAGTCCGTATGAGGAAGATATGGCCTCCAGAAGATTCAGCTAAGTTCAAATTTCAAAACAGGCCAGGTTCAAAATTCGAATCGGACCCAGAATGGGCTGGGCGGGAATTTTCCCGCCCAGGGCACCCAGGTCGACTGGGTAGTCGACCTGGGGGTCGACCCCCCTGCTTTTTCTTGCTTTCTACACTGGTTCATTCTGATGTATCTGGTTACGTTTTCTGACCAGGTTCGTCCACCTAACACTATATAAACAGCCCTGGTCTTCTTCTCTATTCACAATTCTTCTATACCCTTATGCTGCAAAGATTCTTAGTGAACATGGCTTCCTCTCCTCCTCTTAATCAAATAATAAATAAAATAATATATATATAATAAATCAAGACGAGGAGCTGCTGCTCAAAGACTTTCAAAGAGGAGATTCAAGCTAGAATTCAAGTGAAGATTCGAACGACTGTTTTTCTACGAATCATAGCAACGCCATCTTTCTATTCTAATCTAATCTCTGTAAGTCGGTTACTTTTTAGATTTGAACGTTTCTCTCTGTTCATGAAATGAATTAAAGGAATAAAAGAATATGCCAAATCTTTCTATTCGAATCTGTGCCTACATCTTTGGACTTAATTAAGAACTGTTATGATTCGATGACCGATAAGACAGTGACTATGAAACTATGGACCTTAGGACCATATGCCTCTTTGACTATGAACATTGCCTATGACTATGAACATTGCCTATGACTATGGACATTTCCTATGACTGTGATTGTGACTATGAGAATTATTTCCATGACTATGAACACAAGCCTATACCTTTGATTAGGAAGCAATACTATTATCTATGACATAAATTGGACAACTGTGATTAAGCACCTATGGTTCATGACTAGGAAAGTGTTTAAGTTTTGTGACTGTGAAATTGGGTCTAAACCCGATTATCTATTCTGTCTGTTCTTTGTTTTCATTGGTTTTAGACCTTGGGAATTTACCTATTAAGTTAGGTCTACCCATGTTCTAGAACCGACGTCGTTGTTCAACCCTTTTTATGCCAGTTAGTATATCTATCTCTTGCATAGCATCTTTGGTTCATTCCCTATTTTCTACGAACCTAGCTTTATTTAAAATCTAGACTGAATCACGATTATACGAAAGGTGGGAATGCAGTTTGGGCAAAATATGAAATTTACTAAAAACGTAGTTTAACTTGGAAATTGGCATAAATTGGGAACATGTATTATGGCATGCTCATAGAAATGCAAATTGGATAAATTTGACATGAATAAAAAGATGTGTAATTTGAATCTAGTATTGACATGTAAATCTAGCATTTACATGAATAATGAACTAGAGTAACAAGTCTAGTTTGACGTGAATTAGAATGTTGAATCGGAATTGGATTAGCTAATTTGGCACAGTGAGTATATTGGCATAAATGTGAAATTGGCCATAATTGGGAATAACTGTCAGGTTTAGAAAAATCATGGTTAATGACACTTAATTTGGTATAGTTTATATACCAAAAAGCATAAATATGATATAGTGGGGGAAATGGGCCATAAGAATGAATGTTGACAATTCGCAATTAGGAAATAAGTAAATTAGGAATAATTTACTTATAGAATTTGTCCTAAATAAGGAAATGTAAATTTGGACGAATTAAAGGTTTCTTAATGACATCTCTTTTAAAAATACACCAGAAAGTTCTAGGGTGACAGAGAGGATAGTGTCTAGGCTTGGGTTTGGAAAATACAAGTTTCCTGCTCTCCCTAGCTATCCCTAACTGATCCGACGAACGGGATGGTTGCTTTTAAAACTTGATTTGAAAATAAATTGAAACCCTTTGAACTTAGAAAACACGAATAGGCCTAGCCCGAGGTTAGACTGAGTTGCGATGTAAACCTGCCCGGAACCAACCGGCACATCCAGTAGTCGCAACAATACCTGTTTAATGTGAGTGGTAGCGGCTTTAATTTATTTAGTTAAAGCTAGAACAAGAATGGTAGGGTCAAGTTAACTAAGACACTTAACCAGTTCAACATGATAACTAGACTGATGGGTGGGGTTAGGTTCAGACTGACACTTAACACAGTTAAGCTAGAATGGGAGGGTTAAGTCCATAGGAACACTTAACCAACTTAACACAGTTAAGCTAGAATGGGAGGGCTAAGTCCATATAGACACTTAACCAAACTCAAGGTAGCAAAACGAGACTTGTAGGGGTTAAGTAAAGTTAATACACTTAGACAAATTAACATGTTAACTAGACTAGAGGTTGGGGTTAAGTAAATACACTTAGCCAATCTGATATGTTAACTGGGCTAGACCGTAGGGTTAAGTAAACTTGAACACTTAACCATCAGATTGTGATAAAGGGATAGGGCTAAGTCTAAAACATGAAGGGATAATACTTAACCATTAATAACATGTTAATTAAAACAGACGGGCAAGGTTAAGTTAAAAAGGAACACTTAACCAATACAGGGTGAATGGGTAGGGTTAAGTAATAAGAAGTACTTAACCAATATAACTTGGTTTGTGGTGGGGTTAAGTCAAAATGAATTACTAATAACACTTAACCGGTATAACAGGATGAATGAAGAGGGTTAAGTTGGCTTGAATTGACTAATGACACTTAACCAATCCAAATTGATGGGAAAGGGAACTAAGTTGTAAACCTTAGTTAAGAAAACAACGATTCTGGAAACTAAGTGGTAAATCTTAGTTAGTAAAACTAAGTAGTAATTCTTAGTATAACACGGGAAGGAGCGAACAGAGGTTAAGGTAGTGTAACAACGATTCTTGGTATCCCTCTGTGAGGCTGCAGATGATCCGCCTGGGCCCACAGAGGTTAAGGTCTGCGTAGAAGAACCAGGGGTATGCCTTGGTTGCAATACATGGCAACCTAAAGACTAGGATGGACCGGCGTGATTCGACGAACAAACGGTAGCCCTGTGATAGCGACTCGTCGTCTACCATCCATCTTTAGTCAATCGAGATACGTGAAGCGGAAAGGCGGAGAACTCCAAAAGACCATATACTTGCTATCTAGTTATGGGTGAGGATGGCCATAGGATAGTGGGGCACCGGGGGCCGGCGTATAGTTCTCATTTTACAAGGTGTGCCTTTCATTAGTTGAGGGAGGGGTCAAGTGGGACCATAGCCACTGGAACAAAAACAGACCTTAGCATCTGTAGCGGCAGATATCTGAAAGCTCCCGACCGAGTTTTGTATTCCTTGATTTGCCCTATCACAGGACTCGGACCGCATATTACAGGACATGTGCATCTAGAAAATCGATAACGATTCGCGATACATGCGTGGGGAAGTAAAGGAACATATACCACTCTAGGTAGTGTATCCTAGACTTGGGGGCATCGTTCGTTAGGTAGTGTAATCCCTAGTTGAACTAGGGGGCATTAATCCTGAATCCGAGAAGCGTTCAGCCGACAGCATAAACTCTAGTTGAATCTAGAAGGCACTTGGTAGAAAATCCTAGATTAAATCTAGGCAACAAATAAATAAATGGATGCCTGAAGGCGATGGAAAATACAGGGATTGGGATCACGTTAGCGTTACTAATTAGGACATTAGTTAGGTGGTGCAGGGATAATAGAAATCCGTATAACAAGGAAATGGCGAAGTGGCGAAAGTATTAGAGAACATCCAGTTTATCTTATCTTAGCATATCTTGTGTTGACCTTGTCTAATCTTGCTGACCCTATCATCATGGTGTTATCTTGTATTCAGTTAATTCATGTCGTTTTGTTTTTCCCATGTTCACATGCTAGAAGTTACTGAACTTACTCAGGCTTTATGTCTGACTCTGTTTTTCTTTCGTCTTCTTTTCTTCCGTTTCCCCCTCCCCCCTCAGGTAGTAAAGGAGGGAATAGTATAGCTCAGGTTAAGTTGGACTGTCACTCTTTCCCAGCTCGAAGATTTGTCGAAGTTTGCTTGGATTCTCTTTTCGGATGCTATGGCTGGCTCTTGCTAAAATTGCGGAATATAAATGTTGTTTTATGCTTCTTTATTTTGTAAGACAGATGATACTCTGATATTGTAAAAAGAAATCATTGTACAAACTATTTTATCAATAAAGAAAAGTTTTATTTTCCGCTGTTTAATTTCTGTCTGTCTTGTAATTTATCTGCATCTTTTACCCTAAATGCTCCACAGAACTTAGTGCATTCCCTTTGTGAGTGACACTAACGGACGTGGGGTGTTACAATTTCCTTTTCGATATTCGTTATGAAAATGAATAAAATCAATATAAATATCGTTCACATCAAAATGGCGCATATCTAATCAACACGACTTCACACATTTCAATATTATCGTGTCCATCCCAAATCGGACATAATAATCATATTTTAATCCTTTACAGAATAATATTTTAAAATATTCGTTATTTTAAAATATTCCCAATTCCTGAATTGGAATCAAACACAATCAATTTCCATATAATTTATTTATATGGATTTCATACAATACATGTACACAACAATAATAATACACAATCAACCATCATCCAGAGTGCATTACACAACTGCATAAGCATTAAATATAAATAATTAACGCATACAACAGTCTGTCAACCAATCGATTGACATCCAACTTGTAAATGGACGTGTAAACTTATTTTTAACCATCCAATAAATATATAGAATTTTATATGTTTGCTTATAAAATTCTGTAAAACACCTAAATAATTTTATTCATTGCAGTTATAAACTAAAAATAATATTTTTAGCGCACTAGTATTTATTCCATAACATGGCCATTTTATATATCTCATATATTTGTTATAAATAATATTTTTAACTAGCTATTAATTTTTCTAACTCATTTTGGAAAATTTCGGCAGCATAACGTCGTGATGTTAAAAACGGAATTAGATGTAGCCTTATCCCTTGCCTAATACTAGCTCGCGCCATACACAAAACAATTCCAATCAATTCACAATCAATCCACAACCAATTTTTACAATCAACATCCAAATTTTCACAATACAATTCAAATCAAACAACATGCTTTGTACAATAAATAGTGTCGGGGGCTGCTAATCCCCGTCTGCAACCTAAAATATTTTTAATTGTAAAATAAATTAAGTGAGAAGAAGTTCTCACATTGCAATCCACTCCGTCGTGCTTTTCTAAAGTTCTGATCCGTTGTTCTGATCACAGAATTTGCAAACGAGCTCCAATCTTCACACGATCTTTTTCTCTAGCTTAAGCACGCCATTCCGGACGACTTTCACCTGGTGTCATTCTTACCGAAAATGCTCCATTTTGCCGGAATTTGCGAAAAGACATAATCCAGACAATAGACTTTGGATGTGTTTCATGAACAACTCCGCAATCCAAAATTTGACTTCATATACTAAAATCAAAGAGGAGATCATGTTCTTCGACTTTGGCACTGTGGAGTTTTGGCCATAGAGGCTCTGCATAGGAGATATGGGCTAAAACAGGTTAGGGTTCCTTTTGCAAAACTGAAAATTGATGAAAATTGGATTTTTGAAAGTGGAGGGGCTCACAGCCGGCGCTGGTGGTCAGGGGGCGGCAGCGTGGGGTGCTGCAGGCGGTGGTGGTCTTATGGTGGTCGGCGGTGGGCCATGGGGAGCTGGAGGCACGGTTTCTGTGGAGGGTTTAGTTTTTTTTGCATGAATGAGGGAAGGAGAGGCGGAGGAGGGAGGAGAGGGTGGTCAGAGGCGGTGTGCCAGCTCCGGCGGTGGCGCCATGGGCGACGGCGACTGACGCGTTTCTTTTTTTGATATTTCTCTTTGTGATTTTGAACGATGGGAGAGAAAAGGGGAGGGGTTGACTTTATATAATAATATATTTATTTTATTTTATTTCGAAAAAGTTACCTTTTTCATTCGAACTTTAAATCGAACCCAACGACTGTTACCCGTAGCTAAATACTCCCATTCCGGACACAACGGGATATGCTTCGTAAGCCAATTCTATCATTTTGGTCAGTTTTTATCAAATTAAAATATAAATCAATATATTGAATTTTAAATGTACATTTTAATTTATCAGGGCCATGTACTGACTCCAAAAATTCCCAAAAAATACATCTAGCTATGTTTTGACGATACGGTCCTAACAAAACTAATGTCGTTGAATTTGGAGACCGTTTGAAAAATGGCCATTTTCCGGTCGATAAAATTTGAATTGAAATTACCAAAAGCGTTTAAATTTACCACGCTCACATATTAATTCCAAAAATTCTGAAAATTGGAATCTAGCAAAAATTTGACATTCTGGATCCAACAAAAGTGGTTTTGTCGAAAACTGAGGTCATTTGTAAAATGGCTATTTTTAAGGGCTATTATTATATTAAAAAAAATATAAATTCCATAGCGACTATTCTAAACATTAAACTGGACATAACTTTTAATTTAGATTATGAAATCTCTGTTTTTCACATTTGTTAGAAAGATATAATTAAACAGATTCAAATATTTCTTGTTTTACCGAAATCCGATTTATTTTGAATTATATACATTCAATTGAAATTTAAAATCGAATTTTCAAACTACCGCACCATTACGAGTTCGTTTTAATTAAATTTTAAATTTATACGTTCTAACTTCGATTTAAATAAAATTTACTCATTATTAATTAAAATTAAACATTTTAAATATCCAAAATCCATTAAAATAGCTAAAATAAAAAATCTAAATTGGTTCTGAAAATTCGTGTTGTTACAATCTCCCCCACTTAAAATCTTTTCGTATTCGAAAAGGAACGGAGCTGAAATTTATTTAACTAACCAACTCAACTTTCATTATTCAACTTTTCAGTTTCTAAGAATTTTCTAATTTCTCAAAAAATTGGCTAACACCCTAAATTTTTGAAAAATTTCACTATAACCTTCTTTGTACGGGTTGATATTAAAATCGCCACTTTCCTCACAGGGCCCTCATCAATCCAAAAGAAAAAGAAAAGGCCAATCGGCTCATAAAATCATCAAAACCCAAGAAATACAGTAAATATGTACCTATTTGTCAGGCATGCAATTTTATTCCTCTTATTAGCTTCCATGCTATGACCTGTTCGATATATATATATATATATATATATATATATATATATATATATATGCATGTACATGTATGCAATTCCAATCAATTTTCAATTCAGTTCAACATTAATTCAATTTGGCTAAATTTACCATTCATTCACACGTTGGTTCTATTAGTCCAATATTTTTATTAGTTAACTAATAATCAAACATCACAGTCAACAATCAATTAGTCGATTAACGTTTCAAGCATATATCAATTTTATATATAGTCAAAAAATAATATTTTCAATGCCAAATCACAAACAATAAATTCTAACTATGTTTGGTTCTCACATTAGTCAATTGGAAATATATAGATATCCCACTTTCGAAGCTCGAAAAAAAATGTTGATAATGACGCGTCAATCATTAGAATTACATCTGGCGACTAGAGTGTGATTCTATATCTATCTAGTATATTTGAGACTTTGAATACACGCTAGCTAGGCGTATATGCAAAATCTTCATATACTCGATTGTCCAAATTCAATATAATATACTCAAATACGTATAATATGATATACTTTTCAAAATTAAATTTGTTTTCATTTATATTTCTATAAATAATACTCTTAGAACTCATTCTAGGATACTACTGATCCTATCTCTAATGAGTCATTCTTATTGGATATTACTAATCAAATCTCTGATGAATTCTTTCGTTTGGTTCTAATGTGTCTTGTTCTTGAGCTCTGTAAACCAAAGCTCTGATACCACAAATGAAACGACCCAAACTTCCCTTACGGGAAAGCCCAGATTGAGTTGAGAATACAACAAATCATAACACAAACAATAGAACATTTCATTGCTTATTACAACAAATACATCAGAGTACAAGAATATAACAGAGTATGAGTAAATAATATACACCAGGAAAATATCAGAGATTAATTTCCATTAGCAGCGGAAAAATAATACATAACACAACTGAAAGAAATACACGGATACAGAGCTTTCTAAATATAACTCCAGTTTTAAATCCAGGATCCTGAAAAAAGAAATAATCTGCAAAACCAAAACTACTAGCTGCCCATGTGGAAAATATGGGCACCCAGAGTTTAGGTTAAAAAAATAAACTCTAGGTCAGTCATGGGACTGGTGTGAGAATTAAAACAATTATTTAAAACCTTACTTTAGAAATAAAGTAAATCAAGGGACCACGCCATATAACACGAAACAGGTTTTCTCCCAAGAATAGCAGTGCATAAAACAGTTTATAAACAACGCAATGCTTTTCGAAAAATGAAGCTATTATAAGACTCAGGTCCCATCACACAACGCAACGATAGCCGGAGGATAGAGTTTTCTAAATAATAGCCAAACATGCTTGGTACATTTAAAACAAATCATTTGATACTACTATAAGTGCATAGTGTATAAAACAACTTCAAATATAAATGCATCAATCATAGACAACATGGGTACCATATCTCATGTCGCCATACTAGGCTCTACAATTAAAACCTAAATGTCATGTATTGGAAATTGGATTTCCGTCATGAGTCAAGGCTAGCGATGGCTCCTTCCGATTCGAGACACTCTAGCAAATGCCTCAGGATCCCCCGCAGTGGACCCTTGGTTCCTGCAAGGCCGGTCCACACTTACCTTTGTGGATTAATTATTCCTAAACACATGTTTCCCAATCCTATAGGACCTATCCATCGGCTCTGTAGTAACCGATATATCCGAGGCACCTCGCAATCCATCATCCACAAAGGTAAAAATATAAATGTCTGGCCTCCGTACCATGACACCACCCATAGCTAGAAAGAAACGCCGTGTTCTCCCTGCGTCCCTAATCCCGTTTTAGACTCATACCGCGGTGTGAGGATCGCGAATTAACACTATACACAAAGCTATGCTATTTAAAGTTGTGCTTTGATCATCAACCACAAGACTCTGCTTTTCAACAAAAGCCTTGATCATTTGCATCTCAGCATGCCACACAGGCAATGCACGCTATGCGATTGATGTCTATCGATATATAACCTCTAAGCTCATACGTCTCAGAGAAGGGTGTTAAGCAAGAGAATAAATTATCCTCCATCAAACAGATATATATTTAATAGAGATCAATCAACAAAGAATAAAATCCAATTTCAGACACACATCCATTTACTAGTTCATTCGGGTCTGAACGAAACCGGAGGCACCTTATTCCTCGTCCCATTTGTCCAATACAGGAGAGAGGTCTTCACATATCCGGTCTATCTCCAAGTACGTCTGGACGATAACCACTTATTACCTTGTCTTGGGTGTACAACCCAATCAAGACATCGGTTATCATCCAAACGATGTGAAGAACTCCGGTTTTCAACCACCGTCTTCATCGTCGACTTATCATCGAATCAATTATTCAGAATGTGTGTAAACCTGGTCTTTCTGAATTTTAACATGTTAATTTGGCTAAGTGTATTTTTAACTATCCAATAAATATATAGAATTTTATAACTTTGCTTATAAAATTATATACAACACCTAAATAATTTTATTCATCGCAGTTATAAACTAAAAATAATATTTTTAGCGCACTAGTATTTATTCCGTAACATAGCCATTTTATATATCTCATATATATGTTATAAATAATATTTTTTAACTAGATATTAATTTTTCTACCTCATTTTAGAAAATTTCAACAGCATAATGGCGCGATGTTAAAACCGGAATAAGGTCTAGTATTATCCCTCGCCTAATACTGTCTCGCGCCATACACAAACCAATTCCAATCAATTCTCAATCAATCCACAACCGATTTTACAATCAACATCCAAATTTCTACAATACAATCCAAACAAAACAACATGGTTTGTACAATAGATAGTGTTGTGGGCTACTAAGCCCCGTCTATGACCTAAAATATTTTTAACTATAAAATAAATTAAGTGAGAAGGAGTTCTCACATTGGGATCCACTCCGCCGTGCTTTTCTGAAGTTCTGATTCGCTGTTTAGATCCCAGAATTTGCTAACGAGCTCCAATCTTCACACGGTCTTTTTTCCTAGCTTAAGCACGCCATTCGGACGACTTTCGTCTAGTGGCCTTCCTTCCAAAAATGCTGCATTTCGCCAGAGTTCGCGAAAAGACGTAATCTGGACAGCAGACTTTGGACGTGTTTTCTGAACAACTCCGCAATCCAAAATCTGACTTCATATACTCAAATTGAAGAGGAGATCATGCTCTTCGATTTTGGCACTGTGCAGTTTTGGCCATAGCGAATTGGTTTGGGAGATATGGGCTAAAACAGGTCAGGGTTCTTTTTACAAAACTGAAAATTGATGAAAATGGGATTTTTGAAAGTGGAGGGGCCCACGGCCAGCGATGGTGGTCAAGGGGCGGCGGCGTGGGGGTGCTACAGGCAGTGGCGGCCTTCTGGTGGTCAGTGGTGGTGGTCTTCTGGTGGTCGGCGGTGGGCTATGAGGAGTTGGAGGCGCGGTTTTTGTGGAGGGTTTTGGGTTTTTTGCACGAATGGGGGAAGGAGAGGCGGAGGAGGGAGGAGAGGGTGGTTGGAGGGGGTGCGCCGGCTCCAGCGGAGGCGCAATGGGCGGCGGCGTGGGCGTGGGCGGCGGTGGCTGATGCATTTCTTTTTTTTCTCTCTTCGTGATTTTGAACGATGGGAGAGAAAAGGGGAGGGGTTGACTTTATATAAAAATATATTTATTTTATTTTATTTCCTAAAAGTTACCTTTTTCATTCGAACTCCAAATCGGACCCAACGACTGTTGCTCGTAGCTAAATACCCCCATTCCAGACACAATGGGATATGTTTCGTAAGCCAGTTCGATCGTTTCGATCAGTTTTTATCATAATTAAAATATAAATCAATATATTGAATTATAAACGTACATTTTAGTTTACCGAGGCCACATACTGACTCCAAAAACTCCCAAAAAATAAATCTAGCTATATTTTGACGACACAGTCCTAACAAAACTAGAATCGTCGAATTTGGAGATTGTTTGAAAAATGGTCATTTTCCAGTCGATTATATTCAAACTGAAATTACCAAACGCGTTTAAATTTACCATGCTCACATATTAATTTAAAAAAATTTGAAAATTGGAATCTAGCAATAATTTGACATTCCGGATCCAACAAATGTGGTTTCGTCGAAAACAGAGGTCATTTGCAAAATGGCTATTTTTAAGGGCTCTATATAATATTAATATATATATATATAAATTCCTTAACGACTATTCTAAACATTAAACTGGACATAATTTTAATTTATATTATGAAATCTCAGCTTTTCACATTCCTTAGAAAGATATAATTAAACAGATTCAAATATTTCTTGTTTTTAATAAAATTCGATTTATTTTGATTTCTATACATTCAATTGAAATTTAAAATCGAATTTTCAAACTACCATTCCATTATGAGTTTGTTTTAATTAAATTTTAAATTTATACTTTCTAACTTCGATTTAAATAAATTTTAGTCATTATTATTTAAAATAAATCATCTTAAATATCCAAAATCCATTAAAATAGCTAAAATAAAAATTTTAAATTGGTTCTGAAAATCCAGGTTGTTACTTTTGATTTGAATGTGTAACAAACAAACATATGTAATTATAATACTTGGATTGGTTTGTATTTATTCATTATATTGCTAGGAATATTATTTTGTATAGATTAAGGGGGGTATTCTTTAGATTAGTTACTTATTGTCTTATAGATTTTATTTAGATAGATATACGATTTTGGGGGATTAGTTTTAGAATTTCTTTTTTATAATGCCAAAGGGGGAGAAAT
Source organism: Allium sativum (assembly GCA_030737875.1). Taxonomy (NCBI): domain Eukaryota; kingdom Viridiplantae; phylum Streptophyta; class Magnoliopsida; order Asparagales; family Amaryllidaceae; genus Allium; species Allium sativum. The sequence goes on along the minus strand of CM060920.1, from coordinate 487,819,297 downwards.
TATAAAATACAGAGACGTAGTTTATAGGATTCTTATGGATAGGAGGAGTATGAGAAGGATCATTATCAACATGTATATACAGGTACAATATTTTATAAACTAAGGTTGTCATCATCAAAAAAGGGAGATTGATGGAGAACAGAGTTTTGATGACAACAACCTTATTTCAATATTAATTGATTATAAAATATATACTAACACTTTTGTAAAGAATATATATATATATATATATACACACACACACACACACATGCAGGATTTATATAAAGGAAATTTTACTGAAGGCTGTACAGTTCTAAGATATCAGAGATTCAGAGTTCAGATAAATTTCAAGACTCATGATTATTCAAGATTTCAAGATTTCAAGAGTTCAAGACTAATATAGTTATAAAGTCTAGATTATGTAAGACTCTAAATAGCACTCTAGGTTCAAATTCAATTTCTAATTTTCAAATTCTTTTTTCAAATTCTATCTTCATTCCACTCTGTTTTATTTTCTATCTTTTCTATTTTACTTTCTTACTTTACTTCTGATTTCAATGTTAAGTTTTATATATTTATATTAATATTTTTTATATTTATCTATAGTTTTCAATCTTATAATTTTATAAATATGTTTATATAGTTTATATTTATGTTTTCATATGATTACCTACTTTACAATATTAACTTATAACACTATATTATTTTTCAAGAATTTCCAGAATTATATTTATATCAAAACACTTGAAAAATGCTCAAAAATTAAAATTAAACTGAGCATATGTCGACATATATAAAACTCTATGTCGACATATAACTGTCGTTTTTTCAATTTTGAAAGGAAGTGTCTTTTCAATAATTGCGACGGTTCTAAAGCGTTGCAACATTTCACACACTACAAAAAGGGCTTGAATTCGAATTTTTAATCATTTATTCTTCTCCACTTTCACTCTACTTCATTACAACATTTTTCTTTATCATTTTTATGATTTCTGCACCTATACTCCACCGAATTCAATTCTGTTTTCACCAATCTTCTTCTCTCTACACTCTCTACTCATTACTCTCTAAATCAAGTGCTATTGAAGAGTCATAGGGTTGTTTGTAATTGTTTGGGTTGTATTTGGGGTTAAACGGTGGTATCTCTAGTAGCCGTGAAATCAAGGACGAGTAATCGGTGGTATCCCTTGTAGCCGTGAAATCAAGGAGGTTGGAAACAGTGGTATCCCTTATTTCCATAAAATCAAGGAGGTTGTAACTGGATACTGATATAATAATAAAACTCTACACAATCCAGCTTTGCGTGCGACTGGACATAGCAGCAATCCGAACCAGTATAAAATTCAGTGTGTTCTTTCCTTTTCTGCAATTTTATTTCTGTTTATTTTGCATCTGTTTTTGATTCTGCATCTGTGGTTTTTTCTGCGGTGTTTGATTCATATAGTTTATCACATATATATTTTAGATTTTGTTTAAATTCTCAAAAACACTATTCACCCCCCTTTTTTGTTTGTTTTGCCTTAACGATCCTCTCTGCAATCCCTAACAAATATGAATAAACATAATTTATCTATCATTTTGTGTGAATTGAAAACTAAAACTACAAATGATGATTTTAGTTAAAAATATTCTATTTAAATCAAAACTGATAATGGGATTTGGTATCATTAAGCAAAAGGATATATAAATGGGAATCCGTATATCCGCATGCTATTTTATTAACAAATTCAAATCCAAGAGAAAAACATATATCACTATATTCAGTTTATATGATATGTTTTTAGGTAACAAGAATTCATATAGATCAACAGTCCATTTGTTGTTTTTCCCTAGAAGATACACATTAGACGTATGTGGTTTTCCAAATCTCTGGCTATCACCACTATTAAAAGGTTAAGTAGACTAAATGAATGGTTTGTCTGATACGCAAAACATAAATGCTCTTTTACCTACAATTTGTATAAACCAAATAGCTTATTCTTGTATTTAATACCCAAAACATAAATGCTCTAAACCTACAATATCAAAAACTTTATCAGGAGCCTAATTTCTAATGGTATTGTATTCTGAAAGCTTTTTTTATGATATGTTGGAAGAATATTTACAGTCACAAGAAAGGAAAAGAAAACAAAAGATGCCAGATTTTACTGTTTATATACCCTAATGACAAAAATGAAATATTCTGACATGGTTAGAAATGTCCTAAGCTATTTGTATTGGATAGTCAAGTGCATTTTTTGATGATAAGGCTGAAGAAGAAGGAGACCACATAGTTTGAGTTAAAAGATGTTTGGTAATATAGATTGTGTATTATGGGATGGCTTAAGAGCATTTATAAAGTTAAACCTATACCAGACAAAGTGTTGTATGATACACAGTCAATTTTTGTGAAAATATTATGATAAAGCCCTGACAACCAAGAAAAATACCATTAAAATAGAAGCTTTACTTAAACCAATCTTAAAAATTAAATCCTGCATTTTACTAAAAGGGACTAAGGTACCACCAAGTTTTTGACTAGGAGATCGAATACAGTTAAATTCTCCCAAAACAATAATTTAACATTTTAAATGATAGGAGCCACACCATGAAATGATAGCTAAATGCAACATGAACCTAACTAGCCTTCCTAGAAAACAAAGTATAAACAAGGAGTAAATAAGCATATACAAATAAATAAAACTAATAATTTCCATAGGCAGAATGGCACTTGGTATGAATTACCTATGTAATAAGAGAAATGGTGCAGTATAGGAAATATGGCATTTGTGTCAACAGAATGATTTCAAACTTTTTTACATGGCCAACTAAATCACTATAGTCTAACATCATTATGTAACTTCAACTTCTTTTGACTAAAACCAGTGGCCCGAGACCATGTAAAATGACCAGTACCATGCAATTAATTTATATTTTGCTAGGTGACTATTAAAAGCATAAGATTCATAAACACATTTAAGCAGGTGAATAACATATTATTGCAAATTTAAAATGATCATTTTGAAACTTTTATATATTTGAAAATTCGTATATTTGATTATATGTAGGTTTATTATTATGGAACTCCAGTTAACCTGAATACCATTGCTCAAATCAGCACTCCGGAAGGGAGTTCTCTTCTTATGAAACCCTACGACAAATCTAGGAAAGGAATCCCCTTATTCCTGCTATAATAATTCAAGCTTGCAAACTACTAGAACTAACTTCTCTTAGTTCTATTTTTAAATCTTTCTTTGCTATCTGTCGCGTGCTTGTTTAGATGAAGTAAATTGATCGAGTAAACAATTATGCAATTTTTAATAATCTATAGGCACATGGGATCGCTCGCTAAGTTAGCTTTTCCTGGTGTCCTATAATTAAGTAGAGGAACTACACTTATAATCTGGTTTATGTATTTTCCCGGTGTACGACGTATTATGTAACAACCCAGCTTTTTGACCGGTTTTCATCGGTAATTAAACCAACTTAAACCGTTCATAAAGACGGATAGTTATGGGTACTAACATATTTGCACAAAAATAATAGAACTTTTCATTTCATTACCATAATACAACATCAGAGTTACAAGGAATACATCCGAGTACATTGATTACACACCGGAAGAAATACTAGCTCAGTGGAAGAATGCGAACGTTCCAAAACATATAACTCCAGTTAAAACTAGCTTCCTGCTCCAACCAACTCCAAGGCTAAATCTGCGAACCAAACTACTAGCTGTCCGTGTAAAAATTATGGGCACCTGGAGTTTAGGTGAGGCAACTATAAACTCCAGGTCAGTCATGGGACTGGTGTTAGAACTCAAAAAACAGTTGTTATTTAGGATTCATTTTAAAGTTGGGTAATTCAACGGATCACGATGCTAACGCGAAACGGGTTTACTCCATATGAATTCCCATGCATAGAAATTCACTATGACTTCTGAAAAATGAAACAACGATAAGGTCTCATGGCACACGCACACAATGCAAATGCACACATGGGCGAGGTTTCTCCTTATGATAGTCAAAAATGCTTGATATGTGAAAATCCTCTTTCAATAATATAATATAGTGTGAAAAATCTTTCGAAAATAAATGTATCAATTTTAGCCACCATAGCTACCATATACCATACTGACGTATGGTATACAACTAAAATCGTATGGGCTTGTAGCGGAGAATGGATTTCCAACAAATGACTAAGCAAAGGAACTTCCTTACCAAGCCGATGGGTACGCATGTAGAGGGACGCCTCGAGAACCAAATCGGGCTCTCTGCTAAGACGAGGTCGGGTTACCCCTTAACTGGGTAACTTAAAGCATGCCTGAGTATATCACTTCCCGGTCGTTACCAACCTTCAAACCGAGCGCTCGCAACATCAACATCCACATAAATAGAAGTTATCCACATAGGCTAATACCTGGGCTCCATACCATAGTACACCTTTTATCTAGAAGGAAATGAATACCCTTAACCTCGCTGCATCTTTTCTGTTTTAGCCATTTACTGGGTTGTGAGGCTTGCCGAGGTCACGATATATACAAAGCTACGCTTCAATAAGCCATGCTTTGATCATCCATAGCTCATCACATAACTTAAGTATGCCACATTGTACATTCACAACGCATCACTGATTTCCATTAATATATAACCTCTAAGCTCATACGTCTTAGGGAAGGGTGTTAAGCAAGAGAATAAATTCTCCACTACCAAGCAGATATATATTTAACAGAGATCAGTGCTACGCAGTCAATTACAATGTCAGACACACAATCCATACAATTTCGTTCTGCTTCTGAACGAAACACCAATCCAAAAATCTCCAAATATATTCAAACCTCATGCCACTTATAACCTCGTATCGGGTGGCCTACCCAACCGAGACATCAGCAATCAATCCAAACAATTCAAAGAATCCCGGTCTTCATTCGTTGTTTTTTCGAACATATATTCAATCCTGGTCTTTCCAAAGAATAAGCGCAATTAATAACATAATTAAGGAATACACAGGCTTTCCACCAATCTCCTTCCTTCTTGAATTTTGTTAAATTAAACTTCTTCATTCTCAAATTATAACAAAATCCATATTTAACCTTTCTCTTTAAAAACACATCCCTTAAATCAAAGATAATTTAGCCTCAAAGCCTTGATTAATTTTCCATTTGATTACTCGTTATCAACATCCAGTTTCCTTTGAAAATCCTTAATCCACATCTCAACCATAGCTTCCAATTAAATTGATTTTCCAACATTCCATTCTTTAATCTTAACTAAAAGATTATACTTTCTTTCGAATTCCTCACTTTTAATTTCCTCAAATCAAAGATCTAATTAAATCCTAAAATTACGATATTAATTTCCATAACTCAATCTCATTGGGTTTCAAGAATGATATTATTTAAGATATGATTCATGACAAAACCCAAATCAATCGATATTGAACATAAGTTACACAGAAGTTGTATCTACTTATATTCGATATCAATTCTCATTATCAACGAATAGTATAAGTGGAATAACGATAAAATAATAATATCTTCCAAATTCCTCAAATAGTATAGGTTTACACCACATACTTTCATATCAAATATCTTAAGATTATTTCTATCAACTTATCCCAATCAATTTAGGAAATTCGTATCATAATTAAAAGATTTATTCAACTCTTTGACATTAGATTTGGATCGAAATTTCATCAACTTACCCTCAATATTAATCTCCGTATCCAACTCACACTACAAGCGGAATAATAGTGAACTACCTTTTAAATTCCTCAAATAGTAAGAGTCATCATCTACCAGATTATTATCAAACATCGGAAGATTTATCTCCAACCACATCCAAAAATTTAAAACCCATTTTAATATAAAATAAATCAATTTAAATTCCATATAAAATATTTCCAATACTTTTTAACCTTTGAAAACATTCCAAAAATCATTTAAAAATGATTACTTATAGTTCGGAAATAGTTTGCGGGTTAAAAACTTCAAAATAGATTGTTTTCGAAGAAAGTGTTACAATAGTGTTTTCAAAAGCGTTACAAAATAGTTATCTTAATTACTTTGATCAAAAAATTTTTTATCTTGGTCTAAACTTAAACTTTACAATTCAAAACATTTTTACATAATTTATAATGATTTTACCATTTTTTCCATATTTTTAAAAACATTAAAAATTGCTGTTTGTGGTTATGGTCGATAATTTCTTTTACAACGAACTTTTCCCGAAATGAGTTTAAACATAACTTGAAAATTATAACTTGAAATTAAAATCCGCTTTCACTCATTTTAAAGATCTTATTAATATAAATCAATTGTTTTTCGTTTCTTGGAAATCCATTTAAATTGCAAAAGTTATAAGTGTTTAAAGTTTGTATTTAAAATATGCAAATTGCCGTTGTGCGACAAGCTCTATTTTGACCGAAATAAAAATTATTCTTCAGCACTTCAAAATACCTTAAGAACCATTATATACTCATGTAATTCATTTAAAACTATTTAAAGTATTTACATTGACTTTCCAAATTATTTTTGGTTCAAAATTCAACTTTTATTTATTACTAATCAAATTCCAATTTATTTCTACATTCAAGTAATTTCAAATTAACCATTCCATTCGTCGGATCAGTTAGGGGTAGCCAGGGAGAGCAGGAAACTATATTTTCCAAACCCAAGCCTAGACACTATCCTCTCTGTCATCCTAGAATGTTCCGGTTTCTCTTTATTAATTTAAAGAACTTTATCCACATATATGAATTTATACATATGGTCTTTCCTAAATATTAACCTTCAATTTCAATAATAATATTGTTTCTAATTACGAAGGAGATTTATCGATCACCAATGTGATATGTAATGTCTCATATTTTTGGTACTCAAATATTTAATTTAATTTAATTTATTATTTTAAATATTATATTTGGAATATTAATGAATTTTAATATTAAATTCATTTATTTATAATGAAGTTTAAACGTTAAATTTTTATATAATATAAATCGAGCTCGAAATGGCGCTGCAGTTCGTAATATTGAATTTTAACTGGATATACAGGATTCGATATAAGTCGAATTTCTGTGAAACAAGAAACGTTTGGATCTTTTTGATGATAATTTTCATATGGAAGAGAAAAATCCAGATATCGTGTTATAGGTTGTAAGTTATGTCCAATTCAAATTTCAAAATAGTCGCTATGGAAATCGTTATTTAAATATAAAGTTTATTTAATATATTTAAAAGGGAAATTTAAATTGTTTAACTTGAAAAATGATGATATTGAGTTGCATAGATTATATTTGAAATTGTATAAATATTCTGTTTGGATATATATGTTGAAAATAATTTATTATGATTTATTTGAATTGTTTGGAAATTTAAATAATATTTATTCTATACTTTTATAGCGTTAAAAATAGCCATTTTTCAAATAGTCGGCGAAATTAGTATTATTGGAACCGAATCGTCAAATTATTGTAAGAAAAATAAATTTCGTGGCAACCCGATGTTATATGTGACTTCGGTGGCCAAAAATGTCTCTGTTTCTATTTAATTGTTTATACAATTTAGAAAGGGGTAATTTTTAATGAATAAACGACTGTCTAAACAAACTCCAAATTTAACGAAACAAGATTCATTGGATCCGTTAGGAAGAGGTCTAGTACAATGTCAAGGTCTCATATTTTTTGAATTTTTTCTGCAATTATAGGAATTTTAAATGCTCGATTTTTCAGCGATATTTATAAAGGACTTTTCACAAACGACCTCGGAATTCGACGAAACCTGTCCTATTGGGTCCGGAATATTTTTTTGTGCTTAGATTACATTTATTTGTCAAAAACGGAGATCGTATGGATTGGTTTTAAATGATACTTCATGGCAAAGTTTCAACTAATATTAAATATTCCCATCTCCTATATATAGTGCTTAACATATGCAGTCAACAACCCTAAAGAACTAAACGCGGGGTCAAACATTTGAGCCGCCATCTGATAATCACGAATGACCTAAATCTCGTGATCTTTCTCCCTCAAAATCTCATAATCCTTCCATCGATTCAAACTCTTCCCAAAAGCAAACTTGTAAAGTTCGATGAGTACTTTAATTCGACCGGTGGTGATCTTCATCAGGGCAGCGCAGTGGTCGGAAATTGGCATAATAGGCATAGCGGTTGTGTGGGTGCTGTAGCCGAACAGAGCCACCGTGTGCCATGGTGTTCAGGGCGGAAGCTTGGTGGGGTGGGGCGCAACTCGCGGTGGGCCCTGATGGAGGCTCGGTGGTCTGAGTTTGACGCAAATAGGTGGTTTGGCAATGGTGAAAGGGTCCAGTTATGCAGCAGCATGCCTTGGATGGAGTCACGGGTTCACACATATGAAGATGGCAGTGGGATAAAAAGGGGAATCGCCTACCTGAAGCTCACGAACGAAGGAGACAAATGATGAAACACAGTGGGCATGTTTTCTGACGTAATTAGTTTAAAGAATAAGTTAACGAACTTTTGTTAATTTAGTTGTTAATTATAATGTGGTGCAGCTGTTATACACGAAGGGGTTGATGTGGTTTTCTTGAAGAAGCAAGGGATGTGGCACATGAGTTTTAGAGAGGAGAAGTTGTTTGTCAGTAGCATGTATGGATGGAGAAAAGTCAAAAGTTGGGCACATTTTATATTTAGTGTATGTGATGGAGGGAAGTCAAAAAGTGGCGCAGGAGTTATAAAGAGGAGGAATTGTTTTAATGAAGTAGCAGTGGAAAAGTGGATCGAGGCTGATGTTTTCAAATGTAATTAATATTATAATTTAGTTAATTCATATTAATTAGGAACGTTAATTATTTAATTTAACCCTTATTAACTAAATTGAATATAACTTTGTATAGTGTTACCAGAATTTAGTGAAACGAGATTTGTTGAAGTCAAGATGAAGAACACAACCGCGTGAAATGAATTTTTGGACGGAGATGGAAACAGTCGGGAGTTACATTTAAACTAAACACTGTTCAATTTAACAGTACCAAACCGTTAAACAGCGAATCAACTCAAGGTGAGATAAACTCACTCGATTATTCCCACTTATAATTTATATAAGTTGGGTCTTTATTTTGTGTGATATGCTTTCTGATGATTGATTGTTTGTTAAATATATCTGTTAATATATTGATTGAACCACTGAAATTAAATGTTGTTTAATTTCAGTGAAACACCAAATCGTTATTTTAACGATTGGTCCCAGTTAAGGTAATTTACCTTATTGGTCACGTTTATAAATATAAACGTGTTTAATTGTTTGAATTGTTTGTTAATTGGGTGATGTTAAATAGCTGTTATTTACTGTAATTGAAATTATCAGTTAAATTGAATTTAATAATATTATTGGAAATAATCTATGTGAATGCAGGGAAGTACATGTTGGAGGGATCCAACGGGATTCATCAAATATATTTAATGATATTTATTTACATATATTATCATTATATGAACTTTTCTGATTGGATGATTGATTTGATTAATGACCTTGACCTGAAATTCAACATTTGTTTTGTTTAAACCAATGGGTGATATTGGTTGAGTAATTGGCAGTATATAGCCTATAAATCAATCGTTTTCTATATATTGATTTACCGTGAGGTAAATCGATAGAAGAGAAGTTATAAATTTTATTTTATAGTTTTTCAAATATATTATATTGAAAAAAGTGATTAAAAAGAAATAAATGGTTATTATTTATTACTTAAATTTATAAGTGATTAGTAAATGATTTTATGAAGTAAATTCTGATGTTAATCAGATTTATAAGCAAAAGAGTATAAAATTAACCCAACGGTTAAGAATTGGAAAATTGTTTTGTTAAGGAAAAATTAAATGGAATTATTTAAATTAACTATATTATTAGTTAATTTAAAGGAAGGACCAAATTGAAATTTGTTAACGAATTAATCAATTGTTTTTAACTGAGAATAGTTAATAAATTCATTTGTTTGAATTAATTTAATAAAATAGTTTAATGAATAATTTTTTTAATTTTAATAAGATTTTTAAAAGAAACTTACTATTTGTTTTAGTTAATTAAGAAATTAACTACTGCTACTATAGTTAATGATTGAAGAAAATTATTATTTTAATTAATAATAATTATGGAGATTACTTTTTAATTCATTTAAAAAGTGATCAAAAGGTGAAATGAAATCAAATTGAAATATGAAAGGAGTTAATGGGTTTTATATTAAAACCGAGTTTTATAATGAAGTTATAAAAAGGATTTTTAAGCGAATATGATCGCTTAATCAAATATTTATCTAATTTTTGAAATTAGAAAAAGGAAACTGAGAAGTGGGGAAATGGTATGAAATGGTTAAGTGAGGATTATTCCGAGGTTAGGAAGGATGGTTAACAAAGTGAGATTTATTTAAAAGAGAGAGTATAAGTTAAGTAAAATGTTTTGGAAATGGCAACGAATATGTTGTCGTAAATGATTTACAACGATTTTGTAAATGGAAGTTAAGAGTTAAACGTAATCGAAAACATTAGTTATCGATAATAATTTATAAATGGGATTTGTAAATGAGGTAAGAGTTTTGAAAAATGAATTTGTAACCATTGTTACAAATAATAAATTGAACTATTTGATTTATAACTGCAGCCTTAAAAAAATCTCTATGGGATTTTCGACAACGCATAAGTTGTCGTAATGATTTGAAAAGAGTATAAATAAGGAATTAAAAAGTTTTGCAATGAAATCTGTAACGTTTGTTATTAATGATAAGTAAAAATGAATATAAGGATTCGTACGAGATGTCGATATAAGATTTGTAAAGATATTTATATTAGATTTGTTAAAGACAGTTATATATGATTTAAAACAAATATGGTATTGCAAACTAGTTTTGAAGAATTTTGTAAAGGATTCTATTAATAATGGAATCAAAGCTCGAGTATAACGTTATAAATAATTATTAAAGATTAATAGAAAAGTAAAATGATGGATTTATTTAATAATTAAATAAATAAACGTTGTTGCGATTCAAATAAGGTTTTCAAAGGAAACGTGTGGTTAATAAACTTCTATTTATTCTGAAGATATGAATGTTGTTGGTCAAGGTCTGAGAGGTAATAAAATAGCCCAAATTGAACGACTTCACGATTATCCAGGAATGGTATTAGTTTATAAACGAGAGATAATTGAGGGAAACATAAGTTATGATTTTCGTATATGATATTAAAAGCTGTATTCGAAAAGTTTATCTGTGAATGAAATGATTTTAAAGAATATTCTTATTCATAATAAGAAGTAAAAGATAAACTCCAAATATTGGAAGATTTAAAGAATGTAATTAATAAATGTTTAATTAAAGAGGTCATTTATTGCCGAGTACTAGACCAGTAAACTCATTTCATTCACATGATTGTTTATTTGATAGTTAAATAACTGACTATCAAATCCAACTAAGTACGATTGTTGGTACAGAAAGACCGGGATCGAATTTATATCCGAAAACCATTCCGACTAGCAAATACGTGGAAAATGTTAATTGAAGATGGAGCATTGAAGACTGTGGATCTACATAAGCGGAAGAACCACTGGTTGAATTTCTCGGGTTTAGCGGCCAGAGATATTTCAACAGTGATTCTGTCGTGGTTGAAATCTGTGGATTGTAAGGACTACTCGCTACTGATCCTTGGGGTGATACCTATATATGATGTGGACGGAGGGTGCCTTTGGTTCATCCTGTTCCTGGATGACTTGTATGGACGAGTGTCTGACAGAGTATTTCCAAAGGGATCATGTACGTTGATTTCTTCAGACGTATTTTTGTTGGTGATAGCTAGCACCCAGAGTATTTTGTGGACGTCAATTAGTGATATCTGGCGGATCTGATGATGTGGCATTCAAAGTGGATAGAGATGTGTTATTCTAAAGGATAAGCTAAACCTCTAGCCTCATCAACTGGGAAATGGCATAAAATCGGGTAGGTCCCGTGGCTATGTGGGTCGCACCCATAAAAAGGGTATATCATTACCTGATCTAGTGAAATTAAATGCCTTCAGTTCTCCCTTTTTATTTTTATATGTATGCTATCGGTTTGGTTGGCTGGCCCCCAACCGTGGTAATGATATATTCGGTACTCTCAAGCGAAGTGAGGGGCCAGTCATGTTCAGCCTGGGTTGCAAGATGTTCTTGTTGAACCCCAATGTATTCATCTCCAGAGGTACATTGTCGGGAAGGTGGTCCCATACCTTGCCAGGAAATCCATTCTCCAATAAGCGCTTGCGGTTTTGATTAGATACTATATATGCAGAGTGTGAGATGCAAGCATTCTGCTAGATTGATATTTATTTGTATTTAGACACTATTATAATACCAGAAAAGATATTGATTTCAAAAGCGTTTTGGGTTATCGTAAGGTAAAAACCGTCCATATTTATGTGTGGATTTGGTCTTACGATTATCCTTTTCTTTCATAAAGTATTTTGACTTTAAAATCAAGTTGTGTGATACCTTTAAACTTAATGTGTTTTTCTCACTCTGGTTCACCAGACTGACCCGTCATTTGTAATGCTCGGGTTAGACTGGTTTGTACAGGTTTATCGGATATAGTGAAGAGACGAGCTGGAAGAGTCCAGACGTATGATATCTAGTTGTTATTCCGATGTGTGATGTATGTGAGGACAGATTGTTATAACTGTCCAGATGTGTGATGAACTCCGATGATTGTAAGTTTTATTTCAAGCTCTTAGTAAAGATTTATTTCTATATTATATTTTGTTCCGCTACGATGTGAGACTCTGTGTTGTGTTGTTAGTTCTTCTTCTTGTGAAAACCCAAACTTCCCCGTCCTCCAAAGAGAAAAGAAAGAACGGATTGTCTGAGAACAAGACCAATCGGAACACAAACAGAAGGACATTTCATTGCTTATTACAATATTTTACATCAGAGTACAAGAATATACAGAGTATGAAAAAATAATATACATTTGATGAATATCAGAGAATTACAAATTATAATGTAGCAGAAAATAATACAAAATACAACTGAAAGGGATAAACGGATACAGAGCATTCTGAATATAGCTCCATCTTTAAACCAGGACCCTGTGAATATAATATCTGCAAATCCAAAACTACTAGCTGCCCGTGTGGAAAATAGGGGCACCCAGAGTTTAGTTTAAAATAATAAACTCCAGGTCAGTCATGTGACTGGTGTGAGAACTAAAACAGTTATTAAATCTTTATTTTAAAAATAAAGTAAATCGAGGGACCACACCTTATAGCACGGAACGGGTTTCCTCCCAAGAATACCAGTGCATAGAATAAACAACACAATGCTTTTTCGAAAAATTAAGCTATTATAAGACTCAGGTCCCATCACACAATGCAACGCAAGCCGGAGGATAGAGTTTTACCTTATAGTAGCCAAACATGCTTGGTACGTTTAAAAAAAATCATTTTGATATTATTATAAGTGCATAGTGTATAAAATCACTTCAAATATAAATGTATCAATCATAGACGGCATTAGCGTCCCATGCCACTATGTCGCCAATAGTATACAACTAAAACCGTAAAATGTCGTATTGGAAGTTGGATTTCCATCTGTGAACCAAGGCAAGGGATCGTCCTTACCGCATCTAGACAATCTAACCAATGTCTCAGGATCATAACGCTTCGACCCTTGGAGCGTCAGGGCCGGTCCACACGGAGTGGATTAAAATTCCTGAACAATACTTATCCCCGCCCAATGGGACGTAAACTGGTCAGTATATCGACCAAACCATCCATCGGCCCCGTAATGACCGATATAACCGAGGCGCCTCGATATCCATCATCCACATAAGTAAAAATGTCTGGGCTCCATACCATGACACCACTCCTAGCTAGAACGAAATGCATGCCCTCCATGAAGTCCTTTCCCATTTTTGGTTCACACCAGGGTGTGAGGCTTGCAAATTAACGCTATGCCCTTTAAGTACATGCTTTGATCATCAAACACAAGACTCTGCTTTTCAACATAAGCCTTGATCATTTGCATCTCAGCATGTCACTCAAGAAATTCATGCCATGCGATTGATGCCTATCGATATATAACCTCTAAGCTCGTACGTCTCAGAGAAGGGTGTTAAGCAAGAGAATAAATTCTCCGCCACCAAAGAGATATATATTGAATAGAGATCAATTAACACAAAATAAAATCCAATGTCAGACACACATCCATTTACAAGTTCGTTCTGGGTCTGAACGAAACCGGAGGCACCTTATTCCTCGTCCCATATGTCCAATACAGGAGAGAGGCCCTCGCATATCCGGTCGATCTCCAAGTACGTCTGGACGATCACCACTTATTACCTCGTCTTGGGTGTACAGCCCAATCAGGACAACAGTAATCATCCAAACGATGTGAACACCTCTGGTCTTCAACCACTGTCTTCATCGTCGACTCATCGCCGATTCAGTTATTCAGAATGGGATAAACCTGGTCTTTCCGAATAACTCGCATATATAATAAACAAGTGGTATAAATACACAACATACTCCTCATTCCAATTATGTATATTCTTTTATTTAAATATTCATATCCTTTTGGAAAGGTTCCCATTAATTTTATCAAAGATAAATTCATTAAATTTATTCTTTAATCTTCCTTTGGATATCAATTCAAACCAAATTACGGTTTATCCAAACTAGTCCGGATTAGCGCACCTTACCGAAGTAATCATTTGTTTAATTTCCCAATCCTAACCTATTCATCCCATGGAGCAAAACTGGTAATACTACATATCTAACACCACGGTGTCATTGGTAAAATTAATGAACATTTCACATTCAAATCTAATTAAAGATTTAACTATCGCCTGGAGCAAAACTGGTGATACTCCATTCTCGATCATTTCTTGAATTTGATAATTTTAGTTTTCAATTTCACATTTCAATCTAATTAAAGATTCATTAAAACTCTAATTCAGTTTTAATCTCCAAAAATCATTATTTAATGATTTTCTTCAAAATTAAGAAATTAATCTTGTCTTTAACTGGGTTAAAGAACTAATGTCATTTAAAACACAGCTCACGACAAACCCAAAATCCCATTCCATTAACAACGGAATCTTCACGGAAAACAGATCAATATATATAACCAATATAAACTTCCATATCCAACTGATAATATAAATGGAATAACGACAAAGCCTTTTAAATTCCATATATAGTAACAGTCTTCCTCCACAGAAGTTTACTTCGATTATTACCAAATCGAATTCCATTCCATTCCAGTTTATTTTATTAAATTGGAAAACTTTACTTTGGAAAATTTCCCCTAAATCTTAATTAAAAGTTTATAAATTCTAAATCATATTTCACTGTTAATCGAGTTAAAGAACGAATGTCATTAAAAACACAGTACACGATAAACCCGATTCACATTCCATTTTATTCCAATTACCGAATGTAATTTGAAACTATAATAATCTTAATTAAAAGATTTATTCTTTTCAACGGGGTTTAAGAATAGTGTTACTGAAAACACCATTCATGACAAACCCAAAATCCAATTTGATATCAAATACAATGCTCTGAATAGAAATTATATCGGCTAATATTCGATATCAAATTCTGAAACCAACAAATATCGTTTTGGGAATAACAATATATACATCTTCCAAATTCCCTTAACAATATACATATAATCATGGAATCCAATATCGAAATATTTCGAATATGATTTCCATTCAAATCCATTCCAATTTGTTCGTTGGAAAATTCTGGTTATTTTAAAACCATTCACCAATCCAATTTATTTTATTTAAAAATTATCGGATTTCAAATCTAGTTAATATCTAGTTCATTTTGATAAAAATATAATTTTATCTTTTCGAATATGGAATTTTTCATCCCAATTCTGTCCAAATCGTTTATTACGATTTTACACAAATTATTAATATTTTTAATAATTTTATCAAGGCCCGTACAGTCGATTTCCATAAATGGTCATCGAACTGCACTTACAACGACCTTTTCCAAATTCGGTTTGGACACAATTCCAAATCCAACTATTAGATTTCAAATCTCTTATATTCGTTGGAAAACCCTTTTCGATACGAACCCAGTGGTTCTGGTTTTAGGAGAATCCGACGGTCGAATCTCCCGTAATGTCCATTCGAAGTTAATGGTCGAAATTCACGAACTGCCGCGACGCGGCTCGTTCTATTCAGGCCATTAAATATATATAATATATATATTTCATCGATTTCCATTTAAAACGTATTTTATAATTCGTTTTAAATTCGGTTTAAAAATGATTTCAACTTCGTTTTCAAATTTAAATCAAAATTGAATATTCCATATCATTATAATATATAAATAATAATATTTTCACAATATCAGATTTTGAAATCATTTCCTTTCTGATATTCAATATAAAAAAATGAATAAAATCGATATAAATATCGTCTGCGTCAAAATGGCGCAAATCTAATTAACACGGTTTCATATAATTAAATATTTTCGTGTCCATCAAAAATCAGACATCAAAATCACATTTTGATTCTTTTCTGAATATTATTTTAAAATATTCAATATTTTAAAATAATAGTTATTCTAAAATATTCCTTATTTGTGAATTGGAATTAGACCCAATCAATTACCATATAATTTTATTTATATGGATTTCATACAACACATGTATATATCAACCATGATAAATAATCAATCATCAGCCAGAGTGCACTAAACAACTGCATAAGCGTTAAATATAAATAATCAATGCTTACAAAAATCTGTCAACCCATCGATTGACATATAAATAAACAATTGGGATTAGTGTACGTCAAATATCATCCCAATACCCGTGTGGGGTTTCAATCAACAAACACAGATTTTATTTGTGTAGTTGGGCGATGTGTAAAATATATAATCCCAATCAGTATCAGATAAATGGGTGTACATAAACAAATCGTTCGATTTGTTTATGAATATTTATTTTCATTCATGTACTCGTTAAAAATTATATTTTTAACGATAAAATATTTATTTCAACATATGAATATTTTATACAGTTCATATATACAATAAAAATAATACTTTTATTATTCAAATATTTTATTCAATATATGAATATTTTATACAGTTCATATATACAATAAAAATGATATTTTTATTATAAAAATATTTTATTCAATACATGAATATTTTATTTTCCATTTCACAATACAATCACAATCAATTTCCATAACATAATACAATCAAACAAGTCGTCCATGGTCTGTGGACGATGGTGTCAGGAGCTACTAAGCTCCGTCTTCAATCTAGTATATATTTAACTAGAAAACAAGATTAGAGTGAGAAGTTCTCACATTGGGATTCACTCCGCCAAGTTTATTTCTGAATTTCTGAATTGTTCGGATTTGAATTTTTCTAAAATTCTAACATGCTCCAAATGGGGCCCGGTTAGTCTTGTTGTGAAGCACTCGTCCCGAAGATCGCAATGGATCTAGTTTCGTGCGATTTGGACCTCGTACGGAAAAGTTATGACATTATTAACATTCGATAATTTAATTAAATAATTAATGAAATAACTAAGGTTTTAATTAACCTTTTAATAACGATTTTAAAAACGTTATTTTCTCCTTCATTATTCAGAAACCGTCGAAGCCCAAACTGCTCATGCCCTAGGGCTTGCCATTGCTCGCGCCTCAAGGTGCTGGAAGATGATCGAAGGCCGCCATATTGGAGGTCGTCACGTGTGCCACCCACGCCGAGCACCACGTGACACTCGAACTCCCCCAGCCTCCCCTATTTCAGTGCGACGCCGACGACTTTGGGGGAGGAATTCGAGTAAAATCTGCCACCACAAATCATCATTTTGGTATAGGATTGTAGATCTCGGATTGCTCTTCAAACTTCGTGCTAAAAGTTGGATTTAATTCTATGTGGATTTGAAGATTTTAGCTCCTTTAATTTTGAGCATTACCGGCCGTTCTTTAGGAGGGTGACGGCGCAGTTTTGAAGAAATGAGAGAGAGGCCCTAGGGTTTTAAAGGTTTTAATATACATATTACAATAAATTTTTTATACCAAAATTACTTGTTTATCGTTACGGACTCCAAATCAAACCCAACGACTGTCGCCCCTAGCCAAATGCCCCCATTCCGGACACAATGGGATATGTCTCGTAAGCCAATTCTATAATTTCGATCTGTTTTCATCAAAATTAAAATATAAATCAATATATATTGAATTTGAACACACATTTTAATTTACCGGGGCCACATACTGTCTCCAAAAATTCCAGAAAAATAAATCTAGCTATGTTTTGACAATACGGTCCTAACAAAACTAATTTTGTCGAATTTGGAGACCGTTTGAAAAACAGTCATTTTCCAGTTGATTAAATTCAAACTGAATTGACCAAACACGTTTAAATCCGCCACGCTCACATATTGATTCCAAAAATAATGAAATTTGGAATCTAGCAATAATTTGTCATTCCGAATCCAACAAAAATGGTCTCGTCGAAAGCGGAGGTCATTTGCGAAATCGCTATTTTTAAGGGCTATATTTTATATAAATTCCATAGTGACTATTCTGAATTTTCAACTGGACATAACTTTTTATTCCCGTTATGAAATCTGGATTTTTCACATTCGTTGGAAAGATAATTTCAAACAAATTCAAATATTTCTTGTTTTACTAAAATCCGGTTTATTTTGAATCCTATACATTCGATTGAAGTTTGAAATCAAAATTTCAAATTACCGTGCCATTTCCAATTCCTTTTATAATTAAAATAAATATTTATATTCTAACTTCGATTTAAATAAATTTATACGTTCTAATTCTATTCAAAATAAATTTCTAGTTGTTATTATTTAAAATGAATCATTTTAAATATTCAAAATTCATTAAATTTCCAAAATAAAATTTTTAAATTGGTTCTGATTTTCCGGGTTGTTACAATCTCCCCACTTAAAATCTTTTCGTCCTTGAAAAGGAACAGAGCTGAAAGTTGTTTAACTAATCAACTCAACTTTCATTCTTCAACTTTTCATTTTCTAAGAATTTTCCAATTCTACAAAAATCTGGCTAGCACCCTAAATTTTCGAAAAATTTCAACATAACCCCCTTTGTACGGGGAGACATTTAAAACCGCAACTAGCCACGCAGGGCCCTCATCATCCAAAAAGAAAAAGAAAAAGCCAAGCGGCTAGCCAATCGGCACATAAAATCATCCAAACCCAAGAAATATAGTAAACTTGTACTTATTTATCGGGCATACAATTTTATTCCTTTTCGTAGCTTCCATGCTATGACATGTTCACACATATAAATGTACATGTATGCAATTTCAAACAATTTTCAAGTCAGTTCAATTCTTGATTCAATTTGGCTTAATGGCTCAAAATTTTAATTAATCAAACCAATAATCAAACAACGCAATCAGCAATCAATTAGTTGAATACCGTTTCAAACACATAACTTTAACATATATACAAAAAATCGTATTTTTGATGCCAATTCACAAAAAATAAATCCTATCTAGTTTTGGTTCTCACACTAGTCAATTGGAAATATATAGATATCCCACTTTCGAAACCTTGAACACAAATTCTGATGATGTTATGACAATCATCAGAATCGTCTCTGGGCGACTAGATTGTGATTCTATATCCACCCGGTATATTTGAGGCTTCGTATACACGTGGATCAGACGTATATTCAAAATCTCCATATACTTGATTGTCCAAATCAATTTAAAATAAAATATTCAAATACGTATAATATGGTTTAAATTTTCAAAACAGAATTTGTTTTCATTTTTATTTTAAAAATAACACTCCTCCGACTCATTCTAGGATACTACTGATCCCATCTCTAACGAGTCATTCTTATTGGATATTACTAATCCAATCTCTGATGAATTCTTTCGTTTGGTTCTACTATGCCTTGATCTTGAGCTCTGTAAACCACAGCTCTGATACCAACTGTGAAAACCCGGACTTCCCCGTCCTCCGAAGAGAAGAGAAAGAACGGATTGTCTGAGAATAGGACCAATCGGAACACAAACAGAAGGACATTTCATTGCTTATTATTACAATATTTTACATCAGAGTACAAGAATATGCAGAGTATGAAAAAATAATATACATTTGATGAATATCAGAGATTTACAAATTATAATGCAGCGGAAAATAATACAAAACACAACTGAAAGAGATAAACGGATACAAAGTGTTCCGAATATAGCTCCAGTAGTAAACCAGGATCCTGTGAATATAATATCTGCAAAACCAAAACTACTAGCTGCCCATGTGGAAAATAGAGGCACCCAGAGTTTAGGTTAGAACAACAAACTCCAGGTCAGTCATGTGACTGGTGTGAGAAGTAAAACAGTTATTAAATCTTTACTTTAAAAATAAAGTAAATCGAGGGACCATGCCGTATAACATGGAACCGGTTTCCTCCGAAGAATACCAGTGCATAGAATAAACAACACAATGCTTTTTGAAAAAATGAAGCATTTATAAGACTCAAGTCCCATCACATAATGCAACGCAAGCCGGAGGATAGAGCTTTACCTTATAATAGCCAAACATGCATGGTACGTTTAAATCATTTTGATATTATTATAAGTTCATAGTGTAAAAAATCACTTCAAATATAAACGTATCAATCATAGACGGCATTAGCGTCCCATGCAACTATGTCGCCAATAGTATACAACTAAAACTATAAAATGTCGTATTGGAAGTTGGATTTCCATCTGTGAACCAAGGCAAGGGATCGTCCTTACCGCTTCGAGACAATCTAGCCCATTTCTTAGGATCATAACGCATCGACCCTTGGAGCATCAGGGCCGGTCCACACGGAGTGAATTAAAATGTCTGAACAATAAGTTTCCCCACCCTATGGGCGTAACCTGGTCAGTATATTGACCAAACCATCCATCGGCCCCGTAGTGACTGATATAACCGAGGCACCTCGCTATCCATCATTCACATAAGTAAAAATGTCTGGGCTCCATACAATGACACCACTCCTAGCTAGAAGGAAATGCATGCCCTCCCTGAAGTCCTCTCCCGTTTCTGGTTCACATCGGGGTGTGAGGCTCGCGAACTAACGATATACACAAAGCTATGCCCTTTAAGGTTGTGCTTTGATCATCAACCACAAGACTCTGCTTTTCAATAGAAACCATGATCATTTTCATCTCAGCATGTCACACAGGCAATTCATGCCATCCGACTGATGTCTATCAATATATAACCTTTGAGCTCGTAAGTCTCATAGAAGGGTGATAAGCAAGAGAATAAATTCTCCGTCACCAAACAGATATATATTTAATAGAGATCAGTCAACAAAGAATAAAATCCAATGTCAGACACACATCTATTTACAAGTTCGTTCTGGGTCTGAACGAAACCGGAGGCACCTTATTCCTCATCCAATATGTCCAATACAGGAGAGAGGCCCTCGCATATCCTGTCGATATCCAAGTACGTCTGGACGATCACCACTTACCTCGTCTTGGGTGTACAGCCCAATCAAGACATCATTAATCATCCAAACAATGTGAAGACATATGGTCTTCAACCACCGTCTTCATCGTGGACTCATCGCATATTCAGTTATTCAAACTGGGATAAACCCGGTCTTTCTGAATAACTCGCGTATATAATAAACAAGTGCTATAAAAACACAACATACGCCTCATTCCAATTCTGAATATTCTTTTATTTAAATATTCATATCCTTTGGGAAATGTTCCCGTTAATTTTATCAAAGATAAATTCTTTAGATTTATTCTTTAATCTTCCTTTGGATATCAATTCAAACCAAATTAAGGTTTATCCAAACAAGTCGGGATTAGCACCTTACCGAAGTAATCATTTGTTTAATTTCCCAATCCCAACCTATTCATCCCATGGAGCAAAACTAGTAATAATCCATATCTAACACCACGGTGTCATCGGTAAAATTAATTACCATTTCACGTTCAAGTCTAATTAAAGATTTAACTATCGCCTGGAGAACAACTGGTGATACTCCATTCTCGATCATTTCTTGAAATTGATAATTTTAGATATCAGATTCAATTTTAATCTAATTAAAGATTCATTAAAACTGTAATTCAGTTTTAATCTCCAAAAATCATTATTCAATGATTTTCTTCAAAGTTAAGAAATTAATCTTATCTTTAACTGGGTTAAAGAACTAATGTCATTTAAAACACAGTACACGATAAACCCAAAATCTCATTCCATTAACAATGGAATCTTCACGGAAAATAGATCAATATATATAATCGATATAAACTTCCATATCCAACCTATAATACAAATGGAATAACGACAAAGCCTTTTAAATTCTATATATAGTAACAATCTTCCTCCATAGAAGTTCACTTCGATTATTACCAAATCAAATTCCATTCCATTCCAATTTATTTTATTAAATTAGAAAACTTTACTTTGGAAAATTTCCCTTAAATCTTAATTAAAAGATTTATAAATTCCAAATCATATTCCACTGTTAATCGGGTTAAAGAACGAATGTCGTTGAAAACGTAGTTCACGATAAACCCGACTCACATTGCATTTTATTCCAATTACCGAATGTAACTGGAAACTCTAATAATCTTAATTAAAAGACTTATTTTTTTCAACGGGGTTTAAGAACAATGTTACTAAAAACACCATTCATGACAAACCAAAAATCCAATTTGATATCGTATACAAGGCTCTGAATAGAAATTATATCGGCTTATATTCAATATCAAATTCTAAGACCAACAAATAACATTTTGGGAATAACAATATATATATATATACATATATATATATATATCTTCCAAATTCCCATAACAATATCCATATAATCACGGAATCCAATATCAAAATATTTCGAAGATGATTTCCATTCAAATCCATTCCAACTTGTTCGTTGGAAATTTTTGGTTATTTTAAAACCATTAACCAATCCAATTTGTTTTATTTAAAAATTATCGGATTTCAAATCTAGTTAATTACTAGTTCATTTTGATAAAAATATATTTTTATCTTTTCAAATAAGGAATTTTTCATCAAAATTCTTTTCATATCATTTATTATGATTTAACACAAATTATTGATATTTTTAATAATTTTATCAATGCCCGTACGTTCGATTTCCATAAACGGTCATCGAACTGCACTTACAATGACCTTTCCCGAATTTGATTTGGACATAATTCCAAACCGAACCATTAGATTTCAAATCTCTTACATTCGTTGGAAAGCTCGTTTCGATACAAACCCAACGGTTTCGGTTTTAGGAGAATCCGACGGTCGGATCTACCGTAATGTCAAGTCGAAGTCAATGGTCGAAATTCGTGAACTACCGCGACGCGGCGCATTCTATTCAGGCCATTAAATATATGTAATATATATATTATATATATTTCATCGATTTCCACTTAAAATGTATTTTATAAATCGTTTTAAATTCGGTTTAAAAAAGATTTCAACTTCATTTTCAAATTTAAATCAAAATTGAATATTCCATAGCATTATAATATATAAATGATAAAATTTTCAAAATATCAGATTTTGAAATCATTTCCTTTTCGATATTCATTATAAAAAAAATGAATAAATTCGATATAAATATCATCTGCGTCAAAATGGCGCAAATCTAATCAACATGGT
The DNA here is from genome assembly GCA_030737875.1 of Allium sativum. NCBI lineage: Eukaryota > Viridiplantae > Streptophyta > Magnoliopsida > Asparagales > Amaryllidaceae > Allium > Allium sativum. The sequence continues at coordinate 487,795,672 of CM060920.1, read as the reverse complement.
TTCATATATTTAAATATTTTCGTGTCCATCCAAAATCGGACGTCAAAATCGCATTTTGATTCTATTCTGAATATTATTTTAAAATATTCAATATTTTGAAATATTAGTTATTTTAAAATATTCCTTATTTCTGAATTGGAATCAGACCCAATCATTTACCATATAATTTTATTTATATGGATTTCATACAACACATGTATATATCAACAATGATAAATAATCAATCATCAGCTAGAGTGCACTACACAACTGCATAAGCGTTAAATATAAATAATTAACACTTACAACAATCTGTCAAACCATCGATTGACATATAAGTAAACAATTGGGATTAGTGTACGTCAAATACCATCCCAATACCCGTGTGGGGTTTCAATCAACAAATACAGATTTTATTTGTGCAGTTGGGCGATGTGTAAAATATATCATCCTAATCAATAACAGATAAATGGGTGTACATAAACAAATCGTCTGATTTGTTTACGAATATTTATTTTCATTCATATACTTGTTAAAAATTATATTTTTAACGATAAAATATTTATTTCAACATATGAATATTTTATATAGTTCATATATACAATAAAAATGATATTTTTATTATTCAAATATTTTATTCAATACATGAATATTTTATTTTCCATTTCATAATACAATCACAATAAATTTCCACAACGCAATACAATCAAACAAGTCGTCCATGGTCTGTGGACGACGGTGTTAGAAGCTACTAAGCCCCGTCTGCAACCTAGTATATATTTAACTAGAAAACAAGATTAGAGTGAAGTTCTCACATTGGGATCCAATCCGCCAATTTTATTTCTGAATTTTTGAATTGTTAGGATTTGAATTTTTCCAAAATTCTAACATTCTCCAAATGGGGATCGGTTAGTCTGGTTGTGATGCTCTTGTCCTACGATCACAACGGATCCAGTTTCGCGTGATTTGGACCTCGTACGGAAAAGTTATGACATTATTAACATTCGATAATTTAATTAAATAACTAACGAAATAATTAAGGTTTTAATTAACCTTTTAATAAAAATTTTAAAAACGTTATTTTCTCCTTCGTTATTCAGAAGCCGTCAAAGCCCAAACTGCTCATCCCCTAGGGCTTGCCATTGCTCGCGCCTTAAGGCGCTGGAAGATGATCGAAGGCCGCCATGTCAGAGTCCATCGCGTGTGCCACCCACGCTGAGCATCACGTGGCACTCGAACTCCCCCAACCTCCCCAATTTCAGTGCGACACCAGCGACTTTGGGGGAGGAATTCGAGCAAAATCCGCCACAACAAATCATCATTTTGTTATAGGATTGTAGAACTCCGATTGCTCTTCAAACTTTATGCTAAAAGTTGGATTTAATTCTATGTGGATTTGAAGATTTTAGCTCCTTTAATTTCGAGCATTATCGGCCGTTCTTTAGGAGGGTGATGGCGCAGTTCTGAAGGAACGAGATAGAGGCCCTAGGGTTTTAAAGGTTTTAATATATATATATATATTATAATAATTTTTTATACCAAAATTACTTGTTTATCGTTACGAACTCCAAATCAAACCCAATGACTATCGCCCCTAGCCAAATGCCCCCATTCTGAACACAATGGGGTATTTTCTGTAAGCAAATCCTATCATTTCGATCATTTTTCATCAAAATTAAAATATAAATCAATATATATTGAATTTGAATGCACATTTTAATTTCCCAGGGCCACATACTAACTCCAAAAATTCCAGAAAAATAAATCTAGCTATGTTTTGATAGTACAGTCCTAACAAAACTAATTTCGTTGAATTTGGAGACCGTTTGAAATACGGTCATTTTCCAATCGATTAAATTCAAACTGAACTGACCAAACACGTTTAAATCCGCCAGGCTCACATATTGATTCTAAAAATTATGAAAATTGGAATTTAGCAATAATTTGACATTTCGGATCCAATAAAAGTGGTCTTATCGAAAACGGAGGACGTTTGCGAAATCGCTATTTTTAAGGGCTATATTTTGTATAAATTCCATAGTGACTATTCTGAATTTTCAACTGGACATAACTTTTTATTCCCGTTATGAAATCTGTATTTTTGACATTCGTTGGAAAGATAATTTCAAACAGATTAAAATATTTCCTGTTTCACTGAAATCCGGTTTATTTTGGATCTTGTACATTCGATTGAAGTTTGAAATCGAAGTTTCAAAATACCGCGCCATTTCCAATTCCTTTTATAAATAAAATAAATATTTATATTCTAACTTCAATTTAAATAAATTTATACATTCTAATTATATTCAAAATAAATTTCTATTCGTTATTATTTAAAATAAATCATTCTAAATATTCAAAATTCATTAAAATTGCCAAAATAAAAAAATTAAATTGGTTCCGATGTTCTGGGTTATTACACTTCTTCTTCTATTCTAATATTTCTTTCTTTCTTATCTTACCCTCTAATTTCTTTCTAATAACATTCCCATGTTTTCGATGCTTGAATGTTCGACATGGTGTTTTTGTGTCGATTTTCGGGATCGAAAATCTACCGGGCCGTTACATGATACCATAATTGTTGTGTCATAGCGTGTGCAAAACAACATCAACAACCATTATAAACATCCACAGCAACCATCATTAACATGATTAAATAAATCATAAATGTGCACAAGCGTGTTAGAGTTTATGCCCTAGAGGCAATCCATTTGATGAGATTGATAACACTGTTTATGTTATTATTTTACTTGGAATAAAATAATATTCTATTATATTATATTTACTGCGTAATATAAATATTAATATATTAGAAGTCCTTAGAATTATAATACAGAATTATATAGTTCAAGTAAGTGACTTGAACTTGAGATTATATAATATACTGAGTATTATAACTCTTAAATGTCCCTAGTTAAGTTTTATTGTTTACATAAAGGACAACAATAAAACGTTGAGACTAATATGTTGATTGACTGATGATCACATCTCATTGATCATTAATATACGTGATATTAATGTCAAAACATAAATTCGTATTAGAGAATATCATATTGGGCTGACCCACTGTGAGATAACTACATGGAATATAATTAACAGTATCATAAGTTATTCTCGTAGTGACAGTGATGTAATGGTCCTCAGACCTGAAATCATTATTATTTTATTAGAGGATATTTGTGTTTTGATATCATCTAAAATTATTCGTAACAGAGTAATGATAACGGTGATTATTGGATACATCTCGATTCGAATGAAAATTATGAATGATCGAGATGGAATTTAACCATACGATATATTCGTAGTTATATCCATGCTCAAATATTGATTTGTTTTAAATAGTCTACTCATCGATCAAGATAAACGGATTAAATTATAACGAGGATGTTACGATCCATGCCTCTAGTTTAATCTTGGATATATTGGTTAAAAGGATTATATTACATTAATACACTGGTCACGGAAAGGTTGCATCGAATCGTTGATCTTATTATAACTTGGGTAGCAGCGACATATTGCTAGATGCCAATCATTGTTTATGATTTTAAATACGATTTAAAATCATTGCCAATGTTGTAATAACCTATAGGGTCACACATACAGAACGTAACAAAGGGTAAGCCATTCAGTGAATGAATAGAATTTCAATTGGTTGATATTTTATTTTGGCATTGAATTGGTATAAGGGTTATCTACCTAAATTTATGAAAAAACATTTATTACAAAAGGGGGTACATGCTACCTTTAAAGTAATAATATACGGTATCCATAAAATTGGGGATAAGATCCAAAAGAGAAACCCTCGCAATGGTGGCTAGCCCCGCACCTTTTATTCTTTTTCAATTTAGTTGAAATAGAGTGTGTTCTCGTGGATATCTGTGGATGCATGGCGATTGACATGCTAAGATTCGATGCATCCAAATTTCCTACCAGATCGAAGTTCTACTAATTCTTCATGGTTTAATCAGGTATGAAATCGAAATTGAAATTGAGTTTAATATACTGTTCCTGCATATATCCTTATTTTAATCGTCAAATTGTTTAAAATGGATATCGATTAGATCGAAAAATTCCTACAGTGGTATCAGAGCATTAGGGTTTGCTTGAAACAGTATATTGATTATTACTTGGTTTTTTGCCTGTTTAATTCGATATATAAATGAATGTTTTGAAACCTGATATTATAGATTGAAGGGATTTGGAAATTATAGATTGGACCGTTTGTTGTTATTGCTTTGTTCGTGTTTATGAAACAACCCAAACTTCCCCGTAAAGGAAAGCCCGGATTGAATTTGAGAACACGACAAATCAGAACACAAACAGAAGAATATTCCATTGCTTATTACAACAATTTACATCAGAGTACAAGAATATACAAAGTATGAATAAATATTATACATTTGATAAATATCATAGATTTACAAATTACAATGCAGCGGAAAACAATACAAAACAGAAACGAAAGAGATACACGGATACAGAGCTTTCCGAATATCATTCCAGCAGTAAACCAGGATCCTGTGAATATAAATCTACAAAACCAAAACTAGTAGCTGCCCGTGTGGAAAATAGGGGCACCCAAAGTTTAGGTTAAAACAATAAACTCCAGGTTAGTTGTGTGACTGGTGTGAGAACTAAAACAGTCATTAAATCTTTACTTTAAAAAAAAAAGTAAATCAATTTACCATGCTGTATAACACGGAACGGGTTTCCTCCCAAGAATACTAGTGCGTCGAACAAACAGCGCAATGCTTTTTGAAAAAATAAAGCTATTATAAGACCCAGATCCCATCACACAATGCAACGCAAACCGGAGGATAGGGTTTTCCTTTATTATAGCCAAACATGCTTGGTACGTTTGAAACAAATCATTTGATACTATTATAAGTGCATAGTGTATAAAACAACTTCAAATATAAATGTATCAATCCTAGACGGCATGGGTACCATATATCATGTCGCGAATACTAGGCTCTATAATCAAAACCGCAATGTCATGTATTGGAAGTTGGATTTCCATTTGTGAAACAAGGCAAGGGATCATCCTTACTGAATTCGAGATGCTCTAGCCCGCCCCTCAGGATACAGCCGCAACTGCACCTTGGATTGTCAGGCCCGATCCACTCGATGTGGATTAAAATTCCTGAACACTACGTTTCCCCACCCTATGGGGCGTCAATCTGGTCTATATAAACACCATACTATCCATCATCCCTGCAGTGCCAATATATCCGAGGCGCCTCGCTATCCATCATCCATATAAGTAAAACATCTGGGCGTGCAAAACCCAGACACCACTTCTAGCTAGAAGGAAACGCATGTCCTCCCTGAGGTCATCTCCCGTTTCTGGTTCACACCGGGTTGTGAGGCACGCGAATTAACGCTACACAAAGCTATGCTATATTAAAGCCGTGCTTTGATCATCAACCACAAGACTCTGCTTTTCAACCGAAGCCTTGATCATTTGCATCTCAGCATGCCACATAGGCAATTCATGCTATGCAACCGATGTCTATCAATCACACAGAATGAAATCTGATGTCAGACACACATCCATTTACAAGTTTGTTCTGGGTCTGGACGAAACCGGAGGCACCTTATTCCTCGTCCCATATGTCCAATATAGGAGAGAGGTCCTCGCATATCCGGTCGATCTCCAAGTACGTCTGGACGATCACCACTTATTACCTTGTCTTGGGTGTACAGCCCAATCAAGACATCAGTAATCATCCAATCGATGTGAAGACCTCCGGTCTTCAACCACCGTCTTCATCGTTGACTCATCGCCGATTCAGTTATTCAGAATGGGATAAACCCAGTCTTTCCGAATAACTCGCGTATATTATAAACAAGTGCTACAAAAACACAACATACGCCTCATTCCAATTCTGAATATTCTTTTATTTAAATATTCACGCCATTAATTTTATCAAATATAAATTCTTTAATCTTCCTTTGGATATCAATTCAAACCAAATTATGGTTTATCCAAACTAGTCGGGATTAGCGAACCTTACCGAAGTAATCATTTATTATATTTCCCAATCCCAACCTATTCATCTCATGAAGAAAAACTGGTAATACTTCATATCTAACACCACGGTGTTATCGGTATAAATTAATTACCATTTCTCGTTCAAATCTAATTAAAGATTTAACTATCGCTTGGAGAAAAACTGGTGATACTCCATTCTCGATCATTTCTCAAATTTGATAATTTAAATTATCAAATCCTCATTTCAATCTAATTAAAGATTCATTAAAACTCCACTTAGTTTTAATCTTCCCAAAAATCAATATTAATGATTATATAACTTGGGAAATCATATCCTGTCTTTAACTGGGTTAAAGAACCAATGTCATTTAAAACATGGTTCACGATAAACCCAAAATCACATTCCATTTTATTCCAATTACTAAATATAGCTAGAAATTCTAATAATATTAATTAAAAGATTTATTCTTTTCACATGGGGTTTAGGAATAGTTGAGACGACCCCAAACCCCGTAGTGACGGCGGCAAGGGTAATCTTTGGAATATAACGCATAAGCAGATAATAACAGAACAGAAATTAAATAAATACACTAGATAATGCACAATAGAATATACTGGATAAACATAATCATCAGAGTTACACAGTATACAGGATCATACTTAGTACAAATACAGTTCAGCTATACATAAATGTCTACATGGGAAAACAAACATAATGTACAATAGGAGCTGAACAGCATAAAAAGAGATAAATGATAGAATCCATCTTCAGCTCCAGCTATCCGGATAAAGCCTGGTAAACCTGAATACAAGGCTGCCTGTGTAAAAAAAGGGGCACCCGAGTTTGAAAGTGAAACAAACTACGAGTCAGTCATGGGACTGGTATGAGAAATCTACTCAACACATTTAAAATATGGCTAATCACAGGACCACGCCACTTTCGTGGACAGGGTTTACTCCATTGGATTGCCAGTGCTTTAAAACAAATCATTCTTTTAAACATCGCAATGCTTTTTATAAAAATGAAGCCATTATAAGACTCAGTTCCCATCACACAATGCAACGCAAACCGGAGGATAGAGTTTTACCTTATAATAGCCAAAATATGCTTGATACGAATAAAACAAAAGCACTTGATATTATTACTAGTGTTTACATGTTTCAAAAACAATTTCGAATCATAACTATCAATCATAGACGGCATGGGTACCATATATCATGTCGCTATATATATATATATATATATATATATACAATCAAAACCGCACGATGTCGTATTCGGAAATTGGATTTCCGTCGTGAACCAAGGCAAAAGATAGTCCTTACCGCCTTCATGACGCTCTAGCCCGTGTCTCAGGCAAGCGCGCAGGCAAGCCTTGGATCGTCAGGGCCGGTCCACCGAAGCGGATTATTATGCCTGAACAATGTGTCTCCCTACCCTTTGGGGCGTCAATGAGCCAACGAATGACTCCATCGGACCCGGATCGTCCGATCTAACCGAGGCGCCTCGCAATAGTAACAACCACATAAGTCAAGCTCCTCAGGGCGTGTAAAACCACTGACGCCACTTCTAACTAGAAAGAAACGCATGCCCTCCCTGAGGTCCTTCGCCCGTTTCTAGTTCATACCGGGGTGTGAGGCTCGCGAATTCACGTTATACACAAAGCTACGCCACACCGGCGGGGCTTTGATCATCACCACAAGACTTTGCTTTTCAACAGAAGCCCTGATCACTGCATCTTAGCATGCCACACAGTCAATTCACACCGTGCAACTGATGACTATCAATCACACAGAATAAATTCCAATGTCAGACACACTGTCCATTTGCAAGTCCGTTCTGGGTCTGAACGAAACCGGAGGCACTATATACCTCGCAAACCCATCGATCACCACGTACATCTGGATGATCACCACTCATTATCCATATTTCGGGATGCCTCCCAATCAGGACCTCGGTTACCATCCAAACGAGGTGAAGATCTCCGGTCTTCGACCACCGTCTTCATCTTCGATTTCTTATCGTCGATTCAGTTATTCAAAATGGGATAAACCCGGTCTTTCTGAGCAACTCGCGTATATAATTAACAAGTGCTACCCAAACACTACTACGCATCATTTCAATTCATTAGTCACTAACCGTCAATCAGTAAGAGAGCGATTTCCCAAATATTAACCCCGAAGGCCGAAACCAACATCAGATCAAAATCCAGGAAACCATTCGACTTAGCCAACCTTCAGTTAGTTTCTAAATTTCACATCCATATCATTTATAATATTTTATAGCGATTTATCGCTTTTTTTATTTATTTTAAAATAGCCAATTTATTCAAAACGACGCTTCGGGCCATAACGCGGCCGTGGCGTTGTTTTTCTTCAGATTTGATTTACACATATCTGAAAATCTAACCATTGGATCTTCACAAAATTTACATCATTAGAAAGATCTTTTCAAAACGAATCCAACGGTTCCAGTTTCGGGAAAATCCGACGGTCGGATCTCCCGGTACAATCGTTTGAAGTTTCGATTTCAAAATACGAACTGCAGCGTCGTTATTCGATTAAATATAATTATATATATATATATATAATCGATTCTGGCGCTGTTTTTCTTCAGATTTGAATTAAACATTCCAGACAATCCAACCGTTGGATCTTTACAAAGTTGGTGCCGTTGGAAAGATATTTCCAAAGCGAACCCAACGGTTGCGATTTCGGGAAAATCCGATGGTCGGATCTCCTGCACTAATCGTTTGAAATCACAGTTTCAAAATACGAACTACAGCTTCGTTATTCGATATATTTTAATTCTATTTATATATATATATTTATCGATTCTTCGATTTCAAAACTATATTCCTTTCATATATTTGATAAAAATGATATTTTTATCTAACTGTCTTCTATTTCAAAACATCACAATTTTTAACAATTCATGTATATAGTAAAAATGTGATTTTTATTACAAAACAATTCATTTCAAAACACGATTATTTTCTATAGTTCATATAGGTGATAAAAATAGGATTTTTATTATAAAACAATTTATTTCAAAACAATATTATTTTATATAGTTCATATCGATGATAAAAATAGGATTTTTATTATAAAACAATTTCTTTCAAAATATGAATAACATTCAACACATGAATTTCAATTCAACGAATGAATTTCGATTCAACACATGAAGGTTTTCTATAGTTTATATAAATAGATAAAAAGGTGTTTTTTATATTTAAAACACGAATACCATTCAACACATGAATTTCAATTCAACGTATGAATATCGATTCAACACATGAAGGTTTTCTATAGTTTATATATATAGATAAAAAGGTGATTTTTATATTTAAAAACACGAATACCATTCAACACATGAATTTCAATTTAACGAATGAATATCGATTCAACACATGAAGGTTTTCTATAGTTTGTTTACATAGATAAAAAGGTGATTTTTATATTTAAAACACGAATACCATTCAACACATGAATTTCAATTCAACGAATGAATTTCGATTCAACACATGAAGGTTATCTATAGTTTGTATATATCGATAAAAAGGTGATTTTTTTTTATATTTAAAAACACGAATACCATTCAACACATGAATTTCAATTCAACGAATGAATATCGATTCAACACATGAAGGTTTTCTATAGTTTGTATACATAGATAAAAAGGTGATTTTTATATTTAAAACACGAATACCATTCAACACATGAAGGTTTTCTATAGTTTGTATATATCGATAAAAAAGGTGATTTTTTATATTTAAAAACACGAATACCATTCAACACATGAATTTTAATTCAACAAATGAATATCGATTCAACACATGAAGGTTTTCTATAGTTTGTATACATAGATAAAAAGGTGATTTTTATATTTAAAACACGAATACCATTCAACACATGAATTTCAATTCAACGAATGAATTTCAATTCAACACATGAAGGTTTTCTATAGTTTGTATATATCGATGAAAAAGGTGATTTTTTATATTTAAAACACGAATACCATTCAACACATGAATTTCAATTCAACGAATGAATTTCAATTCAACACATGAAGGTTTTCTATAGTTTGTATATATCGATAAAAAAGGTGATTCTTTATATTTAAAACACGAATACCATTCAACACATGAATTTCAATTCAACGAATGAATTTCAATTCAACACATGAAGGTTTTTTATAGTTTATATATATATAGATAAAAAGGTGATTTTTATTGCAAAACAATTTATTTAAAAACATGAATACCTTTCAACACATGAATTCTATTCAACGAATGAATTTCAATTCAACACATGAAAATAATTCTAACACATGAATATTATTCAAAATTTCGGCAGCATAACGGCAGGGTAGTTAAAACCGGGGCCGTCCCAAGTACGGCTCCTCGCTCTACCTTAAAGCCTCGCAGCTTTTGACAATGGGGAATCATGCATATAGTTCGCACGCACACGGCATGTATATTTATTTCATTTCCACAAACTAATCCTATGTGGTTTCAACCAAATATTTCTCAACCACAAACGGGTATTTTTCAACCACAAACATTATTTTTCAACCACAATCAATCAATTTCAACCACAAACAATTATAATCAACCATTCGCTATAAACCAATTTTCACACCAATCACAATCAATAAATATCGTCCATGGTTTGTGGACGAGGGGCGTATGTATATATGTGTGTATATATATATATATATATATATGTTATATAAGCATTTCACTTCTATTTCAACACATATATAATTTTTACAACGCATATACAACTTATACATCGAACGTACAACTTATACAACGCTTATACAAGAGGTTTACAATGCTTATATAACTCATACATCGACTATATAATTTATACATCATCGTTTTCCATATCGTTTATAAATTAGAAATCTCACATTGGGTTCCACTCCACCAAAAATAGTAGAAGGCTCAAAAAAATATGCGGTCTCTTTTAGAATGTAGAAGACGTCCACACGGTCACGATGTTTCCTGTTTCATCGAATTTCGTCAAGAAACGAAAAAGCTATGATTTTTCAAAGTTTGCAACGGTTTAAAGGTGTTAAAACAGTTGAAATTAAACAAAGTCGTACCTTCACAGTTTGGTTCGAAACTAGGTTTTCGATTTTCGTTCAATCCGTGCAACTATATGACGATCGGCCTGTGCCACGATCTCGCGCTTGGAGAGGGCTTTCCAGCGCCACCACTGGTGGCCAGTTCGACGCCCAGATGAACGGGCGACGGCGAAATGATGTTGCCGCCTTTGAGGCGCTCGATCTCGCTCTACAGGGCACGGTGGAGGACAAACCAGGTATGGATGGGAAGAGGGGGGAGAGTACTTTAAAAAGTTCAACTGGAGGGAGGTCTATCGAGGCGTGGTTTCACTGGAAAGAGGAGGGGAAAGTTTGAAGAGCCGCCGTCGTCGAATCGGGGAGAGAGAAAAAAGTTTTTTTTTATAAAAAAGATGATTGGCCGGTGTATATATATTTCAAAAAAATTGGGTTTTCACAAATGAACTCCTTTTTAATCCCAACGACTGTCGTCCCTAGCGTTTTACCCCCATTCCGAACACAATGGGATATATTTCGAAGGCCCATTCGACTGTTTTAGTCAGTTTTCATTCAATTTAAAATATATAACATTTAATATTCGATTTGAACATACATTTCAATTTGCCAGGGCCACAAACTGATTCGAAAAAATCTAGAAAAATAAATCTAGCTATGTTTTGATGATACGGTCCCAACAAAACTAGTTTCGTCGAATTCTGAGGCCGTTTGCAAAAAGGCCCATTTCTGGTCGATCCAATTTAACTATAATTGACCAAAACACGTTTTCCTTTGCCACGCTCACATACTAGCTTCAAAAATTATGAAATTTGAAACCTAGCAATAACTTCACATCCCGGATCCAACAAAAGTGGTTTCGTCGAATTCCGAGGTCGTATGCAAAATGGCCAATTTCACGGGCTATATAAATTCCATAGCGACCTTTCTGAAAATTCATTTGGCCATAACTTTTGCTTTCCGCTATGAAACTTCGATTTTTCAGATTCGTTAGAAAGGTATTCACAAACAGATTTAAATATTTTTGGTTTCACTCAAATTCGTTTTGTTTTGCACCCGGTACGGTTAGTCAAAGTTTGAATTCAAATTTTGAAACTACCGCGCCATTTCAGGCCTTGTTTATAATTAGAATTAATTATATGCGTTTTCAAACGTCGATTCAAACTCACTTTTCATTGCTATTATTTAAAATATTTATTTTAAATATTTAAAATCCACTAGTTTAACCAATTTAAAATTTTTAAATTGGTTCAGATTTTCCGGGTCGTTACAATCTCCGCCACTTAAAACTTTTCGTCCCCGAAAAGGAACAAAGTCGAAAGTGGTTTGATTAATCAACTCTACGTTCGATCTGGCTTCCATTCTCCAACTTTTCAGTTTCTGAGAATTTTCAAATTCTTCAAAAATTTGGCTAATACCCGGAATTTTCGAAAAATTTCGCCATAACCTCCTTTGTACGGGGAGAGGTTTGGAAATTTATTGGGCCGTATTAGGTACCCAATAAATCCTAATAAGCATACACATATTTATAGTGATATATTCTGGTGTTTACAGGGGAGCGTGTATAGATAATAACTCCAGAGAATAAATTCTCGTCACCCTGTCAAAGCCTGAGGGAGTGTGTATTTTAATTGCTCCAGAGGATAAATCCTCGTCACCTCGTCCCGTGTGGGAAATAAATAGTCCATGTGCCGTATCTAATGACTAGAGAGACGTGATTATTGTCAACTCTAGACCCGTGTGGGGTTTTTATTAATCTGGCAATTTATCATTACAATTTTATATGGTCCATATCAGTCATCAGTTCAACCTGTAAAATATAGTCATCGCCATACAAGCCTCTCGCTCGTATGGTAAATCTTTCTAAGAAAATCATTTTGAATCTATCCCAGGTGATATCACCTTCTGGATTATCTTTAATAACTGAAACCCACCAAAACAAAGCTTCTTCTTTGAGTGCCCAAGACGCCAGTAATCTTTTCTGATCGTCTCTCAGCTTTAAACCCTGAAAGATTTTCTCTGCAGAACGAATCCAAGCTTGTGTTTCCATAATGGACTCTTTGCCTAAGAATGGCGATCCACCCAGATTTCGAAATCTCTTGAATAGAACTTCTATATCTAATTCTGGCTGCGGGAGCACAACTGGCTCATTAGCTGGTCGAGCCATACGATTATTTCTTCTGTTCCTGTCACTCATTTTCTAGTACGTCTGCAATTAGCAGACAAAGTGTCAGGTCAACAGAAAAGATATTTCAAAATATAGAGACAAATACTTCAATGTAAATGTGTCTACTGGGGTGTATTTCATTCTGCCTTACTTATACTAGGATATTACTAATCCTATCTGTATAGAGTTACCCGTCCTAGAACACTACTGGTTCTATTTCTGACTAGTTCGTTCATATGTTATATTCCAGAACTAAGCTTAACCAAAGCTTTGATACCAAATTGAGACGACCCCAAACCCCGTACTGACGGCGGCAAGGGTAATCTTTGGAATATAACACATAAACAGATAATAACAGAACAGAAATTAAATAAATACACCAGATAATGCACAATAGAATACACTGGACAAACGTAATCATCAGAGTTACACAGTATACAGGATCATACTTAGTACAAGTACAGTTCAGCTATACATAAATGTCTACAGCGGAAAACAAACATAATGTACAATAGGAGCTGAACAGCTTAAAAAGAGATAAATGATAGAATCCATCTTCAGCTCCAGCTATCCGGACAAAGCCTGCTAAACCTGAATACAAGGCTGCCCATGTAGAAAAAGGGGCACCCGAGTTTGAAAGTGAAACAAACTACGAGTCAGTCATGGGACTGGTATGAGAAATCTACTCAACACATTTAAAATATGGCTAATCACAGGACCACGCCACTTTCGTGGAACGGGTTTACTCCACTGGATTACCAGTGCTTTAAAACAAATCATTCTTTTAAACACCGCAATGCTTTTTATAAAAATGAAGCCATTATAAGACTCAGTTCCCATCACACAATGCAACGCAAACCGGAGGATAGAGTTTTACCTTATAATAGCCAAAATATGTTTGATACGAATAAAACAAAAGCATTTGATATTATTACTAGTGTTTACATGTTTCAAAAACAATTTCGAATCATAACTATCAATCATAGACGGCATGGGTACCATATATCATGTCGCCATATATATATACAATCAAAACCGCACGATGTCGTATTTGGAAATTGGATTTCCATCGTGAACCAAGGCAAAAGATAGTCCTTACCGCCTTCGAGACGCTCTAGCTCGTGTCTCAGGCAAGCGCGCAGGCAAGCCTTGGATCGTCAGGGCCGGTCCACCGAAGCGGATTATTATGCCTGAACAATGCGTCTCCCTGCCCTTTGGGGTGTCAATGAGCCAACGAATGACTCCATCGGACCCGGATCGTCCGATCTAACCGAGGCGCCTCGCAACAGTAACAACCACATAAGTCAAACTCGTCAGGGCGTGTAAAACCACTGACGCCACTTCTAACTAGAAAGAAACGCATGCCCTCCCTGAGGTCCTTCTCCCGTTTCTGGTTCATACCTGGGTGTGAGGCTCGCGAATTCACGTTATACACAAAGCTACGCCACACCGGCGGGGCTTTGATCATCACCACAAGACTTTGCTTTTCAACAGAAGCCCTGATCACTGCATCTTAGCATGCCACATAGGCAATTCACACCATGCAACTGATGACTATCAATCACACAGAATAAATTCCAATGTCAGACACACTGTCCATTTGCAAGTCCGTTCTGGGTCTGAACGAAACCGGAGGCACTATATACCTCGCAAACCCATCGATCACCACGTACGTCTGGACGATCACCACTCATTATCCATATTTCGGGATGCCTCCCAATCAGGACCTCGGTTACCATCCAAACGAGGTGAAGATCTCCGGTCTTCGACCATCGTCTTCGTCTTCGTTTTCTTATCGTCGATTCAGTTATTCAGAATGGGATAAACCCGGTCTTTCTGAGCAACTCGCGTATATAATAAACAAGTGCTACCCAAACACTACTACGCATCATTTCAATTGATTAGTCACTAACCGTCAATCAGTAAGAGAGCGATTTCCCAAATATTAACCCCGAAGGCCGAAACCAACATCAGATCAAAATCCAGGAAACCATTCGACTTAACCAACCTTCAGTTATTTCATAAATTTCACATCCATATCGTTTATAATATTTTATAATGATTTATCGCTATTTTTATTTATTTTAAAATAGCCAATTTATTCAAAACGACGCTTCAGGCCATAACGCGGCCGTGGCGTTGTTTTTCTTTAGATTTGATTTACACATATCTGAAAATCTAACCGTTGGATCTTCAAAAAATTTACATCATTAGAAAGATCTTTTCAAAACAAATCCAACGGTTCCAATTTCGGGAAAATCCGACGGTCGGATCTCCCGGTACAATCGTTTGAAGTTTCGATTTCAAAATACGAACTATAGCGTCGTTATTCGATTAAATATAATTATATATATATATATATATATATATATATAATCGATTCTGGCGCTGTTTTTCTTCAGATTTGAATTAAACATTCCAGACAATCCAACCGTTGGATCTTTACAAAGTTGGTGCCGTTGGAAAGATATTTCCAAAGCGAACCCAACGGTTGCGATTTCGGGAAAATCCGATGGTCGGATCTCCCACACTAATCGTTTGAAATCACGGTTTCAAAATACGAACTGCAGCTTCGTTATTCGATATATTTTAGTTCTATTTATATATATATATATATCGATTCTTCGATTTCAAAACTATATTCCTTTCATATATTTGATAAAAATGATATTTTTATCTAACTGTCTTCCATTTCAACACTTCACTATTTTTAACAATTCATGTATATAGTAAAAATGTGATTTTTATTATAAAACAATTCATTTCAAAACACGATTATTTTCTATAGTTCATATAGGTGATAAAAACAGGATTTTTATTATAAAACAATTTATTTCAAAACAAGATTATTTTATATAGTTCATATCAATGATAAAAATAGGATTTTTATTATAAAACAATTTCTTTCAAAATATGAATAACATTCAACACATGAATTTCAATTCAACGAATGAATTTCGATTCAACAAATGAAGGTTTTCTATAGTTTATATAAATAGATAAAAAGGAGATTTTTATATTTAAAACACGAATACCATTCAACACATGAATTTCAATTCAACGAATGAATATCGATTCAACACATGAAGGTTTTCAATAGTTTATATATATAGATAAAAAGGTGATTTTTATATTTAAAAACACGAATACCATTCAACACATGAATTTCAATTCAACCAATGAATATCGATTCAACACATGAAGGTTTTCTATAGTTTGTATACATAGATAAAAAGGTGATTTTTATATTTAAAACACGAATACCATTCAACACATGAATTTCAATTCAACGAATGAATTTCGATTCAACACATGAAGGTTATCTATAGTTTGTATATATCGATAAAAAGGTGATTTTTTTATATTTAAAAACACGAATACCATTCAACACATGAATTTCAATTCAACGAATGAATATCGATTCAACACATGAAGGTTTTCTATAGTTTGTATACATAGATAAAAAGGTGATTTTTATATTTAAAACACGAATACCATTCAACACATGAATTTCAATTCAACGAATGAATTTCAATTCAACGAATGAATTTCAATTCAACACATGAAGGTTTTCTATAGTTTGTATATATCGATAAAAAAGGTGATTTTTTATATTTAAAAACACTAATACCATTCAACACATGAATTTCAATTCAACGAATGAATATCGATTCAACACATGAAGGTTTTCTATAGTTTGTATACATAGATAAAAAGGTGATTTTTATATTTAAAACACGAATACCATTCAACACATGAATTTCAATTCAACACATGAAGGTTTTCTATAGTTTGTATATATCGATAAAAAAGGTGATTTTTTATATTTAAAACACGAATACCATTCAACACATGAATTTCAATTCAACGAATGAATTTCAATTCAACACATGAAGGTTTTCTATAGTTTGTATATATCGATAAAAAAGGTGATTCTTTATATTTAAAACATGAATACCATTCAACACATGAATTTCAATTCAACGAATGAATTTCAATTCAGCACATGAAGGTTTTTTATAGTTTATATATATAGAGATAAAAAGGTGATTTTTATTGCAAAACAATTTATTTAAAAACACGAATACCTTTCAACACATGAATTCTATTCAACGAATGAATTTCAATTCAACACATGAAAATAATTCTAACACATGAATATTATTCAAAATTTCGGCAGCATAACGACAGGGTAGTTAAAACCGGGGCCGTCCCTAGTACGGCTCCTCGCTCTACCTTAAAGCCTTGTAGCTTTTGACAATGGGGAATCATGCATATAGTTCGCACGCACGCGGCATGTATATTTATTTCATTTCCACAAACTAATCCTATGTGGTTTCAACCAAATATTTCTCAACCACAAACGGGTATTTTTCAACCACAATCAATCAATTTCAACCACAAACAATTATAATCAACCATTCGCTATCAACCAATTTTCACACCAATCACAATCAATAAATATCGTCCATGGTTTGTGGACGAGGGGCGTATATATATATATATATATATATATATATATATATATTATAAGCATTTCACTTCTATTTCAACACATATATAATTTTTACAACGCATATACAACTTATACATCGAACGTACAACTTATACAACGCTTATACAAGAGGTGTACAACGCTTATATAACTCATACATCGACTATATAATTTATACATCGTCGTTTTCCATATCGTTTATAAATTAGAATTCTCACATTGGGTTCCACTCCACCAAAAATAGCAGAAAGCTCAAAAAAAATATGCGGTCTCTTTTAGAATGTAGAAGACGTCCACACGGTCACGATGTTTCCTGTTTCATCGAATTTCGTCAAGAAACGAAAAAGATATGATTTTTTATAGTTTGCAACGGTTTAAAGGTGTTAAAACAGTTGAAATTAAACAAAGCCGTACCTTCACAGTTTGGTTCGAAACTAGGTTTTCGATTTTCGTTCAATCCGTGCAACTATATGACGATCGGCCTGTGCCACGATCTCGAGCTTGGAGAGGGCTTTCCAGCGCCACCACTGGTGGCCAGTTCGACGCCCAGATGAACGGGCGGCGGCGAAATGAAGTTGCCGCCTTTGAGGCGCTCGATCTCTCTCTACAGGGCACGGTGGAGGACAAACCTGGTATGGATGGGAAGAGGGGGGAGAGTACTTTAAACAGTTCAACAAGAGGGAGGTCTATCGAGGCGTGGTTTCACCGGAAAGAGGAGGGGAAAGTTTGAAGAGCCACCGTCGTCGAATCGGGGAGAGAGAAAAAGGTTTTTTTAATAAAAAATATGATTGGCCGGTGTATATATATTTCAAAAAAATTGGGTTTTCACAAATGAACTCCATTTTAAACCCAACGACTGTCGTCCCTAGGGTTTTACCCCCATTCCGAACACAATGGGATATGTTTCGAAGGCCCATTCGACTGTTTCAGTCAGTTTTCATTCAATTTAAAATATATAACATTTAATATTCTATTTGAACGTACATTTCAATTTTCCAGGGCCACAAACTGATTCAAAAAATTCCAGAGAAATAAATCTAGCTATGTTTTGACGATACGGTCCCAACAAAACTAGTTTCATCGAATTCTGAGACCGTTTACAAAAAGGCCCATTTCTGGTCGATCCAATTTAACTATAATTGAACAAAACACGTTTTCCTTTGCCACGCTCACATACTAGCTTCAAAAATTATGAAATTTGAAACCTAGAAATAACTTCACATCCCAGATCCAACAAAAGTGGTTTCGTCGAATTCCGAGGTCGTATGCAAAATGGCCAATTTCACGGGCTATATAAATTCCATAGCGACCTTTCTGAAAATTCATTTGGCCATAACTTTTGCTTTCCGCTATGAAACTTCGATTTTTCAGATTCGTTAGAAAGGTATTCACTAACAGATTTAAATATTTTTGGTTTCACTCAAATCCGTTTTGTTTTGCACCCGGTACAGTCAGTCAAAGTTTGAATTCAAATTTTGAAACTACCGCGCCATTTCAGGCCTTGTTTATAATTAGAATTAACTATATTCGTTTTCAAACGTCGATTCAAACTCACTTTTCATTGCTATTATTTAAAATATTTATTTTTAATATTTAAAATCCACTAGTTTAGCCAATTAAAAAAATTTAAATTGGTTCAGATTTTCCGGGTCGTTACAATAGTGTTACTGAAGACACCATTCCATCAGTCTCTAACCGTAAATTAGTAAGAGAACAATTCCCTAAGTATTAATCCCGAAGGACGAAACCAACATCAGATCGATACCTAAGAAACCATTCAACTTAGCTAATCTCCAGTTAGTTTCTAATTCTCTTAACTCCATTGAGTTTAAGAACAGCATTTTTAAAAATACCATTCACGACAAACTCAAAATCCCATTCCATTGTTAATCAGGTTAAAGAACAAGTGTTATTTAAAACACCGTTCACGATAAACCCAAAAATCCAATTCAATTCAATTCCAATTAAATACTAATTAATTGGTAAACTTCGTTAAATCTTAATTAAAGATTTAATCTTTTCTCAACTGGGTTTAAGAACAGTGTTAATGAAGACACCGTTCACGACAAACCCATAATCCCAGTTGATATTAAATACAAGTTCTGTATAGAAAATATATCGGCTTATATTCAATATCAAATTCTGAAATCAACAAATATCGTATTGGAATAACGATATATATATATCTTCCAAATTCCTCCACAATGTCCGTATAATCACGGAATCCAATATCGAAATATTCCAAAGATAATTCCGATTCAAATCCATTCCAATTCATATATTGGAAATTCTTGATATTTTTAAAACCATTTTAAATCCAATTTATTTATTTAAAAATAATTGGATTTTAATACTCGTTAATAAATAGTTCATTTCGATAAAATATATTTTTATCCTTTCAAATATGGAATTTTTCATCCCAATTCTTTCCAAATCATTTATTATGATTTTACACAAATTATTAATATTTATAATAATTTTATCAAGGCTCGTACAGTCAATTTCCATGAACGGTCATCGAAATGCACTTACTACGACCTTTTCCAAATTTGATTTGGACATAATTCCATATCCAACCGTTGGATTTCAAATCTCTTATATTCTTTGGAAAGCTCTTTTCGATACGAACCCAACATTTCTGGTTTTAGGAGAATCCGACGGTCGGATCTCCTGTAACGCCAATTCGAAGTCAATGGTCGAAATTGACGAACTACCGCGGCACCGCGCGCTCTATTCAGACCATTAAATATATATATATATACGTTATATATATTTCATCGACTTCCATTTAAAACGTATTTTATAAATCATTTTGAATTCGTTTAAAAAACGATTCCAACTTTATTTTCAATTTTAAATCAAAATTGAAATTTCCATATCATTAATATACAAATGATAATATTTTCAAACATCAGATTTTGAAATCACTTCCTTTTCGATATTCATTATAAAAATGAATATAATCGATATAACCATCGTTCGCATCAAAATGGCACATAACTAATCCACACGACTTTATATATTTAAATATTTTCGTTTCCATCCCAAATCGGACATCAATATCATATTTTGACCCATTACTGAAGATTATTTTAAAATATTCGTTATTTTAAAATATTCATTATTTTAAAATATTCATTCTTTTTGAACTGGAATTAGACACAGTCAATCACCATATAATGTTGACTATATGGATTTCATACAATACATGTATACAACAATAATAGTACACAATCAACCATCATCCAAAGTGCATTACACAACTGTATAAGCATTAAATATAAATAATTAATGCTTACAACAGTCTTCCAACCAATTGATTGATATACAACTAATTATTGGGACTAGTGTATGTCATATATCATCCCAATACTCGTGTGGGGTTTCAATCAACAAACACAGATTTTATTTGTGCAGTTGGGCGATATGTAAAATTTATCTTCCCAATCAATATTAGTTAAATGGGTATACATAAACAAATCGTCCGATTTGTAAATGAATATTTATTTTATTCATATATACGTTAAAAATTATATTTTTAACTATAAAATATTTATTTCATCTAATGAATATTTTATACTGTCCATTTATACAATGAAAATGATATTTTTATTGTTCTAATATTTTTAGAAAATTTCGGCATCATAACGGTGCGATACTAGAACCGAAAAAGGTCTAGCCTTATCCCTTATCTATTAATGGCTCGCGCCATGTACATACTAATTCTAATCAATTCAATTCATTTCCCCAACCAAATTCAACCAAATAATATAATCAACCAAACAACCAAACAAACACGGTTTCAAACAAAGGTGTCGGGTACTACTAAGCACCGTCTGCATCCTAGTATATATTTTTAACTAGAAAATAAATTAGAGTGGGAATTTCTCACATCTGGGATCCACTCCGTCATTCTTTAATTGGCGGATTTTGTCGTTGCACTCCGTTTTGTCGCTCTCGCACTTGAATTCGCCTCTTTGGCTCTAGAATTTGCATACGGCCTCCAATCTTCACCAATCTTTGTCACTAGCCTAAACGCGTCATTCCAGACAACTTGTTCCTAGTGGACTTTCTTCCAAAAACGAACCAATTCGCCGGAAATCGTGAAAAACAGCAGGAGGTCCGTTGACTTCGGACGCGATTTCCGGACAGCCCTGCAATCCAAAATAGGACTTCCATATACCTAATCGAAGAGAAAATCGTGCTCTTCGATTTTGGTTTTGTGGAATTTTGGCCAGAAATGCACGGTTTATGAGTTATTGGCGAAATAGTGATAGGGTGTTTTATGAAAAACGAGATTTTTGGAGAAAAATGGGTTTTTGGACTTGGCGGGGCCCACGGCCGGAGCTGGGCGGCCACAGGGCGGCGGCGGGCCTGACTGGACGTGGGGAGGTGGCTGAGGCGCGGCGGCGGCAGTGGTGGTGGCCATGGTGGCCAGGGTGGTGGTGATTTGGGGGTAGGGTTTGTAGATCTAAAGAGGGAAAGAGGAGGAGAGGTGGAGGAGGAGGAGGAGGAAGAAAGGGGTGCGATGTAGGTGGTGGCGCTGCTGGAGAGGGGGAGCGTGCGGTTTTTCTTTTTTTGGTTTCACAATGGAAGAGAGAAAAAGAGAGGGAGGGTTGACCAAGTAAAGTAATATATATATCTAATATAATTTATTTTCAAAAAGTTAGTTTTTCATTCGAACTCCAAATCGAACCCAACGACTGTCGCGCCTTGCTAAATAACTATGAAGACCCGTAACTTCCCCGGTAAGGAATGCCCGGATACTTCGAGGACAAGACAGATCAGAACGCAAACAGAAGAACATTTAATTGTTTATTACAACAATTCCATCAAAATACAAGAATATACAGAGTATAAATAAATATTACACAGAAAAATATTAGAGATTACAATACATTTAAATACATCGCAGCGGAAAATAATACAATACACAACTTGAAGTAATACACGGATACAGAGCTTTCCGAGTATCGTTCCAGCTGTAAACCAGGATCCTGTGATATAAATCTGCAAAACAAAAACTACTAGCTGCCCGTGTCAAAATAAGGGCACCCAGAGCTTAGGTTAAAACAATAAACTCCAGGTCTGTCATGGGACTGGAGTGAGAATTAAAACAGTTATTAATCTTTATTTTAAAGTTAGGTAAATCAAGGAACCACGCCGTATAACACGGAACGGGTTTCCTCCCAAGAATACCAGTGCATAAAACAACAACGCAATGCTAAATAAAGAATAATGAAGCTATTATAAGACCCAGGTCCCATCACACAATGCAACACAAGCCGGAGGATAGGGTTTTACCTTATAATAGCCAAACCATGCTTGATACGCTAAATTTCTTCATTTATTATTACTATATGTGTATAGTGTCAAAACAATTTCAATCATAAGTATCAATCATAGACGGCATGAGTGCCCCATACCACTATGTCGCCATACTAGGCTCTACAAATAAAACTGCAAAGTCACGTATTTGGAAATTGGATTTCTATCTGTGAACCGAGGCCAGGGATCGTCCTCTACCGATTCGAGACAATCTAGCCTACCATGTCTCAGGACCCAGACTCAGGTGGACCCTTGGATCGTCAGGGCCGGTCCACCGATGTGGATTAAAATGTCTGAACATTGCGTTTCCCCGCCCTATAGGGTGTAAATGAGCCAACGAATGACTCCATCGGACCCGGATCGTCCGATCTAACCGAGGCGCCTCACAATCCATCATCCACATAAGTAAAATATCAGCCAGTTCAAGCACTGACACCACTCCTAGCTAGAAAGAAACGCATGTCCTCCCTGATGTCCTCTCCCGTTTCTGGTTCACAACCGGGGTGTGAGGCTCGCGAATCCACGCTACACAAAGCGATGCCACAAAGGTCGTGCTTTGATCATCAACCACAAGACTTTGCTTTCCAACAGAAGCCTTGATCAATTGCCACTTAGGCATGCCACACAGGCAATTCACTCCATGCGATTGATATCCATCAATATATAACCCCTGAGCTCATACGTCTCAGAGAAGGGCGTTAAGCAAGAGAATAAATTCTCCGCCGCCAAACAGATATATATTTAATAGAAATCAATCACAAAGAATAAAATCCAATGTCAGACACACAGTCCATTTACAAGTTCGTTCTGGGTCTGAACGAAACCGGAGGCACCTTGTACCTCGCATATCCATCGATCTCCAAGTACGTCTGGACAATCACCAACTGATTCTGATTCCCTCCTCTTGGGTGTACAGCCCAATCAAGATCATCAGTAATCAACCAAACGATGTGAAGACCTCCGGTCTTCGACCACCGTCTTCATCCTCGACACCATGTCGAATCAGTTATTCAGAATGGGATAAACCCGGTCTTTCTGAATAACTCGCGTATATAATAAACAATTGTTACACAAACACAACAGACACCTCATTCCAATTCATCAGTCATTAACCGTAAATTAGTAAGAGAACAATTTCCCAAATATTAACCCCGAAGGCCGAAACCAACATCAAATCAATACCCAGGAAACCATTCATCTTAACTAATCTTCAGTTAGTTGCTAAATTTCACATTCTTAGGGAGAGGTTCCCATTAATTTTATCAAAGATAAATTCTTTAAATTTATTCTTTAATCTTCCTTTGAATATCATTTCAAACTAGTTGGGATTAGCGAACCAAACCGAAGTAATCATTTATTTTATTTCCCAATCCCAACCTATTCATCCCATGAAGTAAAACTGGTCATACTTCATATCTAACACCACGGGGTTATCGACAAATTCAATTACCATTTCACGTTCAAATCTAATTAAAGATTTAACTATCGCTTGGAGCAAAACTGGTGATACTCCATTCTCGATCATTTCAATCTAATTAAAGATTCATTAAAACTCCACTTAGTTTTAATATTTAACTGGGTTAAAGAACCGATGTCATTTAAAACACGGTTCACGATAAACCCCAAAATCACATCACATTTCAATCAGTCTCTAACAGTAAATTAGCAAGAGGACAGTTCCCTAAATATTAACCCCGAAGGCCGAAACCAACATCAGATCAATATCCAAGAAACCATCCAACTTAACTGATCCCCAGTTAGTTCTTAATTTTCTTAACTCCATTTGGGTTTTAGAACGGTATTATTAAAGATATCGTTCATGACAACCCAAAATCACATTCCATTAATTATCGGGTTAAAGAACAAGTGTTATTTAAAACACCGTTCACGATAAACCCAAAAATCAATTCAAATTCAATTCCAATTAAATACCATTTAATTGGTACACTTCATTAAATCTAAATAAATGATTTAATCTTTTTCTCAATTGGGTTTAAGAACAGTGTTAATGAAGACACCATTCACGACAAACCCAAATCCCATTTGATATTAAATACAAGGCTCTGAATAGAAAATATACCGGCTTATATGTAATATCAAATTCTACGACCAACAAATATCGTATTGGAAATAACGATATAAATATATCTTTCAAATTTCCATAACAATATCTGTATAATCATGAAATCCAACATCGAAATATTCCAAAGAGAATTTTGATTCAAATCCATTCCAATTCAATTATTGGAAATTCTGGTTACTTTTAAAACCCTTTCAAATCCAATTTATTTATTTAAAAACAAATAAATTATTATTGTAGTTCAAAACTAGTTCATTTCGATAAAAATCTATTTTTATCCTTTCAAATATGGAGTTTTTCACCCCAATTCTTTACAAATCATTTCTTATGATCTTACACAAATTATTACTATTTTTAATAATTTTATCAAGGCCCGTACAGTCGATTTCCATCAACGGCCATCGAACTGCACTTACAGCGACCTTTTCGAAATTTGATTTGGACATAATTCCAAATCCAACCATTAGATTTCTAATTTCTAATATTCATTAGAAATCTCTTTTCGATACGAACCTAACGGTTCCAGTTTTAGGAGAATCCGACGGCCGGATCTCTCGTAATATCAATTCGAAGTCAATGGTTGAAATTCGCGAACTGCCGCAGCGCGGCGCGTTCTATTCAGGCCATTATATATATAATATATATTATATATATTTCGTCGATTTCCTTTCAAAACGTATTTTATAAATCGTTTTAAATTCGTTTTCGAAAGGATTTCAACTTCATATTCAATTTCTAATCAAAATTGAATATTCCACATCATAGATATACAAATGATAATATTTTCAAAACGTTATATTTTTAAATCACTTTCTTTTCTATATTCATTATGAAAATGAATAAAATCGATATAAAAATCGTTCACGTCAAAATGGCGTCAATCTAATCAACACGGCTTTATATATTTCAATAACTTCGTTATTCTATTAAACAAATGAATATTTTCTTCTACACATGAATATATATTTTATTCAACACATGAATATATATTTTTATTCAACACATGAATTTATATTTTTATTCAACACATGAATATTATATTTCTATTCAACACATGAATATTATATTTCTATTCAACACATGAGTATATATTTCTTATTTTCCAAATTGGAATGAGGCCCAATCAATTACCATATAACGTTTATTATATGGATTCCCTACAACACATGTATATAACAGCAACGATAAATCATCAACCATCATCCAGAGTGCACCACACAACTGCGTAAGCATTAAATATAAATAATTAACATTTACACAGTCTGTCAACCCATCAATTGACATACAACTAAACAATCGGGATTAGTGTACGTCAAATATCATCCCAATACCCGTGTGGGGTTTCAAATCAACGAACATAGATTTATATTTGTGCAGTTGGGCGATGTGTAAAATTTATCGTCCCAATCAATATCAGTCAAATCAGTGTATATAAACAAATCGTCCGATTTGTTTATAAATATTTATTTTATATACACGTTAAAAATTATATTTTTAACTATAAAATATTTTCCACTATAAAATATTTTATTTCATTCCACATCACACAATCAAATTTCACAACACAGCAATCAAACAAACAAGTCACCCATGGTCTGTGGACGACGGGTGTCGGGTTCTACTAAGCACCGTCTACATCCTAGTATATATTTCAAACTGAAAATAAATTAAAGGTGAGTAGTTCTCACCGAGGGTTCCCCTCCGCCGTGCTTTTCTTTTGAAATGCTGAACCGTCTGGATCTGTTTGAAATTCCAATGCAGTCCTTGTCCCGCTATTCATATATAAAAATTATATTTTTATCACTTCATTCCAATAAATAAAAATCATATTTTTATTTCTACTTCATATATTTTTACAACGCTTCTTTCTATATAAAAATTATATTTTTATATTTCTACTTTATATATAAAGATCGAATTTTTATTTCATCGCTATAAAAATCACATTTTTATTTCAACATATATATAATAAAAATCAGATTTTTATTTCGCTACGTATATAAAGATCAAATTTTTACTAGTTATATAATATAAAAATCGTATTTTTAATCTTTCTATAATATAAAAATGGAATCTTTCTATGATTTAAAAATCGTATCTTTTCCTCTAGTTAAAAATTACTTCTTCATCTCTTTAAAAATCTCATCTTTATTCGCCATTCAAACATATAAAAATCAGATCTTTAATCCTTGCTCTCTACATTCAAAAATCTATTTTTTTCCAATGTTTTCTATGAACAAAACTGATTTAAACTGCTATTATACAAAAATACAAACTAGCTTACAAAATAAATAAATAAAAATAGAAAAGCTCACTTTTTTCCCATAAAAATCATACTATATATATAAAACTGATTTTATTAAACCTTTTAAAACTTATTTACATTAAATAAAGAAAGAAAAATAATATATACAATATAATAAAACTTACAGTGTTTTCTAAGAGGGAGGGGGTTTCAGTAGTCGATTGGAAGGGCAGGGGGGTGCTGCGCCGTCGCAAGTGGTGGGTGGCCGGGGTTGACTGGCGGAGGTGAGGCCAAGGGGGTCCACGGCGGTGTCCTACGTCGATTTGGGGGTTCGAGTGACCAGATTCGGGGGGGTTTGGCGATGGGGCTGCGCGGTTTGGACGGGGGTCCGGAGATGAACGGAGGGGGGGACAGCCGGAGGCGTGGCGCCTGGCGCCAGCGTGGGTGGCAACGAGGGTTCGGCGATGGGATCGAGATCCCTTTATATATATATATATTGAAATGAACGGTAGAAAGGGTGAGGGGGGTTTGACTGTAGTGGGAGAGAAAGAGGGGCCAGGGGTTAATTAATTTATTTATTTAAATATTTTTATTTAGTTTATAATCCAAAACGTAACTTTAAATTTCGATCTCAAAACGAGACATACCGCTTGTCGTCCCTAGCTAATTACCACCATTCCGAACACAATGGGATATGTATCGCAGGCTGATTCTCTCGTTTCGATCAGTTTTCGTCAAAATCAAAATATAACTCTATATATTGAATTTGAACGCACAGTTCAATTTACCGGGGCCACATACGGACTCTAAAAATTCCCGAAAAATATTTTCTAGCTTCGTATTGACGATAGGGTCCTCACAAAACTAATTTTGTCAAATTCTGAGGTCGGTTGAAAAATGGCCATTTTCCAGTCGATTAAAATCAACTGAAACTGATCAAACGCGTTTTCCTTTGCCACGCTCACATATTGATTCAGAAAATTATGATTTTTGAAACCTTGCAATAACTTGACATCACGGATCCAACAAAAGTGGTTTCGTTGAAAACCGAGGTCGTTTGCAAAATTTCCATTTTTAAGGGCCAGAATTCCATAGCGATTATTCTAAAATTTCAACTGGGCATAACTTTTGATACCCGCTATGAAATTTCGATTTTTCGGATTCGTTGGGAAGATATTCTCAATTAGATTCTAATATTTTTGGTTTCGCCAAAATCTGGTTTATTTTGAATCCTGTACATTCATTTGAAGTTTGAAATCGAATTTTCAAACTACCGCGCCATTTTCAATTCCTTTTATAATTAAAAATAAATATTTATATTCTAACGACGATCTATATAAATATATACGTTCTAATTCTATTTGTAACGACCCGGATTTTCGGGTGGCTTTGGTTATCGACATAAGCTCGATGTCGATAACCAAAACATCGAAAAATCCCGGTAATTAATGAAAGAAATTAGAAGGTGAGAATAGATAAGATAGAAAATTAGAATAGAAGAAGAAGAAGAAGAACACAACATCAGAGTAACACGAACCTCACAGCGGAACGAATAACATATAATAGATAACATAACTTTGAAATATAACAGTTATGTATACAATAGCACTTATCAGAGTACAGCACTTACAACACAGCGGAAATAACTATAACTATATGATCTTGAAGCCTCCTGCTCCACGCTCTTCCAGTATATCTGTAAATTCCTGACTACTTGACTACCCGTACAAAATTAGGCACCCAAGAGTTTAGGGAAAACAAAACAAATAAACTTCGGGTCAGTCATGGGACTGGTATGAGTAAAATAGTTTAAAAACAGGTATATAAACAAGTAAACGATATCTCATAAGACCACGCCGCAGAACGGAACGGGTTTTTCCCTTATGAGAATCCAAAGTATCTTTATATCAAAAACCTTTTGATATTATAATAATGTCTATGTACAAATAGATATTAACTAGCAGAAACGCTTTCATCTCACGTTCTACATATATAGTAAACAATCAAAATCGCAAGGACGTATTGGATAATGGATTTCCAACTATGACAAGGTATGGAACCACCTTCCGATCAGTGTACTCTAGGAACGATACACTGGAGTTCAACAAGAACATCTTGTAACTCAGCCACACATGACCGACCACTCATTTCACTTGAGTGTATCGAATGTACATCACCAACGGTTGGGATCAGCAACCGTTCCCGTATATATATGGGACAGCATTGATAGATTTAAGAAGCAAATGAATATTCTCTAGATAGGTGATTATACACCTTACTTCGGTGCGACCGACTTAGCCATGCTGCCTGCCCGATTTCTGTCATTTACTGGTTGATGAGGCTAGAAGCTACGCTTTATCATCACATCAGATTCACTTCGAATGCCACATTGTCAGATCCATCAGAATCACTAATTGACGTCTACAACCCTACATTACGTGTCAGCTAAAAGAAGTTTCCTTCTCCGCTTCCACTCTTGGTACGGTTGGAGAAATCAATGTACGTGACCTTTCTGGAAATACTCTGTTAGACATTCATCCACACAAGTCATCCTCATTCACTTAGAATGTCACATCGTCATACCCGCCAAATCACAAATTGACTTATCCAAAAATAACACGGGTATACAGCTAAGAGAAACGAATTCCTCCGCCACCAAACGTGAATACGTTTGAACAGATCAACTTACGCGGTTCATTGGATATACTCTGTCAGACCTTCGTCCATACAAGTTGTCCTGGGACTGGACAAACTGAAGGCACTATTCCGTATACCCATCTTAGTCACTGTTATCTAAGACTTATACAACAACCCTTGCATTTTACTCCGTCTTCAATTATCTTTGGCATATATGATTCGCGATGCTTATGCCAATACAGAGTGGTTCTATGGATAATAATCCAACCGGTCTCTCCATATTAACAACGTTAAAATGGTCAAAACTTCGATAGTCGGTGAGTTAACTATCAAAGAAAAACAAGTGTGCAAAACAAAGATATTATTTCCAAATGGAAATTATATCGAACAAACATCATTTAACATAAATCTCTTTAGTTCATTTATTTACTTATCTCCTGTTTCCCTATATTCTAAATTCTTATTTTTCTTTTATCAGAAAACATTTCTGATTCTCGTTTGGAAAACATTTCCAAAACTCCTTTACGATCAAACCTTACCATTTCTTAGTCAAGAAGGAAGTCACTCAAGTTGGGGTATAATTACCTCTCAGACCTTAACTGAACAACGTTATAACTTCGAAATGGTCAAAGTTTATCTTTTAAT
Source organism: Allium sativum (assembly GCA_030737875.1). Classification (NCBI taxonomy): domain Eukaryota; kingdom Viridiplantae; phylum Streptophyta; class Magnoliopsida; order Asparagales; family Amaryllidaceae; genus Allium; species Allium sativum. The sequence goes on along the minus strand of CM060920.1, from coordinate 487,765,015 downwards.
CTTTAACAACTTCTTTACGCCTTTCTCGGATACAATTTTACTAATCCACTTCTATATTTAAAACATTGGTTATAACGATAACGTTATAATCCCTACTTTCGAATTATCTAACTTTAATTATAACTTCTATTCTTATTAGTGAATAATTAACCTAACACTTATTTATTTATAAATAAATAAATAAATCTCTATTTAAACACTGGAAAAGTATAAGTACTTTCCCGAATTCGATATAATCGAATTTGCCGATTAACTCTCTTCGAGAAATCTCTATTTGATTAACTCTTCTTCGAATAACCTATATTCGATTAAATTCTTCTCGAATAAACGATATTCGATAATCTCTCTTCGAATAACTAATATTCGATAACTCTTCCTTTTAAAATATCTCATATTTGAAAATCTCACTTCGATTAAACTATAATCGATAACTCCCTTCGATGAAACTAACATCGATAACTCCTTTCGATGAAACTAACATCGATAACTCCTTTCGATGAAACTAACATCGATAACTCCTTTCGATGAAACTAACATCGATTTATTTAACTCGACGAACTTAACTCGACTAACTTAACTTGACTCGACTAACTCGACTTACTTGGTTCGACCAATTCGATTCGATTAACTAGGCTCGACTAACTTGACTAACTTAACTCGACTTACTTGGTTCGACCAATTCGATTCGATTAACTAGGCTCGACTAACTTGACTAACTTAACTCGACTTACTTGGTTCGACCAATTCGATTCGATTAACTAGGCTCGACTAACTTGACTAACTTAACTCGACTTACTTGGTTCGACCAATTCGATTCGATTAACTAGGCTCGACTAACTTGACTAACTTAACTCGACTTACTTGGTTCGACCAATTCGATTCGATTAACTAGGCTCGACTAACTTTGTCAAACCACCCGATCAACTCAACTTATTTAACTTAACTTATTTCTCAACTCGATCAACTCGATTAACTCCTATCGAATAACTAATATTCGATTAAACTCCATTTGCTTGACTTTAGATCGCAGCGATCACAATGGTTACGCCTGACTCCCTCAGGAAACATCCGACCGCCGTAGGCTATTTACAGCCCTGCGAATTACGTTAGCAGTCGTACAAGATGGCAACTTACCCTGAATACTATGTTTGACTAACTCTATTTCAAATAACTATATTTGATTAACTCTAGTTCGTTTTAACTCTAATCGATTAACTCTAACTAATTAACTCCAACTGGTTAACTCTAACTGATTAACTCTAACTGGTTAACTCTATTTGACTAACTCGACTTGACTAACCCCTTTCGAATAACAAATTCGATTAACTAACTTTCGAATACCATATTCGATTAACTAACTTCGAATACCATATTCGATTAACTCCTTTCGAATGTCTATATTTGATTAACTAACTTCGAATACCATATTCGATTAACTCCTTTCGAATGTCTATATTCGATTAACTAACTTCGAATACCATATTCTATTAACTAACTTCGAATACCATATTCGATTAACTCCTTTCGAATGTCTATATTCGATTAACTAACTTCGAATACCATATTCGATTAACTAACTTCGAATACCATATTCGATTAACTCCTTTCGAATGTCTATATTCGATTAACTAACTTCGAATACCATATTCGATTAACTCCTTTTGAATGTCTATATTCGATTAACTAACTTCGAATACCATATTTGATTAACTAACTTCGAATACCATATTCGATTAACTCATTTCGAATGTCTATATTCGATTAACTAACTTCGAATACCATATTCGATTAACTAACTTCGAATACCATATTCGATTAACTCCTTTCGAATGTCTATATTCGATTAACTAACTTCGAATACCATATTCGATTTCTCCTTTCGAATACCATATTCGATTTACTTTATTCACTTTATAAAGATTTCCTTTTTAACAACGTTTTATTCATTTGAAAAGATTTACTTTTAAATAACGGTTCTACACTTTAAAAATGATTTCCTTTTTATAATGTTCCCTTTCCAATTCTATTTGTAAATGGTTTACAAATATTTCCTTTTCAAATTTATTCTTGAAATATTCTAACTCCTTAAATTCCTGAGAAAATTCGCCATAACCTCCTTTGTATCGGGAGCATCGGGAAAATCCCCAAACTCGCCACACAGGCCTTTCCATTCAAAAAGAAATGTTTTGAATTTATTTCCTTTTCACATATCTCCTATTTTAAATATTCCAATTTATAAACATTTCTTATTTATAAATATTCCACTTTATAAATATCTCTTATTTATAAATATCCCATTTTATAAATATGCTATTTTCAATATCACTTTGAAAATTCCCTTATCTACATTCCGGTATGTTATGGTATTCAATCATATCAAATCACGATGTTCAATATCGTCCAAGCACATATAATCGCCCACAGATTTTATATCACATCATATAACAATATATGAAAAACAATAAAATAACTGTTGAGGAATCCAGTCGGATTCCTCCAACCTATCTCCCTGCATCCACAGATGTTACACAATATGATTATCATCACTTTCAGTTCTATATGATATATTCTGTTAAAAAATAGAATCGATATAGAAAATTCAACTAACTGACTAGTAGTTCAATCAAACAGTCAACATACAGTCAATCAACCAATATCTAACAGTTCTAAAAATAAAACATGAAATTATAAACTGTTCAGAGTTAGTGAGATTTACTCACATTGGACTGTTATCGTTAAAAACGATTAACTGTCTTTGATTTAGATGGACAATTTATTTTGCAATAAATTGTAACAAGCTCGGATGGACTTCCAGTCAGTCTCATTGTGTTGCTCCCGTCCATACGATCCCAACGCAACTTACGGTTTGAAATTCTGATAAGGAATGGACGAGATATTACTTTTACAAGTTTGAACAAACTTAAGTTAAAAATAAACTTAAATTTCCTTTATAAATTGAATTGGGCTTAACCTTAAATCTTGGCCCAGTACCACTCAATCAAAACTACAGGCCCGCTCCCTTTTAATCCTTCTTCCTCCCAAATTCAGACCGACGCCTGCTCATGGCCATTGTGCCCTCTTCGATCCCCTTTTTCTTTCTCGTTCTACCAAGAAATCCCACAACCTCTTCACCAATGAGCCCTCTTTTCTGAACTCTACTCTCTCCTCTGTATTACATCCAGTTCGACTGCCACCTTCCGACTCACGTTCGAACAAGAAATCATCGTTGCTGCACAAAACTTGCGACAAATCTATGTTCGAAATCAACCAACCAATACCGATGAGATGCCAAAACTTATCAAAACCCCAAATACGATCCTTACAACTCAAATCGATGTTCCAATTCACGGGATTCAGGAACCCTAGCAATTGAAACCCACGGTACCCAAATTTCCAGCGAACCAGAAAAGCATCGAACCCTACAAAAATTACATGAACGCAAAGCTCGATCCCATACGATCGCAAGGAGATTTATTTTGGATTTTATAGAAGAGAGTTTGATTTGTTTTCTGATTTTCTTTGCTGCGTTTTGCTTTTGGGAGGAACAAAATTGTGTTCGGCTGATCCTATATGTTTATGTTAGGGGTTGGTAAAATTTGTGGCTGCCAAAGGAAAGGATGTGGCTGGTTTTTGATCACATAAACATTTTAGGATATTTTCCTTTTTCCCTTTTATTTATTTTTATTTGATCATTGGCTTTCTAAAAATCACCACGGTTACATATGATACCTAAAAATCACCAAACTGGACATGCAGCTAGAGCTCGACATTACGGTCCCAACGAAACTGGTTTCGTCGAATTCCGACTCCGTATGGTCACAAAGTGTATTTTTAACTGTCAAAATACCGACTATTTTCCACTCTAAAAATCCGTACAGACACACAGTGACTCTAAAAATCACGAAACTAGAAATCTAACAACTATTTGACATTGCGGATCCAACAAAACTAGTTTCGTCGAATTCCGACTTCGTTTGCAAAAATGGCTATTTTTAAAGCTCTAAATAGCCTATTTAAATATATAAATATATTTAAATATAATTAAATTAAATATTTAAAATTAAATATTATCGTCTATATTCACAGTGGCATACTACACAACTCTAGAATATTCCTGTATGTATTTACAACTCGATATTCACTTCTGGATCAACCCGATATTTGATTTATATTGAAATCTCTTTTAAAAATCTAAATAATTCCTTTATAAATTATAAAGGAATTCTACAGCGACTTTTCTAGAATTTGATTTGGACATATCTCAAAATCTACACGACGAAATCCTGATTTTTCTCTTCCATCAGAAAGATATACTCCACCAGCTCCACACGTTTCTTGTTTCACAGAAATCCGGCTTAAAACGAACCCTGTACATTCAGTTGAAGTTCAAATCGCCAGATAGCGAACTGCCGTGCCATTTCGAGCTCGTTTATAAATATATTATAAACTATACGTTCAACTGTCGTCGATTCAATATAATCGTTATTATATTTCGAATCGAAACTCCACCAAATCTCGTATGCTATTCAATTCACATGATATTGTGAATTTCACTATTTCCGACTATTTCGACATTATAATATATTATTATATTATAATTATTAATTAAATATTCAATATTATTTAATTAAACGATCATTAACTTCTCTAAATCACCAATTATATAATTAAATAAATTAATTATATATCTCTAAAAATGCGGGTCATTACATTCTTCCCCACTTAAAATAATTTCGTCCTCGAAATTTCTAAGTTAGAGGACGACCCTATCTATTGGAATTCCTAAGATTTGTTTACCCCTTATTTCTGATTTCAACTGAACCAATTAATATCGACAAAAATATTTATTCATTCCGACTAACTAAAATTTTCAAAAATTTTGAAAATTTTCTAACACTTTAAACTTTCGAAAAATTTCGCCAGCACCTCCATTGTACTGGTCAATAGCTCAAACTCCAACTCGCCTCTCTGGGCCTTCTTCAACCCAAAAGAAAATCAAAACGCCAAACGGCTTGCCAATTCGGCTCATAAATTCCAAATTCATATAAAATATAAACATGTACCTTTTTGTTGGGCATATCATTATATCCCTACCACTTCCATATGCTATCAACTCAGCATATACCAGTGTTATCTCAATCAAATTCCAATCAGTTCATATCCTCAAATCCAAACCGAATTTTATTCGAACCCCAATATCAAATTTCAAATTCTTAACTCATCAACCCAATTCCATAACAGATTATTCTCTAATCCAATTCAATTCTATTTAACTATGTTCAAGTTAAATTTCAATTTATTTTTACCATCTCATTTTATTTAACTTCATTAGTTAAAATTTAATTTATAGAACTTAAATTCCTAGGTAAATTTCAAATCAATTTGAAATCATACTGCCAATTCAAAACCTTTGAATTTCTAAACACTTGTTTTCTCAAAACAATTCAAATAAAAATCTCTGGTAGTAATCCACCACTTAGAACTCGAAAATCACACCGATGATACTGCACAGTCATCATCGGAATTATTTTCCAGCGACCCAAGTGATTTTCAATACTATATCATTTTCAAAACCATTACTAAATACTTCCATTTGAAAACATTTCAAAATCTCCCAGGAACTTAAAATATCCTTATTTTAATTCCAAATCTGATTTAAATTAATATTTAATTCATCTTATTTCATATACTTTACTTATATGATTCTGATTGGTTATATACTTAACCATTTAATTTATAATCTTACTCGATTATAATAACAACAAATATATCCTATATATGGTAATATATCACATATCCATACTGTGTCGGTCCATCGTATTCAAGTGTTTATTTACTCCTACCGATACAGTGGATCAAACTGATCGACCAGAACTCAAAAACAACTCAGCCAATGAATCCCCACAATATAAAACCATTTTTATATCAAATACAAATACGCACTCGTATATATACACTCAAACTCAATCTAGAGTATTACTAACCCTATCTCTACCGAGTCACGCCACAGAGCCAAGTAATTCTAAACATAAGCTCTGATACCAACTGTAACGACCCGAATTTTCGGGTGGCTTTGGTTATCGACATAAGCTCGATGTCTATAACCAAAACATCGAAAAATCCCGGTAATTAATGAAAGAAATTAGAAGGTGAGAATAGATAAGATAGAAACTTAGAATAGAAGAAGAAGAAGAACACAACATCAGAGTAACACGAACCTCACAGCGGAACGAATAACATATAATAGATAACATAACTTTGAAATATAATAGTTATGTATACAATAGCACTTATCAGAGTACAGCACTTACAACACAACGGAAATAACTATAGTTATATGATCTTGAAGCCTCCTGCTCCACGCTCTTCCAGTATATCTGTAAATTCCTGACTACTTGACTGCCTTAGGCACCAAAGAGTTTAGGGAAAACAAAACAAATAAACTCTGGGTCAGTCATGGGACTGGTATTAGTAAAACAGTTTAAAAACAGGTATATGAACAAGTAAACGATATCTCATAAGACCACGCCGCAGAACGGAACGGGTTTTTCCCTTATGAGAATCCAAAGTATCTTTATATCGAAAACCTTTTGATATTATAATAATGTCTATGTACAAATAGATATCAACTAGCAGAAACGCTTTCATCTCACGTTCTACATATATAGTATACAATCAAAATCGCAAGCACGTATTGGATAATGGATTTCCAACTATGACAAGGTATGGAACCACCTTCCGATCAGTGTACTCTAGGAACGATACACTGGAGTTCAACAAGAACATCTTGTAACTCAGCCACACATGACCGACCACTCATTTCGCTTGAGTGTATCGAATGTACATCACCAACGGTTGGGATCAGCAACCATTCCCGTATATATATGGGACAGCATTGATAGATTTAAGAAGCAAATGAATATTCTCTAGATAGGTGATTATACACCCTACTTCGGTGCGACCGACTTAGCCATGCTGCCTGCCCGATTTCTGTCATTTGCTGGTTGATGAGGCTAGAAGCTACGCTTTATCATCACATCAGATTCACTTCGAATGCCACATTGTCAGATCCATCAGAATCACTAATTGACGTCTACAACCCTACATTACGTGTCAGCTAAAAGAAGTTTCCTTCTCCGCTTCCACTCTTGGTACGGTTGGAGAAATCAATGTACGTGACCTTTTTGGAAATACTCTGTTAGACATTCATCCACACAAGTCATCCTCATTCACTTAGAATGTCACATCATCATACCCGCCAAATCACAAATTGACTTATACAAAAATAACATGGGTATACAGCTAAGAGAAACGAATTCCTCAGCCACCAAACGTGAATACGTTTGAACAGATCAACTTACGCGGTTCATTGGATATACTCTGTCAGACCTTCGTCTATACAAGTTGTCCTGGGACTGGACAAACCGAAGGCACTATTCCGTATACCCATCTTAGTCACTGTTATCTAAGACTTATACAACAGCCCTTGCATTTTACTCCGTCTTCAATTATCTTTGGCATATATGATTCGCGACACTTATGCCAATACAGAGTGGTTCTATGGATAATAATCCAACCGGTCTCTCCATATTAACAATGTTAAAATGGTCAAAACTTCGATAATCGGTGAGTTAACTATCAAAGAAAAACAAGTGTGCAAAACAACGATATTATTTCCAAATGGAAATTATATCGAACAAACATCATTTAACATAAATCTCTTTAGTTCATTTATTTACTTATCTCCTGTTTCCCTATATTCTAAATTCTTATTTTTCTTTTATCAGAAAACATTTCTGATTCTCGTTTGGAAAACATTTCCAAAACTCCTTTACGATCAAACCTTACCATTTCTTAGTCAAGAAGGAAGTCACTCAAGTTGGGGTATAATTACCTCTCAGACCTTAACTGAACAACGTTATAACTTCGAAATGGTCAAAGTTTATCTTTTAATCTTTAACAACTTCTTTACGCCTTTCTCGGATACAATTTCACTAATCCACTTCTATATTTAAAACATTGGTTATAACGATAACGTTATAATCCCTACTTTCGAATTATCTAACTTTAATTATAACTTCTATTCTTATTAGTGAATAATTAACCTAACACTTATTTATTTATAAATAAATAAATCTCTATTTAAACACTGGAAAAGTATAAGTACTTTCCCGAATTCGATATAATCGAATTTGCCGATTAACTCTCTTCGAGAAATCTCTATTTGATTAACTCTTCTTCGAATAACCTATATTCGATTAACTTCTTCTCGAATAAACGATATTCGATAATCTCTCTTCGAATAACTAATATTCGATAACTCTTCCTTAATAAATATCTCATATTTGAAAATCTCACTTCAATTAAACTATAATCGATAACTCCCTTCGATGAAACTAACATCGATAACTCCTTTCGATGAAACTAATATCGATAACTCCTTTCGATGAAACTAAAATCGATAACTCCTTTCGATGAAACTAACATCGATTTATTTAACTCGACGAACTTAACTCGACTAACTTAACTTGACTCGACTAACTCGACTTACTTGGTTCGACCAATTCGATTCGATTAACTAGGCTCGACTAACTTGACTAACTTAACTCGACTTACTTGGTTCGACCAATTCGATTCGATTAACTAGGCTCGAATAACTTGACTAACTTAACTCGACTTACTTGGTTCGACCTATTCGATTCGATTAACTAGGCTCGACTAACTTGGTCGAACCACCCGATCAACTCAACTTATTTAACTTAACTTATTTCTCAACTCGATCAACTCGATTAACTCCTATCGAATAACTAATATTCGATTAAACTCCATTCGCTTGACTCTAGCGCAGCGATCACAATGGTTACGCCTGACTCCCTCAGGAAACATTCGACTGCCGTAGGCTATTTACAGCCCTGCGAATTACGTTAGCAGTCGTACAAGATGGCAACTTACCCTGAATACCATATTTGACTAACTCTGTTTCAAATAACTATATTTGATTAACTCTAGTTTGTTTTAACTCTAATCGATTAACTCTAACTAATTAACTCCAACTGGTTAACTCTAACTGATTAACTCTAACTGGTTAACTCTATTTGACTAACTCGACTTGACTAACCCCTTTCGAATAACATATTCGATTGACTAACTTTCGAATACCATATTCGATTAATTAACTTCGAATACCATATTCGATTAACTCCTTTCGAATGTCTATATTCGATTAACTAACTTCGAATACCATATTCGATTAACTCCTTTCGAATGTCTATATTCGATTAACTAACTTCGAATACCATATTCGATTAACTAACTTCGAATACCATATTCGATTAACTCCTTTCGAATGTCTATATTCGATTAACTAACTTCGAATACCATATTCGATTAACTAACTTCGAATACCATATTCGATTAACTCGTTTCGAATGTCTATATTCGATTAACTAACTTCGAATACCATATTCGATTAACTCCTTTCGAATGTCTATATTCGATTAACTAACTTCGAATATCATATTCGATTAACTAACTTCGAATACCATATTCGATTTACTCCTTTCGAATGTCTATATTCGATTAACTAACTTCGAATACCATATTCGATTTCTCCTTTCGAATACCAAATTCGATTTACTTTATTCACTTTATAAAGATTTCCTTTTTAACAACGTTTTATTCATTTGAAAAGATTTACTTTTAAATAACGGTTCTACACTTTAAAAATGATTTCCTTTTTATAATGTTCCCTTTCCAATTCTATTTGTAAATGGTTTACAAATATTTCCTTTTCAAATTTATTCTTGAAATATTCTAACTCCTTAAATTCCCGAGAAAATTCGCCATAACCTCCTTTGTATCGGGAGCATCAGGAAAATCCCCAAACTCGCCACACAGGCCTTTCCATTCAAAAAGAAATGTTTTGAATTTATTTCCTTTTCAAATATCTCCTATTTATAAATATTCCAATTAATAAACATTTCTTATTTATAAATATTCCACTTTATAAATATCTCTTATTTAAAAATATCCCATTTTATAAATATGCTATTTTCAATATCACTTTGAAAATTCCCTTATCTACATTCCGGTATGTTATGGTATTCAATCATATCAAATCACAATGTTCAATATCGTCCAAGCACATATAATCGCCCAAAGATTTTATATCACATCATATAACAATATATGAAAAACAATAAAATACCTGTTGAGGAATCCAGTCGGATTCCTCCAACCTGTCTCCCTGCATCCACAGATGTTACACAATATGATTATCATCACTTTCAGTTCTATATGATATATTCTGTTAAACGGAATCGATATAGAAGATTCAACTAACTGACTAGTAGTTCAATCAAACAGTCAACATACAGTCAATCAACCAATATCTAACAGTTCTAAAAATACAACATGAAATTATAAACTGTTCAGAGTTAGTGAGATTTACTCACATTGGACTGTTATCGTTAAAAACGATTAACTGTCTTTGATTTAGACGGACAATTTATTTTGCAATAAATTGTAACAATCTCGGATGGACTTCCAGTCCGTCTCATTGTGTTGCTCCCGTCCATACGATCCCAACGCAACTTACGGTTTGAAATTCTGATAAGGAACGGGCGAGATATTACTTTTACAAGTTTGAACAAACTTAAGTTAAAAATAAACTTAAATTTCCTTTATAAATTGAATTGGGCTTAACCTTAAATCTTGGACCAGTACCACTCAATCAAAACTACAGGCCCGCTCCCTTTTAATCCTTCTTCCTCCCAAATTCAGACCGACGCCTGCTCATGGCCATTGTGCCCTCTTCGATCCCCTTTTTCTTTCTCGTTCTACCAAGAAATCCCACAACCTCTTCACCAACGAGCCCTCTTTTCTGAACTCTACTCTCTCCTCTGTATTACATCCAGTTCGACTGCCACCTTCCGACTCACGTTCGAACAAGAAATCATCGTTGCTGCACAAAACTTGCGACAAATCTTGTAACGACCCGGGATTTTCGACCCCGAAAATCGACACAAAACCCAGCGTCGACTGTTCAGACATCGAAAATACCGAATCATTAATAGAAAGAATTTAGAGGGTGAGATAGAAAAGATAGAACTAATAGAATAGAAGAAGAAGAACACACAACTGAGCATAATCAAAGTGAATCTCACAGCGGAACGAATAAAATATATTATATAACATAACTTTGGAATACAAATATGTTTTGTATATACATACCATATCAGCGTACAACATAGCATTTGATACCGCGGAAATAACTCTAAATAATCAATAGTGGAGACTCCGACTTCAATCTCATCCAAGTGTATCTGTAAAGCCTGAAACACTTGACTGCCCGTACAAATTTGGGCACCCAAGAGTTTAGGGAAAAACAAACAAAATAAACTCTGGGTCAGTCATGGGACTGGTGTGAGTAAATTCCAACCATATGGTTTAACTTTGAAAATCCTTTTTGAACAAAAGGATAATAGTAAGACCAACCCACACATAAACATGGATGGTTTTTACCTTACTATAACCCAAAACACTTTTAAAATCAATAGCTTTTCTGATATTATAATAATGTCTAAATACAAGTAAATAACAATCTAGTGGAACGCTTGCATCTCACACTCCACATATATAGTATACAATCAAAACCGCAGGGCGCTTATTGGAGATTGGATTCCAACTTGACTAGGTATGGGACCACCTTCCGAACGTGTATCTCTAGAGGCGAATACACTGGGTTCAACAAGAACATCTTGCAACCCGGCCCACACATGACCGACCACTCATTTCGCTTGAGTGTATCGAATGTATATCACCAACGGTTGGACTCAAACCACCGTTCCCGAATGGGCAGAATCGATAGATTTAGAAACAAAAGGAATTTCTCTAGATAGGTGATTATACACCCTAATGGGAGCGACCCACATAGCCATGCTGCCTGCCCGATTTTTGTCATTTCCCGGCTGTGAAGCTTGAGGCTACGCCTACCTTTTAGAACATCTGGCCACCATACACTTTGAATGCCACATCGTCAAACCCGTCAAATCACTAGTTGATCTTCCCAAAATTATCACGGGTATAAAAGCTAAGAGAAACGAATTTCTACGCTACCAGACGTAATACCTTGAAAAGATCGTCTTATGTGATCTTCTAAGAATACGCTGTCAGGCATTCATCCATACAAGTTGTCCCGGGTCTGGACAAACAGAAAGCACCATTCTGAAACAGGACGACCTTTGCACTTCCCTCCGTCTTCAATTTTCTTCAGCATAATTTGCAGCGCTTATGCCTACACGGAGTGGTTTCAGATAGTATATCCAACCGGTCTCCCCGTATAGACAACGATGGTCAAATCACTTCGATAGTCGGTTGTTTAACTATCGAAGTAAAAACAACATCCATTCAATGTACAACCAATATCACACAAATCACAGGCACTTTTATTTAACATTCGTTCTTATATTTCTTTGGACAAATGTCATTACTTATTACTTTTGAATAAGTGAATTTCAAAACAAGATGTTTTCCTTCCCTAGGAAGTGCTACTGTATATAAACATCACGCTTAAGTTTGGTTAACAGCGTTTCATTTATCGTTACAGTTCAAACTAGCTATACGCTGCTATATCCCTTTATAACTAATCTTGACATAACAGTCACGCTTAAGCCTAGTCAACAGCGTTACTTTACTGCTATAGTTCTGAGACTTGCAATATGCTACTATATTCCACTTTATAATTAATCTTAACACCTCTTTCCGTTACAAATTCTTGACATCTCTTTTCATTACAAAAATCTTGATATCTCTTTTCGTTACAAAAATCTTGATATCTCTTTTCGTTACAAAAATCTTTGATAGTCGCTGTTTTGAAAATAAACGTCCATCAAACCATTTCACAATCTCGGCACTTTCTAATATTTCATTATTCATATTTTTCTAGATATTTCCAAAACTGTTTAACCTCATACTTCTTTGAAAAACCCATTTCCAAATATTATAGCACTTGTTCACCCACATTCTAGAAGATATACATTTATTTAATATCTGGAACATTTCCATCTTCCTTACCTTTCTTATTTTCTGTACTTTTAGAAAATACACATTATTAATGTTGGAAAAACATTTCAAAACTCCATTTCTAAACTTCTCGTTAATCAGATCAATTTAGTTTAACACAAATAGAAATATCTACTTACAAAATGTTTACATTCTAACCACTATTCACTTTTATTAAAATATCATTTCGCAATAGGAATCTAGACTCGTTTCACTACCCTTATTTCAAATACGATCATACTCCAAACATAGAATTATACTTTATTTCATAAGCATCTTTAAAATTGACTACTGGTTTTTGATATACTTAAAACAAGTCATCGCCTCCTTGTTTAATCAAGATTCAATTTCTGTTATTTAGAAATAATAATTAATCGATTCTTCCTATTTAAACTCGAATCAATTTATATCTAACTCACGGTATTAAAAATACCAGTTTATAATAGGACTTCTATTAAAATTTATAATTTTGCTTCAATTATAAAGATATAATTTTTATAATTTAACTTCGTTGATTTGTTTGACGGTCAACCAATTTCTTAACAAAATGGGTTTATGGTTGACTGTTGCTGATATCGTTTGTTTACCAAATCAATATAACGTTGAATTTCCATTCAACATGGTTTAAACAGTGCACAAACAGTACATCTAAATATTTAGGAATCCGGTTGAGTTCCTCCAACCGATTTTCGCATCGACAGATGTTAGTCAAATTAGCATCCAACCAATGATGTGTACATATGCAATGATATATATTTATTTCAACCAATTTAACGGTAATTTACCTAATCAACCATCACACATCATTCAACAATTATTTAAAATATAATTAAAATATTTTAAATAAAACAGAGTTAGTGAATTTACTCACCTTGGTTGTTAATCGTTGAATAACGATTTACGGTCGATGGTTTGAATCAGACGTTTTAATCTGCCACAAATCTTAACGAGCCCCAAATGGTTTTGAACCAGCTTCATAATGTAGACTGTCTCCGCATGGTTTCAATGAATCCAACCGTTCAAAATTCTTAATTGTTAACTCCCTGTCACTCATTATGGCACCATCGAACTTTCCCACCATCAACACAGTACACGCCTTCCACAACTTTATCAACTTTGATTTCCCTCTCCATCGCAGCTTCCAGGTCGTGCTCCGCACTGCACAGAGACCGCCAACCCTTTCAGTAATCGCCGCGTCCGCTGTATTCCCTCATGAAACAAATACGACCACTTCTAAAACTTTCGAACTCCCTCATGCCTTCACAGACCTTCACACAACTACCTTTTTTCGAAACCCCCTGTAGCTGCTGCTGTTATATTACTCAAACTGACTCCATTATCATTGCCCAAAAAAACAAATCATAGGTCGATCCTCTCATACATTAGCTACTTCATTACTGTTGAGTAGAGACCCAAACCATTGTCAGCATCCCATACCCTAGTTCATCGCTGCGGTATTCGAACAACACATGGTCATTCAAACCAACATCGCACCATCAAATTCCAATCAGACTTCAATCCCCTTCGACAAACCTATGTCGACAGTTCTTCCTTAATTGCGACTTCAATTTGGATTCCAGGATTTGAAACTGGACCCTGCAAAATCGAAGCCATCGTTTTACCCATACCCCTTCCGCAACTTTGAATACCCACTATCCAGGAAATGATGATTTTTAACGCACCATTACCCCAACTTCCATCACCTGAATCACACCAAAATACCCACCTCCAAACTGAATCCGTTCGCACCTTAAAGGATCGAGATCCCCTTTGCAAAACTCGGCTTAATCCCTGACCGAATCACATACAAACCCTCTTCGACGTATCTCAGAAAAAGGTCGACATCCCCTTCGAAGGTCAATACCAGCACCGCCCCCTTCCTTCACTTATTCGCGGGTGTCGATGTCGAGTTTTAGGAGTTCATGCGATCTCACATCGCGATCTTTGATTTGAATGATATGATTTCGAGTTAGCTTGTGGAGTCTGGCCATTACTGGAGCTTTTGTTTTCGAATTGGGGAAATAAAAATACTTAGCTTTGATTTTAGTTCAGGTAAAATGAACGTAGTGGGGAGAAAGTGACCGCGTATTTATAAATGGAAGGAGGGAGACAGTTTTGGCAGCTCGAAGAAAATATATGTCTGTGCAAAAAAAAAGCTCTGTCGGTTGGCACCATTAATTCATGTCTTCCTTGGTTGTGAAGAGAGTGAACAAAATGTACGAGAAGATTAAATAAGGCAGAAGGTAGGTCTGCGTCAAGATATTAGATAGGTCGGCTCCATTTACTCTTGTTTTACTTTGTCAAGAAGAAGGGAGACCATTCTTACTGCTCGAAGAAAACTAGGTCTGCGATGTTGAAAGGTTAGGGTGGCGTCATTAATTCTTGTTTGTCTGATATCGAAAGTGAACGACAGAATTTTGTGCTCGATGAACATAGACTGCTTGAATCAAATAGGAGGTCTACGAAATGAAAACTAAGGTCGGCTGATGTAATGGATTTTATTATATATTGGTTTGATTTTGTAATATAATATTTCAAAGTATCTCTTGGTCTCCTAAGTTAAAATCCTGAACCGTTATTTCAACGCAACTATTGACGTTACAAGATTAGTAGAACCAAATTCTGAATTTTAAATTCGACAGCATAGAAGAAATAACAAATTAAATCAACGGTTTTAAATTAAATTCGATTTAAATATAATTCGATTTCAAACAATTCAATTTATCGAAAATAAATTATTATTATCGTTCTAATTCAATACAGAATTTTATATTAGTCAACCGAATTGTTTCAATTCAGTTTTAACTCTGAATTCACTTGTTACCATTCATATCAAATATATAAAATTCATTTACATTTATAATTTGGTATTTAAAACAAATTTAACTGTTCGTTATAAATCGACGAAAAAATCCGGGACATTACATTCTTTCCCCCTTAAAAGAATTTCGTCCCCGAAATTGCTAAGAAGGGGAGATGCTCTAATTATAACTCCTCACAACCTGCTTTGTTGAAATTTCATACTTCACATCCTCATAACTCAACCCTTGCGTCGAATCTGTTGGCATTTAACCCTATTTCTTCCACCTGCTATCAGTTCAGCTTATACAAATGCCATATCAATCCATCTCTCTTGAATGTACCCTCATTCCAATCATTCTTTTATACTCAAGTCAAACTCCATTTCCACATCCACTTCAAATCTCGACCCCAAACTCCTACTCAACAATCCAATTTCATTCTCAAATTAATTTCTCGAACCAATTATATTAACTAATTTATTTACCTCATCACTTGTCTTCACCTCATCATAACTCTAATCTGATTTCCAAACCATTCTAATTCACCCGAGTCTAATTTCATTCCAAAATCCAGTTTCACTTGATATCTCCCTAATTCAATTCAATTTCAACTTAACTTTCTTCAGTTCAATTCCAATTTGTTTCGCAAAATTTAGTGTAACCTCTGTTTTTAATTCAAAACCTGTCCTGGGAGTCTTTAAACAGTTTATTTTCTCGAAAACCAGATATTCCTTTTTCGGGTTCAAAACCAACTCGTTTTCTCAAAATAATTCAAAACAAAATCTTTGGTAGTAATCCGTCACTTAGAAACTCGAAAATGAACACCGATAATGGTCGACTTCATCATCGGAATTTATTTCCCAGCGATCAAAGTGAGTTCAATACTATATTACTTTCAAAACCATTTTTAAACACTTCCTTTTTGGAAATTACTTCAAAAATATCTTTCCAACACTTAGAAAATTTCCCAGGATCTTAAAATTTCCTTATATAATTCAAAATTCAATTTCAAACACCAATTCCAGTTTCTGAGATTTTAATTCCAATTCTGGTTTACATTCAGATTCAATCCATCTGATTTCACTTATACGAATTCTCATTGGTTATATACCATTTCACTTATAACCTTATTCGATTATAATTACAATTAACACACCCAATATATTATAACAATTCCAATATATATACTTCTTTTTATATCAAAATATATTTCGGGTAAAATTATTTCATTTACCCTCTTTTCAAAACATAATGTGTCGAATTACTCTGTTCAAGAGTTTAGAAACACCTATCGATAAGGTTTGCATTACCGTATCGACCAGAATTCATAAACCACTCGACCAACTAATCAACACAATATAAAACAATTTTTATACCAAATTTACAAATACGCGCTCATATATATACACTCGAACTCAATCTAGAGTATTGCTAACTCCATCTCTATTGAGTTACGCCACAGAGCCTAGGTAATCACTTAACCTTCTGCTCTGATACCAACTGTAACGACCCGGGATTTTCGACCCCGAAAATCGACACAAAACCCAGCGTCGACTGTTCAGACATCGAAAATACCGAATCATTAATAGAAAGAATTTAGAGGGTGAGATAGAAAAGATAGAACTAATAGAATAGAAGAAGAGAACACACAACTGAGCATAATCAAAGTGAATCTCACAGCGGAACGAATAAAATATATTATATAACATAACTTTGGAATACAAATATGTTTTGTATATACATACCATATCAGCGTACAACATAGCATTTGATACCGCGGAAATAACTCTAAATAATCAATAGTGGAGACTCCGACTTCAATCTCGTCCAAGTGTATCTGTAAAGCCTGAAACACTTGACTGCCCGTACAAATTTGGGCACCCAAGAGTTTAGGGAAAAACAAACAAAATAAACTCTGGGTCAGTCATGGGACTGGTGTGAGTAAATTCCAACCATATGGTTTAACTTTGAAAATCCTTTTTGAACAAAAGGATAATAGTAAGACCAACCCACACATAAACATGGATGGTTTTTACCTTACTATAACCCAAAACACTTTTAAAATCAATAGCTTTTCTGATATTATAATAATGTCTAAATACAAGTAAATAACAATCTAGTGGAACGCTTGCATCTCACGCTCCACATATATAGTATACAATCAAAACCGCAGGGCGCTTATTGGAGATTGGATTCCAACTTGACAAGGTATGGGACCACCTTCCGAACGTGTATCTCTAGAGGCGAATACACTGGGTTCAACAAGAACATCTTGCAACCCGGCCCACACATGACCGACCACTCATTTCGCTTGAGTGTATCGAATGTATATCACCAACGGTTGGACTCAAACCACCGTTCCCGAATGGGCAGAATCGATAGATTTAGAAACAAAAGGAATTTCTCTAGATAGGTGATTATACACCCTAATGGGAGCGACCCACATAGCCATGCTGCCTGCCCGATTTTTGTCATTTCCCGGCTGTGAAGCTTGAGGCTACGCCTACCTTTTAGAACATCTGGCCACCATACACTTTGAATGCCACATCGTCAAACCCGTCAAATCACTAGTTGATCTTCCCAAAATTTTCACGGGTATAAAAGCTAAGAGAAACGAATTTCTCCGCTACCAGACGTAATACCTTGAAAAGATCGTCTTATGTGATCTTCTAAGAATACGCTGTCAGGCATTCATCCATACAAGTTGTCCCGGGTCTGGACAAACAGAAAGCACCATTCTGAAACAGGATGACCTTTGCACTTCCCTCCGTCTTCAATTTTCTTCAGCATAATTTGCAGTGCTTATGCCTACACGGAGTGGTTTCAGATAGTATATCCAACCGGTCTCCCCGTATAGACAACGATGGTCAAAACACTTCGATAGTCGGTTGTTTAACTATCGAAGTAAAAACAACATCCATTCAATGTACAACCAATATCACACAAATCACAGGCACTTTTATTTAACATTCGTTCTTATATTTCTTTGGACAAATGTCATTACTTATTACTTTTGAATAAGTGAATTTCAAAACAAGCTGTTTTCCTTCCCTAGGAAGTGCTACTGTATATAAACATCACGCTTAAGTTTGGTTAACAGCGTTTCATTTATCATTACAGTTCAAACTAGCTATACGCTGCTATATCCCTTTATAACTAATCTTGACATAACAGTCACGCTTAAGCCTAGTCAACAGCGTTACTTTACTGCTATAGTTCTGAGACTTGCAATATGCTACTATATTCCACTTTATAATTAATCTTAACACCTCTTTCCGTTACAAATTCTTGACATCTCTTTTCATTACAAAAATCTTGATATCTCTTTTCGTTACAAAAATCTTGATATCTCTTTTCGTTACAAAAATCTTTGATAGTCGCTGTTTTGAAAATAAACGTCCATCAAACCATTTCACAATCTCGGCACTTTCTAATATTTCATTATTCATATTTTTCTAGATATTTCCAAAACTGTTTAACCTCATACTTCTTTGAAAAACCCATTTCCAATTATTATAGCACTTGTTCACCCACATTCTAGAAGATATACATTTATTTAATATCTGGAACATTTCCATCTTCCTTACCTTTCTTATTTTCTGTACTTTTAGAAAATACACATTATTAATGTTGGAAAAACATTTCAAAACTCCATTTCTAAACTTCTCGTTAATCAGATCAATTTAGTTTAACACAAATAGAAATATCTACTTACAAAATGTTTACTTTCTAACCACTATTCACTTTTATTAAAATATCATTTCGCAATAGGAATCTAGACTCGTTTCACTACCCTTATTTCAAATACGATCATACTCCAAACATAGAATTATACTTTATTTCATAAGCATCTTTAAAATTGACTACTGGTTTTTGATATACTTAAAACAAGTCATCGCCTCCTTGTTTAATCAAGATTCAATTTCTGTTATTTAGAAACAATAATTAATCGATTCTTCCTATTTAAACTCGAATCAATTTATATCTAACTCACGGTATTAAAAATACCAGTTTATAATAGGACTTCTATTAAAATTTATAATTTTGCTTCAATTATAAAGATATAATTTTTATAATTTAACTTCGTTGATTTGTTTGACGGTCAACCAATTTCTTAACAAAATGGGTTTATGGTTGACTGTTGCTGATATCGTTTGTTTACCAAATCAATATAACGTTGAATTTCCATTCAACATGGTTCAAACAGTGCACAAACAGTACATCTAAATATTTAGGAATCCGGTTGAGTTCCTCCAACCGATTTTCGCATCGACAGATGTTAGTCAAATCAGCATCCAACCAATGATGTGTACATATGCAATGATATATATTTATTTCAACCAATTTAACGGTAATTTACCTAATCAACCATCACACATCATTCAACAATTATTTAAAATATAATTAAAATATTTTAAATAAAACAGAGTTAGTGAATTTACTCACCTTGGTTGTTAATCGTTGAATAACGATTTACGGTCGATGGTTTGAATCAGACGTTTTAATCTGCCACAAATCTTAACGAGCCCCAAATGGTTTTGAACCAGCTTCATAACGTAGACTGTCTCCGCATGGTTTCAATGAATCCAACCGTTCAAAATTCTTAATTGTTAACTCCCTGTCACTCATTATGGCACCATCGAACTTTCCCACCATCAACACAGTACACGCCTTCCACAACTTTATCAACTTTGATTTCCCTCTCCATCGCAGCTTCCAGGTCGTGCTCCGCACTGCACAGAGACCGCCAACCCTTTCAGTAATCGCCGCGTCCGCTATATTCCCTCATGAAACAAATACGACCACTTCTAAAACTTTCGAACTCCCTCATGCCTTCACAGACCTTCACACAACTACCTTTTTTCGAAACCCCCTGTAGCTGCTGCTGTTATATTACTCAAACTGACTCCATTATCATTGCCCAAAAAAACAAATCATAGGTCGATCCTCTCATACATTAGCTACTTCATTACTGTTGAGTAGAGACCCAAACCATTGTCAGCATCCCATACCCTAGTTCATCGCTGCGGTATTCGAACAACACATGGTCATTCAAACCAACATCGCACCATCAAATTCCAATCAGACTTCAATCCCCTTCGACAAACCTATGTCGACAGTTCTTCCTTAATTGCGACTTCAATTTGGATTCCAGGATTTGAAACTGGACCCTGCAAAATCGAAGCCATCGTTTTACCCATACCCCTTCCGCAACTTTGAATACCCACTATCCAGGAAATGATGATTTTTAACGCACCATTACCCCAACTTCCATCACCTGAATCACACCAAAATACCCACCTCCAAACTGAATCCGTTCGCACCTTAAAGGATCGAGATCCCCTTTGCAAAACTCGGCTTAATCCCTGACCGAATCACATACAAACCCTCTTCGACGTATCTCAGAAAAAGGTCGACATCCCCTTCGAAGGTCAATACCAGCACCGCCCCCTTCCTTCACTTATTCGCGGGTGTCGATGTCGAGTTTTAGGAGTTCATGCGATCTCACATCGCGATCTTTGATTTGAATGATATGATTTCGAGTTAGCTTGTGGAGTCTGGCCATTACTGGAGCTTTTGTTTTCGAATTGGGGAAATAAAAATACTTAGCTTTGATTTTAGTTCAGGTAAAATGAACGTAGTGGGGAGAAAGTGACCGCGTATTTATAAATGGAAGGAGGGAGACAGTTTTGGCAGCTCGAAGAAAATATATGTCTGTGCAAAAAAAAAGCTCTGTCGGTTGGCACCATTAATTCATGTCTTCCTTGGTTGTGAAGAGAGTGAACAAAATGTACGAGAAGATTAAATAAGGCAGAAGGTAGGTCTGCGTCAGGATATTAGATAGGTCGGCTCCATTTACTCTTGTTTTACTTTGTCAAGAAGAAGGGAGACCTTTCTTACTGCTCGAAGAAAACTAGGTCTGCGATGTTGAAAGGTTAGGGTGGCGTCATTAATTCTTGTTTGTCTGATATCGAAAGTGAACGACAGAATTTTGTGCTCGATGAACATAGACTGCTTGAATCAAATAGGAGGTCTACGAAATGAAAACTAAGGTCGGCTGATGTAATGGATTTTATTATATATTGGTTTGATTTTGTAATATAATATTTCAAAGTATCTCTTGGTCTCCTAAGTTAAAATCCTGAACCGTTATTTCAACGCAACTATTGACGTTACAAGATTAGTAGAACCAAATTCTGAATTTTAAATTCGACAGCATAGAAGAAATAACAAATTAAATCAACGGTTTTAAATTAAATTCGATTTAAATATAATTCGATTTCAAACAATTCAATTTATCGAAAATAAATTATTATTATCGTTCTAATTCAATACAGAATTTTATATTAGTCAACTGAATTGTTTCAATTCAGTTTTAACTCTGAATTCACTTGTTACCATTCATATCAAATATATAAAATTCATTTACATTTATAATTTGGTATTTAAAACAAATTTAACTGTTCGTTATAAATCGACGAAAAAATCTGGGACATTACAAATCTATGTTCGAAATCAACTAACCAATCCCGAAGAGATGCCAAAACTTATCAAAACCCCAAATACGATCCTTACAACTCAAATCGATGTTCCAATTCACGGGATTCAGGAACCCTAGCAATTGAAACCCACGGTACCCAAATTTCCAGCGAACCAGAAAAGCATCGAACCCTACAAAAATTACATGAACGCAAAGCTCGATCCCATACGATCTCAAGGAGATTTATTTTGGATTTTATAGAAGAGAGTTTGATTTGTTTTCTGATTTTCTTTGCTGCGTTTTGCTTTTAGGAGGAACAAAATTGTGTTCGGCTGATCCTATATGTTTATGTTAGGGGTTGGTAAAATTTGTGGCTGCCAAAGGAAAGGATGTGGCTGGTTTTTGATCACATAAACATTTTAGGATATTTTCCTTTTTCCCTTTTATTTATTTTTATTTGATCATTGGCTTTCTAAAAATCACCACGGTTACATATGATACCTAAAAATCACCAAACTAGACATGTAGCTAGAGCTCGACATTACGGTCCCAACGAAACTGGTTTCGTCGAATTCGGACTCCGTATGGTCACACAGTGTATTTTTAACTGTCAAAATACTGACTGTTTTCCACTCTAAAAATCCGTACAGCCACACAGTGACTCTAAAAATCACGAAACTGGAAATCTAACAACTATTTGACATTGCGGATCCAACAAAACTAGTTTCGTCGAATTCCGACTTCGTTTGCAAAAATGGCTATTTTTAAAGCTCTAAATAGCCTATTTAAATATATAAATATATTTAAATATAATTAAATTAAATATTTAAAATTAAATATTATCGTCTATATTCACAGTGGCATACCACACAGTTCTAGAATATTCCTGTATGTATTTACAACTCGATATTCACTTCTGGATCAACCCGATATTTGATTTATATTGAAATCTCTTTTAAAAATCTAAATAATTCCTTTATAAATTATAAAGGAATTCTACAACGACTTTTCTAGAATTTGATTTGGACATATCTCAAAATCTACACGACGAAATCCTGATTTTTCTCTTCCATTAGAAAGATATACTCCACCAGCTCCACACGTTTCTTGTTTCACAGAAATCCGGCTTAAAACGAACCCTATACATTCAGTTGAAGTTCAAATCGCCAGATAGCGAACTGCCGTGCCATTTCGAGCTCGTTTATAAATATATTATAAACTATACGTTCAACTGTCGTCAATTCAATATAATCGTTATTATATTTCGAATCGAAACTCCACCAAATCTCGTATGCTATTCAATTCACATGATATTGTGAATTTCACTATTTCCGACTATTTCGACATTATAATATATTATTATATTATAATTATTAATTAAATATTCAATATTATTTAATTAAATGATCATTAACTTCTCTAAATCACCAATTATATAATTAAATAAATTAATTATATATCTCTAAAAATGCGGGTCATTACACTATTCAAAATAAATTTCTCGTCGTCATTATTTAAAATAAATTATTTTAAATATTCAAAATTCAATAATATTGCCAAAATAAAATTTTTAAATTGGCTCAGAATTTCCGGGTTATTACAATAACCCCATTTTGGACACAATGCGATATGTACTATTCACCAATTCGACTGCTTTGATTAGTTTTTCTTTAAATTAAAATATCAATCAATATATTGAATTTAAACGTACATTTTAATTTACCGGGGCCACATACTGACTCCAAAAATTCCTGAAAAATATATCTAGCTATGTTTTGATGATACGGTCCTAACAAAACTTATTTCGTCGAATTTGGAGACCGTTTGAAAAATGGTCATTTTCCAGTCGTTTAAATTCACATTGAAATTACCAATCACGTTTAAATTCACCACGCTCACATATTGATTACAAAATTTATGAGAATTGGAATCTAGAAATAATTTGACACTCCGGATCCAACAAAAGTGGTCTAGTAGAAAACGGAGGTTGTTTGCAAAATCGCTATTTTTAAGGGCTATATTTCCATAGCGACTATTCTGAATATTCAACTGGACATAACTTTTTATTCCCGCTATGAAATTTGGATTTTTTGGATTCGTTGGAAATATATTTTCAAATAGATTCTAACATTTTTGGTTTCACTAAAATCCGGTTTATTTTGAATCATGTACATTCATTTGAAGTTTGAAATCGAATTTTCAAACTACCGCACAATTTCCAATTCCTTTTATAATTAAAATAAATATTTATATTCTAATTTTGATTATAAATAAATTCATACGTTCTAATTCTATTCAAAATAAATTTCTAGTCATTATTATTTAAAATATATCATTTTAAATTTTCAAAATTCATTAAAACGCTAAAATAAAAAAATTTAATTAGTTCTGATTTTCTGGGTTGTTACAATCTCCCCCACTTAAAGTCTTTTCTCCCTCGAAAAGGAACAGAGTTGAAAGTTGTTTAACTAATCAACTCAACTTTCAGTTTGGCTTTCATTCTTCAACTTTTCAGTTTCTAACAGTTTTCAAATTTTTCAAAAAATTTGGCTAACACCCTAAATTTTCGAAAAATTTCGCCATAACCTCCTTTGTACGGGGAGCACCGGGAAAATCCCCAAACCACCACATAGGCTCTCTCATCTTAAAAAGAAAAAGACAAGCGGCTAGCCAATTGGCTTATAAAATCATCCAAACCCAATAAATTAGTAAACATGTACCTATTTGTCGGGCATACAATTTTATTCCTTTGCTTAGCTTCCCTGCTATGACGTGTTCAATGTATATACATGTATATGCATGCAATTTCAAACAATTTTCAACTCAGTTCAACATTCGACATAATTTTATTATATTTGTCGTTCATGTTCATATTGATTCCATTATTCTAATTAGTGAAACTAATAATCAAACAACACAACCAGCAATCTATTAGTTAATTAGATTTTCCAACATGTAACTTTTACATACATAGTCAAAATCATGTTTTTGATGCCAAATCACAACAATAAACCCTATCTAGTTTTGGTTCTCACACCGGTCAATTGGAAATATATAGATATCCCACTTTCGAAACTCGAACATAAATACCGATGATGCAGCTGCTATCATCAGGATCATCCCCGGGCGACTAGAGTGTGATTCTATATCTAACCAGTATATTAAAACTTCGAACATACGTTCATGACACGTATATGCAAAATCTCATATACATGATTGTCCAAAATAAAATAAAATAATATACTCAAATACCTATAATTAGATTAAATTTTCAAAACAAAATTGGTTTTCATTTTTATTTTAAAAATAACCCTCTTCTCACTCATTCTAGGATACTACTGATCCCATCTCTAATGAGTCATTCTTATTGGATATTCCTAATCCAATCTCTGATGAATTCTTTCATTTGGTTCTAACGTGTCTTGTTCTCGAGCTTTGTAAACTAAAGTTCTGATACCAAAATGAAACAACCCAGACATCCCCATGAAGGAAAGCCCGGATTGAATTTGAGAACATGACAAATCAGAACACAAATAAAAGAACATTCCATTGCTTATTACAACAATTTACATCAGAGTACAAGAATATACAGAGTATGAATAAATATTATACATTTGATAAATATCAGAGATTTACAAATTACAATGCAGCGGAAAACAATACAAAACACAACTGAAAGAGATACACGGATACAGAGCTTTCCGAATATCATTCCAGTTGTAAACCAGGATCCTGTGAATATAAATTTGCAAAACCAAAACTACTAGCTGCCCGTGTGGAAAATAGGGGCACCCAGAGTTTAGGTTAAAACAATAAACTCCAGGTCAATCATGTGACTGGTGTGAGAACTAAAACAATCATTAAATGTTTACTTCAAAAATAAAGTAAATCAAGGGACCACGCCGTATAACATGGAATGGGTTTCCTCCCAAGAATACTAGTGCGTCGAACAAACATCGCATTGCTTTTTGGAAAAATGAAGCTATTATAAGACCCAGTTCCCATCACACAAAGCAACGCAAGCCGAAGGATAGGGTTTTCCCTTATAATAGCCAAACATGCTTGGTACATTTAAAACAAATCATTTGATACTATTATAAGTGCATAGTGTATAAAACAACTTCAAATACAAATGTATCAATCCTAGAAGGCATGGGCACCATATATCATGTCGCCAATACTAGGCTCTACAATCAAAACCGCAATGTCACGTATTGGAAGTTGGATTTCCATCTGTGAACCAAGGCAAGAGATCGTCCTTACCGAATTCGAGACGCTCTAACCCGCCCCTTAGGATACAACCGTAACTGCACCTTTGATCGTCAAGGCCGGTCCACTCGATGTGGATTAAAATTCCTGAACACTACGTCTTCCAGCCCAATGGGGCGTCAATCTAGTCTGTATAAAGACCATACTATCCGTCGGTCCCGCAATGCCAATATATCCAAGACGCCTCGCTATCCATCATCCTCATAAGTAAAACATCTGGGCGTGCAAAACCCAGACACTACTCCTAGCTAGAAGGAAACGCATGTCCTCCCTAAGGTCCTCTCCCGTTTCTAGTTCACACCGGGGTGTGAGGCTCGCGAATTAACGTTACACAAAGTTATGCTATATTAAAGCCGTGCTTTGATCATCAACCACAAGACTCTACTTTTCAACAGAAGCCTTGATCATTTGCATCTCAGCATGCCACACAGGCAATTCACGCTATGCAACCGATGTCTATTAATCACATAGAATGAAATCTGATGTCAGACACACATCCATTTACAATTTCGTTCTGGGTCTGAACGAAACCGGAGGCACCTTATTCCTCGTCCCATATGTCTAATATAGGAGAGAGGTCCTCGTATATCTGGTCGATCTCCAAGTACGTCCAGAAGATCACCATTTATTACCTTGTCTTGGGTGTACAACCCAATCAAGACATCAGTAATTATCCAACCGATGTGAAGACCTCCGGTCTTCAACCACCGTCTTCATCGTTGATTCATCGCCGATTCAGTTATTCAGAATGGGATAAACCCGGTCTTTTCGAATAACTCGCGTATATTATAAACAAGTGCTACAAAAACACAACATACGCGTCGTTCCAATTCTGAATATTCTTTTATTTAAATATTCTTACCCTTTGGGAAAGGTTCCCATTAATTTTATCAAATATAAATTCTTTAAATTTATTCTATAATCTTCCTTTGGATATCAATTCAAACCAAATTATGATTTATCCAAACTAGTCGGGATTAGCGAACGTTACCGAAGTAATCATTTATTATATTTCCCTATCCCAACCTATTCGTCCCATGAAGCAAAACTGGTAATACTTCATATCTAACACCACGGTGTTATCCGTAAAACTTAATTACCATTTCTCGTTCAAATCTAATTAAAGATTTTACTGTCGCTTGGAGCAAAACTGGTGATACTCCATTCTCGATCATTTCTCAAATTTGATAAGTTAAATTATCAAATCCTCATTTCAATCTAATTAAAGATTCATTAAAACTCCACTTTGTTTTAATCTTCCCAAAAATCAATATTAATGATTATATAACTTGGGAAATCATATCCTGTCTTTAACTGGGATAAAGAACCAATTTCATTTAAAACACGGTTTACGATAAACCCAAAATCGCATTCCATTTTATTTTGATTACTAAATATAGCTAGAAATTCTAATAATCTTAATTAAAAGATTTATTCTTTTCACATGCGGTTTAAGAAAAGTGTTACTGAAGACACCATTCCATCAGTCTCTAACTGTGACGGCCCGCCTCGCACCGGCCTGCATTACCTCCAAAAGTGCGCTGTACACATGCCCGACTAGCACAAGACGGTCGTCATAAGAAAGGAAAGAAGGGAATGAACTAATCAAAGAACCTGTAGAATGTCTCACAGCGCATGGAATAAAATATAATAATAATGTACTTGACAAAAAACAGGCGAGACAGTGCATAAGCTGATAACTAAAACCAACATCAATCTCAAAGCAGCGGAAATCCAAATACAGCTTATTACAATTTTCCAAATTTACTGTCTCTAAACAAAAGAAAGCTGAAGTAGAAGATACACCAACAATGCCCAAGCAGTGATCTTCAACAACACAGGGAGAATACTAAATATATATATCACGTGGAAGCCTCCTGCTCGTCTTCGGATCATCTACCCGTGCATCACCGGCTAACCTGTCTCTAGTCTGCTCGTGTGAGCACCCAGAGTAATAAGAGGAGACATAAAACTCTGGGTCAGACATAAAGCCTGGTATGAGCGATAAGCATCTAAACAGAATAATAACAGGTACACTAAACCATACCTGAACCTGGACCTGCAACCAAAGAGTTAGTACCACATACCGTACAATACTCCAAGGTGCCATAATAAATAGTGTAAGAATACGGGGGTGGGGTGTGCATGTCAAAATGATAGCAACAAATCATCCATAGCAACCATCCTCACATCTCTCACTCGGTGCGTAAAGCGTACGACATCTACCACTTTGGGACACTAGACAAACTGAGGCAACGACGAATCCCGACTTATAGAAACCCTGCTGTGACCAAGCCAAACACTTGGAGTCATGACCAAACATTTCAATGACCCACTTCATTGGTCATAGCCCTTGGTTCTACCAATGCCATAATGGCCCTGAATCCGCCTTCGTACCTCCTACCATAGTGGTCCAAAGCTATAGGTGTCGATAACTCCTTGGCACGCGTCCCGCAGCAAAGCCCAACCATGAAGCGAACTCGTTGATTCCCATCTGAATCTTGAGCTCTAACTTCTCATTTGGACTTCCTTTGCGTCTCGGGTTTAGTCGAATTGGAGTGGGTCTTCAGAAAAGTTGTCGTGCAGTAGCAGCTCTAGAATTCGGTTCGGTTCGGTCACCCATGCTCGGTTCGGTTCGGAGTGCCACCTTCCTCTGGGTTCGGGTCCTTCTCCTTGTCTTCTTTCATTCGGTTCGGGTCTCGCTCCGGGTCGGGGTCCTCCTCCAGGTCGGGTCGGGTGTCCTTCCTTCCAGCGCTCCGATCCGCCCCCTTATTTCTTCACGTATTCCGATCCGATCCCTCCTTGCCATCTGATCTGCGTGGCTTTCCCTCTTGCTAGTTCTCCCGAGTGTTTGCTTCCGATCCGAGCCCTGCATCTCCAAGTCGATCCGATCTGGCCTCCAACCACTCTTCCGATCCGATCCGCTCCCTAGCTTACTCCGATCCGATCCCCTTGTCCACTCCAACTCTAAGTAAACAGCCTTCCTTTTTGCCAAGCCTTCTCCAGCGACAAGTTCCAATCCAGTTCGAATCCCCTTGGTCAGTTCACAAATCCGATCCGACCCCCTTTCTCCGATCCGAACCGGTTCGGAACCTGCACACTTCTGCAATTTTCCAGCAAGCTTTCTACGCCATTCGACGACGTTTTCGAGCAATTTAACTATTCTAATCAATCATGAAACATACCACAGAGTCATAGCAACATGTAACATCAATTGCAAACACCATAACAACAATTCAAATGAACCAAAATGGATCAAAAGTGGCTAAAGCCTCACATTTTCCTATAATCCTTCTTAATCATGTTTAAGCATACGATTAGCAAAACACATCGAAATTAACCCAAATTTCTAACAGAGCCTTAAAACATTATTTTAGAATTTTAAGAATTTTTCCAGAATTTATTTACGTATAAATTCGCTAATCTTCACTAATTACCCTTAATCACTGTAATTAGTGCAAAAACTATGCAAATCACTCACCTTGGTCACAAATGAAATTCTCAGAACTGAAACTCCTCTGATTTGGGCGAATACTGATGTCTAACAGCAGCTCTAACCTTGCTTTGGTGCTTTTTCTCCTTAATTTGGTGTTGCTAAGCCTAATCTTCAATTAGAGAGTGATTTGGGGTGTTTTAGATGTAGGAAGCCATTACTAAGGTCTCAAGGAGGTTTGTGGCGGCTCAAAACTGAAATGAAAGTGATAACCTAACCCTAATCAGTCCTCCTATACCTCTAAACCCGAAATTCCCCTTGGGCCTAACTGCTAATCACCCGGTTAAGCCCAATTAAGCTGTCTTTCACCATCTGAAACTTGTTTCAGCCATATCTCCCAAACGGTGAGTCCGTTTGGCTAATGTGACCACTCTACGGAAAGAGAAACCATCATTCAAAGCCAATGGAAGTGGTTTCAGGTCAAAATTCATTCCCAGTCAAAAGTTATGGCCAAAACAGTGCCAACTAAGGGTAAAATGGTCATTTAAAAATCGGGAAAAATCATGAACATGGGAAATGACCCCAATAGTCGTCTCCCAAAGTTACATGACCATACGACTTCGTATGTGAAAGAAATAAATATCCTACGATCCTATGATGCGTAGAACGCGGGTCGTTACACTCTCCCCCCCTTAAGAAATTTCGTCCCCGAAATTCCTTAACCCAAAACATACACAGGATCCCGCATGCCTAACACCCACATACAACAATCAAACATGCAAAGCAAGCAAACAAGTCTATCCTAGCATGCGGAAAACTAAATCGCTAATAAAATCTTACCAGACAAAGAGTTCTGGATACTTCTTCCTTATGTCCTCCTCTGTTTCCCAAGTACAATCATTCTCGTCTTCGCTCCACTGTACCTTGACTAGCTTCACCGACTTCCTTCGAAGTTGCTTCATGTCGTGTGCGACAATACGGGCCGGCTTGCGGTTTCCAACCGCCTCGGGTTCTACTTCGAAGTCTTCCAACTGATCAGGTGAGATAGACATATCTGAGTCGTGAACGAACTTCCTTAGTTGGGAAACATGAAATACGTTGTGAACTCCCGCCATCTTCTCTGGTAAGTCAATTCTATATGCCAAATTCCCGACTAGTTCAAGAACAGGGAATGGGCCAACGAATCTTGGTGCTAATTTGCCTCTCCTGCCAAATCGTATTACGCTCTTCAACGGAGAAACCTTGACAAACACCAAGTCACCCACGGAGAATTTTAGGTCTCTTCTCCTCTTATCGGCATAACTTTTCTGCCTATCTTGGGCTGCCTTCATTCGTTGCTGAATGATCTTGATTTTATCTGAAGTTTCCCTCACCACATTTGGTCCAAGCATAAACTTCTCGCCAGTCTCTATCCAACATGATGGTGAGTTGCACGGTCTTCCATACAAAGCCTCAAACGGAGCCATACCGATACTGGATTGGTAACTATTATTATATGCAAACTCTACTAGATGCAAATGGTCATCCCATGATCCACCAAAATCCAATATACATGCTCTCAAGAGATCTTCTAAAATACGATTCACCCTTTCCGTCTGACCGTCGGTCTGAGGATGATATGCGGTACTGAGATGGAACTCTGACCCTAGCGCCTCTTGCAAGCTCCTCCAAAACCCACTAGTGAACAACGGGTCTCGGTCGCTCACAATGCTTTTAGGTACTCCATGAAATCTCACTACCCACTTCATATACAATTCTGCTAACTTAGCTGTCGTTCTAGTCGATTTGACTGGTATAAACCTTGCACTTTTAGTCAGTCGATCTACAATTACCCAAATGCTGTCATATCCCGATCTAGTCCTTGGTAATCCATCGATGAAATCCATCGAGACTTGCTCCCATTTCCATTCGGGAATTTCTAAAGGCTGCAACAGCCCACTAGGCTTCTTTTGCTCGGCTTTTACTAGCTGGCAATTCATGCACTTGGATATAAACTTCCCAACATCTCTTTTCATCCCTTCCCAGTAGTAGGTCTGCTTCATATCTCGATACATCTTATTACCACCGGGGTGTATAGTCAGCTTTGAGTGATGACATTCTCTAAGCACTTCATCTCTCAATCCATTGACATTGGGTACAACAAGCTTTCCATTCTTTCTAAGCCATCTATCTCGATCAAGCCCATACTTGTTCATCTCCTCACCGATTCCCATCTCTAACTCGGAGATGATTTCCAACAGGTTAGGATCGTCCCTCTGACTAGAGCCGATCCGCTCAATCAAAGTGGGTCTGATCGTCAAACTCGCTAACATTTCTGGATCCAATTCGCACTTTGGTCTGAAATCAAACCCCGCGATAAACTCCAGTTGCTTCCATTCAAGGAACATAGCCCCTAAGCTGGCATGCCTTCTACTCAATGCATCAGCCACCGCATTGCCCTTTCCCGGTGTGTACGCGATGTCAAAATCATAGGAAGCTAAGAACTCTAACCATCTCTGCTGACGGAGATTTAAATCCTTCTGGGAGAATAGATACTTTAACGACTTATGATCTGTAAACAGCTCAAATCTTTCTCCCAAGAGATAGTGTCTCCACATCTTTAACGCGAACACAATCGCTGCCAATTCTAAATCATGGGTAGGGTATCTTCTCTCGTGCGGTTTCAATTGCCGACTTGCATAAGCTACAACCCTACCGCCTTGCATTAATACAGCACCCAGTCCGGTACCACAGGCATCCGTGTATACCATCATCTCTTCATCCCCCTTAGGAATGACTAACACTGGTGCGCTTGTCAACTTGTCCTTTAGACTTTTAAATGCATTCTCGCACCTCTCATCCCAGACAAAAGCTTGATTCTTCTTGGTCAACTGGGTCAATGGTGCTGCTATCTTGGAGAAACCTTGGATAAACTTACGATAATATCCCGCTAATCCCAAGAAACTTCTTACATCTGTTGCATTCTTGGGCGTAGGCCAATCCTGTACCGTAGCCACCTTCGCCGGGTCCACGGCAATACCATTCCCTGATACAACATGGCCCAAGAACCTCACTTCCCTCTTCCAGAAGTGACACTTAGAAAACTTTGCTTTCAATTGGTGTTTTCTCAACACCTCCATCGCTACCCTTAAATGTTCCTTGTGTTCCTCCTCTGTCCTCGAATAGACCAAAATATCATCAACGAACACAAGGACAGACTTATTCAGCTGATCTCTGAATACCCTATTCATAAGGTCCACAAAATATGCCGGGGCATTAGTCAGCCCAAATGGCATAACCAACCATTCATAAAACCCAGACGGCGTTCGAAATGCCGTTTTAGCTATACTCTCAGCTTCCACTCTAAGCTGATGAAAACCTGTCGCGAGATCCAACTGAGAAAATACTCTCGCGCCACTCAACTGATCAAACAAATCATCTATCCGCGGTAGAGGATACTTGTTCTTCCTCGTCACTTTATTCAACTCGCGGTAGTCTACACACAAACGAAGGGAACCATCCGCCTTGGTAGCAAACACAACTGGTGCTCCCCATTCAGAAACACTCCTTCTGATAAATCCCTTCCTCAAAAGATCGCTGACTTGCACCTCGAGCTCTCGCTGCTCCCTTGGTGCCATACGACGAAGTGGCATCACTATAGGTCTGGCATCTTTTACCAAATCAATACGGAACTCAATCTCTCGGTGTGGTGGGAGTCCGGTCACTTCTTCGAAAACATCCGGATACTGGCCAACCACGGGCAAACCTGACAACTCACTACGCGGAATGTCGAGGGAGTTTAGAAAACTAGCCAATACCCCCTTACTGGGTAGACCACCAAACACTATCCTCCGCCCATCATCCGCTCTAGCTGTCACCAAAAAGCCCTCACAGTCTACCACCACCCCGTATCTTTGGAGCCAATCTACTCCCAAAATAATGCCAAACCCAGTAAAGCCCAAAACAAAGCAATCACAAACAAACATGCATCCATGACTCGATAGAACCACATTACGACAAATCATGCTAAGGCTAGTTGAACCACCAATCGGGTTCGTCACTACTAAAGGTCTATCGACAATCTCGGGCTCCAATCCCAACCTATCTACCAGGTCACTAGATATGAAAGAACTGGAAGCTCCGGTATCAAACAAAACTCTAACAGGAACATCATAAACAGAAAGCATACCTTGAATGACGACATTCTTTCCCTTCTCCGCCGCAGTTGGGGCATTCGACGAAGAAGGAATAGCATTAAGAGCATATGCTTTCACCATTTGCTTTTCCTTAGGGGGCTGGGGACACTTGTCCTTGTGATGTCCCAATTGGCCACAATTGAAGCACTTCCTATCTGCTGGCTTGGCCCGACAATTACTATCATAATGGCCCTTCTTACCACAGCTGAAGCACTCCACATCTTGCTTATTCTTTTTCTTCTGGCCTGTGAAGACCCGCTACTTCCCCGTAAAAGAAAGCGGCGGATAGTTCGAGAACAAACCACAACAGAACGCATACAGAAGAACATTTCATTGTATATTACAACAATGCATCAGATTACCAGAATATACAGAGTATAAATGAATAAATATTACACAGAAATATCAGAGATTTAAATTACATTTAAATACATAGCAGCGGAAAATAATACAATACACAACTAGAAGGAGATATACGGATACAAAGCTTTCCGGATATCGTTCCAGCTGTAAACCAGGATCCTGTGAATATAAATCTGCAAAACCAAAACTACTAGCTGCCCGTGTCAAAATAGGGGCAAGATCCTCAACCGATTCGAGACTGCCTAACCCGAGTCTCAGGCAAGCGCGCAGGCAAGCCTTGGATCGTCAGGGCCGGTCCACACGGAGTGGATTAAAATGCCTGAGCACTACGTTTCGCCGCCCTTTGGGGCGTAAGCGAGCCAACGAATGACTCCATCGGACCCGGATCGTCCGATCTAACCGAGGCGCCTCGCAACAGCAACAACCACATAAGTCAAACTCGTCAGGGCGTGTAAAACCACTGACGCCACTTCTAGCTAGGAGGAAACGCAGGCCCTCCCTGATGTCCGTCTCCCGTTTTTGGTTCATACCTGGTGTGAAACACGCGAGGTAAACGTTACACAAAGCTACGCCACAAAGGCCGTGCTTTGATCATCACCACAAGACTTTGCTTTTCAACAGAAGCCTTGATCATTTGCATCTTAGCATGCCACACAGGCAAACCATCCTATGCAACCGATATCAGTCACCCAGAATGAAATCCAATGTCAGACACACAGTCCATTTACAAGTCCGTTCTGGGTCTGAACGAAACCGGAGGCACCTAGTACCCCGCATATCCATCGATCTCCAAGTACGTCTGGACGATCACTAACTGTTTCCATCTTCTTGGGTGTACAGCCCAATCAAGATCATCAGTAATTACCCAAACGACGTGAAGACCTCCGGTCTTCGACCATCGTCTTCATCTTCGACTTATCGTCGTATCAGTTACTCAGAATGGGATAAACCCGGTCTTTCCGAATAACTCGCGTATATTTTAAATAAGTGTTACACAAACACAACATACGCCTCATTCCAATTCATTAGTCACTAACCGTAAATTAATCAAGAGAATAATTCCCCAAATATTAACCCCGAAGGCCGAAACCAACATCAGATCAATATCCAGAAAACCATTCTGCTTGGCTAACCGCCAGTTAGTTTCTAAATTTCACATTCAAATCTAATTAAAGATTTAACTATCGCCTGGAGCAAAACTGGTGATACTCCATTCTCGATCTTTTCAATCTAATTAAAGATTCATTAAAACTCCACTTAGTTTTAATCTGTGACTGGGTTAAAGAATCAGTGTCATTTAAAACACGGTTCACGATAAACCCAAAGTCACATCCCATTAATTATCGGGTTAAAGAACAAGTGTTATTTAAAACACTGTTCACGATAAACCCAAAAATCAATATCCATTCAATTCCAATTAAATATTATTTAATTGGTACACTTCATTAAATCTAAATCAAAAGATTTAATCTTTTCTCAGCTGGGTTCAAGAACAGTGTTAGTGAAGACACCATTCACGACAAACCCAAATCACATTCATTAATTATCGGGTTAAAGAACAAGTGTTATTTAAAACACTGTTCACGATAAACCCAAAAATCAATATCAATTCAATTCCAATTAAATATCATTTAATTGGTACACTTCATTAAATCTAAATAAAAAGATTTAATCTTTTCTCAACTGGGTTCAAGAACAGTGTTAGTGAAGACACCATTCACGACAAACCCAAATCACATTCGATATTAAACACAAGGCTCTGAATAGAAAATATATCGGCCTATATTCAATATCAAATTCTACGACTAACAAATGTCGTATTGGAAATAACGATATAAATATATATATCTTTCAAATTTCCATAACAACACCTGTATAATCACGAATTCCAACATCGAAATATTCCGAAGACAATTTCGATTCAAATCCACTCCAATGCAATCATTGGAAATTTTGGTTATTTTCAAAACCCTTTTCGAATTCAATTTATTTATTTAAAAATAAATAGAATTATAATTCTAGTTCAAAACTAGTTCATTTCGATAAAAACTATTTTTATCTTTTCAAATATGGAGTTTTTCATCCCAATTCTTTCTAAATCATTTCTTATGATTTTACACAAATTATTACTATTTTTAATAATTTTATCAAGGCCCGTACAGTCGATTTCCATCAATGGCCCTCGAACTGCACTTACAGCGACCTTTTTCGAATTTGATTTGGACATAATTCCAAATCCAACCGTTAGATTTCAAATTTCTAACATTCATTAGAAAGCTCTTTTCGATACGAACCCAACGGTTCCGGTTTTAGGAGAATCCGACGGTCGGATCTCCCGTAATGTCCGTTTGAAATAAATGGTCGAAATTCGCGAACTGCCGCGGCGCGGCGCGTTCTATTCAGGCCATTATATTATATATATAATATATATAATATATACTTCGTCGATTCCTATTTAAAACGGATTATATAAATAGTTTTAAATTCGTTTCAAATTCTATTTCAACTTCTATTTCAATTCAAAGCCAAAATTGAATTCTTCTTTATAAATTCGTTTTAAAATTCATTTCTATTCAATTCGAATTTCAATTCAATTTGAATTCATTTCAATTCGCTTTCAATTCCATTTGAATTCGTTTTCAATTCAATTCATTTCGAAATCGTTTTCAATTCAATTCATTTCGAAATCGTTTTCAATTCATTTTGAATTCGTTTTCAATTCAATTCATTTCGAAATCGTTTTCAATTCAATTCATTTCGAAATCGTTTTCAATTCAATTCATTTCGAAATCGTTTTCAATTCAATTCATTTCGAAATCGTTTTCAATTCAATTCATTTCGAAATCGTTTTCAATTCATTTTGAATTCGTTTTCAATTCAATTCATTTCGAAATCGTTTTCAATTCATTTTGAATTCGTTTTCAATTCAATTCATTTCGAAATCGTTTTCAATTCATTTTGAATTCGTTTTCAATTCAATTCATTTCGAAATCGTTTTTAAAATCGATATAAATATCGTTCACGTCAAAATGGCGTCAATCTAATCAACACGGCTTCATATATTCCTTTATTTTCAAATATTCTATTTCAAATATTTCTTTTTTCAAATATTTCTTTTTCAAAACTGGAATGAGGCCCAATCAATTACCATATAAAATTAATTATATGGATTTTCATACAACACATGTATATAATAGCATTGAAAATAATCAACCATCAACCAAAGTGCACTACACTGTATAAGCATCAAATATAGATATTCAACGCTTATAACAGCCTGTCAATCAATCGATCGACATATTTAATCAATCAGGATGAGTGAACTTCAAATTTCATCCTAACACCCGTGTGGGGTTTCAAACAATCAAACACATATTTTATTTGTGCAGTTAGGCGATGTGTAAAATTTATCGACCCAATCAACGTCATTCAAATAGGTGTACATAAACAAACCGTCTGGTTTGTAAATGAATATTTATTTATTCACATTCACGTTAAAAATTATATTTTTAACGATAACACATTTTATTTTAACATATGAATTTCTATTCAGTTCATTCTTTAAATAAAATGCTATTTTTATTTTTCTAACTTATTTTAGAAAATTCGGCGGCATAACGGCACGATACTAGAAACGGGACAAGGCCTAGCCTTATCCCCGGTCTAGTGAAGGCCCACGCCATTCACACATCAATCAAATTCACTTTCGTTATGCAAACCACAAAATTTGGAGTAAGGGTCTAACCTAGCCTTACTCCTTCGCCTTATAACGGCGCACGTCTAATCCTAACCAATTTATCGATTCGATTTTTCACACCATAAACCACATTCAAACCAATATCACAATCAATAACCAAACAGTCAAACAAACAAGTCCATGGTCTGTGGACGATTGTGTCGGGTGCTACTAAGCACCGTCTGCATCCTAGTATATATATAACTAGAAAATAAATTGAAAGGTGAGAAATTCTCACATATAGCTATCCAAGCTCCACGGCTCTTCCTTTGCAGAAGTCTTCGTCGTTTCGCCTTTTTGTCACCTTCGTTGTCCGCTTTCACTACATATGTAAAAATCGAGTTTTTACTTCGCTATTCAATATATAAAAATCGAATTTTTACTTCGATGTTCAATATATAAAAATCATATTTTTCTATCAAAGTTCAATATATAAAAATTCTATTTTTCTATCGAAGTTCAATATATAAAAATTCTATTTTTCTATCGAAGTTCAATATATAAAATTCTATTTTTCTATCGAAGTTCAATATATAAAAATTCTATTTTTCTATCGAAGTTCAATATATAAAATTCTATTTTTCTATCGAAGTTCAATATATAAAAATTCTATTTTTCTATCGAAGTTCAATATATAAAATTCTATTTTTCTATCGAAGTTCAATATATAAAAATTTCTATTTTTCTATCGAAGTTCAATATATAAAATTCTATTTTTCTATCGAAGTTCAATATATAAAATTCTATTTTTCTATCGAAGTTCAATATATAAAATTCTATTTTTCTATCGAAGTTCAATATATAAAATTCTATTTTTCTATCGAAGTTCAATATATAAAATTCTATTTTTCTATCGAAGTTCAATATATAAAATTCTATTTTTCTATCGAAGTTCAATATATAAAATTCTATTTTTCTATCGAAGTTCAATATATAAAATTCTATTTTTCTATCGAAGTTCAATATATAAAATTCTATTTTTCTATCGAAGT
Organism: Allium sativum; assembly: GCA_030737875.1. Classification (NCBI taxonomy): domain Eukaryota; kingdom Viridiplantae; phylum Streptophyta; class Magnoliopsida; order Asparagales; family Amaryllidaceae; genus Allium; species Allium sativum. The sequence continues at coordinate 487,725,703 of CM060920.1, read as the reverse complement.
TCAATATATAAAAATTCTATTTTTCTATCGAAGTTCAATATATAAAATTTCTATTTTTCTATCGAAGTTCAATATATAAAATTCTATTTTTCTATCGAAGTTCAATATATAAAATTCTATTTTTCTATCGAAGTTCAATATATAAAATTCTATTTTTCTATCGAAGTTCAATATATAAAAATCACGCCTTTTTCAAAATCAAATCTTTTTCTTTATTTTCCTAAAACATTAATTTCAGTTTTAAAATGCAAATAAGTTTTCAGTTTTTAAAAATAAAATAAAATCAGTTTTTAAAAATAAAATGAAATCAGTGTTAAACCTTTTTTTAAAAAAATCAGTTTTTATTTCTTTTCAAAATTTAGTTTTTACTTCTTTTCAAAATTTAGTTTTTATACTTAATTAAAATTTAGTTTTAACGTATATAAAAAAAAACAGATTTAACTATAAAATCTAAATCATATAACTTACAGTGTTTTCTTTCTGTGCGAAGAGGGGGGTTTCCTTGCGGGGTCGCGGCTGACGTCGGAGGGGAGGGGTGCGGCTTGGGCTGGAGTGGTCGGAGGGGCCTCGCGATAAGGGGGGGGCTTCGTCGTCGATGCCGTTCTCGATGGATGGAGGAGGAGGCGGAGGAAAGGGGAAGCAGGGGGGCGCGCACCTCCTGGCGGCGGTCGATCTCCGGTGGGTCGCGGTGGGAGGACGTGGCGGCTTCCGTCGACTTCGAGAGGTTTTCCTTTTTTTTTTTTTTTTTTTTTATTGAATCGATCTGTTGAAAAAAAGGGGGGCCTGAGCGGGTTTAAAGGGGGGGAGATTTTCTTTTTATTTTTTTTATTTTTATTTTTAATATTTAATTATTAAAAAGTTGACTTTCACATATGACCTCGAAACGAGGCCCACCGCCTGTCGTCCATAGCGTTTTACCCCCGTTCCGAACACAATGGGATATATATCGCAAGCTGATTCGACTGTTTGAATCAGTTTCCGTTTAATTTATATTTAAATCACTATATTGCATTTTAAACGTACATTTCAAATTACCGGGGTCACATACTAACTCTATAAATCCCATAAAAATATTTTCTAGCTTCGTATTGACGATACGGTCCTAACAAAACTAGTTTCGTCGAATTCTGAGACCGTTTGAAAAATGGCCATTTTCCAGTCGATTAAAATCAACTGAAACTGGTCAAACGCGTTTTCCTTTGCCACGCTCACATATTGAATCGAAAAATTATGAAATTTGGAATCTAGCAATAACCTTACATCACGGACCCAACAAAACTGGTTTCGTCGAAATCCGAGGTCGTTTGCAAAATGTCCATTTTTAAGGGCCTGAATTCCATAGCGACTATTCAGAATTTTCAACTGGACGCATCTTTTGATTCCCGCTATGAAATCTCAATTCTTCGGATTCGTTGGAAAGATATTCACTATTAGATTCCATTATTTTTGGTTTCACTAAAATCCGGATTGTTTTGCACCCGGTACATTCAATTGAAGTTTGAAATCGAATTATCGAACTACCGCGCCATTTTCAATTCTATTTATAATTATATATAAATATTTATATTCTAACGACGACGCGTATAAATATATACGTCGAATTCTATTCAAAATAAATTTCACGTCGATATTATTTAAAATAATTCATTTTAAATAATCTAAATTCGCTAAAATTGCCAAAATAAAAATTTTAAACTGGCCCAGATTTTCGGGTTGTTACAATCTCCCCCACTTAAAACTTTTCGTCCCCGAAAAGGAACAAAGTCGAAAGTGGTTTGATTATTCAGCTCTACGCTCGATCTGGCTTCCATTCTCCAACTCTTTAGTTTCTGAGAATTTTCAAAATTTCAAAAATTTGGCTAACACCCTAAATTTTCGAAAAATTTCGCCATAACCTCCCCTGCAATGGGAGCATCGGGGAATTTCAAATAGCTTCCCCGGTCCTTCAGATCTCAAAAAGAAAAAGAAAAAGCCAAGCGGCTAGCCAATAGGCTCACAAAATCATCATCACCCAAACAAAACAGGAAATTATGTAGTAAACATGTACCTATTTGTCGGGCAAACAAATTTTATTCTCTGCTCTAGCCTCCTTGCTATGACCTGTTCAATGATATATATGTATATGCAAGCAAATGCGACTAATTTTCAATATCGTTCAATATTTGATACAATTCGGCTAAATGGTTCAAAATTAGCAAACAAATAAACAAACAACACAAACATCAATCAATTAGTGAATTAGAGTTTCAAATTCATAATTTTACTACATACAAAGAAAATCATGTTTTTGATGCCAATTCACAACAATAGACCCTATCTAATTTTGGTTCTCACACCAGTCAATAGGAAGTATATAAATATCACACCTTCGACTCTCGAATATTAATTCTGATGATGTAGCTACAATCATCAGAATCACCTTCGGGCGACTAGAGTGTGAATCTATATCTATCCAGTATATTAAAACTTCGAATACACGTGGATCAGACGTATACCCAAAATCTTTATATACTGCATTGTCCAAATCAATATAAATAAATAATCAAATACGAATAGTTGATTTAAATTTTCAAAACAAAGAATGTTTTCATTTGAAAAATATACTCTTCACACTCGTTCTAGGATACTACTGATCCCATCTCTAACGAGTCATTCTCATTGGATATTGTTAATCCAATATCTGATGAATTCTTTCGTACGGTTCTAATGTGCCTTGTTCTCTGCTTTGTAAACCAAAGCTCTGATACCAACTGTGAAGACCCGCTACTTCCCCGTAAAAGAAAGCGGCGGATAGTTCGAGAACAATCCACAACAGAACGCATACAGAAGAACATTTCATTGTATATTACAACAATGCATCAGATTACCAGAATATACAGAGTATAAATGAATAAATATTACACAGAAATATCAGAGATTTAAATTACATTTAAATACATAGCAGCGGAAAATAATACAATACACAACTAGAAGGAGATATACGGATACAAAGCTTTCCGGATATCGTTCCAGCTGTAAACCAGGATCCTGTGAATATAAATCTGCAAAACCAAAACTACTAGCTGCCCGTGTCAAAATAGGGGCAAGATCCTCAACCGATTCGAGACTGCCTAACCCGAGTCTCAGGCAAGCGCGCAGGCAAGCCTTGGATCGTCAGGGCCGGTCCACACGGAGTGGATTAAAATGCCTGAGCACTACGTTTCGCCGCCCTTTGGGGCGTAAGCGAGCCAACGAATGACTCCATCGGACCCGGATCGTCCGATCTAACCGAGGCGCCTCGCAACAGCAACAACCACATAAGTCAAACTCGTCAGGGCGTGTAAAACCACTGACGCCACTTCTAGCTAGGAGGAAACGCAGGCCCTCCCTGATGTCCGTCTCCCGTTTTTGGTTCATACCTGGTGTGAAACACGCGAGGTAAACGTTACACAAAGCTACGCCACAAAGGCCGTGCTTTGATCATCACCACAAGACTTTGCTTTTCAACAGAAGCCTTGATCATTTGCATCTTAGCATGCCACACAGGCAAACCATCCTATGCAACCGATATCAGTCACCCAGAATGAAATCCAATGTCAGACACACAGTCCATTTACAAGTCCGTTCTGGGTCTGAACGAAACCGGAGGCACCTAGTACCCCGCATATCCATCGATCTCCAAGTACGTCTGGACGATCACTAACTGTTTCCATCTTCTTGGGTGTACAGCCCAATCAAGATCATCAGTAATTACCCAAACGACGTGAAGACCTCCGGTCTTCGACCATCGTCTTCATCTTCGACTTATCGTCGTATCAGTTACTCAGAATGGGATAAACCCGGTCTTTCCGAATAACTCGCGTATATTTTAAATAAGTGTTACACAAACACAACATACGCCTCATTCCAATTCATTAGTCACTAACCGTAAATTAATCAAGAGAATAATTCCCCAAATATTAACCCCGAAGGCCGAAACCAACATCAGATCAATATCCAGAAAACCATTCTGCTTGGCTAACCGCCAGTTAGTTTCTAAATTTCACATTCAAATCTAATTAAAGATTTAACTATCGCCTGGAGCAAAACTGGTGATACTCCATTCTCGATCTTTTCAATCTAATTAAAGATTCATTAAAACTCCACTTAGTTTTAATCTGTGACTGGGTTAAAGAATCAGTGTCATTTAAAACACGGTTCACGATAAACCCAAAGTCACATCCCATTAATTATCGGGTTAAAGAATAAGTGTTATTTAAAACACTGTTCATGATAAACCCAAAAATCAATATCCATTCAATTCCAATTAAATATTATTTAATTGGTACACTTCATTAAATCTAAATCAAAAGATTTAATCTTTTCTCAGCTGGGTTCAAGAACAGTGTTAGTGAAGACACCATTCACGACAAACCCAAATCACATTCATTAATTATCGGGTTAAAGAACAAGTGTTATTTAAAACACTGTTCACGATAAACCCAAAAATCAATATCAATTCAATTCCAATTAAATATCATTTAATTGGTACACTTCATTAAATCTAAATAAAAAGATTTAATCTTTTCTCAACTGGGTTCAAGAACAGTGTTAGTGAAGACACCATTCACGACAAACCCAAATCACATTCGATATTAAACACAAGGCTCTGAATAGAAAATATATCGGCCTATATTCAATATCAAATTCTACGACTAACAAATGTCGTATTGGAAATAACGATATAAATATATATATCTTTCAAATTTCCATAACAACACCTGTATAATCACGAATTCCAACATCGAAATATTCCGAAGACAATTTCGATTCAAATCCACTCCAATGCAATCATTGGAAATTTTGGTTATTTTCAAAACCCTTTTCAAATTCAATTTATTTATTTAAAAATAAATAGAATTATAATTCTAGTTCAAAACTAGTTCATTTCGATAAAAACTATTTTTATCTTTTCAAATATGGAGTTTTTCATCCCAATTCTTTCTAAATCATTTCTTATGATTTTACACAAATTATTACTATTTTTAATAATTTTATCAAGGCCCGTACAGTCGATTTCCATCAATGGCCCTCGAACTGCACTTACAGCGACCTTTTTCGAATTTGATTTGGACATAATTCCAAATCCAACCGTTAGATTTCAAATTTCTAACATTCATTAGAAAGCTCTTTTCGATACGAACCCAACGGTTCCGGTTTTAGGAGAATCCGACGGTCGGATCTCCCGTAATGTCCGTTTGAAATAAATGGTCGAAATTCGCGAACTGCCGCGGCGCGGCGCGTTCTATTCAGGCCATTATATTATATATATAATATATATAATATATACTTCGTCGATTCCTATTTAAAACGGATTATATAAATAGTTTTAAATTCGTTTCAAATTCTATTTCAACTTCTATTTCAATTCAAAGCCAAAATTGAATTCTTCTTTATAAATTCGTTTTAAAATTCATTTCAATTCAATTCGAATTTCAATTCAATTTGAATTCATTTCAATTCGCTTTCAATTCCATTTGAATTCGTTTTCAATTCAATTCATTTCGAAATCGTTTTCAATTCAATTCATTTCGAAATCGTTTTCAATTCATTTTGAATTCGTTTTCAATTCAATTCATTTCGAAATCGTTTTCAATTCAATTCATTTCGAAATCGTTTTCAATTCAATTCATTTCGAAATCGTTTTCAATTCAATTCATTTCGAAATCGTTTTCAATTCAATTCATTTCGAAATCGTTTTCAATTCATTTTGAATTCGTTTTCAATTCAATTCATTTCGAAATCGTTTTCAATTCATTTTGAATTCGTTTTCAATTCATTTCATTTCGAAATCGTTTTCAATTCATTTTGAATTCGTTTTCAATTCAATTCATTTCGAAATCGTTTTTAAAATCGATATAAATATCGTTCACGTCAAAATGGCGTCAATCTAATCAACACGGCTTCATATATTCCTTTATTTTCAAATATTCTATTTCAAATATTTCTTTTTTCAAATATTTCTTTTTCAAAACTGGAATGAGGCCCAATCAATTACCATATAAAATTAATTATATGGATTTTCATACAACACATGTATATAATAGCATTGAAAATAATCAACCATCAACCAAAGTGCACTACACTGTATAAGCATCAAATATAGATATTCAACGCTTATAACAGCCTGTCAATCAATCGATCGACATATTTAATCAATCAGGATGAGTGAACTTCAAATTTCATCCTAACACCCGTGTGGGGTTTCAAACAATCAAACACATATTTTATTTGTGCAGTTAGGCGATGTGTAAAATTTATCGACCCAATCAACGTCATTCAAATAGGTGTACATAAACAAACCGTCTGGTTTGTAAATGAATATTTATTTATTCACATTCACGTTAAAAATTATATTTTTAACGATAACACATTTTATTTTAACATATGAATTTCTATTCAGTTCATTCTTTAAATAAAATGCTATTTTTATTTTTCTAACTTATTTTAGAAAATTCGGCGGCATAACGGCACGATACTAGAAACGGGACAAGGCCTAGCCTTATCCCCGGTCTAGTGAAGGCCCACGCCATTCACACATCAATCAAATTCACTTTCGTTATGCAAACCACAAAATTTGGAGTAAGGGTCTAACCTAGCCTTACTCCTTCGCCTTATAACGGCGCACGTCTAATCCTAACCAATTTATCGATTCGATTTTTCACACCACAAACCACATTCAAACCAATATCACAATCAATAACCAAACAGTCAAACAAACAAGTCCATGGTCTGTGGACGATTGTGTCGGGTGCTACTAAGCACCGTCTGCATCCTAGTATATATATAACTAGAAAATAAATTGAAAGGTGAGAAATTCTCACATATAGCTATCCAAGCTCCACGGCTCTTCCTTTGCAGAAGTCTTCGTCGTTTCGCCTTTTTGTCACCTTCGTTGTCCGCTTTCACTACATATGTAAAAATCGAGTTTTTACTTCGCTATTCAATATATAAAAATCGAATTTTTACTTCGATGTTCAATATATAAAAATCATATTTTTCTATCAAAGTTCAATATATAAAAATTCTATTTTTCTATCGAAGTTCAATATATAAAAATTCTATTTTTCTATCGAAGTTCAATATATAAAATTCTATTTTTCTATCGAAGTTCAATATATAAAAATTCTATTTTTCTATCGAAGTTCAATATATAAAATTCTATTTTTCTATCGAAGTTCAATATATAAAAATTCTATTTTTCTATCGAAGTTCAATATATAAAATTCTATTTTTCTATCGAAGTTCAATATATAAAAATTCTATTTTTCTATCGAAGTTCAATATATAAAATTCTATTTTTCTATCGAAGTTCAATATATAAAATTCTATTTTTCTATCGAAGTTCAATATATAAAATTCTATTTTTCTATCGAAGTTCAATATATAAAATTCTATTTTTCTATCGAAGTTCAATATATAAAATTCTATTTTTCTATCGAAGTTCAATATATAAAATTCTATTTTTCTATCGAAGTTCAATATATAAAAATTCTATTTTTCTATCGAAGTTCAATATATAAAAATTCTATTTTTCTATCGAAGTTCAATATATAAAATTCTATTTTTCTATCGAAGTTCAATATATAAAATTCTATTTTTCTATCGAAGTTCAATATATAAAATTCTATTTTTCTATCGAAGTTCAATATATAAAATTCTATTTTTCTATCGAAGTTCAATATATAAAAATCACGCCTTTTTCAAAATCAAATCTTTTTCTTTATTTTCCTAAAACATTAATTTCAGTTTTAAAATGCAAATAAGTTTTCAGTTTTTAAAAATAAAATAAAATCAGTTTTTAAAAATAAAATGAAATCAGTGTTAAACCTTTTTTTAAAAAAATCAGTTTTTATTTCTTTTCAAAATTTAGTTTTTACTTCTTTTCAAAATTTAGTTTTTATACTTAATTAAAATTTAGTTTTAACGTATATAAAAAAAAACAGATTTAACTATAAAATCTAAATCATATAACTTACAGTGTTTTCTTTCTGTGCGAAGAGGGGGGTTTCCTTGCGGGGTCGCGGCTGACGTCGGAGGGGAGGGGTGCGGCTTGGGCTGGAGTGGTCGGAGGGGCCTCGCGATAAGGGGGGGGCTTCGTCGTCGATGCCGTTCTCGATGGATGGAGGAGGAGGCGGAGGAAAGGGGAAGCAGGGGGGCGCGCACCTCCTGGCGGCGGTCGATCTCCGGTGGGTCGCGGTGGGAGGACGTGGCGGCTTCCGTCGACTTCGAGAGGTTTTCCTTTTTTTTTTTTTTTTTTTTTATTGAATCGATCTGTTGAAAAAAAGGGGGGCCTGAGCGGGTTTAAAGGGGGGGGAGATTTTCTTTTTTTTTTTTATTTTTTTTTTTAATATTTAATTATTAAAAAGTTGACTTTCACATATGACCTCGAAACGAGGCCCACCGCCTGTCGTCCATAGCGTTTTACCCCCGTTCCGAACACAATGGGATATATATCGCAAGCTGATTCGACTGTTTGAATCAGTTTCCGTTTAATTTATATTTAAATCACTATATTGCATTTTAAACGTACATTTCAAATTACCGGGGTCACATACTAACTCTATAAATCCCATAAAAATATTTTCTAGCTTCGTATTGACGATACGGTCCTAACAAAACTAGTTTCGTCGAATTCTGAGACCGTTTGAAAAATGGCCATTTTCCAGTCGATTAAAATCAACTGAAACTGGTCAAACGCGTTTTCCTTTGCCACGCTCACATATTGAATCGAAAAATTATGAAATTTGGAATCTAGCAATAACCTTACATCACGGACCCAACAAAACTGGTTTCGTCGAAATCCGAGGTCGTTTGCAAAATGTCCATTTTTAAGGGCCTGAATTCCATAGCGACTATTCAGAATTTTCAACTGGACGCATCTTTTGATTCCCGCTATGAAATCTCAATTCTTCGGATTCGTTGGAAAGATATTCACTATTAGATTCCATTATTTTTGGTTTCACTAAAATCCGGATTGTTTTGCACCCGGTACATTCAATTGAAGTTTGAAATCGAATTATCGAACTACCGCGCCATTTTCAATTCTATTTATAATTATATATAAATATTTATATTCTAACGACGACGCGTATAAATATATACGTCGAATTCTATTCAAAATAAATTTCACGTCGATATTATTTAAAATAATTCATTTTAAATAATCTAAATTCGCTAAAATTGCCAAAATAAAAATTTTAAACTGGCCCAGATTTTCGGGTTGTTACATGGCCATCCTTAGCCTGATTCTGCTTTCTCTTATTCTGAGAACCACCTTTGCCTCCACCACTAGCTTGTGGCTTTGGCTCGTCTGCGGATGCAACCTCAGTCTTTGGCTTAGGGTAGAGACTTTCTGATCTTAACGCTTTCCCCACAATCGATTCAAACGTCTCATCGATGTGGTTAATAAGTTTTTCCCCCAAGTACTGATCCAATCCAGTTATGAATTTCTCATTCTTTTTCTCGGCAGTATCTATAAGAGATAACCCATATTTTGACAAAGTGTCAAATTCAGCAATATACTCCGAGACAGCCCTGCCATTCTGCTTGAGCTCCAAGAATTTCTTAAACAACATTGACTTCTGAGCAGCTGGAATGAACTTCTCACTAAAGCGAGCCTTAAACTGCTCCCAAGTAATCTGATCTTCGGGAGTAGCTGCCTTTATAGCATTCCACCAATTCATTGCCCGCCCTTGCAGCTGACGGGACGCTAACTTTCTCTTCATCGCATCCTCGATACCCAAATCCTCGAAGATACGTTCGCAACTATCCACCCAACCCTGAACATCTGTAGCCGACTCCGTTCCATGGAACGGCTTCCCACCAAGGCTAGTATAATCCTTATTCAGCTTGGCGAAGTCAACTCTTGGCGCCTGCACCATTGGACCACCACCATTTCCACCATTGGGAGCTGCCCTCTGTACATCTCTAAGCATCTCTCTCATGAGGTCAGTAAACATCGTCCTCATGTCAGCAGCATTCCCATTATTGGCCCCTCTACCGGTACCTCTAACATATCGGCTCATCGTCAATCTGAAAAAGGAAATGATTAACGACTCCATAGTGGTGTTAGTGCAGTACGACTCCATCCTTATACTACTAATAGTATATATATATATAGCTTTTGAAAACCAAAATAATCACAAATACGCTCTCTCGTGTACGTATACTATCTCTCCCTGATAACTTCCCTAGATTAACTACGCAACCTAGAGCTCTGATACCAAGTGTGACGGCCCGCCTCGCACCGGCCTGCATTACCTCCAAAAGTGCGCTGTACACATGCCCGACTAGCACAAGACGGTCGTCATAAGAAAGGAAAGAAGGGAATGAACTAATCAAAGAACCTGTAGAATGTCTCACAGCGCATGGAATAAAATATAATAATAATGTACTTGACATAAAACAGGCGAGACAGTGCATAAGCTGATAACTAAAACCAACATCAATCTCAAAGCAGCGGAAATCCAAATACAGCTTATTACAATTTTCCAAATTTACTGTCTCTAAACAAAAGAAAGCTGAAGTAGAAGATACACCAACAATGCCCAAGCAGTGATCTTCAACAACACAGGGAGAATACTAAATATATATATCACGTGGAAGCCTCCTGCTCGTCTTCGGATCATCTACCCGTGCATCACCGGCTAACCTGTCTCTAGTCTGCTCGTGTGAGCACCCAGAGTAATAAGAGGAGACATAAAACTCTGGGTCAGACATAAAGCCTGGTATGAGCGATAAGCATCTAAACAGAATAATAACAGGTACACTAAACCATACCTGAACCTGGACCTGCAACCAAAGAGTTAGTACCACATACCGTACAATACTCCAAGGTGCCATAATAAATAGTGTAAGAATACGGGGGTGGGGTGTGCATGTCAAAATGATAGCAACAAATCATCCATAGCAACCATCCTCACATCTCTCACTCGGTGCGTAAAGCGTACGACATCTACCACTTTGGGACACTAGACAAACTGAGGCAACGACGAATCCCGACTTGTAGAAACCCTGCTGTGACCAAGCCAAACACTTGGAGTCATGACCAAACATTTCAATGACCCACTTCATTGGTCATAGCCCTTGGTTCTACCAATGCCATAATGGCCCTGAATCCGCCTTCGTACCTCCTACCATAGTGGTCCAAAGCTATAGGTGTCGATAACTCCTTGGCACGCGTCCCGCAGCAAAGCCCAACCATGAAGCGAACTCGTTGATTCCCATCTGAATCTTGAGCTCTAACTTCTCATTTGGACTTCCTTTGCGTCTCGGGTTTAGTCGAATTGGAGTGGGTCTTCAGAAAAGTTGTCGTGCAGTAGCAGCTCTAGAATTCGGTTCGGTTCGGTCACCCATGCTCGGTTCGGTTCGGAGTGCCACCTTCCTCTGGGTTCGGGTCCTTCTCCTTGTCTTCTTTCATTCGGTTCGGGTCTCGCTCCGGGTCGGGTCGGGGTCCTCCTCCAGGTCGGGTCGGGTGTCCTTCCTTCCAGCGCTCCGATCCGCCCCCTTATTTCTTCACGTATTCCGATCCGATCCCTCCTTGCCATCTGATCTGCGTGGCTTTCCCTCTTGCTAGTTCTCCCGAGTGTTTGCTTCCGATCCGAGCCCTGCATCTCCAAGTCGATCCGATCTGGCCTCCAACCACTCTTCCGATCCGATCCGCTCCCTAGCTTACTCCGATCCGATCCCCTTGTCCACTCCAACTCTAAGTAAACAGCCTTCCTTTTTGCCAAGCCTTCTCCAGCGACAAGTTCCAATCCAGTTCGAATCCCCTTGGTCAGTTCACAAATCTGATCCGACCCCCTTTCTCCGATCCGAACCGGTTCGGAACCTGCACACTTCTGCAATTTTCCAGCAAGCTTTCTACGCCATTCGATGACGTTTTCGAGCAATTTAACTATTCTAATCAATCATGAAACATACCACAGAGTCATAGCAACATGTAACATCAATTGCAAACACCATAACAACAATTCAAATGAACCAAAATGGATCAAAAGTGGCTAAAGCCTCACATTTTCCTATAATCCTTCTTAATCATGTTTAAGCATACGATTAGCAAAACACATCGAAATTAACCCAAATTTCTAACAGAGCCTTAAAACATTATTTTAGAATTTTAAGAATTTTTCCAGAATTTATTTACGTATAAATTCGCTAATCTTCACTAATTACCCTTAATCACTGTAATTAGTGCAAAAACTATGCAAATCACTCACCTTGGCCACAAATGAAATTCTCAGAACTGAAACTCCTCTGATTTGGGCGAATACTGATGTCTAACAGCAGCTCTAACCTTGCTTTGGTGCTTTTTCTCCTTAATTTGGTGTTGCTAAGCCTAATCTTCAATTAGAGAGTGATTTGGGGTGTTTTAGATGTAGGAAGCCATTACTAAGGTCTCAAGGAGGTTTGTGGCGGCTCAAAACTGAAATGAAAGTGATAACCTAACCCTAATCAGTCCTCCTATACCTCTAAACCCGAAATTCCCCTTGGGCCTAACTGCTAATCACCCGGTTAAGCCCAATTAAGCTGTCTTTCACCATCTGAAACTTGTTTCAGCCATATCTCCCAAACGGTGAGTCCGTTTGGCTAATGTGACCACTCTACGGAAAGAGAAACCATCATTCAAAGCCAATGGAAGTGGTTTTAGGTCAAAATTCATTCCCAGTCAAAAGTTATGGCCAAAACAGTGCCAACTAAGGGTAAAATGGTCATTTAAAAATCGGGAAAAATCATGAACATGGGAAATGACCCCAATAGTCGTCTCCCAAAGTTACATGACCATACGACTTCGTATGTGAAAGAAATAAATATCCTACGATCCTATGATGCGTAGAACGCGGGTCGTTACACTAACCGTAAATTAGTAAGAGAACAATTATCTAAGTATTAATCCCGAAGGCCGAAACCAACATCAGATCAATACCCAGGAAACCATTCAACTTAGCTAATCTCCAGTTAGTTTCTAATTTTCTTAACTCCATTGGGTTTAAGAACAGCATTTTTAAAGATACCATTCACGACAAGCTCAAATTCCCACTCCATTGTTAATAAGGTAAAAGAACAAGTGTTATTAAAAACACCGTTCACGATAAACCCAAAAATCCAATTCAATTCAATTCCAATTAAATATTAATTAATTGGTAAACTTCGTTAAATATTAATTAAAGATTTAATACTTTCCCAACTAGGTTTAAGAACAGTGTTAGTGAAGACACCATTCACGACAAACCCAAAATCCCATTTGATATTAAATACAAGTTCTGAATAGAAAATATATCGGCTTATATTCAATATCAAATTCTGAAATTAACAAATATCGTATTGGAATAACGATATATCTTCCAAATTCCTCCACAATGTCCGTATAATCACGGAATCCAATATCGAAATATTCCAAAGATAATTCCGATTCAAATCCATTCCAATTCTTATAATGGAAATTCTGGTTATTTTTAAAACCATTTCAAATCCAATTTATTTATTTAAAAATAATTGGATTATAATTCTAGTTAATAACTAGTTCATTTTGATAAAATATATATTTTTCCTTTTAAATATGGAAATTTTCATCCCAATTCTTTCCAAATCATTTATTATGATTTTACACAAATTATTAATATTTTTAATAATTTTATCAAGGCCCGTACAGTCGATTTCCATAAACGGTCATCGAACTGCACTTACAGCGATCTTTTCCAAATTTGATTTGGACATAATTCCAAATCCAACCGTTGGATTTCAAATATCATATTCTTTGGAAAGCTCTTTTCGATACGAACCCAACAGTTCTAGTTTTAGGAGAATCCGACGATCGGATCTCCCGTAACGCCAATTCGAAGCCAATGGTCGAAATTCGTGAATTGTCGCGGCGCGACGCGTTCTATTCAGACCATTAAATATATATATTATATATATATATATTATATATATTTCATCGATTTCCATTTAAAACATATTTTATAAATCGTTTTAAATTCGTTTTAAAAACGATTCCAACTTCATTTTCAATTTTAAATCAAATTTGAAATTTCCATATCATTAATAGACAAATGATAATATTTTCAAACATCCGATTTTGAAATCACTTCCTTTTCGATATTCATTATAAAAATGAATATAATCGATATAAACATCGTTCGTGTCAAAATGGCGCATAACTAATCCACACGGCTTTATATATTTAAATATTTTCGTGTCCATCCCAAATCGGACATCAAAATCATATTTTGATCCATTACTGAAGATTATTTTAAAATATTCATTCTTTTTGAATTGGAATCAGACACAGTCAATCACCATATAATGTTGATTATACGGACTTCATACAATACATGTATACAACAATAATGATACACAATCAACCATCATCCAAAGTGCATTACACTACTGAATAAGCATTAAATATAAATAATTAATGCTTACAACAGTCTGCCAACCAATTGATTGACATACAGCTAATTATTGGGACTAGTGTATGTGAAAACCCGTAACTTCCTCGGTAAGGAAAGCGCGGATAGTTCGAGAACAAGCCACAAAGGAATGCAGACGGAAGAACATTTCATTGTATATTACAACAATTCATCAGATTACAAGAATATACAGAGTATAAATCAATATTACACATTCGATAAATATCAGAGATTACAATACATTACATAACAGCGGAAAAAAATACAATACACAACTAGAAGAGATATACGGATACAAAGCTTTCCGGATATCATTCCAGCTGTAAACCAGGATCCTGTGAATATAAATCTGCAAAACCAAAACTACTAGCTTCCCGTGTCAAAATAAGGGCACCCAAAGTTTAGGTTAAAATAATAAACTCCAGGTCAGTCATGGGACTGGTGTGAGAACTAAAACAGTTATAATTCTTTATTTTAAAGTTCGGTAAATCAAGGGACCACGCCGCTAACGCGGAACAGGTTTCCTCCCAAGAATACCAGTGCATAAAACAACAGCGCAATGCTAAATAAAGAACAATGAAGCTATTATAAGACCCAGGTCCCATCACACAATGCAACACAAACCAGAGGATAGGGTTTTCCCTTATAATAGCCAAAGCATGCTTGATACGTTTAAAACAAGTCATTTGATACTATAATAAGTGTATAGTGTTTAAAACAATTTCAATCATAAGTATCAATCATAGACGGCATGGGTACCATATATCATGTCGCCATACTAGGCTCTACAATCAAAATCGCAAAGTCACATATTTGGAAATTGGATTTCCGTCTGTGAACCGAGGCAAGGGATCGTCCTCCACCGAATTCGAGACGCTCTAGCCCGCCCCTCAGGCAAGCGCGCAGGCAACCCTTTAGATCGTCACGGCCGGTCCACCGATGTAGATTAAAATGCCTGAACACTCCGTTTCCCCACCCTATGGGGTGTCAATGAGCCAACGAATGACTCCATCGGTCCCGGATCGACCGATATAGCCGAGGCGCCTTGCAACAACAACAACCACATAAGTCAAACTCCTCAGGGTGTGTAAAACCACTGACGCCACTTCTAGCTAGAAGGAAACGCATGCCCTCCCTGAAGTCCTTCTCCCGTTTTTGGTTCACACCTGGGTGTGAGGCTCGAGAATTCACGTTACACAAAGCTGTGCCACACAGGCTGTGCTTTGATCATCACCCACAAGACTTTGCTTTTCAACAGAAGCCTTGATCATATTGCCACTTAGGCATGCCACACAGGCAATTCACTCCATGCGTTTGATATCCATCAATATATAATCCCTGAGCTCGTACGTCTCAGAGAAGGGCGTTAAGCAAGAGAATAAATTCTCCGCCGCCAAACAGATATTTAATAGAAATCAATCGCACAGAATAAAATCCTATGTCAGACACACAGTCCATTTACAAGTCCGTTCTGGGTCTGAACGAAACCGGAGGCACCTAGTACCCCACATATCCATCGATCTCCAAGTACGTCTGGACGATCACTAACTGATTCCCTCCTCTTGGGTGTACGGCCCAATCAAGATCATCAGTAATCACCCAAACGACGTGAAAACCTCCGGTCTTCGACCACCGTTGTAACAACCCGCATTCTACGCATCGGAGGATCGTAGAATATTTATTTCTTTCCCATATGAGGTTGTATGGTCATGTAACTTTGGGAAACATCTATTAGAGTCATTTCCCATGTTCATAATTTTTGTCGATTTTTAAATGACCGTTTTGCCCCTAGCTGATCTTGTTTTGGCCATAACTTTTGATTGGAAAGGAATTTTGACCTGAAACCACTTCCATTAGATTCGTTTGATGGTTTACCTTTCCGCAGAGTGGTCATAATAGCCAAACGGACTTACCGTTTGGGAGATATGGCTGAATTAAGGTTTGGAAGGTGAAAAACTGCTTAACCGGGCCAAATAGGGTGATTAGTGAATAGGCCCATAACTCATTTCAGGATTAGGGTTATGGGGAGGCTGAAATGAGTTAGAGAATCATTCCATTTCAGTTTTCTAGCCTCCACTTACCTCTTGGAAACCCTAAAAATGGCCTCCAACCTCTAAATCACCTCCAAATTATCTTCTAATCAAGGATTAAGCTTAGCAACATCAAATCAAGGGAAATCTACACCAAATCAACATTAGAGCTGCTGTTTAGCATTGGGATTCGCATCAAATTAGAGATTTATTTCATATCTAAGTTTATTTGTGGCTAAGGTGAGTGATTTGCATAGTTCCTCACTAATTATGGCTAATTAAGGGTAATTAGTGTTAATTAGCGAATTTAAACATGATAAAATTCTGGAAAAATATTTATAAAATAAGAAATAATGTTTTAGACCTCTGATATGAATTTGGGTTAATTTGGTTAAGTTTTGCTAATCATATCATTAGTTTCACCTAAACATGCTTAAAAGGAAATATGGGGTTTTTGGGTATGTTTGATCCCTTTTGCATGGCATGATTGTTGTTTTGGTGTTTGAGGTCACTTCTATTTGTCGCTATGATTGTATGGTATGCTTTGTGATTGATTAGAATATGTAGAATGGTCAAAAACGCCGTCGAGTGGCGTAAATTGCTTGTTGGAAGAAGTGCAGAAAACAGACCGATCCGGATCGGAACGGAGGGAGAACCCGATCCACTCCCATACTCCATTCCTTGATCTATTCGCTCTTCGCGTGGCATGCATCGTCCGATCCGACCCGTTGGTGTTCTCCGACCCAATCCGCCGTGGCACCCGACCCGAACCGATGTACTTCGACGAGGCTTGGAGACTACGACCCGATCTGAGTTGGTTAGAGGAAGCCGATCCGAACTGTGACACGTTGGAGGACTCCAACCCGAACCGATGATGGCGATTGGACATGGAGACCCGACCCGATCCGTTGAGACGATGATGACCCGATCCGATCCAGCGAAGGGGGAGCTCACCGATCCGAACCGAACTGATGACTAAGTGGAGATCCGAACCGATCCGGTGATGACTAATAACCCGAGATGCAAAGGTAGTCCAAATGGGAAGTTAGAGCTCAGGATCCAATTGGGAACCGACGAGTTCACTTCATGGTTGGGCTTTGCTGCGGGACGTTTGCTAAGGAGTCGTCGATGTTCATAACTTCGATTCACCACTAAAAATGGATGATGGGCTACTTATCAGTGCAGTAGAGTCATTGCGACTCGAGGGGCAAGGTGATGGTAGCAAGACTACGTTATCAGTGCAGTAGAGTCATTGTGACTTGAGAGGCAAAGTGATGCGTAGTAAGACTATGAGCCAGTGTAGTGGGGTCATTATGACTCCATGGGGCAGAGTGGACATAGTAAAGGATTGGTAAGGCTATGATCCAGCGCAGACGGGGTGAATAACTCCATGGGGCAAGTGGACATAGCGAAGGATTAGTGGCTACGTTATCAGTGCAGTGAAGCCATTTATGGCTTCATGGGGCAAAGTGATCGTAGCAAGGTATGTTGGGTGATCGAAGTGGTGAATATCGTATGATTTACGCACTGAGTGAGAGATGTGAGGATGGATGCTATGTTTGATTGTTTGCCATCACTATGACATGCACACCCCCACCTCCGTATCTTTACACCATTTGATATGGCACCTTAGAGTGTTGTACAGTACGTAGTGCTAACTCTTTGGTTGCAGGTCCAGGTTCAGGTATGTTTTAGTCTACCTGTTATTGTTCTGTTTAGATGCTTATCGCTCATACCAGGCTTTATGTCTGACCCAGAGTTTTATGTCTCCTCTTATTACTCTGGGTGCTCACACGAGCAGACTAGAGACATGTTAGCTGGTGATGCGCGAGTAGCTGATTCGGAGGCGGGCAGGAGGCTTCCACGTATGATATATAGATATTCTCCCTGTGTCGTTGGTGGTCACTACTTGGGCATTAGTAGTGTACCTCCTTTATCTTGCTTTTGCTTGGAGACAGTTTGAAAAGTTGTAATAATGTTTAACTTTGGATCATAAGCTACACTTGGATTTTCCGCTGCTATATTAGTTGTTTCAGCTTATGCACTCTCTCACCTGTTTTATGTCAAGTATGTTATTATTATATTTTATTCTATGCGCTGTGAGACATT
Source organism: Allium sativum (assembly GCA_030737875.1). Taxonomy (NCBI): domain Eukaryota; kingdom Viridiplantae; phylum Streptophyta; class Magnoliopsida; order Asparagales; family Amaryllidaceae; genus Allium; species Allium sativum. The sequence continues at coordinate 487,707,132 of CM060920.1, read as the reverse complement.
CTACAGGTTCTTCGTTAGTTCATTTCCTTCTTCCCTTTCCTTCTGACGACCCGTTCCGTGCTAACTGGACATGTGTACAACGCACCTTTGGAGTAAATGACGGTTGGTGCGGGGCGGGCCATCACACTTGGTATCAGAACTCTAGGTTGCGCAGTTAACCTAGGGAAAGACACTAGGGAGAGATAGTACGTATATGAGAGCGCGTATTTGTGGTTACTTTGGTTTTCAAAAGCTATATGTATATACTATTAGTAGTATAAGAATGAAGTCGTACTGCACTAGCACCACTATGGGGTCGTTAATCGTTTCCCTTTTACAGATTGACGATGAGCCGATATGCTAGAGGTGCTGGTAGAGGAGCCAATAATGGGAATGCTGCTGACATGAGGGCGATGTTTACCGACCTTATGAGAGACATGCTTAGAGAAGTGCAAGGGGCAGTTCCCAATCCCGGAGTTGGTGTTGGCCCAGTAGTGCAGGCGCCTAGGGTCGATTTTGCCAAGTTGTGCAAGGATTACACTAACCTTGGTGGGAAGCCGTTCCACGGGACGGAGTCGGCCACAGATGTTCATGATTGGATGGATAGCTGTGATCGTATCTTCGATGACTTGGGTCTTGAGGATGCGATGAAGAGAAGGCTAGCGTCTCGTCAGCTGCAAGGGCGAGCGATGAATTGGTGGAATGCCATTAGAACAGCTACTCCAAAAGATCAGGTTACATGGGATCAGTTCAAAGCTCGCTTTAGCGAGAAGTTCATTCCAGCTGCCCAAAAGTCAGTATTGTTTAAGAGATTCTTGGAACTCAAGCAGAGTGGTAGGGCAGTCTCTGACTATATTGCTGAATCCGACACTTTGTCGAAGTATGGACTATCTCTTATCGATACTCCTGAGAAGAAGAATGAGAAGTTCATTACTGGGTTGGATGGATACTTGGGGGAAAGGCTTATCAACCACATCGATGAGACTTTTGAATCGATTGTGGGGAAAGCTTTGAGATCAGAGAGTCTTTACCCTAAGTCAAAGACTGAGGCTGCATCTGCAGAAGGGCTGAAGCCACAAGCAGGCGGTGGAGGCAAGAATAACTCTCAGAATAAGAGAAAGCAAGACCAATCTAAGGGTGGCCAGAAAAAGAACAAGAAAGATGTTGAGTGCTTCAGCTGTGGTAAGAAGGGCCATTATGCTAAAGAATGTCGGGCCAAGCCAGCAGAAAGGAAGTGCTACAACTGTGGTCAAGTGGGACATCATAAGGATAAGTGTCCGCAACCTCTTAAGGAGAAGCAGATTGTGAAAGCTTATGCTATTGATGTTGTTCCTTCTTCGTCGAATGCCCCAACTGTGGCAGAGAAAGGAAAGAATGTTGTTATTCAAGGTATGCTTTCTATTTATGATGTACCAATTCGAGTTTTGTTTGATACTGGGGCTTCCCGTTCCTTCGTATCTAGTGACCTGGTAGATAGGTTGGGACTGGAACCCGAGATAGTCGATAGACCATTGGTTGTGACGAACCCGATTGGTGGTTCGACTATCCTTAGTATGATTTGCAGGAATTTGGTCTTATCGAGTCATGGATGTATGTTTGTTTGTGATTTCTTTGTTTTGGGCTTTACTGGGTATGGCATTATATTGGGAGTCGACTGGCTCCAAGGATACGGGGTGGTGGTAGACTGTGAGGGCTTTTTGGTGACAGTTAAGGCGGATGATGGGCGGAGGGTAGTGTTTGGTAGTCTACCTAGTGATGGGGTAGTGGCTAGTTTTATAAATTCCCTCGACATCCCGCAGGATGAGCTGTCAGATGTGCTCGTGGTTGGCCAGTATCCGGACGTCTTCGAGGAGGTTACCGGGCTTCCACCACACCGAGAGATTGAGTTCCGTATTGATTTAGTGAAAGATGCCAGACCTATAGTGATGCTACTTCGTCATATGGCACCAAGGGAGCAGCGAGAGCTCGGGGTGCAAGTTAGCAATCTTTTGAAGAAGGGATTTATTAGAAGAAGTGTCTCCGAGTGGGGAGCACCAGTTGTGTTTGCCACTAAGGCAGATGGTTCCCTTCGTTTGTGTGTGGACTATCGCGAGTTGAATAAGGTAACGAGGAAGAATAAGTATCCTCTACCGCGGATAGATGATTTGTTTGATCAACTGGAAGGAGCAATAGTGTTCTCCCAGTTGGACCTCGCGACAGGATTTCATCAGCTCCGAGTAGCGGATGAGAGTGTTCTGAAAACGGCATTTAGGACGCCGTCTGGATTCTATGAGTGGTTGGTCATGCCATTTGGGTTGACCAATGCACCAGTCTATTTTGTGGATCTTATGAATCGAGTATTCAGAGATCAGTTGAGTAAGTTTGTTCTTGTGTTCGTAGATGATATCCTTGTTTACTCAAGGACAGAGGAGGAACATAAGGGACACTTGAGAATAGTGATGGAGGTGTTGAGGAAACACCAATTGAAAGCGAAATTCTCTAAGTGTCACTTTTGGAGAAGGGAAGTGAGATTCTTAGGTCATGTTGTTTCAGAGAGTGATATTGCCGTGGACCCTGCGAAGGTGGCTACGGTACAGGATTGGCCTACGCCCAAGAATGCAAAAGATGTAAGGAGTTTCTTGGGATTAGCTGGATATTATCGTAAGTTTATCCAGGACTTCTCCAAGATAGCAGCACCGTTGACTCAGTTGACTAAGAAGAATCAGTCCTTCGTCTGGGACGGAGTGTGCGAGAATGCATTCAAGAGTCTAAAGGAAAAGTTGACGCGTGCGCCAGTGCTAGTCATTTCTAAAGGGAACGAAGAGATGACGGTATACACAGATGCTTGTGGTACCGGACTAGGTGCTGTGTTGATGCAAGGAGGTAGGGTTGTGGCTTATGCTAGTCGACAGCTAAAGCCGCATGAGAAGAAGTATCCTACCCATGATTTGGAACTAGCAGCGATCGTGTTTGCGCTGAAGATGTGGAGACATTATCTCTTGGGAGAAAGATTTGAGTTGTTTACCGATCATAAATCGTTAAAGTATCTCTTCTGTCAGAAGGATCTAAATCTCCGTCAGCAGAGATGGTTAGAGTTCTTGGCTTCGTATGATTTTGATATCGCATATACACCTGGGAAAGGTAATGTGGTAGCCGACGCCTTGAGTAGGAGACATGCCAGTTTAGGGGCTATGTTTCTTGAACGGAAGCAACTGGAGTATATCGCAGGGTATGATTTCAGACCAAAGTGCGAATTGGATCCAGTTATGCTAGCTAATTTGGCGATCAGACCCGCTTTGATAGAGCGGATTGGTTCCAGCCAGAGGGACGATCCTAATCTATTGGAAATCATCTCCAAGTTAGAGATAGATATCGACGGTGAGGAGATGAATGTGTATGGGCTTGATCGTGATGGATGGCTTAGAAAGGATGGAAGACTAGTTGTACCCAACGTGAATGGTTTGAGAGATGAAGTGCTTAGCTATTGTCATCACTCAAAAATGACTATACACCCCGGTGGTAATAAGATGTATCGAGACATGAAGCAGACTTACTACAGGGAAGGGATGAAAAGAGACGTTGGGAAGTTTATATCCAAATGCATGAATTGTCAGCTAGTTAAAGCCGAGCAAAAGAAGCCTAGTGGGTTGTTGCAACCATTAGAAATTCCCGAGTGGAAATGGGAGCAAGTCTCGATGGATTTCATCGATGGTTTACCAAGGACTAGATCGGGATATGATAGCATTTGGGTAATTGTGGATCGATTGACTAAGAGCGCAAAATTTATACCAGTCAAATCGACCAGAACGGCAGCTAAGTTAGCAGAATTGTATATGAAGTGGGTAGTGAGATTTCATGGAGTACCTAAAAGCATTGTGAGTGACCGAGACCCGTTGTTCACTAGTGGGTTTTGGAAGAGCTTACAAGAGGCTCTAGGGTCAGAATTACATCTCAGTACCGCATATCATCCTCGGACCGACGGTCAGACGGAGAGGGTGAATCTTATATTGGAAGATCTCTTGAGAGCTTGTATATTGGATTTTGGTGGATCATGGGATGACCATTTGCATCTAGTAGAGTTTGCATATAATAATAGCTACCAATCCAGTATCGGTATGGCTCCATATGAAGCTTTGTACGGAAGACCGTGCAACTCAACATCATGTTGGATAGAGACTGGCGAGAAGTTTATGCTTGGACCAGATGTGGTGAGGGAAACTTCAGATAAGATTAGGACCATTCAACAACAAATGAAAGCTACCCAAGACAGGCAGAAGAGTTATGCTGATAAGAGGAGAAGAGACTTAAAATTCTCCGTTGGTGACTTGGTGTTTGTCAAGATTTCTCCATTAAAGAGCGTGATACGATTTGACAGGAGAGGCAAGTTAGCGCCAAGATTTGTTGGCCCATTCCCTCTTCTTGAACTAGTCGGGAATTTGGCATATAGAGTTGGCTTACCAGAGAAGATGGCGGGAGTTCACAATGTATTTCATGTTTCTCAACTAAAGAAGTTCGTTCACGACTCAGATATGACTATTTCACCTGATCAGTTAGAGGACTTCGAAGTAGAACCCGAGGCGGTTGGGAACCGCAAGCCGATTCGTATTGTGGGGCACGATACGAAGCAACTTCGAAGGAAGGCGGTGAAGCTAGTCAAGGTTCAGTGGGGCGAGAACGAGAATGACTGTACTTAGGAGACAGAGGAGAGCATTAGAAAGACGTATCCAGAACTCTTTGCCTGGTAAGATTTACTTCGTAATTTAGTTATTCCGCATGCTAGGATAGACTTGTTTTGCATGTTTGATTGTTGTTTTATGATTGATAGGCATGCGGGACCCTTTTGTGTGTTTTGGTTACGGAATTTCGGGGGCGAAATTTCTTAAGGGGGGAGAATGTAACAACCCGCATTCAACGCATCGGAGGATCGTAGAATATTTATTTCTTTCCCATATGAGGTTGTATGGTCATGTAACTTTGGGAAACATCTATTAGAGTCATTTCCCATGTTCATAATTTTTGTCGATTTTTAAATGACCATTTTGCCCCTAGCAGATCTTGTTTTGGCCATAACTTTTGATTGGAAAGGAATTTTGACCTGAAACAACTTCCATTAGATTTGTTTGATGGTTTACCTTTCCGTAGAGTGGTCATAATAGCCAAACGGACTTAACGTTTGGGAGATATGGCTGAATTAAGGTTTGGAAGGTGAAAAACTGCTTAACCGGGCCAAATAGGGTGATTAGTGAATATGCCCATAACCCATTTTGGGATTAGGGTTATGGGGATGCTGAAATGAGTTAGAAAATCATTCATTTCAGTTTTCTAGCCTCCACTTACCTCTTGGAAACCCTAAAAATGGTCTCCAACCTCTAAATCACCTCCAAATCTTCTTCTAATCAAGGATTAAGCTTAGCAACATCAAATCAAGGGAGATCTACACCAAATCAACATTGGAGCTGCTGTTTAGCATTGGGATTCGCATCAAATCAGAGATTTATTTCAGATCTAAGTTTATTTGTGGCTAAGGTGAGTGATTTGCATAGTTCCTCACTAATTATGGCTAATTAAGGGTAATTAGTGTTAAATAGCGAATTTAAACATGATAAAATTCTGAAAAAATATTTATAAAATCCGAAATAATGTTTTAGACCTCTGATATGAATTTGGGTTAATTTGGTTAAGTTTTGCTAATCATATCATTAGTTTCACCTAAACATGCTTAAAGAGAAATATGAGGTTTTTGGGTATGTTTGATCCCTTTTGCATGGCATGATTGTTGTTTTGGTGTTTGAGGTCACTTCTATTTGTCGCTATGACTGTATGGTATGCTTTGTGATTGATTAGAATAGGAAGAATGGTCAAAAACGCCGTCGAGTGGCGTAAATTGCTTGCTGGAAGAAGTGCAGAAAACAGACCGATCCGGATCGGAACGGAGGGAGAACCCGATCCGCTCCCATACTCCATTCCTTGATCTATTCGCTCTTCGCGTGGCATGCATCGTCCGATCCGACCCGCTGGTGTTCTCCGACCCGATCCGCCGTGGCACCCGACCCGAACCGATGTACTTCGATGAGGCTTGGAGACTACGACCTGATCTGAGTTGGTTAGAGGAAGCCGATCCGAACTGTGGCACGTTGGAGGACTCCGACCCGAACCGATGATGGCGATTGGACATGGAGACCCGACCCGATCCGCTGAGGCGATGATGACCCGATCCGATCCAGCGAAGGGGGAGCTCACCGATCCGAACCGAACTGATGACTAAGTGGAGATCCGAACCGATCCGGTGATGACTAATAACCCGAGATGTAAAGGTAGTCCAAATGTGAAGTTAGAGCTCAGGATCCAATTGGGAACCGACGAGTTCACTTCATGGTTGGGCTTTGCTGCGGGACGTGTGCTAAGGAGTCGTCGATGTTCATAACTTCGATTCACCACTGAAAATGGATGATGGGCTACTTATCAGTGCAGTAGAGTCATTGCGACTCGAGGGGCAAGGTGATGGTAGCAAGACTACGTTATCAGTGCAGTAGAGTCATTGTGACTTGAGGGGCAAAGTGATGCATAGTAAGACTATGAGCCAGTGCAGTGGGGTCATTATGACTCCATGGGGCAGAGTGGACATAGTAAAGGATTGGTAAGGCTATGAGCCAGCGCAGATGGGGTGAATAACTCCATGGGGAAAGTGGACATAGCAAAGGTTAGCCGGTGATGCTCGAGTAGCTGATTTAGAGGCGGGCAGAAGGCTTCCACGTATGATATATAGATATTCTCCCTGTGTCGTTGGTGGTCGCTACTTGGGCATTATTAGTGTACCTCCTTTATCTTGTTTGCTTGGAGACAGTTTGAAAAGTTGTAATAATGTTTAACTTTGGATCATAAGCTACACTTGGATTTTCCGCTGCTATATTAGTTGTTTCAGCTTATGCACTGTCTCACCTGTTTTATGTCAAGTATGTTATTATTATATTTTATTCTATGCGCTGTGAGACATTCTACAGGTTCTTCGTTAGTTCATTTCCTTCTGACGACTCGTTCCGTGCTAACTGGACATGTGTACAGCGCACCTTTGGAGTAAATGACGGTTGGTGCGGGGCGGGCCGTCACAACCGTCTTCATCTTCGACACCACGTCGAATCAGTTATTTAGAATGGGATAAACCCGGTCTTTCTGAATAACTCGCATATATAATAAACAAGTGTTACGCAAGAACAACATACACCTCATTCCAATTCAGAATATTATTTTGTTCAAATATTCTTATACTTTGGGAAAGGTTCCCATTAATTTTATCAAAGATAAATTCTTTAAATTTATTCTTTAATCTCCTTTGAATATCAATTCAAACTAGTCGGGATTAGTGAACCACACCGAAGTAATCGTTTATTTATTTCCCAATCCCAACATATTCATCCCATGAAGTAAAACTGGTCATACTTCATATCTAACACCATAGTGTTATCGGTAAATTCAATTACCATTTCCCGTTCAAATCTAATTAAAGATTTAACTATCGCCTGGAGCAAAACTGGTGCTACACCATTCTCGATCATTTCAATCTAATTAAAGATTCATTAAAACTCCACTTAGTTTTAATCTTCACAGAAATCAATATCATGTCTTTAACTGGGTTAAAGAACCAATGTCATTTAAAACACGGCCCACAATAAACCCAAAATCACATTCATTAATTATCGGGTTAAAGAACAAGTGTTATTTAAAACACTGTTCACGATAAACCCAAAAATCATTACCAATTCAATACCAATTAAAGAATATTTAATTGGTACAATACATCAAATCTAAATAAAAAGATTTAATCTTTTTTCTCAACTGGGCTTAAAAACAGTGTTAATGAAGACACCATTCACGACAAACCCAAATCACATTTGATATTAAATACAAGGCTCTGAATAGAAAATATATCGGCTTATATTCAATATCAAATTCTACGACCTACAAATATCGTATTGGAAATAACGATATCTATATATCTTTCAAATTTCCATAACGCTATCTGTATAATCACAAAATCCAACATCGAAATATTCCAAAGACAAATTCGATTCAAATCCATTTCCACTTTATATATTGGAAATTCTGGTTATTTTCAAAACCATTTCAAATCCACTTTATTTATTTTAGAAATAAATAGAATTATAATTCTAGTTCAAAACTAGTTCATTTCGATAAAAATCTATTTTTATCTTTTCAAATATGGAATTTTTCATCCCAATTCTTCACAAATCATTTCTTATGGTTTTACACAAATTATCACTATTTTTAGTAATTTTATCAAGGCCCGTACAGTCGATTTCCATCTACGGCCACCGAACTGCACTTACAGCGACCTTTTCCAAATTTGATTTGGACATAATTCCAAATCCAACCTTTAGATTTCTAATTTCTCACATTCGTTAGAAATCTCTTTTCGATACGAACCCAACGGTTCCGATTTTAGGAGAATCCGACAGTCGGATCTCCCGCAACGTCAATTCGAAGTCAATGGTCGAAATTCACGAACTACTGCAGTGCGGCGCGTTCTCTTCAGGCCATTATATTATATATATAATATATACTTCGTCGATTTCCTTTTAAAACGTATTTTATAAATCGTTTTAAATTCATTTAAAATTGATTTCAATTCAAAATCGATTTTTAATTCAATTTCAATTCAAATTCATTTCTATTCAATTTCAATTCGAATTCAATTCTATTCAATTTCAATTCGAATTCTAATTCATTTCAATTCAGTTTCACTCGAATTCATTTTCTAAAATATTCGATTATTGAAATCACTTTTCAATGTTCATTAAAAACAAATAAAATCGATATAAATATCGTTCACGTCAAAATGGCGTCAATCTAATCAACACGGCTTCATATATTCTATTCTATTTCAAATATCTCTTTTCACATATTTCTATTTCAAAACTGGAATGAGGCCCAATCAATTACCATATAATGTTAATTATATGGATTTCCTACAACACATGTATAAAATAACAACGATAAATAATCAACCATCATCCAGAGTGCACCACACAACTGCTTAAGCATTAAACATAAATAATTAACGCTTACACAGTCTGTCGACCAATCGATCGATATGCAGCTAAATAATTGGGATTAGTGTACGCCAAATATCATCCCAATACCCGTGTGGGGTTTCAAACAATCAAACACATATTTTATTTGTGTAGTTGGGCGATGTGTAAAATTTATCGTCCCAATCAGTATTAGTCAAATGTGTGTATATAAACAAATCGTCCGATTTGTTTATATTTATTTCATTTTAAATACACGTTAAAAATTCTATTTTTAACTATAAAATATTTTTAACTATATAAATATTTTACTTCATTTCACATCACATCACACAATCAACTACACATCAAAATCAAACAAACAAGCATACAAGCCGTCCATGGTCTGTGGATGACGGGTGTCGGGTGCTACTAAACACCGTCTGCATCCTAGTATATATTTCAACTAGAAAAATTAAATTAAAAGTGAGAAGTTCTCACCGAGGGATCCACTCCTCCAGCTCCTTATTTCTGAACGGTTCGGGTTTTCAGTCTAATCGTTCGCCATCTATTTCACGCAGTTGATTATTAAAAACACATTTTTATCTTGACAACGCTATCGATAAAAATCACATTTTTTATCTGTTCTATATATCTTAAAAGGTCATATTTTTATCCTCGCTATTTTATATTTTCATATCAAAGTATTGTATATTTTCAAATCAAAGCAAATTCTATATTTCAAAACAATTCAAATTCTATTTTTCATTTTCCCAGCTATTTATATTTTCTCGCTTCCTACATTGTAAAGAGTATATTTTTATATCGCTTCCTATAAATATCTCATCTTTATATTATAAAAGATCTCGTTTTTACTTCGCTACATCTATATATAGAAATCATACTTTTCTAACTACAAAAATCATATTCTCATATTATAAAAATTCATATCTTTATATTGTTTAAAAAATCAAATCCTTTATAGTTTAAAAGTGAAATCTTCTATAGTTTAAAAATGAAATCTTTTATAGTTTAAAAATGAAATCTTTTATAGTTTAAAAATGAAATCTTTTATAGTTTAAAAATGAAATCTTTTATAGTTGTACAAACTGATTTGTTTATTTTATAAAACAATAGCATAAGAAAATATAAATACTCACTGTGGCGTTCTGGAGGAAAATGGGGTGCGCAGGTGGTGGTGCTGTCATCGAGGGGAGGCTGCTTGGGCGCGGCGGTGCTCAGGGGGTTAGGGTGGTGCGCGGCTAGGGCTTTTTCCACGTCGAGGGGGGGTTTGGGGTACGTCGATTGAAGAGGAGAGGGAGGCGAACGATGGGGGGGAAGATGAGCGAAGGCGGCTTGTTGTTGATGGTGGGCGGCGGCGGATATCGACGGTGGCGGAGGAGGCTCGATCTGAGCAGATCGGGGTTTTTTGTTTTGTTTTTTTATTCTGCTCGTGGAAATGAAAGTGAAAGGGGGTAGGCATAATTATATATATTTAATTTTATTTTTCCATCGAAAAGTAACTTTTTATTTCGAACTCGAAACGGGACCGACCGCCTGTCGTCCATAGCTAATTACACCCATTCCGAACACAATGGCATATGTATCGTAAGCTGATTCGATCTGTTTTCGTCAAAATCAACATATAACTCTATATATTGAATTTGAATGCACATTTCAATTTACTGGGGCCACATATGAACTCTAAAAATTCTCGAAAAATATTTTCTAGCTTCGTATTGACGATACGGTCCTAACAAAACTAATTTCGTCGAATTCTGAGACCGTTTGAAAAATGGCCATTTTCCAGTCGATTAAAATCAACAAAAACTGGTCAAACGCGTTTTCCTTTGCCACGCTCACATATTGAATCGAAAAATTATGAAATTTGAAACCTAGCAATAACTTGACATCGCAGATCCAACAAAAGTGGTTTCGTCGAAATCCGAGGTCGTTTGCAAAATTTCCATTTTTAAGGGCCGAAATTCCATAGCGACTATTTTGAAATTTCAACTGGACGTAACTTTTGATTCCCGCTATGAAATTTTGATTTCCCGGATTCGTCGGAAAGTTATTCTCAATTAGATTCAAATATTTTTGGTTTCACTAAAATCCGGTTTATTTTGAATCCTGTACATTCATTTGAAATTTGAAATTTAAAATCGAATTATCGAACTACCGTGCCATTTTCAATTCCTTTTATATATATAAATAAATATTTATATTCTAACGACGATCTATACAAATATATACGTTCGAATTATATTCAAAATAAATTTTCTCGTCGTTATTATTCAAAATAATCTATTTTAAATAATCAAAATTCGCTAAAATTTCCAAAATAAAATTTTTAAATTGGCTTGGATTTCCGGGTTATTACAATCTCCCCCACTTAAAACTTTTCGTCCCCGAAAAGGAACGAAGCCGAAAGTTGTTTAACTAATCAACTCAACTTTCCATATTTTCACTACGGCTTAAGTTCTTCAACTTTTCAGTTTCTAAGAACTTTTCAAATTTTCAAAAATTTGGCTAACACCCTAAATTTTCGAAAAATTTCGCCATAACCTCCCCTACACCGGGTACTTCGGGATATTTTATATAGGATCCCATGGCCTTCTTCAATCCACAAGAAAAAGAAAAAGCCAAGCGGCTAGCCAATCGGCTCATAAAATCATCATCACCCAAACAAAACAATAAATTATGGTAAACATGTACCTATTTGTCGGGTAAACAATTTTATTCTTCTGCTCTAACCTCCTTGCTATGACCTGTTCAATATAAGTACATGCATGTGCATGCAAATTCAACTAATTTTCAATACAATTCACTATTTGGTTCAATTTGGCTAAACGGTTCAACATTTAATTAATCAAACAACACAACCAGCAATCAATTAGTTGATTAGCTTTTCAAATTCATAACTTTGATACATAGTCAAAAATCACATTTTTTTGTCAAATCACAACAATAGACCCTATCTAATTTTAGTTCTCACACCAGTCAATTGGAAATATATATAAATCTCACTTTTGAAACACGAAAATAAATTCTAATGATGACGCGTCAATCATTAGAATCATGTCCGAGCGACTAGAGTGTGATTCTATATCTATCGAATATATTTGAGGCTTCAATACACGTGGATCAGACATATACTAAAATCTCTATATATTTGATTGTCCAAATCAATATAAATAAATAATAAAATACGAATAGTTGATTTAAATTCTCAAAACAAAATTTGTTTTCACTTTTCAAAAATATACTCTTCACACTCGTTCTAGGATACTACTGATCCCATCTCTAACGAGTCATTCCCATTGGGTATTACTAATCCAGTTTCTGATGAATTCTTTCATATGGTTCTAATGTGTCTTGTTCTCTGAGCTTTGTAAACCAAAGCTCTGATACCAACTGTGAAAACCCGTAACTTCCCCGGTAAGGAAAGCGCGGATAGTTTGAGAACAAGCCACAAAGGAACGCAGACGGAAGAACATTTCATTGTATATTACAACAATTCATCAGATTACAAGAATATACAGAGTATAAATCAATATTACACATTCGATAAATATCAGAGATTACAATACATTACATAGCAGCGGAAAATAATACAATACACAACTAGAAGAGATATACGGATACAAAGCTTTCCGGATATCATTCCAGCTGTAAACCAGGATCCTGTGAATATAAATCGGCAAAACCAAAACTACTAGCTTCTCGTGTCAAAATAAGGGCACCCAGAGTTTAGGTTAAAACAATAAACTCCAGGTCAGTCATGGGACTGGTGTGAGAACTAAAACAGTTATAATTCTTTATTTTAAAGTTCGGTAAATCAAGGGACCACGCCGCTAACGCGGAACGGGTTTCCTCCCAAGAATACCAGTGCATAAAACAACAGCGCAATGCTAAATAAAGAACAATGAAGCTATTATAAGACCCAGGTCCCATCATACAATGCAACACAAACCGGAGGATAGGGTTTTCCATTATAATAGCCAAAGCATGCTTGATACATTTAAAACAAGTCATTTGATACTATAATAAGTGTATAGTGTTTAAAACAATTTCAATCATAAGTATCAATCATAGACAGCATGGGTACCATATATCATGTCGCCATACTAGGCTCTACAATCAAAATCGCAAAGTCACGTATTTGGAAATTGGATTTCCGTCTGTGAACCGAGGCAAGGGATCGTCCTCCACCGAATTCGAGACGCTCTAGCCCGCCCCTCAGGCAAGCGCGCAGGCAAGCCTTTAGATCGTCAGGGCCGGTCCACCGATGTGGATTAAACTGCCTGAACACTGCGTTTCCCCACCCTGTGGGGTGTCAATGAGCCAACGAATGACTCCATTGGTCCCGGATCGACCGATATAACTGAGGCGCCTCGCAACAGCAACAACCACATAAGTCAAACTCCTCAGGGCGTGTAAAACCACTGATGCCACTTCTAGCTAGGAGGAAACGCATGCCCTCCCTAAAGTCCTTCTCCCGTTTTTGGTTCACACCGGGGTGTGAGGCTCGCGAATTCACGATACACAAAGCTGTGCCACACAGGCTGTGCTTTGATCATCACCCAAAAGATTTTGCTTTTCAGTAGAAGCCTTGATCATATTGCCACTTAGGCATGCCACACAGGCGATTCACTCCATGCGTTTGATATCCATCAATATATAACCCCTGAGCTCGTACGTCTCAGAGAAGGACGTTAAGCAAGAGAATAAATTCTCCGCCGCCAAACAGATATATATTTAATAGAAATCAATAACACAGAATAAAATCCTATGTCAGACACACAGTCAATTTACTAGTCTGTTCTGGGTCTGAACGAAACCGGAGGCACCTAGTACCACGCATATCCATCGATCTCCAAGTACGTCTGGACGATCACTAACTGATTCCCTCCTCTTGGGTGTACGGCCCTATCAAGATCATCAGTAATCACCCAAATGACGTGAAGACCTCCGGTCTTCGACCACCGTCTTCATCTTCGACACCACGTCGAATCAGTTATTTAGAATGGGATAAACCCGGTCTTTCTAAATAACTCGCGTATATAATAAACAAGTGTTACGCAAGCACAACATACATCTCATTCCAATTCAGAATATTCTTTTGTTCAAATATTCTTATACTTTGGGAAAGGTTCCCATTAATTTTATCAAAGATAAATTCTTTAAATTTATTCTTTAATCTCCTTTGAATATCAATTCGAACTAGTCGGGATTAGCGAACCACACCGAAGTAATCGTTTATTTTATTTCCCAATCCCAACCTATTCATCCCATGAAGTAAAACTGGTCATACTTCATATCTAACACCACGGTGTTATCGGTAAATTCAATTACCATTTCCCGTTCAAATCTAATTAAAGATTTAACTATCGCCTTGAGCAAAACTGGTGCTACTCCATTCTCGATCATTTCAATCTAATTAAAGATTCATTAAAACTCCACTTAGTTTTAATCTTCACAGAAATCAATATCCTGTCTTTAACTGGGTTAAAGAACCAATTTCAATTAAAACACGACCCACAATAAACCCAAAATCACATTCATTAATTATCGGGTTAAAGAACAAGTGTTATTTAAAACACTGTTCACGATGAACCCAAAAAATCAATACCAATTCAATTCCAATTAAATATTATTTAATTGGTACACTACATCAAATCTAAATAAAAAGATTTAATCTTTTTTCTCAACTGGGCTTAAGAACAGTGTTAATGAAGACACCATTCATGACAAACCCAAATCACATTTGATATTAAATACAAGGCTCTGAATAGAAAATATATCGGCTTATATTCAATATCAAATTCTACGACCTACAAATATCGTATTGGAAATAACGATATCTATATATCTTTCAAATTTCCATAACGCTATCTGTGTAATCACGAAATCCAACATCGAAATATTCCAAAGACAATTTCGATTCAAATCCATTTCCACTTTATATATTGGAAATTCTGGTTATTTTCAAAACCATTTCAAATCCACTTTATTTATTTTAGAAATAAATAGAATTATAATTCTAGTTCAAAACTAGTTCATTTCGATAAAAATCTATTTTTATCATTTCAAATATGGAGTTTTTCATCCCAATTCTTCACAAATCATTTCTTATGGTTTTACACAAATTATCACTATTTTTAATAAATTTATCAAGGCCCGTACAGTCGATTTCCATCTACGGCCATCGAACTGCACTTACAGCGACCTTTCCAAATTTGATTTGGACATAATTCCAAATACAACCGTTAGATTTCTAATTTCTCACATTCGTTAGAAATCTCTTTTCGATACGAACCCAACGGTTCCAGTTTTAGGAGAATCCGACGGTCGGATCTCCCGCAACGTCAATTCGAAGTCAATGGTCGAAATTCACGAACTGCCGCAGCGCGGCGCGTTCTATTCAGGCCATTATATTATATATATAATTTATATAATATATACTTCGTCGATTTCCTTTTAAAACGTATTTTATAAATCATTTTAAATTCATTTCAAATTGATTTCAATTCAAAATCGATTTTTAATTCAATTTCAATTTGAATTCATTTCTATTCAATTTCAATTCGAATTCAATTCTATTCAATTTCAATTCGAATTCTAATTCATTTCAATTCAATTTCATTCGAATTCATTTTCTAAAATATTCGATTATTGAAATCACTTTTCAATATTCATTAAAAACAAATAAAATCAATATAAATATCATTCACGTCAAAATGGCGTCAATCTAATCAACACAGCTTCATATATTCTATTTTCCAATATTCTATTTCAAATATCTCTTTTCACATATTTCTATTTCAAAATTGGAATAAGGCCCAATCAATTACCATATAATGTTAATTATATGGATTTCCTACAACACATGTATAAAATAACAACGATAAATAATCAACCATCATCCAGAGTGCACTACACAACTGCATAAGCATTAAATATAAAAAATTAACGTTACACAGTCTGTCGACCAATCGATCGACATACAGTTAAATAATTGGGATTAGTGTACGCCAAATATCATCCCAATACCCGTGTGGGGTTTCAAACAATCAAACACAGATTTTATTTGTGCAGTTGGGCGATGTGTAAAATTTATCATCCCAATCAATATCAGTCAAATGTGTGTATATAAACAAATCGTCCGATTTGTTTATATTTATTTCATTTTAAATACACGTTAAAAATTCTATTTTTAACTATAAAATATTTTTAACTATATAAATATTTTACTTCATTTCACATCACACAATCAACTACACATCAAAATCAAATAAACAAGCATACAGGCCGTCCATGGTCTGTGGACGACGGGTGTTGGGTGCTACTAAACACCGTCTGCATCCTAGTATATATTTCAACTAGAAAAATTAAATTAAAAGTGAGAAGTTCTCACCGAGGGATCCACTCCTCCAGCTCTTTATTTCTGAACGGTTCGGGTTTTCAGTCTAATCGTTCGCCATCTGTTTCACGCAGTTGATTATTAAAAACACATTTTTATCTTGACAACGCTATCAATAAAAATCACATTTTTAATCTGTTCTATATATCTTAAAAGGTCATATTTTTATCCTCGCTATTTTATATTTTCAAATCAAAGTATTGTATATTTTCAAATCAAAGCAAATTCTATATTTCAAAACAATTCAAATTCTATTTTTCATTTTCCCAGCTATTTATATTTTCTCGCTTCCTACATTGTAAAGAGTATATTTTTATATCGCTTCCTATAAAGATCTCATCTTTATATTATAAAAGTTCTCGTTTTTACTTCGCTACATCTATATATAGAAATCATACTTTTCTAACTACAAAAATCATATTCTCATATTATAAAAATTCATATCTTTATATTGTTTAAAAAATCAAATCCTTTATAGTTTAAAAATGAAATCTTCTATAGTTTAAAAATGAAATCTTTTATAGTTTAAAAATGAAATCTTTTATAGTTGTACAAACTGATTTGTTTATTTTATAAAACAATAGCATAAGAAAATATACAGGAAAATATAAATACTCATTGTGGCGTTTTGGAGGAAAAGGGGGAGCCCAGGTAGTGGTGCTGTCATCGAGGGGAGGCGGCTTGGGCGCGGCGGTGCTTAGGGGGTTAGGGTGGTGCGCGGCTAGGGCTTTTTCCACGTCAAGGGGGGGGGGGTTTGGGGTACGTCGATTGAAGAGGAGAGGGAGGCGATCGATGGAGGGGAAGATGAGCGGAGGCGGCGCGCTGTGGAGGGTGGGCGGCGGCGGATATCAACGGTGGCGGAGGAGGCTCGATCTGAGCAGATCGGGTTTTTTTTGTTTTCTTTTTTTTATTCTGCTCGTGGAAATGAAAGTGAAAGGGGGTAGGTATAATTATATATATTTAATTTTATTTTTCCATCGAAAAGTAACTTTTTATTTCGAACTCGAAACGGGACCCACCGCCTGTTGTCCATAGCTAATTACCCCCATTACGAACACAATGGGATATGTATCATAAGCTGATTCGATCGTTTCGATCAGTTTTCATCAAAATCAACATATAACTCTATACATTGAATTTGAATGCACATTTCAATTTACTGGGGCCACATATGAACTCTAAAAATTCTCAAAAAATATTTTCTAGCTTTGTATTGACGATACGGTCCTAAAAAACTAATTTCGTCGAATTCTGAGACCGTTTGAAAAATGGCCATTTTCCAGTCGATTAAAATCAACAGAAACTGGTCAAATCCGTTTTCCTTTGCCACGCTCACATATTGAATCGAAAAATTATGAAATTTGAAACCAAGCAATAACTTGACATCGCGGATCCAACAAAAGTGGTTTCGTCGAAATCCGAGGTCGTTTGCAAAATTTCCATTTTTAAGGGCCGAAATTTCATAGCGACTATTTTGAAATTTCAACTGGACGTAACTCTTGATTCCCGCTATGAAATTTTGATTTCCCGGATTCGTTGCAAAGATATTCTCAATTAGATTCAAATATTTTTGGTTTCACTAAAATCCGGTTTATTTTGAATCCTGTACATTCATTTGAAATTTGAAATCGAATTATCGAACTACCGCGCCATTTTCAATTCCTTTTATATATATAAATAAATATTTATATTCTAACGACGATCTATACAAATATATACGTTCGAATTATATTCAAAATAAATTTTCTCGTCATTATTATTTAAAATAATCTATTTTAAATA
Organism: Allium sativum; assembly: GCA_030737875.1. Lineage (NCBI taxonomy): Eukaryota > Viridiplantae > Streptophyta > Magnoliopsida > Asparagales > Amaryllidaceae > Allium > Allium sativum. Next base: position 487,688,943 of record CM060920.1, on the reverse strand, counting down.
ATCAAAATTCGCTAAAATTGCCAAAATAAAAATTTTAAATTGGCTCGGATTTCCGGGTTATTACATTGTATGTCATATATCATCCCAATACCCGTGTTGGGTTTCAATCAACAAACACAGATTTTATTTGTGCAGTTGGGCGATGTATAAAATTTATCATCCCAATCAATATTAGTTAAATGGGTGTACATAAACAAATCGTCCGATTTGTAAATGAATATTTATTTTATTCATATACACGTTAAAAATTATATTTTTAACTATAAAATATTTATTTCATCTCATGAATATTTTATACTATCCATTTATACAATAAAAATGATATTTTTATTGTTCTAATATTTTTAGAAAATTTCGGCAGCATAACGACGCGATACTAGAACCAGAATAATGTCTAGCCTTATCCCTCGCCTACTAATAGCTCTCGCCATGTACATACCAATTCTAATCAATTCAATTCATTTCCCAAATTAAATTCAACCAAATAATCTAATCAACCAAACAAACATGGTTTCAAACAAAGGTGTCGGGTGCTCGGGTGCTACTAAGCCCCGTTTGCATCCTAGTATATATTTTTAACTAGAAAATAAATTAGAGTGAGAAGTTCTCACCTTTGGGATCCACTCCGTCATTCTTTAGTTGGCGGTCGCGCTCCGTTTTTTCGCGTTCTCACACTTGAATTCGCCTCTTTGGCTCTAGAATTTGCATACGGCCTCCAATCTTCACCAAAATTTGTCACTAGCCTAGTGGACTTTCTTCCAAAAACGAACCAATTTGCCGGAAATCGCGAAAAACAGCAGGAGGTCCGTTGACTTCGGACGCGATTTCCGGACAGCTCCACAATCAAAAATAGGACTTCCATATACCAAATCGAAGAGAAAATCATGCTCTTCGATTTTGGTTCGTGGAGTTTTGGTTAGAAATGCACGGTTTGGGAGTTATTGGAGAAATAATGTAGGATGTTTTATGCAAAACAGGATTTTTGGAGAAAAATGGGTTTTTGGACTTGGCGGGGCTCACGGCCGGAGCTGGGTGGCCAGAGAGCGACAGCGGGCCTGACTGGATGTGGGGAGGTGGCTGAGGGGCGGCGTCGGCAGTGGTGGTGGCCATGATGGCTAGGGTGGTGGTGATTTGGGGGTAGGGTTTGTAGATCTAAAGAGGGAAGGAGGAGGAGAGAGAGGAGAGGAGGAGGAGGAGGAGAAGAAGAGGAGGAAGAAGGGGGTGCGATGTAGGTGGTGGCGGTGCTGGAGAGCGGGTGGTTTTTCTTTTTTTCTTTTTTTGGTTTCACGATGGAAGAGAGAAAGAGAGAGGGAGGGTTGACCAAGTATAGTAAATATATATTTAATATAATTTATTTCCAAAAAGTTAGTTTTTCATTCAAACTCCAAATCGAACCCAACGACTGTCGCGCCAGGCTAAATACCCCCATTTCGGACACAATGGGATATGTCCTGTTTGCTAATTCGACTGTTTCGATCAGTTTTTCTTTAAATTATAATATAAATCAATATATTGAATTTAAACGTACATTTTAATTTACCGGGGCCACGTACTAACTCCAAAAATCCCCAAAAATATATCTAGCTATGTTTTGATGATGAGGTCCTAACAAAACTAATTTCGTTGAATTTGGAGACCGTTTGAAATTTGGTCATTTTCTAGTCGATTAAATTCAAACTGAAATTACCAAACACGTTTAAATTCACCACGCTCACATACTGATTCCAAAAATTATGAAAATTGGAATCTAGCAATAATTTGACATTCCGGATCCAACAAAAGTGGTCTCATCGAAAACGGAGGTCGTTTGCAAAAATGCTATTTTTAAGGGCTATATTTCCATAGCGACTATTCTGAATTTTCAACTAGACATAACTTTTTATTCCAGCTATGAAATTTGGATTTTTCGGATTCGTTGAAAAGATATTTTCAAATAGATTCTAATATTTTTGGTTTCACTAAAATCCGGTTAGTTTGAATCATGTACATTCATTTGAAGTTTGAAATCGAATTTTCAAACTACCGCGCCATTTCCAATTCCTTTTATTGTTAAAATAAATATTTATATTCTAATTTCAATTATAAATAAATTTATATGTTCTAATTCTATTCAAAATAAATTTCTAGTTGTTATTATTTAAAATAAATCATTTTAAATAGTCAAAATTCATTAAAATTGCTAACATAAAATTTTTAAATTGGTTTTGATTTTCCGGGTTACAGTTTGAATGATTATCTAGATGATAGTTTCTCTAGTTAATCTAAAATGATTAAAATTAGGTTGATTAATATTGGAATAAAATTGTTTTAATCAAATACCGGATCAATATCAGATATAGATTTTGTTTCCTCATCTTACATAATAGAACCACAAACATTTAGATATGAACTCGAGCAGAGTAATGATCTGTTTATATTAGTAAATAGTATTAATAAAATCAAATTTGTTTGATTGACAAATAAACAGTGTTGAACTTCTTGTATGGCTTAGTAAAGTCATTTATTTGGAAATATGTTAAGATGGATTTTTCTTGATTGATTAATTTGTTTAACTAAGGGCAATTCCTAAAGCAGATCATAATTTTATTGATTTAATTGTATGTATTTGTGAAAACCCGTAACTTCCCCGTAAAGGAAAGCGTCGGATAGTTCGAGAACAAACCACAACAGAACGCATACAGAAGAACATTTCACTGTATATTACAACAATGCATCAGATTACAAGAATATACAGAGTAAAAAAGAATATTACACAGAAATATCAGAGATTTAAATTACATTTAAATACATCGCAGCGGAAAATAATAAAATACACAACTAGAATTAGATATACGGATACAAAGCTTTCCGGATATCATTCCAGCTGTAAACCAGGATCCTGTGAATATAAATCTGCAAAACCAAAACTACTAGCTGCCCGTGTCAAAATAGGGGCACCCAGAGTTTAGGTTAAAACAATAAACTCCAGGTCAGTCATGGGACTGGTGTGAGAACTAAAACAGTTATTCTTTATTTTTAATCATTAGGTAAATCAAGGGACCACGCCGTATAACACGGAACGGGTTTCCTCCCAAGAATACCAGTGCATAAACAAACAGCGCAATGCTAAATAAAGAAAAATGAAGCTGTTATAAGACCCAGGTCCTATCACACAATGCAACGCAAGCCGGGGGATAGGGTTTTCCCTTATAACAGCCAAAGAATGCTTGATACGTTTAAAACAAATCATTTGATACTATTATAAGTGCATAGTGGCAAAACAATTTCAAATCATAAGTATCAATCATAGGCGGCATAAGCGCCCCATCCCACTATGTCGCCATATATAGGATTACAATTAAAACCGCAAATGTCACGTATTTGGAAATTGGATTTCCATCTATGAACCGAGGCAAAAGATAGTCCTCAACCGATTCGAGACTGCCCAGCCCGAGTCTCAGGATCAGAACGCATCGACCCTTGGAGCGACAGGGCCGGTCCACACGGAGTGGATTAAAAATGCCTGAGCACTACGTTTCGCCGCCCTTTGGGGCGTAAGCGAGCCAACTAAATGACTCCATCGGTTCGAGAACGACCGATCAATCCGAGGCGCCTCGCAACAGCAACAACCACATAAGTCAAACTCGTCAGGGCGTGTAAAACCACTGACGCCACTTCTAGCTAGGAGGAAACGCAGGCCCTCCCTGAGGTCCTTTCTCCCGTTTTTGGTTCATACCGGGTGTGAAACACGCGAGGTAAACGTTACACAAAGCTACGCCACAAAGGCCGTGCTTTGATCATCACCACAAGACTTTGCTTTTCAACAGAAGCCTTGATCATTTGCATCTTAGCATGCCACACAGGCAAACCATCCTATGCAACCGATATCAGTCACACAGAATGAAATCCGATGTCAGACACACAGTCCATTTACAAGTCCGTTCTGGGTCTGAACGAAACCGGAGGCACCTAGTACCCCGCATATCCATCGATCTCCAAGTACGTCTGGACGATCACTAACTGTTTCCATCTTCTTGGGTGTACAGCCCAATCAAGATCATCAGTTATCACCCAAACGACGTGAAGACCTCCGGTCTTCGACCATCGTCTCCATCTTCGACTTACCGTCGTATCAGTTATTCAGAATGGGATAAACCCGGTCTTTCCGAATAACTCGCGTATATATTATAAAAGTGTTACACAAACACAACATACGCCTCATTCCAATTCATTAGTCACTAACCGTAAATTAATCAAGAGAATAATTCCCCAAATATTAACCCCGAAGGCCGAAACCAACATCAGATCAATATCCAGAAAACCATTCTGCTTGGCTAACCGACAGTTAGTTTCTAAATCTCACATTCATAGGGAAAGATTCCCATTAATTTTATCAAAGATAAATTCCTTGAATTTATTCTTTAATCCATTTTTGAATATCAATTCAAACTAGTCGGGATTAGCGAACCTTACCGAAGTAATCATTTGTTTTAATTTCCCAATCCCAACCTATTCATCCCATGAAGTAAAACTGGTAATACTTCATATCTAACACCACAGTGTTATCGGTAAATTCAATTACCATTTCACGTTCAAATCTAATTAAAGATTTAACTATCGCCTGGAGCAAAACTGGTGATACTCCATTTTCGATCTTTTCAATCTAATTAAAGATTCATTAAAACTCCACTCAGTTTTAATCGTTAACTGGGTTAAAGAATCAGTGTCATTTAAAACACGGTTCACGATAAACCCAAAATCACATTCATTAATTATCGGGTTAAAGAACAAGTGTTATTTAAAACACTGTTCACGATAAACCCAAAAATCAATATCAATTCAATTCCAATTAAATATTATTTAATTGGTACACTTCATTAAATCTAAATAAAAAGATTTAATCTTTTCTCAACTGGGTTCAAGAACAGTGTTAGTGAAGACACCATTCACGACAAACCCAAATCACATTCATTAATTATCGGGTTAAAGAACAAGTGTTATTTAAAACACTGTTCACGATAAACCCAAAAATCAATATCAATTCAATTCCAATTAAATATTATTTAATTGGTACACTTCATTAAATCTAAATAAAAAGATTTAATCTTTTCTCAACTGGGTTCAAGAACAGTGTTAGTGAAGACACCATTCACGACAAACCCAAATCCCATTTGATATTCAATATAAGGCTCTGAATAGAAAATATATCGGCTTATATTCAATATCAAATTCTACGATTAACAAATGTCGTATTGGAAATAACGATATAAATATATATCTTTCAAATTTCCGTAACAACATCCGTATAATCACAAATTCCAACATCGAAATATTCCGAAGACAATTTCGATTCAAATCCACTCCAATGCAATCATTGGAAATTTTGGTTATTTTCAAAACCCTTTTCAAATTCAATTTATTTATTTAAAAATAAATAGAATTATAATTCTAGTTCAAAACTAGTTCATTTCGATAAAAATCTATTTTTATCTTTTCAAATAGGGAGTTTTTCATCCCAATTCTTTCTAAATCATTTCTTATGATTTTACACAAATTATTACTATTTTTAATAATTTTATCAAGGCCCGTACAGTCGATTTCCATCAATGGCCATCGAACTGCACTTACAACGACCTTTTTCGAATTTGATTTGGACATAATTCCAAATCCAACCGTTAGATTTCAAATTTCTAATTTTCATTAGAAAGCTCTTTTCGATACGAACCCAACGGTTCCGGTTTTAGGAGAATCCGACGGTCGGATCTCCCGCAATGTCCGTTTGAAATAAATGGTCGAAATTCGCGAACTACCGCGGCGCGGCGCGTTCTATTCAGGCCATTATATTATATATATAATATATATAATATATATTTCGTCGATTCCTATTTAAAACGGATTATATAAATAGTTTTAAATTCGTTTCAAATTCTATTTCAACTTCTATTTCAATTCAAAGCCAAAATTGAATTCTTCTTTATAAATTCGTTTTAAAATTCATTTCTATTCAATTCGAATTTCAATTCAATTTGAATTCATTTCAATTCGCTTTCAATTCCATTTGAATTCGTTTTCAATTCAATTCATTTCGAAATCGTTTTCAATTCAATTCATTTCGAAATCGTTTTCAATTCATTTTGAATTCGTTTTCAATTCAATTCATTTCGAAATCGTTTTCAATTCAATTCATTTCGAAATCGTTTTCAATTCAATTCATTTCGAAATCGTTTTCAATTCATTTTGAATTCGTTTTCAATTCAATTCATTTCGAAATCGTTTTCAATTCATTTTGAATTCGTTTTCAATTCAATTCATTTCGAAATCGTTTTCAATTCAATTCATTTCGAAATCGTTTTTAATTCATTTTGAATTCGTTTTCAATTCAATTCATTTCGAAATCGTTTTCAATTCAATTCATTTCGAAATCGTTTTTAAAATCGATATAAATATCGTTCACGTCAAAATGGCGTCAATCTAATCAACACGGCTTCATATATTCCTTTATTTTCAAATATTCTATTTCAAATATTTCTTTTTCAAATATTTCTTTTTCAAAACTGGAATGAGGCCCAATCAATTACCATATAAAATTAATTATATGGATTTTCATACAACACATGTATATAATAGCATTGAAAATAATCAACCATCAACCAAAGTGCACTACACTGTATAAGCATCAAATATAGATATTCAACGCTTATAACAGCCTGTCAATCAATCGATCGACATATTTAATCAATCAGGATGAGTGAACTTCAAATTTCATCCTAACACCCGTGTGGGGTTTCAAACAATCAAACACATATTTTATTTGTGCAGTTAGGCGATGTGTAAAATTTATCGACCCAATCAACGTCATTCAAATAGGTGTACATAAACAAACCGTCTGGTTTGTAAATGAATATTTATTTATTCACATTCACGTTAAAAATTATATTTTTAACGATAACACATTTTATTTTAACATATGAATTTCTATTCAATTCATTCTTTAAATAAAATGCTATTTTTATTTTTCTAACTTATTTTAGAAAATTTCGGCGGCATAACGGCACGATACTAGAAACGGGACAAGGCCTAGCCTTATCCCCGGTCTAGTGAAGGCCCACGCCATTCACACATCAATCAAATTCACTTTCGTTATGCAAACCACAAAATTTGGAGTAAGGGTCTAACCTAGCCTTACTCCTTCGCCTTATAACGGCGCACGTCTAATCCTAACCAATTTATCGATTCGATTTTTCACACCACAAACCACATTCAAACCAATATCACAATCAATAACCAAACAGCCAAACAAACAAGTCCATGGTCTGTGGACGATTGTGTCGGGTGCTACTAAACACCGTCTGCATCCTAGTATATATATATAACTAGAAAAGTAAATTGAAAGGTGAGAAATTCTCACTTTTAGCTATCCAACCATCTCGACTCTTCTTTTGCAGAAGTCTTCGTCGTTTCGCCTTTTTGTCACCTTCGTTGCTGCTTTCACTACATACGTAAAAATCACATTTTTACTTCGCTATTCAATATATAAAAATCGAATTTTTACTTCGATGTTCAATATATAAAAATCGAATTTTTACTTCGATGTTCAATATATAAAAATCGAATTTTTATTTCAAAGTTCAATATATAAAAATCGAATTTTTATTTCAACGTTCAATATATAAAAGTCGAATTTTTATTTCAAAGTTCAATATATAAAAATCGAATTTTTATTTCAAAGTTCAATATATAAAAATCGAATTTTTATTTCAAAGTTCAATATATAAAAATCGAATTTTTATTTCAAAGTTCAATATATAAAAATCGAATTTTTATTTCAAAGTTCAATATATAAAAATCGAATTTTTATTTCAAAGTTCAATATATAAAAATCGAATTTTTATTTCAAAGTTCAATATATAAAAATCGAATTTTTATTTCAAAGTTCAATATATAAAAATCGAATTTTTATTTCTTCTACCCAATAAAAATTTCGCCTTTTCTATTTTAAAAATATGATCTTTCCTATTCTAAAAACCCGATCTTTTCAATTTTAAAGTTCAAACCTTTTTCTAAAAAAAATCAGTTTTTAAAATCTTATAAAATCAGTTTTTACTTTTATTTTAAAATCAGTTTTAAAACTTAATAAAAAATCAGTTTTGAACACTTATAAAAATCAGTTTTAAACACTTATAAAAATCAGTTTTAAACACTTATAAAAACAGTTTTAAACACTTATAAAAACAGTTTTAAACACTTATAAAAACAGTTTTAAACACTTATAAAAACAGTTTTAAACCTAATAAAAAGTCAGTTTTAAACACTATAAAAAAAATCAGTTTTAAACACTTATAAAAACAGTTTTAAACACTTATAAAAACAGTTTTAAACACTTATAAAAACAGTTTTAAACCTAATAAAAAGTCAGTTTTAAACACTATAAAAAAAATCAGTTTTAAACACTTATAAAAACAGTTTTAAAAGAATTAAAATAAAAACGAAATAAAGAAAAAAAAACTTACTGTTATTGTACGAAGAGGGAGGAGGAGGGGCGTTGTTCGTCGGAGGGCGCTGGAGGGGGTTCGACGATGTTGGTGGCGGGCGGCTAGGTCTAAATCAAAGAGGAGGGGGAAGCTCGAGGTCCCTCGAACGGGGCATGGGGAAGGAGGGAGAAGAAGGGGTAGTGTCGTTGGTCTGAGGAGAGGGTGAGGCGGTGGAGGCGGGCGGTCCTGGCGGCGGCGATGGCAGCTGTCGCTGCTTCTTCTTCTTCTTTTTTTTTTTTGATTTTGTTCTGAAGAATGAAATCGGGGGGGGCCTGGAGGTATTGGAGAGAAAAGGGGGGGGGGAAATATTTTTTTTTTTTTATTATTTTGATTAATTTAATTTCTAAAAGTTGACTTTTACATTTCAACTCAGATTTGAACCTGCCGACTGTCGTCCCTAACGTTTCACCCCCATTCCGAACTCAATGGGATATGCCACGTGGGCTGATTCGACTGTTTGAATCAGTTTCCGTTAAATTTACATTTAAATCACTATATTGAATTTTAAACGTACATTTCCAACTACCGGGGTCACATACTAACTAGAAAAATTCCAGAAAAATATTTTCTAGCTTCGTATTGACGATACGGTCCTAACAAAACTAGTTTCGTCGAATTCTGAGATCGTTAGAAAAATGGCCATTTTCCAGTCGATTAAAATCAACTGAAACTGGTCAAACGCGTTTTCATTTGCCACGCTCACATATTGATTCAGAAAATTATGAAATTTGAAACCTAGCAATAACTTTACATCACGGACCCCACAAAACTGGTTTCGTCGAAATCCGAGGTCGTTTGCAAAATGTCCATTTTTAAGGGCCTGAATTCCATAGCGACTATTCAGAATTTTCAACTGGACATATCTTTTGATTCACGTTATGAAATCTTGATTTTTCGGATTCGTTGGAAAGATATTCACTATTAGATTCCATTATTTTTGGTTTCACTACAATCCGGATTGTTTTGCACCCGGTACATTCAATTGAAGTTTGAAATCGAATTATCGAACTACCGCGCCATTTTCAATTCTATTTATAATTATATATAAATATTATATAGCCTAACGACGTCGTATATAATATATACGTTCTAATTATATTCAAAACAAATTTCTCGTCGTTTTTATTTAAAATAATTCATTTTAAATAATCAAAATTCGCTAAAATTGCCAAAATAAAAATTTTAAACTGGCCCAGAATTTGCGGGTTGTTACAGTATTACAATCTCCTTTTGAAACCTGTTATGATTTTGATCAAAAGAAATAATTTTGATTATTGATCAAATAATTGTATAATAAATTCACAGGTAATTCTTATTTTGATTTTGAATCATCATAATATTGATCATGAATAAATTACGACCATCAAGTCACAATATTTATGTTATGATCTATATACAAATTTTGGTTTTAATCTTTATATTCACTGATATTAGTATTTAGTGAAAATTCATTTATAAAATGAAATTGTTTCATTGAGAATAAAATCATTGTTCTATACAGAAATTAAAATATGATACAGGTTTTCAAATGGGTTTTCATGCTTAATTCTGAAGTGTTTAGTTATATATATATATATACACACACACACACACATACTATTTTGTTTGGATATTTGTACATATATATATTAGCAAGGAAGACACTTGGTTGCCTAATTGTTCATTCATATACTATATAAGTTTAGATTCGATTATATGCAAATGGATCTTGTTGTTTAAAATTGGTTTAAACCGCATTCAATTGTTGGATAACATAAGCATACACAGTCATAAGCATGTATTATTTACATATGCACGACTGATTTTGCACTTATATAGGCTATTATGAACTAAATATATAGTATTAGTTATAAATTGCATACACATATAAGGACTTAAGCACAAATTATTTAACTTGAAATTGTTTCATTGTTGATCTGTGAAAGTGTTTCATAGTAATACGTTAATTTGTATTTGATGCATAATATAAAATTGTTTTATAATAAATAAGTTTTATATAAGATATAAAATTATGGGATAAATTCAGAATAGAAATATTAACTTAGTTTAAAATTCCTATTTTATTAACCCAACAACCTGGTAGAATTATCAAAATCCTATTTTGTTTTATCATAGTAATCAAGTCAATTCAGATCATATTTGATAAATAATTTTAAATCTGTTTGTTTGTATAATTACATTTTGAGTGGACCTGAAATAATTTTGTGTGAACAGATCAGTTTCGTTGAATCTGTGTTTAACTGTTTCCAGCATGAAATTTGTACATGCTAATTTGTAAGTTCATTTTGAAAGTCAAACCTGTGATGATTTTACCGATTGTGTTAAGCGTATGTTGAATATATAAAAGATGCACATGCATTTAAATTTGTTACTGAACTTTCTAGTGTTTTTTTAAAACAGATTGCATAAATTTATAGTATAATGATGTTATATATATATATGTATATATATATATAAACTGGTGATTGAATAATACAAACATGTTTTGTAAATTCTTTTTCCATGTACATAGTATGACTGCTGTAGTATCCAAATCCTTTTTTTGAAAAATGTTCAAATCTTAAGGATGGTGTTAATATATATATATATATATATATATATATATATATATATATATATATATATATGAATATTTGTGTAGATTGACTGGCCTGATTAATTTTTTGGAACTTCTTAAATATAATTTTAGAATCATATCTGAAACAACTATTCAAGCTAATATATATATATATATATATATATATATATATATATATATATATAACTGCATATCACACTTTTAAAATAGTGAAACAAAAACTGTTTGTTTTTGGATATGCATGTTGACATAATGGTTTACACTATATACTGGTATATCTTTGGAAAATCAGATTTGAAATGATATTTGTATATTTATATTAATGTATATATAATACAAATATGATTAAGTGGCTGCAGTGAATATGATTCGCTGTTTGCTTATCTGCTATATATATAGCTTCTGATATTTTGATACTATAACATTACATTTATAGTCGAATGGTATCATAAATTAGCTGATCTATTGGATAAAAGGAGTTTAAAAACAACGTGATCCCAAACATTAGCATTGTACTAGTGTAAGATAAACTTGCATAACATATATATGTTTACGTGTAAACTGTAAAATTGATTTCAGCAATATATATACCAATGTCTCCATACTAATAACCTTTTTCTGACTTGAATCACTGATTACTGTAATAAGTATATACATTTGTTTAGTAGTTATGTGTTGCATATTTTACAGTAAGATATATAAGTATTGGATATACACAAGTACATGATATATTGATATCACTGATTCTGTTTGCATACATATGATGAACATAGATTGTTAAGATGTTAAATTTGTATATATATATATATATATGTTTATAATTTTAAAGGAGTAATATATCATCTTCAACCATTCAAATATGCATATTTGCATTATGATTTAATGATATATGTAGTGGTGGATTCAAACATGATTTGCATTTACCTCTCAAATAATAATACACACAGTAATGCAAATACATATGTTTAGAAAAGGATCCATGCATCATCCTTTTGGGTAAATTTAGTGAATTAGTTTGAATGAAACATTATTTGTTACTGTTTCTTTATTTAAACTAATTAACTATAGTTGTGCCAATAATAGGCATTTGATGTCTGCAGATTGTTGAACGACGCACATTATTGTGACCAGCAGCAATGAACTCGTGGCAAACTGGGCAAGTTTGGCTTGTAACTCATTGCAAACAAAGGATATATGTGAATATGTCATATAGATAAGCTATTGTCCAATAATTGTAATAAGTAATGTATATGTATAAACAGTTATACACGTAAGTACATATGTATAAAGTATACAAATAATTAAACTGCTATGTATATCTGAAATGTATAGTAAGGTGTATAATTTGATGATTGCTTGCGATGGTTAAATGCTAACTTGATCTTGTTTTGGTTATTGTTGTATACATTGATTAGGGAAGTATATTATTGAATGCTCGTGTTATAATGTTCATATGCAGATGAAATTAATTCTTAATTTCTATGTTTTTGAAATTCTGAAAATACGGCATTTGTACACATTTTTTTATGTGTTAGAAATGTATTGTCGTATATTGTTTCGAACACATATATATATATATATATATATATATATATATCCAGAAGCTTTATAAGTCATATGATAATTAAATTGGTTAATTATAATTTCATATTGGAATTAAATAGAATTTCTAATATTTGACTTATAACAACTGATAGTTTTGAAGTGTTCAAAAGGGGAATATATATACAGATATAATTGCTATATATATTGAATTTAATATATGTATGTATATATATTATTTAAATCTAATTAATGTTACGAATATTAATTACATATATTTGATGTATGTAAATAACTCTAATATTGTTTCCAGTATGAATTACAAATTCCCTTTAAAGCAAATTTTGTTATATTAAGTCATGGTGAAGTCTTCCAATAGTACACCCATCACTGTCCAATCTCATTGGATGTAACTAACGCCAAAGTGTTGTGCACCTTTTATTTTGGTTACATGCGGTAGGAGTAATTATGGTGCTTCGACTGTATTATTGGGTCTGACTTAACTAAGGCTGCATAATAGTATTTATGGCCTTAGAGGCAATAACATGAATTATTCTATATTTTGAGCAAATGAATAATAACTGAACAAAATGTTCATCATGCGATCCAAGAATTATATACGATATAATTGACATAAGATGTCTTCCTAAAAGGTTGTGTTTTGGGTTTAGCCAAGGCTGGGTCAAGGCATGACTAGTTATGGATCTTGGAACACCATTATATGTATATATATATATATATATACTGATATATGTATATAAACAAAGGAATGTTAATTTGGGTGGAAGCATATTTTTTTTTAAAATTATATATTAATATAAATATAAAGTTTGATCATCAAAATTTTTGTATTTATATTAAATAAATATAATAGAATCAGTTAATATTTATTATCCGCTGTAGATATTAAATAACAGATAACTCCGATAATTTAAATTTGTTCTTGAGAAGGATAAATTGAATTAAATCAAATTTCTTGACTGACATTGAAATTTGAGGATTATCCTCAAACAAATTAAAACGTAATCGTTCTAACAAATACAGAGGATCTAAAATAAAAGTTAAAGTGTGACTTCAACTGAATAAGATATAAATGCTATAATAATCTACTTATGCATTCCTAGTACTAGATATAAATCACATAAATGTATGTTGATTTACAGAAATAGCAAAATAAGTAGAAGTCCGATAAAAGGACAAGTGGACTTACGATTGGAAATGAAACAAATGTTGCTGGATTATCCATAGGAAGTTGATTCTTCTTGATTATACTGGCTTAATTAAATAAATAATAAATAATTGTTGTAATGAAATTCCACTTAAGATAATTGCTATAATAGATCTTGTTTAGACAAGTTTGAATTTCATTTGTAATAAAAGAACAATTGTTATTCATTTTATTTAAATGAAATATCGTATGGAATTTCACAAATAGTTAATGATCTTTGTAAATCCTTAACTATAATTTAAACGACCCAAACTTCCCCGTAAAGGAAAGCTCGGATTGAGTTGAGAACACAACAAATCAGAACACAAACAGAAGAACATTTCAATGCTTATTACAACAATTTACATCAGAGTATAAGAATATACAGAGTATGTAATAACCCGAAAATCTGGGCCAGTTTAAAATTTTTATTTTGGCAATTTTAGCGAATTTTGGATATTTAAAATGAATTATTTTAAATAAAAACGACGTGAAATTTATTTTGAATATAATTCAAATGTATATAGTTATATAGTTCGTCGTTAGAATATAAATATTTATATATAATTATAAATAGAATTGAAAATGGCGCGGTAGTTCGATAATTCGATTTCAAACTTCAATTGAATGTACCGGGTGCAAAACAATCCGGATTTTAGTGAAACCAAAAATATTAGGATATAATTGATAATATTTTTCCAACGAATCCGAATAATCAAATTTTCATAGCGGGGATCAAAAGATATGTCCAGTTGAAAATTCTGAATAGTCGCTATGGAATTCAGGCCCTTAAAAATGGACATTTTGCAAACAACCTCGGATTTCGACGAAACCAGTTTTGTTGGGTCCATGATGTAAAGTTATTGCTAGATTCCAAATTTCATAATTTTTAGAATCAATATGTGAGCGTGGCAAAGGAAAACGCGTTTGACCAGTTTCAGTTGATTTTAATCGACTGGAAAATGGCCATTTTTCCAACGGTCTCAGAATTTGACGAAATTAGTTTTGTTAGGACCGTATCGTCAATACGAAGCTAGGAAATATTTTTCTAGAATTTTTAAAGTTCGTATGCGACCCCGGTAATTTGAAATGTACGTTTAAAATTCAATATAATGAGTTATATTTTAAATTTAACGAAAACTGATCGTAACAGCCGAGTTGGGTTACGCAGCATATCCCATTGTGTTCAGAATGGGGGTAAAACGCTATGGGCGACAGGCGGTGGGCTTCGTTTCGAGGTCGATAGAAAAAGTTACTTTATGTAAATAATTAAAAAAAAAATATTTTCCCTCCCTTTATCTTTCTTCCTGCCCCCCCCCCCCCCCCGTTCATTTTTATTTTAAACGAAAAGAAGAAGAAAAAAAAAACCCTAAAGACGATCGACAGACCGCCCCCCCTAAAGCGAACGCCGCCATCTCCGTCTGTTCCCCCTCCATCGATCGAAGACCCCGTCCCCCTCGAACCCTCGCGAGCGAATCGAGCAGAGCCCTCCCAGCCGACGACCTCCCACCGCCGACCGCACCACTGCTCCGCCTCCTGCCGCCGTTTCTTCCCCCCCCCCTCGCAGATCGGTGAGTATTTTATTTTATTTTATCCTTATATTTTTTTTATTATTCTGTAATAAAACTGAATTTTGAAAAAGGAAAAAACTGAATTTTGTAAAAGAAAAAAAACTGATTTTGAATGATTTTAAAACTGATTGAAAATGATTTTTAAAACTGATTTGTTTAAAAGTTTAAAACTGATTTTGAATGAATTTAAAACTGATTTTTAAAAAGGTTTTAAAAGATTTAAACTTCAAAAAAAAGTAAAAGATTTAAACTTCAAAAAGTAAAAGATTTAAACTTCAAAAAGTAAAAGATTTAAACTTTAAAAAGTAAAAGATTTAAAAGAAGTAAGATATGAAAATTATATTTTTAAAGTAATAAAAATATAATTTTTACATCGTAGGAATATTAAAGATATAATCTTTATTTTTGAAAAGGCGGAATCTATATCTTTGAAATTCGATTTTTATATATTGAATAACGTAGTAAAAATATGATTTTTATATGTAGTGGCTACGGGCAACGAAGATGACGAAGATGCGATAGCGATGAAGATTTCTATCAATGAAGAGTCATGGAGCTAGGATAGCTATATGTGAGAATTTCTCACCTTTCAATTTATTTTCTAATTATATATATATACTAGGATGCAGACGGTGCTTAGTAGCACCCGACACAATCGTCCACAGACCATGGACTTGTTTGTTTGGTTGCACAGATTAGTTATATGATTTGATTTGAATTTGGTTGTTTGGTGATTTTGATTGATGTGTGAATGGCGTGGGCCTTCACTAGACCGGGGATAAGGCTAGGCCTCGTCCCGTTTCTAGTATCGTGCCGTTATGCCGCCAAAATTTTCTAAAATAAGTTAGAAAAATAAAAATATCATTTTATTGAATAGAAATGAATTGAATAGAAATTCATAGGTTGAAATAAAATGTTTTATCGTTAAAAATACAATTTTTAACGTGAAGTGAATAAAATAAAATATTCATTTACAAACCAGACGGTTTGTTTATGTACACCTATTTGAAGGACATTGATTGGGTCGATAAATTTCACACATCGCCCAACAGCACAAATAAAATATGTGTTTGATTGTTTGAAACCCCACATGGGTGTTAGGATGAAATTTGAAGTTCACTCATCCTGATTGATTAAATATGTCGATCGATCGATTGACAAGCTGTTTTAAGCGTTAGATATCTATATTTGATGCTTATACAGTGTAGTGCACTTTGGTTGATGGTTGGTTATTTTTCAATGCTATTATACATGTGTTGTATGAAAATCCATATAATTAACTTTATATGGTAATTGATTGGGCCTCATTCCAATTTGAAAAATAAAGAATATTATAAAATAAAAGTTCATGTGTTGACAGTACTCATCCATTGAGATTGGTCATGTGTTGAACGAAATATTTTAGTAATAAAATTTACATCTTTATCAATATAAAATAAAAGTTCATGTGTTGACAGTACTCATTCATTGAGATTGGTCATGTGTTGAACGAAATATTTTGATAATAACAACTATTTTGAAAAAGAAATATTTGAAGTAGAATATTTGAAAATAGAAATTTATGAAGCCGTGTTGATTAGATTGACGCCATTTTGACGTGAACGATATTTATATCGATTTATTCATTTCGAAATGAATTGAATTGAAAACGATTTCGAAATGAATTGAATTGAAAACGATTTCGAAATGAATTGAATTGAAAACGATTTCGAAATGAATTGAATTGAAAACGATTTCGAAATGAATTGAATTGAAAACGATTTCGAAATGAATTGAATTGAAAACAATTTCGAAATGAATTGAATTGAAAACGATTTCAAATTGAATTGAAAGCGAATTGAAATGAATTCAAATTGAATTGAAATTTGAATTGAATAGAAAGGAATTTTAAAACGAATTTGTAAAGAAGAATTCAATTTTGATTTGAATTGAAATGGAAGTTGAAATTACTTTTGAAACGAATTTAAAACTATTTATATAATTCGTTTTAAATGGAAATCGACGAAATATATATTATATATATTATATATATAATATAATGGCCTGAATAGAACGCGCCGCGCCGCGGCAGTTCGTGAATTTCGACCATTTATTTCAAACGGACATTACGGGAGATCCGACCGTCGGATTCTCCTAAAACCGGAACCGTTGGGTTCGTATCGAAAAGAGCTTTCTAATGAATATTAGAAATTTGAAATCTAACAGTTGGATTTGGAATTATGTCCAAATCAAATTTGAAAAAGGTCGCTGTAAGTGCAGTTCGATGGCCATTGATGGAAATCGACTGTACAGGCCTTGATAAAATTATTAAAAATAGTAATAATTTGTGTAAAATCATAAGAAATGATTTAGAAAGAATTGGGATGAAAAACCCCATATTTGAAAAGATAAAAATAGATTTTTATCGAAATGAACTAGTTTTGAACTAGAAACATAATTCTATTTATTTTTAAATAAATAAATTGAATTTAAAAAGGGTTTTGAAAATAACCAGAATTTCCAATGATTGCATTGGAGTGGATTTGAATCGAAATTGTCTTCGGAATATTTCGATGTTGGAATTCGGGATTATGCAGATGTTGTTATGGAAATTTGAAAGATATATATATTTATATCGTTATTTCCAATACGACATTTGTTAATCGTAGAATTTGATATTGAATATAAGCCGGGATATTTTCTATTCAGAGCCTTGTATTTAATATCAAATGTGATTTGGGTTTGTCGTGAATGGTGTCTTCACTAACACTGTTCTTGAACCCAGTTGAGAAAAGATTAAATCTTTTTATTTAGATTTAACGAAGTGTACCAATTAAATGATATTTAATTGGAATAGAATTGGTATTGATTTTTGGGTTTATCGTGAACAGTGTTTTAAATAACACTTGTTCTTTAACCCGATAATTAATGGATTGATTTTGGGTTTATCGTGAACAGTGTTTTAAATAACACTTGTTCTTTAACCCGATAATTAATGGATTGATTTTTGGGTTTATCGTGAACAGTGTTTTAAATAACACTCGTTCTTTAACCCGATAATTAATGAATGTGATTTTAAGTTTATCGTGAACCGTGTTTTTAAATGACACTGATTCTTTAACCTAGTCGAAGATTAAAACTAAATGGAGTTTTAATGAATCTTTAATTAGATTGAAATGATCGAAAATGGAGTATCACCTGTTTTGCTCCAGGCGATAGTTAAATCTTTAATTAGATTTGAACGTGAAATGGTAATTGAATTTACCGATAACACCGTGGTGTTAGATATGAAGTATTACCAGTTTTACTTCATGGGATAAATAGGTTGGGATTGGGAAATTAAAACAAATGATTACTTCGGTAAGGTTCGTTAATCCCGACTAGTTGAATCGAAATTCAAAAATGGGTTTAAAGAATAAATTCAAGAAATTTATCTTTGATAAAATTAATGGGAACCTTTCCCTATGAATGTGAAATTCAGAAACTAACTGTCGGTTAGCTAAGCAGAATGGTTTCCTGGATATTGATCTGATGTTGGTTTCGGCCTTCGGGGTTAATGTTTGGGAAATTATTCTCTTGATTAATTTATGGTTAGTGACTGATGAATTGGAATGAGGCGTATGTTGTGTTTGCGTAACACTTATTTAAATATACGCGAGTTATTCGGAAAGGCCGGGTTTATCCCATTCTGAATAACTGATACGACGATAAGTCGAAGATGAAGACGATGGTCGAAGACCGGAGGTCTTCACGTCGTTTGGGTAATTACTGATGATCTTGATTGGGCTGTACACCCAAGAAGATGGAAACAGTTAGTGATCGTCCAGACGTACTTGGAGATCGATGGATATGCGGGGTACTAGGTGCCTCCGGTTTCGTTCAGACCCAGAACGGACTTGTAAATGGACTGTGTGTCTGACATTGGATTTTAGTCTGTGTGATTGATCTCTATTAAATATATATCTGTTTGGCGGCAGAGAATTTATTCTCTTGCTTAACGCCCTTCTCTGAGACGTACGAGCTCAGGGGTTATATATTGATGGATATCAAACGCATGGGGTGAATTGCCTGTGTGGCATGCCTAAGTGGCAATTGATCGAGGATTCTGTTGAAAAGCAAAGTCTTGTGGTGATGATCAAAGCAAGGCCTTTGTGGCGTAGCTTTGTGTAACGTTTGCTTCGCGAGTTTCACACCCGGTATGAACCAAAAATGGGAGACGGACATCAGGGAGGACTTGCGTTTCTTTCTTGCTAAAAGTGGCGTCAGTGGTTTTACATGCCCTGACGAGTTTGACTTATGTGGTTGTTGCTGTTGCGAGGCGCCTCGGATTGATCGGTCGTTCTCGAACCGATGGAGTCATTCGTTGGCTCGTTTGCGCCCCAAAGGGCGGGGAGACGTATTGTTCAGGCATAATAATCCACATCGGTGGACCGGCCCTGACGATCCAGGGGGCAGTTGCGGCTGTTCCTGAGACATGGTAGGCTAGATTGTCTCGAATCGGTTGAGGACTATCTTTTGCCTCGGTTCATAGACGGAAATCCAATTTCCAAATACGTGATCTTGCGGTTTTAGTTGTAATCCTATATATGGCGACATAGTGGGATGGGGTGCTCATGCCGCCTATGATTGATACTTATGATTTGAAGTTGTTTTATACACTATGCACTTATAATAGTATCAAATGATTTGTTTTAAAACGTATCAAGCATTCTTTGGCTGTTAAGGTTAAACCCTATCCCCCGGCTTGCGTTTGCATTGTGTGACAGGACCTGGGTCTTATAACAGCTTCATTTTTCTTTATTTAGCATTGCGTTGTTTGTTTTATGCACTGGTATTCTTGGGAGGAAACCCGTTCCGTGTTATACGGCGTGGTCCCTTGATTTACCTAACTTTAAATTAAAGATCAACTGTTTTAGTTCTCACACCAGTCACATGACTGACCTGGAGTTTATTGTTTTAACCTAAACTCTGGGTGCCCCTATTTTTGACACGGGCAGCTAGTAGTTTTGGTTTTGCAGATTTATATTCACAGGATCCTGGTTTACAGCTGGAACGATATCCGGAAAGCTTTGTATCCGTATATCTCTTCTAGTTGTGTATTGTATTATTTTCCGCTGCGATGTATTTAAATGTAATTTAAATCTCTGATATTTCTGTGTAATATTTATTCATTTATACTCTGTATATTCTGGTAATCTGATGCATTGTTGTAATATACAATGAAATGTTCTTCCGTATGCGTTCTGTTGTGGTTTGTTCTCGAACTATCCGTCGCTTTCCTTTACGGGGAAGTTACGGGTTTTCACACGTGGTATCAGAGCTTTGGTTTACAAAGCTCAGAGAACAAGGCACATTAGAACCTTACGAAAGAATTCATCAGATATTGGATTAGTATTATCCAACGAGAATGACTCGTTAGAGATGAGATCAGTAGTATCCTAGAACGAGTGTGAAGAGTATATTTTTGAAAATGAAAACAAATCCTGTTTTGAAATTTAAATCGTTTTAAACGTATTTGATTATTTATTTACTTTGAATATGGACAATCCAATATATATAGATTTTGCGTATACGTCTGATCCACGTGTATTCAAAGTCTTAATATATTGGGTAGATATAGCATCACACTCTAGTCGCCCGGAGATGATTCAGATGATGAGGCCTCATCATCAGTGTTTATATTCGAGTGACGAAAGTGAGATTCCTATATATTTCCATTAGACTGGTGTGAGAACCAAAACTTATATATATAGTTAGAACACATTGTTGTGATTTGGCATCAAAACATGATTTTCTTTATATATATCAAAATCTGATTTTTTTACTATATATCAAATTATGAATTTGAAAAGCTAATCAACAAATTGATTGATGTTTGTGTTGTTTGTTTATTTGTTTGCTAATTTTTAGCCATTTAGCCTAACAGAACCAAATATTGAATTGTATCGAAAATTGGTTGCGTTTGCTTGCATATACATATATATCATTGAACAGGTCATAGCAAGGAGGCTAGAGCAGAGAATAAAATTTGTTTGCCCGACAAATAGGTACATGTTTACTACATAATTTCCTGTTTTGTTTGGGTGATGATGATTTTGTGAGCCTATTGGCTAGCCGCTTGGCTTTTTCTTTTTCTTTTTGAGATCTGAAGGACCGGGGAAGCTATTTGAAATTCCCCGATGCTCCCGGTGCAGGGGAGGTTATGGCGAAATTTTTCGAAAATTTAGGGTGTTAGCCAAATTTTTGAAATTTTGAAAATTCTCAGAAACTAAAGAGTTGGAGAATGGAAGTCAGATCGATCGTAGAGCTGAATAATCAAACCACTTGCGACTTTGTTCCTTTTCGGGGACGAAAAGTTTTAAGTGGGGGAGATTGTAATAACCCGAAAATCTGGGCCAGTTTAAAATTTTTATTTTGGCAATTTTAGCGAATTTTGGATATTTAAAATGAATTATTTTAAATAAAAACGACGTGAAATTTATTTTGAATATAATTCAAATGTATATAGTTATATAGTTCGTCATTAGAATATAAATATTTATATATAATTATAAATAGAATTGAAAATGGCGCGGTAGTTCGATAATTCGATTTCAAACTTCAATTGAATGTACCGGGTGCAAAACAATCCGGATTTTAGTGAAACCAAAAATATTAGGATATAATTGATAATATTTTTCCAACGAATCCGAATAATCAAATTTTCATAGCGGGGATCAAAAGATATGTCCAGTTGAAAATTCTGAATAGTCGCTATGGAATTCAGGCCCTTAAAAATGGACATTTTGCAAACGACCTCGGATTTCGACGAAACTAGTTTTGTTGGGTCCGTGATGTAAAGTTATTGCTAGATTCCAAATTTCATAATTTTTAGAATCAATATGTGAGCGTGGCAAAGGAAAACGCGTTTGACCAGTTTCAGTTGATTTTAATCGACTGGAAAATGGCCATTTTTCCAACGGTCTCATAATTTGACGAAATTAGTTTTGTTAGGACCGTATCGTCAATACGAAGCTAGGAAATATTTTTCTAGAATTTTTAAAGTTCGTATGCGACCCCGGTAATTTGAAATGTACGTTTAAAATTCAATATAATGAGTTATATTTTAAATTTAACGAAAACTGATCGTAACAGCCGAGTTGGGTTATGCAGCATATCCCATTGTGTTCAGAATGGGGGTAAAACGCTGTGGGCGACAGGCGGTGGGCTTCGTTTCGAGGTCGATAGAAAAAGTTACTTTATGTAAATAATTAAAAAAAAAATATTTTCCCTCCCTTTATCTTTCTTCCTGCCCCCCCCCCCGTTCATTTTTATTTTAAACGAAAAGAAGAAAAAAAAAACCTAAAGACGATCGACAGACCGCCCCCCCCCCCTAAAGCGAACGCCGCCATCTCCGCCTGTTCCCCCTCCATCGATCGAAGACCCCGTCCCCCTCGAACCCTCGCGTGCGAATCGAGTAGAGCCCTCCCAGCCGACGACCTCCCACCGCACCACTGCTCCGCCTCCTGCCGCCGTTTCTTCCCCCCCCCTCGCAGATCGGTGAGTATTTTATTTTATTTTATCCTTATATTTTTTTTATTATTCTGTAATAAAACTGAATTTTGAAAAAGGAAAAAACTGAATTTTGTAAAAGAAATAAAACTGATTTTGAATGATTTTAAAACTGATTGAAAATGATTTTTAAAACTGATTTGTTTAAAAGTTTAAAACTGATTTAGAATGATTTTAAAACTGATTTTTAAAAAGGTTTTAAAAGATTTAAACTTCAAAAAAAGTAAAAGATTTAAACTTCAAAAAGTAAAAGATTTAAACTTCAAAAAGTAAAAGATTTAAACTTTAAAAAGTAAAAGATTTAAAAGAAGTAAGATATGAAAATTATATTTTTAAAGTAATAAAAATATAATTTTTACATCGTAGGAATATTAAAGATGTAATCTTTATTTTTGAAAAGGCGGAATCTATATCTTTGAAATTCGATTTTTATATATTGAATAACGTAGTAAAAATATGATTTTTATATGTAGTGGCTACGGGCAACGAAGATGACGAAGATGCGATAGCGATGAAGATTTCTATCAATGAAGAGTCGTGGAGCTAGGATAGCTATATGTGAGACTTTCTCACCTTTCAATTTCTTTTCTAATTATATATATATACTAGGATGCAGACGGTGCTTAGTAGCACCCGACACAATCGTCCACAGACCATGGACTTGTTTGTTTGGTTGCATAGATTAGTTATATGATTTGATTTGAATTTGGTTGTTTAGTGATTTTGATTGATGTGTGAATGGCGTGGGCCTTCACTAGACCGGGGATAAGGCTAGGCCTCGTCCCGTTTCTAGTATCGTGCCGTTATGCCGCCGAAATTTTCTAAAATAAGTTAGAAAAATAAAAATATCATTTTATTGAATAGAAATGAATTGAATAGAAATTCATAGGTTGAAATAAAATGTTTTATCGTTAAAAATATAATTTTTAACGTGAAGTGAATAAAATAAAATATTCATTTACAAACCAGACGGTTTGTTTATGTACACCTATTTGAAGGACATTGATTGGGTCGATAAATTTCACACATCGCCCAACAGCACAAATAAAATATGTGTTTGATTGTTTGAAACCCCACACGGGTGTTAGGATGAAATTTGAAGTTCACTCATCCTGATTGATTAAATATGTCGATCGATCGATTGACAAGCTGTTTTAAGCGTTAGATATCTATATTTGATGCTTATACAGTGTAGTGCACTTTGGTTGATGGTTGATTATTTTTCAATGCTATTATACATGTGTTGTATGAAAATCCATATAATTAACTTTATATGGTAATTGATTGGGCCTCATTCCAATTTGAAAAATAAAGAATATTATAAAATAAAAGTTCATGTGTTGACAGTACTCATCCATTGAGATTGGTCATGTGTTGAACGAAATATTTTAGTAATAAAATTTACATCTTTATCAATATAAAATAAAAGTTCATGTGTTGACAGTACTCATTCATTGAGATTGGTCATGTGTTGAACGAAATATTTTGATAATAACAACTATTTTGAAAAAGAAATATTTGAAGTAGAATATTTGAAAATAGAAATTTATGAAGCCGTGTTGATTAGATTGACGCCATTTTGACGTGAACGATATTTATATCGATTTATTCATTTCGAAATGAATTGAATTGAAAACGATTTCGAAATGAATTGAATTGAAAACGATTTCGAAATGAATTGAATTGAAAACGATTTCGAAATGAATTGAATTGAAAACGATTTCGAAATGAATTGAATTGAAAACGATTTCGAAATGAATTGAATTGAAAACGATTTCGAAATGAATTGAATTGAAAACGATTTCAAATTGAATTGAAAGCGAATTGAAATGAATTCAAATTGAATTGAAATTTGAATTGAATAGAAAGGAATTTTAAAACGAATTTGTAAAGAAGAATTCAATTTTGATTTGAATTGAAATGGAAGTTGAAATTACTTTTGAAACGAATTTAAAACTATTTATATAATTCGTTTTAAATGGAAATCGACGAAATATATATTATATATATTATATATATAATATAATGGCCTGAATAGAACGCGCCGCGCCGCGGCAGTTCGTGAATTTCGACCATTTATTTCAAACGGACATTACGGGAGATCCGACCGTCGGATTCTCCTAAAACCGGAACCGTTGGGTTCGTATCGAAAAGAGCTTTCTAATGAATATTAGAAATTTGAAATCTAACGGTTGGATTTGGAATTATGTCCAAATCAAATTTGAAAAAGGTCGCTGTAAGTGCAGTTCGATGGCCATTGATGGAAATCGACTGTACAGGCCTTGATAAAATTATTAAAAATAGAAATAATTTGTGTAAAATCATAAGAAATGATTTAGAAAGAATTGGGATGAAAAACCCCATATTTGAAAAGATAAAAATAGATTTTTATCGAAATGAACTAGTTTTGAACTAGAAACATAATTCTATTTATTTTTAAATAAATAAATTGAATTTAAAAAGGGTTTTGAAAATAACCAGAATTTCCAATGATTGCATTGGAGTGGATTTGAATCGAAATTGTCTTCGGAATATTTCGATGTTGGAATTCGGGATTATGCAGATGTTGTTATTGAAATTTGAAAGATATATATATTTATATCGTTATTTCCAATACGACATTTGTTAATCGTAGAATTTGATATTGAATATAAGCCGGGATATTTTCTATTCAGAGCCTTGTATTTAATATCAAATGTGATTTGGGTTTGTCGTGAATGGTGTCTTCACTAACACTGTTCTTGAACCCAGTTGAGAAAAGATTAAATCTTTTTATTTAGATTTAACGAAGTGTACCGATTAAATGATATTTAATTGGAATAGAATTGGTATTGATTTTTGGGTTTATCGTGAACAGTGTTTTAAATAACACTTGTTCTTTAACCCGATAATTAATGGATTGATTTTGGGTTTATCGTGAACAGTGTTTTAAATAACACTTGTTCTTTAACCCGATAATTAATGGATTGATTTTTGGGTTTATCGTGAACAGTGTTTTAAATAACACTCGTTCTTTAACCCGATAATTAATGAATGTGATTTTGGGTTTATCGTGAACCGTGTTTTTAAATGACACTGATTCTTTAACCCAGTCGAAGATTAAAACTAAATGGAGTTTTAATGAATCTTTAATTAGATTGAAATGATCGAAAATGGAGTATCACCAGTTTTGCTCCAGGCGATAGTTAAATCTTTAATTAGATTTGAACGTGAAATGGTAATTGAATTTACCGATAACACCGTGGTGTTAGATATGAAGTATTACCAGTTTTACTTCATGGGATAAATAGGTTGGGATTGGGAAATTAAAACAAATGATTACTTCGGTAAGGTTCGTTAATCCCGACTAGTTGAATCGAAATTCAAAAATGGGTTAAAAGAATAAATTCAAGAAATTTATCTTTGATAAAATTAATGGGAACCTTTCCCTATGAATGTGAAATTCAGAAACTAACTGTCGGTTAGCTAAGCAGAATGGTTTCCTGGATATTGATCTGATGTTGGTTTCGGCCTTCGGGGTTAATGTTTGGGAAATTATTCTCTTGATTAATTTATGGTTAGTGACTGATGAATTGGAATGAGGCGTATGTTGTGTTTGCGTAACACTTATTTAAATATACGCGAGTTATTCGGAAAGGCCGGGTTTATCCCATTCTGAATAACTGATACGACGATAAGTCGAAGATGAAGACGATGGTCGAAGACCGGAGGTCTTCACGTCGTTTGGGTAATTACTGATGATCTTGATTGGGCTGTACACCCAAGAAGATGGAAACAGTTAGTGATCGTCCAGACGTACTTGGAGATCGATGGATATGCGGGGTACTAGGTGCCTCCGGTTTCGTTCAGACCCAGAACGGACTTGTAAATGGACTGTGTGTCTGACATTGGATTTTAGTCTGTGTGATTGATCTCTATTAAATATATATCTGTTTGGCGGCGGAGAATTTATTCTCTTGCTTAACGCCCTTCTCTGAGACGTACGAGCTCAGGGGTTATATATTGATGGATATCAAACGCATGGGGTGAATTGCCTGTGTGGCATGCCTAAGTGGCAATTGATCGAGGCTTCTGTTGAAAAGCAAAGTCTTGTGGTGATGATCAAAGCAAGGCCTTTGTGGCGTAGCTTTGTGTAACGTTTGCTTCGCGAGTTTCACACCCGGTATGAACCAAAAACGGGAGACGGACATCAGGGAGGACTTGCGTTTCTTTCTAGCTAAAAGTGGCGTCGGTGGTTTTACACGCCCTGACGAGTTTGACTTATGTGGTTGTTGCTGTTGCGAGGCGCCTCGGATTGATCGGTCGTTCTCGAACCGATGGAGTCATTCGTTGGCTCGTTTGCGCCCCAAAGGGCGGGGAGACGTATTGTTCAGGCATAATAATCCACATCGGTGGACCGGCCCTGACGATCCAGGGGGCAGTTGCGGCTGTTCCTGAGACATGGTAGGCTAGATTGTCTCGAATCGGTTGAGGACTATCTTTTGCCTCGGTTCATAGACGGAAATCCAATTTCCAAATACGTGATCTTGCGGTTTTAGTTGTAATCCTATATATGGCGACATAGTGGGATGGGGCGCTCATGCCGCCTATGACTGATACTTATGATTTGAAGTTGTTTTATACACTATGCACTTATAATAGTATCAAATGATTTGTTTTAAAACGTATCAAGCATTCTTTGGCTGTTATAAGGGAAAACCCTATCCCCCGGCTTGCGTTTGCATTGTGTGATAGGACCTGGGTCTTATAACAGCTTCATTTTTCTTTATTTAGCATTGCGCTGTTTGTTTTATGCACTGGTATTCTTGGGAGGAAACCCGTTCCGTGTTATACGGCGTGGTCCCTTGATTTACCTAACTTTAAATTAAAGATTAACTGTTTTAGTTCTCACACCAGTCACATGACTGACCTGGAGTTTATTGTTTTAACCTAAACTCTGGGTGCCCCTATTTTTGACACGGGCAGCTAGTAGTTTTGGTTTTGCAGATTTATATTCACAGGATCCTGGTTTACAGCTGGAACGATATCCGGAAAGCTTTGTATCCGTATATCTCTTCTAGTTGTGTATTGTATTATTTTCCGCTGCGATGTATTTAAATGTAATTTAAATCTCTGATATTTCTGTGTAATATTTATTCATTTATACTCTGTATATTCTGGTAATCTGATGCATTGTTGTAATATACAATGAAATGTTCTTCCGTATGCGTTCTGTTGTGGTTTGTTCTCGAACTATCCGTCGCTTTCCTTTACGGGGAAGTTACGGGTTTTCACAGAGTATGAACAAATAGTATACATTTGATAAATATCGGAGATTTACAAATTACAATGCAGTGGAAAATAATACAAAACAAAACTGAAAGAGATATACGGATACATAGCTTCCTGAATATCATTCCAGCTGTAAACCAGGATCCTATGAATATAAATCTGCAAAAACCCACCTACTAGCTGCCCGTGCGGAAAATAGGGGAACCCATAGTTTAGGTTAAAACAATAAACTCTAGGTCAGTCATGTGACTGGTGTGAGAACTAAAACAGTTATTAAATCTTTACTTTAAAAATAAAGTAAATCAAGGGACCACGCCGTATAACACGGAATGGGTTTCCTCCCAAGAATACCAGTGTATAGAATAAATAGCGCAATGCTTTTTGGAAAAATGAAGCTATTATAAGAGCCAGGTCCCATCACACAATGCAATGCAAGTCGGAGGATAGGGTTTTCCCTTATAATAGCCAAACATGCTTGGTACGTTTAAAACAAATCATCTGATACTATTATAAGTGCGTAGTGTATAAAACAACTTCAAATATAAATATATCAATCGTAGGCGGCATGGGTACCATCTATCATGTCGCCAATACTAGGCTCTACAATCAAAACTGAAATGTCACGTATTGGAAATTAGATTTCCGTCATTAGTCGAGGCAAGGGATGTACTCCTCGCCAGCTTCGAGACACTCTAGTAAGTGCCTCAGGGTTCCACACAGCGATCCCTTGGATCCTCCAAGGTCGGTCCACACATAGCGGATTGGCAACACCTGAACACACGTTTCCTGGTCCTATATGACCTATCCATCGGCTCTGTAGACTCTGATATATCCGAGGCGCCTCGCATTCCAACAACTACACAGGTAAAAATATAAAAATGTCAGGGATTGCAAAACCCTGACACCACCCATAGCTTGAAAGAAACGTCATGTTCTCCTTGGGTCCCTTATCCCATTTTAACTCATACCGAGGTGTGAGGCTCGCGAGTTAACGCTATACACAAAGCTATGCCATTTAAGGCCATGCTTTGATCATCAACCATAAGACTCTGCTTTTCAATAGAAGCCTTGATCATTTGCCACTCAGGCATCCCACACAAGAAATTCACGCCATGCGACTGTTGTCTATCGATAAATAATCTCTGAGCTCGTAATTCTCAGAGAAGGGCGTTAAGCAAGAGAATAAATTCTGCGCTGCCAAACTGATATATATATTTAATAAAGATCAATCAACACAGAATAAAATCCAGTGTCAGACAAATAGTCCATTTACAAGTTTGTTCTGGGTCTGAACGAAACTGGAGGCACCTTATTCCTCGTCCCATATGTCCAATATATAGAGAGAGGTCCTTGCATATCCGGTCGATCTCCAAGTTCGTCTGGACGATCACCACTTATTACCTTGTCTTGGGTGTACAACCCAATCAAGACATCAGTAATCATCCAAACGATGTGAAGACCTTCGGTCTTCAATCACCGTCTTCATCGTCGACTTATCGTCGAATCAGTTATTCAGAATGGGTATAAACCCGGCCTTTCCGAATAACTCGCGTATATAATAAACAAGTGTTATAAAAACACAACATACGCCTCATTCCAATTCAGAATATTCTTTTATTCAAATATTCACATTCTTAGGGATATGTTCCCATTAATTTTATCAAAGATAAATTCTTTAAAATTTATTCTTTAATCTTCCTTTGGATATCATTCAAACCATATTAAGGTTTTCCAAACTAGTCGGGATTATCGCACCTTACCGAAGTAATTATTTGTTTAATTTCCCAATCTCAACCTATTCATCCCATGGAGAAAAACTTGTCATACTCCATATCTAACACCACGGTGTTATTGGTAAATTTAATTACCATTTCATGTTCAAATCTAATTAAAGATTTAACTATCGCTAGGAGCAAAACTGGTGATACTCCATTCTCGATCATTTCCCAAATTTGATAATTTAAATTATCAATTCCCATTTCTTCTTTTTATTTCATTCATTGACTAAAGAGGAGAGAGCAAGGGGAGAGGAATTATATAATTTTATATAATTATTTTATTTTACAATTCCAAAAGTAACCTTTTCTTTCGAACTCTAAATCGAACCCACTGGCTGTCGTCCCGAACTAATTACCACCATTCCAAACACAATGGGATATGTTTCGTAAACCAATTCGGCTGTTATGAACAGTTTCCGTTAAATTTAAAAGACAAATCAATATATTTTAAATTTAAACGCACATTTTAATTTATCGGGTCCATATACTGACTCAAAAAACTCCAAAAAAATAAATCTGGCTATGTTTTGACGATACGGTCCTAACAAAACTAATTTCGTCGAATTTGGAGACCATTTGAAAAACGGTCATTTTCCAGTCAATTAAATTCAAACTAAAATGGACAAAACACGTTTTCTTTTGCCACTCTCACATATTAATTCCAAAAATTATGAAAATTGGAATCTAGAAATAATTTGACATTCCAGATCCAACAAAAGTGGTCTCATCGAAAACGGAGGTAGTTTGCAAAATCGCTATTTTTAAGGGCTATATTTCCATAGCGGCTATTTTCAATTTCCAATTGGACATAACTTTTTATTCTCGCTATGAAATTTCAAATTTTCAGATCCGTTGGAAAGATATATTCAAAAAGATTCAAATATTTCTGGTGTCACTAAAATCCGGTTTATTTTGAATCATGTACATTCATTTGAAATTTGAAATTGAATTTTCAAACTACCGCGCCATTTCCAATTCCTTTTATAATTAAAATAAATATTTATATTCTAACTTCGATTTAAATAAATATTTACGTTCTAATTCTGTTCGAAATAAATTTCTAGTTATTATTATTTAAAATAAAACATTTTAAATATTCAAATTTCATTAAAATTGCCAAAATAAAAAATTTAAATTGGTTCTGATTTTTCGAGTTGTTACAATCTTCCCCACTTAAAATATTTTCGTCTTCGAAAAGGAACGGAGCCGAAAGTTGTTTTACTAATCAACTCAACTTTTAGTTCGGCTTTCATTCTTCAATTTTTCAGTTTCTGAGAATTTTCCAATTGTTCAAAAATTTAACTAACACCCTAAATTTTTGAAAAAATTCGCCATAACCTCCTTTGTACGGGGAGACATTTAAAACCGCAACTCGCCTCGCAGGGCCCTTATCAATCCAAAAGAAAAGGAGAATACCAAGCGGCCATCCTTAGGCTCATAAAATCTTTTTTAAAAAAAGAAAAAAGAAAAATGCCAAGCGGCCAGCCTTAGGCTCATAAATCTTTAAAAGAAGAAGAAAAATGCCAAGCGGCCAGCCTTAGGCTCATAAATCTCTAGAAGAAGAATAAAATGCCAAGCGGCCAGCCTTAGGCTCATAAATCTTTAGAAGAAGAAGAAAAATGCCGAGCGGCCAACCTTAGGCTCATAAATCTTTAAAAGAAGAAGAAAAATGCCAAGCAGCCAGCCTTAGGCTCATAAATCTTTAAAAGAAGAAGAAAATGCCAAGCGACCAGCATTAGGCTCATAAATCTTTAAAAGAAGAAGAAAAATGCCAAGCGGCCAGCCGTAGGCTCATAAATCTTTAAAAGAAGATGAAAAATGCCAAGCGGCCAGCCTTAGGCTCATAAATCTTTAAAAAAAAATAAATAGAAAACACGTACCTATTTATCGGGCATAAAATTTTATTTCTCTTCTTAGCAGTTTATCCATAACCTGTTCAACAATGTGTATATGTACATGTGTGCATTTCTAAACAATTTCCAACTCAGTACAATATTTGATTCAATTTGGCTTAATGGTTCAAAATTTTAATTAATCAAACAATAATCAAACAACACAACCAGCAATCAATTAGATGATTATCTTTTCAGATTCATAATTTTTCAATATGTATAAAAATCCATTTTTGATGCCAAGTCACAACAATAGACCCTATCTAGTTTTGGTTCTCACACCAGTCAATTGGAAATATATAGATATCCCACTTTGGAAACCCGAACATAAATGATGATGATGCTCGAGCGATCATCAAAATCATCTCCGGGCTACTAGAGTGTGATTATATATCTATCTAGTATATTTAAACTTCGAATACACGTTTGCAAGGCGTATATGCAAAATCTTTATATACTCGATTGTCCAAATTCAATATAAAATAAACAATTAAATACGTATAAAATGGTATAAATCTTCAAAACAAAATTTGTTTTCATTTTAATTTTAAAAATAACACTCTTTACACTCGTTCAAGGATACTACTGATCCTATCTCAAACGAGTCATTCTTATTGAATATTGCTAATCCAATCTCAGATGAATTCTTTCGTTTGGTTCTAATGTGTCTAGTTCTCGAGCTCATTAAACCAAAGCTCTGATACCAACTTAAACAACCCAAACTTTCCCGTAAAGGAAAGCGCGAATTGAGTTGAGAACATGACAAATCAAAACACAAACAGAAAAACATTTCATTGCTTATTACAACAATTTACATCAGAGTATAAGAATATACAGAGTATGAACAAATAATATACATTTGATAAATATCAGAGATTTACAAATTACAATGCAGTGGAAAATAATACAAAATAAAACTAAAAGAGATATACAGATATAGAGCTTTCCGAATATCATTCCAGCTGTAAATTAGGATCCTATGAATATACATCTGCAAAAACCCAACTACTAGCTGGCCGTGTGGAAAATAGGGGCACCCAGAGTTTAGGTTAAAACAATAAACTCCAGATCAGTCATGTGACTGGTATGAGAACTAAAACAGTTATTAAATCTTTACTTTAAAAATAAAGTAAATCAAGGGACCACGCCGTATAACACGGAACGGGTTTCCTCCCAAGAATACCAGTGCATAGAATAAACAGCGCAATGCTTTTTGAAAAAATGAAGCTATTATAAGACCCAGGTCCCATCACACAATGCAACGCAAGCCAGAGAATAAGGTTTTCCCTTATATTAGCCAAACATGCTTGGTACGTTTAAAACAAATCATTTGATACTATTATAAGTGTGTAGTGTATAAAACAACTTCAAATATAAATGTATCAATCATAGGCGGCATGGGTACCATCTATCATGTCGCCAATACTAGTCTCTACAATCAAAACCGAAATGTCATGTATTGGAAATTGGATTTCCGTCATGAGTTGAGGCAAGGGATGTACTCCTCGCCGGCTTCGAGACACTCTAGCAAGTGCCTCAGGGTCACACACAACGATCCCTTGGATCCTCCAAGGCCGGTCCACACTTAGCGGATTGGCAATACCTGAACACACGTTTCCCGGTCCTATATGACCTATCCATCGGCTCCGTAGAGACTGATATATTCGAGGCGCCTCACATTCCAACAACCCAATTTCAATCTAATTAAAGATTCATTAAAACTCCACTTAGTTTTAATATCTCCAAAAATCAATATTAACGATTATTTAACTTTGGAAACACAAACATGCCGCATCGACAATCAACACCGTACTATTGATTTCTGCCGATATATAACCTCTTAGCTCATACGTCTTAGAGAAGGGTGTTAAGCAGGAGAATAAATTCTCCGCTACCAAACAAATATATATTTAGTAGAGATCAACCATACAGTTCGAAATACAATGATCGACATGTGATCCTGCATTTAACTGGGTTAAAGAACCAATGTCACTTAAAACATTGTTCACGATAAACCCAAATAACATTCCATTAATTATGGAGTCTTCACGGAAAATAGATCAGTATACATAATCGATATCAATTTCCGTATCCGACTATTAATATAAATTGAATAACGACAAAGCCTTTTAAATTCCATATATATTAACAGTCTTCCTCCACAGAAGCTCACTTCGATTATTACCAAATCAAATTCCATTCAATTCCAATTTAATATATTAAATTGTAAAACTTTACTTTGGAAAATTTCCATTTAATCTTATTATAAGATTTATATATTCCAAATCATATTTCAGTGCAAATCGGGTTAAAGAACTAATGTCATTAAAACACAGTTCACAATAAACCCAATTCACATTCCATTTTCAATTCCAATTAATGTTAATTAATTGGTAAACTCTTCTAAATCTTATTCAAAAGATTTTATCTTTTCTCAACTAGTTTTAAGAACGGTGTCATTTAAAACACATTTCACGACAAACCCAAAACCCAATTTAATATTAAATACAAGGCTCTGAATAGAAATTATATCGGCTTATATTCAATATCCAATTCTGAAATCAACAAATATCGTATTGGGAATAACGATATATATATCTTCCAAATTCCTCCACAATATCCGTATAATCACGGAATCCACTATCGAAATATTCCGAAGATAATTTTGATTCAAATCCATTCCAATTCATATATTGGAAATTCTGGTTATTTTTAAAACCATTTCAAATCCAATTTATTTATTTAAAAACATTGGATTTATAATTCTAGTTCATAACTAGTTCATTTAGATAAATATATATTTTTATCTTTTCAAATATGGAATTTTTTTCATCCCAATTCTTTCCAAACCATTTATTATGATTTTACACAAATTATTGATATTTTTAATAATTTTATCTAGGCCCATATAGTCGATTTCCATAAACGGCCATTGAGCTGCACTTACATCGACCTTTTCCAAATTTGATTTGGACATAATTCCATATCCAACCGTTAGATTTCAAATTCCTTATATTCATTGGAATGCTCTTTTCGATACGAACCCAACGGTTCAGGTTTTAGGAGAATCAGACTGTAATGACCCGGATTTTTAGCGACTTTGGTTATCGACATAAACACGATGACGACTAACCAAACCTCGAAAAATCTTGGTAATTAATGAAAGAAATTAGAGGGTGAGGATAGATAAGATAGAAACTTAGAATATAAGAAGAAAAAGAAGAACTTACATCATCAGAGTAACACGAATCTCACAGCGGAACGAATAACATATAATATATAACATAACTTTGAAATATAGCAGTTATGTATACAATAGCACTTATCAGAGTACAACACTTACAACACAGTGGAAATAAACTATAGCTATATGATCCTGAAGCCTCCTGCTCCAGCTCTTAAGTATATCTGTAAATCCCGACTACTTGACTGCCCGTACAAATTTAGGCACCCAGAGTTTAGGGAAACAATACAAAATAAACTCCAAGTCAGTCATGGGACTGGTATGAGTAAAACAGTTTAAAACAGTTTGAACAAGTAAACGATATCTCATAAGACCACACCGTATAACGGAACGGGTTTTTCCCTTATGAGAATCCAAAATATCTTTATATCAAAAACCTTTTGATATTATAGTAATGTCTATTAGCCACAATATATTAATCATCTAGCAGAAAAGCTTTCATCTCATGTTCTACATATATAGTATACAATCAAAACCGCAAGCACGTATTGGGTAATGGATTTCCAACTATGACAAGGTATGGAACCACCTTTCGATCAGTGTACTCTAGGAACGATACACTGGAGTTCAACAAGAACATCTTGCAGCTCAGCCACACATGACCGACCACTCATTTCGCTTGAGTGTATCGAATGTACATCACCAACGGTTGGGATCAGCAACCGTTCCCATATATATATATATGGGACAACATTGATAGATTAAAGAAGCAAATGAAAATTCTCTAGATAGGTGATTATACACCCTACTTCGGTGCGACCGACTTAGCCATGCTGCCTGCCCGATTTCTGTCATTTACCGGATGTGAGGCTAGAAGCTACGCTTATCTTTTTACATACCACATCTTCATTCACTTAGAATGTCACATCGTCATACCCTCTAAATCACAAATTGATTTTCGCAAAAATACCACGGGTATAAGCTAAGAGAAACGAATTCCTCTGCCACCAACGTAAATACGTTTGAAACGATCAACTTACGTGATCTACCAGATATACTCTGTCAGACCTTCGTCCATACAAGTTGTCCTGGGGCTGGACAAACCGAAGGCACTATTCAGTATATCCATCTTAGGCACTGTTATCTAAGACTTATACAATAGCCCTTGCACTTTATTCCATCTTCAATTATCTTTGGCATATATGATTCGCAACGCTTATGCCAATAGAGAGTGGTTCTTTGGATAATAATCCAACCGATTTCTCCATATTAATAACATTAAAATGGTCAAAACTTCGATAGTCTGTGAGTTAACTATCAAAGAAAAACAAGTGCGCAAACAACGATACTATTTCCAGATGGAAATCATATCGATCAATCATCCAACATATATATATATATATATATATATATATATATATATTTCCTTATCTTCTATGTTTAGAAAATATACGTTATTAACACTGGAAAACATTTCCATGGCTTAATTATGTATCACTATTCTTCCACATCTATCAGACTCTGACTATAAACTAACAAGAGAACAAATTCCTAAATATAAACCCCGAAGGCCGAAACCAACATCAGATCGATACTTAGAAAACCATTCAATTTATTAATCTCTAGTCAGTTTCTAATTTTTGTTTAACTCCTTTCGATTAACTCGATTCGATTAACTCGATTCAATTAATACCTCTATTTATTTTTCTAATAAATAATCCTTTATTCTATTTATTTTACTTTATTTCTTTAACTCTATTCATTTTCAAGTATTCCTTTATAACCTGTTTATCTTCTAAATGATATTCCTTTATAAACTATTTGTAAATGGTTTTACAAATATTCTCTTCAATAACTTATTTGTTTTCATAAATCAATATCTCTTTCAATTCTATTTGTAAATGGTTTTACAAATATTTCCTTTTATATTTGGTTTACAAATATTTTCCTTTATATTTGGTTTGTACATATTTCCTTTATTATTTGTTTTACAAATAACCCCTTTATAAACTCTATTTGTTACAAGAAAATATCTCATTTATAAATCTTTTCGAGTTTATAAATATTTCCCTTTATATCTATTCTATTTATTCTAACAAATAAATATTTCCTTTATTTTAACTTATCCTTCGATTTTATAATTATTTTCTTTTATAAAAAATCCTTTCCTTTTCTATATAAAATCCATCGATTTTATATAAATAATTCATTTTCAAAATACACTTTGAAAATCCCCTTTCCCACATCCAATATTTCTTATGGTATTTAACATACCATATAACAACGATAAATATCGTCCAATCACACAAAATCAACAACAGATTATATATCACATCATATATCACAATATATGAATCATAGTACAATAAATGTTGATGAATCCAGTTGGATTCCTCCACCTGTTTCCCTGCATCACGGATGTTAGACAATAAAATCAACATCACTTTCAGTTCAATATGAAATATTCTGTTAAACAGAATAAAATATAGAAATTCAACAACTGACTAGCAGTTCAATCAAACAGTCAACACACAGTCAATCAGCCAATATTTATCAGTTCTAAAAATACAACATAAAATTATAAATTGTTTAGAGTTAGTGAGATTTACTCACTTTTCGCGTTAACCGTTAAATAACGATTTGCGTCTATTGATTCAGACAGACAATTTATTTCGCTATAAATTGTAACTAGCCCCAATCCACTCCCAGTCAGTTCCATTGGGTAGACACCGTCCATACGATCCCAACGGATCTTGTTTTGCGGAATTCTGATAACGGATGACGAAGTTATCATGATTACAAGTTAATAAGTTAATTCAATTAAATTTGAACTTAAATTTTAATCAAAACCAATTGGGCCTTACCCCATCAAGATTTGGGCCCGCTACCTCATTAAAAACCCACGGTTGTTTTATACGGTTTTCTTCTTCCTCCTGAATGCTTTGAACCCGACTCCAGCACCATTCCCATTTACAAACTCCTCCACCGCTCCCTCGACAAACCACCATTCAACGAACTGAGATCATCGGCATTCACCTCATCCAAGTCTCCATCTTCCTATACCACAAAAATGCCACTCGATTACCACCTCTCCATGGCGTTTCCCAGCTCAAACCCGCGATGTCTCGTACCCCAATTGACAACAAATGCCATGGAAACACACGGAAAGAGCACACATGGTGCAGATTTCAACGCTGAGTCCAGATATCCACTCAAATTCGCGAATTGATGCCTCACCCTCTCGAATTCATCAGCCCTAGTTTTCGTTGGTTTACAGTGGAAACCCAGAACAACGACGCACCTACCAAGAGCCATATCGGAATGAAGCCTACACGAATACGAATCCAAATACACTACTTCTGGATTTTATAAGATTTTCTTTCTATTTCTTTTGGATTTTAGGAAGTGGCAATTTGGGTTTTCTTTGAAGAATAAGTGGCGGCTACTGAGTTTGACCAACGAGAGAGTTTAAATTAGGTTAAGGAGAGTTTAAGGGGTATTTATAGAAATTTTAGATATTTTAGATATTTTGTAGGATGGAATATTCTCGGTATGTTCTCATTTCTATATTCATTTTTGCTCTCTAAAAATCCGTGTGATCACACATGGTACCTAAAAATCACGAGACTGGACATGCAGCTACAACTCGACATTACGGTCCCAACGAAACTGGTTTCGTCAAATTCCGACTTCGTATGCTCACACAGCGCATTTTTAACTGTCAAAATATCGACTGTTTTTCGCTCTAAAAATGGGTACGGCCACATACTGACTCTAAAAATCACGAAACTTGATATCTAACAATATTTTGATGTTGCGGATCCAACAAAATTAGTTTCATCGAATTCCGACTTCGTTTGCAAAAGTGGCTATTTTTAAAGCTCTGAATGACCCATTTAAATATATAAATATAATTAAATTAAATTTAAATAAATTTATATTATCGTGTATATTCACAGTGGAATACCATACAGCTCTAGAATATTCCTATATGAATTCGAGCTTGATATTTCAAATCCCGATTGTATCGATATTCAATTTATAATGAAATCCCTTTCTAAATATAAATAATTCCTTTATAAAATATAAAGGAATTCCACAGCGACTTTTCTAGAATTTGATTTGGACATAACTCAAAATCTACACGACGAAATCCCGATTTTTCTTTTCCACTAGAAAGATATACTCCACCAGCTCCACACGTTTCTTGTTTCACAGAAATCCGATTTAAAATGAACCATGTATACTCAGTTGAAGTTCAAATCGCCAAATAGCGAACTGCCGCGCCATTTCAAGCTCTATTTTAATTATATTATAATTCTACGTTCAAACTGAGGTCGATTGAATATATTCGTCAATATAATTCAACTCTAAGCTGAACTAAATCCTAGGGATGACCCAGTTCACATTATATTGTCAATTCACTATCTCTGGTTATTTCTGAATTAAATATATTATTCTATTATTTAAATTAATTAAATAAATCACTTATTTAATTAAATCACCATTTAATTCACTATATCACTATTTATACAATTAAATAAATTAATTATAATACCTCTGACAATGCGGGTCATTACACCGACTGTCGGATCCCCCGTAATGTCAATTCAAAGTCAATGGTCGAAATTCGCGAACTGCGGCGGCGCGTTCTATTCAGGCCATTAAATATATATAATGTGATAACCCGTAACTTCCCTGTGAAGGAGAGCACGGATTACCTTGAGAACACGACAAAATATAACGCAAACAGAAGAACATTTCATTGTTTATTACAACAATTCTATCAGAATACAAGAATATACAGAGTATGAATAAATAATATACATCTGAGATATTAGAGATTACAATAAATTACAAAGCAGCGGAAAGTAATAGAAAACACAACTGAAGGTGATATACGGATACAGAGCTTTCAGAATATCATTCCAGCTGTAAACCAGGATCCTGTGAATGTAAATCTGCAAAACCAAAACTACTTGCTGCCCGTGTAGAAAATAGGGGCACCCGGAGTTTAGGTTAAAACAATAAACTCCAGGTCAGTCATGTGAGTGGTGTGAGAACTAAAACAGTTAGTTAAAACTTTACTTTAAAAGAGAGTAATTCCAGGGACCACGCCATATAACACGGAACGGGTTTCCTCCCAAGAATACTAGTGCATAGAATAAACAACGCAATGCTTTTTCGAAAAATGAAGCTATTTTAAGACCCAGGTCCCATCACACAATGCAATGCAAGCCGGAGGATAGGGTTTTCCCTTATAATAGTCAAACATGCTTGGTACGTTTAAAACAAATCATTTGATACTATTATAAGTGTACAGTGTCAAAACAATTTCAATCATAAATATCAATCATAGACGGCATGGGTACCATATATCATGTCGCCATACTAGGCTCTACAAACAAAACTGAAATATCTCGTATTGGAAATTGAATTTTCGTCATGAGTCGAGGCAAGGGGCAAGCTCCTCTCCGCTTCGAGACACTCTAGCAAATGTCTCAGGACTACTCTCCCTGGGTAACCCTTGGATCTTCAGGGCCGGTCCTCTCTTACGTTTGAGGATTGGCAATTCCTTAACACACGTTTCCCGGTCCTTGCAGACCTAAAATCGAGGCGCCTCGCATTCCAACAACCACATAGGTAAAAATAATATAAATGTCAGCCAGTTTAAGCACTTACACCACCCATAGCTAGAAAGAAACGTCGTGCCCTCCCTGCAGTCACTATCCTGTTTTTGACTCATACCGAGGTGTAAGGCTCGCGAATTCATGCTATACACAGAGCTGCGCCACACAAGCCGTGCTTTGTTCATCAACCACAAGACTTTTCTTTTCAATAGAAGCCTTGATCATTTGCCACTTAGGCATGCTACACACGCAATTCACTCCATGCGACTGATGTCCATCGATATACAACCTCTGAGCTCGTACGTCTCAGAGAAGGGCGTTAAGCAAGAGAATAAATTCTCCGCCGCCAAACAGATGTATATATACTAGAGATCAATCAACACAAAATAAAATCCAATGTCAGACATGCAGTCCATTTACAAGTCCGTTCTGGGTATGAACGAAACCGGAGGCACTTTCCTCGCATATCCATCGATCTCCAAGTACGTCTGGACGATCACCAACTGATTCCCTCCTCTTGGGTGTACAGCCCAATCAAGATCATCAGTAATCACCCAAACGATGTGAGGACTTCCGGTCTTCAACCACCGTCTTCATCTTCGATATATCGTCGAATCGGTTATTCAGAATGGGTATAAACCCAGCCTTTCCGAACAACCCGCGTATATAATAAACAAATGTTACACAAACACAACATACGCCTCATTCCAATTCATCAGTCACTAACCGTAAATTATCAAGAGAACAATTCCCCAAATATTAACCCCGAAGGCCGAAACCAACATCAGATCAATACCCAGGAAACCATCCTTCTTAGCTAACCTACAGCTAGTTTCTAAATTTCATATTCTTAGGGAAAGGTTACCATTAATTTTATCAAAGATAAATTATTTAAAATTTATACTTTAATCTTCCTTTGGATGTCATTTCAAACCATATTATGGTTTTCCAAACTAGTCGGGATTAGCGAACCACACCGAAGTAATTATTTATTTTATTTCCCAATCCCAACCTATTCATCCCATGAAGCAAAACTGGTAATACTCCATATCTAACACCACGATGTTATCGGTAAAATTAATTACCATTTCACATTCAAATATAATTAAATATTTAATTATCGCTTTGGACCAAAACTAGTGATACTCCATTCTTGATCACTTTCCAAATTTGATAATTTAAATTATCAATTAACATTTCAATCTAATTACAGATTCATTAAAACTCCACTTAGTTTTAATCTTCTCAAAAATCAATATCCTGTCTTTAACTGGATTAAAGAACCATTGTCACCTAAAAAACGATCCACGATAAACCCAAAATCACTTTCTATTGTTAATCGGGTTAAAGGACAGGTGTTATTCAGAACACCGCTCACGAAAAACCCCAAAAAAAACCAATTCAAATTCAATTCCAATTAAATACTAATTAACTGGACAATTTCGCTAAATCTTAATTAAAAGATTTATTCTTTTCTAAACTGGGTTCAAGGACAGTGTTATTGAAGACACCATTCACGACAAACCCAAATCACATTCGATATTAAATACAAGGCTCTGAATAGAAAATATAACGGCTTATATTCAATATCAAATTCTGAAACCAACAAATATCGTATTGGAAATAACGATATAAATATATCTTTCAAATTTCCCCAACCATATCTGTATAATCACGAAATCCAACATCGTAATATTCCGAAGCTAATTTTGATTCAAATCCGTTCTAATTTATATATTGGAAATTCTGGTTATATTAAAACCATTCACAAGTCCAATTTATTTTATTTAAAAATATTGGATTATTTTTCTAGTTATAAACTAGTTCATTTTGATAAAAATATATTTTTATCTTTACAAATGTGGAGTTTTTCATCCCAGTTCTTTTCAAATCATTTATTATGATTTTACACAAATTATAGATATTTTTAATAATTTTTATCAAGGCCGGTACAGTCGATTTCCAATAACGGTCGTCGAACTGCACTTACAACGACCTTTTTCAAATTTGATTTGGACATAATTCCAAATCCAACCGTTAGATTTCAAATTTCTAATATTCGTTGGAAAGCCCTTTTCGATATGAACCCAACGGTTCCAGTTTTAGGAGAATCCGGTTGTCGGATCTCCCGCAATATCTATTCGAAGTCAATGGTCGAAATTCGCGAACTGCCGCGGCGCGGCGCGTTCTATTCAGGCCATTATATATATAATATATATATATATATATTATATATTTCGTCAATTTCCTTTTAAAATGTATTTTATAAATCGTTTTAAATTCGTTTTCGAAACGATTTCAACTTCATATTCAACTTCGAATCGAAATTGAATATTCCACATCATCGATATACAAATGATAATATTTTCAAAACGTTATATTTTGAAATCACTTCCTTTTCTATAATCATTATAAAAACGAATATAATCGATATAAATATCGTTCGCGTCAAAATAGCGCATTTCTAATCAACACGGCTTTGTATATTTTTCAATAACTTCGTTATTCTATTCAACAAATGAATATTTATACTATTCAACACATGAATCTATATTTCTTTCAACACA
This sequence comes from Allium sativum, assembly GCA_030737875.1. Taxonomy (NCBI): domain Eukaryota; kingdom Viridiplantae; phylum Streptophyta; class Magnoliopsida; order Asparagales; family Amaryllidaceae; genus Allium; species Allium sativum. The sequence continues at coordinate 487,645,683 of CM060920.1, read as the reverse complement.
TAACTAATCTCAACACATGAGTACTGTCAATACATGACTATTTTTGTTATTTAATATATTTTATAAAATTTTGATTTCTATCATTTAATTTTTAATCAGACTCCAACCGTAAATTAGTAAGAGAACGATTCCCTAAGCATTAACCCCGAAGGCCGAAACCAACATCAGATCAATACCCAGGAGACCACTCATATTATCTACTTTCCAGTTAGTTTCTAATTTTATATATGATAAACATGTAAATTTTATTGTTAAAATATTTTACTCAACACATGAATCTATATTTCTTTCAACACATGACTATTCTCAACACATGAGTACTGTCAACACCTGAATCTTTATTTTATAATACTCTTTATTTTCCCAATTGGAATGAGGCCCAATCAATTACCGTATAATGTTAATTATATGGATTCCATACAACACATGTATATAATAGCAACGATAAATCATCAACCATCATCCAAAGTGCACCACACAACTGCATAAGCATCAAATATAAATAATTAACGCTTACACAGTCTGTCGACCAATCGATCGACATACAACTAAATAATTGGGATTAGTGTACGCCAAATATCGTCCCAACACCCGTGTGGGGTTTTCAATCCACAAACACTGAATATTATTTGTGCAGTTGGGCGATTTGTAAAATTTATCGTCCCAATCAATATCCTCCAAATAGGTGTACATAAACAAATCGTCCGGTTTGTAAATGAATATTTATTTTATTCACATTCACGTTAAAAATTATATTTTTAATGATAAATTATTTTTAACTATATAAATATTTCATTTCATTTCACAACACACAATCAATTTTCACCACAACAAACAATCAAACATACAAGCCATCCATGGTCTGTAGACGACGGGTGTCGGGTGCTTCTAAGCACCGTCTGCATCCTAGTATATATTTTTAACTAGAAAACAAGATTTAAAGTGAGAAGTTCTCACCGACTAGCTAAACCAAACGCCACGACTCTTTATATGTAGAAATCTTCGTCGTGCTCGCCTTTTGTCAATTTCATTGTCCGTAGTCACTACATATATAAAAATCACATTTTTATATTGTTGCTATGCATTTAAAAATCACATTTTTATATGGCTACTATATAGATAAAAATTCTATTTTTACTTCACTAAAAACATATTTTTATTCCCTATGTCTTCATATATAGAAAATCTCACTTTTTTTACTTCACCATTTCAACTATATAAAGATTCAAACTTTTCTAATATAAAAATTCGATTTTTATACTTTAAAGATTCAATTCCTTTCTTGTTTAAAAATCAAACTTTTCAAATTAAAAATCCAACCTTTCATATATGACAAAACCCATATTTTTATCTCGCTACTTTATAAAATAAAAATTAGATTTTTATTCTATTCTATAATATATAAAAAATCTGATCTTTACACCGTTAAAAATCTAATCTTTTTATATTTAAAAATCTCGTCTTTACTTCGCTTTAAAAATCACTCCTTTTTCATCTCTAAAAATTGAATCTTTTCATTGTTAAAAATACGGTCTTTCGTTTAACAAAAATACGATCTTTCCTATTAATAAAAATACGATCTTTCCTACAATAATAATACGATCTTTTATATGTTAAAAATCATTCCTTTTATATATTAAAAATCCCGTCTCTACATCGTTAAACATCTCGTATCATTATTAGCATAAAAATCCAATTTTTATTGGCATGAGCATGTAATTCTTATAACTAAAAACTTACATTGATTAGTGGAGGAGGAGGGGCGTTTCACGTCGCTGTTGGTGGTCGGCGGTTGGCCCAGGAGGTGCGGCGAGGGTGGTGGGTTCTTCTTCCGTCGATCTAGGGTTTGGGGTAGGCCTAGGGTTGCGGAAATCGAAAGGGCGAGGGGCAGAGGGGGGTGACGCGCTAGAGAGGAGGGGGGGGCTCGCGCTCGAGGCGGTGCGTTGGAGGGCACGTCAGTGGAGGAGGCGGTGGCGCCCGCCTTAAGGCGACGGCGAATGATCAGGGGGGGTGCTGTGAATCGTGATCCTCCCTTTTCTTTTTCTTTTTTTTCTTCGATGGTTCTGAAATGATTTCGAACGGGGGAGGGGCCTGAGAGTATAGAAAGAGAGAGGAGAGATAGTTTTTTTAATTTGATTACTCAATAGCAACTTTTTACTTCGACCTCTAAACGAGACCCACTGCCTGTCATCCATAGCTAATTACCCCCATTCCGAACACAATGGGATATGTATCGTAAGCTGATTCGATCGTTTCGATCCGTTTTCGTCAAAATCAAAATATAACTCTATATTTTGAATTTGAACGCGCATTTCAATTTACCGGGGCCACATACGGACTCTAAAAATTCCCGAAAAATATTTTCTAGCTTCGTATTGATGATACGGTCCTAACAAAACTAATTTCGTCTAATTCTGAGACCATTTGAAAAATGGTCATTTTCCAGTTGATTGGAATCAACTAAAACTGGTCAAACGCATTTTCCTTTGCTATGCTCACATATTGATTCAAAAAATTACGAATTTTGAAACCTAGCAATAATTTGACATCCCGGATCCAACAAAAGTGGTTTTGTCGAAAACCGAGGTCGTTTGGAAAATTCCCATTTTTAAGGGCCAGAATTCCATAGCGACTATTCTGAATTTTCAACTGGACATATCTTTTGATTCCCTCTATGAAATTTCGATTTTTCGGATTCGTTGAAAAGATATCCTCAAGTAGATTCAAATATTTTTGGTTTTGCTAAAATCTGGTTTATTTTGCACCCGGTACATTCATTTGAAGTTTGAAATCGAATTTTCGAACTACCGCACCATTTACAATTCCTTTTATAATTTAAAATAAATATTTATATTCTAACGACGATCTATATAAATATATACGTTCGAATTCTATTCAAAATAAATTTCTCATCATTATTATTTAAAATAATTCATTTTAAATATTCAAAATTCATTAAAATTGCCAAAATAAAAAATTTTAATTGGCTCAGAATTTCCGGGTTATTACATATAATATATATATTATATATTTCGTTGATTTCCATTTAAAACGTATTTTATAAATCGTTTTAAATTCGTTTTCAAAACGATTTCAACTTCATATTCAATTTTAAATCAAAATTTAATATTCCATATCATTAACACGTAAATGATGATATTTTCAAAACATTAGATTTTGAAATCACTTCCTTTTTTATATTCATTATAAAAATGAACGAAATCGATATAAATATTGTGCACGTCAAAATGGGGTTAATTTAATCAACAAGGCTTTATATATTTAAATATTTTCGTGTCCATCCTTAATCGGACATCAAAATCATATTTTGATCCATTACTGAATATCATTTTAAAATATTAGTTATTTTAAAATATTCATTACTCATCATTTTAAAATATTCTTTAATTTAAAATATTCGTTCTTTCCGAATTGGAATCAGACACAGTCAATTACCATATAATTTTATTTGTATGGATTTCATACACACATGTACACAACAATAATCGAACACAGTCAACCATCATCCAGAGTGCATTACACAACTGCATAAGCATTAAATACCAATAATTAACGCTTACAACAGTCTGTCAACCCATCGATTTCTACTACACATAACCATCACAATCAATTTCCATAACACAATAGAGTCAAACAAGTCGTCCATGATCTGTGGACGGCAGGGAGCAGTTCATATATACAGTTATGAAATAAATAACTGTACAAGAAATTTTAGTGAGGAGTTCTAACCTTTGGTTTTCACTCCGCCGTTTTATTTCAGAATTTCAGAACAGTCCGGATTTTCCCGAAACTCCAACGCGGTCTTTTTTTCACGCTGTTCATAGTAAAAATCATATTTTTAATATGATGTTTATATTATAAAAATCACATTTTTATATCATTATTATATACATAAAAATCATAATTTTATATTGAAACTATATACATAAAAATCATATTTTTATTTTGAAACTCTATACATAAAAATCATATTTTTATTTTGAAACTCTATACATAAAAATCATATTTTTATATTGCTCTCTTCATAATAAAAATCACATTTTTATTATATAACTTCATGTATAAAAATCGCATTTTTTAATTGGTAATACATATATAAAAGTCGAATTTTTATAATGCTAGTTTGTATATAAAATCACATTTTTATTTCAAATCTATATATATCAAAATCCAATTTTTCTTCGCTATATGAATATATAAAAATCCAAGTTTCTTCGCTATGTGAATATATAAAAATCCAATTTTTCTTCGCTATATGAATATATAAAAATCCAATTTTTCTTCGCTATATGAATATATAAAAATTCAATTTTTCTTCGCTATATGAATATATAAAAATCAAATTTTTATATTATAGAAAATCATAACTTTATATTATTAAAAATCATATTTTTTTATTTTAAAAATCAAATCTCTTCACACTTGTTCTAGGATACTACTGATCATATCTCTAACGAGTCATTCTTATTGGATACTGCTAATCCAATCTCTGATGAATTCTTTCGTTTGGTTCTAATGTGTCTTGTTATCGAGCTCTGTAAACCAAAGCTATGATACCAACTTAAACGACCCAAACTTCCCCAAAAGGGAAAGCCCAGATTGAGTTGAGACCACGACAAATCAGAACACAAACAGAACATTTCATTTCTTATTACAACAATTTACATCAAAGTATAAGAATATACATTTGATAAATATCAGGGATTTACAAATTACGATGTAGCGGAAAATAATATAAAACACAACTGAAAGAGATATACAGATACAAAGCTTTTCGAATATCATTCCAGCTGTAAACCAGGATCCTGTGAATATAAATCTGCAAAAACCCAACTACTAGCTGCCCGTGTGAAAAATAGGGGCACATAGAGTTTAGGTTAAAACAATAAACTCCAGGTCAGTCACATGGCTGTTATGAGAACTAAAACAGTTATTAAATCTTTACTTTAAAAATACAGTAAATCAAGGGACCATGCCGTATACCATGGAACGAGTTTCCTCCCAAGAATACCAGTGCATAGAATAAACAGCGCAATGCTTTTTGGAAAAATGAAGCTATTATAAGGCCCAGCTCCCATCACGTAATGCAAGCCATAGGATAGGGTTTTCCATTATAATAGCCAAACATGCTTGGTACGTTTAAAACAAATCATTTGATAATATTATAAGTACGTAGTGTATAAAACAACTTCAAATATAAATGTATCAATCGTAAGCGACATGGGTACCGTCTATCATGTTGCCAATACTAGGCTCTACAATGAAAACCGAAATGTCACGTATTGGAAATTGGATTTCCGCCATGAGTGGATGCAAGGGATGTACTCCTCGCCGGCTTCGAGAAACTCTAGCAAGTGCCTCAGGGTAACACACAGCGATCCCTTGGATCCTCCAAGGCCGGTCCACACATAGCGGATTGGATATACCTGAACATATGTTTCCCGGTCCTATATGACCTATCCATCGGCTCCGTAGAGACCGATATATCCGAGGCACCTCGCATTCCAACAACCACACTGGTAAAAATATAAAAATGTCAGGATTGCAAAACCCTGACACCACCCATAGCTAAAAAGAAATGTCATGTTCTCCTTGGGTCCCGTATCCCGTTTTTAACTCATACCGAGATGTGAGGCTCGCGAATTAACGCTATACACAAAGCTATGCCATTTAAGGCCATGCTTTGATCGTCAACCACAAGACTCTGCTTTTCAACAGAAGCCTTGATCATTTACCACTCAGGCATCCCACACAGGCAATTCACGCCATGCGACTGATGTCTATCGATACATAACCTTTGAGCTCGTACGACTCAGAGAAGGGCGTTAAGCAATAGAATAAATTCTTCTCCGCCAAACAGATATATATTTAATAGAGATCAATCAACACAGAATAAAATCCAATGTCGTACACACAGTCCATTTACAAGTTCGTTCTGGGTCTGAACGAAACCAGAGGCATCTTATTCCTCGTCCCATATGTCCAATACAGGAGAGAGGTCCTCGCATATCCGGTCGATCTCCAAGTACGTCTGGATGATCACCACTTATTACCTTGTCTTGGGTGTACAACCCAATCAAGACATCAGTAATCATCCATACGATGTAAAGACCTCCCATCTTCAATCACCGTCTTCATCGTTGACTTATCCCCGAATCAGTTATTTAGAATGGGTATAAACCCGGCCTTTCCGAATAACTCGCATATATAATAAATAAGTGTTATAAAAACACAACATATGCCTCATTCCAATTCAGAATATTCTTTTATTCAAATACTCACTTTCTTAGGGATATGTTCCCATTAAATTTATCAAAGATAAATTCTTTAAAATTTATTCTTTACTCTTCCTTTGGATATCATTCAAACCATACTAAGGTTTTCCAAACTAGTCGGGATTAGCGCACCTTACCGAAGTAATTATTTGTTTAATTTCCCAATCCCAACCTATTCATCCCATGGAGCAAAACTGGTCATACTCCATATCTAACACCACGGTGTTATTGGTAAATTTAATTACCATTTCATGTTCTAATCTAATTAAAGATTTAACTATCGCTAGGAGCAAAACTAGTGATACTCCATTCTCGATCATTCCCAAATTTGATAATTTAAATTATCAATTCCCATTTCTTTTTTTTTATTTCATTCATTGACTAAAGAGGAGAGAGGGAGGGGAGAGGAATTATATAATTTTATATAATTATTTTATTTTACAATTCCAAAAGTAACCTTTTCTTTCGAACTCTAAATCGAACCCACTGGTTGTCGTCCCTAGCTAATTACCCCCATTCCGAACACAATGAGATATGTTTCGTAACGCAATTCGGCTGTTACGAACATTTTCCGTTAAATTTAAAATATAAATCAATATGTTTTAAATTCAAACGCATATTTTAATTTATCAGGGTCACATACTGACTCCAAAATTTCCAGAAAAAATAAATCTGGCTATGTTTTGACAATACGGTCCTAACAAAACTGATTTCATCAAATTTGGAGACCATTTGAAAAACTGTCATTTTCCAGTCAATTGAATTCAAACTAAAATGAAAAAAAACACATTTTCTTTTGCCACGCTCACATATTAATTCCAAAAATTATGAAAACTGGAATCTAGCATGAATTTGACATTCCGAATGCAATAAAAGTGGTCTCATCAAAAACGGAGGTTGTTTGCAAAATCGCTATTTTTAAGGGCTATATTTCCATAACGACTATTCTGAATTTTCAAATAGACATAACTTTTTATTCCCGCTATGAAATTTCAATTTTTCAGATCCGTTGGAAAGATATTTTCAAACAGATCCAAATATTTCTGGTTTCACTAAATTCCGGTTTATTTTGAATCATGTACATTAATTTGAAATTTGAAATTTGAAATCGAATTTTCAAACTACTGCTCCATTTCCAATTCCTTTTATAATTAAAATAAATATTTATATTCTAACTTCGATTTAAATAAATATATTTGTTCTAATTCTATTCAAAATAAATTTCTAGTCGTTATTATTTAAAATAAATCATTTTAAATATTCAAATTTCATTAGAATTGCCAAAATAAAAATTTTAAATTGGTTCTGATTTTCCGGGTTGTTACAATAATGTACTTGACATTAACAATAAGTGGATTAAATTTAGTGATATAAATCCAATATACCTTTAGTATTACCGGTTAGCCTAGTAAACAAGAAAGTATATCAAAACTCCATAATGATGGAATTTTGAGATCATTTGATTTTGAATTATATGAAGAATACAGATCTGGTTTATTAGGCAAAATAACTTAATCACCTCTCACGTAACACGGTGAACGAGTGATAAGTATTGGGTCTCGTTCATAATAATGTATATGGAGCGTTGAATACATAAACTAGAGGTAGATTTTAATTACTTCATTATATTTACTGATGATATCAGTAGATACAGATATGTGTAACTTATGAAATACACATCAGAATCCTTTGAAAAGTTCACAGAATTAAAAGTGGAGATAGAAACCAATTTTAATAGAAAATAAATACTTTTTGAACAGATCGAAAAGGAATATTTAAGCCAATGATTTAATGACTATCCAGACAAGTTTGAAATTGTTTCACAACTCACTTCATCTAGAACACCATAATGGAATGGTGTGTCTGAAAGGAGTAATCACACCTTATAATATTTAGTATGATTAATGATAAGTCATAAAGATCCTCCGACAAATTAAATTTAGAAAAATTGCATTTAGTCCTACTAAAATGATTTTGAAGACGCCATATAAGATACGGACCAGGAAATATCCTATTGTGTTTATAGCATAGATTTGGATGCAAGGCGTTTATTGAACGCCCTTCCTCTAATAAGATAAGACCCAAATAAGATAAATATTTTGTGAAATATCCACAAGATATAAATGGATATTGTTTCTATAAATTCTCTGAGAATAAAATGTTTATTGCTCAAATTGGTATCCTTTATAAAGGAGAACCAGTTTCTAAAATACCGATAGGAATGAAATAGAAGTCGAAATATCTCGAAACCACAAAATGTCATTGAATCTAGTGTAGACAAGAAATTGAGTGGGAGTGAGACAATAATTCTAGTGTTATTTGATAACACATTAATTATTGTAAATTATGTTAGTTTTAAAATAAGAAATAAGTACTGATTCTAAGAAAGAAAATGTTTGGATTAAGAAGTTCATTATAGAACTTAATTCATTGTTGATACAATGATATCCATTGCAATAACAATACGGTTGTTGCTCGGGCCTAAAACATTAAACTCATTATCGATCCAAACATATAATTAAGAAATATAATTCCTATGCGAAGTTGTTCACAGAGGAAATGAACACATCTACAAAGTTACAAAAGTCGAAATGTTGCAGACCTACTGAATTAAACTCTGTCGCAACAGAAGTTTAATATTCACACTAGTTACATGAGTATACGATATGTGAATGATTGACTCTAGTGCAAGTGGGAAATTGTTAGAGTTTATGCCCTAGAGGCAATCCATTTGATGAGATTGATAACACTGTTGATGTTGTTATTTTATTTGGAATAAAATAATATTCTACTATATTATATTTACTGCGTAATATAAATATTAATATATTAAAAGTCCTTAGAATTATAATACGGAATTATATAGTTCAAGTAAGTGACTTGAACTTGAGATTATATAATATACTGACTATTATAATTCTAAAATGTCCCTAGTTAAGTTTTATTGTTTATATAAAGGACAACAATAAAATGTTGAGACTAGTATGTTGATTGACCGATGATCCCATCTCATTGATCATTAATATACGTGATATTAATGTCAAAACATAAATATGTATTAGAGAATATTGTATTGGGCTGACCCACCGTGAGATAACTACATGGAATATAATTAACAGTATCATAAGTTATTCTCGTAGTGACAGTGATATGTAATGGTCCTTAGACCTGAAATCATTATAATTTTATTCGAGGATATTTGTGCTTTCATATCATCTAAAATTATTCGTAACAGAGTAAGATAACAGTGATTATTGGATACATCTTGAATTGAATGAAAGTTATGAATGATCTAGATGGAATTTAACCCTATGATATATTTGTAGTGATATCCATGGGCCTCTTGATTGAGTGAGACTGTGAAATGCATGGCCATGCTAAAATATTGATTTGTTTTAAACAGTCTACTCATCAATCAAGATAAACGGATTAAATTATAACGAGGATGATACGATCCATGCCTCTAGTTTAATCCTGGATATATTGGTTAAAAGGATTATATTACATTAATACACTGTCCATGGAAAGGTTGCATCGAATTGTTGATCTTATTATAACTTGGGTAGTAGCGACATATTGCTAGATGCCGATCACTGTTTACAATTTTAAATACGATTTAAAATCATTGCCAACATTGTAATAACCTATAGGGTCACACATACAGAACATAACAAAGGGTAAGCCATTCAGTGAATGAATAGAATTTCAATCGGTTGATATTTTATTTTGGCATTGAATTGGTATAAGGGTTATCTACCTAAATTTATAAAAAATATTTATTACAAAAGCGGGTACACGCTACCTTTAAAGTAATAATATACGGTATCCATAAAATTGGGGATAAGATCCAAAAGATAAAAACCCTAGCAATGGCGGCTAGCACCGCACCTTTTATTCTTTTTCAATTTAGTTGAAAGAGAGTGCGTTCTCGTGGATATCTATGGAGGCATGGCGATTGACATGCTAAGATCCGACGCGTCTAAACCTCCTACCAGATCGAAGTTCAACTAATTCTTCATGGATTAATCAGGTATGAAATCGAAATCGAAATTGATTTTAATATACTGTTCCTACATAGATCCTTATTTTAATCGTTAAGTGGTTTAAAATGGATGTCGATTAGATCGAAAAATTCCTACAAAGCGTTATAACACTAACGCTTAATAGTGTGTGTTCTAAACTACACATCCATCATAACAAACATCAACCATAATTAACCACTAATAATCCATCACTATATTTAAATTAGTCTAACTACTAAATAAATATATTAACCATGGTTAAAGAGTTCTCACCTAACAGCTTTCCAATTCTTCAAGGTAGGCGAGCCTAGCTAAGCGAACCGTCGGCAGTATTTCGGCACAACGTCTTCTTCACCAAAATATATATAATATAATATACACTAATATCTCTCTCTTTATATTATAAAAGGAGGAGGATGAAGACAAATTTTGGCAAGGTGGTGATGGAAAAGAGGAAGACTTATGCCATGGAAACCATGGCCATAAGCTTCAAGAAGAAGGTGGAAAGGAGGAAATGGAATGGAATGGTAAGAAAATGGAGAAAAGGCCTCCTTATATAGGAATGGAGAGTTAAGGAGGTAATGACACCTAAGGGGGCAAGTGGAAGGCATGCACGGAGGGAGGCATGCATGGAGGGAGGCATGCAAAAATACAAGTGTAAGGACACTTGTCTTAAGGAGAGAAGGTGAACTTTTGGTAGCATTTTCCCTTAAATGCTATGAAAACTAAGGGCAACACTTAATTCTAATGATACTAATTCTGTTTATGGTTTGCCAAATCCGATCGAACGACAAAAAGTATCAATAAATCCAAACTTATTAATAATCATTCTCATTTATAATTCAAATAAAACCTTTTAACCGTATATATTTATGTCAAATTCAAATTTAAATTCAAATTAAGTAATAAAAATTCCAATGTTAAAAATTCGGGATCGTTACATTCACCCACCCACCCCCCCCCCTAAAAACTTTTCGTCCTCGAAAAGGATGACGAGTAAATTTAAACTCCTATACCAATTTTAAATTCCCATTTCTCTCTTAACATATTGGAAATGTAATGGTCAAAACAAGGGCCCGTATCATTCTCAAGATACTCTATCTGATTCTCATTAAAGGTAGAGTCTAAAGAAATTTCTATAATCTTGTGATTACTAGGGTCATCACTATTCATGTTCATAATCGAATTTTCTGAGTTAGACCCAGAGCTGCTACCACTACCACAAAGGAGAAACTAGGATAGATACTAACTAGTACTTAGATGTCTACGACCCTAAGAAATTTAGAAATTACCTTTCTAACTTACTACTAAAGTTATGGAACCCAAGGTTTACTTAACAATTTAAGTCAAACTATAAGACTAAGGGTTCATGCCTCATATTGGTTAGATTTCAACAATATTTTGTATCTAAATTCTCAAATAAATATTCCTTTTGCCAAATCATCCAATTATCTTGAAAAAAAATAACATTTTGGATAAATTCTTTATTTGAAACTCTTTTGCACTTAATACATATTTAAATAAGAGATAATTCGAAATACTTGTTTCAATTACAAAACTACTTCATTAATCCATTTATCCATGGTTTCGTCAAGACAAGGAAAAAAGAAGATTCAGAAATAGAGTTGGACAATATCCAAGTATGACAATTAGGGAGATAGTGATTATCAAAAGATGACAACGAGTCAAGATAAACCAAATGACAAGCAAAGAATTATATTTCGAGAATACTCATCCTATTTCCAATAGTTTCCAATCCTATTTATACTCATTTTAGAATTCATACTTTGAATTCCTTACCCAAAGTATTCTAACATCTATCAAAATAATCAAGGGTCTTAAATTTACCAAACCAGGGTCATTCTTATTCTTATTTACTGACCCAGAATTTATTAATAGATTATTCAAATTGGCAACTGAATTTTATTTAAATACTAGTGCAATCTAACATTCCCTTAATTTCCTTTTAGGGGTCTATAATAACCCGAAAATCTGGGCCAGTTTAAAATCTTTATTTTGGCAATTTTAGCGAATTTTGAATATTTAAAATGAATTATTTTAAATAATATCGACGGGAAAATTTATTTTGAATAGAATTACAACGTATATATTATATACGTCGTCGTTAGAATATAAATAATTATAAAAGGAATTGAAAATGGCGCGGTAGTTCGATAATTCGATTTCAAACTTCAATTGAATGTACCGGGTGCAAAACAAACCGGATTTTAGTGAAACCAAAAATAATGGAACCTAATTGTGAATATCTTTCCAATGAATCCGAAAATTCAAAATTTCATAGCGGGAATCAAAAGATATGTCCAGTTGAAAATTCTGAATAGTTGCTAAGGAATTCAGGCCCTTAAAAATGGACATTTTGCAAACGACCTCGGATTTCGACGAAACTAGTTTTGTTGGATCCGCAGTGTCAATTTATTGCTAGATTTCAATTTTCATAATTTTTTGAATCAATATGTGAGCGTGGCGCAGTTAAACGTGTTTGACCAGTTTCAGTCAATTTTAATCGACTGGAAAATGACCATTTTTCAAACGGTCTCAGAATTCAACGAAATTAGTTTTGTTAGGACCGTATTGTCAATACGAAGCTAGAAAATATTTTTCTGGAATTTTTAGAGTTCGTATGTGACCCCGGTAATTTGAAAGATACGTTTAAAATTGAATATACACTGATTTATAATTTGATTTTGAGAAAAACCTATCGTAATAGCCGTATTGGCCTATGAAACATATACCATTGTGTTCGAAATGGGGGTAATTAGCTAGGGGCGATAGTCGTCGGGTTTGAGTTGGGAATCGAATAAAAAGGTTGCTTTTTGAAATAAATTAAATTGAATATATATATTAATTATAATTAAAGCCCCTATTTCCTTTCCTATTCCCCCCGTTGACCAGTTCAAAACCGAAGTAAATAAAAAAAAGGGGGGAGATGGACGACGGAGCCCTAGCCGCCAGAGACGATGCCGCCACCGCCGGCCGCGGCCTCCCCCAGTCCGGCGCCTCCTCCTGCTACGCCTCCTTCCCCCTTTTCCTCCTTTCCCTCGCAGTTCGAAGGCCGAACCCGACGCCCAAGCCTGACGCCACCCCGTTCAACCCTGACGCCGACCGCCTTGCCCTGCCACCACCTCCGCTGCCCTCGACCCTCCCTCTTCCGTGCCCTTCGAGAAGCACTGGACCCAAATCGATTTGAAAACCGCGCCCCAATGCCTCCACCATCGAGACCGCCACCTGCTCTGACCTGTGCCACCCCGGATGGCGCGCCCACACCCCCTCCGACCTCAGACAATGGCTCTCCCCGCCGAGTCCCCAACCACAGTGAGTTTCTCTTTTATTTTACATGTTCATTTAATTGTTTTATTCATTTTTCTTTTTAGTTATATGTTAAAACATAGTTTTTAAAACCTGATTTTAATATAATGTCATTGTTTTAAAATGAAATTTATTTATGTATCTATATATAAATAGTTTGAAAATAAAGAAAGATTATATTTTTATAAAATAGTATTGAAAACAAGAATAGCAATGTTTTGAAATACAAACTGGAATTTGATTTTGAAAATATAATTTTTTCCATATAAAAAGAATTGATTTTTCCACGTGAAAAGAATTGGTTTTTAGAACTAGAAAATAATGATTTTTAAAAACAAGAAAGGTATGATTTTGTTTATGGAAAAGATTAGGCTTTTCATTGTAGAAAGAGACGATTTTTCTATATTGAATAACGAAGTAAAAATTCGATTTTTATATATTGAATAATGAAGTAAAAATTCGATTTTTATATATTGAATAACGAAGTAAAAATTCGATTTTTATATATTGAATAGCGGAGTAAAAATGTGATTTTTATATATGTAGAGAATACGGGCAGTGAAAAGTGACAAGAGGCAAGAACGACGAAGATTTCTACATAAGAAGAATCGTGATGTTGGATTAGCAATTCTGTGAGAACTCCTCACCTTTATTTTTATTTCTAGTTATATATATATATATACTAGGATGCAGACGGTGCTTATTAGAAGCACCCGACACCATTGTTTGAAACCATGTTTACTTGGTTGTTTGAGTGATTTGACTGTTTGGTTGAATATTGGTTTGCGGAGTGAAATAAATTGAATGATTGGGTTTGAGTATGACGTGCGCCGTTATGAGGCGAGGGGTAAGGCTCGACCTTATCCCAGTTTGGTATAGCGCCGTTATGCCGCCGAAATTTTCTAAAAATAAGTTAGAAAAATAAAGATAACATTTTATTTAATAAATGAACCGAATAGAATATTCATAGGTTGAATAAAATAGTTTGATCGTTAAAAATATAATTTTTAACGTGAATGTGAATAAATAAATATTCATTTACAAACCGGACGGTTTGTTTATGTACACCTATTTGAAGGACATTGATTGGGACGATAAATTTTACACATCGCCCAACTGCACAAATAAAATCTGTGTTTGATTGTTTGAAACCCCACACGGGTATTGGGATGACATTTGACGTACACTAATCCCGATTGTTTAGGTGTATGTCGATCGATTGATTGACAGACTGTTATAAGCGTTGAATATTTATATTTGATGCTTATACAGTGTAGAATGCACTTTGGATGATGGTTGATTATTCATCGTTGTTGATATATACATGTGTTGTAGAAAATCCATATAATTAACGTTATATGGTAATTGATTGGGCCTCATTCCAGTTTCGCAATAGAAATATTTGAAAATAGAATATTTGAAAAAGGAAATATTTGAAAAGAAATATTCGAGATAGAAATATTCGAAATAGAAATATTTGAAAATAGAAACATATGAAGCCGTGTTGGTTAGATTGACGCCATTTTGACGTGAACGATATTTATATCGATTTTATTCATTTCGAAATGAATTGAATTGAAAACGATTTCGAAATGAATTGAATTGAAAACGATTTCGAGATGAATTGAATTGAAAACGATTTCGAAATGAATTGAATTGAAAATGAATTTGATTTGAATATATAACGAATTTGAATTGAATATATAACGAATTTGATTTCAATGGAATATATAACGAATTTGATTCGAATAGAAAACCAATTTGAATTGAATCGAATAGAAAACGACTTTGGAATTGAATTGAATTGAAAACGAATTCAAATTGAACTGAAAGCGAATTGAAATGAATTCAAATTGAATTGAAATTTGAATTGAATAGAAATGAATTTTAAAACGAATTTATAAAGAAGAATTCAATTTTGATTTGAATTGAAATGGAAGTTGAAATTGCTTTTGAAACGAATTTAAAACTATTTATATAATTCGTTTTAAATAGAAATCGATGAAATATATATTATATATATTATATATAATATAATGGCCTGAATAGAACGCGCCGCGCCGCGGCAGTTCGCGGATTTGGACCATTGACTTCGAACGGATATTACGGGAGATCCGACCGTCGGATTCTCCTAAAACCGGAACCGTTAGGTTCGTATCGAAAAGAGCTTTCTAACGAATAGTAGAAATTAGAAATCTAACGGTTGGATTTGGAAATATGTCCAAATCAAATTTGAAAAAGGTCGCTGTAAGTGCAGTTCGATGGCCATTGATGGAAATCGACTGTACGGGCCTTGATAAAATTATTAAAAATAGTAATAATTTGTGTAAAATCATAAGAAATGATTTAGAAAGAATTGGGATGAAAAACTCCATATTTGAAAAGATAAAAATAGATTTTTATCGAAATGAACTAGCTTTGAACTAGAATTATAATTCTATTTTTTTAAATAAACAAATTGAATTAGAAAAGGGTTTTAAAAATAACCAGAATTTCCAATAATTGCATTGGAATGGATTTGAATCGAAATTGTCTTCGGAATATTTCGATGTTGGATTTCGTGATTATACAGATATTGTTATGGAAATTTGAAAGATATATATATATCGTTATTTCCAATACGATATTTGTTGGTCGTAGAATTTGATATTGAATATAAGCCGATATATTTTCTATTCAGAGCCTTGTGTTTAATATCAAATGTGATTTGGGTTTGTCGTGAATGGTGTCTTCACTAACACTGTTCTTGAACCCAGTTGAGAAAAGATTAAATCTTTTTGTTTAGATCTAATGAAGTGTACCAATTAAATAATATTTAATTGGAATTGAATTGATATTGATTTTTGGGTTTATCGTGGACAGTGTTTTAAATAACACTCGTTCTTTAACCCGATAATTAATGGAAGGTGATTTTGGGTTTATCGTGAACCGTGTTTTAAATGACACTGATTCTTTAACCCAGTTAACGATTAAAACTAAGTGGAGTTTTAATGAATCTTTAATTAGATTGAAATGATCGAGAACGGAGTATCACCAGTTTTGCTCCAGGCGATAGTTAAATCTTTAATTAGATTTGAACGTGAAATGGTAATTGAATTTACCGATAACACCATGGTGTTAGATATGAAGTATTACAGTTTTACTTCATGGGATAAATAGGTTGGGATTAGGAAATTAAAACAAATGACTACTTCGGTAAGGTTCGTTAATCCCGACTAGTTGAATCAAAATTCAAAAGAAGATTAAAGAATAAATTCAAGGAATTTATCTTGGATAAAATTCATGGGAACCTTTCCCTATGAATGTGAAATTTAGAAACTAACTGTCGGTTAGCTAAGCAGAATGGTTTTTTGGATATTGATCTGATGTTGGTTTCGGCCTTCGGGGTTAATATTTGGGGAATTATTCTCTTGGTTAATTTACGGTTAGTGACTAATGAATTGGAATGAGGCGTATGTTGTGTTTATGTAACACTTATTTAAAATATACGCGAGTTATTCGGAAAGACCGGGTTTATCCCATTCTGAATAACTGATACGACGATAAGTCGAAGATGAAGACGATGGTCGAAGACCGGAGGTCTTCACGTCGTTTGGGTGATTACTAATGATCTTGATTGGGCTGTACACCCAAGAAGATGGAAACAGTTGGTGATCGTCAAGACGTACTTGGAGATCGATGGATATGTGGGGTACTAGGTGCCTCCGGTTTCGTTCAGACCCAGAACGGACTTGTAAATGGACTGTGCATCTGACATTGGATTTTAGTCCGTGTGGTTGATCTCTATTAAATATATATCTGTTTGGCGGCGGAGAATTTATTCTCTTGCTTAACGCCCTTCTCTGAGACGTACGAGCTCAGGGGTTATATATTGATGGATATCAAACGCATGGAGTGAATTGCCTGTGTGGCATGCCTAAGTGGCAATTGATCGAGGCTTCTGTTGAAAAACAAAGTCTTGTGGTGATGATCAAAGCACAGCATGTGTGGCACAGCTTTGTGTAACGTGAATTCGCGAGTTTCGCACCCCGGTTGTGAACCAAAAACGGGAGACGGACCTCAGGGAGGGCATGCGTTTCTTTCTAGCTAGGGTGGTGTCAATGACCTACCAGCCCTGACATTTATATACTTTTCACCTGTGTGGTTGTTGCTGTTGCGAGGTGCCTCAGTTTGATCGGACGATCCGGGTCCGATGGAGTCATTCGTTGGCTCATTTACGCCCCAAAGGGCGGGGAAACGTAGTGTTCAGGCATAATAATCCACATCGGTGGACCGGCCCTGACGATCTAAAGGGTTGATGCGTTCTGATCCTGAGGCTCGGGCTAGAGATTCTCGAATCGGTTGAGGACTATCTTTTGCCTCGGTTCACAGATGGAAATCCAACTTCCAAATACGTGATTTTGCGGTTTTAATTGTAGAACTAGTATGGCGACATGATATATGGTACCCATGCCGCCTATGATTGATACTTATGATTTGAAGTTGTTTTATACACTATACACTGATAATAGTATCAAATGATTTGTTTTAAAACGTATCAAGCATTCTTTAGCTGTTATAAGGGAAAACCCTATCCCCCGGCTTGCGTTGCATTGTGTGATAGGACCTGGGTCTTATAACAGCTTCATTTTTCTTTATTTAGCATTGCGCTGTTTGTTTTATGCACTGGTATCCTTGGGAGGAAACCCGTTCCGTGTTATACGGCGTGGTCCCTTGATTTACCTATATTTAAAATAAAGATTAATAACTGTTTTAGTTCTCACACCAGTCACATGACTGACCTGGAGTTTATTGTTTTAACCTAAACTCTGGGTGCCCCTATTTTGACACGGGCAGCTAGTAGTTTTGGTTTTGCAGATTTATATTCACAGGATCCTGGTTTACAGTTGGAACGATATCCGGAAAGCTTTGTATCCGTATATCTCTTCTAGTTGTGTATTGTATTATTTTCCGCTTCTATGTAATGTATTGTAATCTCTGATATTTCTGTGTAATATTGATTCGTTTGTAATCTGTATATTCTTGTAATCTGATGCATTGTTGTAATATACAATGAAATGTTCTTCCGTCTGCGTTTTATTGTGTCGTGTTCTCAAAACAATCCGCTCTTTCCCTTCTCTTCGGAGACCGGGGAAGTTCGGGTCGTTTCAGGGTCTCGCTTACCTAAGTTATTCTCTACCATATAAGTTTACAAATACCTACAAATTTATGAGTTAAGGAAAGTTTCTAATATTTCCATAAGTTAATTTCAACTCATAAATTCTATTATAATTTAAAAACACATTGATTAGATGCTCTCTCAAACATAATTTTCCGAAATCTCATTCTAGGGTATTCCTAACCCTATCTCTAATGAGATATTATAACTCTGATGAATCTTATTTTTGTTCAAATATGTCGTACCCCATTGCTTTGTGTAAACCAAAGCTCTGATACAAATCTGTAACGACCCGGCTTTTTGACTGGTTTTCGCCGATAATTAAACCAACTTAAACCATTCATAAAGACGAATAGTTAGGGGTACTTACGTATTTGCACAAAAATAATAGAACTTTTCATTTCATTACCATAATATAACATCAGAGTTACAAGGAATACAACAGAGTATATTGATTGCATAGCGGAAGAATACTAACTCAGCGAAAGAATGTGAATGTTCCAAAACATATAGCTCTAGCTAAAACCAGCTTCCTGCTCCAACCAACTCCAAGGCTATATCTGTGAACCGAACTACTAGCTGCCCGTGTGAAAATTATGAGCACCCAGAGTTTAGGTGAGGGAATAATAAACTCCAGGTCAGTCATGAGACTGGTGTGAGAACTCAAAAACAGTTGTTATTTAGGATTCATTTTAAAGTTGGGTAATTCAATGGACCACGCCACTAACGCAGAACGGGTTTACTCCATATGAATTCCCATGCATAGAAATACGCTATGAAATTTTGAAAAATGAAACTACCATAAGGTCACGCGGCACACACACAATGCAAACGCACACATGGGCAAGGTTTCTCCTTATGATAGTCAAAAATGCTGGATACGTGAAAATCATCTTTCAATACTATAATATAGTGTGAAAAATCTTTCGAAAATAAATGTATCAATCTTATCTAGCATAGATACCATATACTATAATGATGTATGGTATACAACAAAAATCGTACGGGCTCGTAGCGGAAATTGGATTTCCAACAAATGACTAGGCAAAGGAACTTCCTTACCGAACCGATGGGTACGCCTCTAGAGGGACGCCCTGAGAACCAAATCGGGCTCTCTGCTAACACGAGGCTGGGTTACCCCTTAACTGGGTAACTTAGAGCACGCCTGAGTATATCACTTCCTAGTCGTTACCTACCTTTAAACCGAGCACTCGCAACAACAACATCCATATAAATAGAAGTTATCCACATAGGTTAATACCTAGGCTCCATACCATAGTACATCTTTTATCTAGAAGGAAATGACTACCCTTAACCTTGCTGCATCTTTGTTGTTTTAGCCATTTACCGAGTTGTGAGGCTTGTCGAGGTCACAATATACACAAAGCCTCGCTTCAATAAGCCATGCTTTGATCATCCATAGCTCATAACATAAATTAAGTATGCCCACAACGCATCACTGATTTCCATCAATATATAACCTCTAAGCTCATACGTCTTAGAGAAGGGTGTTAAGCAAGAGAATAAATTCTCTGCCACCAAGCAGATATATATTTAACAAAGATCAGTGCTACGTAGTCAATTACAATGTCAGACACACAATCCATTCAATTCCATTCTGGGTCTGAACGAAACACCAATCTGAAATCTCCAAATATATTCAAACCTCATGCCACTTATAACCTCGTATCGGGTGGCCTACCCAACCGAGACATCGGCAATCAATCCAAACAATTCAAAGAATCTCGGTCTTCAATCGTCGTTTTCCAAGTCTTCAATTGCCCCCATAACGTCGTATTATTACTTGGAATGGTTTTCGAACATATATTTGATCCTGGTCTTTCCAAATAATAAGCGCAATTAAAAACACAATTATGGAACATACAAGCTTTCTACCCATCTCCTTCCTTCTTGAATTTTGTTAAATTAAACTTCTTCATTCTCAAATTATAACAAAATCCATATTTAACCTTTCTCTTTAAAAACACATCCCTTAAATCAAAGATAATTTAGCCTCAACGCCTTAGTTAATTTTCCATTTGATAACTCGTTATCAAAATCCAGTTTCCTTTGAAAATCCTTAATCCACATTTCAACCATAGTTTCCAATTAAATTGAATTTCCAACATTCCATTCTTTAATATTAACTAGAAGATTATACTTTCTTTCGAATTCCTCACTTTTAATTTCCTCAAATCAAAGATCTGATTAAATCCTCAAATTACGATATGAATCTCCATAACTCAATCTCATTGGGTTTCAAGAATGATATTATTGAAGATATGATTCATAACAAAACCCAAATCAATCGATATTGAACATAAGTTACACAGAAGTTGTATCTACTTATATTCGATATCAATTCTCATTATCAATGAATACTATAAGTGGAATAACTATATAATAATAATATCTTCCAAATTCCTCAAATAGTATACGTTTACACCACAGAATTTCATATCAAATATCTGAAGATTATTTCTATCAACTTATCCCGGTCAACTTAGGAAACTCGTATCTTAATTAAAAGACTTATTCAACTCTTTAACATTAGATCTGGATAGAAATTTCATCAACTTACCCTCAATATTAATCTCCGTACCCAACTAACACTATAAGCGGAATAACAGTGAACTACCTTTTAAATTCCTCAAATAGTAAGAGTCATCAACTACCGAATTAATATCAAACATCGGAAGATTTATCTCCAACCACATCCAAAAACTGAAAACCTGTTTTAATATAAAATAAATATTTTTAAATTCCATATAAAATATTTCCAATACTTTTGAACCTTTGAAAACATTCCACAAATCATTTAAAAATGATTACTTATAGTTCGGAAATAGTTTGCGGGTTAAAAACTTCAAAATAGATTATTTCCAAAGAAAGTATTACAAAAGCGTTACAAAAGCATTACAAAATAGTTATCTTAATTACTTTGATCAAAATATTGTTTATCTTAGTCAAAAATTAAACTTTACAATTAAATACATTTTTACATAATTTATAATGATTTTACCATTTTTTCCCATATTTTTAGAAACATTAAAAATGGCTGTTTGTGGTTATGGTCGATAATTTCTCTTACAGCGACCTTTTCCCGAAATGGGTTTAAACATAACTTGAAAATTATAACCCGAAATTAAAATCCGCTTTCACTCATTTAAAAGCTCTTGCTAATATAAATCAATTGTTTTTCGTTTCTTGGAAATCCGATTTAAATTGCAAAAGTTATAAGCGTTTAAAGTTTGTAACTACAATATGCAAATTGCCATTGTGCGACAAGCTCTATTTTGAATGAAATAAAAATTATTCTTCAGTACTTCAAAATACCTTAAAAACCAATATATACTCATGTAATTCATTTAAAACCATTTAAAGTAATTTACATTGACTTTCCAAATTATTTTAGGTTCAAAATTCAACTTTTATTTCTTACTAATCAAATTCCAATTTATTTCTACATTCAAGTAATTTCAAATTAACCATTCCATTCGTCGGATCAGTTAGGAATAGCCAGGGAGAGCAGGAAACTATATTTTCCAAACCCAATCCTAGACACTATCCTCTCTGTCATCCTAGAATGTTTCGGTTCTTCTTTATTCATTTAAAGAACTTTATCCACATATATGAATTCATACATATGGTCTTTCCCAATTATTAACCTTCAATTTCAATAATAATATTGTTTCTAATTACGAAGGAGATTTGTCGACCACCAATGTGATACCATAATTGTTGTGTCATAATGTGTGCAAAACAACATCAACAACCATTATAAACATCCACAACAACCATCATTAACATGATAAAATAAATCATAATTGTGCACAAGCGTTATAACACTAATGCTTAATAGTGTATGTTCTAAACTACGCATCCATTATACATCATAACAAACATCAACCATCATTAACCACTAATAATCCATCACTATATTTAAATTAGTCTAACTACTAATTAAATATATTAACCATGGTTAAAGAGTTCTCAACTAACAGCTTTCCAAATCTTCACGGTAGGAGAGCCTAGCTAAGCGAACCGTCGGACAGTATTTCGGCACAACATATTCTTCACAAAATATATATA
The DNA here is from genome assembly GCA_030737875.1 of Allium sativum. NCBI lineage: Eukaryota > Viridiplantae > Streptophyta > Magnoliopsida > Asparagales > Amaryllidaceae > Allium > Allium sativum. Next base: position 487,622,788 of record CM060920.1, on the reverse strand, counting down.
ATATAATATACACTAATCTCTCTCTCTTTATATTATAAGAGGAGGAGGATGAAGACGAATTTTGGCAAGGTGGTAATGGAAAAGAGGAAGACTTATGCCATGGAAACCATGACCATAAGCTTTAAGAAGAAGGTGGAAAGGAGGAAATGGAATGGAATGGTAAGAAAATAGAGAAAAGGTCTCCTTATATAGGAATAGAGAGTTAAGGAGGTAATGTGTAACGACCCGAGATTTTCGACCCCGAAAATCAACACAAAACTACCATGTTGACTATTCAGACATCAGAAATACCCGATCATTAATAGAAAGAAGTTAGAGGGTGAGAATAGATAAGATAGAAAATTAGAATAGAAGAAGAAGAAGATTACCACAGAATAGAATCAGAGTACTACGAATCTCACAGCGGAATGAATAATATATAATATATAACATAGCTTTGAAATAAAACAGTATACAATAACATTATCAGAGTACAACACTTACACACAGCGGAAATAACAATAGCTATATAATCCTGAAGCCTCCTGCTTCAAGCTCCTCCAAGTATATCTGTAAAGACCTGAACTACTTGACTCCCCGTACAAATTTGGGCACCCAAGAGTTTAGGGAAAACAAACAAAATAAACTCTGGGTCAGTCATGGGACTGGTGTGAGTAAAATCAAATCATTTGGTTTGACTTTTCAAAATCCTTTTCAAAAGAAAAGGTAATCGTAAGACCGATCCACACACAAACACGGATGGTTTTTACCTTATGATAACCAAAACACTTTTTGGAAATCAATACTTCTCTGATATTATAATAATGTCTAATCACAAGTAATTAGCAATCTAGCAGAACGCTTGCATCTCACGTTCCACATATATGGTATACAAACAAAACCGCGGGCGCTTATTGGAGATTGGATTCCGACTATGACAAGGTATGGGACCACCTGCCGATAGTGTATCTCTAGAGGCGAATACACTGGGTTCAACAAGAACGTCTTGCAACCCGGCCCACACATGATCGACCACTCATTTCGCTTGAGTGTATCGAATGTATATCACCAACGGTTGCGTGCTACCCACCGTTTCCCAAAAAGGGATAGCATCGAACATAGATAAAAGAAAGAAATGGATTTTCTCTAGATAGGTGATACACACCCTAATAGGAGCGACCCACTTAGCCATGCTGCCTGCCCAATTTCTGTCATTTCCCGGTTGATGAGGCTTGTGGTCATAATGTATCTTTGATACAACTGACCACCATTCACTTTGAATGCCACATCGTCATACACGCCAAATCACATATTGATTTCCCCAAAAATACCACAGGTATAAAGCTAAGAGAAACGAATTCCTCCGCCACCAAACGTAAGTACGTTTGAAGAGATCAACTTACGCAATCCATTAGATATACTCTGTTAGACATTCGTCCATTAACGTTGTCCTAGGACTGGACAAACCGAAGGCACTATTATGTAGATCCATCTTAGGAAATTTCTACCTAGGATCGCCAGGACAACTCTTGCTTAACTCCGTCTTCCATTATCTTCATCACATTTGATCGCAACGCTAAAGTCGATACAGAGTGGTTTTCAGATAATGAATCTGATCCCGGTCTCTCCGTATTGGCGACGGAAAAATGATCAAAAACTTCGATAGTCGGTGATTTTACTATCAAAGAAAAATAGGTGTGCAAACAACGATATTATTTCCAGATGGAAATTCTATCGACCAATCATCATGCAATATTTATTTCTTTGTATTAAATTATCTCTAATTTATCCATTACCCATTTATATATATACGTAAATTCTTATTTTCTACATTTTGAAAATATACTTTATTAACATTGGAACATTTCCAGATTTACTCCTTTTGCTTATTTTCTATATTATAAAACATTTCTGATCTTTATTTGGAAAACATTTCCAAACTCCTTCATTTGTTTTAAACCGATGTTTAAATAAAACATCCCTAAACCAATTCAAACCATTTCACCCATTGGCTCAATTCACTTAACCAATCTTCACTACCTAACCTTACCCATCCCTTAGTTAAAAACGAAGCCAATCAAGTTGGGGTATAATTACCTCTCAGAACTTAACGGAACGACATTTCTAACCTCGAAATAGACAAAGTTCACCTTTCAAAAACTTTAACACACTTCGAATAACTTATATTCTATTACTCTTCTCAAATCAACTATATTCGATAACTCTACTTCAAATAAGTGCTATTCGATAACTCTACTTCGAATAAGCGATATTTGATTACTTCCTTTTTACTAACTCTATTCAATCTACTAATACTCGACTATCTCGAACTTGATTAGTTGCATTTGGATAACTCTAATTCGATTTAACTTCAATCGATTTACTCGAATTGATTAACCATAACTGGTTAACTCTAACTGATTAACTCTGATCGATTAACTCTAACTCGACTAACTCGACTTAATTAACTCAACTTGTCTAACTCAACTTAATTAACTCAACTTGACTAACTCGACTTAATTAACTTCTATCGATTAACTACTATTTAATTCAACACCATTCGCTTGACTCTAGATCGCAGCGATCACAATGGTTACGCCTGATTCCCTCAGGAAACATCCGACCGCCGTAGGCTATCTGCAGCCCTGCGAATTACGCTAGCAGTCGTACGAAATGACAACTCATCCTGAATAACTATGTTCAATTAACTCTATCTGGTTAACTCTTTATTCGAATAACTAATATACGATTTAACTCCATTTGCCTAACTAATATTCGATTAATTCTATTCAATTACAAATACTTCCTTTTCTATTTGTCTATATTTATTTCATATAAATATTTATATAATTCCACTTATTTTCTAAATAAATATTTCCTTCTACAACTTTATTTATTTCTAAAATCTTATCTCCATTTAATCCATTCGTAAATATTTTACAAATGTTTTCCTTTCTATTTTTAATTTGTAAATGTTTTATCAATATTTTCCTTTTATTCCTTTTTACTCTTTGACTTTATAAACTTTCCCAATTTATTGGCTACTTTAAGCCTCCTTTTATATAAAATCCTTTGATTTTATATATATATATATATATATATATATTTTTATTCCCAATTATAGTTTGACATTTCCCTTTTTACTCCCAAGTATTACCTTTGGTATTTAAAAAGTACCAAATAACAATGATCCAACACACATAATCAACAACAGGTTATAAATCACGTCATATATCACGATATATGACAAATAGTAAAATAAATTTTAAGGAACCCAGTTGGGTCCTTCCAACCTGTTTACCTGCATCCACAGATGTTAATCAACATAAATAACACAAATATGAACTATTCTGATAAACAGAATCAATATTCGATTACGATATATATATATATCGTTATCGATATTTTCAACCAATTTAACTAGCAGTTCAACCAAACAACTGATACACAGCAAACAACCAGTATTTATCAGTTTTAAAAATACGTTAAAAAAAATATAAGTTGAGCAGAGTTAGTGAGAGATACTCACATTGGACGGTTATCGTTAAATAACGATAATTGGTCATTGATTTGATTCAGGCGTTTAATTTCACATAAATCCAAATGAGCTCTAATTTACTCCCGGTCAGTTCCATGGTGTAGCCACTGTCCATACGATCCTAACGGATCTTGTTTCGCTTAATTCTGACATCGTATGCAAAAGTTATGGTGTTATAACTCAATACACTATTTACAAAAGAATTTACTTAGATTTAAATTAAATTACGGTCTTTACCAAAACAAACCCGGCCTAAAACTTCTGACTCGCACCTACTACCCTTCTTCCTTCTGTATACTACCGCACCTGCTCCTCCTTTAGAGATTTTAACGCACTAGTACCTCAAACACTCCACCACTCTTCAATTTCAATCACCACCATTCTATCCCTCATTTAACATAGAGTAATTATATACTTAACCTTAATATATATACCAATCCCCATTCAAGCTTCTAACCCCTGCTCCTACTTTCTTCCCCGACGGTCTTCAGTATTATCCCAACATCATAGCCGTGAATTCTCCAAGGCCAAACTCCACCATTTATTCACTAAAACCAAAACAAAGACCACCGTTATTCTTCTTTCAATCTCCTCTTCCATCTCCTACTACTCTCGCTCCACTTGCAACCCCCTTATTGCGACTTTGCCATCTGAACCCATCGCTACCAGTGAGACCATCGACAAAAATATGACGGAAATTCCCCCAACCGAAGCCAAATCCAACGACAAACACAAAAACAAACTCCCATTTGATCAACAATGCACAGAAATCCATCACGCTCGAGCCCTAGCCTCACTGTTCAAACGTCGATACCCCAAAACCCTCGTCGAACTCCCTAGGCTTCACACAGAAGGTAGAGAATTACTCCCTGAATCCAAATAAACTTGTTTGGAAATTTAAGGGGTTTTATTCAATTTTATTTGGAATTTTGAAAGTGGATTTTTGTTTGCTATGAAGTGAATTGTGGCGGCGTGGTTTCCTTGACCAGAGAAAAGTGGACTTAGGGTTAGGAAGGATGATGGTATTATATAGGTAGGTTTTTATATTTTTTATTCGATTATTATATTTATTTTTAAGCAATCACTGTTTGTATTCGTCCTCTAAAATTCCTATGATCACATACGACACCCAAAAATCACAAAACTGAACATGCAACTACAGTTCGACATTACGGTCCCAACGAAACTGGTTTCGTCGAATTCCGACTCTGTTTGCTCACATAGCGTATTTTTAACCGTCAACATACTGACTGTTTTTCGCATTAAAAATCCATACGGCCACATACTGACTTCAAAAATCACGAAAATTGAAATCTAACAATAACTTGACATTACGAATCCAACAAAATTAGTTTCATCGGAAACAGAGGTCGTTTGCAAAATTGGCTATTTTTAAAGCTCTAAATAACCCATTCAAATATATAAATATATTTAAAAACAATTAAATTAATTAAAAATAATTTAATATTATCGTATATATTCACACTAGAATATCATACAGCTACACTGGGATTTATAATTCGATATTTCAAATCCAGTGTTACATCGATATTCGATTTATATTTAAAATTCCATTTTAAAATATAAATAAATCGATATAAATTATAAAGGAATTCGATAGCGACTTTTCTAAAATTTGATTTGGACATAAATAAAAATCTACACAATGAAATCCTGATTTTTCTCTTCCACTAGAAAAATATACTTCACCAGCTCCTAACGTTTCTTATTTCACTGAAATCCGATTTAAAACGGACCCTGTACATTCAGTTGAAGTTCAAATCGCCAAATTAAGAACTACAGCGCCATTTCGAACTCGATTTTAATTATATTATAATTATACGTTCAAACTGCCATTCAAATAATATATTCGTTATTCTAATTCAATTTTAATCTGAATTAAATATCACAAATGATCCAATTCACACCATTTTGTGAATTCCACTATTTCTGACCATTTCAGAAATTAAATATATTATTATATTATTTATTTTAATTAAATATTCAGTACTATTTAATCCTAGTCATTTTAAATAATCAAAACCATTATTTAAATAATTAAATAAATTATTTATATACCGTAAAAATACGGGTCGTTACATAATGACACCTAAGAGGGAAAGTGGAAGGCATGCATGGAAGGAGGCATGCAAAAATACAAGTGTAAGGACACTTGTCTTATGGAGAGAAGGTGAACTTTTGGTAGCATTTTCCCTTAAATGCTATGAAAACTAAGGGAAAACGCTTAATTCTAATGCTACTAATTCATGTTATGGTTAGCCAAATCCGATCGAATGACAAATAGTATCAATAAATCCAAACTTATTAATAATCGTTCTCATTTATAATTCAATTAAAATCTATCCTCTAACTTATCGAAATTATTAAATATTCTTAACCATATATATTTATGTCAAATTCAAATTCAAATTAAGTAATAAAAATTCCAATGTTAAAAATTCTGGATCGTTACATATTATGTCCCCAAACAACTCTCTGTGTATAGCAATTGAATCTGATGTACTATGTCCACAAACAACTCTCTATGTACTGCCATTTTGTTCGAAAGTAATCATCCTCAACCTCAAATTCAAAATGGGTTGGTGGAGTTTGATTTTAACGTCTAAATGAGCACTGTTGAGTTGGCTAAGTGCAGAACAGAACAAAATAATTAAATTTGGGTTTCATATGGGTCTGAAATGAAAAGATAATCTGAACAAAAAAATCAAATCTAGGTTTCATATGGGTCTGAAATGAAAAGATAATCTAGTGGGTAGCATTTAAATTTGGTAAACGATTGTTAAATAGTCAAACATAATATGTTGATTGTCAAATTGATTTATCGAATTTCTCCTACTAATGTTTGTTTTGCTTACCCATGCTAACATCTAGTTGCCAAATAGTTATAAGTATAAAAATATAACATGTAATAAGTTTCATAGGCAAAATCTATAGATATATTGAAAATTTTCAATGCTAACTATTTTCAGTTATTTTACTATATGAGAATAAATTAGATGCTGACAATATTGAAATTTTCAAGAAAATAATTGGCAACAATTGGAAATATGTTCATAATGTTTACTAATCTAATAAAAGTAGAATTTTGGTCACTTGGAATTCACTTTAGTGGTCTAGCATTTTCCAGCACACTAACGACATGTTTATTACCTATACTCTCCACAATGCTAACGGTTTAATTGTTCTACACATACTAATTTACATTTCTATTATTGAAAATTGGAGAAATACTTTATGGAACCATCTTATTGATCAATCTGAATTCTTTAATTTATCATGGTAGGTGCTTGGCCAAAATAGCGTGACCTTATCTAGTTAGGACAGAGTTAACAATGGTCTTAAATACTGGTTGGGTGATGCTAACTTTATGAACTGCATAATGGTGTCCAAACTTATAGAGCTTGATAATAAACTAATGATTTATCACCTCCCACACAATAACTACCTTTTCACTATATTTGTATTTTTATTAAAAATATACCGATGATTAAGTAAAGAATCCATCGTTCAACCATCTGTCTGTTGAAACTTTAAGTAATTACTTTAGTTACAATCTAGCAAGCCAATTGGTCTAAAGCCTTTAACATCATTATTGCCTTCACTCTTAGCAAACAACATAATAGAAGAACTCAGACATTCAAAGTTCAAACTTCCTATATGGAAACTATCAAATTAGACAACAATATCATTTTAGAGAAATAGCCAATATTTTTGAAAAAAGAAAGAAGGAGAATCGTCATGCTCTGGAGCTTTACCTGTAGGCAGATCAATAATAGTATGATGAACTTTCTTCTTTGAAAATAACTCTTCTAAATAACTCAAGACAGTGTTTTCATTTTTATTGAAAAATAATCCTTAATCAACAGCAGTAAACTTCTTCTAAGCATTCTCATAGAGTTCTTTATAATAGTCTGTGAATTTTTCTAGTATCTTATTTTAATCGTATTCCTCAACCTCTTCAACCATAAGATGACTAATAAAGTCGTTTCTTCTTTCATTACCTATTTTATTAAAACAAGCAGTACTTGCATCATCAATATTTAACCGAACCAGTCTTGAAATTTGTCTCCACATGATAAATCGATACTGAAACCTACTATTCCTTATGTTATATGGCTAAAGAAAAACATTCTCATATCAACAAAATTTCCAACTGTCTTAACCAAAAAATAACCATAAGTGCTATGATATATAATAGAGATAACGTGGCATACATATTTATTAAGTGACCTGTGTGAACATAAACAACTGAATAGTCACTTACGTACAAAATTAGGCGGAGTACTTGAGAAGAAAAACCAAACTTAAAAAAAATTGAAGGCTCAAAACTATTATCCAATATAATCAATTTATGACTCGATTGTCCTCGAATTACTGAAATACCAATACAAAATTTGCGTACAAATTATAGAGTAGAGACTACAGAAATGAAACCTTATCATACACCAATTGAATGAAACCTAAAAACAAAATAATAATATAAGATTGAGAATTACGCACTATATGAGATCTAAAATATTGCAGTTCATAAATGCTAACCGATTACCAAACTATTCTCAAATAGATTTAAATCTACAAACAACATAACAATATAAGATTGAGAATTACGCACTATTCCTGTTTGACTATTAATCGAGGTTTACTTTCGGAGGGAAAGGAAACTGACAAGTGCTTGATTCGAGATCTGAGGAAATCGCATAAGACGAGTTTGGGGAAAAGAAAAATAACGCGGCCTAATTTTAATTTTTTTGATACACGGGCCAAGAAGGGAACGGTAATTGGGCTTGTGACTGTAATAGTGGTTTCATAGAGAAGCTAGGAAAGGGTTTCACTTCTTTGCATGCAAAATTATATATTTAAAATAATCAAAATATAGTGGAAACACTTTAGTAGATATAGAAACACTAGATAACCATTTCAAGCCTAGAAACTGAAAAAAGGGTTTCAAATAAAAAATATCATATGTTTCAAATTTGCTTATTAGGTGTAGTGGCCAGACGATAAATATACCATTATAAAAAAGGCATAACTTAAATCCACTCACCTAATAGCTTTCCAATTCATGGATCTGGTCCAGACCTAGCATTACATGGCTCCCCTAGCTGAATCTAGAACCTAAATAACCATGGATTCACAAATTCTCAAACTAAAAGAAAAGGGAAGGAAGAAGAGAAATCTAAATTGACTAGATCCAAGAATTTACCTCACGTCGATTAGAATTCTAACCACCCATTTGTAGATACAGATTATTTTACTCCAGATCTTGAATCAGAATTTCTTTAAACTAATTATTCTATTTTTCTGAAGAGATTTGAGGAGGAAGAAGAATGACAGAGCTTAGGCAGCCTCTCAGAAAATATGAGATTTAGGCTAGGCGCTGCTATCCAATTTATAGGTGTTCTTGCACACACAGCGCTAAGTCAGCAACGAATATGGCCACAAAACAGTCCAAATTCATACATCATAATTTTCCCAGATTTGGGGTGGGTCGACCCTAAGGTCGGCACACCTTGTCAGGGTTGACCCATGGGTCGACCCCTTAAGGGGTGTGGGTCGACCCCTAACGGGCCATTTTCCTGCATGCTATCTCATTTTTCTTTTGGAATATTTTATTATTAATATGTTTATATATATGGACCTTATGCGTATACTAACTTCTAATGCCTATAACTCCTTACGTTATCCGTTTTACACAAACTTGGCGTCTATCTAAACAACCCGAGACGAACGCAAGGTGATATCGGTTCTGCTTAATTCTTAATACTTAATTAAGTTATTCCAATTTTGTAATCTTCAAGTATGGTTATAGTGTATTAAATTTTGGGGTGTTACAAATAGTTTTAATTTGCAAGTTTAATATTTACAGTACTTATATGTTTAGTTTTTTTGTAAAATTACTGTAATTTATTTTCTACCTATGCCTATTTCTTTCCAGTTGTTTACTGTTTACAAGTAATTCTCCTTCTTTTATCCCCTTCTTTGATGTGATTTTATTTACAGTCGGGCTATGTCCTACTTCATTTATTTTTGTTTATTTTTGAGTCTAGGCCTTTCCAATAACCTAGACCATTTTCCTTTTTCATTTAGATCTGAGCGTAGGACAAAAGAGAACCTAGGCCTTTATCGTTATTTTGCGTTAAAAATTAGAATGATGTTGAAGTGGAATAAAAAGGGATAATTGGACATATTGGAACTGATTAAATATTATACTCAGTAATGGGCTGTAAATTGGGGATAAAACTTAATATGTAATTGGAGAACACACAACAATATAAACTAAAATATGTACTTTGTTGGACGCTAAGTAACATGGGGTTGGGTTGTATAAAAAGATAAAAATTAATTAGAAATGTTAAATACAACCTAGGGATATAACATGAGTTTATGTTGGGCTTATTAGTAAACTTGAATCGTGTTAAGTTAAATGAAAGATAAAATTAATAAGCTAAGATAGTGGTGTCTGTTCCGGCAGCATATGGATGATTGGGGAAAATAATTGACTTGTAGGTTCGTTCCGGCAGTGTGGGGCGGACTGGGGAAAATAAGAGGCATGATAAAAGAATGAAATTGTAGTGGGAGTTCGTTCCGGCAGCGTGGGGATAATTGGGGAAAATAGTGCCTTATAGGTTCGTTTTGGCAGCGTGGAGATGATTGGGGAAAATAAGAGGCCTAATAAAATGATAAGATTGTAGTTTAGGTCCATTCCGACAAGCGGGGCTGATTGGGGAAACTAAGTGGCCTGATAGAAAATAAATAGGGGATAACTTATGTCAATTGCATATTTAGTTAGGGACCTGTATCAGACAGTATCCCTACAATCATCTATGGAGGTCTCACACTAGGTAAAGGCGAGGACATGCTTTACTGCGCTGGATAGTAAGAGGTCCAAACGAGGTTATTTTTAAAGGGATTTATTTATAATTTCGCATCAAATGGACTATATAGATTAAATCAAACTAATATAATGGCTCATATACACACATGCAACTATAAATAGACCTCCTAACCTCCACCCAAACACTACCCTTATTCTATTCTACGCCTCCATCTTGTCTATCCAATATTCTAGAAGAAAGTTTATGCTTCTCTCTCTAATCTATATTCTGTCTTCTCTAAATCTAAATATATATATATATATATTAGAAACAATATGTATGTATATAGAGATTCTAAATCTGATTCTCATATATATATATATATATATACACACACATATATAAAAGTATATATGGAGAGATGGGGGCATGTTTGTTCGAGGGGAATAATCCATATTTTTGATATATTCTGCAGCAAAACAACTCTTCTTTCCTTTCCTATCTCTATGAGTGAAAATTATATGAGTTTGCTTTTTCGTATATCTTGTTAGCACAAATTTGGATTATTGTGCACAAAGGGATTTCGATTTGAAAGAAAACAAAACATATTCTCTAAATTCCTTATTTTTATTGTTTATGGAAATGGTCAATCAAACTGTGTACTTTGGGATTTGTTGTTATTGATGTAAATAAAGATAGGTGTTGGGTAATTTCTGAATTTGGTCTGATTAACTTATTGTAAATTAAAGGTATTTATATTTGTATGTACTAAAGCTTAAGACTTGAGTTTTCGTAGACCTAATAGGTTTAAGCATCTATTTTTGGAATAGATCATTTGAACGTATTATTCAGAAAAATACTATAAGTCTTAAGCTGTGTATACAAAAATATATAAAAGTGAAGTAGTACCAAGAAGGAAGTTTTATGTATATAATTGGATTATTGTGCCTTGTATGTCTTTTTTATTGGTACAATTATTCAAATCCTGGTTACATGTTTTATGTTTATGCTATTATTTCCCTTTTGTTTATTAAATGAGAATATGCATATTTATGCCATATGATAAGTTGAGAAATAAACTTGTATACCGTAATATTTTATTAAGGATTGACATTCCAAAAAAATTAGGATCCTTATTCTCATATGCTTGATTTATGTTTATTTACTGTTATTTATTAGTGTAATCCACGAATTAATAATGCGTATTAAATTTGTATTAGGTAGTGTATCGAATACAATTAAAATAGGAAAGTAGAAATTAAATGTCCCCATAGAAATTTGTATGCGTGTGAGTTAATGTCTTTATTTGTTAGACCAAAAAATGGCACTAACACCCAATTGTCTAGGATTTGTGGGAAATAATAATCTAAAACGTAAAAAATCAAGTAGAGACACGAGATTTATAGTGGTTCGGCGTTAACAAGCCTACATCCACTTCATAGTTTCTCATTTCATTCATGGATTACAATTACAAGGAATTTAATCACTCAATCGCTCAAATACAATGAATAATTCTCTCCGAATTCATTGATTTTCATTGGAGAAGAAGGTGGTTATTGGTGGGGGAATTCGGCCATGGCTACCATGAATGAATGAAATGCCAAAAGTCCCTTCAAATGGCCATGTTGTGGTGTATTTATAGCTGTAGATAAGCTCTGGGCGCTTCCGGTTCGGATGGGCCACATGGCGTGACCGGAGGAGATCTCAGGAGTAGTGGAGAACGTGGAAAAGTGGTTACCAGGTCATGCTTTGCCAAGTGGAGTCCGATCCGCAATTGTAGGAGTCGGTTATGCCAAGAGAAGAGGTCAAACTCCGTGTGCAGAAGCATCCAGTCGGTTCGGATCGGATCCGAACCGAACCAGTTGTTCGAGCAGAATGCCTGCACGCACTTGTGTGCAGAATACTTCAGGCGGTTCGGGTAGAGGGTACTCCGATCCGATCCGGGGAGGGGATCCGATCCGATCTGAAAGGAGGGATCCGTTTCGATCCGAATGGGGGATCCGATCCGGTGACATTTGCATGAATAATTCAAGTTTTGCAGCTTTCTATCACTCCACTCAAGTGATCGCCAATCAATGTAAGCTCGTACCCAAGTCCCTGGCTTTGGGTAGCCTGGTCACAAAGCAGGCTAACATTATTAATATTAGTGAAACATAGACACAAGGTTATCCATTACTTGTATAGAAGTCTGCCCAAAACCGCCCGGCATATCCAGCATCTATAAATGGCCGGTTTAATGTGAGATGACTTCTGTATACATGTATGTATGTATGTATATATATATATATATATATAAATGTGTGTGTAGTAAGCCTACCTTAAGGAAGGTATTAAGTGGCTGACCTACCTAGTTTGGGTATTAAGTTGTTAGGACTAGGTCCATTCCTAAGATTCACTCCTTGGTTTCAGACCCAAGCCATGGGACTCGCCCTTACAAAGGTCTTAAGTGGTCACGAGGTCTGCCTTTCTCAAATAATCATGGGGTATTAAAGGTTCTTAAGCAATTACGTTGAGTAGGGTAGTTCTCCCAAAGTTTTCCGCTTCATCTAGGAGTTGTGTGAGGGCTGACCTAAGGATAGGCAATAATAATGTAACGACAAGAAATTGGAAATCTTTCTAAAAGACTGCCTGTCTACAGGAAGTATTAAGTGTCTAGGAGTTCACCTATAATACCAGTTATATAGTAATAAAGGTTTCCATCAGAGGGTCTTAAATGACTATGAGGGTCTACCTAAATTGGTATTAAGTGGTTGCTTACTATTTCTCCTATTACAAGAGAGAGAATATTTAATAGCATTGACGACTATGAGAAAATATCTTAAGTGGCTAGGGTCTGCCAAAGGGTCTTAAGTGATCGAAACGGATCCACCCATAAATAAATATTTATCTAATGGCCTTAAGTGATCAAATAGAGTCCACCTCATAGGGTATTAAGTGATAATAGAATCTGCCCTTATAAATAATATGTAGGACTTAAGTCACTTTAGTTGAGTTCACTTCATTATTACATATGTATGATTGTGTGTTAGGTTTTACAGACATAATTTGATGAATTCATATTTCCAAGTATAGGAAATAGCTATTCTTAAAATTATGTGATTTTCATTCATCAGAACTTATTGTTTAGACCTCCCTTCTCATAACAATTGAATAGCTTAGTAGGTTGGAACGCTTGATTGATCCAGCCATAGAGATTTGATCCTGGCGAAGGAGGATCTATAGTTATTATTATCACGAGCGTAACGGCACGCGCTTCACGCGTGGTCAAGGTACGCATTTTGCACATGGAACGCTGAACCTCAAATATGGTGTGCTATTACGTAGATGATTTTGTAATTGTTGTAAATTTATCGTACCATAAGTTCAAGACCAAAAAACACAACATGATAATTAGCCTCACCATCATACAGAAGATGAGAATCATAAAAACTAAAATACGTAAGCTTCACAAAAAGCGAATGCAAACACAATGGCCGTATTTTTAATACACAGACTGGATAACTGTAATTATTGCATTTTTGAGTTGTAACTGGTAAGAAGGAGACGCGTGATTCTTCAAACGCTGTTGCAACAAACCACATTTAGTTAATCATATGCGAGGTAACTGTGCGCATGCACTGGTAACAGTTACAATTATCGAACAAACACCACAAAGTGAATTGTTCTTCAAACATCAAATGAGTAAATTAAGAAACATAGTACATAGGGGTAGGAACTTTGAAAGTTCTTTTGGTGTGAGGGTGCCCTGAAACGTTGATCAATTGATCATCGACTATTCCCCAAAGCCTGTCCCCTTGGCTTATCAATTTGATCCTTTGTTCTGACTTGTATTCCCTCACTCTATCAAACACGTCATAGTTGCTCCTAATATAATAGTAAAAAAAAGTATTTTAATTTTTATATGGTTCTTAAAGCGCACTAATATAAAGAAGCTTACGTTAACATAAGGCATTTCCACCCATGGTATCCAGCATTGAATAAATTGTTAACTGTGGCATACCTTAAATATTCCTTCCTTGATGAAATTTTGAAAATCTTTAATCCTCGCCTGCTAATTGCATGAAAGAAATCATGAATCGGTTCGACTGCTGAGCCTTTTGATTCGAACATCCAATTCTGAAGTAAAGTCTTGTTGAATAAAGTAAACGGTGAAAGAAATGAAGGCTGTGAATAAATAATATCTGGGTTACAAAACTTGTTAGCACGTGCTAAAGTAGGGGAAAAAAAGTAAAGAGAACACACTTACATATCCGTTGAAGTGTTGTACAATTGGCATCATAACGTCAATAGAGTCATTGTCACAATGTTGAAACATGTTTCTCGTTTGTGTCTCATAGATTGGCTGTAGCAGCGTGAGAAGATAAAAGAAGCAGCTGAACAACACTGATAGTAGAAACTGGTATGACATAAAACAAAACGAAGAGAAGATAAAGTGGAAAAATAGAAAAATTAATTGATAGTCACACCATAATATCTGAGAACTGAAAACATGGGGACCAAATAAAGTGAGCACAAACATGATAAGTTGTACAACTGCCTTGGTGCCTTGCTTATGCTGTAGACAGGCCAATGGTTCTGCCATCCAAGTCCCACAGAAGAAAATTGTAGAAGTTAACTGTGTAAATATCAAGTGATAACGTAGTTATGAAGAATACTAATGTCTTCATATTGAGTTTAATACTATAAACTGCAATAGTAAATTAACTTTGTACGTCAAGTAAAAATTGTATGTTGCAATATGTTGTATTTTATGGAAGAAATATATTCGTTCTGGTACGTATGACTTTGAGAATTTTTTTATAATGTGAAATGTAGCATGACAGAGTGGTAAAACTGAAGCAATACTGATGATAAAACCTTAAAATATAACCTGCAACGTTCTTATGGTAGATACATCGTATGATAATCATGTAATTTTTTAGTCAACATGTAATCTTCACGCGATTGATGCCAAAATAGTTTATAAATTAAAATAAATAAACATATTTCATAACTAAATATTAAAAGATGATGTTGCTGAACTGGCATTCTTTTAGAAACGTAATTTTTTTAAAGCATTAATTTATATGTGTTGGTTGATACGTTTAACATCTACTTTTAGTAGCATGTAAATTTTGAGAGTTCAAAATAATGTGAGAATCAAAATAAACATAAAAAAAAGTAGAATTGATTAGCATATATGGAAACAAATATGGTACATGAGAATAGAGTCGAGGATACCCATAAAAAGCTACTATAGAATGTATATAATAAATATCTGAGTAATTTTTAGTTGTGTATTAAATATAAAAAAATAAAGTTTACCAATACTTTATGCTCTTGTTATGTTTGTTCCTGATGTAGGTTCATGCTGGACATGGAAATGCATCCCAATTATCATGCAGTCAATTAGCACTTCTAATTATCACACCGATGTCCATAGGGAAAAGAATGGGTAAAGCTTAATGTCCTAAATCATGGCTGGGCGTGAATATAGAAAACATCAATAGGCAATGCAAAATAAATTATAAATACAGTAAAAAGGGAAAAATACCAAGTGTTCGAATAATAATTGAATACCTCTTAGAACTCTAAAAGAGGAAGTAAACTTTGCTTTGCTGAATAAAGCGCCTACATTACAATTGTCACGCAAGCAACACAGGAAATCTGTGTACGTATAATAGTACAAAAAAAAGTTTGGCAGAACAATCGTGAGACATAGCTGTATTGCAAATAAGGAAGAAAGCTATACTAATAACATTAATGATTCAGTGAATATCTATAACATCGAATTGAAACATATGTCGCTGAAATGAAAATTGGTCAAGTTGAAGTATGTGAATCACATTATCTGCTCCTACTTGTTTATACTGATGAAACTATTTGCTCACGTTTTGCCACAGCCAGACTGTAGATTAAACCCAGAAAACTCATAGTTTATGAAGATTTGACATGAACCATATTGCTCAATCTGATACTAAATAGTTAGGAAGAAGCATCGAGTTTGTCAGCCAACAAACAGAAAGTCTCATAATCGGGAATAAAACTGCTATAACATTGCTAAACTAAGGGGAAAAGAACTTCCAAAATGATTTATAAATTGCATTGAATTTGATAAGCAGATCAGTATATTTTGTAACATGTCACAATCATCTTAAATGGAAGGCTAATATCCATGATCTTGTATATAGAAACTAAGATACTTTTCTTCCAAATATATCCAAAGGAACAACATGAAAAACAAATTGTTGAATTAGTATACGACATCAAAAATTAAGTGACATAAGACAGAAAATAAGCATATCAGGCGATCGTGTAGTAATAATTTTAAAAACTTAAAAAAATACCTTCGATCAAATATTGTGCAAGAGTTTGTTATGCAAGAGTTTGTGGCTCTGTAAATAATTTATGTATAATAAAAAGTTTTCCAAAACTAAGTCGGGACGACTGAAATTGTATAGATTCAGCATGCACCATGTCTCTTTTCTGTAATGCACATATCATAAAATTTGAAAATGAAAAGTATTAAAAATCTGGATAGCATAACCTCATCATTATCATCCATGCTGAGATATCATCAAAATAAAAGTTTACATTCGTGCAAACATATTCAGAATTATACATGAAACCCTTCAATTATGTATGTAATGAATGTCAAACTAATTATATTTAGACCAAACCCTCTACTTCGTCCAATATATCATGAAAATATATAGTTAACAAACTTTCAGTTCTTAATTATACCAGTAAATATATCATCCCAATTTACGTACGCATAACTTTAATTTAGGTCAATATTTATATAAAATGATGATATATAATTAGTACAATTTAATCACCTATCCCTTATACGTGTAGCCTAACCCTTAGCTTTACAAATCAAAATCAAAGACCACCAGCATCCCAGACATATTTAAATTCATAATTCATATCAAGAATAAAATAATCAAAACCTGCCTAATTAACATATCAACAAATATCAAGATATATAGCAGTAGCTATTGAAAAGCAAAATTAAACATAAAATTAGACACTATATATGAGAGGGTAGGAAGAATCATTTTACAAAAGGAGTTCGCACTAAAAATACTAACAATCTATATATAAAATCCATCATACCATATGCAAATATCTGAAACAGTCATCATGTATTCAATCAGCATCTTGTATAGACATCGTGGTGAGAAGACAACTTTTGTTAGAAAATCAGGCTAATACTAATGGGACTGGGAGTACGATTTTGATAACATTCCTAAGAGGGTGTTATAATAGTAGCATCGTGACTTTCTCCATTTTGATCAGTGATTCTTTTTTTTATGACATTTGCCAAGTGCTTCCTCCCTTTTTGATGTTGTTCAAGTGCAAGTTACTCTAATGTCAGAAAGAATGCAATCCAATTATGTATTTGTGGATGGACGGCTGCTGCTTGCTTTGTCGTCTAAGGCTGCATTCGTTTCTGGCGGTTTTTTCTAATGAAAAAGTGAGCATCTATGATAGTTCTAGATGTTATATTACAAAGTGAACATCTAAGATAGTCTAATCTCACGACAAACTCATTTATGATAGTTCTAGCTGTTATATTACAAAGTGAACAGCTACTCGACCCGGTCCATTGTTTTTTGAACATCTCAAACATTCTACTATTTCTCTACTGTTGCTGTAGAGATCTTGAAATTGTGGCACAGATCATGAGAAAAGATGCAAAAGTGTAAACTAATACCCATGCATTTTGCAATTCAATACTTTAATCTGGTTGTGACTACATACAAAATAGAGTAAACAAAAATCTAATAGTAAATAATTTCTACCATTGGAAATGGAAGTCTCAAAGTCTAAATTTATACCGATGATTCACGGTTTCTGCGAAGACATCAGTTGAATATTCCAGCCCACTCTTTTTTCCGCTTCACTGTCATGTCGATGAATAACCATTGGCTTCTTCATTTTTACCATTCGTGAATCATCGACATGCTGCTGCAGTTGAAATAATATATATATATATAACATGTACAGTTTAAGGTCAAGTAAGCCAATAATCATAGCACTATCTATGCTCCATAAACTTTTCGTGTTAGATAAGTTATAATCAGTTGTAACTATGCGAAGATTCATGAGTGGAAAGGCAAAATCCAACAAAGTCATAAATGAAGAACTATAACTTCTATTTTGCAGATAAGAGTAATAAGACTGCGGAAGGCAGTTTAACACGGTCAGTACAATAAAAATCATACCTTCAAACACCGTTCCCAATTGTACAATAACCAAAAAGTATTTAACCTGAAGC
Source organism: Allium sativum (assembly GCA_030737875.1). NCBI lineage: Eukaryota > Viridiplantae > Streptophyta > Magnoliopsida > Asparagales > Amaryllidaceae > Allium > Allium sativum. The sequence goes on along the minus strand of CM060920.1, from coordinate 487,604,172 downwards.
ACAAATTAGTTAAAAAACGGTGAAGCATATACCAAACGAAATGTACAAAAAGTAATTGTTCGAACGGCTGCTGAATTAGAAAAGGGAGGAAATAGTAGCCTAAGTTTGTGTCAGTACCTAATCCGAGGAGGAAGGAGAGTAGAAGCGCAATACAGTGAGAATGAAAATAAACACATTAGCAAATATGAAACAAATATGGTACATTAGCAAATATGGAAGCAACTATTGAATTGTTTTCGGAAATATCAGAGCATATCAAAGAAGACCTTTCTATGAACAGACGGAGTAAGTAGTGCGTTCAAAATTTGTAATAGCGCTAAATGATTTCGACACGAAGAACAACATAACATAAAAATCATACCTTTATACACCATTGAATCAGCTTCCTAGTCTTTGGGTAGTTACCAATTGTAAAAAAAAACTTCGTCCTTTCCTTCGTCTATTTAACCTGAAGCACAAATTACAGAAAAGACAATGAAGCATATACCAAATAAAGTGTAGAAAAACAAATTGGTCAAACAGTTGCTTAATTAGAGAACGGAGGAAACCTAATTGTCGGTGGCGGATGGAGCACAGTGCAACTGTTCGCATATGCCGTAGCTTATGGTGCCTGGTGCTTCAAATTGGGAAAGTTCGAGCGACCGTCTTTTTGTTTATTTTATTCATTGTTGGAGTTTCAGGAGAAGGAATTTGAGAAAGGAGGAGATGGATGAATAGTTTAAAATTTTGTTGTCTACTTCGTGGGAGAGGAAATGAGGGCAGGATGGGTAGACGTGTGTACGAAAGGAAGGAGAATGGGGTGTAAATGACCGAAGCTACCCTTACCTGATAATACAAAGACGTACAGTGGAGGAGGATATTTATGGCAGTTCGAATAAGGCTTCATTTGGGCAAGTATTTGCATTATATATATAAGATGTTTGGCAGTTTATTGTAATTCATGGGATTATATTATTATTTATGTACCTTTTATAACAGCTAGAATTTGAGATAATTGCTATTATTATGGTTTTAATCAATGTACATATATTTTCAATTAATATATTTTATCCCTTTCACCTTGAGATTCTTATTTCGTTTTTAGTTGGCTTTATTTAGGTAATCTTTATAGGAACTGACGATTCATTCAGAATGGCTCTAAGTTCCGATGAGCCTTTTCTAGGTTAGAATTTAGGCCTATTCCAGGCGTATTATCTCACCCAGATTTTGGGTTTTAGTTTTAAAACACTTTTAGAAATGTCTTTTTGAGTTTACATAAACTTATGCTCTGATACCTAATTGCAATAGTCTATTCTCTAAGGCTTAAATCTAAGCATTACGGATGTTGCAGTCATCTATAGTATTAATTTTCGGTGATAGAAGAAGGAAATATTAATGAATCATAACATTAGACAACATGGGAATATACAAAATATATTCAAAACACATTCACTAAAAATAATTCATTACGTTTCCCTTTGTAAAACCCCTATTCGGATCAAAATATAATTATTGCAAAAATAACTCCAAGAGTGTAACAACCCAGAAAACCAGAACCAATTTAAAAAATTTATTTTACCTATTTTTAATATTTAAAATGCTTTATTTTAAATAATAACGATTTAAATTTTATCTAAATCAAAGTTAGAACGAATATATTTATTTTAATTATAAAAGGGGTTAGAAATAGCGCGGTAATTTGAAAATTTGAATTTGAACTTTGACTGAATGTACAGGATTCAAAATAAATCGAATTCAGTAAAACCAAAAATATTCAAATCTGTTTAATTATATCTTTCTAACGGAAGTGAAAATTTGAAATTTCATAGCGGGAATAAAAAGTTATGGCCAGTTAAATATTCAGAATAGTCGCTATGGAATTTAATATAATATATAGCCCTTATAAATAGCCATTTTGCAAACGACCTCCGTTTTCGACCAAACAACTTTGGTTGGATTCGGAATGTTAAATTATTGCAAGATTCCAATTATTATAATTTTTGGAATTAATATGTGAGCATGGCAAAAGAAAACGGGTTTTGTCAATTTCAGTCAAATTGGATCGACCAGAAAATAACCATTTTTCAGACGGTCTCCAAATTTGACGAAATTAATTTTGTTACGACTGTATCGTCAAAACATAGCTAGATTTATTTTTTGGGAATTTTTGGAGTCAGTATGTGGCCCCGGTAAATTAAAATATACAATCAAAATTAATAATTAAATGTTTTATATTTTAATTTAAATAAAAATGGGCTGAAACGATCAAATGGGTTGATAAGACCTAGTCCATTGTGTCCGGAATAAGGGTAATTAGCTAGGGGCGACAGTCGTTGGGCCTCGTTTGGAGTCCAGACCGATAAACAAATGATTTGTAAATTAAAATTATATTAAATAATATATATATTAAAAAATTCACAAAACCCTAAAAAAAAACTAAGTCGTCGCCTTCCTCTATCGTTCATGGATGATATTGCTCCAACCAATCCTCCATTCGATCTCCATCATGTTTCAATGAATCACGAAACTTCTTACGGGAATTTTGAAGATCATAACACGAACTCTACATCCAACGGAGGTGATTGGATCTGAAGTAGTAATTTGCTCGGGTGGAGGCCTCGAACCACCGCCACTCGCTCATGATTTCTGCCACCCCAAGGCGTGCAAGTTCGACGTAAGGGGGAGGCCTAGGTGCGCCTTCCGGAGCTTCAGGGCGTGGTACAACTTGATCGACACCACGTGCCTGATTCGCGCACTTGGTGGAAACCTAGTTTCAAACTAGGTGATAAAAACCGTCGGCCAGTTGATTCGTGAAGAAAAAAGTTATTTTTTAAATTAATTATTATATTAAATTATTAATAATGTCCTTAACACTATAAAATTTATATCTTGCTCATACGATAACGAAATTCGATGAAACATGAAGCACTGTGATCGTGACGACGTCTTCTACATTCCAGAAGAGACCGTAGAATTTTTGGAGCTTTCTACAATTTTAGAAGGAATAAAAACCAATGTGAGCAATCTGAATTCAGAAATAAGTAAATAAAATTATATTTGGTTGCAGACGGAGTTTAGTAGCTCCCGACACCGTCGTCCACAGACCATGGACGACTTGTTTGTATTGTGGTGTGAAATTGATTGCTATTGTATGTGATTGATTGTGGTTGAAAAAAAATTGGTTGTGATTGTGGAAAATTTACAGTGTTGTGAAAATAAATTGTATTAAGAAAATAAAACCCTTGTATCGCCACAAGGCATAGGATAGCAGAGGAGTCGTACTGGGGATGGTGTCGGTTTTAATTACCCTGCTGTTATAATGATGAAATTTTCTGAAATATTCATGTGTTGAAAAACATTCGTGTGTTGCAAAAATATTCATGTTATGAAATAAAATTGTTTGAACAATAAAAAATTAGATTTTTATTGTGTATATATAATTTGCAAAAATGGTCATAGTACAAAATGAAAGAAAATAGTTTAACATAAAATATTACATTTTTCTATGTAAAAAGAATTCTTTAAAATGATCATTATTTAATAAAAATGTGTTAACATATAAAGTTACATTTTTTATGTAAAAGGGATCATTTAAAATGATCAATGTTGAATAAAAATATGTTAACATTAAAAATCACATTTTTAATGTAAAGATGAGTTCTTTAAAATGATCATTGTTGAATAAAAATATGTTAACATTAAAAATCACATTTTTAATGTAAAGATGAATTCTTTAAAATAATCTTTGTTGAATAAAAATATTTTAACATTAAAAATCACATTTTTAATGTAAAGATGAATTTTTTAAAATGATCATTGTTGAATAAAAATATGTTAACATTAAAAATCACATTTTTAATATAAAGGTGAATTCTTTAAAAAGATTGAAGTATGATAAATTTGTATTTACATTAAAAAGTACATTTTCAATGTAAGATGAAACATATAAAAAGATTCAAGTATGATAAAGTTGTTTTTACATTAAAAATTACATTGTTAATGTGAAAAAGAAAGATAAAAAAAAGATTCATTGGTTGAAAAATGTTTTAACATTAAAAATTACATTTTTAATGTATAAAGGATCCATTAAAAAGAAATCAACTTTGATTAAAATGTGTTTACATTAAAAATTACATTTTTAATGTATAAATGGTTCAATAAAAAGATTAAAGTTTGATTAAAATGTGTCTACATTAAAAATTACATTTTTAATGTATACATGGTTCAATAAAAAGATTAAAGTTTGATTTGAATACGTTTAAATTAAAAATAACATTTTTAATGTAAAGTAAGATTCATTAAAAGATTAAAGTTTGATAAAAATATGTTTACAATAAATTTTACATGTTAATGTAAAAATAAATCATTAAAAAGATTCATTATTTGAAAATGTTTTTACATTATAATTTACATTGTTAATGTAAAAATGAATCATTAAAAAGATTATTGTTTGATAAAAATATTTCAACATTAAAAAGTACTTTTTTTAATGTATGAATGATCATTAAAAATATTCATAGTTTGATAAAAACGCTGAAACATAAAAAAAAATCATTTTAATGTAAGTATGATTCACTAAAATAATGTTAACTATATGTTAGACAATAAATAATTTTAAATTGTCGAACGAACTATATATATATTAATTAATTAATTAATTAAAATTAAACGAATTGCGTGCGGTAGTTCGCGATTTGGAATCGTAATTTTCAAGGATTATACCAAGAGATCCGACCGTCGTATTTTCCCAAAACTGGAACCATTGGGTTCGCTTTGGTAAGATCTTTCCAACGATATAAAATTTGCTAAGATCCAACGGTTAGATTTTGAGAAATGTGTAATTCAAATTTTAATAAAAACAGCACCAAGGCCGTGTAATGACCTGAAGCGTCGTTTAATTAAAAGTGGCTATTTTTATATAAATAAAAATAGCGATAAATCGTTATAAAATAGTATAAACAATATGAAATGAAAAGAAATGATTTGAATTATATATATACATGAATTATTTGAAAAGGCCGAGTTAATTCTCATTTCAAATAATTGATCAACGATTAGAAGTCGAAGATTTGAAGACAGTGGTTGAAGACCGACGATCTTCACATCGAATGGATGACTACTGATGCCTTTGATTGGAGTTTCTGCCTTGAAAGGATTATAGTGGTAGTTGTTTGGACGTACTTATTGATTGTCCGGATATGCGAGAGCCTCTCTTCTGAATTGTAAATATGGAACGAGGAATAAGGTGTCTCCGGTTTTGTTCAGACCCAGAACGGACTTGTAAATGAATGTATGTCTGACATTGGATTTTAATCTTTTCTGATTGATTTCTATTAAATATATATCTGTTTGGTGGCGGATAATTTATTCTCTTGCTTAACACCCTTCTCTGAGAAGTATGAGCTCAGAGGTTATATATTGATAGACATCAGTTGCATGGTGTGAATTGTCAGTGTGGCATGCCAAGATGCAAATGATCAAGGCTTTTCGTTGAAAAGCAGAGCCTTGTGGTTGATGATCAAAGCACAGCTTTAACTAGCATACCTTTGTGTATAGCGTTACTTCACGAGCCTCACACCCCGGTATGAACCAGAAATGGGAGAGGGACCCCAGGGAGAACATGCGTTTCTTTCTAGCTAGAAGTGGTGTCATGGTATGGAGCCTAGACATTTTTACTTATGTGGATGATGGAAAGCGAGGTACCTCGGATTTGACCCCAGTGGCTCTTGATTTACGCTCCATAGGGCGGGGAAACGTATTGTTCAGGAATTACTAATCCACTAACATATGTGTGGACCGGCCCTAACAATCCAAGGCTCACTCGAGTTCTGAGCCTGAGGCATGGGCTAGAGTGTCTCGAATTCGGTAAGGACGATCCCTTGCCTTGGTTCATGATGGAAATCCAACTTCCAATACGACATGTGCGGTTTTGATTGTAAACCTATATATGGCGACATAATATATAGTAGCTATGCCATCTATGATTGATACATTATGATTGAAATTGTTTTTGAAACATATAGACACCAATAATAATATCAAAGTTGTTTTATACATATCAAGCATATTTTGGCCATTATAAGGTAAAACTCTATCCTTCAGTTTGCGTTTCATTGTGTGATGGGACTTGAGTCTTATAATGGCTTCATTTTTCTAAAAAGCATTGCATTGTTTAATGATTTACTTTATCTATGCACTGGCATTCCAATGGAGTAAACCCGTTCCGCATTAGCGGCATGGTCCTGTGATTAGCCTTATTATTAAATAGGTTAAATAAGATTTCTCATACCAATCCCGTGACTGACTCGTAGTTTGTTTCACTTTGCAAACTCGGGTGCCCTCTTTTTCACACAGGCAGCCTTGTATTTAGGTTTTAGCAGACTCTTTCATGATAGCCGTGGAGCTGAAGATGGATCTTATCATTCCTATTATGTTGTTTAAACTTCATTTAGTATATTATGTTCGATTCCGCTACAAACATTTTATATTAAGCTGAAACCGTATTTTGTACTAAGTATGATCCTGTTATGTTGTGTAACTCTGATGTACATCATCTGCTGTAATTCTATATTTATGTTGTGCTGTTATTGTTTATGTGTTATATTCCAATGATTATCCTTGCTTCCATGGCACGGAGGTTTGGGGTTATCACAGTTGGTTTCAAAGCTTTGGTTAACCTTAGCTCCGGAACATAACCAATTAACAAACTCGTCGGAAATAGAATCAGTAGTATTCTAAGACGAATAGCTCATCATAGATAGGATTAGTAATGTCCTAGAACGAGTATATCAGAATAAAATACACCCTCAAAGATGCATTTACATTTAAATATACGTCTCTATGCTTTACAGTATCTTTTCTATTAGCCTGACTATTTGTCTGCTATTTGCAGACATAGTAGAAAATGGGTGGCAGAAACAGAAGATGTAATTCTTTGGTTCAGCAACCTAATGAGCCAATCGTGCTCCCACAACCAGAACCAGATCTAGAAGCTCTAGTAAAGAAGTATCGAAATCTGGGTGGAGTACCATTCTCAAGCAAAGAGTCCGTTATTGAAACACAAGCATGGATGCGTTTTTCCAAGAGAATTTTTGAAAGTTTAAATATGAGAGATGATCAGAAAAGAATAATAGCATCTTGGGCACTCAAAGAGGAAGCTTTGATCTGGTGGGAAACTGTTACTAAGGAAAATCCAGAAGGTAATATTACCTGGGATAGATTTAAAGAAATTTTCAAAGAAAAATTTATTCCTCCAGAAGCAAATGAGTGCTATATGATGAGTTTTACAATCTGAAACAAGGAGATATGACCATCTAGGAATATCAGAATAAATTCAATGAATTTTCTCGCTTTGCCCCGGTCCAGAACTAATTCTAGATCCTATAAGCAAGAATCTGAGATTTATCAATGGACTTCAAAGAAGATACGAAAGCAGAGTAATTGGTCATGTGAATCTTCCCTTTTCTAAGATGATACAAATGGCTTATCGCTATGAGTATCTTGATAAGCAACATGATCTTGAAGATGAAGAGGAAGGCAGTTCTAGCAGTAAAAGGAAGTTTGAAACTGATAGTCCTGAGGCAAGTATGAAGTCTAAGGTCAGTAGAAGCCTAAAGTCAATAAGAAAGAGGTTGAATCTAAGAAAGAACCAATAATGAATGCCACATGCTCTAACTGCAATACACAAGGAGATTTTGCAATAAATTACAAATCTCTAAAGAAACAAAGAAAGAATGGATCTAAATCCAAGGAGAGGTTTCAAGAGAATGGAGAATGCAATAAATATCATCAGACTGGTCATCTTGCAAAGAGTTGCCAGCTATCAAGGAAGTCTGAAGTAGCTCATGTAAATGAAGTGGCAGAAACCCCAACACCCTCAGCTAGTCAACAAAGGCCAGATGTTTTGGAAGGGACCCTTATGGTCAACAATATCCCAATTAAAGTATTGTTTGATACGGGCACGTCACAAAGCTTTATTTCAAGCAATTAAGAAATTGAAGTTAAATCTAAGGAACCTTAAGGAATCGATTAGGGTTCATAATCTGATAGGAGGTTCTCTTATTCTCGGTTTGTAATGTAGGGTGCCTATTTCCAGTTCTCTTTTAATTTGATTGTTATGGATTTTTATGAATTTGATATCATTCTAGGGATGGATTGGTTAACTACATACGAGGCCGAGGTTAAATGCACCGAAAGAGTAGTTAAAGTTAAAACGGAGCTTGCAAATATTGTTATGCCCTGCGTAGGCGCAGATTCAGAAAAAAGAATTTTGGGTTGCTCTTGAGGTTTCTTCCACTGCCATTGAAAATATTCCTATCGTTAAAAACTATGCGGATGTGTTTGAAGAAGTGGATAGCTTACCGCCGTGAAGAGAAATTGACTTCAGGATTGATTTAGTTCCGAATGCAAGGGCAGTTGTGCATCCTATTCGAAGAACGTGTGGAAAGAGAAAGAAGAACTGAGTAACCAAACTAAACAGCTCTTGTGGAAAGGTCTGATCAGGCCTAACTTTTCGAATTGGGGTGCAACAGTAGTTTTTTTCCAATGTCAGACGGTACTCCCAGATTGTGTGTGGGTTACGGAGATTTAAACAAGCAGATGCTCAAGAATAAATATCTATTGCCCGTATAGATGATTTATTAGATCACTTGAACGGAGCGCAAGTATTTTCTAGAATGAACCTGGCTACAGGTTTCCATCAACTGCGGATTGCCGAAGAGTGTGTTCCTTTGACAGCTTTCAGAGGTCCATACATATGAGTGGTTAATAATGTCGTTCGGCTTATATAACGCTCCTGCTTACTTTGTCGTCTGATGAACAGAGTATTCTGCGATGTCTTGAATGAATTTGTGCTGGTTTTCATTGACGACATTTTAATCTTCTCTAAGTCAACTACCGAGCATGAAAAGCATTTGGAAGAAGTTTTGGAAATTCTGAGAAAGAATGTATTAAAAGCCAAATTTTCTAAATGCATATTCTAGCAAGAAGAAGTGAAGTTTCTCGGTCATGTAGTATCGAAGGAAGGAATTTCAATAGATCCAAGTAAAATCACAGCCATTCGAGATTGGAAGAAGCCTAGCATGCCTACAGAAGTCAGAAGTTTTCTAGGATTAGCTGGCAATTATCGGAAATTCGTTGAAGATTTTTCGAAGCTATCTTGTCCATTAACGAATCATACAAAGAAGCATACAAAGTTTAATTGGATGCTTGAATGTGAGGCAGCTTTCCAAGAGCTAAAATTAAGGCTGACTACTGCTCCAGTGTTGACTATTATAGATGGCAATCCGGATTTTACAGTCTATACATATGCTTCTCTTGGAGGTGCTGGTGCGGTATTAATGCAAAGAGGCAAAGTAGTTGCTTATGCAAGCTGTTAGTTGAAGCCGCATGAGAAGAGATATCCTACTCGTGATCCTGATTTATTAGCCGTCGTGTTCACTTTGAAAATATGGAGGCACTATCTTTTGGGTGAGAAGTTCGAATTATATACAGATCATAAGTCTTTAAAGTATCTGTTCACCCAGAAGGACTTGAATTTGAGACAACAACATTGGTTAGAATTTCTTGCGGCATACGATCATGATGTTTTGTATACTGCAGGGAAAGCCAATGTTGTAGCAGATGCTCTTAGCAGAAAGAATGCCATTGTCACTAATCTCATTATTACACCTTCATTGATTGACAAAACCTCTGCTCTTCAGAAGGATGATGAATTTATTCAGAGAATTAATAAAAAAAGTACGGGAAGGCGAACCCTCGAGATTCCATATTGATAACAAAGGAGTTCTGAGGTTATTAGGCCGAATTTGTGTCCCGAATATTCCTGAGCTCAGAAGGGAAGTGATGGATGAATGTCACAAATCCAATCTTAGTATTCATCAAGGGGAAAGTAATATGTATCATGATCTCAAGCGCACGTTCTGGTGGAGATCTATAAAAAGAGACATTTTCATTTATGTTAGCAGGCGTTCTACTTGCCAACATGTCAAAAGTGATCAGCAGAAAGTTGCCGGATTGTTACAACCACTAGAGGTTCCAAATTGGAAGTGGGATCAAATTTCCATGGATTTTATTGATGGCTTGCCCCGAACTAGAGAAGGTAATGACAGTATTCGGGTGATCGTAGACCGTTTCACGAAGATTGCCCATTTTATTCCTGTCAGATCAAATAGAATAGCTCGAAGTCTGGCACAAATTTATTTCAAAGAAATTGTCAGACTACATGGAGTTCCCAGTAGCATTTTTGGTGATCGTGATCCGATATTCGCTAGTAAATTCTGGGAAGCATTCCAAGAGGAATTGGGGACAAAGTTAAATCTGAGCACCGCTTATCATCCTCAAACAGATGGCTAGACTGAGAGGGTGAATCGTATATTAGAAGTGTAATAACCCGGAAATTCTGAACCAGTTTAAAAATTTTTATTTTGGCAATTTTAGCGAATTTTGAATATTTAAAATGAATTATTTTAAATAAAATCGACGAGAAATTTATTTTGAATATAATTCAACGTATATATTATACGCGTCGTCGTTAGAATATAAATATTATATATAATTATAAATAGAATTGAAAATGGCGCGGTAGTTCGATAATTCGATTTCAAACTTCAATTGAATGTACCGGGTGCAAAATAATCCGGATTTTAGTGAAACCAAAAATGATAGAATCTAATTGATGATATCTTTCCAACGAATCCGAAGAATCGAGATTTCATAGCGGGAATCAAAAGATATGTCCAGTTGAAAATTCTGAATAGTCGCTATGGAATTCAGGCCCTTAGAAATGGACATTTTGCAAATGACCTCGGATTTCGACGAAACCAGTTTTGTTGGGTCCGTGATGTAAAGTTATTGCTAGGTTTCAAGTTTCATAATTTTTCGAATCAATATGTGAGTGTGGCAAAGGAAAACGCGTTTGACCAGTTTCAGTTGATTTTAATCGACTGGAATTTGGCCATTTTTCCAACGGTCTCAGAATTCGACGAAACTAGTTTTGTTAGGACCGTATCGTCAATATGAAGCTAGAAAATATTTTTCTGCAATTTTTAGTGTTAGTATGTGACCCCGGTAATTTGAAATGTACGTTTAAAATTCAATATAAGGACTTAAATGTAATTTCAACGGAAACTGATTGTAACGATCAAACCAGCTTACGATACATATCCCATTGTGTTCGGAATGGGGGTAAAACGCTATGGACGACAGGCGGTGGGCCTCGTTTCGAGGTCGTATGTAAAAGTCAACCCTTGTGCAAAATTTAATAATTAAATAATAAAATAAAATAAAATAAAAAAATTACCTTCCCTCCTTTTCTTCTTCAACTGGCCCCCCCCCCCCCGATTCATTATCCAGAAACAAAAAAAAAAAAAAAGAAAACCTAAATCGCGCCGCCCTCCAGACTTCGAAGCCGCCGACGAGGACTTCGGCGAGCCCCCACCACCCTCGCAAATCGAAGCAGCACCCCGAAGCAACCCTCGAACCCAGACGCGACGCCTCCCTGAACCACCGACCACCACCCTGCATCGCCGAGCCGCCCTCTTCTTCTTCCCTCCTCCACTTCGAGATCCACGGTGAGTGATTTAGGTTAATTTATTTTATTTTTGTTTTATAAAAACTGATTTATAAACCGATTTAAAACTAATTACTGTATTTTTTTTTAGATTTGAAAACTGTTTTTTTTTTTAGTTTTATAAACTGAAATTATAAAAGGCAAAAACTGATTTTTGTTTTAGGAATTAAAAACTGAAATTAAAAAAAAAAAGAATATAGAAAACTGATTTTTAAAGAAAACAAAAACTGAATTTTTAAAAAGAATATAGAAAACTGATTTTTAAAGAAAACAAAAACTGAATTTTTAAAAAGAAATAAAAACTGATTTTTATTTTAAGGTTTAAAATAGAAAAAAAAGGGGTTTAAACTTTGAAAAAAAAAAGGTTTAATCTTTTAGTAGAAAAAGATTTGAACTTTCAAAAAAAATAAAGATCATATTTTTAAAAAAGAGAAAAGACAGAATTTTTGTTAAGTAGAACAAGTAAGATATGATTCTTATATTTTTAAAGTAATAAAAATATAATTTTTACATAAAAGGAATATTAAAAATATCATCTTTATATGTGTAGAAGAATAAATGAGATTTTTTATAAAGATGAAATCTTTAAATTTGAAAAGGCGAAATCTTTATATGAAGGATAGCGTGATAAGAATATAATCTTTACTATATGATCATCGATGTGAAATTATAATTTTTATCTATATAGTAGCGGTATAAAAATTCGATTTTTATATATTGAATCGCATAGTAAAAATTCGATTTTTAAATATATGAAGTGATTATAAAAATATGATTTTTATATTGAAAGTGAATAAATAAAAATGTGATTTTTATTTTAAAAACATCAAAATATAAAAATGTGTGATTTTTATATATGTAGTGATTACGAGCAACGAAGATGACGAAGATGCGATGACGATGAAGATTTCTTTAAAAGAAGAGTCAAGATGTTTGGATAGCTTTTGGTGAGAACTTCTCACTCAAAATTTCTATTTTTCTAGTTATATATATATATATACTAGGATGTAGACGGTGCTTAGTAGCACCCGACACCCGTCCACAGACCATGGACTTGTTTGTTTGATTGCAAAAATTAGTTAGATTATTTGATTGAATGGAAATTGTTTGGTGAAATGAAATTGAATTGATTGATGTGTGAATGGCGTGGGCCTTCACTAGACCGGGGATAAGGCTAGGCCTCGTCCCGTTTCTAGTATCGTGCCGTTATGCCGCCGAAATTTTCTAAAATATGTTAGAAAAATAAAATTATCATTTTATTTAAAGAATGAACTGAATAGATATTCATAAGTTAAAATAAAATGTTTTGTCGTTAAAAATATAATTTTTAACGTGAATGTGAATAAATAAATATTCATTTACAAACCGAACGGTTTGTTTATGTTCACCTATTTGACTGATATTGATTGGGTCGATAAATTTTACACATCGCCCAGCTGCACGAATAAAATAAGTGTTTGATTGTTTGAAACCCCACACGGGTGTTGGGATGAAATATGAGTTCACTCATCCTGATTGATAAAATATGTCGATCGATTGATTGACAGGCTGTTATAAGCGTTAGATATCTATATTTGATGCTTATACAGTGTAGTGCACTTTGGTTGATGGTTGATTATTTTTCAATGCTATTATATACATGTGATGTATGAAAATCCATATAATTAATATTATATGGTAATTGATTGGGCCTCATTCCAATTTGAAAAATAAAGTATAATATAAAATAAAGGTTCATGTGTTGACTATACTCATCCGTTGATATTAGTCATGTGTTGAACGAAATATTTTTATAATAAAATTTATATCTTTATCAATATAAAATTAAGGTTCATGTGTTGACTATATTCATCCGTTGATATTAGTCATGTGTTGAACGAAATATTTTTATAATAAAATTTATATCTTTATCAATATAAAATTAAGGTTCATGTGTTGACTATATTCATCCGTTGATATTAGTCATGTGTTGAACGAAATATTTTTTATAATAAAATTTATATCTTTATCAATATATAATAAAGGTTCATGTGTTGACTATACTCATCCGTTGATATTAGTCATGTGTTGAACGAAATATTTTTATAATAAAATTTACATCTTTATCATATATAGAATTAGAAATCAACTGGAAAATAGATGAGATGAGTGGTCTCCTGGATATTAATCTGATGTTGGTTTCGGCCTTCGGGGTTAATGTTCAGGAAATCGTTCTCTCACTAAATTACGGTTGAAGTCTGATTCAATATCAAATGATAGATACCTTAACTTTTATAAAACATATTAAATAGCAAAAATAGTCACACGTGGACGGTACTCATTCGTTGAGATTAGTCGTGTGTTGACAAAAAGAAATATTTGAAATAGAATATGTAAAGCCGTGTTGAATAGTGATGCGCCATTTTGACGCGAACGATATCTATATCGATTACATTCAGAAATGAATTGAATATATAACGATTTCGAAATGAATTGAATATATAACGATTTCGATTTGAATTGAATATAAAACGATTTCGAATTGAATGAAATAGAAAACCAATTTGATTTCAATTGAATATATAATGAATTGAATTCAAATAGAAAACGAAACGAATTTAATTTGAATAGAAAATGAATTTGAATCGAATAGAAAACTAATTTGAATTTAATTGAATTGAATTGAAATTGAATTGAAATTTGAATTGAATAGAGATGAATTAAAAAAAAGAATTTATAAAGAAGAATTCAATTTTGATTTTAATTGAAATGGAAGTTGAAAATGTTTTTGAAATGAATTCAAAACTATTTATATAATTCGTTTTAAATAGAATTCGACGAAATATATATTATATATATTATATATATAATATAATGGCCTGAATAGAACGCGCCGCGCCGCGGCAGTTCGTAAATTTCGACCATTTATTTCAAACGGACATTGCGGGAGATCCGACCGTCGGATTCTCCTAAAACCGGAACCGTTGGGTTCGTATCGAAAAGAGCTTTCTAACTAATATTAGAAATTTGAAATCTAACGGTTGGATTTGGAGATACGTCCAAATCAAATTCGAAAAAGGTCGCTGTAAGTGCAGTTCGATGGCCATTGTTGGAAATCGACTGTACGGGCCTTGATAAAATTATTAAAAATAGTAATAATTAGTGCAAAATCATAATAAATGATTTGGTAAAATTTGGGATGAAAAACTCCATGTTTGAAAAGATAAAAATGGGTTTTTATCGAAATGAACTAGTTTTGAGCTAAATCTAAAACCCAATTATTTTTTTAAATAGATGAATTAGATTTAAAAAGGGGTTTTAAAATAATCGAATTTCTAATATATTTGATTAAATTTGAAATGGGTTTATCGTGAACAGTGTTTTAAATAACACTAGTTCTTTAACCCGATAACAAATAGAATGTGATTTGGGTTTGTCGTGAACTGTGTTTTAAATAACACCTAGTTCTTTAACCCAGTAAAAGGAGTTTTAATGAATCTGCAATTAGATTGAAATTCGAATTTGTAATCTAAATTATCAAATTTAGAAATGAGCGGGAATGGAGTATCACCAGTTTTGCTCCAAAGCGATAGTTAAATCTTTAATTAGATTTGAACGTGAAATGGTAATTAGTTTTACCGATAACACCACGGTGTTAGATATGGAGTATCACCAGTTTTGCTTCATGGGATGAATAGGTTGGGATTGGGAAATAAAATAAATAACTACTTCGTTACGGTTCGCTAATCTCGACTAGTTGGGAAAAACCATAATTTGGTTTTAAATGACATCCAAAGGAAGATTTCAGGATAAATTTTAAAGAATTTATCTTGGATAAAATTAATGGGAACCTTTCCCTAAGAATGTGGAATTTAGAAACTAGCTGTAGGTTGGCTAAGAAGAATGGTTTCCTGGATATTGATCTGATGTTGGTTTCGGCCTTCGGGGTTAATGTTTGGGAAATTGTTCTCTTGCTAATTTGCGGTTAGTGACTAATGAATTGGAATGAGGCGTATGTTGTGTTTGTGTAACATTTGTTTTTAATATACGCGGGTTGTTCGGAAAGGCCGGGTTTATACCCATTCTGAATAACCGATTCGACGATAAGTCGAAGATGAAGACGGTGGTTGAAGACCGGAAGTCTTCACATCGTTTGGATACTTACTGACGATCCTGATTGGGCTGTACACCCAAGAGGATGGAAATAGTTGGTGGTCGTCCAGACGTACTTGGAGATGGATGGATATGCGAGGAAAGTGCCTCCGGTTTCGTTCAGACCCAGAACGGACTTGTAAATGGATTGTGTGTCTGACATTGGATTTTATTCTGTGTTGATTGATTTCTGTTAAATATATATCTGCTTGGCGGCGGAGAATTTATTCTTTTGCTTAACGCCCTTCTCTGAGACGTACGAGCTTAGAGGTTATATATCGATAGATATCAATCGCATGGCATGAACTGCCTGTGTGGCACGCTAAGATGCGATGATCAAGGCTTCTGTTGAAAAGCAAAGTCTTGTGGTTGATGATCAAAGCACGCCTACGTGGCAGCTTTGTGTATAGCGTGAATTCACGAGCCTCACACCTCGGTATGAGTTAAAAACGGGATACGGACCGCTGGGAGAGCACGACGTTTCTTTCTAGCTTTGGTGGTGTCAGTGACTTACCAGCCCTGACATTTATATACTTTTCACCTTTGTGGTTGTTGGAATGAGGCACCTCGATTATAGGTCTGTAAGGACCGGGAAACGTGTGTTCAGGCATAATTAATCCTCTAACGTAAGTGAGGACCGGCCCAGCCGCATCCAGGGGTTACCCAGTGTGCGTAATCCTGAGGCATTTGCTAGAGTGTCTCGAACGCGGAGAGGATCTTGCCCCTTGCCTCGACTCATGACGGAAATCCAATTTCCAATACGAGTATTGCGTCTTTATTTGTAGAGCCTAGTATGGCGACATAGTAGCATGGGATACTATGCCGTCTATGATTTATATTTATGATTGAAATGTTTTGACACTATACACTTATTATAGTATCAAATGATTTGTTTTAAACGTACCAAGCATGTTTGGCTATTATAAGGGAAAACCCTATCCTCCGGCTTGCGTTGCATTGTGTGATGGGACCTGGGTCTTATAATAGCTTCATTTTTCGAAAAAGCATTGCGTTGTTTATTCTATGCACTAGTATTCTTGGGAGGAAACCCGTTCCGTGTTATACGGCGTGGTCCCTTGAATTACTCTCTTTTAAAGTAAAGTTTAAATAACTGTTTTAGTTCTCACACCAGTCACATGACTGACCTGGAGTTTATAGTTTTAACCTAAACCCTGGGTGCCCCTATTTTCCGCACGGGCAGCTAGTAGTTTCGGTTTTGCAGATTTATATTCACAGGATCCTGGTTTACAGCTGGAATGATATCCGGAAAGCTCTGTATCCGTATATCACCTTCAGTTGTGCTTTGTATTATTTTCCGCTGCTATGTAATTTACTGTAATCTCTGATATTTATCGAATGTAATTTATTCTTTTATACTCTGTATATTCTTGTATCTGATGGAAATGTTGTAATAGCAATGAAATGTTCTTCTGTTTGTGTTCTGATTTGTCCTGTTCTCAACGTTCAGGGGTTTCGAACGGTCTAGATTGGTTTAACGACTGATTCAGATCGAGCGAAATTCCAGGCCGTCACAGTTGGTATCAGAGCTTTGGTTTACAGAGCTCGAGAACAAGACACATTAGAACCATACGAAAGAATTCATCAGATATTGGATTAGTAATATCCAATTAGAATGACTCGTTAGAGATAGGATCAGTAGTGTCCTAGAACGAGTGTGAAGAGTATATTTTTCAAAAGAAAACAATTTTGTTTTGAAGTTTAAATCGCTTTATACGTATTTGATTATTTATTTATGTTGAATATGGACAATCGAGTATATATAGATTTCGCGTATACGCGTCATGAACGTATATTCGAAGTTTTAATATACTGGGTAGATATAGAATCACATTCTAGACACCCGGAGATGGTTCTGATGATTGATATATCATCATCAGAATTTATGTTCGTGTTTCGAAGGTGTGATTTCTATATATTTCCATTAGACTGGTGTGAGAACCAAAACTTATATAGTTAGAACACATTGTTGTGAATTGGCACCAAAAACAAGATTTTCTGTATATATATCAAAATTATGAATTTGAAACTCTAATTCACTAATTGATTGATGTTTGTGTTGTTTGTTTAATTGTTTGCTAATTTTTAACCATTATGCCTAATTGAATCAAATATTGAACTGTATTGAAAATTGGTCGCATTTGCTTGCATATACATATACTTGCATTGAACAGGTCATAGCAAGGAGGCTAGAGCCGAAGAATAAAATTTGTTTGCCCGACAAATAGGTACATGTTTATTACATATTTACTGTTTTGTTTGGGTGATGATGATTTTGTGAGCCTATTGGCTAGCCGCTTGGCTTTTTCTTTTTCTTTTTGAGATCTGAAGGACCGGGGAAGCTATTTGAAATTCCCCGATGCTCCCGGTGCAGGGGAGGTTATGGCGAAATTTTTCAAAAATTTAGGGTGTTAGCCAAAATTTTGAAATTTTGAAAATTCTCAGAAACTGAAAAGTTGGAGAATGCAAGCCAGATCGAATATAGAGCTTATTAATCAAACCACTTTCGACTTTGTTCCTTTTCGGGGACGAAAAGTTTTAAGTGGGGGAGATTGTAATAACCCGGAAATTCTGAACCAGTTTAAAATTTTTTATTTTGGCAATTTTAGCGAATTTTGAATATTTAAAATGAATTATTTTAAATAAAATCGACGAGAAATTTATTTTGAATATAATTCAACGTATATATTATAAGCGTCGTCGTTAGAATATAAATATTATATATAATTATAAATAGAATTGAAAATGGCGCGGTAGTTCGATAATTCGATTTCAAACTTCAATTGAATGTACCGGGTGCAAAATAATCCGGATTTTAGTGAAACCAAAAATGATAGAATCTAATTGATGATATCTTTCCAACGAATCCGAAGAATCGAGATTTCATAGCGGGAATCAAAAGATATGTCCAGTTGAAAATTCTGAATAGTCGCTATGGAATTCAGGCCCTTAAAAATGGACATTTTGCAAATGACCTCGGATTTCGACGAAACCAGTTTTGTTGGGTCCGTGATGTAAAGTTATTGCTAGGTTTCAAGTTTCATAATTTTTCGAATCAATATGTGAGCGTGGCAAAGGAAAACGCGTTTGACCAGTTTCAGTTGATTTTAATCGACTGGAATTTGGCCATTTTTCCAACGGTCTCAGAATTCGACGAAACTAGTTTTGTTAGGACCGTATCGTCAATACGAAGCTGGAAAATATTTTTCTGCAATTTTTAGTGTTAGTATGTGACCCCGGTAATTTGAAATGTACGTTTAAAATTCAATATAAGGACTTAAATGTAATTTCAACGGAAACTGATTGTAACGATCAAACCAGCTTACGATACATATCCCATTGTGTTCGGAATGGGGGTAAAACGCTATGGACGACAGGCGGTGGGCCTCGTTTCGAGGTCGTATGTAAAAGTCAACCCTTGTGCAAAATTTAATAATTAAATAATAAAATAAAAAAAAAATTACCTTCCCTCCTTTTCTTCTTCAACTGGCCCCCCCCCCCCGATTCATTATCCAGAAACAAAAAAAAAAAAAAAAGAAGAAAACCTAAATCGCGCCGCCCTCCAGACTTCGAAGCCGCCGACGAGGACTTCGCCGAGCCCCCACCACCCTCGCAAATCGAAGCAGCACCCCGAAGCAACCCTCGAACCCAGACGCGACGCCTCCCTGAACCACCGACCACCACCCTGCATCGCCGAGCCGCCCTCTTCTTCTTCCCTCCTCCACTTCGAGATCCACGGTGAGTGATTTAGGTTAATTTATTTTATTTTTATTTTTGTTTTATAAAAACTGATTTATAAACCGATTTAAAACTAATTACTGTATTTTTTTTTAGATTTGAAAACTGTTTTTTTTTTAGTTTTATAAACTGAAATTATAAAAGGCAAAAACTGATTTTTGTTTTAGGAATTAAAAACTGAAATTTAAAAAAAAAAAGAATATAGAAAACTGATTTTTAAAGAAAACAAAAACTGAATTTTTAAAAAGAATATAGAAAACTGATTTTTAAAGAAAACAAAAACTGAATTTTTAAAAAGAAATAAAAACTGATTTTTATTTTAAGGTTTAAAATAGAAAAAAAAGGGGTTTAAACTTTGAAAAAAAAAAGGTTTAATCTTTTAGTAGAAAAAGATTTGAACTTTCAAAAAAAATAAAGATCATATTTTTAAAAAAGAGAAAAGACAGAATTTTTGTTAAGTAGAAGAAGTAAGATATGATTCTTATATTTTTAAAGTAATAAAAATATAATTTTTACATAAAAGGAATATTAAAAATATCATCTTTATATGTGTAGAAGAATAAATGAGATTTTTTATAAAGATGAAATCTTTAAATTTGAAAAGGCGAAATCTTTATATGAAGGATAGCGTGATAAGAATATAATCTTTACTATATGATCATCGATGTGAAATTATAATTTTTATCTATATAGTAGCGGTATAAAAATTCGATTTTTATATATTGAACCGCATAGTAAAAATTCGATTTTTAAATATATGAAGTGATTATAAAAATATGATTTTTATATTGAAAGTGAATAAATAAAAATGTGATTTTTATTTTAAAAACATCAAAATATAAAAATGTGTGATTTTTATATATGTAGTGATTACGAGCAACGAAGATGACGAAGATGCGATGACGATGAAGATTTCTTTAAAAGAAGAGTCAAGATGTTTGGATAGCTTTTGGTGAGAACTTCTCACTCAAAATTTCTATTTTTCTAGTTATATATATATATATACTAGGATGTAGACGGTGCTTAGTAGCACCCGACACCCGTCCACAGACCATGGACTTGTTTGTTTGATTGCAAAAATTAGTTAGATTATTTGATTGAATGGAAATTGTTTGGTGAAATGAAATTGAATTGATTGATGTGTGAATGGCGTGGGCCTTCACTAGACCGGGGATAAGGCTAGGCCTCGTCCCGTTTCTAGTATCGTGCCGTTATGCCGCCGAAATTTTCTAAAATATGTTAGAAAAATAAAATTATCATTTTATTTAAAGAATGAACCGAATAGATATTCATAAGTTAAAATAAAATGTTTTGTCGTTAAAAATATAATTTTTAACGTGAATGTGAATAAATAAATATTCATTTACAAACCGAACGGTTTGTTTATGTTCACCTATTTGACTGATATTGATTGGGTCGATAAATTTTACACATCGCCCAGCTGCACGAATAAAATAAGTGTTTGATTGTTTGAAACCCCACACGGGTGTTGGGATAAAATATGAGTTCACTCATCCTGATTGATAAAATATGTCGATCGATTGATTGACAGGCTGTTATAAGCGTTAGATATCTATATTTGATGCTTATACAGTGTAGTGCACTTTGGTTGATGGTTGATTATTTTTCAATGCTATTATATACATGTGATGTATGAAAATCCATATAATTAATATTATATGGTAATTGATTGGGCCTCATTCCAATTTGAAAAATAAAGTATAATATAAAATAAAGGTTCATGTGTTGACTATACTCATCCGTTGATATTAGTCATGTGTTGAACGAAATATTTTTATAATAAAATTTATATCTTTATCAATATAAAATTTAGGTTCATGTGTTGACTATATTCATCCATTGATATTAGTCATGTGTTGAACGAAATATTTTTATAATAAAATTTATATCTTTATCAATATAAAATTAAGGTTCATGTGTTGACTATATTCATCCGTTGATATTAGTCATGTGTTGAACGAAATATTTTTTATAATAAAATTTATATCTTTATCAATATATAATAAAGGTTCATGTGTTGACTATACTCATCCGTTGATATTAGTCATGTGTTGAACGAAATATTTTTATAATAAAATTTACATCTTTATCATATATAGAATTAGAAATCAACTGGAAAATAGATGAGATGAGTGGTCTCCTGGATATTAATCTGATGTTGGTTTCGGCCTTCGGGGTTAATGTTCAGGAAATCGTTCTCTCACTAAATTACGGTTGAAGTCTGATTCAATATCAAACGATAGATACCTTAACTTTTATAAAACATATTAAATAGCAAAAATAGTCACACGTGGACGGTACTCATTCGTTGAGATTAGTCGTGTGTTGACAAAAAGAAATATTTGAAATAGAATATGTAAAGCCGTGTTGAATAGTGATGCGCCATTTTGACGCGAACGATATCTATATCGATTACATTCGGAAATGAATTGAATATATAACGATTTCGAAATGAATTGAATATATAACGATTTCGATTTGAATTGAATATAAAACGATTTCGAATTGAATGAAATAGAAAACCAATTTGATTTCAATTGAATATATAATGAATTGAATTCAAATAGAAAACGAAACGAATTTAATTTGAATAGAAAATGAATTTGAATCGAATAGAAAACTAATTTGAATTTAATTGAATTGAATTGAAATTGAATTGAAATTTGAATTGAATAGAGATGAATTAAAAAAAAGAATTTATAAAGAAGAATTCAATTTTGATTTTAATTGAAATGGAAGTTGAAAATGTTTTTGAAACGAATTCAAAACTATTTATATAATTCGTTTTAAATAGAAATCGACGAAATATATATTATATATATTATATATATTATATAATGGCCTGAATAGAACGCGCCGCGCCGCGGCAGTTCGTAAATTTCGACCATTTATTTCAAACGGACATTGCGGGAGATCCGACCGTCGGATTCTCCTAAAACTGGAACCGTTGGGTTCGTATCGAAAAGAGCTTTCTAACGAATATTAGAAATTTGAAATCTAACGGTTGGATTTGGAGATACGTCCAAATCAAATTCGAAAAAGGTCGCTGTAAGTGCAGTTCGATGGCCATTGTTGGAAATCGACTGTACGGGCCTTGATAAAATTATTAAAAATAGTAATAATTAGTGCAAAATCATAATAAATGATTTGGTAAAATTTGGGATGAAAAACTCCATGTTTGAAAAGATAAAAATGGGTTTTTATCGAAATGAACTAGTTTTGAGCTAAATCTAAAACCCAATTATTTTTTTAAATAGATGAATTAGATTTAAAAAGGGGTTTTAAAATAATCGAATTTCTAATATATTTGATTAAATTTGAAATGGGTTTATCGTGAACAGTGTTTTAAATAACACTAGTTCTCTAACCCGATAACAAATAGAATGTGATTTGGGTTTGTCGTGAACTGTGTTTTAAATAACACCTAGTTCTATAACCCAGTAAAAGGAGTTTTAATGAATCTGCAATTAGATTGAAATTCGAATTTGTAATCTAAATTATCAAATTTAGAAATGAGCGGGAATGGAGTATCACCAGTTTTGCTCCAAAGCGATAGTTAAATCTTTAATTAGATTTGAACGTGAAATGGTAATTAGTTTTACCGATAACACCACGGTGTTAGATATGGAGTATCACCAGTTTTGCTTCATGGGATGAATAGGTTGGGATTGGGAAATAAAATAAATAACTACTTCGTTACGGTTCGCTAATCTCGACTAGTTGGGAAAAACCATAATTTGGTTTTAAATGACATCCAAAGGAAGATTTCAGGATAAATTTTAAAGAATTTATCTTGGATAAAATTAATGGGAACCTTTCCCTAAGAATGTGGAATTTAGAAACTAGCTGTAGGTTGGCTAAGAAGAATGGTTTCCTGGATATTGATCTGATGTTGGTTTCGGCCTTCGGGGTTAATGTTTGGGAAATTGTTCTCTTGCTAATTTGCGGTTAGTGACTAATGAATTGGAATGAGGCGTATGTTGTGTTTGTGTAACATTTGTTTTTAATATACGCGGGTTGTTCGGAAAGGCCGGGTTTATACCCATTCTGAATAACCGATTCGACGATAAGTCGAAGATGAAGACGGTGGTTGAAGACCGGAAGTCTTCACATCGTTTGGATACTTACTGACGATCCTGATTGGGCTGTACACCCAAGAGGATGGAAATAGTTGGTGGTCGTCCAGACGTACTTGGAGATGGATGGATATGCGAGGAAAGTGCCTCCGGTTTCGTTCAGACCCAGAACGGACTTGTAAATGGATTGTGTGTCTGACATTGGATTTTATTCTGTGTTGATTGATTTCTGTTAAATATATATCTGCTTGGCGGCGGAGAATTTATTCTTTTGCTTAACGCCCTTCTCTGAGACGTACGAGCTTGGAGGTTATATATCGATAGATATCAATCGCATGGCATGAACTGCCCGTGTGGCACGCTAAGATGCGATGATCAAGGCTTCTGTTGAAAAGCAAAGTCTTGTGGTTGATGATCAAAGCACGCCTACGTGGCAGCTTTGTGTATAGCGTGAATTCACCAGCCTCACACCTCGGTATGAGTTAAAAACGGGATACGGACCGCTGGGAGAGCACGACGTTTCTTTCTAGCTTTGGTGGTGTCAGTGACTTACCAGCCCTGACATTTATATACTTTTCACCTTTGTGGTTGTTGGAATGAGGCGCCTCGATTATAGGTCTGTAAGGACCGGGAAACGTGTGTTCAGGCATAATTAATCCTCTAACGTAAGTGAGGACCGGCCCAGCCGCATCCAGGGGTTACCCAGTGTGCGTAATCCTGAGGCATTTGCTAGAGTGTCTCGAACGCGGAGAGGATCTTGCCCCTTGCCTCGACTCATGACGGAAATCCAATTTCCAATACGAGTATTGCGGCTTTATTTGTAGAGCCTAGTATGGCGACATAGTAGCATGGGATACTATGCCGTCTATGATTTATATTTATGATTGAAATGTTTTGACACTATACACTTATTATAGTATCAAATGATTTGTTTTAAACGTACCAAGCATGTTTGGCTATTATAAGGGAAAACCCTATCCTCCGGCTTGCGTTGCATTGTGTGATGGGACCTGGGTCTTATAATAGCTTCATTTTTCCTAAAAGCATTGCGTTGTTTGTTTTATGCACTGGTATTCTTGGGAGGAAACTCGTTCCGTGTTATACGACGTGGTCCCTTGATATATCTGATTTTAAAGTAAAATTTTAAATAACTGTTTTAGTTCTCATACCAGTCACATGACTGACCTGGAGTTTATTGTTTTAACCTAAACCCTGGGTGCCCCTATTTTCCGCACGGGCAGCTAGTAGTTTCGGTTTTGCAGATTTATATTCACAGGATCCTGGTTTACAGCTGGAATGATATCCGGAAAGCTCTGTATCCGTATATCACCTTCAGTTGTGCTTTGTATTATTTTCCGCTGCTATGTAATTTACTGTAATCTCTGATATTTATCGAATGTAATTTATTCTTTTATACTCTGTATATTCTTGTATCTGATGGAATTGTTGTAATAGCAATGAAATGTTCTTCTGTTTGCGTTCTGATTTGTCCTGTTCTCAACGTTCAGGGGTTTCGAACGGTCTAGATTGGTTTAACGACTGATTTAGATCGAGCGAAATTCCAGGCCGTCACAAGAAGACTTGTTGCGGGCATGCATTCTGAATTTTGGCGGATCGTGGGAAGATCACTTGCATTTTATTGAGTTCTCTTATAATAACAATTACCAAGCAAGTTTGCAAATGTCGTCATTCGAAGCATTATATGGCAGGCCATGTATATCTCCCGCATGTTGGATAGAACCAGGCAATAGACTAGTATTGGGTCCCGACATGATTCGTGAAGCTTTGGATAAAGTCGATTTTATTAAGAAGCGACTTCAGACAGCTCAGAGCTGACAGAAGGGATATGCAGATTCAAGAAGAAGGGATTTAGAATTTTCTGTTGGTGATTATGTATACTTGAGGGTTTTCCATTGAGAGGAGTAGTTCGTTTCGGGAAGACTAGGAAGTTGTCGCCGAGGTTCATAGGTCCATTCCCTATACTCAAAAGGATTGGAACTCTCGCTTACAGGGTTAAGTTACCTGACTGGTTGCCAAGGGTACATAATGTATTCCATGTGTCTCAACTTCAGAAGCATGTACATGATCCAAACTTGATTGTGGAGGAAGGTGCACAACAAGATTTGGAGATTACCCCGAGCTTAGCAGTGAGAAGGGAGCCAGTAAAGATTATTGGCTAGGAAACTAGAGTTCTGAGAAATAAGAGAATTCATCTAGTCAAAGTGCAGTGGAGCAGAGATCCTAGAGAATGTACATGGGAGACCGAAGATAGCATTAAGCAGGCTTATTCCAAGTGTAGACTGGACATTTCTGATTAGCTCTGGTGCAAGGTACACTTACAATATTTTGCATTTTCCGTTTTGTTTCATACTTTATTGTTGTTTCCTTTTCGAGGACGAAAAGTTTTTAAGGGGGGAGATTGTAACAACCCGGAAAATCAGAACTAATTTAAAATTTTTATTTTAGCTATTTTTAATGAATTTTGAATATTTAAAATGATTTATTTTAAATAATAATGATTTAAATCGAAATTAGAACGAATATATTTGTTTTAATTATAAAAAGGGTTAGAAATAGCGTGGTAGTTTGAAAATATGAATTTGAACTTTAACTGAATGTACAGGATTCAAAATAAATTGGATTTCAGTAAAACCAAAAATATTTAAATCTGTTTAATTATATCTTTCTAACGGATGTGAAAAATTGAAATTTCATAGAAGGAATAAAAAGTTATGGCCAGTTAAAAATTCAGAATAGTCGCTATGGACTTTAATATAATATATAGCCCTTATAAATAGCCATTTTGCGAACGTCCTCCATTTTCGACGAAACTACTTTGTTAGATCAGGAATGTCAAATTATTGCAAGATTCCAATTTTTATAATTTTTGGAATTAATACGTGAGTGTGGCAAAAGAAAACGGGTTTTGTCAATTTCAGTCAAACTGGATCGACCTGAAAATGACCATTTTTCAAACGGTCTCCAAATTCGATGAAATTAATTTTGTTAGGACCATATTGTTAAAACATAGCTAGATTTATTTTCTGGGAATTTTTGGAGTTAGTATGTGGCCCCGATAAATTAAAATGTACGATCAAATTTAATAATTAAATGTTTTATATTTTAATTTAAAGAAAAATGGGTTGAAACGATCAAATGGGCTGATAGCTAGGGGCGACAGTCGTTAGGCCTCATTTGGAGTCCGAACCGATAAACAAATGATTTGTAAATTAAAATAATATTAAATAATATATATATATTAAAAAAGTTCACAGAACCCTAAAAACAAACTAAGCAGCCGCCTTTCACTATCGTTCATGGACAATATTGCTCCAACCAATCCTCCATTCGACCTCCATTATCTCTCAATGAATCACGAAACTTCTTAAGGGAATTTTGAATACCATAACAAGAAATCTACATCCAATGGAGGAGATTGGATCTGGAGTAGTAATTTGCTCGGGTGGAGGCCTCGAACGGCCGCTGCTCGCACCTAATTTCCGCCACCCCAAGGCGTGCGAGTATGACGTGAGGGGGAGGCCTAGGTGCGCCTTCCGGAGCTCCAGGGCGTGCACAACCCGATCGACACCACGTGCCTCGATTCGCGCGCTAGGTGGAAACCTAGTTTCGAACTAGGTGATAAAAACCGTCGGCCAGTTTATTCGTGAAGAAGAAGGTTATTTTTTCTAATTAATTATTATATTAAATTACCAATAATGTCCTTAACACTATAAAATTCATATCTTGCTCGTACGATAACGAAATTCGATGAAATAGGAAGCATTGTGATCGTGACGACGTGTTCTACATTCCAGAAGAGACCGGAGAATTTTTAGAGATTTCTACAATTTTAGAAGGAATAAAAACCAATGTGAGCAATCTGAATTCAAAAATAAATAAATAAAATTATATTAGGTTGCAGACGGAGTTTAGTAGCTCCCGGCACCGTCGTCCATAGACCATGGACGACTTGTTTGTATTGTGGTGTGAAATTGATTGCTATTGTATGTGATTGATTGTGGTTGAAACAAAATTGGTTGTGATTGAGGAAAATTAACAGTGTTGTGAAAATAAATTGTATTATGAAAATAAAACCCTTGTATCGCCGCGAGGCCTAGGATAACAGAGGAGCAGTACTAGGGACGGTGCTGGTTTTAATTACCCTGCCATTATAATGCCGAAATTTTCTGAAATATTCATGTGTTGAAAAATATTCACGTATTGTAAAAATATTCATGTTATGAAATAAAATTGTTTGAACAATAAAAAATCAGATTTTTATTGTATATATAAAATTTGCAAAAATGATCATAGTAGAAAATGAAAGAAAATAGTTTAACATAAAATATTACATTTTTTATGTAAAAAGAATTATTTAAAATGATCATTATTGAATAAAAATGTGTTAACATATAAAGTTACATTTTTTATGTAAAAGGGATCATTTAAAATGATCATTGTTGAATAAAAATATGTTAACATTAAAAATCACATTTTTAATGTAAATATGAATTCTTTAAAATGATCATTGTTGAATAAAAATATATTAACATTAAAAATCTTATTTTTAATGTAAAGATGAATTCTTTAAAATAATCATTGTTGAATAAAAATATGTTAACATTAAAAATCACATTTTTAATGTAAAGATGAATTCTTTAAAATGATCATCGTTGAATAAAAATATGTTAACAATAAAAATCACATTTTTAATGTAAAGATGAATTCTTCAAGTATGATAAATTTGTGTTTACAATAAAAAGGACATTTTTAATGTAAGATGAAACATATAAAAAGATTCAAGTATGATAAAGTTGTGATTACATTAAAAATTGCATTGTAAATGTGAAAATGAAAGATAAATAAAAGATTCATTGTTTGAAAAATGTTTTAACATTAAAAATTACATTTCTAATATATAAAGGATTCATTAAAAAGAATTCAACTTTGAATAAAAATGTTTTAACATTAAAAATTACATTTTTAATGTATAAAGGATTCATTAAAAAGAATTCAACTTTGAATAAAAATGTTTTAACATTAAAAATTTCATTTCTAATGTATAAAGTGTTCATTAAAAAGAATTCAACTTTGATAAAAATGTGTTTACATTAAAAATTACATTTTTAATGTATACATGATTCAATAAAAAAATTAAAGTTTGATTTGAATATGTTTACATTAAAAATTACATTTTTAATATAAAGTAGGATTCATTAAAAGATTAAAGTTTGATAAAAATATGTTTACATTAAAATTTACATTGTTAATGTAAAAATAAATCATTAAAAAAGATTCATTGTTTGAAAATGTTTTTACATTAAAATTTACATTGTTAATGTAAAAATGAATCATTAAAAAGATTCTTGTTTGATAAAAATATTTCAACATTAAAAAGTACTTTTTTTTAATGTATGAATGATCATTAAAAATATTCATAGTTTGATAAAAATGTTGAAACATAAAAAAATTCATTTTAATGTTAGTATGATTAATTAAAATAATGTTAACTATATGTTAGAGAATAAATAATTTGAAACCGTCGAACGAATTATATTATATTATATATATATATTGATTAAAATTAAACGAATCGCGCATGGTAGTTCGCGATTTGGAAACGTAACATTCAAGGATTATACCGAGAGATTCGACCGTCGGATTTTCCCAAAACTAGAACCGTTGGGTTCGCTTAGGAAAGATCTTTCCAATGATATAAAATTTGCTAAGATCCAACGGTTAGATTTTGAGAAATGTGTAATTCAAATTTTAATAAAAACAACGCCAGGGCCGTGTAATGACCTGAAGCGGCATTTAATTAAAAGTGGCTATTTTTATATAAAAAAATAGCGATAAATCGTTATAAAATATTATAAACAATATGGAATGAAAAGAAATGATTTGAATTACATATATACGCGAATTATTTGAAAAGGCCGAGTTAATTCTCATTTCAAATAATTGGTCGACGATTAGAAGTCGAAGATTTGAAGACGGTGGTTGAAGATCAGCGATCTTCACATCGAATTAATGACTACTGATGCCTTTGA
This sequence comes from Allium sativum, assembly GCA_030737875.1. Taxonomy (NCBI): domain Eukaryota; kingdom Viridiplantae; phylum Streptophyta; class Magnoliopsida; order Asparagales; family Amaryllidaceae; genus Allium; species Allium sativum. Next base: position 487,574,590 of record CM060920.1, on the reverse strand, counting down.
TTGGAGTTGCTTCCTTGAAAGGGTTATAGTGGTAGTTGTCCGGACGTACTTATTGATTGTTTGGATATGCGAGAGCCTCTCTTCCGAATTGGACATATGGAATGAGGAATAAGGTGTCTCCGGTTTCGTTCAGACCTAGAACGGGTTTGTAAATGGATGTAAGTCTAACAATGAATATTAATCTGTGCTATTTGATTTCTATTAAATATATATCTGTTTGGTGCCGGAGAATTTATTCGCTTGCTTAACACCCTTCTTTGAGACGTACGAGCTCAGAGGTGATATATTTATAGACATCAGTCGCATGGCGTGAATTGTCAATGTGTCATGCCAAGATGCAAATGATCAAGTCTTTTTGTTGAAAAGCAGAGCCTTGTGGTTGATGATCAAAGCATAGCTTTAACTAGCATAGGTTTGTGTATAGCATTACTTCGCGAACCTCGCACCCCGGCGTGAACCAGAAATGGGGGAGGGACCCCAGGGAGAACATGCGTTTCTTTCTAACTAGAAGTGGTGTCATGGTATGGAGCCCAGACATTTTTACTTACGTGGATGATGGAAAGCGAGGTACCTCGGATTTGAGTCCCTAGTGGCTCTTGATTTACGCCCCATAGGGCAGGGAAACGTATTGTTCAGGAATTACTAATCCACTAACATATGTGTGGACCGACCCTGGCGATCCAAGACTCACTCGAGCTCTGAGCCTGAGGCACGGGCTAGAGTGTCTCGAGTTCGGTAACGACGATTGTAACAACCCGAATTTTAATAACATGTTAAAACAATAAATCAAGGCAAAATTAATTTTTAAAATGAGAATTAAGGGAAACAGGTTGCAACATTGCGTTCGCCTCAGAATTTTACATGAAATAGAGTCTGAGTTTTCAAAAATCGGAGTCCGGATGAAGAAGTTATGGCCTGTAGAAGATTCAGCAAATTTTAAGCAACACAGGACCAGGCAGGTCGACCTGGGGGTCGACCTGGGGGCCAGGTCGACCTTAGGGTCGACCTACCTCCCCCCCCAGGTCGACCATATGGTCGACCTCCTCCCCTTACAGGTCGACCTGGTCGGCCTGTTTTGACCCAGAACCCATTTTTGAAGCCTGAGACGTGTTTTGATGGTCCGGATTGATTCTAGGGTTAATCTAAGGGCCTAAACTAGTTGCTACCCCTATTAATACATCCTAAGACCTAGCCTAATTCATACAAATCATTCTTACACTGCTGTGTTGCTAATTTACCTCTTGAACCATGACTGCTGCATCCAAATTAAAGCTTAAGCATTCAAATTCAAAGATCAACGCTTCTACAACGATTCAAGAGAATAGATCAGCGACACCGCAACGTTCCACGACAAATTTCTAGACTTGACTTCTACCTCTTTCTTAGGCCACGATCTGTAAGTTCCAGTTACTTTTAGATAAAAACTATAAATCTAATATGAGCATGGTATAAATTGGAAGTGATTTATGTATGATTCATATATATTCTTGTTTTCTTCTTAGATCTTGACTATTGGGAATATTGCCTATGACGTTTAAACTATTATTAATGGCCTAAGATTATGACGGTGAATATAAGACTATGCCTATGACTATGACGGTGAACATAAGACTGCCTATGACTATGAACATAAGACTATTGCCTATGACTATGACAAGGACAATTGTGGCTAATCACCTAAGATTCATGACCATGAGGTTATTGCCTAGGATTATGACTATGATGTTGGATCTAAGCTTGATTTTCTAATCAGACCTTTTTTCTTTATTTATCCTTGGATCTTGATTTTGGGGATTTTTCTATTTAAATTAGATCTATCCATGTTCTTGAAACTAGATTATTATTCAAACCTTTTCATGATCAATAATGTTTTCAGATCTATATGCCTGCGATGTTTTAGTCAATTTAGTTATGTCATGCTTTGGAATTAAATTAATAATAGAACAATGTCTATTATGTTATATGTGGAATTGAATGATATTGATCTATTTTTGTGGTTCTATTTTATTATCATGTTGAATTGAGAATTAATGAATAAGTCTATTCAGATGTATATGAACTTGGAGTATAACCCGTTATGATAAGTTGTGTAGTTTATCATGTTATGCAAGTTTTAGGTTGTAAAATCATATAACATATGTGACCACATGTTAGATCTACATGTTTATGTGTATATGTTAAACCTATGTCATATTTCGAGATCACACTTATTCATATGCTCGTGATTGATTTGCAAGTTCACATATATGTAAGTTGATTTAGACCATGTTGCAAATTCACATATATATATATATATATGTTGATTTAGTCTACGTTGCAAGTTCACACGTATGATATTCATGTTGGCTATTTTGCAAGTTCACACCTATGATGTTCATATTGACTATGCCGATAATGCCAAGTTTACACCTATGTCATGTTTATGTTAATGAATTGCTTTATGTCAATTTTGCGTACGTTAAATTAGGCTAAGTTTTTAGCCTAATATTATATGTCAAAAATCATGCGGACGGAAAATTAGGCTAAGATTGTTAGCCTAATATTTAGACGGGGTAACATTGGAAAAAATTGGTAATTATAGGAAACTTGGTATGAAACTCGCCATGAAATTTGACATGAACATTGTTATAACTTGAATCTGAATGTGGGCAAGAAACTTGCCTTGAAAACTTGACACGAACTTGACATGAACTTGAACATGGACATGACACTAGAATAAACTTGAAAATGGCCAACTCGAGGTTGGGTTGAGTTTGCAGTTTAATTCTGCCCGGAACTGCCCGGCAAATCCAGTTACTGCAAACAATAGGATCCAATGTGGGTAGTTGGTCATATCGCACTTGAAAACCCGAGGTCAGACTGAGTTGTGGTGTAATTCTGCCCGGAATCGCCCGGCATATCCAATGACCACAACAACAGGTCTGATGTGAGAGGTTGGGGTGCATTAATGAATTAATGCCACATGATAGGGTTAAGTCATGAACATGAAAGACAACACTTAACCAACTTGACACTTGATTCGTAGGGCTAAGTCATGAACTTGAACGACAACACTTAGCCAATTTGACATGACACGTAGGCGGGTTAAGTCACGAACTTGAATGACAACACTTAACCAACTTGACATGCTAGACTGATAAGGGTTAAATCACGACTTTAAATGACAACACTTAACCTATTGGATGGAAACCCTAGTTACGCGGTCCGTTTCAGCAGTAACCCACTAGATGTATCATGGTACCCTGGAACTAGGCAGGGTGGGGCACGATTACTGAGCTTATTGTAAGCGACCAGAACGACGGATGTGTTGGTGCGCCAATGTAGGTTCAGGCAGGCTATGATCGTGCACGTGGTCCGGAGTTGAAAAAGCATGCATTGGGCATCAGTAGGTTTATCTGTGCATTCCTGATTCGTGTCGATGGTTGGCACCCTAGGTCTTGATACACCCTATGGTGGACCTAGCACAGGTGACTACATTCGTGATAGGGCCGTATGACACAGACACATGACGAGCTAGAACTTGTAGGGAGCCGATCGATTAGTGGATCATTCCGTTGGACCTAGTAATGGGTCATTTCATGATATTGGGCCAAGGGATCATTTCATGACTAATATAAGACATGGGTTTGGGATTCTAGTACAATTGATGCAGAGAACCTTGAATATGTGATGTTATACTTGATTTATACTTGATTTATCATGTTATCTTAGTCTATCTTGCCCAACTTGTCATCACCCTTATGTTTACTTTCAGTTTATACATGTCATATTACCTTTACTTGTTTTTATGATGAAAGTCACTAGGACTTACCAGTCTTTATGACTGACCCGTTTTCTTTCGCCTCTTTTTCTTCCGTTTCCCCCCAGGTTCTCAGGGAGGAAACTCTAGCACTTAGCTTGGATTTCGCTTGCTTTCGGTTCAGCTCATGTACGGTTTGATCTTGAGCTATGCTATGGCTGCATTTCTGCTACCTTTGGGGAATTAAGCTACTTTTGATGTTTTAAGTCTATGCTTATTTATTTATGCAAGACAGAATTTGTTGTAATGGAAAATAATGACCTTGGCTATTTAATGTAAAAGGTTTTGACTATTTTTGAAAGTAATGAAATTTATCCTTTGATTCTTCCGCTGTTTTACCTATGTTCTGTCTTGTAATATTTCTGTTTTTTTTTACCTCGATAACGCTCCTCCAAAACTAGTGCATTCCCTTTGTGAGTGACCCTAGCGGAGGTGGGGTGTTACAACGATCCCTTGCCTTAGTTCATGATGGAAATCTAACTTCCAATACGACATGTGCGGATTTGATTGTAAACCTATAAATGGCGACATAGTATATGGTAGCTATGTCGTCTATGATTGATACATTATGACTGAAATTGTTTTTGAAACATATAGACACTAATAATAATATCAAAGTTGTTTTATACGTATCAAACATATTTTGGCCATTATAAGGTGAAACTCTCTCCTCCGATTTGCGTTGCATTGTGTGATTGGACTTGAGTCTTATAATGGCTTCATTTTTCTAAAAAGCATTGCATTGTTTAATGATTTACTTTATTTAGCACTGGAAATTCAATGGTGTAAACCCGTTCCGCGTTAGCGACGTGGTCCTGTGATTAGCCTTATTATTAAATAGGTTAAATAAGATTTCCCATACCAGTCCCTTGACTGACTCGTAGTTTGTTTCACTTTGCAAACTCAAGTGCCCTCTTTTCCACAGGGGCAGCCTTGTATTCAGGTTTTAGCAGGCTCTTTCTGGATAGCTATGGAGCTGAAGATGGATCCTATCATTCCTATTATGCTGTTCAGACTTCATTTAGTATATTATGTTTGATTCCGCTGCAGATATTTTATACTAAGTTGAAACCGTATTTTGTACTAAGTATGATCCTGTTATGCTGTGTAACTTTGATGTTGATATTATTTCCAGTGTAACTATGATGTACATCATCTGCTGTAATTCTATATTTTTGTTCTGCTGTTATTGTTTATGTGTTATATTCCAATGATTCTTCCGTGTCACGGAGGTTTGGGGTTACCACAAAGAGTGACATATTAAGATGCTCCCTTTATTAGTCAAGGTATAAATATAGGCAATAAACATCTTTTCCATTACGTAATCCAAAAAGATAAAATATTTTGGAGAATGAAGTTTTGATGACAACACCTTTATTTCAATTATCATTGATTTAAAACATATACTAACACTTTTTGTATATAATATATATATATATATATATATGCAAGAATTATATACAGGAAATATTACTAAAGACTGTACATAATTAAAGATGATAAAGATTCAAAGAACTGAGAAATTTCAAGACTCATGAGTACTCAAGATTTCAAGAATTCAAGATTAATATAGTTATAGAGTAGATTGTGAAAGACTCTAAATAGCACTCCAGGTTCAAATTCAAATTCTAATTTTCAAATTCTGATTTTCAATTCTATCTGTAATCCTCTCTATTTTATTTTTTTTCCTTTCTTATTCTTCTTTGTTTTCAAACTTAAATTTTATATATTTATATTCTGATACTTTATATTTGTATAGTTTAAAACCTTATAATTTTATAAATATATTTATATAGTTTAAATTTATGTTTTTATATGTTTTCTACTATATAATATTAATTTAAAACACTAGACTTTTACTCAAGAATTTCCATAATTGTTTTTATATCAAAACACTTGAAAAGTGCTTTAAAATTCAAAAATACACTAGGGTATTTCAACATAATAAAAACATCATGTCGACATATAACTTTCACTTTTTCAATTTTGAAAGGAAGTGTCTTTTCACTATTTGAAACGTTTCAGAAATGTTGCAACCTTTCACACACTATAAAAAGGGGTTAAAAACGAATTTTTAAACATATCTTCTTCTTCACTTTCATCATCTTTCATTATATAATCATTCTTAATCATTTTTATGATTTCTACACTTATACTCTACCAAATTCAATTCTGTTTTGATCAAACTTCTTCTCTCTACACTCTTTTATCATCTTTCTCTGAATCAAGTGCTATTTAAGAGTTCTAGGGCTGTTTGAAATTGTTTGGGTTGAGTAAAAGTTGTTTGGGTTGAGTAAAAGAGGAAACGGTGGTATCCTTATAGCCGAGAAATCAAGGAAGTAGGAATCAGTGTTTCCTTCTAGCCGAGAAAAAAGGGAAGTAGTAATCAGTAGTATCCCTTATAGCCGTGAAATCAAGGAGGGTGTAATTGGATATTGAAACAGCAATAAAACTCTGCACAATCCAGCGTTGTGTAGGACTGGACGTAGGAGTAATCCTAACCAGTAAAAAATCTTGTGTGTTCTTTCCTTTTCTGCATCTTTATTTCTGTTTATTTTGTATCTATGTTTGAATCTGTGTCTGTGATTATGTTTGTGGTGTTTGATTCATCTCGTAGTTAACATAAGTTTTAGATTTTGTTTAAATTCTAACAAACACCATACACCCCCCCCTCTAGTGTTTGTTTTGCCTTAACAATCCATTTTGCATTCCCTAACAATTGGTATCAGAGCAAGGTCTTTCAAAAAGTTCATAATCTAATTTTTGAAAAGTTTTGAATGGCAAATTTTGAAATAATTGTTAACACTAGTTTTAATTCATGTATTGCATCAGTATTAGATGAGTCTGCATTCAATTTTATTGAAAAAAAATCAATTTATCATAATATGATTTCTTGAAATTTTTAAATAGATATATCACAAAATCATCATGATATTTTTATCTCAAATTACAAGTAGTTATTTTGAAAAGTCACTTGATTCTTTGAAAAGGTATGTTGTTTTGCAGGAAAGAAGTTATCTTTGATGACTATTCGCCAAGAGACACCAAGATGATCATTCATCAATCAAGAAAAGAAGAGTTTATGAAGGGATATGACTTTTGGGCTTATAGGAGTTGAAGTGTCGATTCATTCAAAATTCAAATTCAAATTCAAAAATTTGATGCCAATTTGGTTAAACTACTAAATCATCGATCTCGTCATCAAATTCTGGAAGATGTAAATATGATTCAGATTCATCATCAAGCGATGAAGAGCCAGAAATCAGAAATTCAAATATGTGTTTCGCAGTAATTCAGAATTCAGAAAATATCGAAGAAATGGATCTAAAAATCGGGTACGCCTTAATTAATTTTTAACTTTTTTGGTTAAATGAATGTTTTGTTTGCTTTGTTTTGTTTTCCTAGTTTTGATTTGAAATATAAACTTTAAAATTCAAACTTGAAATTTAAAATTTGAATTTTGAAATTCAAAATAATAATATTATAATAATAATAAATATAATAATAAATTTTAAATGTTTGTTAGGATTAATGTTATTTCAGGAAATAGTTAAACCTGGAATATAAACCGATAATATAATAAAACCAAGAAGTCAAAGCAATATGTTTTTTTATTTTCTACATGTATGTTGACATACATAAATGGTCATATCGACATAATGAAATTTAAATTTTGAATTTCAAAAGTTTAAATTTTCCAACTTCCCTCCTTTTTTTTAATTAGAAAATGCCAGTTCAAACTCTTATTATTAACTTTATTTGTCCGCTTATTTTCTTATATCCTGTTTCAATATATATATATATATATATATATATATATATATATTAAGTATATAAATTAATAAAATTATATGAACATGTTGATATGATATACAAAGTTAATTTTTTGTGTATTGTTAATATATATAAATTTATTTTTCTTTTATATAGTTTAAACATACATAGTTTAAATTATATACTATTAATATGATTTCATAACAATTTTAGGTTACATTATACTATTTGTAACTTAAATACTTAATTTTGATTCCTTGTTAAGATTTATAAGAGCTTAAATATTTAACCTTATATTTTGGTGTGTATATATATGATTTATGTTTTAAATATAAAAAATTATAGTTTTATCGTTTAATTTATATCGAGATTTCATAATTTTGGTATGACTACAGATTTCTTTTTAATATTATAACATATAAATGATTCTTTAGCAAATTAAAATATTATGATTCCTAAAGTTTAAATTTAATATTAATTTGTATTAAAAAGATTAATATATATCTCATAATAAATTGAATTTTAAGTTCTTTTTAAAAATCAGTTTTTTATATATACTTTTATGAATATATGTTCATAGTTTTTCTTTATATGATATAAATTTTATATATTTTTAAATAGACCTTCATTTTTTTACTATATTAAAGAAGCACCCTACTAAGATTATTTTACTCCACATTTCTCATAGAATTATTTTAAATATTTTATTATATATTATGAATACCATAAAACTTTTATCTTTACTATCTTTTCAATCTCTTTCATAAGTATCATTAACCTAAGTCTAGAAATTAATATATATTATCCTTGTTTAATTAAAATAATTTGTAACATACGTGTATGTGCATAATAGTTAAATAGTACTTTGAATAGATATAATTAACAAATTATTATGCATACTATCATTACACATCTTATATCATACCATATATCATTATTATAAATTATAGTACATCACAAATTAAAATCATTTACATCACAAGTTGCATTTCATTCAATATATCACTTCATATAGATTTTCATATGACATACCGCATTATAACCAAAACACTGCATTACATGTTAACTTTAACTCCACAGATAACAAGTATATAGTATGGAAAGTTTTTATCTAATTAGAAATATAGGATTATTAATCAAATACATAGCATATTTTGTCTTAACTAATTTGATCGAATTGATTGACTTATTTGGTTTGTTTGATTTATTTGACTTGAATAACTTGATTTACTTACTTAACATTGTTAAAATTTCATTAGCGGTTGATAGGTTTGTTAGAAATATACTTATGCATTTGTAATTAATAGGAACTTTATAGATTTTAGGATAAATAGAAGTTACATGAAATGTTTGGTCTCATGTTTGAATTGATGTTTTGTGACAACATAACTTAAATTGATTGATTGATTGATTGGATTGAATTGCTTTACTTATATCATAATTTAAAGGATATCTTATCAGATTTATTTCTAAGTCTAGATTAAGGTCTTATTATAGTTTTTAAGGGAATAAGAGTTTAGGATAGGTTTAGTCTTGTATTAAATTAAGGGGGAGTTTTAGAGTTCCTAAGGATTAGTTGAAGGTTCTAGAATACTTTGGTTGATTTAATTATTTAGATTGATTGTTTGAATTGCTTGTTTGCTTGAATTGCTTGTTTGTTTGAATTGCTTTTTTGAATTGCTTGTTTGGATTTAATTGCATGTTTGGATTGAATTGCTTGTTTAGATTGATTTGCTTGTTTGAATTTATAGGAGAAACGACCCATGCTTCCACTTTCGGGAAAGCCCGGATTGACTTGAGAACACATGACAAATCAGAACACAAAAAATAGAACATTTCGTTGCCTATTATAACAATTTACATCAGAGTACAAGAATATAACAGAGTTTGAATAAATAATATACATTTGATAAACATTAGAGATTTACAAATTACAATGCAGTGGAAAAATAAAACGAAACACACCTGAAAGAAATACACGGATACAGAGCCTTCCGAATATATCTTCAGCTATAAATCCAGGATCCTAGATTGTAACGACCCGCATTTTTCAGTGATATAATTAATTTATTTAATTATTTAAATAATGGTTTGGTTATTTAAAATGACCAAAATTAAATAATAGTGAATATTTAATTAAAATAAATAATATAATAATATATTTAATTTCTGAAATAGTCAGAAATAGTGGAATTCACAAAATGGTGTGAATTGGATCAACTGTGATATTTAATTCAGTTTAGAATTGAATTAGAATAACGACTGTATTGTTTGAACGACAGTTTGAACGTATAATTATAATATAATTATAATCGAGCTCGAAATGACGTGGTAGTTCGCTATTTGGCGATTTGAACTTCAACTGAATGTACAGGGTCCATTTTAAATCGGATTTCTGTGAAACAAGAAACGTTAGGAGCTGGTGAAGTATATTTTTTAGTGGAAGAGAAAAATCGAGATTTCGTCGTGTAGATTTTTAGTTATGTCCAAACCAAATTTTCAAAAAGTCGCTATGGAATTCCTTTATAATTTATATTAATTTATTTATATTTTAAAATGGATTTTTAAATATAAATCGAATATCGATGTAACACTAGATTTGAAATATCGAGTTATAAATCCCAGTGGAGCACTATGATATTCTACTGTGAATATATACGATAATATTTATTTTTAAATATTAAATTTAAATGTTTTTAAATATATTTATATATTTAAAAGGGTTATTTAGGGCTTTAAAAATAGCCAGTTTTGCAGACGACCTCAGAATTCGACGAAACTAATTTTGTTGGGTCCGCAATGTCAAATTTTTGTTAGATGTCAAGTTTCGTGATTTTTGAAGTCAGTATGTGGTCGTATGGGATTTTAATGTGAAAAACAGTGGATATTCTGACGGTTAAAAATACGCTGTGTGAGCAAACGGAGTCGGAATTCGACGAAACCAGTTTCGTTGGGACCGTAATGTCAAACTGAAGCTACATGTTCAGTTTCGTGATTTTTGGGTATCGTATGTGATCACAGGAATTTTAGAGGACACATGTAAACAGCGATGGCTTAAAAATAAATAAAATAATCGAATAAAAAAATATAAAACCTATCCAATATAATATCCTTTACACTCCTTAACCCTAAACATTTGTCATCCCTCTGAGAAAATGCGCCGCAAGTTTTTCTCCAGTAAAACAAATTCTCATCTTCAAACTTTCAAACCAATTCAAACAAAAATCTATAAATAAAAGGAGATGTATATTTGAATTCTTGGATTGATTCTCTTCGATCCAGTACAACTTTTGTCGAGTGCGATGCAGTTTTTGAATCGCTCAAGTTTTGAGCAGTAAACTAGGTTTACTGATTTCGGTTTCTGTGAGCATCGATCTTAAAATTTGAGTTGGGAATGGTGTTCGTGGCATCGAATAGCACTTGTAGGCCAAGCGGTGTGGAATTCTGTCATTAAAAAGGGACGGGGGGTTCTCTACAGTTTTGCAATGCAAATCAAATCTGTGCCATCGAGTGGAGCGAGGGTGTTGTGAGTAGAAAGAGCAGGAGAAGAGGAAGATAAAGGTGGTTTCCGTTTTGGGAACGGTGGATTTTAGGAGGAGCAGTTTGTGGTGAGATCAACGGAAATGGCCATCGAAGGAAATACTAGAGTATGAAATGGTTTTGGGGAAGAAGGTTAGGGAAGCGGTTGGGCTTTAACGGTGGTGTTGGGCCGGGTATAAGGGGTGAGGCCCAAGTCATTTAAATTCAAGTTTTATTTGATTTAAAAGGTATATTAATTGTAAAATACGTATCTTCTACATACGATATCAGATTGACGAACAGTAAGTTGTGTTAGGATCGTATGGACGGACACTACAACATGGAACTGACTGGGAGTGAATCGAAGCTCGTTACAATTTATTGCAAAATAAATTGACCGTCTGAATCAACAGACGCAAATCGTTATTTAACGGTTAACGCGAAATGTGAGTAAACTCACCAACTCTTCTCAGTTATATTTTTCTAAAGTATTTTTAGAAATGATAAATGATGGTTGATTGCTATGTGCTGGATGTTTGATTGAACTGCTAGTCAGTTGATTGAAAATATAGATCACAATATAAATATAAATCGTTAATCAAATATTGATTCTGTTTAGCAGAATATTTCATAGTGAAATGAAATTGATGTTAATTTTATTGTTTAACATCTGTGGATGCAGGGAAACAGGTTGGAGGGACCCAACTGGGTTCCTCAACATTTATTTTACTGTTTTTCATATATTGTGTTATATGATGTGATATGAAATCTGTTGTTGATTTTGTATGGTTGAATGACACCGTTCATTGTTATATGGTATGTTAAATGCCAGAAAGAATACTGGAATGTTAAAAAGGAAATTTTCAGTGTTATATTGAAAAAGAAATATTTATAAAATCAATAGATTGTATAAAAAGAAAACTATTTATGTAGAAAATAAATAGATTAAAATGAGATATTTATTTGTTAATCAAATAGATAGAATTGGAAAAGAAATATTTGTAAACTATTACAAATAGAATATAAAAGGAATATTTATTTGAGAATAAATAGAATAGAAAGGGGAAATACGTGTAAAGTAAATATAGAAGGGAATAGTTAGATTATCAAAGGAATTACTTATAAAATCAATAGATTTTATATAAAGAGAAATATTTTATAAATAAATAGAATTATCAAAAAGGATTTATTTGTAAATAAATAGATTATAAAAGGAAATACTTGAAAAGTGACTAGAATTGTATAAAAGGAGAATTTTTCATTTGAAATGTTTAGACCCGTGCTCCGCACACGGGTATAACTTGACATGGATTTAAAGTAAAGATTTTAAATAGAATCTTTTCTAACAGATAGGTTGAGAAGTTAAATTTATAAATAATATTTTATAAATTAAATAAGATATTTATCATTGGATAAATAGAATATATAAGTTAGGACTTATATAGAGAAGTAAGAATCGATTTCAACATCAATATTTAAACTGAATAAACGTAGATTGAATCAAAGGAGTTAATCAGTTAGGGTTAATTAGATAGAGTTAATCGAATTAGAAATTTATGAATATTAGTTATTCAATTAGAGTTGATCGGATATAGCTATTTGAGATAGAGTAGTCAAACATAGTTAATTAGGATGTGTTGCCATTTCGTACGACTGCTAGCGTAATTCGCAGGGCTGCAGATAGCCTATGGCGGTCGGATGTTTCCTGAGGGAATCAGGCGTAACATTGTGATCGCTGCGATCTAGAGTCAAGCGAATGGAGTTAAATTGAATATTAGTCATTCGAAATAAAGTTAAAAACTGACATAGTTATTCGAATATATGTTAATCGAATATTAGTTATTCGATAGAAGTTAAATAGGTTGAGTTAATCAAGTAAGTTAGTCAAGTTGTGTTAATCTAGTTGAGTTAGTAAAATTTGAGTTAATTCAAAGGAGTTAATTGAATATAGTTTATGCGAAAAGAGATTAATCGAATGTAAATCATTCGTAGAAAGTTAATCGAATGTGAATCATTTGAAGAAAGATTTTCGAATGTAGTAATTCGAAGAAAGAGTTATCGAATATAGTTTATTCGAAAAGGAGCTATCGAATAGAGATTATTCGAATAAGAGAATTATACATTGAATTCGATTATATCGAAATTCGAGAAAGTAATATTTGCTTTCCAGTTTAATCAAGATTTACTTATTTAAAAATAAATTAGTGGTTTAGTTATTTAGTTAAATTAAGGAATAAAAGCTATATTTTGAAGTTGGATATTCAAGAAGAAAGGAATTATAACGCTATAGTTAAAATCATCGTTTTAAAATAAAGAAGTAGATTCCAAAATAGAATCCGAGTTTTGTAAGGAAGTGTTAAAGGTTTGAAAGGTGAACTTTGTCTATTTCCAGGTTAGAAATGTTGTTCAGTTAAGGTCTGAGAGGTAATTATACCCCAACTTGACTGACTACGTTTTTAACTAAGGGATGGGTAAGGTTCGATAGTGAAGGTGGATTAAGTGAATTTAATTATGGAGTGTAATTGTAACGACCCGGAAAATCCGAACCAATTTAAAAATTTTATTTTAAATAATTTGGTTGGAAAATGTGCCAGAAATTAAAATTTTCATTTTTAAATAATATTAAAGCCAGTGAAAATAGTCAATTTTCAAACGATCACTGTTTTCGACGAAACCACTTTTGTTGGAACCGAAATGTCAAATTATTGCTAGGTTTCAATTTATAGAATTTTCTGAGTTAGAATGTGAGCGTGGCGAAGGTAAATGTGTTTTGTTCAATTCGGTTAAATTTAGTCGACTGAAAAATAGCCATTTTTCAAACGGTCTCGGAATTCGACGAAATTAATTTTGTTGGGACCGTATCGTCATTACGAAGCCAAATATTTTTTTTTTCATTTTTCTGAGTCCGTATGTGGCCTCAGTGAATTTATTTATGTGGACGAATTAAATTAATATAGGATTTAATTATTAATTTAAATAATTCAGGCCACAGACAGCCGATTGGGCTGACGGGACCTAGCCCGTTGGATCACGAATATGGGCTATTGGCTAGGGACACCTTCTACTGGACTGGAAATGGAACGGTTAAGAAGTCATGGATTTTTTTGTAAAAATTCATTTAAAACTATATAAATAATGGAGAAAATAAAACCCTAAAAAGTAATCACTATTCACCATCGTTACCAGCCGCCATCGTTTGAATTGAATGGCCATCGTGCTCTCCTCTTTATCCCTTAATACCTATCAATCCACAACGAATTAGAACCCCAATACAAGGATAAAATCGAAGTACTCCACAAGCTCTTCAATTCAGTACGGTTGTGATCGGAAACCGCACCCTGTAGTGGCCGAACGACCTCCTTCAATTTCCGCCGCTCATCAGCGAACCGCACCCCTAGGAGGCAATCGCACGTGGCCGGAGCTCTACCCCTGGCGCGCGCCTTGAAGCTCGACGGAGTGGCTGCATCTGATCGGCCTCTCGAGCCTCGATCCGTGAGCAAACCTAAGCCCTAAGTTTAAACCATTTCTGGAAAGCGTTGGCCGGTTGTTTAGAGGAGGAATAAGGTGTTCCTTAATTATTCTATTAATTTAATTATATTTACAATAATACCAATCTTGTTTTAATTGTAATTAATTCATATGAACTCAGAATAACGCAATTTCAGAAGCGTTGAGATCGTACGACGAAGATCTACATTCCTAGACTAGAACGGGACAATTCTGGGCTGTTGGAATTTTTGGACTAAATTGCGAACGACTGTGAGATCTCTGAATTTTAATAATTAAATTATTTAAATAATTTATTCGCTATTTAAATGATTGTTGTTAATAAACCGGATCTGCGATGTGATTATATGGTTAAATATTCATACGTTGATGAATGATGCTTTATCTGTTTGTTTATTATTCCATTAACTTAGATCTTTATGTTAATGATAGATCAGTTGTTGAATCACACATTTTGATGTAATCTTCATACAAGTTCTGTGACGATCCCAAAACCCCGTGACACGGTGTTAAGGATAATCATTGGAATATAACACATTAATCATCATTAGCAGATCACAGATAATAGCATAAACAGAAAATAGAATAATTTACACACATATGACAGCGGAATCATATAGATAACATCACATCAGAGAAGCACAGTACAGGATACAACTTAGTACTTAATGATACATAATCAGTCACCACCGCCTGAGGCGGAATCATACATAAAGAGTACACAAAAGGAATATCAGTCTACATCGCCAGTGGCGGAATCATAATATAGATACAATAATGGCGGAGAAAATCCAAGTCAGCACGGTGTAGTCAAGCCTCGCCATGAGCCAAAAGGTGCGTCAGAAACCTGTAACTAGGCTGCCTGTGCGAAAATAAGGGCACCCGAGTTTGCAAGGTGAAACAAACTACGAGTCAGTCATGGGACTGGTATGAGAAATCTATTCAACTTATTAACAACAATAATAAGGCAAATCAAAGGACCACGCCACTTTCGCGGAACGGGTTTAATCCAATGAGTGCTAGTGCATGAAGTAAAGTAAATGATTAAATCACGCAATGCTTTTTCTAAAATGAAGCCATTATAAGACTCAGGTCCCATCACACAATGCAACGCAAGCCGGAGGATAGAGTTTTCCCTTATAATGGCCAAAGATGCTTCATACGAATAAAACAAAGTGTTTGATATTATTACTAGTGCATATATGTTTCAAAAGCAAATTCAATCATAAATAACAATCCTAGACGGCATGGGTACCATATATCATGTCGCCATACTAGTAATACAATCACAACCGCACATATCGTATTGGAAATTGGATTCCTTCATGAGTCGAGGCAAGGGGCAAGCTCCTCTCCGATTCGAGACACTCTAGCAAATGCCTCGGGACCGCACACAACAATCCCCTGGATCCTCCAAGGCCGGTCCTCTCTTACTTTTGAGGATTAGTTATTCCTGAACACACGTTTCCCGGTCCTTACAGACCTATAATCGAGGCGCCTCGCATTCCAACAACCACACAGGTGAAAAGTATATATAATGTCAGGGCTGGTAGGTCACTGACACCACCTTAGCTAGAAAGAAACGTCGTGCTCTCCCTGCAGTCACTCTCCCGTTTTTGACTCATACCGAGGTGTGAGGCTCACGAATTCACGTTATACACCAAGCTACGTCACACAGACCATGCTTGGATCATCAACCACAAGACTTTGCTTTGCAACAGAAGCCTTGATCACATGCCACTTAGGCGTGCCACACAGGCAATCCACTCCATGCGACTGATTTCTGTCAATACATAACCTCTAAGCTCGTACGTCTCAGAGAAGGGCGTTAAGCAAGAGAATAAATTCTCCGCCGCCAAACAGATATATATATAACAGAGATCAATCAACACAGAACAAAATCCAATGTCAGACACACAGTCCATTTACAAGTCCGTTCTGGGTCTGAACGAAACCGGAGGCACCAATTCCTCGCATATCCGTACAATCAACACTATGTTTGGACGGTTACTACTTCAATTCCTTCATGGTAGCTACTCCAATCACGAGTATCAGTAGCGCCCATCCATCCAACGTGGAGATCGTCGGTCTTCAGTCGTCTTCGACTCTTCGACTTCTCAACGTCGTACAATTATTTGAAATGAGATAAACTCGGCCTTTTCAAATAACCCACGTATATTTAGATTTTCAAATCAATTAATCACAAGGTTGAACTATTCAACATTCACATTTCAGTTGTTTAGTTATAATTTTCACGTCAAATACATTCAACCATCACATATCAAGCAAACACAACAAAATTGGTCTATTTCCACTCTATATCGTCTATAGCACTTAATAACGATATATCGCCATTTTTATTTAATTTAAAACGGCCATATTTAATTAAACGACGTTTCAGGTCGTGGCGTTGCACTGGCGCTGCTTTCCACTAATTTTGTTTTACACATACAGGAAAATCTAACCGTTGGATCTTCACAAATTTTACATCATTAGGAAGGTCTTTTCAAAACGAACCCAACGGTTCCAGTTTTAGGAAAATCCGACGGTCGGATCTTCCACACTAACCATTTGAAGTTACGATTTCAATTTACGAACTGCAGCGTCGTTATTCGATTTAATTTAATTATATTTATATATATATATATATATATATAAATATAATCGTTTCTGGCGCTGTTTTTCCCTAATTTTGAATTAAACATTCCAGACAATCCAACCGTCGGATCTTCACAAAGTTGGTGCCGTTGGAAAGATATTTCCAAGGCGAACCCAACGGTTGAGGTTTCGGGGAAATCCAATGGTCGGATCTTCCGCACTAGTCATTTGAAATCACGGTTTCAAAATACGAACTGCACGGCCTCGTTTCGTTTTAATTATATTTATATTTATATATAAATATAAATATAGTCCATTCAATAATTTCTATATCGTTTTCACTTCAAATATTTTTCTAACACCTTAAAATTTTGGAAAATTTCGCCATAACCTCCCCTGTACCGGGGGCATCGGGAAATCGCAAATAGCGTTCCCGGTCCTTCTAATCTCAAAAAGAAAAAGAAAAAGCCAAGCGGCTAGCCAATAGGCTCATAAAATCATCACCCAAACAAATCTGTAAATGTGTACCTATTTGTCGGGCACAAAATTTTATTCCACTTCTCTAGCCCCTTTTGCTTTAACCTGTTCAATAGATATGCATGTACATATATACAATTTCTAACATTTATCATTTTCTATTCAACTTCATATTTGACTTGCTTTGGTCTAAAAATACCATTCATTCTAATGTCGCATGCATAGGCTAAAATCATATCATTAGCTAGTTAATGTATATTTCAGCTCATGCACGTTTATTTGAACAAGTGGATATTTTTAACACTTCATATTTCAAAGATGATAATTTTGGCGAACTAAAATAGATTTCAACACATGACTATTTTATTTAGTTCCTATGCATGTTAAAAATAATATTTCTATCACAAATATTTATTTCAACGTCCGCATATCTTTAGCATATCACACATATGATAAAAATCATATTTTTATCATTTAAAATATTTATTCAACCAATGTATGGTTTCAACACTTCATAGTTTAAATAAAAATGTAATTTTTATTGTTCAATCTTTTTATTCAACACATGAATATTTCCACTACACACATTTCTCAACAAATGAGCATTTCCACACATGGACAATTTATTTATGTTGTTCATATTAGAAAGATGGGATTTTTATGATTGAAACTATTTATATAAGGCGAATATTTTTCATACTTCATATATATATAAAAATGTGATTTTTATTGTTTATACACTTCATTCATTCACAAATGAATTTTATTTTCACACAACACTTTTCAACACATGAATATTTCCACACATGGACATAGTTTCAATATATGACTTTAATTTCAATGCATGTAAAATAATTTCAACATATGAAAATAATTCTAACACACAAAGATTATTCAAAATTTCGGCAGCATAACGGCAGGGTAGTTAAACCGGCACCGTCCCTAGTACGGCTCCTCGCTCTACCTTAAAACCTCGCGGTTTTTGACAATGGGGATCATGCATCTAATTCGCACGCAGGCGGCATGTTTATATTTATTTCATTACCACAAACTAATCCTAAGTGGTTTCAACCAAATATTTTTCCAATCACAAACGGGTATTTTTCAACCTCAATCAATTCAATACCAACCACAAAACTATCCCAAACAACAATTTGCCATCAACCAATTTTCACCACAATTTCAACCAATAAATATCGTCCATGGTTTGTGGACGAGGGGGCGTATATATATATATATATATAAAAATATTTATATATAGCAATTCACTTTTATTTTCCACACATATGTATATAAATATAAATTGAAGAGTGAGAATTTCTCACCAGTAGCTATCCAATAACACAACTCTTCCTTTATGGAAATCTTCGTCTATTTCGTCTTCTTGTCGCTTTCGTTTCCCGTATTCTCTACATAAGTAAAAATCGAATTTTTACTATGTTATTCAATATATAAAGATCATATTTTAAAAACAAAGATTATATTTTTAATATTCCTATGATGTAAAAATTATATTTTTATTGCTTTAAAAATATAAGAATCACATCTTACTTTTTCTACTTAACAAAATTCTGTCTTTTCTCTTTTTAAAAATATGATCTTTATTTTTAAAAGTTCAAATCTTTTTCTACTAAAAGATTAAATCTTTTTCTATTTCAAAGTTTAAACCCTTTTTCTATTTTAAAGTTTAAAATAAAATCAGTTTTTATTTTCTTTAAAAATCAGTTTTTACATCTTTTAAAAATCCAGTTTTCTATATTCTTTTCAAAAATTCTGTTTTCTAAAATTCTTCTAAAAATTCTGTTTTCTAAAATTCTTTTAAAAATTTCTGTTTTCTAAAATTCTTTTTTAAAAATTTCTGTTTTCTAAAATTCTTTTTTAAAAATTTCTGTTTTAAAAATTCTTCTAAAAATTCTGTTTTCTAAAATTCTTTTAAAAATTTCTGTTTTCTAAAATTCTTTTTAAAAATTTCAGTTTTTAAATCCTATAAAAAAACCAGTTTTTAATCACTGTAAAACAAAAATAAAAACAAAACAAAATAATGTACAGGCTCACCGAGATTTCGAATGGGAGGAGGAGGAGTCGGTGGGTTCTGGCGGCGTTCGGAGGTGTCGGGGTGGCGTCGCGACAGGGTGCGGAGGCTTCGGGTTGCTGCTTCGATGTCTGGAGGGAGGAGACTGAACGGGGGTCGTGCGGTGGGAGGAGGAGGTTGGTCGGGCGGTGGGGCTTCGGCGAAGGGTTCGGCGGCGGCTTCGAAGGTCAGGCGGCGCGATTTAATTTCTAGGGTTTTCTCTCTTTTTTTTTTCACTTTCTGATAAATGATCGGGGGGGGCCAAGGCAGAAGAAAAGGGGAGGGAATTCTATATATTTTTTTTATTTATTTATTTCATTATTTAATTATTAAATTTTGCACAAGGTTTGACTTTTACTTATGACCTCGAAACGAGGCCCACCGCCCGTCGTCCATAGCGTTTTACCCCCATTCCGAACACAATGGGATATGTATCGTAAGCTGGTTTGATCGTTACAATCAGTTTCCGTTGAATTTACATTTAAATCCTTATATTGAATTTTAAACGTACATTTCAAATTACCGGGGTCACATACTAACTAGAAAAATTCCCGAAAAATATTTTCTAGCTTCGTATTGACGATACGGTCCTAACAAAACTAGTTTCGTCGAATTCTGAGACCATTTGAAAAATGGCCAATTTCCAGTCGATTAAATTCAACAGAAACTGGTCAAACGCGTTTTCTTTTGCCACGCTCACATATTGATTCGAAAAATTACGAAATTTGAAACCTAGCAATAGTTTGACATCCCGGACCCGACAAAAGTGGTTTCGTCGAATTCCGAGGCCATTTGCAAAATATCAATTTTCAAACTGACTTACTATTCTTAACTCACTATTTTATTGAAATATTCTATTTCAATGGTTCAAATTGCTTTGAAATAATCAATTTAAAAATTTTAAATTGGCTCGTATTTTCCGGGTTATTACAATCTCCCCTACTTAAAACTTTTCGTCCTCGAAAAGGAAACAACAGTAAAGTAGGAAATAAAATGTAAATGCAAAGTATGATGAAGGTACCTTGCACCGGAGTTAGTCAGAGATATCCACTCTGCAGTTGGGGTAAGCTTGCTTAATGCTTTCCTCAGTTTCCCAAGTACAGTCTCTAGGATCACTGCACCACTGCACTTTGACTAGATGAATCTTTTTCCTCCTGAGTTCTCTAGTTTCTTTGCCAACAATTTTTAATGGCTCTCTTCTGAGTGCTAATTCTGGAGTTATCTCCACATCCTGTTGCGCTGATTCTTCTACAACAAGATCCGGATCATGCACATGTTTCCTAAGTTGAGATACGTGAAATACATTGTGCACTCCAGGCAACCAATCTGGTAATTGAACCCTATAAGCAAGAGTTCCAATTCGTTCAAGTATAGGAAAGGGACCAATAAATCTCGGTGCTAACTTCCCAGTCTTACCAAATCTGATTACTCCCCTCATCGGAGAAACCTTTAAATAAACATGATCACCAACAGCAAATGTCAAATCTCTCCTTCTAGAGTCTGCATAACTTTTCTGTCGGCTTTGGGCGGTTTTCAATCGCTTCTTGATGAAGTCCACTTTATCAGATGCTTCCCTAATCATATCGGGTCCTAGTACAAGTCTGTTGCCAGGTTCTACCCAACATGCTGGAGATCTGCAGGGTCTGCCATATAATGCTTCAAAAGGTGACATCTTCAAACTTGCTTGATAGCTATTGTTATATGAGAATTCTGCCAAATGCAAATGATCTTCCCATGACCCACCAAAATCGATTATACAAGCCCGCAATAAATCTTCTAGAATTCTATTCACCCGCTCAGTTTGGCCATCTGTTTGGGGGTGATAAGCGGTGCTCATATTCAGTTTTGTCCCCAATTCTGTCTGGAAAGCCTCCCAGAATTTGCTAGTAAATAGGGGATCTCTATCACTGACTATGCTGATGGGAATTCCATGCAGCTTAACAATTTCTTTGAAATATATCTGTGCTAGACTTTGGGCAGTTCGATTGGATCTGACAGGTATAAAATGGGCAGTCTTCGTGAAGCGGTCTACGATTACCCAAATACTGTCATTACCTTTCTTGGTTCGCGGCAAACCATCTATGAAATCCATGGAAATCTGTTCCCATTTCCAGCCTGGGACTTCCAACGGTTGCAACAGTCCAGCTAGCTTCTGTTGGTCACTCTTGACCAATTGACAAGTAGGGCATCTGCTAACATACAAAGAAATATCTCTTTTCATTGCCTTCCACCAGAAAGTGCATTTGATATCGTTGTACATTTTACTTACCCCAGGGTGGATGCAAAATTTGGATTTATGGCATTCATCTAGCACTTCTCTTTTGAGCTCAGGAAGGTTGGGAACACAAATTCTCCCATTCAGCCTCAAAACTCCTTCTTTATTTACTTGAAAGCTTGAGGGTTCTCCTTTCTGGATTCTTTCCTTGATCCTTTGAATGAAATAATCATCCTTCTGGAGAGCACATATCTTATCGATCAAGCTAGGTGTAATTATAAGATGGGCAATGATTGCGGTTTTTCTACTAAGCGCATCCGCTACTACGTTAGCTTTTCCCGGCGTATACAGGATATCAAGATCATACGCTGCAAGAAATTCTAGCCAACGCTGCTGTCTCAGATTCAGATCTTTCTGGGTATATAAATACTTCAATGATTGGTGATCTGTGTACAGTATAAATTTCTCGCCCAATAAGTAATGCCTCCAGATTTTCAAGGCAAATACGATGGCTAGCAACTCAAGATCATGAGTCACATAATTCTTCTCATGCGGTTTCAATTGGCGGCTTGCATAAGCGACTACTTGGCCTCTCTGCATTAACACTGCACCAAGACCCCTAATAGAAGCATCTGTCCAAACCGTTAAATCCTGATTGCCATAAATAATAGTTAACACTGGAGCGGTGGTCAGCTTCGATTTCAATTCCTGGAAAGCTTCTTCACTGTCGGAAGTCCACTTAAACTTCTCATGTTTCTTTGTGAGCTTCGTTAACGGACCGGATATCTTCGAAAAATCCTTAACGAACTTCCGATAATAACTAGCCAATCCCATAAAACTTCTAACTTCTGTGGGAGTAGTGGGTTGTTTCCAGTCTTGAATCGCTGTTATTTTGCTTGGGTCAACAGAAATTCCTTTCCCTGACACGACATGGCCAAGAAATTTAACTTCTTCTTGCCAGAAGACACATTTAGAGAATTTGGCTTTGAAGACGTTCTTCCTTAGAATCTCCAATACTTGTTCTAAGTGTTTTTCATGCTCAGGTTTTGATTTGGAGTAGATTAAAATATCATCGATGAATACGAGGACAAATTTATTCAGAACTCCCCTGAACACTCTATTCATTAGATCGACAAAGTATGCTGGAGCGTTGCAAAGGCCAAACGGCATTACTAACCATTCATAAAATATGTCTGGGCCTCTGAAAGCGGTCAAAGGAACACACTCTTCTGCTATTCTCAATTGATGAAAACCTGTAGCTAGGTCCATTCGGGAAAATACTTTCGCCCCATTCAATTGGTCTAGCAAATCATCAATGCGGGGTAGTGGATATTTATTTTTGAGCGTCTGTTTGTTGAGGTCTCGGTAATCAACACATAATCTAAGAGTACCGTCTGACTTTGGGACAAACACGACAGCTGCACCCCAATTAGAAAAACTCGGTCTGATTAGACCTTTCCACAACAGTTGACGAGTTTGATCGCCTAATTCTTCTTTTTCTTTCGGAGTCATTCTACGGATTGGATGCACCACGGGTCTAGCATTAGGAATTAGATCGATTCGGAATTCTATTTCTCTTTGCGGAGGTAAGTTTTCAACTTCTTCAAACACATCCGCATAGTTGCTAACAATCGGAATCTTTTCTATGGAAGTGGGAATAAGTTCTAATGCTGACCAAAATTCTTCTCTATTCGGATTCGAACCATGACAAGGAACTGTAATATATCCAAGCTTCGTTCGGATTTTAACAATTCTTTCCGCACACTTCACTTCAGCTTCAAATTTCGTTAACCAATCTAGCCCGAGAATAATATCGAATTCGGGAAAATCCATAACGATTAAATCAAAAGAAAATTTGTAGGAAGAATAAGAGATCGGCACTCTACAATATGAACTGAGAGTAATAGGACCCCCTATCGGGTTATGAACTTCAACCGATTCTTTAAGCTTTCGCTGTTTTAACTTTAGTTTGTGCACTGTGTTTTTAGCAATAAAACTACGCGATGCACCTGTGTCAAACAATACAGAAACAGGAATATTTTTAATTGTAAGGGTACCTCCCAAAACATCGGGTTTACCTGCTCCGTCGGAAGCAGCTGGCGGGCTAGACCCGTCATAGACATGAGCTACAGTAGCTTTCTTTAGCAAAGGACAGTCTTTAACTAGATGGCCGGTCTTGCGACAGTTGAAGCACGAGCGAGGGTTCTGAGAGCCTTGGCTCGAGCCTTGAGAGTTTGTTCTCTGCCTCTTCGGAGATGTGCAGACGTTTGAGTAGTGCCCCGGCTTACCACAATTAAAGCAATTTCCTCGTGGCGGATTGCCAGTCTGAGGCTTTGAAGATGCTGCTTGGCTTGACTCGCCCTGATTTGCAGTAGGTTTGCGCTTGTTTCCTGCTTGACTTCTAGCGCGATCCTGATCCAGATGCCTTTGATCAAGGTCTTCATAGTTGCAGGTCATTTCCACTAGCTCGTTGAAATCCAGCTTGACATGGGCCATTGCTCTATCATGATATTGACGTTTCAGCCCAAAAATGAATCTCTTATTCTTGGATTTCGCGGTAGCAACAAGTTCGGGAGCATAGGGCGACAGCATTGTGAATTTGTTCAGATAATCTTGCACGGAAAGATCCCCTTGCTGGAGATTGGCGAAGTCATCGTGCATTCTTTCTAAAGCTTGTTCTGGGACATATTTCTCCTTGAAGAGTTCTTTGAATCCATCCCATGTCCTTCCAGCCTCTCTATTCCCGGCGGTAAGAGAGTCCCACCATAATTCGGCTCGTTCCTGCATAAGCCAGGCGCCCATAGTAGCTTTGTCTTCGCCTCCTAGCCTTAGGCCTTCAAGAATTTTCTCGCATGTTTTGAGCCATGCAAGGGCCTCTATTACGGTGCCAGTCCCTGAGAAGGTCTTGCCTCCTAAGTTCTTATATCTCTTAGCTACACGGTCGAGCTCGAAGTATTGAGCTGCCGGAGGTTGAATCAAAGGTCCTTCTTGAGCTGGGATTTCTCCCCTTCCTCGGCCTCGGCCGGCACGGCCTCCTCTAGCAGCGGCTCCTCTGGTAGCCATTTGTCAAATTCTGTATAAGTAACGAAAAAGTCAGTTAACAGAAATGATAGTTTATTGCATAGTTAAGCAGAAATTCTTACGGAAAGATAACGATGGACTGATCAATTGTTTTTGCTATTCTGCTCAGCTCATTCTAGGACCTTACTAGTCCTATCTCTAATGAGCGACTCGCCTTAGAATACTACTGATTCTATCTTGACGAGGTGTTTAATGTGTTAGACTCCAGAACTAAGGTTAACCAAAGCTCTGATACCAGCTGTGACGATCCCAAAACCCCGTGACACGGTGTTAAGGATAATCATTGGAATATAACACATTAATCATCATTAGCAGATCACAGATAATAGCATAAACAGAAAATAGAATAATTTACACACATATGACAGTGGAATCATATAGATAACATCACATCAGAGAAGCACAGTACAGGATACAACTTAGTACTTAATGATACATAATCAGTCACCATCGCCTGAGGCGGAATCATACATAAAGAGTACACAAAAGGAATATCAGTCTACATCGCCAGTGGCGGAATCATAATATAGATACAATAATGGCGGAGAAAATCCAAGTCAGCACGGTGTAGTCAAGCCTCGCCATGAGCCAAAAGGTGCGTCAGAAACCTGTAACTAGGCTGCCCGTGCGAAAATAAGGGCACCCGAGTTTGCAAGGTAAAACAAACTACGAGTCAGTCATGGGACTGGTATGAGAAATCTATTCAACTTATTAACAACAATAATAAGGCAAATCAAAGGACCACGCCACTTTCGCGGAACGGGTTTACTCCAATGAGTGCTAGTGCATGAAGTAAAGTAAATGATTAAATCACGCAATGCTTTTTCTAAAATGAAGCCATTATAAGACTCAGGTCCCATCACACAATGCAACGCAAGCCGGAGGATAGAGTTTTCCCTTATAATGGCCAAAGATGCTTCATACGAATAAAACAAAGTGTTTGATATTATTACTAGTGCATATATGTTTCAAAAGCAAATTCAATCATAAATAACAATCCTAGACGGCATGGGTACCATATATCATGTCGCCATACTAGTAATACAATCACAACCGCACATATCGTATTGGAAATTGGATTCCTTCATGAGTCGAGGCAAGGGGCAAGCTCCTCTCCGATTCGAGACACTCTAGCAAATGCCTCGGGACCGCACACAGCAATCCCCTGGATCCTCCAAGGCCGGTCCTCTCTTACTTTTGAGGATTAGTTATTCCTGAACACACGTTTCCCGGTCCTTACAGACCTATAATCGAGGTGCCTCGCATTCCAACAACCACACAGGTGAAAAGTATATATAATGTCAGGGCTGGTAGGTCACTGACACCACCTTAGCTAGAAAGAAACGTCGTGCTCTCCCTGCAGTCACTCTCCCGTTTTTGACTCATACCGAGGTGTGAGGCTCACGAATTCACGTTATACACCAAGCTACGTCACACAGACCATGCTTGGATCATCAACCACAAGACTTTGCTTTGCAACAGAAGCCTTGATCACATGCCACTTAGGCGTGCCACACAGGCAATCCACTCCATGCGACTGATTTCTATCAATACATAACCTCTAAGCTCGTACGTCTCAGAGAAGGGCGTTAAGCAAGAGAATAAATTCTCCGCCGCCAAACAGATATATATATAACAGAGATCAATCAACACAGAACAAAATCCAATGTCAGACACACAGTCCATTTACAAGTCCGTTCTGGGTCTGAACGAAACCGGAGGCACCAATTCCTCGCATATCCGTACAATCAACACTATGTTTGGACGGTTACTACTTCAATTCCTTCATGGTAGCTACTCCAATCACGAGTATCAGTAGCGCCCATCCATCCAACGTGGAGATCGTCGGTCTTCAGTCGTCTTCGACTCTTCGACTTCTCAACGTCGATCAATTATTTGAAATGAGATAAACTCGGCCTTTTCAAATAACCCACGTATATTTAGATTTTCAAATCAATTAATCACAAGGTTGAACTATTCAACATTCACATTTCAGTTGTTTAGTTATAATTTTCACGTCAAATACATTCAACCATCACATATCAAGCAAACACAACAAAATTGGTCTATTTCCACTCTATATCGTCTATAGCACTTAATAACGATATATCGCCATTTTTATTTAATTTAAAACGGCCATATTTAATTAAACGACGTTTCAGGTCGTGGCGTTGCACTGGCGCTGCTTTCCACTAATTTTGTTTTACACATACAGGAAAATCTAACCGTTGGATCTTCACAAATTTTACATCATTAGGAAGGTCTTTTCAAAACGAACCCAACGGTTCCAGTTTTAGGAAAATCCGACGGTCGGATCTTCCACACTAACCATTTGAAGTTACGATTTCAATTTACGAACTGCAGCGTTGTTATTCGATTTAATTTAATTATATATATATATATATATATATAAATATAATCGTTTCTGGCGCTGTTTTTCCCTAATTTTGAGTTAAACATTCCAGACAATCCAACCGTCGGATCTTCACAAAGTGGTGCCGTTGGAAAGATATTTCCAAGGCGAACCCAACGGTTGAGGTTTCGGGGAAATCCAATGGTCGGATCTTCCGCACTAGTCATTTGAAATCACGGTTTCAAAATACGAACTGCACGACCTCGTTTCGTTTTAATTATATTTATATTTATATATAAATATAAATATAGTCCATTCAATAATTTCTATATCGTTTTCACTTCAAATATTTTTCTAACACCTTAAAATTTTGGAAAATTTCGCCATAACCTCCCCTGTACCGGGGGCATCGGGAAATCGCAAATAGCGTTCCCGGTCCTTCTAATCTCAAAAAGAAAAAGAAAAAGCCAAGCGGCTAGCCAATAGGCTCATAAAATCATCACCCAAACAAATCTGTAAATGTGTACCTATTTGTCGGGCACAAAATTTTATTCCACTTCTCTAGCCCCTTTTGCTTTAACCTGTTCAATAGATATGCATGTACATATATACAATTTCTAACATTTATCATTTTCTATTCAACTTCATATTTGACTTGCTTTGGTCTAAAAATACCATTCATTCTAATGTCGCATGCATAGGCTAAAATCATATCATTAGCTAGTTAATGTATATTTCAGCTCATGCACGTTTATTTGAACAAGTGGATATTTTTAACACTTCATATTTCAAAGATGGTAATTTTGGCGAACTAAAATAGATTTCAACACATGACTATTTTATTTAGTTCCTATGCATGTTAAAAATAATATTTCTATCACAAATATTTATTTCAACGTCCGCATATCTTTAGCATATCACACATATGATAAAAATCATATTTTTATCATTTAAAATATTTATTCAACCAATGTATGGTTTCAACACTTCATAGTTTAAATAAAAATGTAATTTTTATTGTTCAATCTTTTTATTCAACACATGAATATTTCCACTACACACATTTCTCAACAAATGAGCATTTCCACACATGGACAATTTATTTATGTTGTTCATATTAGAAAGATGGGATTTTTATGATTGAAACTATTTATATAAGGCGAATATTTTTCATACTTCATATATATATATAAAAATGTGATTTTTATTGTTTATACACTTCATTCATTCACAAATGAATTTTATTTTCACACAACACTTTTCAACACATGAATATTTCCACACATGGACATAGTTTCAATATATGACTTTAATTTCAATGCATGTAAAATAATTTCAACATATGAAAATAATTCTAACACACAAAGATTATTCAAAATTTCGGCAGCATAACGGCAGGGTAGTTAAACCGGCACCGTCCCTAGTACGGCTCCTCGCTCTACCTTAAAACCTCGCGGTTTTTGACAATGGGGATCATGCATCTAATTCGCACGCAGGCGGCATGTTTATATTTATTTCATTACCACAAACTAATCCTAAGTGGTTTCAACCAAATATTTTTCCAATCACAAACGGGTATTTTTCAACCTCAATCAATTCAATACCAACCACAAAACTATCCCAAACAACAATTTGCCATCAACCAATTTTCACCACAATTTCAACCAATAAATATCGTCCATGGTTTGTGGACGAGGGGGCGTATATATATATATATATAAATATTTATATATAGCAATTCACTTTTATTTTCCACACATATGTATATAAATATAAATTGAAGAGTGAGAATTTCTCACCAGTAGCTATCCAATAACACAACTCTTCCTTTATGGAAATCTTCGTCTATTTCGTCTTCTTGTCGCTTTCGTTTCCCGTATTCTCTACATAAGTAAAAATCAAATTTTTACTATGTTATTCAATATATAAAGATCATATTTTAAAAACAAAGATTATATTTTTAATATTCCTATGATGTAAAAATTATATTTTTATTGCTTTAAAAATATAAGAATCACATCTTACTTTTTCTACTTAACAAAATTCTGTCTTTTCTCTTTTTAAAAATATGATATTTATTTTTAAAAGTTCAAATCTTTTTCTACTAAAAGATTAAATCTTTTTCTATTTCAAAGTTTAAACCCTTTTTCTATTTTAAAGTTTAAAATAAAATCAGTTTTTATTTTCTTTAAAAATCAGTTTTTACATCTTTTAAAAATCCAGTTTTCTATATTCTTTTCAAAAATTCTGTTTTCTAAAATTCTTCTAAAAATTCTGTTTTCTAAAATTCTTTTAAAAATTTCTGTTTTCTAAAATTCTTTTTTAAAAATTTCTGTTTTCTAAAATTCTTTTTTAAAAATTTCTGTTTTAAAAATTCTTCTAAAAATTCTGTTTTCTAAAATTCTTTTAAAAATTTCTGTTTTCTAAAATTCTTTTTAAAAATTTCAGTTTTTAAATCCTATAAAAAAACCAGTTTTTAATCACTGTAAAACAAAAATAAAAACAAAACAAAATAATGTACAGGCTCACCGAGATTTCGAATGGGAGGAGGAGGAGTCGGTGGGTTCTGGCGGCGTTCGGAGGTGTCGGGGTGGCGTCGCGACAGGGTGCGGAGGCTTCGGGTTGCTGCTTCGACGTCTGGAGGGAGGAGACTGAACGGGGGTCGTGCGGTGGGAGGAGGAGGTTGGTCGGGCGGTGGGGCTTCGGCGAAGGGTTCGGCGGCGGCTTCGAAGGTCAGGCGGCGCGATTTAATTTCTAGGGTTTTCTCTCTTTTTTTTTTCACTTTCTGATAAATGATCGGGGGGGTGGCCAAGGCAGAAGAAAAGGGGAGGGAATTCTATAATTTTTTTTTTATTTATTTATTTCATTATTTAATTATTAAATTTTGCACAAGGTTTGACTTTTACTTATGACCTCGAAACGAGGCCCACCGCCTGTCGTCCATAGCGTTTTACCCCCATTCCGAACACAATGGGATATGTATCGTAAGCTGGTTTGATCGTTACAATCAGTTTCCGTTGAATTTACATTTAAATCCTTATATTGAATTTTAAACGTACATTTCAAATTACCGGGGTCACATACTAACTAGAAAAATTCCCGAAAAATATTTTCTAGCTTCGTATTGACGATACGGTCCTAACAAAACTAGTTTCGTCGAATTCTGAGACCGTTTGAAAAATGGCCAATTTCCAGTCGATTAAATTCAACAGAAACTGGTCAAACGCGTTTTCTTTTGCCACGCTCACATATTGATTCGAAAAATTACGAAATTTGAAACCTAGCAATAGTTTGACATCCCGGACCCGACAAAAGTGGTTTCGTCGAATTCCGAGGCCATTTGCAAAATATCAATTTTCAAACTGACTTACTATTCTTAACTCACTATTTTATTGAAATATTCTATTTCAATGGTTCAAATTGCTTTGAAATAATCAATTTAAAAATTTTAAATTGGCTCGTATTTTCCGGGTTATTACAAGTTCTCATCTTTATTTTCTTTTTATTTTATTCCTTTCTTTAAGTTTGGATCTTTATTTTATAAATGTAACACAACAAAATAAAAGAAAGTTTGAATCTTTTATTTTGATTTATAAAATAAAAGAAAGTTTGGATTTTTTTTAGTGGAAAATAGGGAGAAGGACAAACTTAGCATATTTTTTGGTCAAAAGTATGCAAAGTTTGTTATTTGGCCAAAAGTCCACTTCTTAGTGCAAAATGGATAATGCAGTGGGCCCCCCTGAAATCCACCTTTGCACTAAAAAGTGGACTTTTGGCCAAATAACAAACTTTGCATACTTTTGGCCAAAAAATATGCAAAGTTTGTCCTTCTCCCTAAAATCCTCTTTTTTTTATTTATAAAATAAAAGAAAGTTTGAATCTTTTTGATTTATAAAATAAAAGAAAGTTTGAATCTTTTTGATTTATAAAATAAAAGTAACTTTGAATCTTTTTGATTTATTAATATTAGATCTGATTTATAAGACAAATGAAGTTTAGATATTTTATTCTGATTCACAAAATAAAATAAAGATGGGACCTTTTATGTTGATTCATGAAAATTATACACCAAATCATATGTTGTTGTTGTATGTGTTGACGTGAAACTTGACACCAAATTATATGTTGCTATCGTTTGAGTTGGCATTTACATTTGTAAATAGAATAGAACAAAACTTGATAAACTTTATTTACATTTTCTATGTAAATAAAATAAACGTATTATTAGTGAAAACAACTTTATTTACATTTCTTTTGTAAGTAAAAAGAACAAAATATGAGAACAACTTTATTTACATTTTTCTATGTAAATAAAAGTAGAAATTTAACATTGAAACTTTATTTACATTTTTCTATGTAAATAAAAGTAGAAATTTAACAGTGAAACTTTATTTACATTTTTCTATGTAAATAAAAGTAGAAATTTAACATTGAAACTATATTTACATTTTTTTCTATGTAAATAAAAGAACAAATTTAGCGATGAACTTTAATTACATATCCCTTGTGTAAATAAAAGGACAAAATATGTGGATAGAATTTATTTACACTTTTCTATGTAAATAAAAAGATGATACATTCATTTACATTTAGTGTAAATAAACGAGAAAAAAGAAAAGATTACATTCATTTACATTTAGAGTAAATAAACATGACATAAAAGAAGGAAAATTTTATTTTATTTACTTTTAGTGTAAATAAAACATAAGATTAAGAAAAGAACATTTTATTTACATTTAATGTAAATAGAAGTATGACATGGGAAAAAGAACTATATATCTTTGTTTACATTTTATATGAAAACAAGACACAGAAAAAGAATTATATATTTTTGTTTACATTTTTATATGTACACAAAAACATTGAAAGAGGAATTACACATTTTTGGTTACATTTTCATATGTAAACAAAACATAGAAAGAAGAATTACATTTTTGTTTGCATTTTTATATGCAAATAAGACAAAAAAAGTATACTTTTTATTTTGCATTGCTCCCTATGCAAATAAAAACATGAATTTATAAAGAGATGTTTTAAATTACAATTTAGATGTAATTAGAAAGATAGGAAAAGGATAATTTATTTACATTTAGTGTGAATAAAAGAAAGGATAGAGGAAGAATGATTTATTTACATTAAGTGTAAATAAAACAAAAAGGTAGAAAAATAAAACAGAGATATTAAAAGTGATATTTTTATCGTCATTTTAGATGCGATAAAGAGAATGGATTTTTATAATTGAAATCGCCAAACGATTATATTTATGCATATAAATATAAACATAGAATTTAAACGAAACGAGCGTGGCAGTTCACGTATCAGCAATCGTAACTTCAAACGATTATACCGAAAGATCCGACCGTTGGATTTTCCCAAAACTAGAACCGTTAGGACCATTTTGGGAAGAGCTTCCAAAGATGTAAATTTCACCAAAATCCGACGGTTAGATTTCAAGATATGTGTAAATCAAAATTAGGTAAAAACAGCGCCAGGGCAGCCCACTGACTCGAAGCGTCGTTTTATTGTTTTGAGCTACTTTTAAATAAATAAAAATAGCGATAAATCATTATATATAGATATTAACGATATGAAATGATTTAAATGATAATTATGCGAGGATTATTTGAAAAGACCGAGTTCAACTCATTTCAAATAATTACACGACTATTAAATCGGAAATGAAGAAGACAGTGATTGAAGACCGGCAATCTTCACCTCGAATGGACGTCGACTACTGATGCCTTGGATTGACTTGCTCCCAGGACGGGGTTGAAGCAGTAGTTGTCCGGATGTATGTATTATTTTTCCGGATAAGCGAGAACCTCTTGGGTATCTCCGGTTTCGTTCAGACCCAGAACAGACTTGTAAATGGATGCGTGTCTGACGTTGGAATTTGTTTCATGTAATTAAATCGATTTTTATTAATGTATACCTGATTGGTGGTGGAGAATTTATTCTCTGCTTAAAACCCTAGTATATATTAATAATTATTGATAGCATGGCATGAATTGTCAAGGTGGCACGCCAAGATGCAGATGATCAAGGCTTTGTTGAAAAGCAGGCCTTGTGGTTGATGATCAAAGCATAGCCTGTTTAGGCGTAGCTTTGTGTATAGCGTAACTTCGCGAGCCTCACACCCCGATATGAGTCAAAAACAGGATAAGGACTGCAGGGAGTGCACACATTTCTTTCTAGCTAGGAGTGGTGTCAGTGCTTAAACTGGCTGGCATTTTACTTATGTTGATGATGGATTGAGGTACATCGGATTTATAGGTTGTTAGTGGCCATATGGAGGTTCAAAGGAACCGGGAAGCGTGTGTTCAGGCATAACTAATCCGCTACCGTTAGGTAGGGACCGGCCCTGAAGATCCGAGGGTTCGCCAGAGTCCAGGCCCTGAGGCATTTGCTAGAGTGTCTCGAATCAGAGAGGATGATCCCTAGCCTCGATTTCATGACAGAAACCCATTTTCCAATACGACATTACGGCCTTGATTGTAAACTATATATGGCGACATAGTATGTGGTAGCTATGTCGTCTAGGATTGATACATTTACTTTGAAGTATTTTAAACTGCTTAGACACTAATAATAATACTAACAACATTATCTTACACGTATTAAGAATATTTGATCATTATAAGGTAAAACTCTATCCTCCGGTTTGCGTTGCATTGTGTGATGGGACTTAAGTCTTATAATGATCTCTTTTTTTTTTAAAAGACATTGCGTTATTTTGTATAATTTTTTTATTAAATTATGCACTGGCAATCCAATGGAGTAAACCCGTTCCGCGTTAGCGGCGTGGTCATGTGATTTCGCAATATCGTTTGTTAGCATAGAAAGATCTCTCATACCAGTCCTACGAATGACTCGATGTTTGTTTCACTTTGCAAACCCAGGTGCCCTCTTTCCTCACGGGCAGCCCAGTAACAGGTTTCTAGAGGAACATTTTCTGGATTGAAGACTGCTTGGAAGAAGAAGACGAAAACTCCTTTTTCTGTATATTTCTGCTTCAGAGACTTTATTCCATCTTGTATCTTGATGTACGTTTGAAGTTGGAACTTATTTCTTTTGACTCAGACTTTTATTTTGCTAGGTTGTATCCTGTAAACTGCGTACTTTGTGGTTCAATTGTTGTGATGTTTATGACTTTTATCTTTCCGCTGCATTAATTATGTGTTATGATATTATCTGAGATCTGTTGTTGTTGTAAAAATGTTGCACTCCAAATGATTATCCTTGCTTTCGCACCACGGAAGTTTGGGGTTATCACAGTTTGTATCAGAGCCTAAGGTTAACCTTAGCTTCGGAGTATAACATATTTAGAACAATTCGTCTAAATAGAATCCACATTATTCTAAGGCGAGTAGCTCATTAGAGATAGGAATAGTAATGTCCTAGAATGAGCACAACAGAATAACACATACTTATCAGTCATTACATCGTCATTTTTAACTTTGTCCTTAACTTATCTTTCCTTAAAATTATCATTTCTGTGGGTCTGAATCTTTCCTTGATGGTACATACTGATTTAAATGGATACCAGAGCAAGAACAGACCCGGGGTGGAGCCCGAGGTGGAGCTCGAGGCTGGGCCCGAGGTGGAGCCCGAGGGGGGCTAGAGGGCCAACCAGAGACAAGACCCCCATTACTTAGGAACAGCCTACTTCAGAGTTGTAGCACAACCACCTCCACCCCCACAGCCCTTCGACTTAGAGAGAATGTCAAAGAAATTCAGAAATCTTGGAGGTGTACCTTTCACGAGGCGAGAGTCTGCGATTCAGGCAGAGTCATGGCTTAAGGACTGTGAAAAGATCTTAGAGGGCTTAGAATTAGAGGATCAGCGGAAGCGTTTCCTGGCAGTATGGCAATTAAAAGATGAAGCTGGACATTGGTGGGATACAGTCAATATTTGCAATGATGTGGCCAATATGTCTTGGGCCAAATTTAAAGAACTTTTCAATGACAAGTATGTTCCTCCACAAGCAAGAGAGCGCCTTCGCGAGCAGTTCTTCAACCTACAGCAAGGGAGTATGTCTGTTTCTGAGTATGTGAGGAAGTTTGATGAGTGTGACGACCCGAAATTCCCAATAAAGGAAAGCCCGGATTGTTTTGAGAACACGACGCATTAGAACACAAACTGAAGAACATTTTATTTCTTTTTACAACAATTACATCAGAGTACAAGAATATATCAGAGTACAGATAATAAATATACATTGGAAATACAATATCATAGATTACATATTTACATTTTACAATAGCAGCGGAAAAAATAATACAAAATACAACTGAAATAAATACTCGAATACAAAGATTTCCGAATATTGCTTCAGCTGTAAATCAGGATCCTGTGAATATATATCTGCAAAACCGAAACTACTAGCTGCCCGTGCGGAAAAATATGGGCACCCAGAGTTTAGGTTAAAACAATAAACTCCAGGTCAGTCATGGGACTGGTATGAGAACTCAAAAACAGTTATAAACTTTTATTTTAAAGTTGGATATTTCAGTGCGTAAAACAACGCAATGCTTTTTAGAAAAATGAAATCATCATAAGACTCAGGTCCCATCACACAATGCAACACAAACCAGAGTATAGAGTTTTACCTTATGATGATTAAACATGCTTGATACGCGAAAGTTCTCTTTCATACTATATAAGTGCATAGTGTAGAAATAAATTTCGAATATAAATGTATCAATCCTAGGCGGCATGGGTACCATAATATCATGTCGCCATACTAGGTTCTACAACTAAAACCGTAAAGTTTCGTATTGGAAGTTGGGTTTCCATCATGAACCAAGGCAAAAGATAGTCCTTACCGAGTTCGAGACTGTCTAGCCCCAGCCTCAGGATACAGTCGCAACTGCACCTTGGATCAGCAGGGTCGGTCATCCGTCGATGATTGGCAATACCGTAAACTATATGTTAGCGTGCCCTTTGGGGCATAAATATGAGCCACTAAGGAATCCATGTCATATCCAAGGCCTCGTCATCCATCATCCACATAAGTAAAATGCCAGACCGTGTAAAAACCTGACACAACTTTTAGCTAGAAACTAACATATGTCCATTTCCTTGGTTTCCTTTCTCCAGTTTTAGGTTCATACCGGGTTGTGAGGTTCGCGAAGTCACGTCATAGCATAAGGCCCTGCTTTTCAACAAAAGCCTTGATCATTTCATCTTAGCATGCCACATTGTCAATCCGTGTCATATAGTTGATCAATCCACCAATATATATACCCTCTAAGCTCGTACGTCTCAGAGAAGGGTGTTGTGCAAAAGAATAAATTCTCTTCCACCAAACGGATATATATATTTAGTAGAGTTCAACCAATACAACAAAAAGAATACAACGTCAGACATACAATCCGTTGATAAGTCCGTTCTGGGTCTGAACGAAACCGGAGGCACCTTATTCCTCGTCCCATATGTCCAACACAGGAGAGAGGCCCTCGCATATCCGTCGATCTCCAAGTACGTTCGGACGATCACCACTTATTACCTTGTCTTGGGATGCCTCCCAATCAAGACATCAGTATTCATCCAAACGATGTGAAGACCTCCGGTCTTCAACCGCCGTCTTCATCTTTAATTCTTAAGCGTCGTAATAACTATTCGAAATGGGTTAAACCCGGTCTTTCCGCATAATTCGCGTAATTTAAAGCAAGTGCAATAATGATTACAACATACGCCTCATTCCTTTTCAGAATATTCTTTTAATAAAATATCCACATTCTTAATTTCATTCAATTTTTTTTTCTTTTTTTACAAAGAAATGCGCAATAATTTCATTCTTTCTTAATTTATTACATTTAAATTGTAAATTCATTTCATAACTTATTACATTTAAAAATGTGAATAATTCCTTTCCCTCATAATTACATTAAAACATTTCAATTACATTGATAAAAATGTAAAATTTCATAACATTCATTAATTATATTAAAAATAATGTAAAATTTCATTTCATTTCTTTTACATGGTAAAATGTGTATATTTCATTCCATATCTTATACATTGTAAAATGTATATAATTTATTTCATATCTTATACATTGTAATTGTAATAATTCATTTCATATTCTATACATGGTAAAATGTATATAATTCATTTCATTTCTTATACATTGTAAAATGTATATAATTCATTTCATATCTTATACATTGTAATTGTAATAAATTCAAATTATACTTTAATTACATTAGAAAATGTAAGTTATTCAAATCCTACTTAATTACATTAGAAATGTATCATTTCCTAATTAAAATAAAAATGTAAAATTCCATACTTTAACTTATTTACATTATAAATGTAAAATACATCCATTCATTTCTATTACATAAGAAAATGTAATACTTTCATTCTTTTCTATTACATAAGAAAATGCAATACTTTCATACAT
Organism: Allium sativum; assembly: GCA_030737875.1. Taxonomy (NCBI): domain Eukaryota; kingdom Viridiplantae; phylum Streptophyta; class Magnoliopsida; order Asparagales; family Amaryllidaceae; genus Allium; species Allium sativum. The sequence continues at coordinate 487,536,788 of CM060920.1, read as the reverse complement.
TAAAAGATATCATTTAATTATTACATTAAAATGTATTATTTCATTGTATAACTCAATTAAAAGTAAGCATTCATTTCATATTACATAAAAAAATGTAAATATTTCAATCCATTCTTTTTACACTTGAAAAATGTAAATTATTTCAATTCCTTCTTAATTACATCGAAAATGTAAATTATTTTCATGTCTTACATAATTACATAAAAAAAATGTAAATTATTAAATCGAATCTTATATTCTTAATTACATTAAAAAGGTAATTTTATCATAATGACAAAATCTCTTTTTTTTTAATTACATTAAAATGTAATTTACATTACGGTGTAAAATCTTATATTATAATTACATTTAAAAATGAAATTTCATAACATGGTAAAATCTTAAAAAATGTAATTTTTATTTCACGTACAAAATCTTATCTTTAATTACACTTAAAAATGTAATTTATATTACCGTACAAAATCATATCTTAATTACATCAAAAATAAATGTAATTTATATGCGGTGTAAATTCATACCTTAATCTTAAATTTGAATATTAAATAAAACTTTGTCTTTCCATATTCCTTTAATATTACATTAATATAATAATAATAATAATGTTTCAAAAAGTCAACTTTTGAAATTCAAACTCTCTGTATTAATTAATCATTTAATACTACACTTATTCTTACAATATTATATTTTCAAAAATGTAAAATTTTGAATTAACTAATTATTAATTACAGCATTAACCTCTCACATTAGATTTATTGTTGCGGTTGCTGGATATGTCGGGCGGGTCCGGGCAGTCTTATACCACAACTCAATCTAACCTCGGGTTAAGCATGTTTATTTTATTTTAATACCATTAAAAATGAATTCGAAAGGTTAATTTTCAAATTTCAAACCTTTATCAATTATTGTATAATAAATAGAATTCATGGAAATATTTATTCCCGTTTAAATAACGCAAGACTACTTAATCGACTTCATGCACATTAAATAATATTTAATTAAATTAAATTCACAATTAATTCTCTAACGGAAAATTATTTTGAAATCTTGTGAAAATCCTTCATTGGAATGAGACCCACATCAAAACCATTAATTAATGGATTTCAAAACAACTCATTTGCAAAATGATGACTAACATCTTTTCATTTCCCAAATTACCTTCCAATCACAACATCAAATGACATTCATTCATTCATGTAATATACATTCAAACAAAATACATCAAATTGACATTCAAACAACATACAATAGTTTTTACAACAAAATCCAAATAACAATAGATTATATGTGCACTTGGGCGATGTGTGAAAATATCTGCCCAATCAACATATGCAAGTCAGTCAACTTGTATATGGAAGTGTAACAATTTTGAATTATCATGCATAATCATAAATTCACATTAATTAACATGTTACAAATTTTCAGACTTCAAACATTGCATTTCAACCAAACATTAATACACCACAAATCATGCATAACATAGAATTAACTTACAAACAAATCATCATAGGCATTTAAATATATTTATTTATGAAAATAAATAATTATTGAAAACAAAGATTGAGTGAGAAAAGAGTTCTCACCGAGATTTGACTTTATCGGGTCCAAATGGGCGGTTTCGGGCCCAATTTTGGCCCAAAATTCAACATCCTCAGAATTGAGCGAAATTGGTGTCTATGCGTCGCTAAAAATACACTGATCATGGCAAACCCTGTTTCGAGTCATTTCGAGTTCGTTACAAAAATTTATGCTTTACTGAAGTTTGGACAATTTAAATAATTATTTAAAAGTGAATATTAGGCTCACATCCCTATTTCCAAACGTAATTCACCTCACATCCGGTCAAAGTATCACATACGTTTCCGGTCCCTAAAAATGAGATGTTGCTCCACTTTTCTACCAAGTTCCGCCTGTTTTGCTTCTACCCTTTGCGTTTTACTGTTTTGAAAAGAAATTTGCGCTATGGCATTAAAAAAAAATTTTGCTAAATTCTAGAAACATCTCCAGAAGGCCACGTAAAGAAAAAAAATAGTTGCATATATGTATGCAACTATTGCCTATAGTTGCATACATATATGCAACTATTTGAATACACATGCACATATTTACGCATGCCTGTTTAATTATTGCACATATATATATATATATATATATGTATTTTTTCTGTATAATTGCATATATGTGTGCATATAAGTCAAAATATGTGCAAAACTAAACAAACTGTACGTATGTATTTATTTTTTAAATAAATGCATCAGAAGATGCATGTTTTCAAAGTATGTGCATACATTTATGCATTTACACTGCAGTTTAGAAGCGAAACTGAAATAAATGCATACATGTATCCATATAATTGAATTATATGCATCTTTTGATGCATTTTACTGCATTTCGTTGTTTTTATGTAATTTTTGATTTTGACGTTGTTTTTGATGTTTTTTTGATCTGATTCTTTTTAGGATTATTTGTTTTAATTAATTACGAATTTACGTGATTTTTTTATATTTTGTTTGTGTAGTTTCAGAAAAAAGGGAGCTAATTTACAATAAGTTTATGATCGGATGTGAGCCTAATTCAAAACCTTAATAGGGACCTGTAAAAAACGCACCCTATTTAAAATTCGTGAAAATACCTAAAATTTTTGACAGTCTCCAAATTGGACAAAATTAGTGTCCCCGCGAAGGTCTCGATGCCACGATCACAACGCATCTGAAATCATTAAATTTCAACTTCGTATGAGAGAGTTATACAAGTTTGAAGTTTGAATACATTGATTAAATAATTAAAAATAGGAATACCCAAAATCTGGTCAACCCTCCTTTTGCCAACTTTGACTGCCCATAACTTTCTCCTTCGACCTCCGATTGACCTGAAACCACCGCCCATCTCTTCGTCATGGCAAGACGCACCACCACCAGAAAGCGCCGCCGCCGATGATGCTCCGGTGTGACGGCAAGGAATTTCGCTCGGTCCGAACCAGTCGCTAAACCGACCCAGACCGTTCGAAACGCCCTATCGTTTGAGAACACGACAAATCAGAACGCATACAGAAGAACATTTCATTGTATATTACAACAATGCATCAGATTACAAGAATATACAGAGTAACAATGAATATTACACAGAAATATCAGAGATTTAAATTACATTTAAATACATCGCAGCGGAAAATAATACAATACACAACTAGAAGAGATATACGGATACAAAGCTTTCCGGATATCGTTCCAGCTGTAAACCAGGATCCTGTGAATATAAATCTGCAAAACCAAAACTACTAGCTGTCCGTGTCGAAAATAAGGGCACCCAGAGTTTAGGTTAAAACAATAAACCCCAGGTCATTCATGTGACTGGTGTGAGAACTAAAAACAGTTAATCTTTATTTTTAAAGCTAGGTAAATCAAGGGACCACGCCGTATAACACGGAACGGGTTTCCTCCCAAGAATACCAGTGCAAAAACAAACAGCGCAATGCTAAATAAAGAAAAATGAAGCTGTTATAAGACCCAGGTCCTATCACACAATGCAAACGCAAGCCGGGGGATAGGGTTTTCCCTTATAACAGCCAAAGAATGCTTGATACGTTTAAAACAAATCATTTGATACTATTATAAGTGCATAGTGTATAAAACAACTTCAAATCATAAGTATCAATCATAGGCGGCATGGGTACCATATATCATGTCGCCATATATAGGTTTACAAATAAAACCGCAAATGTCACGTATTTGGAAATTGGATTTCCGTCTATGAACCGAGGCAAAAGATAGTCCTCAACCGATTCGTGACTCTCTAGCCCGAGCCACAGGATCAGAACGCATCAACCCTTTAGATCGTCAGGGTCGGTCCACCGATGTGGATTATTATGCCTGAACACTACGTTTCCCCGCCCTTTGGGGCGTAAATGAGCCAACTAAATGACTCCATCGGTTCGAGAACGACCGATCAATCCGAGGCGCCTCGCAACAGCAACAACCACATAAGTCAAACTCGTCAGGGCGTGTAAAACCACTGACGCCACTTCTAACTAGAAAGAAACGCAAGTCCTCCCTGATGTCCTCTCCCGTTTTTGGTTCATACCGGGTGTGAAACACGCGAGGTAAACGTTACACAAAGCTACGCCACAAAGGCCGTGCTTTGATCATCACCACAAGACTTTGCTTTTCAACAGAAGCCTCGATCAATTGCCACTTAGGCATGCCACACAGGCAATTCACTCCATGCGTTTGATATCCATCAATATATAACCCCTGAGCTCGTACGTCTCAGAGAAGGGCGTTAAGCAAGAGAATAAATTCTCCGCCGCCAAACAGATATATATTTAATAGAGATCAATCACACGGACTAAAATCCAATGTCAGACACACAGTCCATTTACAAGTCCGTTCTGGGTCTGAACGAAACCGGAGGCACCTAGTACCCCGCATATCCATCGATCTCCAAGTACGTCTGGACGATCACTAACTGTTTCCATCTTCTTGGGTGCACAGCCCAATCAAGATCATCAGTTATCACCCAAACGACGTGAAGACCTCCGGTCTTCGACCATCGTCTTCATCTTCGACTTATCGTCGTATCAGTTATTCAGAATGGGATAAACCCGGTCTTTCCGAATAACTCGCGTATATTTTGAATAAGTGTTACACAAACACAACATACGCCTCATTCCAATTCATTAGTCACTAACCGTAAATTAATCAAGAGAATAATTCCCCAAATATTAACCCCGAAGGCCGAAACCAACATCAGATCAATATCCAGAAAACCATTCTGCTTGGCCAACCGACAGTTAGTTTCTAAATTTCACATTCATAGGGAAATGTTCCCATTAATTTTATCCAAGATAAATTTCTTGAATTTATTCTTCTTTCTATTCTTTTGAATTTCGATTCAACTAGCCGGGATTAACGGAACTTACCGAAGTAATCATTTGTTTTAATTTCCCAATCCCAACCTATTTATCCCATGAAGTAAAACTGGTAATACTTCATATCTAACACCACAGTGTTATCGGTAAATTCAATTACCATTTCACGTTCAAATCTAATTAAAGATTTAACTATCGCCTGGAGCAAAACTGGTGATACTCCATTTCGATTATTTCAATCTAATTAAAGATTCATTAAAACTCCACTTAGTTTTAATCGTTAACTGGGTTAAAGAATCCGTGTCATTTAAAACACGGTTCACGATAAACCCAAAGTCACATCCCATTAATTATCGGGTTAAAGAACGAGTGTTATTTAAAACACTGTTCACGATAAACCCAAAAATCAATATCAATTCAATTCCAATTAAATATTATTTAATTGGTACACTTCATTAAATCTAAATAAAAAAAAAATTTAATCCTTTCTCAACTGGGTTCAAGAACAGTGTTAGTGAAGACACCATTCACTACAAACCCAAATCACATTCGATATTCAATACAAGACTCTGAATAGAAAATATATCGGCTTATATTCAATATCAAATTCTACGACTAACAAATGTCGTATTGGGAATAACGATATAAAGATATATCTTTCAAATTTCCATAACAACACCTGTATAATCATGAATTCCAACATCGAAATATTCCGAAGACAATTTCGATTCAAATCCACTCCAATGCAATCATTGGATATTCGGGTTATTTTCAAAACCCTTTTCAAATTCAATTTATTCATTTAAAAATAAATAGAATTATATTTCTAGTTCAAAACTAGTTCAATTCGATAAAAGTCTATCTTTATCTTTTCAAATATGGAGTTTTTCATCCCAAATCTTCACAAATCATTTCTTATGATTTTACACAAATTATTACTATTTTTAATAATTTTATCAAGGCCCGTACAGTCGATTTCCAACAATGGCCATCGAACTGCACTTACAGCGACCTTTTTCAAATTTGATTTGGACATAATTCCAAATCCAACCGTTAGATTTCAAATTTCTAATATTCGTTAGAAAGCTCTTTTCGATACGAACCCAACGGTTCCGGTTTCAGGAGAATCCGACGGTCGGATCTCCCGTAATGTCCGTTTGAAACAAATGGTCGAAATTCACGAACTGCCGCGGCGCGGCGCGTTCTATTCAGGCCATTATATTATATATATAATATATATAATATATATTTCGTCGATTTCTATTTAAAACGAATTATATAAATAGTTTTGAATTCGTTTCAAAAGCAATTTCAACTTCCTTTTCAATTCAAATCAAAATTGAATTCTTCTCTATAAATTCGTTCCTATTCAATTCAAATTTCAATTCAATTTGAATTCATTTCAATTTGCTTTCAATTCAATTCGAATTCGTTTTCAATTCAATTCATTTCGAAATCGTTTTCAATTCATTTCAAAATCGTTTTCAATTCAATTCATTTCGAAATCGTTTTCAATTCATTTCAAAATCGTTTTCAATTCAATTCATTTCGAAATCGTTTTCAATTCATTTCAAAATCGTTTTCAATTCAATTCATTTCGAAATGAATAAAATCGATATAAATATCGTTCACGTCAAAATGGCGTCAATCTAATCAACACGGCTTCATAAATTTCTATTTTCAAAATAGTTGTTATTATCAAAATATTTCGTTCAACACATGACCAATCTCAATGAATGAGTACTGTCAACACATGAACTTTTATTTTATATCGATAAAGATGTAAATTTTAATATTAAAATATTTCGTTCAACACATGACCAATCTCAATGAATGAGTATTGTCAACACATGAACTTTTATTTTATAATATTCTTTATTTTTCAAATTGGAATGAGGCCCAATCAATTACCATATAAAGTTAATTATATGGATTTTCATACAACACATGTATATCATAGCATTGAAAAATAATCAACCATCAACCAAAGTGCACTACACTGTATAAGCATCAAATATAGATATTCAACGCTTAAAACAGCCTGTCAATCAACCGATCGACATAATTAATAAATCAGGATGAGTGAACTTCAAATTTCATCCCAACACCCGTGTGGGGTTTCAAAAAATCAAACACACATTTTATTTGTGTTGTTGGGCGATGTGCAAAATTTATCGACCCAATCAATGTCCTTCAAATAGGTGTACATAAACAAACCGTCCGGCTTGTAAATGAATATTTATTTATTCACATTCACGTTAAAAATTATATTTTTAACGATAAAACATTTTATTTTAACATATGAATTTCTATTCAGTTCATTCTTTAAATAAAATGGTATTTTTATTTTTCTAACATATTTTAGAAAATTTCGGCGGCATAACGGCACGATACTAGAAACGGGACGAGGCCTAGCCTTATCCCCGGTCTAGTGAAGGCCCACGCCATTCACACATCAATCAAATCAATTCGTTATGCAAACCACAAAATTTGGAGTAAGAGTCTAACCTAGCCTTACTCCTTCGCCTTATAACGGCGCACGTCTAATCCTAACCAATTTATCGATTCGATTTTTCACACCACAAATCACATTCAAACCAATATCGCAATCAATCACCAAACAGTCAAACAAACAAGTCCATGGTCTGTGGACGATTGTGTCGGGTGCTACTAAGCACCGTCTGCATCCTAGTATATATATATAACTAGAAAAAGAAATTGAAAGGTGAGAAATTCTCACTTATAGCTATCCTAGCTTCACGGCACTTCTTTTGCAGAAGTCTTCGTCGTTTCGCCTTTTTGTCACCTTCGTTGCTGCTTTCACTACATACGTAAAAATCACATTTTTACTTCGCTATTCAATATATAAAAATCGAATTTTTTTACTTCGATGTTCAATATATATAAAATCATATTTTTATCTTTCTTCAATATAAAAGTATATTTTTCCGGGTTGTTACATCCGGCCACCGGAATCTGGCCAGAAAGGGAAATTCGCTTTGCGGGCCCCACAGGCCACCTCGATGCTCCAAAAATTCTGAAAAAAATCCAGCACCTGTAACTCGCGAAGACGAAGAACTTTCACGTTGACCACTTTTTCCAGTTCTTCCTAGATTAGCGGGAAAAAAATCATTTACATCTGTTGCTTTTTAATTTCGAAAATCAGAAAGTTTGATCCGAAATTCCGGCGAATCCGAGCGCTGTATGACAAAACTGATGGCATCCATAGCTTCGTATCGTCGAGGCCTTCGTTTTGATATATAATTTGTTAGGGTTTGGAGAGATTTGATTTTCAGCTTGTATTTTGTGAAAAGAGGAGCCGCCATTAGAGAGATGAAGGTGGAGGCTAGCATTAGCTTTAGAAAAATGAATTAGGTCTAGGTTATGGCTGCTATGAGATAATATATAGATGTGTTCAATTTTAATTGGGTCTTTATGTGTTTAAACCCATTTTTAATTATAACCTTCATGCTATTATTAACGTACATTTCACAGTTTTTAAGACCGTACGATCACATACTGATTCCAAATTCGATGAAATTCGGAACACAACTAATTCTAATCAATACAAACCTATAGAAACTGGTTTCGTAATTTTTCGAGTCCGTGTGTATTTTTAATGAATTTTTAAAGTCATTTTTCACTATAACATCAATAATAGTTACAGATTAATTCTAAAAATTACAGAAAAATCATTTTTAGCTTCGTTTTGAAGATACGAATCCAACAAATTAATTTCGTTCAATTTGGAGTCCGTTTGCAAAATCTCATTTTTCAAGGCGTATATATTTAATATTAAAAATAAATTTTTATACCGAAAATTTCCAAAACTCGAAATATTTAAGTGTTTACTGTTTTTCAATGCAAAAATGACATTCCGGACTCAATGGAAGTGGTTTCGAGTCCAAATTCCTTCGTCTGCAAAAAGTAGCGGTTTGGGCCATATATATTATAAATATAAATTTCATAGCGACCTTTCTAAATTTTGATTTTGCCATAACTTACAAATTATAAACTGAAATCTAAATTTCTAAATTTCATTAGAAAGATATTTTCTATACGGTACTAACGTTTCTTGTTTCGTTCAATCTTGACTTATAATTAATTTTATATAATTTTTCAATGTTGGTAATCGAAATTTGAAATTACCGCGCCGTTTCAGGCTCAAATATAATTAATATAAATTTATTAATTTAAACTTCGTTTTTAAATAAAATTTTCGTCGTTATTATTTGAAATAAATTATTCCAAACCTTAAAATTCATTAAATTATTAAAAATAAAATTTTTAAATTTGCCCATATTTTGCGGGTTATTACAATCACCCCCACTTAAAACTTTTCGTCCTCGAAAAGGAACGAAGCTAAAAGTTGTTTTAATAATCAATCCAATTTTTTATTATTTTAAATTATGGCTTAAGTTTTTAACTTCCCAATTAATAATATTTTTCTAAAAATTTGGTTAACCCTTTAAATTTTTGAAAAATTTCGCCATAACCTCCTTTGTACGGAGAACATCGAAAAACACAACTGGTCACATGGGCTCTCATCAACCAAAAAAGAAAAAAGAAGAAAGAGGGAAGAAGAAAGAGAAAGCCAAGCGGCTGATAAAATCAAAACCCAAGAAATATAGTAAACGTGTACCTATTTGTCGGGCATACAATTTTATTCCTCTACTCTACCCTCCTTGCTTGACCTGTTCATTACTTATATATGCAAGCACAAGTATGAAATTCCAAACCAAGTTTTCAATTTAATTTATCCAATATATATATTAGTTAAACTAATAATCAAGCAACACATCCATCAATCAATTCGTTGATTAAATTATAAACGAATAACTTTTACATATATATACTACAAAAATCATATTTTTGATGCCAAGTCACAACAATTCCCAAGTTTTGGTTCTCACACCAGCAAATATCTATCTAGTATATGAGACTTCATATACACGTGGATCAGACGTATATTCAAAATTTCATATACTTGATTGCCCAAATCAAAATATAATAATATCTCAATTACGTGTTTTAAGATAAGATTTTCAAAACTAACTTTGTTTTTATTTAATTTTAAAGAAAATAATACTCTTCACACTCGTTCTAGTATACTGCTGATCCCATCTCTAACGAGTTATTCTCATTGGATATTACTAATCCAATCTCTGATGAATTCTTACGCTTGGTTCTAATGTATCTTGTTCTCGAACTTTGTAAACCAAAGCTCTGATACCAAATGTGACGACCCGAAATTCCCAATAAAGGAAAGCCCGGATTGTTTTGAGAACACGACGCAACAGAACACAAACTGAAGAACATTTTATTGCTTTTTACAACAATTACATCAGAGTACAAGAATATATCAGAGTACAGATAATAAATATACATTGGAAATACAATATCAGAGATTACATATTTACATTTTACAATAGCAGCAGAAAAAATAATACAAAATACAACTGAAATAAATACTCGAATACAAAGCTTTCCGAATATTGCTTCAGCTGTAAACCAGGATCCTGTGAATATATATATGCAAAACCGAAACTACTAGCTGACCGTGCGGAAAAATATGGGCACCCAGAGTTTAGGTTAAAACAATAAACTCCAGGTCAGTCATGGGACTGGTATGAGAACTCAAAAACAGTTATAAACTTTTATTTTAAAGTTGGATATTTCAGTGCATAAAACAATGCAATGCTTTTTAGAAAAATGAAATCATCATAAGACTCAGGTCCCATCACACAATGTAACACAAACCAGAGGATAGAATTTTACCTTATGATGATTAAACATGCTTGATACGCGAAAGTTCTCTTTCATACTATATAAGTGCATAGTGTAGAAATAAATTTCGAATATAAATGTATCAATCCTAGACGGCATGGGTACCATAATATCATGTCGCCATACTAGGTTCTACAACTAAAACCGTAAAGTTTCGTATTGGAAGTTGGGTTTCCATCATGAACCAAGGCAAAAGCTGGTCCTTACCGAGTTCGAGACTATCTAGCCCCAGCCTCAGGATACAGTCGCAACTGCAACTTGGATCAGCAGGCCCGGTCATCCGTCGATGATTGGCAATACCGTAAACTATATGTTAACCTGCCCTTTGGGGCATAAATATAAGCCACTAAGGACTCCATGTCATATCCGAGGCCTCGTCATCCATCATCCACATAAGTAAAATGCCAGACCGTGTAAAAACCTGACACAACTTTTAGCTAGAAACTAACATATGTTCATTTCCCTGGTTTCCTTTCTCCTGTTTTAGGTTCATACCGGGTTGTGAGGTTCGCGAAGTCACGTCATACCACAAGGCCCTGCTTTTCAACAAAAGCCTTGATCATTTCATCTTAGCATATGTAACAACCCTAAATTCTGGGTCCAATAAAAATTTATTTTTAATGAATTTTACAAGAATTTACGGTCGATGTTGAGAATTTACATCGTTAAATATGGATTTAAATATAATAAAATATTGGTTTTGAAATGTCACAAGATTTTTTGAGACAAATGTTTATTTTAATTTAAAGAATTTTTCTGTAATTTTAATTTTGAAAAATAAAGAGCTTTTTGTTTGAAGTATTTTGCGTCCTATATCAGCGTTTTCAATATTTCATAGAATAAGTTGATTTGTCTATTTTATTATATTTTTGCGATCGTGGTGGATTGCTCGACACGACGTTATTTTTATTTTTGTCTGTAGCGGTTCGTAGGTGAATGGAGTTTTACGTAACGGGGTTGGCAAAACATTACAATTTAAAAGCATATTTTATGTGTCATTATTATTCTCATACATCAGCACGTTTCTTCATTTATGCAAACCCCACACCCTCTCACTTCAGTCAATTCTCATTTAATGCATTTGCCCTACTGACGAAGTATTAATATATACACACACCACACTCTCATTTAATACACGTCCCTTCCCTCATCAATGCAAGCATATCTCTATACGTTTCTTTTTCTATTATTGAGCAAAGAAGTAAATGTAGCCTAAGGCACATGCGCATGGATCATGGAAGAGAGAATAAATTATTATTTTGGCATATAATTCACGCATGAATCAAGGGTGGGATGGGCACGTAACAAGGAGAGACTTCACATATAGTAATGGGGACACGTTATTTTTATTATTCCAATTTCCAACGCAAGGCCATCCCCTCACATTTTCCATTTTCTCTTCTTCCTGGCAATCCACTTCATAGACCTATAGCAAGCCAATCTTTCCCCTTTCATCTTCTTCTCTTCTTCTTTTTCTTCACTACTTTCCCTTACTTGCTTTCTTAATCTCACTCTTCTTCTTCTTCAAAGCAACTGAGTTCATTTGTTTTTCCCCCCTCATTTTTGTCTACGCAAGGAAGGGAAACTCCATTTTGTTTTACATATCACGCATGGTTCCTGAGAACCAAATATTCATTTTATCCACAAAAATGCATGCATGCAAGCAAGAAGGAACGTGTTCATTTTTATTAACACATATATACTTGGTTGGGCACTTTATTGGGAAAGAAAAAGAAAAGAAAAAGAAAAGAAGAGGAGAGAATGGATACATGCATGGCAACAGATGGTTTCATTTTCTCATTTCCATTCCAACCACCTTTTCTCTTCTCTTACCTTCCAGTAACTCCACACATTCTTTTTTCATTTGCCACTTCCTTTTGGTTTCACTGCAAATGAAAACACACATTATTATTCATCATTTTCATTCGAGAAACACTTCCACTTCTTTCTCTTCTCTAGCAACTTCTTAAACTTTGTTTTTTTTCTTTTCAGTTTGGTGGAACAGAGAGTCATTTTGTTTTCAATTTTTTTTTGTTCTTTTCATTTGCAAATATGGACACACTCCTCTGCTATAATTTTTATCTCTCTCTACATTCATTTCCACCAAAAGTCCTAAACACGAAAGTTGTAAAGGACAAAAATATCAGTACTTTCATTCATGTCCGACTTGAAACAGCGGTGGGTAGCATTCGTGACGGTTAATGGAAAATATAGGGGTAGGAGTTAGATGTACCGGATGGTGTAACATTCGGTGTTGTGTTCAACGGTGAAGATGGCAATTGATTTAGTGAACCAGAGAGAGAGATATGATAAGGAGAAGATATTGTTTAGTTCATTTGCATGCATGGGCTTAAAGAAGAAAAGAAAGAAAGAAAGTGGCAGGCGTATGCAATATGAAGCACTATTCATATAAAGTGGATTTTCAGCTAAGTCCCCTGTTTTGCTCAAAATTGCTTGCGCATGAGGTTGGCAGTGGAGTTTTGTTTGCATGGTTGGGCTTGGGCCTTGCTAGGATCTGGGTGCATGCATGGATATAGCAGGTTAAATATATAAAAATGGGTAAAAGTGTAGACGCATGAAATGGAAATGTGAAGAAGAAGAAGCTAGTAAAGAGGGTATCGAATATGAGTATGGTGTTTGCTGTTTTGGTGTTGTACCGACGTGGATTGGTTATTAAAGGTAATTAATAAATTAAATTTTAAATTTTTTTATTGTGGTATAATAATATGCAACGTTTAAAATTCGATATCTTATTCATACGAGGTCCATTTCGAGCGAAACAAGCGGCGACATGTTCATATCGACGAGACCTAGGCAATGACGTTGGACTGTCAGGATTTAAATTCGTTATATTTTCAGATTCAAACGAAGGTGAGTTTTCTCACACCTGCAAAAATATTCACATTTTGTGAAATTGAAATCTGTGACTGATTTGATTATTTGGTTGTTGGTTGCTATTTTTAAATGGACATCTAATTTAAACTGCTAGAAATTAAATTGAAGTTAGTTTATTTTTGTATCAAATTGCTAGTTAAACCCCAACATGTATAATCAGTTAAGCATTGCAAATTGAACTGTTTTGGATGATGATTGTGATGGATGTTTATTTGTGGATATATTGAATTGTACGGATGTTGTTTATATTTTTATACAGTGTTATCACCTTGGATGTTACGGGCATCATCATAAACTGTCATTTCGAATAAATTAAGAAATAGGTTGAAATGATATATACCTATGACATCTGACCTTTGGATTGAAATGATATATATCCATTCCCTGAAATTAAAATTTGAAATTTGAAATAACTGATCACTTGGCCATAGGATAGAGAATTATCATACGGACACTGGATTGGTTAAATCTATAAATTTTAGAATTTGTGAAACTGATTTAAATAAGTGATTCTGTGTAAAGAAAATAAATTGAAATTATTTAAATTGAATTATACATTGTAATTTTAATTTGAAGTTGAAATGTTGAAATTGAATTGTTTCGAAGGTTTATATCTTTATTTAAACTTTGAAATTAAATGGCTTAAATAAGTATTATGAACTTGAACTCGAACTTGAACTGGGATTTGATTTGAATAGAATAGATTCAAATAATATTTTGAAATGGGAAGTTATCCTTTAAAATGGATTGTTCCCAAATGAATTTGATTGTGGAATCGATTTGGATTGGATCTTGGAAATCGATTTGGTTTGTTTGAGATTTGAACTTAGGTTCAGATTTATTGAAAATGGAAGTTGATTTGAAATTATTTCTATATAAACAAAATTTATATATAAACTATTTTATGAAATTTATTCCTGTGATATATGGAGTACTTTATATAAATTGTTTTCCAAAAACCTATTCTTTCTATATACATAAAAGTAGTTTATTTTATAAAATATTTTAAAACCATTTCCAATACTCAAGCTGTTTTGATTTCCAAGCTATTCCAAATCTCCCAACTATTTACAATTATTCAAAAATTTATTAAAACCCCAAAAACTATTTCAAACTTATAAACTGTTTTAGAAGTGGAATTGTTTACATTTAAATCTCTGATTTAAAAGTAAATATGATTAGTTTGACGTAAAATCATAAATGAATTCAAAACGAATTTTGAAGTAAATTGAATGATTCGAAGAAAATGTGGTTAATTGAAGTTATAACCAATTATTGAATTTGAAATTTATCTCAAGGTAAATATGAATTGTGAAAGTAAATATTATTATGATATAAAATAATATGATATTTTAAAGTGAAATTTGTTTAGGTGGATATGATATTTTGATATCATAACGATTCACTTTTGAAACATAAAATACCAATCGGTGTGTAACATGACGTTTTGTTGTTAAAGAGACCGGGACCTCTTATTGACATACTCTCTGTCAATGTTGGAACCACTTTAACAACTGTGTACGTGTTGGAGTTCCAGAAATGAAGTAGGATGAATTTGGAGGCGATTACTGGATTTGAAGAAAGTGAACGATAATGGATGACCCCGACACTTGTGTCGATTTGAAATGACTAAAACAGGAGCCGTGCCAGACCAAATGAGGCTTGACTACCTCTTAGTGGACATCTGCTCTTCGATTTTCCTGGGCCTCGGGTCCATACTATTACTATTTGTTGTTGTTGTTTTGTTGGTGCGCACCCTTGATGGGAGGTATTTCCCTTTGATTCGATATGGGGCGGATGTCTACGGTGGGCCGTTAGGGGTAACCACCAGTCTGGATCAGGCAAACTAGTAGCATACTACTTTGGGTATTGCCTCATGTGCCTTGTCATACGTTTATCCTTATGCGAGACAACTACGATTTTGATTTTTAGCATAGGTCTATAGGGGACTCACTGGCTACCGACGTTACTGGTTGTGTTACAGGACCTGCATAGACCATGTGCTTATAAACTGTGTAAGGGTAATCAATGTAACCCCGCTTACGCTATTTTTCTGACAAGTATTTGTGAATAGACACTAGTATAATAGCGAAATTATATTATATAGTATCTAGTTTGACGGATCCTTAGGAGATGGAATTTCCCGTAACATCTCTTGAGTTATGTGTGTGCATGTTATTATGATATCGATTTGACTTAGATGAGAATATTTTTGCCTGATCCGAGCTTGTTTTATTTTCACGCTATTACGCTCGGGTCAGACTTGAGCATTCCAGTTTCAAAGGTTATCTTCTGAAGGATGATGACGAAGACGGTATACTATTGTTACTATTGTATTCCACTACTATTCTGTTGCATTACTCTGTATTATCAGTTATGTATATAAATGTATAACTCTGATAAATGTTGTAAGATGATCAAATGTTTATTTTAAACAGCTTCATGAACTGTTATTTGATTATTATATTTTGTTCATTCCGTTGCGAGATTCTGTGTTTGTTTTCTTCTTTCTTTCTAATTCTAAATTAATCCCCTTGATTATCTATATTTTTGACTATAATGGTTGAAGATGTGGATCGTCATTTAACAATCTGTAAATACGTACAGTTTTGAGTTAGACATATGTGGATTATTGTCGATTCAAAAGGTACGGGTTTCCGGGTCGTTACAGTTGGTATCAGAGCTTATGGTTTAGCAATAAACCTTGGCTCTATTGGGATTTACTCATTAGAGATAGGGTTAGTAACACCCTAGATTGAGTTCTGAGTGTATATATATACGAGAGAGCGTACTTGTACTTTTGATATAAAAAATGGTTTTATATTGTGTTGTTTGGCTTATTGAGTGAGTTCGGAGTTCCAGTCGATGCGTGTTGCAAGCGTTACCGAATGGGATTTCAAAATACGTGAACGAGGCATTCTAACACAATATTGTTTTCATATGTATTTTATATATGTAAGATAAATACTTTTGAAATTTGATGGTAAATCAGTCAATACTCTTAACCTATTGACTATAACAATAAATCGATCTTTTATATTTGATTTATAACTGACTGTACACCAAATGGATTTAAATGGAGAATATGAAATCTTTAAATTCCGATGATTTGTAAATGTTTTCAAGGTTTTGAAAAATTATATAGTAGTAATATTTGAAGGATATTCAAATAAAAAAAATGGTTAAGTACTCTATTTTGCTACTGGGAAATAAATTTCGGTGATGAGATGATCATAGTCATCGACTTTCATTTTCGAGTTTCAAAGTAGGGGAAACCACTTAGTAGCATTGCTACATATTCATTTTGAAAATAATTTTAATTTGGAATCTTGAGTATGTTTTGATATACAAAAATTATGTATAGTATATAGTATTTCAAAATGTTTTGAAAAGAAATTGGTATTAAGATTCTCAAGTCTCCATTTATATAAATTACTCTCCTTGTTGATAATCAATGAAATTAATTGTCAGTATTAATATCACATGAAATTTTGAATAGGTGAATAAAGAAATACGATAAATGAATAAGAGAAATATAAATGAAAATATAATATAATATAAAACTGAAACATAAAGTAAGGAAAATGTTGAAGTAAAATAGGAACAAATACTCATGTTACTTTGATAACAAAGAGTAAAGTTGTGAAGTAATAAATTTCATTTGTAATATATACAAACCTACCTAAATGAAGATTAAGAGTATATAAATATGTGATGAAATATTTTACAAATGAAATTTAAATGAATAACATGTTCCAAAATGATATGTTGAATCATAGAAATGTTATGAAGATAAAGAAAAGTAAAGTGAAAAAAAAAATGATTTTGAACCAAAGAAATGTTTAAAAAGGTTAATCAAGTGGTTATAATAAAAAAAATTAACTTGTTAATGTTCTGAAACGATTAACAAATGGATGGAATATTTGCAAAGGACGACGTCATTTAAGTAAATGAAATATCAAACTTAAGTGAGTTATAAGATGCAGTTGAGAGATAAGTTGATACTAATAAAATTCTAAACTGTTCAATACGAATGTTGAAAAGTGAAATGTAATGTGCAATTACAACAAAGGAAGTGAGCTAAACAAATTAAACTAATGTAATCAGCTAATTCAAGTTATAAAAATAATGAACTTAGATTCTGATTTAATATAATGTCAAAGATAAGCTTAACAAAATTTACTATAAGTTATTTCGCAATGTAAATAAGTTTATAAGTTGAATCGATTGTAAATCTGTCTAAACAAGTTAATTAAAAACATAGATAGCTTAAGATGTAGATGAAATTAAAGTATTTACATATATAGAAATTGAAATGAGTAAACATGTAAATTTCAAATATGTTGAGAATAAGTATAGATAAAACGAAATGCCATCATATAGAAAATTTTAATATAGTTGAAATAAGTAGATTTTTAACTAATGAAAACTAAAGATAAAAAAATTCACTAAACACGAATGAATATATGGAAATCAATAGATGTAAGAAAATTGGATGAGAAACAATTTAATGCGAATACATTAAACATAAAGACATATGTGAACCAATCAAACGGAAATTTTATGGGTATGAATAAACTATATAAATTTGATTGTTGTATGTTATTATGTTGCATTTGCTATGTTCACGTGTATTGTTGTTGCATGGACGTTGTCCCAAGTACATGATTCACATATCATTGTTATTGAGTAATTGGTAGGTACAGAAGGTGTTTGATTTAAATTTGGAAGATTGCGCACGTTTATCGTTTTGCTTACGTATATAAGCGAACTCTCTTATATATAAATAAAACAAAAAGTACGCCTACACAAAAATATAAATAGGACGTGCATATTGATATATATTGGGTTTTCCGGCCATGAGAGCCGATGTATAAGTTTTTATCTTTACTGGCGTATTGCCAAAGTCCCTCCGTACAAAGGAGGTACTGCCGAAATTTTCTGTGATTTCGAGCGTTTTTTTTTTGGAGACTTTAAAATTCGAAACTTACAAATTTTGTTTTTTTGTAAATTACTTTGGGGTAAGTATGTATATGTACTTACTACCATGCTTCGTTCCTTTTCGAGGACGAAAAGTTTTAAGGTAGGGAGATTGTAACAACCCTAAATTCTGGGTCCAATAAAAATTTATTTTTAATGAATTTTACAAGAATTTACGGTCGATGTTGAGAATTTACATCGTTAAATATGGATTTAAATATAATAAAATATTGGTTTTGAAATGTCACAAGATTTTTTGAGACAAATGTTTATTTTAATTTAAAGAATTTTTCTGTAATTTTAATTTTGAAAAATAAAGAGCTTTTTGTTTGAAGTATTTTGCGTCCTATATCAGCGTTTTCAATATTTCATAGAATAAGTTGATTTGTCTATTTTATTATATTTTTGCGATCGTGGTGGATTGCTCGACACGACGTTATTTTTATTTTTGTCTGTAGCGGTTCGTAGGTGAATGGAGTTTTACGTAACGGGTTGCGCAAAACATTACAATTTAAAAGCATATTTTATGTGTCATTATTATTCTCATACATCAGCACGTTTCTTCATTTATGCAAACCCCACACCCTCTCACTTCACTCAATTCTCATTTAATGCATTTGCCCTACTGACGAATTATTAATATATACACACACCACACTCTCATTTAATACACGTCCCTTCCCTCATCAATGCAAGCATATCTCTATACGTTTCTTTTTCTATTATTGAGCAAAGAAGTAAATGTAGCCTAAGGCACATGCGCATGGATCATGGAAGAGAGAATAAATTATTATTTTGGCATATAATTCACGCATGAATCAAGGGTGGGATGGGCACGTAACAAGGAGAGACTTCACATATAGTAATGGGGACACGTTATTTTTATTATTCCAATTTCCAACGCAAGGCCATCCCCTCACATTTTCCATTTTCTCTTCTTCCTGGCAATCCACTTCATAGACCTACAGCAAGCCAATCTTTCCCCTTTCATCTTCTTCTCTTCTTCTTTTTCTTCACTACTTTCCCTTACTTGCTTTCTTAATCTCACTCTTCTTCTTCTTCAAAGCAACTGAGTTCATTTGTTTTTCCCCCCTCATTTTTGTCTACGCAAGGAAGGGAAACTCCATTTTGTTTTACATATCACGCATGGTTCCTGAGAACCAAATATTCATTTTATCCACAAAAATGCATGCATGCAAGCAAGAAGGAACGTGTTCATTTTTATTAACACATATATACTTGGTTGGGCACTTTATTGGGAAAGAAAAAGAAAAGAAAAAGAAAAGAAGAGGAGAGAACGGATACATGCATGGCAACAGATGGTTTCATTTTCTCATTTCCATTCCAACCACCTTTTCTCTTCTCTTACCTTCCAGTAACTCCACACATTCTTTTTTCATTTGCCACTTCCTTTTGGTTTCACTGCAAATGAAAACACACATTATTATTCATCATTTTCATTCGAGAAACACTTCCACTTCTTTCTCTTCTCTAGCAACTTCTTAAACTTTGTTTTTTTTCTTTTCAGTTTGGTGGAACAGAGAGTCATTTTGTTTTCAATTTTTTTTTGTTCTTTTCATTTGCAAATATGGACACACTCCTCTGCTATAATTTTTATCTCTCTCTACATTCATTTCCACCAAAAGTCCTAAACACGAAAGTTGTAAAGGACAAAAATATCAGTACTTTCATTCATGTCCGACTTGAAACAGCGGTGGGTAGCATTCGTGACGGTTAATGGAAAATATAGGGGTTGGAGTTAGATGTACCGGATGGTGTAACATTCGGTGTTGTGTTCAACGGTGAAGATGGCAATTGATTTAGTGAACCAGAGAGAGATATGATAAGGAGAAGATATTGTTTAGTTCATTTGCATGCATGGGCTTAAAGAAGAAAAGAAAGAAAGAAAGTGGCAGGCGTATGCAATATGAAGCACTATTCATATAAAGTGGATTTTCAGCTAAGTCCCCTGTTTTGCTCAAAATTGCTTGCGCATGAGGTTGGCAGTGGAGTTTTGTTTGCATGGTTGGGCTTGGGCCTTGCTAGGATCTGGGTGCATGCATGGATATAGCAGGTTAAATATATAAAAATGGGTAAAAGTGTAGACGCGTGAAATGGAAATGTGAAGAAGAAGAAGCTAGTAAAGAGGGGATCGAATATGAGTATCGTGTTTGCTGTTTTGGTGTTGTACCGACGTGGATTGGTTATTAAAGGTAATTAATAAATTAAATTTTAAATTTTTTTATTGTGGTATAATAATACGCAACGTTTAAAATTCGATATCTTATTCATACGAGGTCCATTTCGAGCGAAACAAGCGGCGACATGTTCATATCGACGAGACCTAGGCAATGACGTTGGACTGTCAGGATTTAAATTCGTTATATTTTCAGATTCAAACGAAGGTGAGTTTTCTCACACCTGCAAAAATATTCACATTTTGTGAAATTGAAATCTGTGACTGATTTGATTATTTGGTTGTTGGTTGCTATTTTTAAATGGACATCTAATTTAAACTGCTAGAAATTAAATTGAAGTTAGTTTATTTTTGTATCAAATTGCTAGTTAAACCCCAACATGTATAATCAGTTAAGCATTGCAAATTGAACTGTTTTGGATGATGATTGTGATGGATGTTTATTTGTGGATATATTGAACTGTACGGATGTTGTTTATATTTTTATACAGTGTTATCACCTTGGATGTTACGGGCATCATCATAAACTGTCATTTCGAATAAATTAAGAAATAGGTTGAAATGATATATACCTATGACATCTGACCTTTGGATTGAAATGATATATATCCATTCCCTGAAATTAAAATTTGAAATAACTGATCACTTGGCCATAGGATAGAGAATTATCATACGGACACCGGATTGGTTAAATCTATAAATTTTAGAATTTGTGAAACTGATTTAAATAAGTGATTCTGTGTAAAGAAAATAAATTGAAATTATTTAAATTGAATTATACATTGTAATTTGAATTTGAAGTTGAAATGTTGAAATTGAATTGTTTCAAAGGTTTATATCTTTATTTAAACTTTGAAATTAAATGGCTTAAATAAGTATTATGAACTTGAACTCGAACTTGAACTGGGATTTGATTTGAATAGAATAGATTCAAATAATATTTTGAAATGGGAAGTTATCCTTTAAAATGGATTGTTCCCAAATGAATTTGATTGTGGAATCGATTTGGATTGGATCTTGGAAATCGATTTGGTTTGTTTGAGATTTGAACTTAGGTTCAGATTTATTGAAAATGGAAGTTGATTTGAAATTATTTCTATATAAACAAAATTTATATATAAACTATTTTATGAAATTTATTCCTGTGATATATGGAGTACTTTATATAAATTGTTTTCCAAAAACCTATTCTTTCTATATACATAAAAGTAGTTTATTTTATAAAATATTTTAAAACCATTTCCAATACTCAAGCTGTTTTGATTTCCAAGCTATTCCAAATCTCCCAACTATTTACAATTATTCAAAAATTTATTAAAACCCCAAAAACTATTTCAAACTTATAAACTGTTTTAGAAGTGGAATTGTTTACATTTAAATCTCTGATTTAAAAGTAAATATGATTAGTTTGACGTAAAATCATAAATGAATTCAAAACGAATTTTGAAGTAAATTGAATGATTCGAAGAAAATGTGGTTAATTGAAGTTATAACCAATTATTGAATTTGAAATTTATCTCAAGGTAAATATGAATTGTGAAAGTAAATATTATTATGATATAAAATAATATGATATTTTAAAGTGAAATTTGTTTAGGTGGATATGATATTTTGATATCATAACGATTCACTTTTGAAACATAAAATACCAATCGGTGTGTAACATGACGTTTTGTTGTTAAAGAGACCGGGACCTCTTATTGACATACTCTCTGTCAATGTTGGAACCACTTTAACAACTGTGTACGTGTTGGAGTTCCAGAAATGAAGTAGGATGAATTTGGAGGCGATTACTGGATTTGAAGAAAGTGAACGATAATGGATGACCCCGACACTTGTGTCGATTTGAAATGACTAAAACAGGAGCCGTGCCAGACCAAATGAGGCTTGACTACCTCTTAGTGGACATCTGCTCTTCGATTTTCCTGGGCCTCGGGTCCATACTATTACTATTTGTTGTTGTTGTTTTGTTGGTGCGCACCCTTGATGGGAGGTATTTCCCTTTGATTCGATATGGGGCGGATGTCTACGGTGGGCCGTTAGGGGTAACCACCAGTCTGGATCAGGCAAACTAGTAGCATACTACTTTGGGTATTGCCTCATGTGCCTTGTCATACGTTTATCCTTATGCGAGACAACTACGATTTTGATTTTTAGCATAGGTCTATAGGGGACTCACTGGCTACCGACGTTACTGGTTGTGTTACAGGACCTGCATAGACCATGTGCTTATAAACTGTGTAAGGGTAATCAATGTAACCCCGCTTACGCTATTTTTCTGACAAGTATTTGTGAATAGACACTAGTATAATAGCGAAATTATATTATATAGTATCTAGTTTGACGGATCCTTAGGAGATGGAATTT
Source organism: Allium sativum (assembly GCA_030737875.1). NCBI lineage: Eukaryota > Viridiplantae > Streptophyta > Magnoliopsida > Asparagales > Amaryllidaceae > Allium > Allium sativum. Next base: position 487,513,698 of record CM060920.1, on the reverse strand, counting down.
CCCGTAACATCTCTTGAGTTATGTGTGTGCATGTTATTATGATATCGATTTGACTTAGATGAGAATATTTTTGCCTGATCCGAGCTTGTTTTATTTTCACGCTATTACGCTCGGGTCAGACTTGAGCATTCCAGTTTCAAAGGTTATCTTCTGAAGGATGATGACGAAGACGGTATACTATTATTACTATTGTATTCCACTACTATTCTGTTGCATTACTCTGTATTATCAGTTATGTATATAAATGTATAACTCTGATAAATGTTGTAAAATGATCAAATGTTTATTTTAAACAGCTTCATGAACTGTTATTTGATTATTATATTTTGTTCATTCCGTTGCGAGATTCTGTGTTTGTTTTCTTCTTTCTTTCTAATTCTAAATTAATCCCCTTGATTATCTATATTTTTGACTATAATGGTTGAAGATGTGGATCGTCATTTAACAATCTGTAAATACGTACAGTTTTGAGTTAGACATATGTGGATTATTGTCGATTCAAAAGGTACGGGTTTCCGGGTCGTTACAGCATGCCACATTGTCAATCCGTGTCATATAGTTGATCAATCCACTAATATATATACCCTCTAAGCTCGTACGTCTCAAAGAAGGGTGTTGTGCAAAAGAATAAATTCTCTGCCACCAAACGGATATATATATATATATTTAGTAGAGTTCAACCAATACAACAAAAGGAATACAACGTCAGACGTACAATCCATTGATAAGTCCGTTCTGGGTCTGAACGAAACCGGAGGCACCTTATTCCTCGTCCCATATGTCCAACACAGGAGAGAGGCCCTCGCATATCCGTCAATCTCCAAGTACGTTCGAACGGTCACCACTTATTACCTTGTCTTGGGATGCCTCCCAATCAAGACACCAGTAATCATCCAAACGATGTGAAGACCTCCGGTCTTCAACCGCCGTCTTCATCTTTAATTCTTAAGCGTCGTAATAATTATTCGGAATGGGTTAAACCCGGTCTTTCCGCATAATTCGCGTAATTTAAAGCAAGAGCAATAATAATTACAACATACGCCTCATTCCTTTTCAGAATATTCTTTTAATAAAATATCCGCATTCTTAGTTTCATTCATTTTTTTTCTTTTTTACAAAGAAATGTGTAATAATTTCATTCTTTCTTAATTTATTACATTTAAAATGTAAATTCATTTCATAACTTATTACTTTTATAAATGTGAATAATTCCTTTCCCTCATAATTACATTAAAACATTTCAATTACATTGATAATAATGTAAAATTTCATAACATTCATTAATTATATTGAAAATAATGTAAAATTTCATTTCTTTTCTTTTACATGGTAAAATGTGTATATTTCATTCCATATCTTATACATTGTAAAATGTATATAATTTATTTCATATCTTATACATTGTAATTGTAATAATTCATTTCATATCTTATACATGGTAAAATGTATATAATTCATTTTATATCTTATACATTGTAAAATGTATATAATTCATTTCATATCTAATACATTGTAATTGTAATAAATTCAAATTATACTTTAATTAAATTAGAAAATGTAAGTTATTCAAATCCTACTTAATTACATTAGAAATGTATCATTTCCTAATTAAATTAAAAATATAAAATTCCATACTTTAACTTATTTACTTTATAAATGTAAAATACATCCATTCATTTCTATTACATAAGAAAATGTAATACTTTCATTCTTTTCTATTACATAAGAAAATGCAATACTTTCATACATTAAAAGATATCATTTCATTATTACATTAAAATGTATTATTTCATTGTATAACTCAATTAAAAGTAAGCATTCATTTCATATTACATAAAAAAAATGTAAATATTTCAATCCATTCTTTTTACACTTGAAAAATGTAAATTATTTCAATTCCTTCTTAATTACATCGAAAATGTAAATTATTTTCATGTCTTACATAATTACATAAAAAAATGTAAATTATTAAATCAAATCTTATGTTCTTAATTACATTAAAAAGGTAATTTTATCATAATGACAAAATCTCTTTTTTTTTAATTACATTAAAATGTAATTTACATTACGATGTAAAATCTTATATTATAATTACATTTAAAAATGTAATTTCATAACATGGTAAAATCTTAAAAAATGTAATTTTTATTTCACGTACAAAATCTCATCTTTAATTACACTTAAAATTGTAATTTATATTACCGTACAAAATCATATCTTAATTACATTAAAAATAAATGTAATTTATATGTGGTGTAAATTCATACCTTAATCTAAAATTTGAATATTAAATAAAACTTTGTCTTTCCATATTCCTTTAATATTACATTAATATTATAATAATAATAATGTTTCAAAAAGTCAACTCTTGAAATTTAAACTCTCAGTATTAGTTAATCATTTAATACTACGCTTATTCTTACAATATTATATTTTCAAAAATGTAAAATTTTGAATTAACTAATTATTAATTACAACATTAACCTCTCACATTAGATTTATTGTTGCGGTTGCTGGATATGCCGGGCGGGTCCGGGCAGTCTTATACCACAACTCAATCTAACCTCGGGTTAAGCATGTTTATTTTATTTTAATACCATTAAAAATGAATTCGAAATGTTAATTTTCAAATTTCAAATCTTTATCAATTATAGTATAATATATAGAATTCATGGAAATATTTATTCCCGTGTAAATAGCGCAAGACTACTTAATCGACTTCATGCACATTAAATAATATTTAATAACATTAAATTCACAATTAATTCTCTAACGGAAAATTATTTTGAAATCTTGTGAAAATCCTTCATTGGAATGAGACCCACATCAAAACCATTAATTAATGGATTTCAAAACAACTCATTTGCAAAATGATGACTAACATCTTTTCATTTCCCAAATTACCTTCCAATCACAACATCAAATGACATTCATTCATTCATGTAATAGACATTCAAACAAAATACATCAAATTGACATTCAAACAACATACAATAGTTTTTACAACAAAATCCAAATAACAATAGATAATATGTGCAATTGTGCGATGTGTGAAAATATCTGCCCAATCAACATATGCAAGTCAGTCAACTTGTATATGGAAGTGTAACAATTTTGAATTATCATGCATAATCATAAATTCACATTAATTAACATGTTACAAATTTTCAGACTTCAAACATTGCATTTCAACCAAACATTAATACACCACAAATCATGCATAACATAGAATTAACTTACAAACAAATCATCATAGGCATTTAAATATATTCATTTATGAAAATAAATAATTATTGAAAACAAAGATTGAGTGAGAAAAGAGTTCTCACCGAGATTTGACTTTATCCAGTCCAAATGGGCGGTTTCGGGCCCAATTTTGGCCCAAAATTCAACATCCTCAAAATTGAGCGAAATTGGTGTCTATGCGTCGTAAAAATACACTGATCTTGGCAAACCCTGTTTCGAGTCATTTCGAGTTCGTTACAAAAAGTTATGTTTTACTGAAGTTTGGACAATTTAAATAATTATTTAAAATTCATGAAAATACGTAAAATTTTTGACAGTCTCCAAATTGAACAAAATTATTGTCCCCGCGAAGGTCTCGATGCCCCGATCACAACGCATCTGAAATCATTAAATTTCGACTTCGTATGAGAGAGTTATACAAGTTTGAAGTTTGAATACATTGATTAAATAACTAAAAATAGGAATACCCAAAATTTGGTCAACCCTCCTCTTGCCAACTTTGACTGCCCATAACTTTCTCCTCCGACCTCCGATAGACCTGAAACCACCGCCCATCTCTTCGTCTTGGTAAGACGCACCACCACCAGAAAGCGCCGCCGCCGATGATGCTCCGGCCACCGGAATCTGGCAAGAAAGCAAAATTCTCTTTGTGGGCCCCACAGGCCGCCTCGATGCTCCAAAAATTCTGAAAAAAATCCAGCACCTGTATCTAGCGAAGATGAAGAACTTTCACGTTGACCACTTTTTCCTGTTTTTCCTAGATTAGCGGGAAAAAAATCATTTACATCTGCTGCTTTTTAATTTCGAAAATCAGAAAGTTTGATCCGAAATTCCGGCGAATCCGAGCGCTGTATGACAAAACTGATGGCATCAATAGCTTCGTATCGTCGAGGCCTTCGTTTTGATATATAATTTGTTAGGGTTTGGAAAGATTTGATTTTCAGCTTGTATTTTGTGAAAATAGGAGCCGCCATTAGAGAGATGAAGGTGGAGGCTAGCATTTGGTTTAGAAAAATGAATTAGGTCTAGGTTATGGCTGCTATGAGATAATATATAGATGTGTTCAATTTTAATTGGGCCTTTATGTGTTTAAACCCATTTTTAATTATAACCTTCATGCTATTATTAACGTACATTTCACAGTTTTTAAGACCGTACGATCACATACTGATTCTAAATTCGATGAAATTCGGAACACAACTAATTCTAATCAATACGAACCTATAGAAACTGGTTTCGTAATTTTTCGAGTCCGTATGTATTTTTAATGAATTTTTAAAGTCATTTTTCACTGTAACATCAATAATAGTTACATATTAATTCTAAAAATTACAGAAAAATCATTTTTAGCTTTGTTTTGATGATACGAATCCAACAAAATTAATTTCGTTCAATTTGGAGTCCGTTTGCAAAATCTCATTTTTCAAGGCGTATATATTTAATATTAAAAATAAATTTTTGTACTGAAAATTTCTGAAACTCGAAATATATAAGTGTTTACTGTTTTTCAATGCAGAAACGACATTCCGGACTCAATGGAAGTGGTTTCTAGTCCAAATTCCTTCGTCTGCAAAAAGTAGCGGTTTGGGCCATATATATTATATATATAAATTTCATAGCGACCTTTCTAAATTTTGATTTTGCCATAACTTACAAATTATAAACTGAAATATAAATTTCTAAAATTCATTAGAAAGATATTTTCTATATGGTCCTAACGTTTCTTGTTTCATTCAGTTTTGACTTATAATTAATTTTATGTAATTTTTCAAAGTTGGAAATCAAAATTTGAAATTACCGCGCCGTTTCAGGCTCGAATATAATTAATATAAATTTATTAATTTAAACTTCATTTTTAAATAAAATTTTCGTCGTTATTATTTAAAATAAATTATTCCAAACCTTAAAATTCATTAAATTATTAAATATAAATTTTTTTAATTTGCCCAGATTTTGCGGGTTATTACAATGAGCTTTCACGATATGCTCCTGGATTAATTCAATATCCAATAGAGAAGAATAAAAAATTCATCAAGGGCCTTTCAAAGAAATATTTGAACAGAGTCACAGCTCATATCAAGCTCCCATTCAATGAAGTAGTAGAGATGGCTTGCCGCTACGAGGAGAATGATGAGTCTGGATAGCAGGATAAAGTGAAAAATCAAAGCAACAACAAGAAGGAGCAAGCAGACAGGAGACCGGAGGCAGGCAGTTCTTCTGCTACTAAGCCTCAAGGGAAGAAGAGGGACAGGAGCAAGGTGACATGCTATAATTGCGGCACGACTGGGCATTTTGAGTCCGAGTGTAAAGCTCCTAAAAGAATCAAGAGGAACGAATCAGGACCTAGCCAGAATCGTAGCCAGAGTTCTCAGAATCGTGGCCAAGGTTCGCGCGACACCAGAGAATGCTTCAATTGCCACCAGATATGCCATATTAGCAAGAATTGTCCTTTATTGAAGAAAACTGAAGTGGCACATGTTTACGAGGGAGCGACTGCACCGGCTTCTACCGAGGGGCCAGGTAGACCTGATGTCTTGGGAGGTACTCTTAATATTAAAAACATTCCTATTACTGCTTTGTTTGACACTGGTGCTGCACGAAGTTTTATTTCTAATGATGTAATAAAAAAGTTAAAAAAAAACCAAGGAAACTTAAAGAATTGATTAGAGCCTATAGCCCGGTAGGAGGTTCTCTTATTCTTGACCAATTTTGTAGAGTGCCTATTTCTTATTCATGTTACGAGTTTCCCTTTAATTTGATCATCATGAATTTCTCCGGTTATGATATCATACTGGGGGTCGATTGGCTAACAAAGTATGAGGTTGAGTTAATATGTGTAGAGAGAATCATCAAAGTTAAAACTAAGCTTGGAAATATTATTATACCATGCCACGGCTCAACCACCGACAGAAAAGAACTCCGGTCTTCTCTAGAAGTTACCCCTACTTCTATTGAGGATATCCCTATAGTCAAAGATTACGTTGATGTATTCAAAGAAGTTGAAGGTTTACCTCCGCATAGAGAAATCAACTTCAGAATTGACTTAGCTCTGAATGCAAGGCCTATCGTACATCCTATTCGGAGAATGTCACCAAAAGAAAAAGAGGAGCTGAGAAATCAAACCAAGCAGCTTTTGTGGAAGGGCCTGATCAGGCCCAGCTTCTCAGAATGGGGTGCAGCAGTGGTATTCGTCCCGAAATCCGACGGTACCCTCAGGCTATGTGTGGACTACCACGATCTCAACAAACAAACGCTCAAAAAAAATATCCACTGCCACGAATTGATGATCTATTAGACCGCTTGCATGGAGCACCAGTATTCTCTATGATGGACCTAGCTACAGGCTTCCATCAACTTCGCATTGCAGAAGAGTGTGTGCCTCTAACTGCTTTCAGAGGATCGGATATATTTTATGAATGGCTAGTAATGCCTTTCGGTCTATGTAATGCTCCAACATATTTTGTTGATCTGATGAATAGAGTATTCAGAGATGTTTTAAATAAATTCGTGCTGGTGTTCATCGATGACATCCTAATCTTTTCTAAATCCACTGCTGAGCACGAACAACATCTGAGAGAAGTCTCGGAGATTTTGCGAAGAAATGTGCTGAAAGCCAAATTCTCCAAATGCATATTCTGGCAAGAAGAGGTGAAATTCCTCGGCCATGTTGTGTCAAAGGAAGGCATTTCTGTAGATCCAGGTAAGGTCTCAGCCATCCAAGAATGGAAGCAGCCTAGGATTCCCATAGAGGTCAGAAGTTTCTTAGGACTAGCTGGCTATTATCGTAAATTTGTCAAAGATTTTTCGAGGATAGCTTGTCCATTGACAAATCTGACCAAGAAGCACACAAAGTTCGTTTGGACACCCGAATGTGAGGCAGCTTTCCAAGATCTAAAAAGGAGGTTGACCAATGCTCCTGTGTTGACCATTATAGATGGTAATCAGGATTTGAAAGTCTGGACTGACGCTTCTAAACGAGGTTGTTTTTTTAAAAAAAAAATCAACATGTCAGAAATAACATTTTCTTTTAATGTCAAATCTCTTTTTAACATGTTATCCCTTATCTATTTAAGGTATTGGTGCGGTGCTGATGCAAAGAGAGAAATTAGTCGCATATGCTAGCCGCCAATTGAAACCGCATGAGAAGAATTACGCCGCTCATGATCTTGAGCTAATGGGCATTGTATTTGCTCTTAAGATATTGAGGCACTATCTCTTAGGGGAGAAGTTCGAAATATACACGGATCACAAGTCCTTAAAGCATCTATTTACCCAAAGAGATTTGAATATGAGGCAGCAACGTTGGGTTGAATTTCTTGCAGCCTATGACCTGGATATCCTATATACTCCAGGGAAAGCCAACGTTGTAGCCGATGCGCTCAGTAGGAAGAATGCAGAAAGCGTCAATCCCATCCTCGCCAATCTCATTATCACTCCTACTCTGATTGATAAAATTTCTGCTCTGCAGAAGGATGATGAGTTTATCCAGAGAATTAGCCAAAGAATTCGGGAGGGCGAAACCACGAGTTTCCAAATTGACGACAAAGGAGTTTTGAGGCTATTAGGCCGAATTTGTGTCCTAAACATTTCTGAGCTCAGAAGGGAGATCATGGATGACTGTCATAAATCTAAGCTTAGCATTCATCCTGGGGTGAGCAAGATGTATCACGACCTCAAGCGCACATTTTGGTGGAGATCCGTGAAGAGAGATATTTCTATTTATGTGGCTAGATGTCCCACTTGTCAGCAAGTTAAAAGTGATCAACAGAAGCTGGAGGGTTTGTTGCAACCGCTAGTAGTTCCAGGTTGGAAGTGGGAGGAAATCTCTATGGACTTCATTGATGGCATGCCTCGAACCAGAAAAGGGAATGACAACATATGGGTGATTGCAGATCGCTTAACTAAAACTACCCATTTCATCCCTGTCAGATCTAACATAACAGCTCGAAGTTTGGCGCAACTTTATTTTAAAGAGATAGTCAGACTGCATGGGGTTTCCCAAAAGCATTGTTAGCGATCGGAATCCTATATTTACTAGCAAATTCTGGGAAGCTTTCCAAGAAGAGCTTGGGACCAAGTTGAATCTGAGCATTGCCTATCATCCTCAGACAGATGGCCAGACTGAGAGGGTGAACCGTATTTTGGAAGACTTGTTGCGAGCTTGCATTCTTGGTTATGGCGGTTCATGGGAGGATCACTTGCACTTGGTGGAATTCTCTTATAATAATAGCTACCAAGCAATCTTGAAGATGTCACCGTTTGAATTGTTATATGGAAGACCATGCAGATCTCCGGCATGTTGGGTGGAGTCAGGCAATCAATTAGTCTTGGGCCCCGACATGGTTCGTGAAGCATTGGATAAGGTTGATTTGATTAAGAAGCGCTTATTGACTGCTCAGAGCCGACAGAAGAGCTATGCAGACCAACGAAGAAGATATTTAGAATTCTCTGTTGGCGACTATGTTTACTTGAGGGTTTCTCCATTAAGAGGCGTGATTCGTTTTGGGAAGACTGGAAAGTTGGCTCCGAGATTCATTGGTCCATTTCCTATTCTCGAAAGGATTGGTACTCACGCTTATAGAGTGCAGCTGCCTAACTGGTTGCCTGGGGTGCATGATGTATTTCATGTGTCTCAACTCCGCAAACATGTTCATGACCCAGACTTAGTTGTGGAGGAAGAAGCACAAAAAGAATTGGACATTACTCCGAACCTAGCAGTAAGGAGGGAGCCAGTGAAAATCGTTGGCAAAGAAACCCGAGTGCTGAGGAACAAGAGGATCCACCTAGTCAAGGTGCAGTGGAGCGGGGATCCTAGAGACTGTACTTAGGAGACAGAGGAAAGCATCGCAAAGGCTTACCCCAAGTGCAGAGTGGACATCTCCGAGTAACTCTTGTGTTAAGGTACATTTCCAATAATTTACATTTTCCGTCTTGTTTCCTACTTTACTTTGTTTCCTTTTCGGGGATGAAAAGCTTTTAAGTGGGGGAGATTGTAACGACCCGGAAAATCCGAACCAATTTAAAATTTTTATTTTAAATAATTTGGTTGGAAAATGTGCCAGAAATTAAAATTTTCATTTTTAAATAATATTAAAGCCAGTGAAAATAGTCAATTTTCAAACGATCTCTGTTTTCGACGAAACCACTTTTGTTGGAAACCGAATGGAAAATTATTGCTAGGTTTCAATTTATGGAATTTTCTGAGTTAGTATGTGAGCGTGGCGAAGGTAAATGTGTTTTGTTCAATTCGGTTAAATTTAATCGACTGAAAAATAGCCATTTTTCAAATGCTCTCGGAATTTGATGAAATTAATTTTGTTGGGACCGTATCGTCATCACAAAGCCATTTTTTTTTGCATTTTTCTGAGTCCGTATGTGGCCTCAGTGAATTTATTTATGCGGACAAATTAAATTAATAAAGGATTTAATTATTAATTTAAATAATTCAGGCCACAGACAGCCGTTTGGGCTGACGGGACCTGGCCCGTTAGATCCGGAATATGGGCTTTTGGCTAGGGACACCTTCTGCTGGACTGGAAATGGAACGGTTAAGAAGTCATGGATTTTTTTGTAAAAATTAATTTAAAACTATATATAATAATGGAGAAAATAAAACCCTAAAAAGCAATCACTGTTCAACATCGTTACCAGCCGCCATCGTTTGAATTGAATGGCCACCGTGCTCTCCTCTTTATCCCTTAATAGCTATCAATCCACAACGAATTAGAACCCCAATACAAGGATAAAATCGAAGTACTCCACAAGCTCTTCAATTCAGTACAGTTGTGATCGGAAACCGCGCCCTGTAGTGGCCGAACCACCTCCTTCAAGTTCCGCCGCTCATCAGCGAACCGCACCCCCAGGAGGTGATCGCACGTGGCCGGAGCTCCACCCCTGGCGCACGCCTCGAAGCTCGACGGAGTGGTTGCATCTGATCGGCCTCTCGAGCCTCGATCCGTGAGCAAACCTAAGCCCTAAGTTTGAACCATTTCTGGAAAGCGTCGGCCAGTTGTTTAGAGGAGGAAGAAGGTGTTCCTTAATTATTCTATTAATTTAATTATATTTATAATAATACCAATCTTGTTTTAATCGTAATTAATTCATATGAACTCAGAATAACGCAATTTCAGAAGCGTTGAGATCGTACGACGAAGATCTACATTCCTAGACTAGAATGGGACAATTCCGGGCTGTTGGAATTTTTGGACTAAATTGTGAATGACTGTGAGATCTCTGAATTTTAATAATTAAATTATTCAAATAATTTATTCGCTATTTAAATGATTGTTGTTAATAAACCGGATCTGCGATGTGATGATATGGTTAAATATTCATACGTTGATGAATGATGCTTTATCTGTTTGTTTATTATTCTATTAACTTAGATCTGTATGTTAATGATAGATCAGTTGTTGAATCACACATTTTGATGCAATCTTCATACACGTTCTCATCTTTATTTTCTTTTTATTTTATTCCTTTCTTTAAGTTTGGATCTTTATTTTATAAATGTAACACAACAAAGTAAAAGAAAGTTTGAATCTTTTATTTTGATTTATAAAATAAAAGAAAGTTTGGATATTTTTTTTATTTATAAAATAAAAGAAAGTTTGAATCTTTTTTATTTATAAAATAAAAGAAAGTTTGAATCTTTTTGATTTATAAAATAAAAGTAACTTTGAATCTTTTTAATTTATTAAAATTAGATCTTTTATTTTGATTTATAATATAAATGAAGTTTAGATATTTTATTTTGATTCGCAAAATAAAATAAAGATGGGACCTTTTATGTTGATTCATGAAAATTATACGCCAAATCATATGTTGTTGTTGTATGTGTTGACATGAAACTTGACACCAAATTATATGTTGCTATCGTTTGAGTTGGCATTTACAATTGTAAACAGAATAGAACAAAACTTGATAAACTTTATTTACATTTTCTATGTAAATAAAATGAACATATTATTCGTGAAAACAACTTTATTTACATTTCTTTTGTAGGTAAAAAGAACAAAATATGAGAACAACTTTATTTACATTTTTCTATGTAAATAAAAGTAGAAATTTAACATTGAAACTGTATTTACATTTTTTTTCTATGTAAATAAAAGAACAAATTTAGCGATGAACTTTAATTACATATCCCTTGTGTAAATAAAAGGACAAAATATGTGGATAGAATTTATTTACACTTTTCTATGTAAATAAAAAGATGATACATTCATTTACATTTAGTGTAAATAAACGAGAAAAAAGAAAAGATTACATTCATTTACATTTAGAGTAAATAAACATGACATAAAAGAAGGAAAAATTTATTTTATTTACTTTTAGTGTAAATAAAACATAAGATTAAGAAAAGAACAGTTTATTTACATTTAATGTAAATAGAAGTATGACATGGGAAAAAGAATTATATATCTTTGTTTACATTTTATATGAAAACAAGACACAGAAAAAGAATTATATATTTTTGTTTACATTTTTATATGTACACAAAAACATTGAAAGAGGAATTACACATTTTTGGTTACATTTTCATATGTAAACAAAACATAGAAAGAAGAATTACATTTTTGTTTGCATTTTTATATGCAAATAAGACAAAAAAAGTATACTTTTTATTTTGCATTGCACCCTATGCAAATAAAAACATGAATTTATAAAGAGATGTTATAAATTACAATGTAGATGTAATTAGAAAGATAGGAAAAGGATAATTTATTTACATTTAGTGTGAATAAAAGAAAGGATAGAGGAAGAATGATTTATTTACATTAAGTGTAAATAAAACAAAAAGGTAGAAAAATAAAACAGAGATATTAAAAGTGATATTTTTATCGTCATTTTAGATGCGACAAAAAGAGAATGGATTTTTATAATTGAAATCACCAAATGATTATATTTATGCATATAAATATAAACATAGAATTTAAACGAAACGAGTGCGGCAGTTCGCGTATCGGCAATTGTAACTTCAAATGATTTTACCGAAAGATCCGACCATTGGATTTTCCCAAATCTGGAACCGTTAGGACCATTTTGGGAAGAGCTTTCCAACGATGTAAATTTCACCAAAATCCGACGGTTAGATTTCAAGATATGTGTAAATCAAAATTTGGTAGAAACAGCGCCAGGGCAGCCCACTGACTCGAAGCGTCGTTTTTGTTTTGAGCTACTTTTAAATAAATAAAAATAGCGAGAAATCATTATATATAGATATTAACGATATGAAATGATTTAAATGATAATTATGCGAGGATTATTTGAAAAGACCGAGTTCAACTCATTTCAAATAATTACACTAAGATTAAATCGGAAATGTAGAAGACAGTGATTGAAGACCGACAATCATCACCTCGAATGGACGACGACTACTGATGCCTTGGATTGACTTGCTCCCAGGACGGGGTTGAAGCAGTAGTTTTCCGGACGTATGTGTTGATTTTCCGGATAAGCGAGAACCTCTTGGGTATCTCCGGTTTCGTTCAGACCTAGAACGGACTTGTAAATGGATGTGTGTCTGATGTTGGAATTTGTTTCATGTAATTAAATTGATTTTTATTAATGTATACCTGATTGGTGGTGGAGAATTTATTCTCTGCTTAACACCCTAGTATATATTAATAATTATTGATAGCATGGCGTGAATTGTCAAGGTGGCACGCCAAGATGCAGATGATCAAGGCTTTGTTGAAAAGAAGGCCTTGTGGTTGATGATCAAAGCATAGCCTGTTTAGGCGTAGCTTTGTGTATAGCGTAACTTCGCGAGCCTCACACCTCGGTATGAGTCAAAAACGGGATAAGGACTGCAGGGAGTGCACACATTTCTTTCTATCTAGGAGTGGTGTCAATGCTTAAACTAGCTGGCATTTTACTTATGTTGATGATGGATTTAGGTACCTCGGATTTATAGGTTGTTAGTGGCCATATGGAGGTTCAAAGGAACCGGGAAGCGTGTGTTCAGGCGTAACTAATCCGCTACCATTAGGTAGGGACCGGCCCTGAAGATCCAAGGGTTCGCTAGAGTACGGGCCCTGAGGCATTTGGTAGAGTGTCTCGAATTAGAGAGGATGATCCCTAGCCTCGATTTCATGACAGAAACCCATTTTCCAATACGACATTACGGCCTTGATTGTAAACTATATATGGCGACATAGTATATGGTAGCTACGTCGTCTAGGATTGATACATTTACTTTGAAGTATTTTAAACTGCTTAGACACTAATAATAATACTAAAAACATTATCTTACACGTATTAAGCATATTTGATTATTATAAGGTAAAACTCTATCCTCCGGTTTGCGTTGCATTGTGTGATGGGACTTGAGTCTTATAATGATCTTATTTTTTTTCAAAAGTCATTGCGTTATTTTGTATAATTTTTTTTTATTAAATTATGCACTGGCAATCCAATGGAGTAAACCCGTTCCACGTTAGCGGCGTTGTCCTGTGATTTCGCCATATCGTTTGTTAGCATAGAAAGATCTCTCATACCAGTCCCACGACTGACTCGATGTTTGTTTCACTTTGCAAACTCGGGTGCCCTCTTTCCTCACGGGCAGCCCAGTAACAGGTTTCTAGGGGAACATTTTCTGGATTGAAGACTGCTTGGAAGAAGAAGACGAAGAATTCCTTTTTCTGTATATTTCTTCTTTAGAGACTTTATTCCATCTTGTATCTTGATGTACGCTTGAAGTTGGAACTTATTTCCTTTGACTCAGACTTTTATTTTGCTAAGTTGTATCCTGTAAACTGCGTACTCTGTGGTACAATTGTTGTGATGTTTCTGACTTTTATCTTTCCACTGCAATAATTATGTGTTATGATATTATCTGAGATCTGTTGTTGTTGTAAATATGTTGCACTCCAAATGATTATCCTTGCTTTCGCACCACGGAAGTTTGGGGTTATCACAGTAATGGTTTAAATTGGCTTAGTGATGTTTTATGTAAACATCTGTTTAAATCAAATGAATAAATTTTGGAAACATTTTTCAAATATAATCAGAGATATTTTCTAATCATAGAAAATGAAATGTTTATGAAAAAGAATACTGGAATGACGGTGATACGTGAAACAGAGATGGAAATGTTTTCCAATGATTGATGACGTATATTTCCTGAATTTGGAAAATGAGAAATAGTGAGTATATAGAAATGGGAAATGAATAAATACATGATTAAATTAATTAAAGGAGATAAGTGTGGAATGATGATTGATCGATAGAATTTCCATCTGGAAATAATATCGTTGTTCGCACACCTGTTTTTCTTTGATAGTTAAATCACCGACTATCAAAGTTTTTGACCATTTTTCCGTCGTCAATATGGAGAGACCGGGATCAGATTCATTATATGAAAACCACTCTGTATGGACATTAGCATTGCGTTCAAATATGATGAAGATAATTGAAGATGGAGTTATGGAAGGGCTATCCTGTTTACAGAATAGTACCTTCGGTTTGTCCAGTCCCAGGACAAACGTGAATGGACGAATGTCTGACAGAGTATATCTAAAGGATCGCGTAAGTTGATCTCTTCAAATGTACTTACGTTTGGTGGCGGAGGAATTCGTTTCTCTTAGCTTTATACCCGTGGTATTTTTGAGGAAATTAACTTGTGATTTGGCGGGTATGACGATGTGGCATTCAAAGTAAATGAATGTATGATCGGTCAAAAGGTACGTAATGACCTCAAGCCTCATCAACCAGGAAATGACAGAAATCGGGCAGGCAGCATGGCTAAGTGGGTCGCTCCCATTAGGGTGTATATCGCCTATCTAGAGAAAATCCATTTCATTCTTCATCTATATTCGATGCTGTCCCTTTTCGGGATGACGGTGGGTAGCTCCCAACCGTTGGTGATATACATTCGATACACTCAAGCGAAATGAGTGGTCAGTCATGTGTGGGCCGGGTTGCAAGACGTTCTTTTTGAACCCAGTGTATTTTCCTCTAGAGATACACTATCGATAGGTGGTCCCATGCCTTGTCATAGTTGGAATCCAATCTCCAATAAGCGCCCGCGGTTTTGTTTGTATACTATATATGTGGAACGTGAGATGCAAGCGTTCTGCTAGATTGTTAATTACTTGTGATTAGACATTATTATAATATCAGAGAATTATTGATTTCCAAACTGTTTTGGGTTATCGTAAGGTAAAAACCGTCCATGTTTATGTGTGGATTGGTCTTACGATTATCTTTTCTTTTGAAAAGGAATCTTAAAGTTAAACCAAGTGATTTGAGTTTACTCACACCAGTCCCATGACTGACCCAGAGTTTATTTTGTTTTGTTTTCCCTAAACTCTTGGGTGCCCAAATTTGCACGGGCAGTCGAGTAGTTCAGGTCTTTACAGATATACTTGGAGGAGCTTGAAGAAGGAGGCATCTAGATTATATAGCTATTGTTATTTCCGCTGTGTGTAAGTGTTGTACTCTGATAATGTTTTCCTGCATATATACATTGTTTATTGCAAAGTTATGTTATGTATTATATTTTATTCGTTCCGCTGTGAGATTCGTGTTTACCCTGATTGTGTTCTTCTTCTTCTATTCTAATTTTCTATCTTATCTATTCTCACCCTCTAACTTCTTTCTATTAATGATCAGGAATTTCCGATGTCTGAATAGTCAACATGGTAGTTTTGTGTTGATTTTCGGAGTCGAAAATCCCAGTTCGTTACAGTGGTTTCAGGGTTGAAGGTTAAGTGATTACCTTGGCTCTGTGGCGTGACTCAGTAGAGATGGGGTTAGTAATGCCCTAGATTGAGTTTGAGTGTATATATACGAGTGAATGTATTTGTTATTTGATATAAAGATTGTTTTATATTGTGCAGATTTATTGGTTGAGTTGTTTATGGGT
The DNA here is from genome assembly GCA_030737875.1 of Allium sativum. Classification (NCBI taxonomy): domain Eukaryota; kingdom Viridiplantae; phylum Streptophyta; class Magnoliopsida; order Asparagales; family Amaryllidaceae; genus Allium; species Allium sativum. Next base: position 487,497,581 of record CM060920.1, on the reverse strand, counting down.
TCTGAACGATCAGTTGATCCATTGTATCGATAGGGGTTTCTAAACACTCAAATACGATAAACCGACACAGTATGTTTTGAAAGAGGGTAAATGAGATAGTTTTACCCAAAGTATATTTCGATATAAAGAAAATATTTATATTCAAATTATTATAGTATATTGGATGTGTTGGTTGATTAAAATTGAAATGGTTATATAAATAACCAATTTGAGTTCGTAAAGCATGAAAGAAGATTAATTAAATCTGAATTAAATCAGATTTGGAATTAAAATTATGGAAAAACTAGAAAAAAATGTTCGTATATGAATTTGAATTAAGTATAAGAAATTTTAAGATCCTGAGAGATTTTAATTTGTTTTACAAGCTTTGGAAATGGTATTTTGAAATATATTTCAAAGTGGAAATGATTAAATATGGTTTTGATAAGTGATATAGTATTGAACTCACTTCGATAGCTAGGAAATAACTCTGATGATACTAGCCACATCATCAGTGTTCATTTTCGAGTTGTAAGTGACGAATTACTACCAAAGAAATTGTTTTGAGAAAGGAAGTTGTTTTGAAACCCGAAAGGAAATGATTGACTTTAGTAAAAGCTAAGCTATTTGGAAACTCCTAGAAGACAGATAGTATGAATTAAAAGCAAATTAAAGAAATTTGTGAAAGCAAATATGAATTGAGTTGAAACCAATTAACTGGAAATTTAATTGGAATATAATATATGAAGTAAAATCAGATTTTGAATTGTGAGATAGAATCTGAAATGGTATTGGTTTGGTGAGTTAGGAATTTAGAATCGAGAATGAAACTTGAGTTTGAAATGGTAATTGGCTTGTTGAAGCGAATAGCTGCGTTGAGGATAAAATGATCAGAGATTGATTGGGATGACTTTGGTATATGCTGAATTGGCAGCAGAATGTAAGGATATAATGATATACCCGACAAAAAGGTACACATTTATTTTTATGGATTTGGTGATTTATGGGCCGATTTGGCAAGCCCCTTGGCTGTTTGATTTTCTTTTGGATTGGAGAAGGCCTAGAGAGGCGAGTTGGGGTTTGAACTATTGACCGGTACAAAGGAGGTGCTGGCGAAATTGTTCCAAAATTTTGGGTGTTAGAAAATTTTCAGGATTTTAGAAAATTATCGTTGATAAGAATAAATTAATATTTTAAATTAAAATAAATTGGTTCAGTTGAAACTGAAGTTAAAAGTGAACGAATAGTTTTTAAACCAGTTAATAGGGTCTGTCTTCTACCTTAGCAATTTCGAGGACGAAATTATTTTAAGGGGGGAAGAATGTAACGACCCGCATTTTTCAGCGATATAATTAATTTATTTAATTATTTAAATAATTGTTTGGTTATTTAAAATGACCAGAATTAAATAATAGTGAATATTTAATAAAAATAAATAATATAATAATATATTTAATTTCTGAAATAGTCAGAAATAGTGGAAATCACAAAATGGGGTGAATTGGATCAACTGTGATATTTAATTCAGTTTAGAATTGAATTAGAATGATGACTGTATTATTTGAACGACAGTTTGAACGTATAATTATAATATAATTATAATCGAGCTCGAAATGACGCGGCAGTTCACTATTTGGCGATTTGAACTTCAACTGAATGTACAGGGTCCATTTTAAATCGAATTTCTGTGAAACAAGAAACGTTAGGAGCTGGTAAAGTATATTTTTCTAGTGGAAGAGAAAAATCGTGTAGATTTTTAGTTATGTCCAAACCAAATTTTCGAAAAGTCGCTATGGAATTCCTTTATAATTTATATCTATTTATTTATATTTTAAAATGGATTTTTAAATATAAATCGAATATCGATGTAACACTGGATTTGAAATATCGAGTTATAAATCCCAGTGGAGCAGTATGATATTCTACTGTGAATATATACGATAATATTTATTTTTAAATATTAAATTTAAATGTTTTTAAATATATTTATATATTTAAAAGGGTTATTTAGAGCTTTAAAAATAACCAGTTTTGCAGACGACCTCAGAATTCGACGAAACTAATTTTGTTGGGTCCGCAATGTCAAATTTTTGTTAGATGTCAAGTTTTGTGATTTTTGAAGTCAGTATGTGGTCATATGGGATTTTAATGTGGAAAACAGTCGATATTCTGACGGTTAATAATACGATGTGTGAGCAAACGAAGTCAGAATTCGACGAAACCAGTTTCGTTGGGACCGTAATGTCAAACTGAAGCTACATGTTTAGTTTCGTGATTTTTGGGTATCGTATGTGATCACAGGAATTTTAGAGGACAAATGTAAACAGAGATGGCTTAAAAATTAATAAAATAATCGAATAAAAAAATATAAAACCTATCTTATATAATATCCTTTACACTTCTTAACCCTAAACATTTGCCATCCCTCTGAGAAAATGCGCCGCAAGTTTTTCTCCAGTAAAACAAATTCCCATCTTCAAAATTTCAAATCAATTCAAACAAAAATCTATAAATAAAAGGAGATGTATATTTGAATTCCTGGATTGATTCTCTTCGATCCAGTACAACTTTTGTGGAGTGCGATGCAGTTTTTGAGTCGCTCAAGTATTGAGCAGTAAACTAGGTTTACTGATTTCGGTTTCTGTGAGCATCGATCTTTAAATTTGAGTTGGGAATGGTGTTCGTGGCATCGAATAGCACTTGTAGGCCAATTGGTGTGGAATTCAGTCATCAAAAAGGGACGGGGGGTTCTCTATAGTTTTGCGACGCAAATCAAATCTGTGCCATCGAGTGGAGCGAGGGTGTTGTGAGTAGAAAGAGCAGGAGAAGAGGAAGATAAAGGTGGTTTCCGTTTTGGGAACGGTGGATTTTAGGAGGAGCGGTTTGTGGTGAGATCAACGGAAATGGCCATCGAAGGAAATACTGGAGTACGAAATAGTTTTGCGGAAGAAGGTTAGGGAAGCAATTGGGCTTTAATGGTGGTGTTGGGCCGGGTATAATGGGTGAGGCCCAAGTCATTTAAATTCAAGTTTTATTTGATTTAAAAGGTATATTAACTTGGAAAATACGTATCTTCTACATACGATATCAGATTGACGAACCCTAAGTTGCGTTGGGATCGTATGGACGGACACTACAACATGGAACTGACTGGGAGTGAATCGAAGCTCGTTACAATTTATTGCAAAATAAATTGTCCGTCTGAATCAACAGACGCAAATCGTTATTTAACGGTTAACGCGAAATGTGAGTAAACTCACCAACTCTTCTCAGTTATATTTTTCTAAAGTATTTTTAGAAATGATAAATGATGGTTGTTTGCTATGTGTTGGCTATTTGATTGAACTGCTAGTCAGTTGATTGAAAATATAGATAACAATATAAATATAAATCGTTAATCAAATATTGATTCTGTTTAGCAGAATATTTCATAGTGAAATGAAATTGATGTTAATTTTATTGTTTAACATCTGTGGATGCAGGGAAACAGGTTGGAGGGACCCAACTGGGTTCCTCAACATTTATTTTACTGTTTTTCATATATTGTGTTATATGATGTGATATGAAATCTGTTGTTGATTTTGTATGGTTGAATGACACCGATCATTGTTATATGGTATGTTAAATACCAGAAAGAATACTGGAATGTTAAAAAGGAAATTTTCAGTGTTATATTGAAAAAGAAATATTTATAAAATCAATAGATTGTATAAAAAGAAAACTATTTATGTAGAAAATAAATAGATTAAAAAGAGATATTTATTTGTTAATCAAATAGATAGAATTGGAAAAGAAATATTTGTAAACTATTACAAATAGAATATAAAAGGAATATTTATTTGAGAATAAATAGAATAGAAAAGGGAAATACGTGTAAAGTAAATAGAGAAGGGAATAGTTAGATTATCAAAGGAATTACTTATATAATCAATAGATTTTATATAAAGAGAAATATTTTATAAATAAATAGAATTATCAAAAAGGGATTTATTTGTAAATAAATAGATTGTAAATGGAAATACTTGAAAAGTGACTAGAATTGTATAAAAGGAGAATTTTTCATTTGAAATGTTTAGATCTGTGCTCCGCACACGGGTATAACTTAATATGGATTTAAAGTAAAGATTTTAAATAGAATCTATTCTAACAGATATGTTGAGAAGTTAAATTTATAAATAATATTTTATAAATTAAATAAGATATTTATCATTGGATAAATAGAATATATGTGTCAGGACTTGTATAAAGAAGTAAGAATCGATTTCAATATCGATATTTAAACTGAATAAACGTAGAATGAATCAAAGGAGTTAATCAGTTAGGGTTAATTAGATAGAGTTAATCGAATTAGAAATTTATGAATATTAGTTATTCAATTAGAGTTGATTGGATATAGCTATTTGAGATAGAGTAGTCAAACATAGTTAATTAGGATGTGTTGCCATTTCGTACGACTGCTAGCGTAATTCGCAGGGCTGCAGATAGCCTATGGCGGTCGGATGTTTCCTGAGGGAATCAGGCGTAACCATTGTGATCGCTGCGATCTAGAGTCAAGCGAATGGAGTTAAATTGAATATTAGCCATTCGAAATAAACTTAAAAACTGACATAGTTATTCGAATATAAGTTAATCGAATATTAGTTATTCGATAGAAGTTAAATAGGTTGAGTTAATCAAGTAAGTTAGTCAAGTTGAGTTAATCTAGTTGAGTTAGTCAAAATGAGTTAATTCAAAGGAGTTAATTAAATATAGTTTATGCGAAAAGAGATTAATCGAATGTAAATCATTCGTAGAAAGTTAATCGAATGTGAATTATTCGAAGAAAGATTTTCGAATGTAGTAATTCGAAGAAAGAGTTATCGAATATAGTTTATTCGAAAAGGAGCTATCGAACAGAGATTATTCGAATAAGAGAATTATACATTGAATTCGATTATAACGAAATTCGGGAAAGTAATATTTGCTTTCTGGTTTAATCAAGATTTATTTATAAATAAATTAGTGGTTTAGTTATTTAGTTAAATTAAGGAATAAAAGCTATATTTTGAAGTTGGATATTCAAGAAGAAAGGAATTATAACGCTATAGTTAAAATCATCATTTTAAAATAAAGAAGTAGATTCATAAATAGAATCCGAGTTTCGTAAGGAAGTGTTAAAGGTTTGAAAGGTGAACTTTGTCTATTTCGAGGTTAGAAATGTTGTTCAGTTAAGGTCTGAGAGGTAATTATACCCCAACTTGACTGACTTCGTTTTTAACTAAGGGATGGGTAAGGTTCGATAGTGAAGGTGGATTAAGTGAATTTAATTATAGAGTGTAATGGTTTAAATTGGCTTAGTGATGTTTTATGTAAAAATCTGTTTAAATCAAATTAATAAATTTTGGAAACATTTTTCAAATATAATCAGAGATATTTTCTAATCATAGAAAATGAAATGTTGATAAAAATGAATACTGGAATGACGGTGATACGTGAAACAGAGATGGAAATGTTTTTAATGATTGATGACGTATATTTCCTGAATTTAGAAAATAAGAAATAGTGAGTATATAGAAATGGGAAACGAATGAATACATGATTAAATTAATTAAAAGAGATAAGTGTGGAATGATGATTGATCGATAGAATTTCCATCTGGAAATAATATCGTTGTTTGCACACATGTTTTTCTTTGATAGTTAAATCACCGACTATCGATGTTTTTGACCATTTTTCTGTCGTCAAAACAGAGAGACCGGGATCAGATTCATTATCTGAAAACCACTCTGTACGGACATTAGCGTTGCATTCAAATATGATGAAGATAATTGAAGATGAAGTTATGGAAGGGCTATCCTGTTTACAGAATAGTGCCTTCGGTTTGTCCAGTCCCAGGACAAACGTGAATGGACGAATGTCTAAAAGAGTATATCTAAAGGATCGCGTAAGTTGATCTCTTCAAATGTACTTACGTTTGGTGGCGGAGGAATTCGTTTCTCTTAGCTTTATACCCGTGGTATTTTTGAGGAAATCAATTTGTGATTTGGCGGGTATGACGATGTGGCATTCAAAGTAAATGAATATATGATCAGTCAAAAGATACGTAATGACCTCAAGCCTCATCAACCAGGAAATGACAGAAATCGGGCAGGCAGCATGGCTAAGTGGGTCGCTCCCATTAGGGTGTATATCACCTATCTAGAGAAAATCCATTTCATTCTTTATCTATGTTCGATTCTGTCCCTTTTTGGAAAGACGGTGGGTAGCTCACAACTGTTGGTGATATACATTCGATACACTCAAGCGAAATGAGTGGTCGGTCATGTGTGGGCCAGGTTGCAAGACGTTCTTGTTGAACCCAGTGTATTTGCCTCTAGAGATACACAATCGGCAGGTGGTCCCATGCCTTGTCATAGTTGGAATCCAATCTCCAATAAGCACCCGCGGTTTTTATTGTATACTATATATGTGGAACGTGAGATGCAAGCGTTTTGCTAGATTGTTAATTACTTGTGATCAGACATTATTATAATATCAGAGAAGTATTGATTTCCAAACTGTTTTGGGTTATCGTAAGGTAAAAACCGTCTGTGTTTATGTGTGGATTGGTCTTACGATTATCTTTTCTTTTGAAAAGGATTTTGAAAGTTAAACCAAGTGATTTGAGTTTACTCACACCAGTCCCATGACTGACCCAGAGTTTATTTTATTTTGTTTTCCCTAAACTCTTGTGTGCCCAAATTTGTACGGGCAGTCAAGTAGTTCAGGTCTTTACAAATATACTTGGAGGAGCTTGAAGCAGGAGACTTCAGGATTATATAGCTACTGTTATTTCCGTTGTGTGTAAGTGTTGTACTCTGATAATGTTATCCTGTATATATACACTATTTATTGCAAAGTTATGTTATGTATTATATTTTATTCGTTCCGCTATGAGATTAGTGTTTACCCTGATTGTGTTCTTCTTCTTCTATTCTAATTTTCTATCTTATCTATTCTCACCCTCTAACTTCTTTCTATTAATGATCAGGAATTTCCGATGTCTGAATAGTCAACATGGTAGTTTTGTATTGATTTTCGGAGTCGAAAATCCCAGTTCGTTACATGGACAAATAAAAATCTGCAAAACAAAACTACTAGCTGCCCATGTGGAAAATAAGGGCACTCAGAGTTTAGGTTAAAACAATAAACTCCAGGTCAGTCATGGGACTGGTGTGAGAACTAAAATAGTTATTAAATCTTTACTTTAAAAATATAGTAAATCAAGGGACCACGCCGTATAACACGGAACGGGTTTTCTCCCAAGAATACCAATGTATAAAAAGTTTATAAACAACACAATGCTTTTTGAAAAATGAAGATATTATAAGACTCAGGTCCCATCACACAATACAATGCAAGCCGGAGGATAGAGTTTTCCCTTATAATAGCCAAACATGCTTGGTACGTTTAAAACAAATCATTTTGATATTACTATAAGTGTATAGTGTCAAAATCAGCTCCAAATATAAATGTCTCAATCATAGACGACATGAGTACCACATATCATGTCGCCATACTAGGCTCTACAATCAAAACCGAAATGTCAAGTATTGGAAATTGAATTTCTGTCATGATTCGAGGCAAGGGATGTACTCCTCGCCGACTTTGAGATACTCTAGCAAATGCCTCAGGGTTCCCCGCAGTGAACCCTTGGATCTTGCAAGGCCGGTCCACACTTACGTTAGTGGATTGGCAATTCCTGAACACACGTTTCCCGGTCCTATCGGACCTATCCATCGGACCTATCCATCGGCCCCGTAGTGACCAATATATCCGAGGCGCCTCGCTATCCATCATCCACATAGGTAAAAATAAAAAAATGTCTGGGCTCCATACCATGACACCACCCATAGCTAGAAAGAAACCTCATGCACTCCCTGCTATCCCTTATCCTGTTTTTGACTCATACCGAGGTGTGAGGCTCGCGAATTAACGCTATACACAAAGCTATGCTATTTAAAGTCGTGTTTTGATCATCAACCACAAGACTCTTCTTTTCAACAAAAGCTTTGATCATTTGCATCTCAGCATGCCACACAGGCAATTCACGCCATGCGACTGATGTCTATCGATATATAACCTTTAAGCTTGTACGTCTTAGAGAAGGATGCTAAGCAAGAGAATAAATTCTCCGCCACCAAACAGATATATATTTAATAGAAATCAATCAACACATAATAAAATCCAATGTCAGACACACATCTATTTACTAGTTCATTTTGGTTCTGAACGAAACCGGAGGCACCTTATTCCTCGTCCCATATGTCCAATACAGGAGAGAGGTCCTGGAATATCCGATCGATCTCCAAGTACGTCTGGACTATCACCACTTATTACCTTGTCTTAGGTGTACAGCCCAATCAAGACATCAGTAATCATCCAAACGATGTGAAGAACTCCAGTCTTCAACTACCATCTTCATCGTCGACTTATTGTCGAATCAATATTTCAGAATGGGTATAAACCCGTCTTTTCCGAATAATTCACGTATCTTATAATCAAGTGCTATAAAAACACAACATACATCTCATTCCAATCCAGAATATTCTTTTATTCAAATTTTCTTTTCACAATTTAAACCAAATTAAGGTTTTCCAAACTAGTCGGGATTAGCGAACCTTACCAAAGAAATCATTTATTTTATTTCCCAATCCCAACCTATTCATCCCATGGAGAAAAACTGGTAATACTCCATATCTAGCACAACGGTGTTATCGGTAAAATTAATTTCCATTTCACGTTCAAATCGAATTAAAGATTTAACTATCGCCTGGAGTAAAACTGGCGGTATTTCATTCTCGATCATTTCCCGAATTTGATCATTCAAATTATCACATTCTCATTTTAATCTAATTAAAGATTCATTAAAACTCCACTTAGTTTTAATTTTCCAACAATCATTATTAATGATTATTTAACTTTGAGAAATCAAGCATGCCGCATCGACAATCTACACCATACCATTAATTTTTGTTGATATATAACCTCTAAGCTCGTATGTCTCAAAGAAGGGTGTTAAGCAAGAGAATAAATTCTCCTCCACTAAACAGATATATATTTAGCAGAGATCAACAATACAATTCGAAATACATTGTTAGACATGGAGTCCTGTCTTTAACTGGGTTAAAGAACCAACGTCATTAAAACACATTTCACGATAAACCCAAAATCACATTCCCTTAATTATGGAATCTTCACGAAAAAACAGATCAATGTATAATCGATATCAATTTCCGTATTCGACTAATAACATAAATGGAATAACGACAAAGCCTTTTAAATTCCATATATATTAACAATCTTCCTCCACAGAAGCTCACTTCGATTATTACTAAGTCGAATTCCATTAAATCCCAATTTATTTTATTTAATTGTTAAACTTTACTTTGGAAAACTTCCCTTAAATATTAATAAAAAGATTTATATATTCCAAATCGCATTTCACTGTTAATCGGGTTAAAGAACGAATGTCGTTAAAAACACAGTTCACAATAAACCCAATTCACATTCCATTTTATTTCAATTACTAATTATAATTGGAAACTCTAATAATCTTAATTTAAAGATTTATTCTTTTCTCACGGGGCTTAAGAACAGTGTTACGGAAGACACCATTTACGACAATCCAATTTAATATTAAATATAAGGCTCTGAATAGAAATTATATTGGCTTATATTAAACATCAAATTCTGAAACCAACACAAATCGTATGGGGAATAACAACATATATCTATATTCCAAATTCCTTCATAATACCCGTATAGTCATGAAATTTAATATCGAAATCTCCTGAAGATGATTTCTATTCAAATCCATTCCAATTTATAGATTGGAAATTTCTATTTATATTAAAAAACCTTTACAAATCCAATTTATTTATCTAAAAATTATTGAATTTCATATCTAGTTAATAACAGCTTCATTTCGATTAAAATATATTTTTATCTTTTCAAATATGGAATTTTTCATCCTAATTCTTTACAAATCATTTATTATGATTTTACACAAAATATTAATATTTTTAATAATTTTATTAAGGCCCTTTCAGTCGATTTCCATAAACGGTCATCGAACTGCATTTACAGCGACCTTTTCCAAATTTGATTTGGACATAATTCCAAATCCAATCGTTAGATTTCAAATCTCTTATATTCATAGGAATGCTCTTTTCGATACAAACCCAACGGTTCTGGTTTTAGGAGAATCCGACGGTCGGATCTCCTGTTATGTCCATTTGAAGTTAATGGTTGAAATTCGCGAATGGTCACGGCGCGGCGCTTTCTTTTCAAGCCATTAATATGTATATATATATATATAATATATATTGTTCAAAATATATTTTATAAATTCGGTTTAAAAACGATTCCCACTTTCACTTCAATTTTAAATCAAAATTGAATATTCCTTATCATTATAATATTTAAATGATAATATTTTCAATTATCAGATTTGAAATCATTTGAGTTTTGATATTCATTATAAAAATGAAAAAAGTCGATACAAATATCGTTCACGTCAAAATGGCGCAAATCTAATCAACTCGGCTTCACATATTTCAATATTTTCGTGTCCATCCCAAATCGTACATCAAAATCGTATTTTAGTCCTTTACAGAATATTATTTTAAAATATTCGTTATTTTAAAATATTCGTTCTTTCTGAGTTGGAATCAGACACAGTCAATTACCATATAATGTAATTTATATGAATTTCATACACAAAAGTACTCAACAATAATGATACACAATCAACCATCATCCAGAGTGCATTACATAACTGCATAAGCATTAAGTATAAATAATTAACGCTTACAACAGTCTGTTAAACAATCGATTGACATACAAATAAACAATTGGGATTACTGTATGCCAAATATCATCCCAATACCCATGTGGGGTTTAAAACAACAAATACTGAATATTAATTGTGTAGTTGGGCAATGTGTAAAATTTGTCGTCACAATCAATGTTAGTTAAATGGGTGTACATAAACAAATCGTCCGATTTGTAAATGAGTATTTATTTTCATTTCAGGAGAATTTTATGTCGTTCATATATACGTTAAAAATTATATTTTAATGCTTAAAATATTTATTTCAACACTTGACTATTTTATATAGTTCATATTTTTAATAAAAATGATATTTTTATTATTAAAACATTTTATTCAACATATGAATATTTTATTCGGTTCATATACACATTAAAAATGATATTTTTAATGAATAAATATTTATTTTTGAAAATTTCGGCATTATAATAGCGCGATATTAAAAACGGAGTAATGTCTAGCATTACCCCTCTTGCCTGGTACTGGCTCGTGCTATACACAATAATCAATTCAATCCACAAACCACAATACAATTCATTTCACCACAATACAATCAATTTTCCACGATACAATCCAAACAACAACCATCATTTGTACAATAAATAGTGTCGGGTGGTACTAAGCACCATCTGCAACCTAAAATGTTTTTAACAGTAAAATAATGAGAGTGAGAAGGAGTTCTCACTTTGGGATCCACTCCGTCGTTGTTTTATGGCATTTTGAATTACTGTTCTGATCCCAAAATTTGCAAACGAGCTCCAATCTTCACATCGTCTTTTTTACTAGCCTAAACGTGCCATTCCGGACAACTTTCGCCTAACGACCTTTCTTTCGAAATTGGTCCATTTCGGCAGAAATCGCGAAAAGAAAGTATTTGGACAGCAGATTTTGGACGCATTTTCCGGACAACTCCGCAATCTAAAATATGACTTCCATATACCTAAATCGAAGAGAAAATCGGCTCTTCGATTTTTAGCACTGTGGAGTTTTGGTCATAGGGGCTCGGTTTGAGAGTTATGGGCTAAAACAGGTCGAGGTGTTAATTGCAAAACTGAAAATGTATAAAAATTGGATTTTTAGAGGTGGAGGGGACCACGGCCGGAATTGGTGATGGTGGAGGCGGCGCTGGAGGTCTGGAGAGTCGGGAGTAGTACAGGCGGCGGCGATGGTGGGCTACAGGCGGTGGAGCAGCGGTTTTTAGTGTGGGGTGTATGAATTAAAGGGAGAGAGGAAGGAGAGAGGAGAGGGAAAGAGGAGGGGGTCGCCGGAGGTGAAGGCGCGGCTGTGGGAAGGGGCGACAGTCCCAGCGTTGGCGGCGACTGGCCAGGGTGGCGGCGGCGTTGTGTTTTTCTTTTTCTTTTTTCAATTCGGGTTTGACTGTGATGAAAGGGGGAGGGAGAAGGGGTTATATAATTATATTATTTTAATTTCCAAAAAAAGTTACTTTTTCATTTGAACTACAAATCGAACCCAACGACTGTCGTTCCTAGCTAATTACCCCCATTCCGAACACAATGGGATATGTCCCGTAAGTCAATTCGACTATTTCGATTGGTTTTCATCAAAATTAAAATATAAATTAAGTTAACGTTCAAAATTGATTTCAACGTACATTTTAATTTACCGGGGCCACATACTGACTCCAAAAATTCCCGAAAAATTAATATAGCTATGTTTTAATGATACGGTCCTAACAAAACTAATTTTGTCGAATTTGGAGACAGTTTGAAAAATGGCCATTTTCCAGTCGAGTGAATTCAAACTGAATTGACCAAACGCGTTTAAATCCACCACGCTCACATATTAATTCCAAAAATTATGAAAATTAGAACCTAGCAATAATTTGATATTCCAGATCCAACAAAAGTGATTTCGAAAACGGAGGTCGTTTGCAAAATGGCTATTTCTAAGGGTTTTATATTATATAATATATATATATATATATATATATATATATATATATTCCATAGCGACTATTCTGAATTTTAAACTGGACATAACTTTCAATTTGTATTATGAAATCAAGATTTTTCACATCCAGTAGAAAAATCTAATTATACCGATTCAAATATTTCTAGTTTTACTGAAATCCGATTTATTTTGAATTTCGTATATTCATTTGAAATTTGAAATCGAATTTTCAAACTACCGCGCTATTTCAAACTCGTTTTATAATTAAAATAAATTTATACGTTCTAGCTTCAATATAAATAAATTTTTAGTCGATATTATTTAAATTAATCATTTTAAATATTTAAAATTCATTAAAATGGCTAAAATAAAAAATTTAAATTGGTTCTGAAAATCCGGGTTGTTACCATCTTCCTCACTTAAAATCTTTTCGTCCTCGAAAAGGAACAGAGCTGAAAGTTGTTTAACTAATCAAGTGAACTTTCATCCAGGCTTTCATTCTTCAACTTTTCAGTTTCTAAGAATTTTTCGATTTCTCAAAAATTTGGCTATCACCCTAAATTTTTGTCATAGCCTCCTTTTTACGGGGAGACCTTTAAAACTGCAACTTGCCTCACAGGGCCCTCATCAATCCAAAAGTAAAAGAAAAGGCCAAGCGGCTCATAAAATCATCAAAACCCAAGAAATACAGTAAACATGTACCTATTTGTCAGGCATACAATTTTATTCCTCTTTTTAGCTTCCATGTTATGACCTGTTCACGCATATATACGTACATGTATGTAATTCTAACAAATTTTCAATTCAATATTTGCCTCAATTTGGCTAAATTCACCTTTTTTTTCTCTTATTGGTCCAACATTTTAATTAGTCAAACTAATTATCATACAACACAACCAGCAATCAATTTGTGAATTAAATTTCCAAAACATATAACTTTTGTATATATATTCAAAAATCATATTTTTAGTGTCAAATCACAAATGTTAAACCTATCTAGTTTTGGTTCTCACGCCAGTCAATTGGAAATATATAGATATCCCACTTTCATCACTCGAAAATAAATACTGATAATGTTGCAACATTATTAGAATAATCTCCGGGCGACTAGAGTGTGATTCTATATCTACCCAGTATATTTAGGGCTTTGTATACACGTTTGCAAGGCAATATGCAAAATCTTCATATACCCGATTGTCCAAATTCAATAAAAAATAAAATACTCAAATACATATAATAAGGTTTAAATTTTCAAAACAAAATTTGTTTTCATTTTTATTTTAAAAATAATACTCTTCTAACTCATTCTAAGATGCTACCGATCTCATCTCTAACGAGTCATTCTCATTGGATATTACTAATCCAATCTCTGATGAATTCTTTCGTTTGGTTCTAATGTGTCATGTTCTCGAGGTCTGTAAACCAAAGCTCTGATACCACGAAGAAACGACCCAAACTTCCCCTTTCGGGAAAGCCCGGATTGAGTTGAGAACATGACAAATCCGAACACAAACAATAGAACATTTCATTGCTTATTACAACAATTTACATCAGAATACAAGAATATAACAGAGTTTGAATAAATAATATACATTTGATAGACATCAGATATTTACAAATTACAATGCAGTGGAAAAATAATAAAAAACATAACTGAAAGAAATACACAAATATAGAGCTTTCCGAATATAGCTCCAGCTATAAATCCAGGATTCTGGACAAATAAAAATCTGCAAAACCAAAACTACTAGCTGCCCATGTGGAAAATAAGGGCACCCAGAGTTTAGGTTGAAACAATAAACTCCAGGTCAGTCATGGGACTGGTGTGAGAACTAAAACAATTATTAAATCTTTACTTTAAAAATATAGTAAATCAAGGGACCACGCTATATAACACGGAACGGGTTTTCTCCTAAGAATACCAGTGCATAAAACAATTTATAAACAGTGCAATGCTTTTCGAAAAATGAAGCTATTATAAGACCCGGGACCCATCACACAATGCAATGCAAGACGGAGGATAGAGTTTTCCCTTGCAATAGCCAAACATGCTTGGTACGTTTAAAACAAATCAATTTGATATTACTATAAGTGTATAGTGTCAAAATCATCTTCAAATATAAATGTATCAATCATAGACGGCATGGGTACCATATATCATGTCTCCATACTAGGCTCTACAATCAAAACTGAAATGTCACGTATTAGAATTTGAATTTCTGTCATGAGTCGAGGCAAGGGATGTACTCCTCGCCAGCTTCGAGACACGCTAGCAAATGCCTCAGGGTTCCCCGCAGTGAACCCTTGGATCTTGCAGGGCCGGTCCACATTTACATTACTGGATTGGCAATTCCTGAACACATGTTTCCCGGTCCTATCGGACATATCTATTAGCCCCGTAGTGACCAACATATCTGAGACACCTCGCTATCCATCATCCACATAGATAAAAATAAATAAATGTCTGGACTCCATACCATGACACCACCCATAGCTAGAAAGAAACGTCATGCACTCCCTGCTGTCCCTTATCCCGTTTTTGACTCATACCGAGGTGTGAGGCTCGCGAATTAACGCTATACAAAAAGCTATGCTACTTAAAGCCTTTCTTTGATCATCAACCACAAGACTCTGCTTTTCAACAAAAGCCTTGATCATTTGCATCTTAGCATGCTACATAGGCAATTCATGCCAGGTGACTGATGTCTATCGATATATAACCTCTAAGCTCGTACATCTTAGAGAAGGGTGTTAAGCAAGAGAATAAATTCTCTGCCACCAAACAGATATATATTTAATAGAAATCAATCCACACAGATCAAAAACCAATGTCAGACACACATCCATTTACTAGTTCGTTCTGGGTCTGAACGAAACCGGAGGCACCGTATTCCTCGTCCCATATGTCCAATACAGGAGAGAGGTCCGCGCATATCTGGTCGATGTCTAAGCACTTCTGGACAATCAAAACTTATTACCTTGTCTTGGGTGTACAACCCAGTCAAGACATCAGTAATCATCCAAACGATGTGAAGAACCCCGGTCTTCAACCACCATCTTCATCGTCGACTTATCGTCGAATCAATTATCTAGAATGGGTACAAACTTGGCCTTTCCGATAATTCGCGTATCTTATAATCAAGTGCTATAAAAACACAACATACGACTCTTTCCAATCCAGAATATTCTTTTATTCAAATATGCTTTTCACAATTTAAACCAAATTAAGGTTTTCCAAACTAGTCGGGGTTAGCGAACCTTACCGAAGAAATCATTTATTTTATTTCCCAATCCTAACATATTCATCCGATGAAGCAAAACTGGTAATACTCCAAACCTAACACCACAGAGTTATCGGTAAAATTAATTACCATTTCACGTTCAAATCTAATTAAAGATTTAACTATCGCCTGGAGTAAAACTGGTGGTACTCCATTCTCGATCATTTCCCGAATTTGATAATTCAAATTATCACATTCTCATTTCAATCTAATTAAAGATTCATTAAAACTCCACTTAGTTTTAATCTTCCAACAATCATTATTAATGATTATTTAACTTTGGGAAATCAAACATGCCGCATCGATAATCTACACCGTACTATTGATTTCTGTCGATATATAACCTCTAAGCTCGTACGTCTCAGAGAACGGTGTTAAGCAAGAGAATAAATTCTATGCCACCAAACAGATATATATTTAGTAGACATCAACAATACAAATCGAAATACAATATTAGACATGAAATCTTGTCTATAACTGGGTTAAAGAACCAATACCATTCAAAACACAGTTCACGATAAACCCAAAATTACATTCCATTAATTATGGAATCTGCATGGAAAAACAGATCAGTATATAATCGATATCAATTTCCGTATCCAACTAATAATATAAATGGAATAACGACAAAGTCTTTTAAATTCCATATATATTAACAATATTCCTCCACAGAAGCTCACTTCGATTATTACTAAATCGAATTCCATTCTATCCCAATTTATTTTATTAAATTGGAAAACTTTATTTGGAAAATTTCCCTTAAATCTTAATAAAAAGATTTATATATTCCAAATCACATTTCACTATTAATCGGGTTAAAGAACGAATGTCGTTAAAAAAATAGTTCACAATAAACCCAATTCAAATTCTATCTTGTTTCAATTAATAAATATAATTGGAAACTCTAATAATCTTAATTAAAAGATTTATTCTTTTCACACGGGTTTAAGAACAGTGTTACTGAAGACACCATTCACGACAAATCCAAAATCCGATTTAATGTTAAATATAAGGCTCTGAATAGAAATTATATCGGCTTATATTCTACATCAAATTTTGAAACCAACACATATCGTATGGGGAATAACGATATATATTTATCTTCAAAATTCCTCCACAATATCCGTATAGTCATGGAATCCAATATCGAAATCTTCTGAAGATGATTTCTATTCAAATCCATTCCAATTTATAGATTGGAAATTTCTGTTTGTATTAAAAACCCATTATAAATCCAATTTACTTATTTAAAAATTATTGGATTTCAAATCTAGTTAAAACTATTTCATTTCGATAAAAATATATTTTTATCTTTTCAAATATGGAATTTTTCATCCCAATTCTTTCCAAATCATTTATTATGATTTTACACAAATTATTAATATTTTGAATAATTTTATTAAGGCCCTTCACTACACCATAATGACCATTTGGCAACTTTTATTTTTTTCAACTGCCAACACTTATATGTGTTGTAGACTAGTGACACTAATATATGTTGCTATAGTAAAAATGTGTCATCAAAAATGTGCCAACACTTATTTGTGTTGATATGCCCGGTCAACCCTTGTATTCTGAGGGCAAAATGGTAAGTTCTCACCTTATAACCTAATCGCTGCCTCAAATCTTTTTCCCTAACGCTTATTCATCCGACGGCCGCGTCATAAGCAAATACAAATAAAAATGGACTTCTAAGAATTGATATCAGCTCTCTCTAATCGATATCAATATCAGTGATTTTTCTCAAATCGGTATTAGTCTCTCAAATCCTCTCTCCACCCGTTTCTAGGAATAACGGCTTCTAGGAATTGGGGCTTTGAAGTTGAGGGTAAATTACAGATTGAACGAGGTGCTTAATTATTTGTGATTTCCCAAAATTACAGATTGAACGACTAAAAGAGGTTCTTTATTCTTCAAGGTCGACGTTGAGAGTAAATTTTGTTTCTTGTGTTAGTATACTTGCAAATTTCAAAAAAAATGGTCTCTATTTTGTATTTGGAGTGGTTTATAAGTGATTAGAATGATTATATTATGTGTTTCAAAAGGTGTAGGCTAGCTTGGCATAATCAATATAAATGGTAATTAGTTATTAGTATCATCAACTTACTATTGTCTTAATCATGTAATGAGCTATATCCTTAAATGCTAGATTGGCAGGTTCTGTTTGGATCTTCAGGGCCGGTCCTCTCTTACGTTTGAGGATTGGCAATTCCTGAACACACGTTTCCCGATCCTTACAGACCTAAAATCGAGGTGCCTCATCCAACAACCACATAGGTGAAAAGTATATAAATGTCAAGGCTGGTAAGTCACTGACACCACCAAAGCTAGAAAGAAACGTCGTGCTCTCCCTGCAGTCCTTATCCCGTTTTTGACTCATACCGAGGTGTGAGGCTCGCGAATTCACGTTATACACAAAGCTACGCCACAAAGGTCGTGCTTTGATCATCAACCACAAGACTTTGCTTTTCAACAGAAGCCTTGATCCATGCAACTCAGTATGTCACACAGGCAATTCATGCCATGCGACTGATGTCCATCGATATACAACCTCTGAGCTCGTACGTCTCAGAGAAGGGCGTTAAGCAAGAGAATAAATTCTCCACCGCCAAACAGATATATATTTAACAGAAATCAATCAACACAGAATAAAATCCAATTTCAGACACACAATCCATTTACAAGTTCGTTCTGGGTCTGAACGAAACCGGAGGCACTTTCCTCGCATATCCATCGATCTCCAAGTACGTCTGGACGACCACCAACTATTTCCATCCTATTGGGTGTACATCCCAATCAGGATCATCAGTAATTATCCAAACGATGTGAAGACTTCTGGTCTACGACCACCGTCGTCATCTTCGACTTATCGTCGAATCGGATATTCAGAATGGGTATAAACCCGGCCTTTCCGAACAACCCGCGTATATTAAAAAAAATGTTACATAAACACAACATACGCCTCATTCCAATTCATTAGTCACTAACCGTAAATCAGCAAGAGAACAATTTCCCAAATATTAACCCCGAAGGCCGAAACCAACATCAGATCAATACCCAGGAAACCATTCTTCTTAACTAACCTACAGCTAGATTCTAAATTTCAATTCTTAGGGAAAGGTTCCCATTAATTTTATCCAAGATAAATTCTTGAAGATTTACCCTTTTATCTTCCTTTGGATATCATTTCAAACCAAAATATGGTTTTCCAAACTAGTCGAGATTAGCGAACCACACCGGAGTAATTATTTATTTTATTTCCCAATCCCAACCTATTCATCCCATGAAGAAAAACTGGTCATAATCCATATCTAACACCACGATGTTATCGGTAAAATTAATTACCATTTCACATTCAAATCGAATTAAAGATTTTACTATCGTTTTGGAGCAAAACTGGTGATACTCCATTCTCGCTCACTTTCTAAATTTGATAATTTAAATCATCAATTCACATTTCAATCTAATTGCAGATTCATTAAAACTCCTTTTACGGGGTTAAAGAACTAGTGTCATTTAAAACACAGTTCACGAAAAACCCAAATCATATTCCATTTATTATCGGGTTAAAGAGTAAGTGTTATTTAAAACACCCTTCACGATAAACCCATAAATCAATTCTATTTAAAACCCATTTCAAATCCAATTTATTTATTTAAAAATAAATGGGTTTTAATTCCAGTTCAAAACTAGTTCATTTCGACAAAAATCTATTTTTATCTTTTCAAACATGGAGTTTTTTTTCATCCCAATTTCTCCCAAATCATTTCTTATGATTTTACACAAATTATTACTATTTTTAATAATTTTATCAAGGCCCGTACAGTCGATTTCCATCAACGGCCATCGAACTGCACTTACAACGACCTTTTCCAATTTTGATTTGGACGTATCTCCAAATCCAACCGTTAGATTTTAAATTTATAATATTCGTTAGAAAGCTCTTTTCGATACAAACCCAACGGTTCCGGTTTTAGGAGAATCCGACGGTCGGATCTCCCGTAATGTCTGTTCGAAGTCAATGGTCGAAATTCGCGAACTACCGCGGCGCAGTGCATTCTATTCAGGCCATTATATTATATATATTATATATATAATATATATTTCGTCGATTTCTATTTAAAATGAATTTTATAAATAGTTTTAAATTCGTTTCAAAAACAATTTCAACTTCCATTTCCAATTCAAATCAAAATTGAATTTTTCCTTATAAATTCGTTTTAAAATTCATTTCAATTCAATTTGAATTCATTTCAATTCAATTTGAATTCATTTCAAATCGATTTTTATTCTATTTCAATTTATTTTCAATTAAATTCGAATTCGTTTTATATTCAATTCAATTCGAATTCGTTTTATATTCAATTCAATTTAAATACGAATATAATCGATATAAATATCGTTCCCGTCAAAATAGCGCATCTCTAATCAACACGGCTTTATATATTTCAATAATTCCGTTATTCTATTCAACAAATAAATCTATATTTTTGTTATTCAATATATTTTATAAAAATTATGGTATCTATCATTTGATTTAAATCAGACTCCAACCGTAAATTAGTAAGAGAACGATTCCCTGAATATTAACCCCGAAGGCCGAAACCAACATCAGATCAACATCCAGGAGACCACTCATCTTATCTATTTTC
Source organism: Allium sativum (assembly GCA_030737875.1). Taxonomy (NCBI): domain Eukaryota; kingdom Viridiplantae; phylum Streptophyta; class Magnoliopsida; order Asparagales; family Amaryllidaceae; genus Allium; species Allium sativum. The sequence continues at coordinate 487,476,906 of CM060920.1, read as the reverse complement.
CAGTTAGTTTCTAATTTTATATATGATAAAGATATAAATCTTATTGTTAAAATATTTTGTTCAACACATGACTAATCTCAACGAATGAGTACTGTCAACACATGAACCTTTATTTTATAATATTAAAGATGTAAAATTTATTGTTAAAATATTTCGTTCAACACATGACTAATCTCAACGAATGAGTACTGTCAACACATGAACCTTTATTTTATAATGATAAAGATGTAAATTTTATTGTTAAAATATTTCGTTCAACACATGACTAATCTCAACGGATGAGTATTGTCAACACATGAACCTTTATTTTATAATGTTCTTTATTTTCTAAATTGGAATGAGGCCCAATCAATTACCATACAAAGTTAATTTTATGGATTCCATACAACACATGTATATAATAGCAACGATAAATAATCAACCATCATCCAAAGTGCACTACACTGTATAAGCATCAAATATAGATATCTAACGCTTATAACAGCCTGTCAATCAATCGATCGACGTACAACTAATTATTCGGATTAGTGTATGTCATATATTATCCCAATACTCGTGTGGGGTTTCAAATCAACAAACACATATTTTTATTTGTGCAGTTGGGCGATGTGTAAAATTTATCGTCCCAATCAATGTCCTTCAAATCGGTGTACATAAACAAACCGTCCGGTTTGTAAACGAATATTTATTTATTCACATTCACGTTAAAAATTATATTTTTAACGACCAAATTATTTTATTCAACCTATGAATATTCTATTCAGTTCATTTATCAAATAAAATGATATCTTTATTTTTCTAACTTGTTTTAGAAAATTTCGGAGGCATAACGACATGATACTAGAAACGGGACGAGGCCTAGCCTTATCCCCGGTCTAGTGATGGCCCACGCCATTCACACATCAATCAAATCAATTTCCATTTCCCCCAAACAATCAAATTCAACTCAAATAATTTAACTAATCTATGCAACCAAACAAACAAGTCCATGGTCTGTGGACAGTGGTGTCGGGTGCTACTAAACACTGTCTGCATCCTAGTATATATATATAGCTAGAAAAAGAAATTGAATAGTGAGAAATTCTCACCGACTAGCTAAACCAAACGCCACGGCTCTTCTTATGTAGAAACCTTCGCCGTGCTCGCCTTTTTGCCAATTTTACTGCCCGTAGTCACTACATATATAAAAATCACATTTTTATATTGTTGCTATGTATATAAAAATCACATTTTTATTCTACTACTATATAGATAAAAATTCTATTTTTATACCGTTGTTCATATAGTAAAGATCAAATCTTTACTATCTATATAATATAAAATTCATATTTTTATTATCTCTACTATATAAAAATCATATTTTTATTCCTCCTATAATATAAAAATCATATTTTTATTCTACTTCATTTGTCAAAAACCATAGAAGCTTTAAAGCGGAGAAAACTCACTTTTTTTTTCTAACGTCCGGATTCGCTGTTCGGGTCCTAGAATTTGCAAACGAGCTTCAATCTTCACACCATCTATTTCCTAGCTTAAATGCGCCATTCTGGACAACTTTAGCCTAAGGGTCTTTTTGCCGAAAATGCTCCAATTCGCCAGAATTCGCGAAAGTACACGAATTTTACCGCTTTCAGACAGCAGACTTCGAACGCGTTTTCCGAGCAGCTCCGAACTCCAAAACACAACTTCCATATAGCCAAATCGAAGAGAATTTCGTGCTCTACAACTTTGGTCTAGAGAGACTTTGGCCAAAAACGCACCGTTTGAGAGATATAGGTCAAAACAGTCCGGGGTGTTGTGTACAAAACGGGAATTTTGGTGAAAATGAGTTTTTGAGTGTAGCGGGGCCCACGGCCGGAATTGAGGAGGGGGAAGGGGGCGCCGGACCTGATTGGGCGTGGGGAGGCGGCTAAGGGGTGGCGGCGGCGGCGGCGGTGGTGGAGCCCGTGGTGGTGTCGGTGGTGACTTGGGGTTTAGGGATTTGCAAATGGAGAGAGAAGAGAGAGGAGGAGGAGGGGAAGAGGAGGTAGGGGTGCGGCGGCTCGCCGGAGGCTGGTGGTGGCGCTGGTGGAGGAGGGCAGCGGCGGTGGGAGGGTGGAGACCATTTTTGAGTTTTTGAAGAGGAAGAGAGAAATGAAATTATGAAGAGAAAAATGGAGTAAAAGTGATTATATGCTAGTTTCTCGCGTATCGCCTGAACGCCAACGATTTCCAATCGCCGCGGATTTCGGACACGAGATAGTAGACGTGAAGACGAGTCCAACGAAATAAGTTTCGTCGAATTCCGAGTTCGTTTGACCATCCAAAAAAAATCACGAATATGCTCAGATATGCTCTAAAAATGCGATTCTGGCGCAACTTTTCTTCTCGTACGCTCACATGCTAACTCAAAAAATCAAGCCCTCTTGGATTTAACCATTATTAGACGATAGGAATCCAAAAAAAACGAAATCGAATTCTGAGGTCGTATCAATAATGTTCCTTTGTAAAATGACTACTCGTTTTACCCTGAACTGTTTTAGCTCGCACAGCCACATACTGACTCCGTTCGGCGCGTCCTTTGGAACTTAACTATAATTTGTCATTATGAATCCATAAAAATTTATCTCGTCGAATTCTGAGCTCGTATGCAAAATTTCACTTTTTAAGGGCTATGTTTTGTTAACCAAAAAGCTCCTGCCAATAGCCACTATTCCGAATATCGGAATATATCGAAGCTTATACTTTTCGGAGTTCTAAACGGCATTTTGAACTCAATGGAAGTGGTTTCGAGTCCAAATTCATCTGTATGCAAAATTTGACTTTTTGGGCCATGTATAATTTACATAGCGACTATTCTGAATTTTCAACTGGGCATAACTTTTGATTCCCGCTATGAAATTTCGATTTTTCAGATTCGTTGGAAAGATATTCTCAAATAGATTCCAATATTTTTGGTTTCACTAAAATCTGGATTATTTTGCACCCGGTACATCAAATTGAAGTTTGAAATCGAATTATCGAACTACCGCTCCATTTTCAATTCCTTTTATAGTTATTTATATTCTAACGACGATGTATGTAATATATACGTTCTAATTCTATTCAAAATAAATTTCTCGTCGATATTATTTAAAATAATTCATTTTAAATATTCAAAATTCGCTAAAATTGCCAAAATAAATTTTTTAAACTGGCCCAGATTTTCGGGTTGTTACAGATACGTATTCCAAGCTAGTCATGTTAAGGAGAGTGCTACATTAGGAGAGAATTGTACCTTACAGATGTGAGTACTTAGTCAATATACTGTAGCTAGAGTTTATATTCTATAGTCATTTGTTAGACTTGCAGTTTGGTAATTTATGTGCATCCTTGTTGAAATTCTAATGACATAACATGGATAATTAATATAGCATTTTAGTTTTGAATGATGTTAGAACAATCAGGGGATAACATTCTTATTTAAATATCATAAAAGTAGTTTTTGCGACTTTTTTAGTCAGAATTCAGGGGTGTCCCATTTTCCTTCTCTCTTGCCCGGTTGAAAAATTAGGGCAGTCATTACACAAAACATTTTCCTTTAGCTTTTTACAAAATACGAACTATACAACGTATTGCACTAGAATTTCCTATTAATATATCCCAGACTTCGCAAAAAACCAGAAGGGAAAATGTGTGATTGATATGTGAAGTTTTTATAGAAAAATCAACATGTTATTCCCAAACCATGCTTTTTTCAGTAGCTATAGGATACCAAAACAAATGCACATATGAACAGCTGGAGGTAAGAAAGAGACTATATGAAGTTTGGACCAAATCTCTAGAATACAGATATGTTGATCTTAATATCTAGTTGGAATTAATCAGAGATCTAATATAAATGCTTATGGAGGTTAGTTGTATATGTTCAAGTCCTAGACCCCATCAAACATGCTTCAATCATTTTAATATAAAACTCAGTTAAGAAAAAGTTTTCTACCCCATTTCTTCTCAGAGCAAGATTAATGATGATCACCCAGTTCATTGGTATTAATCATGGAACCTTAATTCTAAGCTATATGAAAAAAAAGTAGTTATCAGGTTGCCTCATCTGAAAAAAATCATATATGTATGTATTGTGCGTGTGTGTTCATTGTTTTGATTTAAACTTTCAACCCACTAAACTAGACCATATCTCAAATTTTGCTTGAGCTTCCATTTTCATTGTTATATGATGTTGCCAAGCTTGAAAATGCCAGGTAATGGGGTTATTGTTGGTGCTAATCTCCCTGGTAAAATAACTAGGGTGTGATAATGTCAATGGACACCAAGCCGTAGTTGGAATTAAGATTCAAGACCTAAAATACAAGGTAGGCTATCTTTTCCTTCCAATTATTTATTTTTTACACTTATTTATTCTTAGCTGATTAGCCACTTTCAAAACTGGCACTTAGATCACAATGACAAACAAAAATCAAGTGACAAAACTAAATACTTTCTGTATACAACAATATTTTTGCAAATAACACTTTGTTTGCTGGCTATGTTGTTGTAGAGGCGAGTGATAGTTTACTTCATGGTTTTCTTCTTTTGTTAAATTTCGCTCAAGTAAAATATGAAACTAAATAATTAATTCTTTTCAAATGTAGGACTTTACACATACTACTGGATTTGTTGTTGTCCACTATTTTTTGCCATATTTGATCATATTCCTTTATTGGAGGATGCACTACAGTATGCCATCTCAGCGCACACACCCTTTCTTCCCTTCTTTGACATTGCTTGAGTACCTACAATTAGTTGTTTTTTCTAGATTTTGTTGGCCTTCACAAATGCAATTTTTAATATCCATGCACAATTAAAAGCAGAAGGCTTTTGTTTTTTCTACAAAGTCTCTTGTTGTTTTAAGTAAAAACTTACCAGTCAAGTTTAAAAATATTTCAGCGTAAGTGTAATAAATCAATTAACTTCAGCCAAATCTGTATTGAAAAGTCAAATAACAAACAACAAATGCTGTAAATTATCTTACCTTTTCAGAATCATCGATTTTTACTTACCCAAATGACTTGCTGAATGTTGCTATCAACTTATTTTTGCATAAATGCTGTCAAAATATGTCACTTCTTCCCTTCTATTAAAACTTTTAATGATCTGAGACCTTGAATGCATATGGTTATGTGCGCGTTTACTTTCAGTTTGTTTCAAAATTGAAGTTATTTCAGTATGTTTACTCAAAATGAGTGCGTCTTAATTAGAGTACTATTTTTTAATGCTCCGTTCCATATTGGGGTATGCAATCGGCATCAATCCATAAAATTCTCTCCCACTAGTGCTCAATTTTCCTGCAATTTAGAACACTATTTTTGGGTATCTTGTTTCATTAGCAACACCCAATATTCTACTTAGTAAACATTTTATAGAATTGTCATATCTTTTAGTATAGTGTGTCGAATGTGGACCTTTGTATGCCATAAGTGTGGGTGCTGCATGATGACAGGAAGCTATGATGGATGGATAATCTTGATTGAATAATCAGAGTTAGTCAATCCTGTTCAAAATATGTCCGCATGTAAGTGAGCTTCATCATGCAACAAGGATGAATTCGTTCTACAGTTGGGTGAGATTTAGTAAATTCATCAAGGGGGCATGATAATGTTCAACTATTTGTATCCATCAATTACTTCAAACTTGATAGCTTAATGAAACAATGCCATGATTTAATACAGATAATATCCATTAAAATGATCCATAAAACTAGATCAACTTTGTGTATGTGGCAAATTATTTTGTTGTGTGTTTCCTTTTTCTATGTTTCCTATTGTTTTCATTTAATTTTGACTTTCTCTTATTTACAGCAGCCGTAAACTTTGTGGCAACTGATTCTATGTAAATGCCGCTTAGTTATTATATAATAAAATTCTATTTTTTAGGTTGTGTGTTTCCTTTTACTATGTCTCTTATTGTTTTCATTTAATTCCAACCTTCTCTTATTAAATGCAGGTGCAACTACTGAGAGGTTACATTGTGATAAGCCTACAGGTAGAAGGAGGCATTATGCACATCAAAGATGATGAAGGTAGTAAGAAATTTTCGTTGATAACTTACCTTATAAATTAAATAAAGGCGTGTGGTAATAAATGTCACCTTAACATGCATTAGTTTTTTCAATAATTCCTACGTCAGCTTCTTATGTACAATTTGATTAATAGTGTCCACATTTATTAGTTTTCCTTTTAGATTATATATGTTGGAAAATGCTGGTTTTCCTTTCTTTAACAAATTTACCCAAATTTTGTTGTATATAAGTAATTGCTGCAAGGTGATTAGATGATTCCATATATGAATTGGCTAATTTTAAATCAGTTTTTTAGCAAAAAAAATCTTTGCCAAATTTGTACAAGTAACTTAAAATGAACCACTAATTCACCTTTTGCATTTATGATTCATTACTCCATTGTAAAAGTATTCAAATAGGCATTCTTATAGAAAATTGAACAGTAATGATCATCAAATTATACTATTTATGTTTGCATTTGAAGAAATAGATTAGTGCAGAAAATTATGTTTACGTAACTGCATATAATATTATCTGATATTACTGTTTTACATTTTTGGAAGGAATTAGTTTGGACTGAATTTTATGATAGTGCATGTGACATTGTTCACCTCGCGACAAAGTTTAAATATATTTTCCTATCCGTTATTCTGTTAAGCCACTTACTGTAAAATAAATCATACCTAGTCTCCTCCATTGCTTCAGATAGAAAATATTGATCCCAAAAGCCCACAATTATGCCTTGGCATTAAACTCCTTGTAACAACCCGTATTTTTAATAACCTGTAATAATGTAAATCGAGGCAGAATTTAATTCAAAAATCTGAATCAAGGGAAACGGGCTATGCCATGGCGTTCGTCTCGGAAAAATACGCGAAATAGAGTCCGAGTTTTCGAAAATCGGAGTCCGTATGATCCAGTTAAGGCCCATTGAAGTTTTCAGAAAATTCCTAAGTAAAAACAGATTTAAATTTTAAATTAAAAAGCAAGGGTTAGGGCAAACTGGCGCAGGCGGGAAAATTCCCGCCAGGACCCGCATGTCGACAGGCATGTCGACAGGGTCCCTAGGGTGTCGACAGCCCTGTCGACAGCCCTGTCGACAGGGGGTGGCCGGGCTGTTTGGCCTGGTGCACCATTTCTGATTTGGGCTTGGTCTTGTGGCTTGGTTCTAGAGAATTCCGAAATCTGATGGACCTAATTGAATCTAGGGTTAATCCTATGGTCTAAATCAGTAGCCTAATCTATAAATAAGACCCTAACCTACCCTAAATCATTCATTATTCATTCTAGCAACAAAACTATGGCAAAATCAAAACTCTCATGGCCTCCACTCTCTTCATACAATTCCTAAATTAATTCCTAAGTGACTTTCCATGCATACAAGTATATTTGGGCTTGTATGATCCTCCTTAGCTTGCATTAAAGGCTTGTTTCTCTATTGGCATCATAAAGGAGGAGTCTTGATCAAGTTTGCTTGCATTTGGGGGTTTTAATTAGTTGCATAAGGGGTTTCTTACATTTGCTATACTCATTTGAGTCCGCATAAGCATTGTAAGCCCTCTTACCTTCATTTTAGAAACTCTAAAGTTAATGTGTGATGAAAGTTGGGATCTATGCATGTTTAATAAGTTATGCATGCTTATGCAAGTTCACTATGCTATGTTATGCATGTTTAATAAGTTATGCATGCTTATGCAAGTTCACTATGCTATGTTATGCATGTTTAATAAGTTATGCATGTTTATGCAAGTTCACTATGCTATGTTATGCATGTTTAATAAGTTATGCATGTTTATGCAAGTTCACTATGCTATGTTATGCATGTTTAATAAGTTATGCATGTTTATGCAAGTTCACTATGCTATGTTATGCATGTTTGATAAGTTATGCATGCTTATGCAAGTTCACTATGCTATGTTATGCATGTCTAGTAAGTTATGCATGTTTATGCAAGTTCACTATGCCATGATTTGCAAGTTTGACAAGTTATGCATGTTTTATGCAAGTTCACCATGCTAAGTTATGCAAGTTCAACATGTTATGCATGTTTATTATGATATGTAAGATTCATCATGTATGTTGGGCCAAGTTCCCTCTTTCTATCCTTTGTGCGTTATGACGAATATGTAAGCGATAGAATGACGTTGGGGGTTTGGGTAAACTTAAAAATACATGAAAATATAAGATTGGGAATTTACCTATTAAGTTAGGTCTACCCCTTGGGAATTTACCTATTAAGTTAGGTCTACCCAAGTATTTGTTGAACTTGTAAGTATGTTTTGAATTAAAGTGGACATGACACTTAGAAAACACAAGTGTGGCCAACTCGAGGTTGGGTTGAGTTTGTAGCATAAACCTACCCGGAACCGACCGGCTTAACTAGTGGCTACAAGCAATAGGACCCAATGTGAGTAGTTGGTCATGTTGCACGTGAAACCCGAGGTTAGACTAAGTTGTGGTATAAACCTACCCGGACCCGCCCGGCCTAACTAGTAACCACAACAAGGTCTAATGTGAGAGGTTGGGTGCATTAAATTAATCAATGCCTCATGATTAGGGTTAAGTCATGGCCCACTAATACTTAACCAATTTTTGGGGATACGAGGGATTAGATGGGGTTAAGTGGTGAACTGTTGGTTACACTTAACTAATTTAATCCATGATTAGTGAGGGGTTAAACCACACTTAACCCTCTTAGAAAACCCTAGCAACGTGGTCTGTTCCAGCAGTAATCCCAGTTGGGTATCATTCACAACCCTAGAGGCTAGGCTAGGGCGGGGGCACGATTACTGGACAGATGTAAGCGACCAAAGTGGTGGCCGAGTGGTACAGCGGTGCGGGTCCAGGCGGACTACGGACGTGCACGTATTCCGGTGTTGGACGAACTCGAGGCACGGGTACCAGTAGGTTTGGACTGTGCATTATTGCTTAAGTGTCTGGGGTTGACACCCAAGGGCTTGATACACCCAAAGGTGGACCCAGCACAGTCAGACTACATCCATATGTGGGCCGTATGGACACCAACACTTGACGTGTTAGGCTTATAGGGAGCCGATCGACTAGACCGTTTGGTTGGACCTGATATTAAGGTCACTTCATGTTATTGGGTCAAAGCTTGGGCCAAGGGATCAATACCTGTTATGTTGGTTTGCTAGTACACCGTGGTGCAAAAACTTAACTTTGTTTATGCGATGACACCTCTATCTATCTGTTTTATCATGCCAGTATGTTGTTATTTATGATCATCTCAGTTTCCATCATGATGTTAACTTTATTAGTTTATAGACTGATCGTAGCAGGGCTTACTCAGTCTTTTTGACTGACCTGTTTTCTTTCGCCTCTTTTCTTCCGTTTCCCCCCCCCCCAGGTTCTCAGGGAGGGAATACTGGAGCCTAGCTTGGATTTTAGCTGCTTCCTTGGATAGCTCAAGTATGCTTTGGACTTGAGCCGCTATGGTTTATCACTCTTATTTGGGGATAGTACTTATGAATTTCAGTTTATCAGATGATGTATTTATCTAGACTTGTAATTTTGGGAAATTGACATTTTGATGTACCAGACTTGTGTTTTGAAATGGTTTAAAAATCTTCCGCTGTTTTATCTACTTACTCTGTTTATTTACATATATATGTCATGTCCTGCCTTGCTATATCATTATGCATGTTTACCTTGTTTTAAAACGCCCCACTAAAGTCAGAGTTGCTTGCAAGAGCCACCCTGGCGGAGGTGGGGTGTTACATTTGGTATCAGAGCGAGGTTTACGAGAAGGGATAAAAAGGTTTTTAAAACTTTTGAAAAACTATTTTCAAAACCAAGTATAAAGTATTTTCCAAAGAAAAGTCTAGTTTATTTTAAAGGCTATTCCCCAAAAAGCCATTAGCAAAATTCCTTCGTTTTTCTCCATTCTGAATCTATCTTTTTCTTCGTTTCCAGTATGGCCGATAACTTTGCCATTCCGGAGGGAGTACACGTACCTGTTTGGTATAGGAGACTTTTGGAGGCTAGGGCGACCGAAGCCGGCCCTGCAAATATTACTCCTCCTCCGGTAGTTGATGTTCCTCTTCCTCCTTCCCCTCAGCATCCTCAAACTGACTTCGCAGAGATTTGCCAAGATTTTAAGGCGATGGGTTGCAAGAATTTCTTTGGAACCGAGACTTTTGTAGAGGCAAGGAATTGGTTGGAAGAGACCGAAGATCTTTTAGCCACCTTTGATATAGGTGACCGCAGGAAGGTTTTATTGGCAGTATGGTTGCTAAAGGAAGAAGCTGCACGTTGGTGGGTAGTCACCACCGCTACTAGGCCAATTGAGACTTGGGGTGACTTTAGAGGAAGGTTTGGACTGAGGTTCTTATCACTAAAGCAAGGAGACATGACTATTAGGGAATACATAGATAAGTTTAATCAACTGGCTCATGTCGATTTAGACTTGGTTAATACAGCTCAGAAGAAGGCCCTACACTTTGCTCTAGGATTAAACGAGCCATTACATGGTTTGGCCATGTCTCATATACCCTTGGGGGCGACTTTCGAGAATTTGGCGAATATGGCCCTACTTCAAGAAGAAGATAACAATGACAAGAAAGAGGTCAAGGCGAATGAGTCTCAAGGCAAGAGAGTAAATTCCGGGAAACGGGGCAAGAATAACAACAACCGCAAGGACAAGCCAGGAGAGAATAGGAAATGAAACTTCTGTGGTAAAGATGGACATATAGCCAGGGAATGTAGGAAGAAGGAGAAGAGAAAGCGGGGCGAATGCTTTCATTGTGGTGAGTTTGGACATCTCAACAAAGATTGCCCGAGGAAACAAGGGCAAGGTCAGACTCAGTGTGCAGGACTATCTGGAGGGCGAATTCATCCCCTCAACACCGTTCTTCCAGCTCATGATAGAGGTAGTGTTTCTGTTGAAAATCTTGTTTACATTTTCTGATTTTTCCTGCTCATACTTTGTTTGATTTTGGCACATCGCATAGTTTTATTTCATCTGATCTAATTGAAAGTTTGCACCTAAATACTAGTCTGGTTGATGATCCCGTATATGTTTCAAATCCAATTGGGGGTTCTGCCCGTTTGTCTGTGGTCTGAGTGGATTTGAAAATTTCTATCTTGAGTATAGAATTCTCGTGGGATGTTTATATTCTCGGTTTCAGGGGATATGGGTTGGTTTTGGGCATGGAATGGTTGTCCTGTTTTGGAGCCATTCTTGGTTTTTGTATATAGGGTTGTGAGGCTCATGACTCGCCCCGGTGGTCCCCTAGAAATTTCCAGCAACCCTATGGGTCCCGTCATGATATGTTATCTTGAATCCCTCAACTCGTCTATCGATAGTTTGCAATCTGTGGGGGTGGTCCGAGAATATCCTGATATCTTGGGGAAAAGTAAAGGGGTTACCCCTAGACGTGGGATAGATTTCCGCATTATCTGGTTGGTAATACCAAGCCAGTTTCGTGGCCGGTTAGGCACGTGACCTCACGAGATGAGAGTTAAGAAAGCAAGTCAAGGAGTTGCTTGAGAAGAACTTCCTGAGACGAAGCATTTTCGAGTAGGGTGCTCCAGTAGTATTCGTTACTGATGTGGACAGTTTGTTTCGCTTATGTGTTGATTATCGTGAGAGGAATAGATAACCGTTACCAAGGATCAATGATTTGTTTGATCAGCTTATAGGAGCAGCTGTTTTCTTTTGATCTAGCTACCGGATTCCATCAGCTTAGGATGGCTGAGGATGGAATTGACAAGACTGCGTTTAGGACTCTAGATGGGTTTTAGAATGGCTAGTCATACTATTTGGTTTGACTAATGCACCCGCATATTACGTAAACTGGATGGGTAGGGTGTTTAGGGAGTCCTTGAACAAGTTTGTCATGGTCGTCATAGACGATATTTTGACCTCCTCAAAAGAACGAGGAAGAACATGCTATACATCTCAAGGAGGAGATGGATACGCTTAGAGCCACCAGTTGAAGGTCAAGTTCTCCAAATGTCACTTTGGAGGAAGGAAGTTAGATTTCTTGGGCACATAGTTCCTAAGTAAGGCTTAGCGGTGGATTCCGCTAAAGTGGGTGCGGTTTAAGACCGGAAAACTCTGAGGAGGGCAATTGAGTAAGAAGCTTTCTCCGTTTGGCTAGTTAGTTAGCATTCCCTGAGCTTAGACTTACTCTTCTGGATCAAGAAGGGGGTTTCACAGGAAGAAGACCCGCAGTTGGTCAAGAACATGGACCAGATGATTCGAGGCGAGATGTTAAGTCACCTCGCTAGATATATTATAGATGACAAGGGATGACTAAGGCTCGAGGAGAGATTATGTGTTCCTCAAATAAAAGACCTGGTAAAGAAGGTTCTTGAAAATGCGTATCACTCGAGGAGGTGGCCGAGTTGGTCTCAGGATGCATGTTGTGCCACCAGGTTAAGGCCAAGTCATAGAAGCCAGTGGGCCATTACCTCTATTGGGGGTTCCTCAAGGGAAGTGTGAAAACATCTCGATAGATTATGTGGATGGACTACCTAGATCAAAGAAAGGGAATACGGGTATGTGGGTCATAATAGGTAGACTCACGAAGAGTGCTCATTTCAGTCCGGTGAAGAGCAAGAGGACTACGTCATGGTTAGCAACGGTTTACCCTCAAAAAGTTGGCCAGTTTTGAAATAGCCTACGGGAAGCCAGGGGTAGGCAACTGAATCTAGGTATGGTCTATAGGCGGATGGTTCATTTCGATTAAGCCTGAATTATAGAAAATCACGTTTATAGGGCAATTGGCAACGTGGATTGGTATTTTCAAGAGAAAGTTCTGCTGCGTGGAATACTTTACAGTAAGTAGACGAGATCCAGGGCTCACTAGTGAATTTTGGAGAGCTTGCATGAAATCATGAGGTTACAGTTAGGTTTAACCCAGGTATGCAGAAAGAAGAATAAGTGGAAAAGGGAGACGAGAGGCGACGAGTTCCAACTCGAATTTGGGAAATAGGAGTTAGGAAGCCAAGAAATCATGAAGTAAAAGAAGGTCAAAGCACAGTGGAGTTAAGTAAAGACTAGATACGCGCATCATATATCATTTTTTTTTTAAGAGTGCATCCTTGATCCTTGTTTTCCTGTGGAGCTTGCTTGCAAGTTATCTTTTGTATATATCCTCTCGATCCCATTCTCGATCTCATTTCTGTTATAAACTCCATAAGCGGGTTATGACTCATCGGTTAGTACTATATGTCAGAGATTGAATGGATTTCTTGTAATCCAAAAAGGAGTTTATCTTGCTAAGATCTCTTTTTAGCATATTTCTCTGTCCATGTTTATCTAGTTTATCGTGTTTATCTTGTCATGAGAACCTTAGGTAGAAACCCTTTGGTTGAAACATGTGTTTGAAACATGTTATGCTTGATGGTTGCAAGTGGTTGCAAGTGTTTGCAAGTGGTTACTCGTGGATGCATTATACACCATAGGAACTAGATCGGCTCGCACACTCCTCATATTGCATATGCATGAGTGTTTATGCTTATTTATGGATGAAAATTGTGTGTTATCACATGGATGTTGCATATGGGTGTATGTTATGTGCACGCATATAGATGATATACATTATGTTAGGAATTGCATACATATGGATTCATTTCACTAACATAATTCGCATTGATGATATTTGCATTAGATAAGTACATATACACACACCTCTGCATATGTTCATCCAGCATTTAGAATCTTGTAAGGACAATGGTTGCTCGTGGGTGATGTTTTGAGTAGATGGATGATTGGATGGTAGGATACGTTCTTCCTGACTTGAAGATTTCGGGGATGAAATCCTTTAAGGAGGGGAGAATGTAACAACGCGTATTTTCAATAACCTGTAATAATGTAAATCGAGGCAGAATTTAATTCAAAAATCTGAATCAAGGGAAACGGGCTATGCCATGGCGTTCGTCTCGGAAAAATACGCGAAATAGAGTCCGAGTTTTCGAAAATCGGAGTCCGTATGATCCAGTTAAGGCCCATTGAAGTTTTCAGAAAATTCCTAAGTAAAAACAGATTTAAATTTTAAATTAAAAAGCAAGGGTTAGGGCAAACTGGCGCAGGCGGGAAAATTCCCGCCAGGACCCGCATGTCGACAGGCATGTCGACAGGGTCCCTAGGGTGTCGACAGCCCTGTCGACAGGGGGTGGCCGGGCTGTTTGGCCTGGTGCACCATTTCTGATTTGGGCTTGGTCTTGTGGCTTGGTTCTAGAGAATTCCGAAATCTGATGGACCTAATTGAATCTAGGGTTAATCCTATGGTCTAAATCACTAGCCTAATCTATAAATAAGACCCTAACCTACCCTAAATCATTCATTATTCATTCTAGCAACAAAACTATGGCAAAATCAAAACTCTCATGGCCTCCACTCTCTTCATACAATTCCTAAATTAATTCCTAAGTGACTTTCCATGCATACAAGTATATTTGGGCTTGTATGATCCTCCTTAGCTTGCATTAAAGGCTTGTTTCTCTATTGGCATCATAAAGGAGGAGTCTTGATCAAGTTTGCTTGCATTTGGGGGTTTTAATTAGTTGCATAAGGGGTTTCTTACATTTGCTATACTCATTTGAGTCTGCATAAGCATTGTAAGCCCTCTTACCTTCATTTTAGAAACTCTAAAGTTAATGTGTGATGAAAGTTGGGATCTATGCATGTTTAATAAGTTATGCATGCTTATGCAAGTTCACTATGCTATGTTATGCATGTTTAATAAGTTATGCATGCTTATGCAAGTTCACTATGCTATGTTATGCATGTTTAATAAGTTATGCATGTTTATGAATGTTCACTATGCTATGTTATGCATGTTTAATAAGTTATGCATGTTTATGCAAGTTCACTATGCTATGTTATGCATGTTTAATAAGTTATGCATGTTTATGCAAGTTCACTATGCTATGTTATGCATGTTTGATAAGTTATGCATGCTTATGCAAGTTCACTATGCTATGTTATGCATGTCTAGTAAGTTATGCATGTTTATGCAAGTTCACTATGCCATGATTTGCAAGTTTGACAAGTTATGCATGTTTTATGCAAGTTCACCATGCTAAGTTATGCAAGTTCAACATGTTATGCATGTTTATTATGATATGTAAGATTCATCATGTATGTTGGGCCAAGTTCCCTCTTTCTATCCTTTGTGCGTTATGACGAATATGTAAGCGATAGAATGACGTTGGGGGTTTGGGTAAACTTAAAAATACATGAAAATATAAGATTGGGAATTTACCTATTAAGTTAGGTCTACCCCTTGGGAATTTACCTATTAAGTTAGGTCTACCCAAGTATTTGTTGAACTTGTAAGTATGTTTTGAATTAAAGTGGACATGACACTTAGAAAACACAAGTGTGGCCAACTCGAGGTTGGGTTGAGTTTGTAGCATAAACCTACCCGGAACCGACCGGCTTAACTAGTGGCTACAAGCAATAGGACCCAATGTGAGTAGTTGGTCATGTTGCACGTGAAACCCGAGGTTAGACTAAGTTGTGGTATAAACCTACCCGGACCCGCCCGGCCTAACTAGTAACCACAACAAGGTCTAATGTGAGAGGTTGGGTGCATTAAATTAATCAATGCCTCATGATTAGGGTTAAGTCATGGCCCACTAATACTTAACCAATTTTTGGGGATACGAGGGATTAGATGGGGTTAAGTGGTGAACTGTTCGTTACACTTAACTAATTTAATCCATGATTAGTGAGGGGTTAAACCACACTTAACCCTCTTAGAAAACCCTAGCAACGTGGTCTGTTCCAGCAGTAATCCCAGTTGGGTATCATTCACAACCCTAGAGGCTAGGCTAGGGCGGGGGCACGATTACTGGACGGATGTAAGCGACCAAAGTGGTGGCCGAGTGGTACAGCGGTGCGGGTCCAGGCGGACTACGGACGTGCACGTATTCCGGTGTTGGACGAACTCGAGGCACGGGTACCAGTAGGTTTGGACTGTGCATTATTGCTTAAGTGTCTGGGGTTGACACCCGAGGGCTTGATACACCCAAGGTGGACCCAGCACAGTCAGACTACATCCATATGTGGGCCGTATGGACACCAACACTTGACGTGTTAGGCTTATAGGGAGCCGATCGACTAGACCGTTTGGTTGGACCTGATATTAAGGTCACTTCATGTTATTGGGTCAAAGCATGGGCCAAGGAATCAATACCTGTTATGTTGGTTTGCTAGTACACCGTGGTGCAAAAACTTAACTTTGTTTATGCGATGACACCTCTATCTATCTGTTTTATCATGCCAGTATGTTGTTATTTATGATCATCTCAGTTTCCATCATGATGTTAACTTTATTAGTTTATAGACTGATCGTAGCAGGGCTTACTCAGTCTTTATGACTGACCTGTTTTCTTTTGCCTCTTTTCTTCCGTTCCCCCCCCCCCCCCCCCAGGTTCTCAGGGAGGGAATACTGGAGCCTAGCTTTGATTTTAGCTGCTTCCTTGGATAGCTCAAGTATGCTTTGGACTTGAGCCGCTATGGTTTATCACTCTTATTTGGGGATAGTACTTATGAATTTCAGTTTATCAGATGATGTATTTATCTAGACTTGTAATTTTGGGAAATTGACATTTTGATGTACCAGACTTGTGTTTTGAAATGGTTTAAAAATCTTCCGCTGTTTTATCTACTTACTCTGTTTATTTACATATATATGTCATGTCCTGCCTTGCTATATCATTATGCATGTTTACCTTGTTTTAAAACGCCCCACTAAAGTCAGAGTTGCTTGCAAGAGCCACCCTGGCGGAGGTGGGGTGTTACACTCCTCCTCTATACTTGCTTCTAAATTATGCCTTGGCATCCCCAAAGCCCACAGAACCCGAGGCAGAGACATTTCCGAAACTTGTGGCTCCTCCTTTCGTCGTAAGCTTTCCTTCCTTTATTTTTTTTTTCTTCGATCCTCTTTGCTTGATATTCCCTCGCTTTTTCTCTCTTCTAATTTTCTGCATACTTTCATTCTTCTGTAACTGATTTTCTTTATTGCATATTTCGTTGCACGGTAAAACTATAGAGAGTTTGTCTAATTGTATATTTGGTTCACATTTCATAAATTTTATATTGTTAGAGTTGCTCCCAAATGATATTTTTCAAGCTCATAGTGGAAACAAATTCTTTTTTCTTAACCAAGCCAGATAGTGTTAACAGTTCTATTAATGATTGTCATTAAGAAAGTATAACATACCCCATTTGCATAAGAAGATAATTGATTTTAATTTTATTTGGATGCATATTTGGAGTGAATGTGAACCACACTTACTGAAGTGATTTTTGAAGTTTCACAAGGGGAAGTACAGTCAAATCCATCTCGTTGCTATTCTTACTGCATGTCTTAGTCGATATCATGATGAATTTGCAGTTGCAGTTGTGCTACTGTTGATTTAAACTAACTTAAATGGTTGAAGAAGAGTTGCTACCCTGATGTAACTAGGTATTAAAAAAAGGGATTTTAAAGAAGCTAAAAGTGAGTTTATTAACAAAAACTTGTCTAGACGATTGACATCTCAGTTTGAATTCAGGTTTAATAAGAGATTAGATTGGGTCCGGAATTGAATGATTACACCATGCACCAGAGGCATATTGCTCATATGCGATACTTAGGAGAGCTGTACAACTACGAGCATATTGATTCATCTGTGATATTTGAGACATTATATTTAATTATCTCTTTTGGTCAAGGGACACCAGAAGTAAGTCCTTCCGGTTCTTATAATACTCGTTATTCCACTGCAAAATAAAAATGTTTGTGGAGAGCTTCAAGTGCTCTGTCCCCGTTTGTGTGTGTATGTGTGTTTGTGTGTGTGTGTGTGTGTTTAAAGGAAATATGTATCTGCTGTTGATACATGCTATCTTGTCACATTCTTAGTTGATGCTTAAATCATTTGTCTATCATTTAAATGGCCATAATTTCTGATTTGGTATATTCCATTCATTCTTATGTTAAAACTGTCAGGATATACGAGAGTCAGACAGTGAATAGTTTATTTCTCAAATATCATTTAAAGGAGCTAGCAGGTTTCTATTGTATAATAGCTTACATTTTTTAGTTAATGGTGGATGAATTTTGGATACGGTAATCCAATTTTGAAGCATGCAATTTTTAGCAGGAGATTTCTTTTAGAAGCCATCTTACGACATTCACTGCATAACAGTAACTTCCAAGTTCTAACCATGTCTCCATTGTTTTATGGATTTGCAAACTGTATCTTCTTTTCAGTCTCACGTAATATTTTCATAGCTTGGTTATTCCGAACTCAAGTTTTATAAATTGGCAACATTTGCTTTGTGTTTGTTTAGGTTATGTGAACTTTTCGTAAGTTTTTGTTCTTCTGCATGTACTGTAGTCTACTGATGAATCATTATTCCTATTAAAATTTCATTTTTTTTGGATAAAGACTCATATATCCATGTAATAACTCAATGATATTTACTATAACTGAAGCAAGATGTACTGGATCCACCATAAGATTGTTCTCGAATCAGGGTGATTGTTACTCTTCTTCAGACGTGTGGTCACTACTTTGACAGAGGTTCTTCTAAAAGAAAATTGGATAAGTTCTTAATATATTTCAAAGATATGTGATTGCCAAAGGCCCCTTACCACTTGATATTGAATTTGATGTTCAGGTTAGTAATGCTATTTCAATTTGATTGAATTCATGGTTCTGTCACCTAACCCTTTTGCATCACCTAAATTGTCTGAATTTTTAAGTATATGAATCCGAGTCTTAGTACTGTCATTTTATCATGAATAAAAATGCTAGAAGTCATACTTTTTCAGCACAATTTTTATTTAGCAATCACGCAGATAATCAATTCAGACTTGTACAGTGGACCACTGAAGCTTGAACACATGTCGAATTATTGTGCCACATGTTGTTATCATACACGACTGTATGTTCAAGCATACACATGTAAAATACACATACTTGCGTGTGTGCACATGCGTATGCACTGGGGCACATTCTTGATGATTTTGATGCGGTGAAGTTTGCGCACTAATATCTAATCATTATTTCACTAACATATTTTTTAACCTATATAATTCGTCTTTAATTGATAATCTGTTATACATCTGTGAACTTCAAGATGCATGTTCACAAACTGAGTCGCTGCGACTCTGTTTTTGCGAACTAAGTCGCAGCGACTCAGTTCGCAAACTGAGTCGTAGATTCGCGACTCAGTTTTGTTTTTGCAAGCTGGATCGGCGACTCAATTTTGTTGTTTATAAATACATTTGTTATTTATCAGTTTTGCAATTTCTTATTTCTGTAAAAATGAGTGCATTTATATTTTGTAGGCACTTGAGGAGGAGGAAATTTTTTTTTGGGAATGTAATGGCAACGAGAAAGCAAATATGTGTGACCTTGACAATGGATGGAGGCTTTGTGATATGGTCCACGTTTTCACAGTATCTAAAGTTATATGTATCTTTAGTAAAACTTTGAATTTCTTTTATAATTTGGACATGATATTATGGTATTTTGAAATTGGAAGCATGTAACAAATATTTGAGCATTATGAGAATGTGACATTGTTGAATTTGAAATATGAAAGTGTACTAAATCTTATATTGAATTGAGATAATGAATTATATATGTGATTGAAAATCATTAAAACATGTTATATAAGTGTTATCAATTTATGTATGCCAACATTTATAAGAGTTAGTATAGGATTATGATACTGACATTTATAAGTGTTACCATGTATTATGGTTCCAACATTTATAAATGTTAGCAATGAATATGTTTGTAACTCTTATAAATGTTACCATATCTTATAGTTCCAACATTTATAAGTGTTAGCAACGAATATGTTTGTAACACTTATAAGTGTTAGCAGTTACTCTGTTTGTAACACTTATAAGTGTTACAGGAAATTCCTCATAGGCCGTTGGTGACACATAAAAGTGTTACAAAAATTATTTGTAACACATATACATGTTGGGAATCCCCTGTTTTGGTGTAGTGCTTTCAGTCGTTTTCCATAAACGGTCATCGAACTGCATTTACAGCGAACTTTTCCAAATTTGATTTGGACATAATTCCAATTCCAACAGTTAGATTTCAAATCTCTTATATTAATTAGCAATCTCTTTTCGATACGAACCTAATGGTTCAGGTTTTAGGAGAATTCGACAGTTGGATCTCCCGTTACGTCCATTTGAAGTTAATGGTCGAAATTCGCGAACGGTCACGGCGCGGCGCGTTCTATTCAAGCCATTAATATATATATATATAATATATTTTGTTCAAAAAGTATTTTATAAATTCATTTTAAAAACGATTCTCACTTTCACTTTAATTTTAAATCAAAATTGAATATTCCTTATCATTATAATATTTAAATGATAATATTTTCAATTATCAGATTTTGGAATCATTTCCGTTTTAATATTCATTATGAAAATGAAAAAAATCGATATAAATATCGTTCGCGTCAAAATGGCGCAAATCTAATCAATACGGCTTCACATATTTCAATATTTTCGTGTCCATCCCAAATCAGACATCATAATCATATTTTAGTCCTATACAGAATATTATTTTAAAATATTCGTTATTTAAAATATTCGTTATTTTAAAATATTCGTTCTTTCTGAGTTGGAATCAGACACAGTCAATTACCGTATAATGTTATTTATATGGATTTTATACACACAAGTACTCAACAATAATGATAAATCAACCATCATCCAGAGTGCATTACACAACTTCATAAGCATTAAATATAAATAATTAACGCCTACAACAGTCTGTCAACCAATCGATTGACATACAAATAAATAATTGGGATTAGTGTACGCCAAATATCATCCCAGTACCCGTGTGGGGTTTCAAACAACAAATACTGAATATTAATTGTGTGGTTGGGCAATGTGTAAAATTTATCATCCCAATCAATGTCAGTTAAATGAGTGTACATAAACAAATCGTCCGATTTGTAAATGAGTATTTATTTTCATTTCAGGAGAACTTTATGTCGTTCATATTTACATTAAAAATTAGTTTTTTAACGTTTAAAATATTTATTTCAACACTTGACTATTTTATATAGTTCATATTTTTAATAAAAATGATATTTTTATTATTCAAACATTTTATTCAACACATGAATATTTTATACAGTTCATATACACATTAAAAATGATATTTTTAATGAATAAATATTTATTTCAGAAAATTTCGGCATTATAACGGAGGGATATTAAAACCGGAGTAATGTCTAGCATACCCCTCTCCTGGTACTGGCTCGCGCCATATACAATAATCAATTCAATCCACAAACCACAATACAATTCATTTCACCACAATACAATCAATTTTCCACAATACAATCCAAACAACCATGGTTTGTGCAATAAATAGTGTCGGGTGCTACTAAGTACCGTCTACAACCTAAAATATTTTTAACTGCAAAATAATTAGAGTGAGAAGGAGTTCTCACTTTGGGATCCACTCCGCCGTTGTTTTATGGCGTTCTGAATTGATGTTCTGATCCCAGAATGTGCAAATGAGCTCCAATCTTCACATCGTCTTTTTATCTAGCCTAAACGCGCCATTGCGGACAACTTTCGCCTAATGTCATTTCTTCCGAAATTGGTCCATTTTGGCAAAATAGCGAAAAGGCAATATTTAGACAGCAGACTTTGGACGCGTTTTCCGGACAACTCCGCAATCCAAAATATGACTTCCATATACCCAAATCAAAGAAAAAATCATGCTCTTCGATTTTGGCACTGTGGAGTTTTGGCCATAGGGGCTCATTTGGGAGTTATGGGCTAAAACAGGTCGGGGTGTTAATTGCAAAACTGAAAATGTATAAAAATTGGATTTTTAGTGGTAGAGGGGGCCACGGCCGGAACTGGTGATGTGGGAGGAAGCGCTAGAGTTCTATAGGTTCGGGGGTGGTACAGGTGGCAGCGGCGGTGGGCTACAGGTGGTGGAGCAGCGGTTTTTGGCATGGGGTGTATGAATTAGAGGGAGGGAGGAATGATAGAGGAAAGAGAAGGGGAAGGGGTCGCCGGAGGTGGAGGCACGGCTGTGGGGAGGAGTGGCGGTCCCGGCGTCGGCTGGCCGGGGTGGCGGCGTCGTCATGTTTTTTTTTTCAATTCGGGTTTGACTGTGAAGATAGGGGGCGGGCGAAAGGGTTATATAATTATATTATTTTAATTTCCAAAAAAGTTACTTTTTCATTTGAACTCCAAATCGAACCCAACGGCTGTCATTGCTAGCTAATTACCCCCATTCCGAACATAAAGGGATATGCCCTGTAAGCCAATTCAACTATTTCGATCCGTTTTCATCAAAATTAAAATACAAATTAATTTAACGTTCAAAATTGATTTCAATGTACATTTTAATTTATCGTGGCCACATACTGACTCCAAAAATTCCCGAAAAACAAATCTAGCTATGTTTCGACGATAAGGTCTTGACAAAACTAATTTCGCCGAATCTGGAGAATGTTTGAAAAATGTTCGTTTTCCAGTCTATTGAATTCAAATTAAATTGACCAAACACGTTTAAATCCACCACGCTCACATATTAATTCCAAAAATTATGAAAATTCGAATCTAGAAATAATTTGACATTCAGGATCCAACAAAAGTAGTTTCATCGAAAACGGATGTCGTTTGCAAAATGGCTATTTTTAAGGGTTATATATTATATAAAATATATATAAATTCCATAGTGACTATTCTGAATTTTAAATTGGACATAACTTTCAATTTATATTATGAAATCTGGATTTTACACACCCGTTAGAAAGATCTAATTAAACCGATTCAAATATTTCTAGTTTTACGGAAATTCAATTTATTTTGAATTCTGTATTTTCATTCGAAATCAAATTTTCAAACTACCGCGCCATTTCAAACTCGTTTTATAATTAAAATAAATTTATACGTTCGAACTTCGATTTAAATAAATTTTTAGTCGTTATTATTTAAAATAAATCATTTTAAATATTAAAATTCATTAAAATGCCTAGAATAAAATTAATAATTTGGTTCTGAAAATCCGAGTTGTTACAATTGGTTTGCTTTGTTTATTATTCTAGTGTAGTCATAGATTTAGGTGGAGTTATAGAAATTTATATAGAATTAAAGATTAAGGAAGTGTTATAGATTTAGGGGAAAAGTTATATATAGAATTAGGATATGATATAGGCATATATTTAGGGGAGTATTTTTATAAGATATAGATAGATTTAGGATTCAGGGGGAGTACTTTACTTTAGTATAGGAACTATTTATATAGTTATAGCATTTAGGGGGACTAGTTCTAGAATTTCTTTTTGATAATGATAAAGGGGGAGAAATTATAAAATATAGACATAGTTTATAGGATTCATATAGACAGGGGGAGTATTTGAATGATCATCATCAACAGGTATATAAAGGTATGATATTTTATAAACTAAGGTTGTCATCATCAAAAAGGGGGAGATTGTTGGAGAATGGAGTTTTGATGACAACAACCTTATTTCAATTATCATTGATTATAAAATATATACTAACACTTTTTGTATAGAATATATATATATATATATATATATGAAGGAATTATATACAGGAAATATTACTGAAGACTATACAGTTTTAAAGATGATAGAGATTCAAAGATCAGAGAAATTTCAAGACCCATGAGTACTTAAGATTTCAAGAATTCAAGAATTCAAGATTGACATAGTTATAGAGTCCATATTGTGTAAGACTCTAAATAGCACTCCAGGTTCAAATTCAAATTCTAATTTTCAATTCTATCCTCAATCCTCTCTATTTTATTTTTTTCCTCTCTTATTCTTCTTTGTTTTTCAAACTTAAATTTTATATATTTATATTCTGGTACTTTATATTTATATAGTTTAAAAACTTATAATTTTATAAATATATTTATATAGTTTAAATATATGTTTTCATATGTTTTTCTACTATATAATATTAATTTACAACACTAGATTTTTATTCATGAATTTCCATAATTTTTTTTATATCAAAACACTTGAAAAGTGCTTTAAAATTCAAAAATACATAAGGGTATGTCGACATAATAAAAACACCATGTCAACATATAACTATCACTTTTTCAATTTTGAAAGGAAGTGTCTTTTCACTATTTGAAACATTTCAGAAACGTTGCAACCTTTCACACACTATAAAAAGGGGTTAAAACCAAATTTTTAAACATATATTCTTCTCCACTTTTGTAATAACCCAGAAAATGTGAACCAATTTAAAATTTTTAAAATTGGTCAATACCAAAGAATTTGGATAGTTGAAATAGCATATTTCAATAAAATAGAGAATTGGGTATAGTATCACAGTTTGAAATTTTGAATACAAACTTTGTCTGACTGTACCGGGTGGAAAATATAACGGATTTTAGCGAAACTAAAAATATTTAAATCTGTTTATGAATACCTTTCTAACAAATCTGAAAAATCAAAGTTTCATAGCGGGAATCAAAGGTTATGGCCAAATGAATTTTCAGAAAGGTCGCTATATAGCATATATAGCCCTTGAAAATTGATATTTTGCATACGACCTCGGTATTCGACGAAACCACTTTTGTTGGGTCCGGGATGTCAAATAATTGCTAAGTTTCAAATTTCATAATTTTTGAAGCTAGTATGTGAGCGGGGCAAAAGAAAATGTGATTGGTCAATTTCTATTAAAATGGGTCGACCTAAAAATGGCCGTTTTTCAAACAAGCTCAGAATTCGACGAAACTGGTTTTGTTAGGACCGTATCGTCAAAACAAAGCTAGATTTATTTTTCTGGAATTTTTCGATTCAGTTTGTGGCCCTGGCAAATTGAAATGTACGTTCAAATTAAATATTGAATGTTTTATACTTTAATTTGAAAAATAACCGACTGTAATAGTCGAATTGGCCAACGAAACATATCCCATTGTGTCCGGAATGGGGGTAATTAGCTAGGGGCGACAGTCGTTGGGTTTGATTTCGAGTTCGTTTGCAAAAACACTATTTAAATTTTCCTATAAAGTCTCGACCAATAGGAATTTTTCTTTCAAAAAAAGAAATCTCAAAAACCCTAGCCGCCACAGACGAAACCGACGTTCCAAGAAGCTCCGACCTTCCCCTTCGTTTTCTGACCGCCACCGCCACCTGTAGGCCACACCACCACCGCCGTTCGACAGCCCCTCCTCCCCTCTCCACATCCGACCAAACGCCGCCCTCCACCATCGCCGATATCGCCTGAACCACGCCGAGGAAGTCGCCGCCTTCCTGACGCCGCGCCGCCTTCCTCCGACCACCGAAGGGGACCGCACCACCACCGACAGGGAGCTGGTTCGTAGCTCTTCCATGTGGCACCACCTGATCGAAGCAACAATCGATAGATTTCGCGAATTTTTCAACCCTAGTTTCGAATCAAAAATAAAGGTACGACCTTTATTATTCTGAAATGAAAATAACACTATAAAGCGTTGCAAAACGTTGAAAAATAATATCTTTTTCGTTCGTTAACGAAATTCGATGAAACAGGAGACACCGTGACCGCAAGGAGGCTCTCTACCATCTAGAAGAAGCCGCGGATTTTTCTGATCTTCCTAGGATTTTTAGCACTGCAATAACCAATGTGAGGAATCTAAACTAAATTGTGTGAATGGAATCGCGTTGTATAAATTATATAAGCGAAGTGTAAACTATATACGCATTGTATGCCTCATGTACATGTGTTGTATAAGTTATATTAGCGATGTATAAATTATACAAGCATTGAATGAAACATTTATGCTTTGAATTGTGATGAAATGCAAGTGAATTATAATATAATATATATATATACTCCCCTCGTCCAAAGACCATGGACGATATTTATTGCTTGTGATTGACGTGATATTATATGGTATGACGAATGGTTGGAAATAATTGTTTGTGGTTGATATTGTGGTTGAAAAATACCTTTGTGGTTGAAAAATACCCTCTTATGGTTGAAACAAATTAGAATAGGATTGTGGAATTGAAAATAAAACATGCCGCCTGCGTGCGAACTAGATGCATGATCCCCATTGTCAAAAACCGCGAGGTTTTAAGGTAGAGCGAGGAGCCGTACTAGGGACGGTCCCGATTTTAAGTACCCTGCCGTTATGCTGCCGAAAATTTCTGAAATATACATGTGTTAGAATAATTTTCATTCGTTGAAATAAATTACATATGTTGAACCAACTATTCATGTGTTGAGTTGCAATTCATTCGTTGAGTTGAAATTCATGTGTTGAATATTATTTGAATTTAAACAAATAGCTTTAGCGATAATAATCACATTTATATATATATTCAAACTATAGCGAATATTCATTTGTTGAGTTGAAATTCATTCGTTGAGTTGAAATTCATGTGTTGAATATTATTTGAATCTAAACAAATAGCTTTAGCGATAAAAATCACATTTTTATATATATTCAAACTATAGCAAATATTCATGTGTTGAGTTGAAATTCATTCGTTGAATTAAAATTCATGTGTTGAATATTATTTGAATTTAAACAAATAGCTTTAGCGATAAAAATCACATTTTTATATATATACAAACTATAGAGAATATTCATGTGTTGAATTGAAATTCGTTTGTCGAGTTGAAATTCATGTGTTGAATGTTATCTTATGTTAAAATAAAATGAATCGACGATAAAAACTACATTTTTATTGTGAATATGAAGTGTTAGAAACATTCACATGTTGAATAAATATTTTTGATGATAAAAATATTTCTTTTATCATGTATACGCTTTGATAAAAATACACACGTGTTGAAATAAATAATAGTTTGCTAGAAATATTATTATTGGCTTTGTTCTGCATATATATACATGTGTTGAACAGGAAAAATGGATTAGCTGTAGAGTAAAGAATTTATTTGCATGCCCGACAAATAGGTAAGCCTTGATGAGTTGGCTGCGCAATTTTATTTTTATATCAACTCCTGTGAATGCCATTGGATGCGGAGTGCTGGTTATTCTGTGTGAAATAATAAATATCGCCATAGGATAGTAACAATTAATTTTGAACTACACTACATGGCATACTTCTTGACGATAGGCATACTTCATCATATTCCACATAAGCAATTGGAGCTTGTGTGACGAGGTGGAAGATTTATCATACGAGCGAGAGGCTTGTATGGCGATGATTTTATACTATAGGTTGAATTGATGACTGATATGGACTATATAAAATATAACGATAAATTGCCAGATTAATAAAAAACCCACACGGGTCTGGAGTTGACAATAATCACGTCGCTCTAGTTATTAGATACGGCACATGGACTATTTATTTCCACACGGAAATGGGGTGACGAGAATTTATTCTCTGGAGTGATTATCTGTACATACTCCCCCGTAAACACCAGAATATATCACTATAAATATGTGGATGCTTTTTAAGATTTAATGGGTACCTAACACGGCCCAATAAATTTCCAAACCCCTCCCCGTACAAAGGAGGTTATGGAGAAATTTTTCGAAATATTAAGGCGTTAGCGAAATATTTTGAAGTAAAAACGAAGTTAAAATATAGAATGAACTATAGTTGGAATTATAGAATGAACTATATTTATATATATAAATATAAATATAATTAAAAGGAATCGAAGCCGTGCAGTTCGTGTTTCGGAATCGTAATTTGAAACGATTAGTACGAGAAATCCGACCATCGGATTTTCCCGAAACCGCAACAGCTGGGTTCGCCTTGGAAATATCTTCCCAACGGCATCAACCTTGTAAAAATCCAACGGTTGGATTGTCCGGAATGTTTAATTCAAATCTGAAGAAAAACAGCGCCAGAATCATTTATATTTATATATGAATATAAATATAATTAAATTAAATTGAATAACGACGCTGTAGTTCGAATTTTGAAACCGTAACTTCAAACGACTAGTGTGGAAGATCCGACCGTCGGATTTTCACGAAACTGGAACCGTTGGGTTCACTTTGGGAATACCTTCTCACTGATATAGACTTTGTAGAAATCCAACGGTTAGATTTTCCGATATGTGTAAAACAAATTAGGGGAAAAACAGCGCCAGTGCCACGACACGACCTGAAACGTCATTTAATTTAATATGGCCATTTTTAAATAAATAAAAATGGCGAAAATCGTTATAAAATATTATAAGCAACATAGATTGCAAATGAACCAATTGGGCTTGAATTGTTTGATATTTGATGGTTGTATGTGCTTGACACGAAAATAACACTAAAGAACAGAAAGATGGATGTCGAATAATATAACCATGGAAATAATCGATTTAAATTCTAATTACGTGAATTATTTGAAAAGGCCGACCTAACCCTCATTTCAAATAATTTCTCGAGCGATTCGAATTGGAAAATACAAGGACGATTCAAGACCGACGATCTTCGTATCGGTTGGATGGGCGAGGCTGAGGTTCCTGACCGGAGTAGCTACCGGAAAGGGACGGAAGTAGTAGCCATCTGAACGTATGTGTTGATTGTACGGATATACGAGGAATTTGACGCCTCCGGTTTCGTTCAGACCCAGAACGGACTTGTAAATGGACTGTGTGTCTGACATTGGATTTTGTTCTATACTGATTGATCTCTGTTAAATATATATCTGTTTGGCGGCGGAGAATTTATTCTTTTGCTTAACGCCCTTCTCTGAGACGTACGAGCTCAGAGGTTATATATCGATGGATATCAATCGTATGGAGTGGACTGCCTATGTGGCATGCCAAGATGCTGTGATCAAGGCTTCTGTTGCAAAGCAAAGTCTTGTGGATGATGATCAAAGCACGGTCTGCGTGACCAGGCTTTGTGTATTTCGTAGATTCGCGAGCCTCACACCCCGGTATGAGTTAAAAACAGGATACGGACTGCAGGGAGAGCACGACGTTTCTTTCTAGCTATGGTGGTGTCAGTGACTTACCAGCCCTGACATATATATCTATTTTTCACCTATGTGGTTGTTGGAATGCGAGGCGCCTCGATTATAGGTCTGTAAGGACCGGGAAACGTGTGTTCAGGAATTGCCAATCCTCAAACGTAAGAGAGGACCGGCCCTGAAGATCCAGGGTTACCCAGAGTGTGTAGTCCCGAGGCATGTGCCAGAATGTCTCGAAGCGGAGAGGAGCTTGCCCCTTGCCTCGACTCATGACGGAAATCCAATTTCCAATACGAGATAACGGATTCAATTGTAACTTATATATGGCGACATAGTGGCATGGGACGCTCATGTCGCCTATGATTGATATTTATGATGCTATTCATTTTTGAAACATATATGCACTAGTAATAATATCAATTGATTTTGCTTTATATGTATCAAGCATATTTGGCCATTATAAGGTAAAACTCTATCCTCCGGCTTGCGTTGCATTGTATGATGGGACTTGAGTCTTATAATGGCTTCATTCTTTTTAAAAGCATTGCGTTGTTTTAAAAGAATTTACTTTGTTTTAAATGCACTAGCAATCACTGGAGTAAACCCGTTCCGCGAAAGTGGCGTGGTCCTATGATTTGCTATTACTGTTGTTTAACTGTTAAATAGATTCCTCATACCAGTCCCCATGACTGACTAGTTGTTTGTTTCACTTTGCAAACGCGGGTGCCCTTATTTTCACACGGGCAGCCTAGTTCACAGGTGACAGGTTGTTTTGGCTCTGCACTGTTGCATAGAGTGCATTTTGGCTCATGGCGAGGCTGACTTCACAAAGACGACTTTGACATTTTCCACCATTATTGTACTTATATTATGATTCCGCCACAGGCGATGCGGACTGATTTACTTTCAGTACTTCTTATTGTATGTATGTGTACCGCCTTCGGCGATGTAGACTGATACCCTTATTATGTCTCACTGCATATATGTATTCCGCCTCTGGCGATGATGACTGATCACTTTCCTTTTTACTTACTAAGTTATATCCTACGCTGTGCTATTCTGATGTTAATACATGTTGTGATTCCGCTGTCATATCCATGTAAAATTATTCTATTTATTGTTTTTGCTATTATCTGTACCCTGCTATGATGATTAATGTGTTATATTCCAATGATTATCCTTAATACCGCCCCTCGGATTTTGGGATCGTCGCAGTTGGTATCAGAGCTTTGGTTAACCTTAGTTCCGGGATCTAACACATTAAACACCTCGTCAGAATAGAATCAGTAGTGTTCTAAGGCGAGTAGCTCATTAGAGATAGGATTAGCAATGTCCTAGAATGAGCTAAGCTGATTAGCAAAACAATTTGATCAGTACATCATTATCTTTCCTTATGTTCCCCTGCTTTATCATATATGAAATTATCAAATCTGTGAGCTTGACTTTTTTCTTGCTTATACAGTATTCTCTCTGATGGCTACACGAGCAGCAGCAGCTAGAGGAGACCGTAGAGGCCGAGCAGGAGTAGCAGGAGGACGGGGGAATATCCCCGTTGTTGAGGGAGGGCCTATTGTTCAGCCACCAGCACCCGAGAACTTCGAGCTAGACAGAGTAGCGAAGAGGTATAGGAACCTTGGGGGAAAACCTTTTTCTGGCACGGGTACAGTGACAGAGGCTATAGCTTGGTTAAAGACCTGTGAAAAGATCTTTGAAGGCATGGGTTTGGGAACCAACAAGAAAGCACGATTAGGTATTTGGCTCCTACAGGAGGAAGCAGAGCTGTGGTGGGATGCCATCACCTCAGAGGATGCAACAGGTACTGTCAGGACCTGGGAGCAATTCAAAACCATGTTCAACGAGAAGTTTGTACCTGAACAGGCCTTAGAGAGGATGCGAGAGCAGTTTGCTAATCTCCAGCAAGGAGATCTCTCTATCCAGGATTACCTCAATAAATTCACCCAGTTGTCGCGCTATGCTCCAGAGCTTATTATGACTAACAAAGCAAAGAACAAGAGATTTATATTTGGGCTAAAGCGCAAGTACCATGACAGAGCCATGAGCAACATCAAAATCTCCTTCTCAGAATTGGTAGAAATGGCTTGCAATTATGAAGATATGGATGAAAGACACGCCAGCCAAGACCGCGCCAAAAGCCAAGCTGGAAATAAGCGCAAGGCTTCAACAGAATAGCCAGAGTCTAGCATTACCGCGGCCGCTACTCAGAACCTGGAAAGATCCCCAAAGGAAATTGCTACAACTGCGGGAAGCCAGGTCATTTTTCTAATGTATGCAAAGCCCCGAGGAAGCCCAAGGCAAATCTAGACTCAGCCAAATGCTACAACTGCCATAAGAAGGGGCACTACAGCAGGAACTGTCCTCTGAAGCAGAATGCACAAGTGGCTCATGTGTATGACGGGGAGACCCCGCCAGCTACCACCGATGGATCAGGTAAACCCGACGTCTTGGGAGGTACCCTTACCATTAAAAATATTCCTGTTTCTGTACTTTTTGATACTGGTGCATCACGTAGCTTCATTTCTGGTAACATTGTTCACAAGTTAAAATTGAAACCAAGAAGGTTTAAAGTACCAATTAAAGTTCAAAACCCGATAGGAGGTTCGGTTAGTCTCAGTTCGTATTGTAGGGTGCCTGTCTCTTATTCTTGCTACAAGTTCTCTTTTGATTCGATTGTCATGGACCTTTCCGAATTCGATATTATACTGGGGCTGGACTGGCTGACAAAACATAAGGCCGAAGTTAGATGTGCCGAAAGAGTCGTCAAAGTTAAAACAAAATTTGGGCATATCACTATACCATGCCATGGCTCCGAAATTAATAGAACAGAATTTTGGTCTTCTTTAGAAGTTACTCCCCCTTCATTAGAAAAGATACCGGTCATTAAAAACTACGCGGATGTGTTTGAAGAAGTAGAAAACTTACCACCGCAAAGAGAAATTGAATTTAGAATAGATCTAATTCCGAATGCCCGACCAGTATTACATCCAATTAGAAGAATGGCCCCGAAAGAAAAAGAAGAGTTAGGTAGTCAAACCCAAGAATTGCTTTGGAAAGGTCTAATCAGACCGTGCTTTTCAGCTTGGGGAGCAGCTGTAGTATTTGTCCCGAAATCAGACGGTACTCTAAGACTTTGTGTTGATTACCGGGATCTCAATAAGCAGACACTGAAGAACAAATATCCCTTGCCACGAATAGATGATCTGTTAGATCAATTAAATGGAGCAACAGTATTCTCCAGAATGGACCTAGCTACAGGTTTCCACCAATTACGTATAGCAGAAGACTGTGTTCCTTTGACAGCCTTCAGGGGTCCCGATTTATTCTACGAATGGTTAGTAATGCCGTTCGGCTTGTGTAACGCTCCGGCATAATTCGTTGATCTTATGAACAGAGTGTTCCGTGGTGTATTGAATAAATTTGTTTTGGTCTTCATCGATGACATTTTAATCTACTCCAAGTCGGAAGGCGAGCATGCAAAACATTTAGAACAATTGTTGAAAATTCTAAGGAGAAATGTCTTGAAAGCAAAATTTTCTAAGTGTGTCTTCTGGCAGGATGAAGTTAAGTTCCCTGGCCATGT
Source organism: Allium sativum (assembly GCA_030737875.1). Taxonomy (NCBI): domain Eukaryota; kingdom Viridiplantae; phylum Streptophyta; class Magnoliopsida; order Asparagales; family Amaryllidaceae; genus Allium; species Allium sativum. The sequence continues at coordinate 487,444,401 of CM060920.1, read as the reverse complement.
CGTATCAAAGGAAGGGATTGTTGTAGATCCAAGCAAAATTACAGCGATTCAGAACTGGAAACAACCTACTACCCCCACTGAAGTTCGAAGTTTCCTTGGATTGGCTAGTTACTATCGGAAATTCGTTTAGGATTTTTCAAAGATATCTGGTGTTTTGACAAAGCTTACAAAGAAGCATGAGAAATTCAAATGGACTCCCGAATGTGAAGAAGCTTTCCAGGAGCTGAAACTGAAGTTGACGACTGCTCCAGTATTGACAATTATAGAAGGCAACCAAGACTTGACTGTATGGACAGACGCTTCTATTAGAGCGCTAGGCGCAGTATTAATGCAAAAAGGCCAAGTGGTCGCTTATGCCAGCCGTCAGCTGAAGCCGCATGAAAGAAATTATGCAACTCATGATCTTGAGTTATTAGCTATCGTGTTTGCTTTAAGAATCTGGAGGCATTATTTACTGGGCGAGAAGTTCGAACTATTTACCGATCATCAATCCTTGAAATATCTATTCACTCAGAAAGATTTAAATTTGAGACAACAGTGTTGGTTAGAATTCCTTGCAGCATACGATTTTGAGATCTTATACACTCCGGGGAAAGCCAATGTTGTCGCCGATGCGCTCAGTAGAAAGAATGAAATCATCGCCAGCTTTATCATTACTTCTTCCTTAGAAGATAAGATTACTATTCTACATAAAGACGATGAATTTATTAAAAGGATTAGCCAGCGGATCCGAGAAGGAAAACCCTCAGATTTTAGCCTTGATAGCCAAGGGGTCCTAAGATTACGAGGGCGAATTTGTGTGCCTGGAATTCCTGAGCTCAGAAGGGAAGTACTTGATGAATGCCACAAGTCCAAATTAAGTATCCATCCCAGTGTGAGCAAAATGTATAACGATATCAAGCGCACATTCTGGTGGAAGGCGATGAAAAGAGATATTTCAATATATGTTAGCAGATGCTCCACTTGTCAGCTAGTTAAGAGTGATCAGCAGAAATTGGCTGGACTATTACAACCCTTAGAAACAGGATGGAAGTGGGAGCAAATTTCGATGGACTTCATTGATGGCTTTCCTCGAATTAGGAAAGGAAACGACAGTATATGGGTAATCGTAGATGCTTCACGAAGACTGCCCATTTCATACTTGTCCGATCCAACAGAACGACTCAAAGTTTAGCACAGATTTACTTCAAAGAAATAGTTAAACTACATGGAGTGCCGCTCAATATAGTCAGTGATAGAGATCCCTTGTTTACTAGCAAATTCTAGGAAGCATTCCAGAATGAATTGGGAACCAAATTGAATTTAAGCGCCGCTTATCACCCATAGACAGACGGCCAAACTGAGCGGGTGAATAGAATTCTAGAAGATTTACTATGGGCTTGCGTTATTGATTTTGGAGTCTCATGGGAAGATCACTTACATTTAGCCGAATTCTCTTACAACAATAGCTATCAAGCAAGTTTGGGAATGTCCCCATTTGAAGCATTATACGGTAGACCGTGCAGATCTCCCGCATGTTGGGTAGAACCTGGCAACAGACTTGTGTTAGGACCCGATATGATTCGAGAAGCATCGGATAAAGTCGATTTCATTAATAAGCGATTGAAAACCGCACAGAGCCGACAGAAAAGTTATGCTGATGCGAGAAGAAGAGATTTATCATTTGTCGTTGGCGATTATGTTTATCTAAGAGTATCTCCAATGCGAGGAGTAATCAGATTTGGCAAAACTGGGAAGTTGGCACCGAGATTTATTGGTCCCTTTCCTATACTTGAACGGATTGGAACTCTTGCATATAGGGTTTCATTACCTGATTGGTTGCCTGGTGTACATGATGTGTTCCACGTGTCTCAACTCAGAAAACATGTCCATGATCCAGATCTTGTTGTGGAAGATGCAGCGCAACAGGATATAGACATAACTCTAGAATTAGCACTCAGAAGAGAGCCATTAAAGATTGTTGGCAAAGAAACTAGAGAGCTAAGGAGAAAAAAGATTCATTTAGTCAAAGTGCAGTGGAGTTGTGATCCTAGAGATTGTACTTGGGAGACTGAGGAAAGCATTAAACAAGCCTATCCCAAATGCAGAGTAGACATCTCTGACTAACTCCGGTGCAAGGTACCTTTACAATACTTTGCATTTACATTTTATTTCCTACTTAGCTGTTATTTCCTTTTCGAGGACGAAAAGTTTTAAGTGGGGGAGATTGTAATAACCCGGAAAATGTGAACCAATTTAAATTTTTTAAAATTGGTTAATACCAAAGAATTTGAATAGTTGAAATAGCATATTTCAATAAAATAGAGAATTGGGTATAGTATTGCAGTTTGAAATTTTGAATACAAACTTTGTCTGCCTGTACCGGGTGGAAAATATAACGGATTTTAGCGAAACTGAAAATATTTAAATCTGTTTATGAATACCTTTCTAACGAATCTGAAAAATCGTAGTTTCATAGCGGGAATCAAAGGTTATGGCCAAATGAATTTTCAGAAAGGTCGCTATATAGCATATATAGCCCTTGAAAATTGATATTTTGCATACGACCTCGGAATTCGACGAAACCACTTTTGTTGGGTTCGGGATGTCAAATAATTACTAAGTTTCAAATTTCATAATTTTTGAAGCCAGTATGTGAGCGGGGCAAAAGAAAATGTGATTGGTCAATTTCTGTTAAAATGGTCGACCTAAAAATGGCCGTTTTTCAAACGAGCTCAGAATTCGACGAAACTGGTTTTGTTAGGACCGTATCGTCAAAACAAAGCTAGATTTATTTTTCTAGAATTTTTCGATTTAGTTTGTGGCCCTGGCAAATTGAAATGTACGTTCAAATTAAATATTGAATGTTTTATACTTTAATTTGAAAAATAACTGACTGTAACAGTCGAATGGGCCAACGTAACATATCCCATTGTGTCCGGAATGGGGGTAATTTGCTAGGGGCGACAGTCGTTGGGTTTGATTTCGAGTTCGTTTGCAAAAACACTATTTAAATTTTCCTATAAAGTCTCGACCAATAGGAATTTTTCTTTAAAAAGAAAAAAAAATCTCAAAAACCCTAGCCGCCACAGACGAAACCGATGCTCCAGGAAGCTCTGACCTTCCCCTTCGTTTTCCGACCGCCACCGCCACCTGTAGGCCGCGCCACCACCGCCGTTCGACAACCCCTCCTCCCCTCTCCACATCCGACCAAACGCCGCCCTCCACCATCGCCGATATTGCCTGAACCACGCCGAGGAAGTCGCCGCCTTCCTGACGCCGCGCCGCCTTCCTCCGACCACCGAAGGGGACCGCACCACCACCGACAGGGAGCTGGTTCGTAGCTCTTCCACGTGGCACCACCTGATCGAAGCAACGATCGATAGATTTCGCGAATTTTTCAACCCTAGTTTCGAATCAAAAATAAAGGTACGACCTTTATTATTCTGAAATGAAAATAACACTATAAAGCATTGCAAAACTTTGAAAAATAATATCTTTTTCGTTCGTTAACGAAATTCGATGAAATAGGAGACACCGTGACCGCAAGGAGGCTCTCTACCATCTAGAAGAAGCCGCGGATTTTTCTGATCTTCCTAGGATTTTTAGCACTGCAATAACCAATGTGAGGAATCTAAACTAAATTGTGTGAATGGAATCGCGTTGTATAAATTATATAAGCAAAGTGTAAATTATATACGCATTGTATGCCTCATGTACATGTGTAGTATAAGTTATATTAGCGATGTATAAATTATACAAGCGTTGAATGAAACATTTATGCTTTGAATTGTGATGAAATGCAAGTGAATTATAGTATAATATATATATATATATATACTCCCCTCGTCCATAGACCATGGATGATATTTATTGCTTGTGATTGACGTGATATTATATGGTATGACGAATGGTTGGAAATAATTGTTTGTGGTTGATATTGTGGTTGAAATAAAATGAATCGACGATAAAAACTACATTTTAATTGTGAATATGAAGTGTTAAAAACATTCACATGTTGAATAAATATTTTTGATGATAAAAATATTTCTTTTATCATGTATACGCTTTGATAAAAATACACACGTGTTGAAATAAATAATAGTTTGCTAGAAATATTATTATTGGCTTTGTTCTGCATATATATATATATACATGTGTTGAACAGGAAAAATGGATTAGCTGTAGAGTAAAGAAATTATTTGCGTGCCCGACAAATAGGTAAACCTTGATGAGTTGGCTGCGCAATTTTATTTTTATATCAACTCCTGTGAATGCCATTGGATGCGGAGTGCTGGTTATCCTATGTGAAATAATAAATATCGCCATAGGATAGTAACAATTAATTTTGAACTACACTACATGGCATACTTCTTGACGATAGGCATACTTCATCATATTCCAGCAATTGGAGCTTGTGTGACGAGGTGGAAGATTTACCATACGAGCGAGAGGCTTGTATGGCGATGATTTTATACTACAGGTTGAACTGATGACTGATATGGACTATATAAAATATAACGATAAATTGCCAGATTAATAAAAACCCCACACGGGTCTGGAGTTGACAATAATCACGTCGCTCTAGTTATTAGATACGACACATGGACTATTTATTTCCACACGGAAACGGGGTGATGAGAATTTATTCTCTGGAGTGATTATCTGTACATACTCCCCCGTAAACACCAGAATATATCACTATAAATATGTGGATGCTTTTTAGGATTTATTGGGTACCTAACACGGCCCAATAAATTTCCAAACCCCTCCCCGTACAAAGGAGGTTATGGCGAAATTTTTCGAAATATTAAGGCGTTAGCGAAATATTTTGAAGTGAAAACGAAGTTGAAATATAGAATGAACTATAGTTGGAATTATAGAATGAACTATATTTATATATATAAATATAAATATAATTAAAAGGAATCGAAGCCGTGCAGTTCGTGTTTCGGAATCGTAATTTGAAACGATTAGTACGAGAAATCCGACCATCGGATTTTCCCGAAACCACAACCGCTGGGTTCGCCTTGGAAATATCTTTCCAATGGCACCAACCTTGTAAAAATCCAACGGTTGGATTGTCCGGAATGTTTAATTCAAATCTGAAGAAAAACAGCGCCAGAATCGTTTATATTTATATATGAATATAAATATAATTAAATTAAATCAAATAACGACGCTGTAGTTCGAATTTTGAAACTGTAACTTCAAACGACTAGTGTGGAAGATCCGACCGTCGGATTTTCACGAAACTGGAACCGTTGGGTTCGCTTTGGGAATACCTTCCCACTGATATAGACTTTGTAGAAATCCAACGGTTAGATTTTCCGATATGTGTAAAACAAATTAGGGGAAAAACAGCGCCAGTGCCACGACACGACCTAAAACGTCATTTAATTAAATATGGCCATTTTTAAATAAATAAAAATGGCGAAAAATCGTTATAAAATATTATAAGCAACATAGATTGCAAATGAACCAATTGGGCTTGAATTGTTTGATATTTGATGGTTGTATGTGCTTGACACGAAAATAACACTAAAGAACTGAAAGATGGATGTCGAATAATATAACCATGGAAATAATCGATTTAAATTCTAATTACGTGAATTATTTGAAAAGGCCGACCTAACCCTCATTTCAAATAATTTCTCGAGCGATTCGAATTGGAAAATACAAGGACGATTCAAGACCGACGATCTTCGTATCGGTTGGATGGGCGCTGCTGAGGTTCCTGACTGGAGTAGCTACCGGAAAGGGACGGAAGTAGTAGCCGTCTGAACGTATGTGTTGATTGTACGGATATACGAGGAATTTGACGCCTCCGGTTTCGTTCAGACCAAGAACGGACTTGTAAATGGACTGTGTGTCTGACATTGGATTTTGTTCTATACTGATTGATCTCTGTTAAATATATATCTGTTTGGCGGCGGAGAATTTATTCTTTTGCTTAACGCCCTTCTCTGAGACGTACGAGCTCAGAGGTTATATATCGATAGAAATCAATCGTATGGAGTGGATTGCCTATGTGGCATGCCAAGATGCTGTGATCAAGGCTTCTGTTGCAAAGCAAAGTCTTGTGGATGATGATCAAAGCACGGTCTGCGTGACCTGGCTTTGTGTATTTCGTAGATTCGCGAGCCCCACACCCCGGTATGAGTTAAAAACGGGATACGGACTGCAGGGAGAGCACGACGTTTCTTTCTAGCTATGGTGGTGTCAGTGACTTACCAGCCCTGACATATATATCTATTTTTCACCTATGTGGTTGTTGGAATGCGAGGCGCCTCGATTATAGGTCTGTAAGGACCGGGAAACGTGTGTTCAGGAATTGCCAATCCTCAAACGTAAGAGAGGACTGGCCCTGAAGATCCAGGGTTACCCAGAGTGTGTAGTCCTGAGGCATTTGCTAGATTGTCTCGAAGCGGAGAGGAGCTTGCCCCTTGCCTCGACTCATGACGGAAATCCAATTTCCAATACGAGATAACGGATTCGATTGTAACTTATATATGGCGAAATAGTGGCATGGGACGCTCATGTCGCCTATGATTGATATTTATGATGCAATTCATTTTTGAAACATATATGCACTAGTAATAATATCAATTGATTTTGCTTTATACGTATCAAGCATATTTGGCCATTATAAGGTAAAACTCTATCCTCCGGCTTGCGTTGCATTGTATGATGGGACTTGAGTCTTATAATGGCTTCATTCTTTTTAAAAGCATTGCGTTGTTTTAAAAGAATTTACTTTGTTTTAAATGCACTAGCAATCACTGGAGTAAACCCGTTCCGCGAAAGTGGCGTGGTCCTATGATTTGCTATTACTGTTGTTTAACTGTTAAATAGATTCCTCATACCAGTCCCCATGACTGACTCGTTGTTTGTTTCACTTTGCAAACGTGGGTGCCCTTATTTTCACACGGGCAGCCTAGTTCACAGGTGACAGGTTGTTTTTGGCTCTGCATTGTTGCATAGAGTGCATTTTGGCTCATGGCGAGGCTGACTTCACAGAGACGACTTTGACATTTTCCGCCATTATTGTACTTATATTATGATTCCGCCACAGGCGATGCAGACTGATTTACTTTCAGTGCTTCTTATTGTATGTATGTGTGCCGCCTTCGGCGATGTAGACTGATACCCTTATTATGTCTCACTGCATATATGTATTCCGCCTCTGGCGATGATGACTGATCACTTTCCTTTTTATTTACTAAGTTATATCCTACGCTGTGTTATTCTGATGTTGTTACATGTTGTGATTCCGCTGTCATATCCATGTAAAATTATTCTATTTATTGTTTTTGCTATTATCTGTACCCTGCTATGATGATTAATGTGTTATATTCCAATGATTATCCTTAATACCGCCCCTCGGATTTTGGGATCGTCGCAACTTTCATCATCTTTCATTATATAATCATGCTTAATCTTTTTTAAGATTTCTACACTTATACTCTGCCAAATTCAATTCTGTTTTGATCAAACTTCTTCTCCCTACACTCTCATCTCATCCCTCTCTGAATCTAGTGCTATTGAAGAGTTATAGGGATGTTTGTAATTGTTTGGGTTGAGTAAAAGTTGTTTGGGTTGAGTAAAAGATTAATCGGTGGTATCGTTGTAGCCAAGAAATCAAGGAAGTAGGAATCGGTATTTCCTTGTAGCCGAGAAAACAGGGAAGTAGTAATCGGTGGTATCCCTTGTAGCCATGAAATCAAGGAGGGTGTAATAGGATATTGGAATAATAATAAAACTCTGCACAATCCAACGTTGTGCGGGACTGGACGTAGGAGTAATCCGAACCAGTATAATATCCGGTGTGCTCTTTCCTTTTTTGCATCTTTATTTATGTTTATTTTGTATCTGTGTCTGTGATTATGTTTGTGGTGTTTGATTCATCTCATAGTTCACATAAGTTGTAAATTTTGTTTAAATTCTAGTTGACACTATTCACCCCCTCCCCTCTAGTGTTTTTTTTTGGCCTTAACGATCCATTCTGCATTCCCTAACGAAATACACAATGAAAAGAAACTCCTATATTAGTTAACTGTCTGCTACATGTTTCAAGAAGCTTATTCATTGAATGAAAACCTGAAAACCTTAACTCTTGGTCTAAATGAGTACCCAAGAGTTCATGGGAAAATAAAAGCTTTGGGCTAGTCAACAGACTAGTGTGACTAATAAATACTATCAGAAAAACCAAAGGATATCCAGTGAGACCATGCCGCTTAGCGGAACGTGTTTCCCTCTTACTAGTATCTTTCTACAAATAACTGTAACACCCCACCTCCATTAAGGTCACTCACAAAGGGAATGCCTTAACTTCGGTGGAGCGTTTTAGTAGACAGAACAGAAATTTAGAAGAGAGATATAAATTTTTTGCAGCGGAAATAAACAACTTTATTAAATCACCAAAATACTTTGTTACAAAATACCATGAGTCATAAAACCCTTACAACAAAATACTTCTGTCTTACATTATCAGAGTACATAGGTATTTGAAAGAAAAACATCATTCCCCATATAAAAGAGCAAGCCATATAAGAGACAGAGACTCGAGCCATACTTCAGAGTAGCTCCTAGAAGATGATATCCAAATCCCGGCTAAAACTGGGTGTTTCCTTCCTGAGAACCTGGGGGGAAACGGAAGAGGGAAGGAAAAACAAAGGGGATCAAACATAAAGTCTAGCGAGTCTAGTAACTCTTAGCCAGTAAATAAATAAAGGTAAACATGACAGACATACGAAGTGGATAAGAGGATTCACGGTACAGATGGTAGGTATGACAGGACAAATAAGGTAAGATGTATGCATGCTTCACTACAAACTACTCTGCACTATTACTAGTAAAATCAAGATGGGATGATCCCTTCCGCTAATCATAATAACGATAACGATGGTGGTAGTTTCGTGTATTCCTAGCTGCTGCCATAGGTGCCGTCTGCTCCTATCTCAACTAGTCGTACCCACTACCCTGCTACTATAAATTGGTAGACTTAGGGCATACGTCCGGGTATACCCTAACCACTACCCTAATCGATCGGCTCCTTACTCTGTAGATATCCTGTGCTGGTCCCACAACTAGGGGTATCACTTCCCTAAAGTGGCAACCCAAGGTGTGCACAATTATACCTACTGGTGTCACGGTCGTCTTGTTCCCCTCTGCCCGGCCCATGCACGCACATGTCCCCGGTCGGTTTGTGCCGCCCACACCAACCGTCTCGTTTTGGATCTCTTACAATCAATCAGTAAGCGTGCCCCTTCCCCACCTAGTACGGAGTTCTCTACTTTCATACCTCTCCGAGTTACTGACTGAAATGGGTCCCACACAACATGATACAAGCTCTCCCCTATGTCTTGTATCCCCACTAGGTTTTCTACTGACTAGGTATACCCTAAGGCGTCTTTAATTACATAGCACTCAATCAGTTATGCGTACCTATAGGTGTCTTTAATACATAACCCTTAATATACCTATCGGTTATGCTTACCTATAGGTGTCTTTAATACATAACTCTATCTATTCCCATTAGTTATGCATACCCCTAAGGGTGTCTTTAATACATAACTTTACTATTTTGCCCCGGTTATGTATACCATTAGGTGTCTTTAATTACATAACCCTTTTTATCCGGTTAAGTTTGTGGGCCAATACATTAATATTACCCACCTACCCTTCAGTTGTACTTAACCCTCCTACTGATTTAATCCTGTTTATTTAATGGTTAAGTTTGTGGGCCTATATATATTTTAATATTACCCACCTGCCCATCAGTTGTACTTAACCTACCCACAATCCAACACATTTTACTTAACCCTAACTTATGTCTATCATCATACAGTCCACATGTATTTAGTTAGGTTAAGTGGTCTTTTCTTATTACCATGTCCAATTATGGTTATATTGGGCTAGACCTCCCACATTAGGCCTACAACATGTGGATGATGGATATGCCGGTCGAGTCCGGGAAGTCTTATTCCATAGTTGGGTCTAACCTCGTGTCTTAGCCCGAGTCGTATTCACACACTTAGGCCTCTCACATTAGGTTCAACATTAGTGGCTGTTGGATATGCCGATCGGGTCCGGGCAAACTTCCACCACTAATGTAACCTAACCTCGTGTCATAAGTGTTAATTAAAATTTTAAATTTTAATTGCTTAAACATTCCTCTTTTTATTAATTAAGTTAATTAATTAATCCTTTCCTTTTATAGGTGCCAATACCTATTTTATTAACAATTTGAATTTCCTATCCATAAATGGTCATATTCAAATTTTACCATTTTTATCCAACTTTACCTATGTCATAATAGGTAATTATTTATATGTTTCCCTACTTGAATCATGTGCCCAATTTACATAAACACTATGTAAATTATGCCTATTACAAGTTTCCCCTTTTTCCCCGTTTCTTAAACTAGCGTAACCGCATGCATTTTTGGCGTTATCGAGGCTACAAAGTAGCCTCGCCATAACAATAAAATAAAGGGAATGACAAGGTGATCGTTTTCAGTACAATTTTTGGCATAAGCATGACAACTAAGGAAAATGACATTATAACTTCGCATATAATTATGATTCACCACATAATTAACAACTTGCATGGATTCATGATTTTGCAACATAACAACTTGCATAGTTTCATGATTCTCAACATAACAACTTGCATAGGTTCATGAATTAACAACATAATTAACAACTTACATAGGTTCATGATTTACAACATAACAACTTGCATAAGTGACTTGCATAGGTTCATGATTCACAGCATAACAACTTGCATAAGTGACTTGCATAAGTTGATGATTCACAACATAACAACTTGCATATGTGACTTGCATAGGTTCATGATTCACAACATAACAACTTGCATAATTTCACAACAATAATAAACTTGCATGATTTCATACAACATATACCCAATCCATAGTCTACCACAATTCACAATTATCTATGTAAACCTAAAAGTGACTAAAACTCACAGAAAAAGAGGGTCTTGAGTTCTGGGATCAGAATTCTGTAATTGATTAGCGTTCCCTCGATGTAGACAACTTCGTTGCTGAGATTAGACTTTGATTTGAATTGAATTGAGTTGCTTTACTTTGCTTCTAGTTGGTGGCGGCTACTCTAGGTTTTGGAGTGACAACATGACGGCCATTGATCTAATTTTGATTTGATTTTAGGGTTTGAGTCTACATGTGTTTATATAGAATTTAGGATTAATTTAGGCCATCCGATCAACCTAGAATTAACCACAACCATTAAGTCAAGATAAGGTGACACCTCAGCCCTAATGACTCAGCAAGGAGTCAGAAAGGACTCGGCAATGACTTACTGTTCGGATCAGAGCCTCAGAAATTTGTGCAGGTTTTCTGCCCGACATGGGCGCACCTCCCAAGTGCGCCAGTGCAACTTTGCATGGGCACACTTCCCAAGTGCGCCAGTGCAATTTTGTTCTGGCGCACTTCCCAAGTGCGCCAGTGCATTCTGGCCTATTTCTGGTTTTTCTGCCTAACTTTGTTCGTCCATATCTCCTTCATACGGTATCCATTTTACACAAACTCGGACTCTATCTCAACCAGAATTCCGAGACGAACGCAATGGCGTAACCCGTTTCCCTTAATTCTCAGATTTACAATTAAGTATTCTTTAATTCGTTAACCTTAATATTAAAATTACGGGGTGTTACATTCTCCCCTCCTTAAAGGATTTCGTCCCCAAAATCTTCAAGTCAAGAAGAATGTGCATCCTACCATCCAATCATCCATCTACTCAACCATCAAACTGTAACAACCCGGAAAATCTGGGCCAGTTTAAAAATTTTATTTTGGCAATTTTAGTGAATTTTGATTATTTAAAATGAATTATTTTAAATAATATCGACGAGAAATTTATTTAGAATATAAATCGAACGTATATATTATACGCGTCGTCGTTAGAATATAAATATTTATATATAATTATAAATAGAATTGGAAATGGCGCGGTAGTTCGATAATTCGATTTCAAACTTCAATTGAATGTACCGGGTGCAAAACAATCCGGATTTTAGTGAAACCAAAAATAATGGGATCTAATTGATAATATCTTTCCAACGAATCCGAATAATCAAATTTTGATAGCAGGAATCAAAAGATATGTCCAGTTGAAAATTCTGAATAGTCGCTATGGAATTCAGGCCCTTAAAAATGGACATTTTGCAAATGACCTCGGATTTCGACGAAACCAGTTTTGTTGGGTCCGCAGTGTCATGTTATTGCTAGGTTTTAAATTTCATAATTTTTCGAATCAATATGTGAGCGTGGCAAAGGAAAACGCGTTTGACCAGTTTCAGTTGATTTTAATCGACTGGAAATTGGCCATTTTTCAAACGGTCTCAGAATTCGACGAAACTAGTTTTGTTAGGACCGTATCGTCAATACGAAGCTAGAAAATATTTTTCTGGAATTTTTCTAGTTAGTATGTGACCCCGGTAATTTGAAATGTACGTTTAAAATTCAATATAGTGATTTAAATGTAAATTTAACGGAAACTGATTCAAACAGTCGAATCAGCTTGCGATACATATCCCATTGTGTTCAGAATGGGGGTAAAACGCTATAGACGACAGGCGGTGGACCTCGTTTAGAGGTCGTATGTAAAAGTCAACTTTTAGCAGAATAAAATAATTAAAAAAAAAAAAAAAAAAAAAAAAAACATCTCTTCCCCCTTTTACTCTGGCCCCCCCCCCCCCGTCATTTTTCAAAACAAAACAAAATAAAAAAAAAAAAAAAAAAAATGCTGCCCTAACCCCACGACGGAGCCGCCGCCACCGACGTCCCCCCCCCCCCTCAGCCTCCAGCCGCCTTCGCCTTCCTCGATTCTCGTCCCCCTCCTCTTCTGAATAAATCGAGACACCCCCCCCCCCTATCGCGAGGCACACACCCCCCCCCTATCGCGAGGCACACCCCCCCCCCCCCCCCAGTCTCGAACCCGCAACCGAACCCCCCCTCCCTTCGCCTGCAACCCCGAGTCCCCCGCCTACCCCGCTGCCGCCACCAGCACAAATCTCCCCCCCCCCCCCCTCGGAAAAACCGCTGTAAGTTAGTTTTTATTTTCGCTTTTAGTTTAATTATATTTATTGTTTAATTAACTGATTTTGGGTTTAATTTAAAAAAAACTGATTTTTGTTTTAATATTAAAAACTGACTTTTTTTTTTGTATTAGAACTGAAATGTTTTAAAGAAGAAAACTGAAATGGTTTTAGGTATAAAAACTGAATTGATTGATTTTTTTTAAAGTATAAAAAAAAAAAAAAAACTGAATTGATTTATTTTTTTTAAAGTATAAAAAAAACTGAATTGATTTATTTTTTTTATAAAGATAAAAACTGAATTGGTTTTTATAAGCAAGTAATAAACTGATTTTAAAAGCAAAAATCATATTTTTATATGTGAAAGCAAAAGGTAAAAATCATATTTTTCAATATTGAAAGCGAAGTCAAAATTCGATTTTTATATATTGAACTTTGAAATAAAAATTCGATTTTTATATATTGAACTTTGAAATAAAAATTCGATTTTTATATATTGAACTTTGAAATAAAAATTCGATTTTTATATATTGAACTTTGAAATAAAAATTCGATTTTTATATATTGAACTTTGAAATAAAAATTCGATTTTTATATATTGAACTTTGAAAAAAAAATTCGATTTTTATATATTGAACTTTGAAATAAAAATTCGATTTTTATATATTGAACTTTGAAATAAAAATTCGATTTTTATATATTGAACTTTGAAATAAAAATTCGATTTTTATATATTGAACTTTGAAATAAAAATTCGATTTTTATATATTGAACTTTGAAATAAAAATTCGATTTTTATATATTGAACTTTGAAATAAAAATTCGATTTTTATATATTGAACTTTGAAATAAAAATTCGATTTTTATATATTGAACTTTGAAATAAAAATTCGATTTTTATATATTGAACTTTGAAATAAAAATTCGATTTTTATATATTGAACTTTGAAATAAAAATTCGATTTTTATATATTGAACTTTGAAATAAAAATTCGATTTTTATATATTGAACTTTGAAATAAAAATTCGATTTTTATATATAGAATAGCGAAGTAAAAAAACTGATTTTTATATATCGAATAGTGAAGTAAAAATTTGATTTTTACATATGTAGTGGCTACGGTCAACGAAGGTGACAAGAATGCGAAACGACGAAGACTTCTGCAAATGAAGTGCCGTGGAGCTTGGATAGCTTTAAGTGAGAATTTCTCACCTTTCAATTTCTTTTCTAGTTATATATATACTAGGATGCAGACGGTGCTTAGTAGCACCCGACACAATCGTCCACAGACCATGGACTTGTTTGTTTGGCTGTTTGGTTATTGATTGTGATATCGGTTTGAATGTGGTTTGTGGTGTGAAAAATCGAATCGATAAATTGGTTAGGATTAGACGTGCGCCGTTATAAGGCGAAGGAGTAAGGCTAGGTTAGATTCTTACTCCAAATTTTGTGGTTTGCATAACGAATTGGAAATTGATGAAAATTGATATGTGAATGGCGTGGGCCTTCACTAGACCGGGGATAAGGCTAGGCCTCGTCCCGTTTCTAGTATCGTGCCGTTATGCCGCCGAAATTTTCTAAAATAAGTTAGAAAAATAAAAATAGCATTTTATTTAAAGAATGAACTGAATAGAAATTCATATGTTAAAATAAAATGTGTTATCGTTAAAAATATAATTTTTAACGTGAATGTGAATAAATAAATATTCATTTACAAACCAGACGGTTTGTTTATGTACACCTATTTGAAAGACGTTGATTGGGTCGATAAATTTTACACATCGCCTAACTGCACAAATAAAATATGTGTTTGATTGTTTGAAACCCCACACGGGTGTTAGGATGAAATTTGAAGTTCACTCATCCTGATTTATTAAATATGTCGATCGATTGATGGACAGGCTGTTATAAGCGTTGAATATCTATATATGATGCTTATACAGTGTAGTGCACTTTGGTTGATGGTTGATTATTTTCAATGCTATTATATACATGTGTTGTATGAAAATCCATATAATTAATTTTATATGATAATTGATTGGGCCTCATTCCAGTTTTGAAAAAGAAATATTTGAAAAAGAAATATTTGAAAAAGAAATATTTGAAATAGAATATTTGAAAATAAAGGAATATATGAAGCCGTGTTGATTAGATTGACGCCATTTTGACGTGAACGATATTTATATCGATTTTAAAAACGATTTCGAAATGAATTGAATTGAAAACGAATTCAAAATGAATTGAAAACGATTTCGAAATGAATTGAATTGAAAACGAATTCAAAATGAATTGAAAACGATTTCGAAATGAATTGAATTGAAAACGAATTCAAAATGAATTGAAAACGATTTCGAAATGAATTGAATTGAAAACGAATTCAAAATGAATTGAAAACGATTTCGAAATGAATTGAATTGAAAACGAATTCAAAATGAATTGAAAACGATTTCGAAATGAATTGAATTGAAAACGAATTCAAAATGAATTGAAAACGATTTCGAAATGAATTGAATTGAAAACGAATTCAAAATGAATTGAAAACGATTTCGAAATGAATTGAATTGAAAACGATTTCGAAATGAATTGAATTGAAAACGAATTCAAAATGAATTGAAAACGATTTCGAAATGAAATGAATTGAAAACGATTTCGAAATGAATTGAATTGAAAACGAATTCAAAATGAATTGAAAACGATTTCGAAATGAATTGAATTGAAAACGAATTCAAAATGAATTGAAAACGATTTCGAAATGAATTGAATTGAAAACGATTTCGAAATGAATTGAATTGAAAACGAATTCAAATGGAATTGAAAGCGAATTGAAATGAATTCAAATTGAATTGAAATTCGAATTGAATAGAAATGAATTTTGAGACGAATTTATAAAGAAGAATTCAATTTTGCTTTGAATTAAAATGGAAGTTGAAATAGCTTTTGAAACGATTTTAAAACTATTTATATAATTCGTTTTAAAATAGAAATCGACGTAATATATATTATATATATTATATATATAATATAATGGCCTGAATAGAACGCGCCGCGCCGCGGCAGTTCGCGAATTTCGACCATTTATTTCAAACGGACATTACGGGAGATCCGACCGTCGGATTCTCCTAAAACCGGAACCGTTGGGTTCGTATCGAAAAGAGCTTTCTAACGAATATTAGAAATTTGAAATCTAACGGTTGGATTTGGAGATATGTCCAAATCAAATTCGAAAAAGGTCGCTGTAAGTGCAGTTCGATGGCCATTGATGGAAATCGACTGTACGGGCCTTGATAAAATTATTAAAAATAGTAATAATTTGTGTAAAATCATAAGAAATGATTTAGAAAGAATTGGGATGAAAAACTCCCTATTTGAAAAGATACAAATAGATTTTTATCGAAATGAACTAGTTTTGAACTAGAATTATAATTCTATTTATTTTTAAATAAATAAATTGAATTTGAAAAGGGTTTTGAAAATAACCAAAATTTCCAATGATTGCATTGGAGTGGATTTGAATCGAAATTGTCTTCGGAATATTTCGATGTTGGAATTTGTGATTATACGGATGTTGTTACGGAAATTTGAAAGATATATATTTATATCGTTATTTCCAATACGACATTTGTTAATCGTAGAATTTGATATTGAATATAAGCCGATATATTTTCTATTCAGAGCCTTATATTGAATATCAAATGGGATTTGGGTTTGTCGTGAATGGTGTCTTCACTAACACTGTTCTTGAACCCAGTTGAGAAAAGATTAAATCTTTTTATTTAGATTTAATGAAGTGTACCAATTAAATAATATTTAATTGGAATTGAATTGATATTGATTTTTGGGTTTATCGTGAACAGTGTTTTAAATAACACTTGTTCTTTAACCCGATAATTAATGAACGTGATTTGGGTTTGTCGTGAATGGTGTCTTCATTAACACTGTTCTTGAACCCAGTTGAGAAATGATTAAATCTTTTTATTTAGATTTAATGAAGGGTACCAATTAAATAACATTTAATTGGAATTGAATCGATATTGATTTTTGGGTTTATCGTGGACAGTGTTTTAAATAACACTCGTTCTCTAACCCGACGATTAATGAATGTGATTTTGGGTTTATCGTGAACCGTGTTTTTAAATGACACTGATTCTTTAACCCAGTCAAAAGATTAAAACTAAGTGGAGTTTTAATGAATCTTTAATTAGATTGAAAAGATCGAGAATGGAGTATCACCAGTTTGGCTCCAGGCGATAGTTAAATCTTTAATTAGATTTGAATGTGAAATTTAGAAACTAACTGGCGGTTAGCCAAGCAGAATGGTTTTCTGGATATTGATCTGATGTTGGTTTCGGCCTTCGGGGTTAATATTTGGGGAATTATTCTCTTGATTAATTTACGGTTAGTGACTAATGAATTGGAATGAGGCATATGTTGTGTTTGTGTAACACTTATTTAAAATATACGCGAGTTATTCGGAAAGACCGGGTTTATCCCATTCTGAAAAACTGATACGACGATAAGTCGAAGATGAAGACGATGGTCGAAGACCGGAGGTCTTCACGTCGTTTGGGTGATAACTGATGATCTTGATTGGGCTGTACACCCAAGAAGATGGAAACAGTTAGTGATCGTCCAGACGTGCTTGGAGATCGATGGATATGCGGGGTACTAGGTGCCTCCGGTTTCGTTCAGACCCAGAACGGACTTGTAAATGGACTGTGTGTCTGACATCGGATTTCATTCTGTGTGACTGATATCGGTTGCATAGGATGGCTTGCCTGTGTGGCATGCTAAGATGCAAATGATCAAGGCTTCTGTTGAAAAGCAAAGTCTTGTGGTTGATGATCAAAGCACGGCCTTTGTGGCGTAGCTTTGTGTAACGTTTGATTCGCGAGTTTCACACCCGGTATGAATCAAAAACGGGAGACGGACCTCAGGGAGGGCATGCGTTTCTTTCTAGTTAGAAGTGGCGTCAGTGGTTTTACACGCCCTGACGAGTTTGACTTATGTGGTTGTTGCTGTTGCGAGGCGCCTCGGTTATATCGGTTTCGGCCGATGCTTCTGGTCGGCTGACGGACCAGACTGACACCCCATAGGGTGGGGAGACGTAGTGTTCAGGCATTTTAATCCACATCGGTGGACCGGCCCTGACGATCCAAAGGCTTGACAGAGTACTTGCCTGAGACACGGGCTAGAGCGTCTCGAATCGGTTGAGGACTATCTTTTGCCTCGGTTCATAGATGGAAATCCAATTTCCAAATACGTGACTTTGCGGTTTTATTTGTAAACCTATATATGGCGACATAGTGGCATGGGACGCTCATGTCGCCTATGATTGATACTTATGATTTGAAGTTGTTTTATACACTATACACTTATTATAGTATCAAATGATTTGTTTTAAACGTATCAAGCATCCTTTGGCTGTTATAAGGGAAAACCCTATCCCCCGGCTTGCGTTTGCATTGTGTGATAGGACCTGGGTCTTATAACAGCTTCATCTTTCTTTATTTAGCATTGCGCTGCTGTTTTATGCACTGGTATTCTTGGGAGGAAACCCGTTCCGTGTTATACGGCGTGGTCCCTTGATTTACCTAATGATTTAAAATAAAGATTAATAACTGTTTTAGTTCTCACACCAGTCACATGACTGACCTGGAGTTTATTGTTTTAACCTAAACTCTGGGTGCCCTTATTTTTGACACGGGCAGCTAGTAGTTTTGGTTTTGCAGATTTATATTCACAGGATCCTGGTTTACAGCTGGAACGATATCCGGAAAGCTTTGTATCCGTATATCTCTTCTAGTTGTGTATTGTATTATTTTCCGCTGCTATGTATTTAAATGTAATTTAAATCTCTGATATTTCTGTGTAATATTTATTCATACTCTGTATATTCTTGTAATCTGATGCACTGTTGTAATATATAGTGAAATGTTCTTCTGTATGCGTTCTGTTGTGGTTTGTTCTCAAACGATAGGGCGTTTCGAACGGCCTGGATCGGTTTAGCGACTGGTTCGGACCGAGCGAAATTCCTTGCCGTCACATTTGGTATCAGAGCTTTGGTTTACAAAGCTAGAGAACAAGACACATTAGAAACATACGAAAGAATTCATCAGATATTGGATTAGTAATATCCAATGGGAGTGACTCGTTAGAGATAGGATCAGTAGTATCCTAGAACGAGTGTGAAGAGTATATTTTTAAAATGAAAACAATTTTGTTTTGAAAATCTAAATCAACTATTCGTATTTGATTATTTATTTTATATTGATTAGGACAATTCAGTATATAAAGAATTTGCATATACGCCTTGCAAACGTATATTCAAAATTTTAATATACTGGATAGATATAGAATTACCCTCAAATCGCCCGGAGATGATTTTGATGATGGAGCTCCATCATTAGAATTTATATTCGAGTGACGAACGTGTAATATCTATATATCTCCTATTGACTGGTGTGAGAACCAAAATTAGATAGGGCCTATTGTTGTGAATTGACATCAAAAATTTGATTTTTGTATATGTATCAAAATTATGAATTTGAAACTCTAATTCACAAATTGATTGATGATTGTGTTGCTTGTTTAATTGTTTGCTAATTTTTAGCCATTTAGCCTAATTGAACCGCATATTGAATTATATTGAATTGGTCGCATTTGCTTGCATATACATGTATATCATTGAACAGGTCATAGCAAGGAGGCTAGAGCCAGAGAATAAAATTTGTTTGCCCGACAAATAGGTACATGTTTACTACATAATTTCCTGTTTTGTTTGGGTGATGATGATTTTGTGAGCCTATTGGCTAGCCGCTTGGCTTTTTCTTTTTCTTTTTGAGATCTGAAGGACCGGGGAAGCTATTTGAAATTCCCCGATGCTCCCGATGCAGGGGAGGTTATGGCGAAATTTTTCAAAAATTTAGGGTGTTAGCCAAATTTTTGAAGTTTTAAAAATTCTCAGAAACTAAAGAGTTGGAGAATGGAAGCCAGATCGAGCGTAGAGCTGAATAATCAAACCACTTTCGACTTTGTTCCTTTTCGGGGACGAAAAGTTTTAAGTGGGGGAGATTGTAACAACCCGGAAAATCTGGGCCAGTTTAAAATTTTTATTTTGGCAATTTTAGTGAATTTTGATTATTTAAAATGAATTATTTTAAATAATATCGACGAGAAATTTATTTAGAATATAAATCGAACGTATATATTATACGCGTCGTCGTTAGAATATAAATATTTATATATAATTATAAATAGAATTGGAAATGGCGCGGTAGTTCGATAATTCGATTTCAAACTTCAATTGAATGTACCGGGTGCAAAACAATCCGGATTTTAGTGAAACCAAAAATAATGGGATCTAATTGATAATATCTTTCCAACGAATCCGAATAATCAAATTTTGATAGCAGGAATCAAAAGATATGTCCAGTTGAAAATTCTGAATAGTCGCTATGGAATTCAGGCCCTTAAAAATGGACATTTTGCAAATGACCTCGGATTTCGACGAAACCAGTTTTGTTGGGTCCGCAGTGTCATGTTATTGCTAGGTTTTAAATTTCATAATTTTTCGAATCAATATGTGAGCGTGGCAAAGGAAAACGCGTTTGACCAGTTTCAGTTGATTTTAATCGACTGGAAATTGGCCATTTTTCAAACGGTCTCAGAATTCGACGAAACTAGTTTTGTTAGGACCGTATCGTCAATACGAAGCTAGAAAATATTTTTCTGGAATTTTTCTAGTTAGTATGTGACCCCGGTAATTTGAAATGTACGTTTAAAATTCAATATAGTGATTTAAATGTAAATTTAACGGAAACTGATTCAAACAGTCGAATCAGCTTGCGATACATATCCCATTGTGTTCAGAATGGGGGTAAAACGCTATAGACGACAGGCGGTGGACCTCGTTTAGAGGTCGTATGTAAAAGTCAACTTTTAGCAGAATAAAATAATTAAAAAAAAAAAAAAAAAAAAAAAAAAAAAACATCTCTTCCCCCTTTTACTCTGGCCCCCCCCCCGTCATTTTTCAAAACAAAACAAAATAAAAAAAAAAAAAAAAAAAATGCTGCCCTAACCCCACGACGGAGCCGCCGCCACCGACGTCCCCCCCCCCCTCAGCCTCCAGCCGCCTTCGCCTTCCTCGATTCTCGTCCCCCTCCTCTTCTGAATAAATCGAGACACCCCCCCCCCCTATCGCGAGGCACACACCCCCCCCCCTATCGCGAGGCACACCCCCCCCCCCAGTCTCGAACCCGCAACCGAACCCCCCCCTCCCTTCGCCTGCAACCCCGAGTCCCCCGCCTACCCCGCTGCCGCCACCAGCACAAATCTCCCCCCCCCCCTCGGAAAAACCGCTGTAAGTTAGTTTTTATTTTCGCTTTTAGTTTAATTATATTTATTGTTTAATTAACTGATTTTGGGTTTAATTTAAAAAAAACTGATTTTTGTTTTAATATTAAAAACTGACTTTTTTTTTTGTATTAGAACTGAAATGTTTTAAAGAAGAAAACTGAAATGGTTTTAGGTATAAAAACTGAATTGATTGATTTTTTTTAAAGTATAAAAAAAAAAAAAAACTGAATTGATTTATTTTTTTTAAAGTATAAAAAAAACTGAATTGATTTATTTTTTTTATAAAGATAAAAACTGAATTGGTTTTTATAAGCAAGTAATAAACTGATTTTAAAAGCAAAAATCATATTTTTATATGTGAAAGCAAAAGGTAAAAATCATATTTTTCAATATTGAAAGCGAAGTCAAAATTCGATTTTTATATATTGAACTTTGAAATAAAAATTCGATTTTTATATATTGAACTTTGAAATAAAAATTCGATTTTTATATATTGAACTTTGAAATAAAAATTCGATTTTTATATATTGAACTTTGAAATAAAAATTCGATTTTTATATATTGAACTTTGAAATAAAAATTCGATTTTTATATATTGAACTTTGAAATAAAAATTCGATTTTTATATATTGAACTTTGAAATAAAAATTCGATTTTTATATATTGAACTTTGAAATAAAAATTCGATTTTTATATATTGAACTTTGAAATAAAAATTCGATTTTTATATATTGAACTTTGAAATAAAAATTCGATTTTTATATATTGAACTTTGAAATAAAAATTCGATTTTTATATATTGAACTTTGAAATAAAAATTCGATTTTTATATATTGAACTTTGAAATAAAAATTCGATTTTTATATATTGAACTTTGAAATAAAAATTCGATTTTTATATATTGAACTTTGAAATAAAAATTCGATTTTTATATATTGAACTTTGAAATAAAAATTCGATTTTTATATATAGAATAGCGAAGTAAAAAAACTGATTTTTATATATCGAATAGTGAAGTAAAAATTTGATTTTTACATATGTAGTGGCTACGGTCAACGAAGGTGACAAGAATGCGAAACGACGAAGACTTCTGCAAATGAAGTGCCGTGGAGCTTGGATAGCTTTAAGTGAGAATTTCTCACCTTTCAATTTCTTTTCTAGTTATATATATACTAGGATGCAGACGGTGCTTAGTAGCACCCGACACAATCGTCCACAGACCATGGACTTGTTTGTTTGGCTGTTTGGTTATTGATTGTGATATCGGTTTGAATGTGGTTTGTGGTGTGAAAAATCGAATCGATAAATTGGTTAGGATTAGACGTGCGCCGTTATAAGGCGAAGGAGTAAGGCTAGGTTAGATTCTTACTCCAAATTTTGTGGTTTGCATAACGAATTGGAAATTGATGAAAATTGATATGTGAATGGCGTGGGCCTTCACTAGACCGGGGATAAGGCTAGGCCTCGTCCCGTTTCTAGTATCGTGCCGTTATGCCGCCGAAATTTTCTAAAATAAGTTAGAAAAATAAAAATAGCATTTTATTTAAAGAATGAACTGAATAGAAATTCATATGTTAAAATAAAATGTGTTATCGTTAAAAATATAATTTTTAACGTGAATGTGAATAAATAAATATTCATTTACAAACCAGACGGTTTGTTTATGTACACCTATTTGAAAGACGTTGATTGGGTCGATAAATTTTACACATCGCCTAACTGCACAAATAAAATATGTGTTTGATTGTTTGAAACCCCACACGGGTGTTAGGATGAAATTTGAAGTTCACTCATCCTGATTTATTAAATATGTCGATCGATTGATGGACAGGCTGTTATAAGCGTTGAATATCTATATATGATGCTTATACAGTGTAGTGCACTTTGGTTGATGGTTGATTATTTTCAATGCTATTATATACATGTGTTGTATGAAAATCCATATAATTAATTTTATATGATAATTGATTGGGCCTCATTCCAGTTTTGAAAAAGAAATATTTGAAAAAGAAATATTTGAAAAAGAAATATTTGAAATAGAATATTTGAAAATAAAGGAATATATGAAGCCGTGTTGATTAGATTGACGCCATTTTGACGTGAACGATATTTATATCGATTTTAAAAACGATTTCGAAATGAATTGAATTGAAAACGAATTCAAAATGAATTGAAAACGATTTCGAAATGAATTGAATTGAAAACGAATTCAAAATGAATTGAAAACGATTTCGAAATGAATTGAATTGAAAACGAATTCAAAATGAATTGAAAACGATTTCGAAATGAATTGAATTGAAAACGAATTCAAAATGAATTGAAAACGATTTCGAAATGAATTGAATTGAAAACGAATTCAAAATGAATTGAAAACGATTTCGAAATGAATTGAATTGAAAACGAATTCAAAATGAATTGAAAACGATTTCGAAATGAATTGAATTGAAAACGAATTCAAAATGAATTGAAAACGATTTCGAAATGAATTGAATTGAAAACGATTTCGAAATGAATTGAATTGAAAACGAATTCAAAATGAATTGAAAACGATTTCGAAATGAAATGAATTGAAAACGATTTCGAAATGAATTGAATTGAAAACGAATTCAAAATGAATTGAAAACGATTTCGAAATGAATTGAATTGAAAACGAATTCAAAATGAATTGAAAACGATTTCGAAATGAATTGAATTGAAAACGATTTCGAAATGAATTGAATTGAAAACGAATTCAAATGGAATTGAAAGCGAATTGAAATGAATTCAAATTGAATTGAAATTCGAATTGAATAGAAATGAATTTTGAGACGAATTTATAAAGAAGAATTCAATTTTGCTTTGAATTAAAATGGAAGTTGAAATAGCTTTTGAAACGATTTTAAAACTATTTATATAATTCGTTTTAAAATAGAAATCGACGTAATATATATTATATATATTATATATATAATATAATGGCCTGAATAGAACGCGCCGCGCCGCGGCAATTCGCGAATTTCGACCATTTATTTCAAACGGACATTACGGGAGATCCGACCGTCGGATTCTCCTAAAACCGGAACCGTTGGGTTCGTATCGAAAAGAGCTTTCTAACGAATATTAGAAATTTGAAATCTAACGGTTGGATTTGGAGATATGTCCAAATCAAATTCGAAAAAGGTCGCTGTAAGTGCAGTTCGATGGCCATTGATGGAAATCGACTGTACGGGCCTTGATAAAATTATTAAAAATAGTAATAATTTGTGTAAAATCATAAGAAATGATTTAGAAAGAATTGGGATGAAAAACTCCCTATTTGAAAAGATACAAATAGATTTTTATCGAAATGAACTAGTTTTGAACTAGAATTATAATTCTATTTATTTTTAAATAAATAAATTGAATTTGAAAAGGGTTTTGAAAATAACCAAAATTTCCAATGATTGCATTGGAGTGGATTTGAATCGAAATTGTCTTCGGAATATTTCGATGTTGGAATTTGTGATTATACGGATGTTGTTACGGAAATTTGAAAGATATATATTTATATCGTTATTTCCAATACGACATTTGTTAATCGTAGAATTTGATATTGAATATAAGCCGATATATTTTCTATTCAGAGCCTTATATTGAATATCAAATGGGATTTGGGTTTGTCGTGAATGGTGTCTTCACTAACACTGTTCTTGAACCCAGTTGAGAAAAGATTAAATCTTTTTATTTAGATTTAATGAAGTGTACCAATTAAATAATATTTAATTGGAATTGAATTGATATTGATTTTTGGGTTTATCGTGAACAGTGTTTTAAATAACACTTGTTCTTTAACCCGATAATTAATGAACGTGATTTGGGTTTGTCGTGAATGGTGTCTTCATTAACACTGTTCTTGAACCCAGTTGAGAAATGATTAAATCTTTTTATTTAGATTTAATGAAGGGTACCAATTAAATAACATTTAATTGGAATTGAATCGATATTGATTTTTGGGTTTATCGTGGACAGTGTTTTAAATAACACTCGTTCTCTAACCCGACGATTAATGAATGTGATTTTGGGTTTATCGTGAACCGTGTTTTTAAATGACACTGATTCTTTAACCCAGTCAAAAGATTAAAACTAAGTGGAGTTTTAATGAATCTTTAATTAGATTGAAAAGATCGAGAATGGAGTATCACCAGTTTGGCTCCAGGCGATAGTTAAATCTTTAATTAGATTTGAATGTGAAATTTAGAAACTAACTGGCGGTTAGCCAAGCAGAATGGTTTTCTGGATATTGATCTGATGTTGGTTTCGGCCTTCGGGGTTAATATTTGGGGAATTATTCTCTTGATTAATTTACGGTTAGTGACTAATGAATTGGAATGAGGCATATGTTGTGTTTGTGTAACACTTATTTAAAATATACGCGAGTTATTCGGAAAGACCGGGTTTATCCCATTCTGAAAAACTGATACGACGATAAGTCGAAGATGAAGACGATGGTCGAAGACCGGAGGTCTTCACGTCGTTTGGGTGATAACTGATGATCTTGATTGGGCTGTACACCCAAGAAGATGGAAACAGTTAGTGATCGTCCAGACGTGCTTGGAGATCGATGGATATGCGGGGTACTAGGTGCCTCCGGTTTCGTTCAGACCCAGAACGGACTTGTAAATGGACTGTGTGTCTGACATCGGATTTCATTCTGTGTGACTGATATCGGTTGCATAGGATGGCTTGCCTGTGTGGCATGCTAAGATGCAAATGATCAAGGCTTCTGTTGAAAAGCAAAGTCTTGTGGTTGATGATCAAAGCACGGCCTTTGTGGCGTAGCTTTGTGTAACGTTTGATTCGCGAGTTTCACACCCGGTATGAATCAAAAACGGGAGACGGACCTCAGGGAGGGCATGCGTTTCTTTCTAGTTAGAAGTGGCGTCAGTGGTTTTACACGCCCTGACGAGTTTGACTTATGTGGTTGTTGCTGTTGCGAGGCGCCTCGGTTATATCGGTTTCGGCCGATGCTTCTGGTCGGCTGACGGACCAGACTGACACCCCATAGGGTGGGGAGACGTAGTGTTCAGGCATTTTAATCCACATCGGTGGACCGGCCCTGACGATCCAAAGGCTTGACAGAGTACTTGCCTGAGACACGGGCTAGAGCGTCTCGAATCGGTTGAGGACTATCTTTTGCCTCGGTTCATAGATGGAAATCCAATTTCCAAATACGTGACTTTGCGGTTTTATTTGTAAACCTATATATGGCGACATAGTGGCATGGGACGCTCATGTCGCCTATGATTGATACTTATGATTTGAAGTTGTTTTATACACTATACACTTATTATAGTATCAAATGATTTGTTTTAAACGTATCAAGCATCCTTTGGCTGTTATAAGGGAAAACCCTATCCCCCGGCTTGCGTTTGCATTGTGTGATAGGACCTGGGTCTTATAACAGCTTCATCTTTCTTTATTTAGCATTGCGCTGCTGTTTTATGCACTGGTATTCTTGGGAGGAAACCCGTTCCGTGTTATACGGCGTGGTCCCTTGATTTACCTAATGATTTAAAATAAAGATTAATAACTGTTTTAGTTCTCACACCAGTCACATGACTGACCTGGAGTTTATTGTTTTAACCTAAACTCTGGGTGCCCTTATTTTTGACACGGGCAGCTAGTAGTTTTGGTTTTGCAGATTTATATTCACAGGATCCTGGTTTACAGCTGGAACGATATCCGGAAAGCTTTGTATCCGTATATCTCTTCTAGTTGTGTATTGTATTATTTTCCGCTGCTATGTATTTAAATGTAATTTAAATCTCTGATATTTCTGTGTAATATTTATTCATACTCTGTATATTCTTGTAATCTGATGCACTGTTGTAATATATAGTGAAATGTTCTTCTGTATGCGTTCTGTTGTGGTTTGTTCTCAAACGATAGGGCGTTTCGAACGGCCTGGATCGGTTTAGCGACTGGTTCGGACCGAGCGAAATTCCTTGCCGTCACACAAACACATGCATCCATTGTCCTTAAAAGATTTCTAATGCCGTATGAACATATGCAAAAAGTGTGTGTATATGTTCCTTATCTAATGCAAAATCAGGCGGTCTACTGATTCAGTTGACCACCTTAATGCAAATCATGATAGTGCCATGCATCCATTATGTATGCGAAAGAATCCTATCGATACATATTATTTCTACATGTGTGCTCAACCATTCATCAAAATGCAGCATCCATATGATAACACAACCATTGTATATCCATTGACCTAAATATGCACACATATTTATATGCAATATGAAAGTGATTGAGCCGATCTAGTGCCTAATGTGTGTGTAAATGCATCCACGAGCAACCACTAGCAAACACTTGCATCCACCAAACATAACATGTCTCAAACACATGTTTACATCCATGGATTTCCTATCTAAAGGTCGAAGATTCGGTTGATGGGATAAAAACAAATGATATAACTAAAACAAAAGCTCTGTTCCCATTTGACATCGGTTAAGAGAATAATTCCCTAAGTCTTAGCCCCGAAGACCGAAATCAACATCAGACTGACACTCGGAGAATTACCCCCATTAAAAAATGTCAAAACTGGAAATCTACTTCATGCTTCGAGTAGAAACCCCTATCCTTCAGAAATATTCAGATACTTACAGACTACTGGTACAGATCAGATTACAGAATGATTCTCATAAAGCTAAGCATAACAGACCCTTGTGGGTTACAAGAAACTTTGGCGGTCTTCCCATGACAAGTTAGAAATTTAACGACCCTTCTCTCAAAATCTAGAACGACCCTCTACATAGAAAGCTGGTCCATTTAGAACCAACCCATAGCCCATAAACTTGAGCACACAAATGTCACATTCAAATTTTTGATGCCTAACACAGATAATTTCAACCCCTTACAAATCACCAATAAATGAGCCGAACCACCAAAGGGGTTTGAAACAACTATGGGATCAGAAACAAGACTAGTATTAAAGTGCAGAGTCTCAATTACAAAATCAAAATGCCAGAATCCAAAAGTGTCTTAACTTCATAATCAGATAAGGAAATTAAACCTTTTACATAAATTTTTCCTATCTCTATCCTATCCATCTGCCACGAGAGCATTCGCTTGTCCTCCAGAAGTCCCTTGCGATCCCTGCCCCTTCGGGCATTCCTTGGAGAAGTGTCTGACCTCTCCGCACTTAAAGCAATTGAACTTCCTCCTTTTACATTCTAGGTGACCTTCTTTCCCACAATAGTGGCATTTCCTCTTATCCTTGCCCTTGTCATCCTTCTCGCCTTTCTTTTGTTGTTCCTGTTGCTGTCCTTTCTTGGGTCCCGCCTTCTCATTTTTCAATGTCCCATCAACTTTTTCCTCTTTCTTTGCTCCCTTGTCCTCTTCATGCATTAGGGCCATATCCACAAGCTTTTCAAAAGTGGCCCCCATGGGAACGTGGGTCATAGCCAATCCGTGTAGCGGCTCATTCAAGCTTTAACAAATCTCATAGCCTTCTTCTCAGGTGTGTTCACCAAGTCTAAGCCAAACCTCGCCAACTGATTGAACTTGTTGACAAACTCTTTTACTGACAGATTCCCCGGCTTCAATGCCAAGAACCTTTCCATGTATAGATTTTTTTCTGCTCATGAGAGAAATTTCGCCTCAAACCTACGCCTGAAATCCGGCCATGTATCAACTGGACGCTCTCCATTAGTGACCTCCCACCAAAACGAGGCCTCATCCTTCATTAACCAGGCAGCTAACTGGACCTTTCTTCCATCTTCTACCTCAAAGATTCCAAACAATCCTTCCACCTCCTTTAGCCAATTTCGAGCTTCAACAAACGTCTCCGACCCGTGAAAAGGTTTCCAGCCCATTGCCCGAAAGTCCTAGCATATCTTTGCAAAAGTATCAACACAAGGAGGAGGAGGAGGAACGGGTGTAGCTGGGGGAGGAGGAACATCTGCTGGACCTGCGGCGGTGGCCCTAGACTCCAAATACCTCCTAAACCATCCTGGTATCGGTACACCCTCTGGAAGGTTAAGATCCTCAGACATGCTAAGAGGAAAAAGGGAGAAATTTTAGAAAAAGAACCGAAGGATACTACATATGGCTTTTCGGGGAATGTTTTTCAAAACAGGCTTTCCTTTCTGAAAATACTTTCTTTAAAAAAAAAACTTTCTTGAAAATTATTTTTTTTCAAAACTTTTATCTAATCTGGTAGCCTTCAGCTCTGATACCAAGTGTAACACCCCACCTCCATTAAGGTCACTGACAAAGGGAATGCCTTAACTTCGGTGGAGCGTTTTAGTAGACATAACAGAAATTTATAAGACAGATATAAAATTTTTGCAGTGGAAATAAACAACTTTATTAAATCACCAAAATACTTTGTTACATAATACCATGAGTCATAAAACACTTACAACAAAATACTTCTGTCTTACATTATCAGATTACATAGGTATTTAAAAGAAAAACATCATTCCCCATATTAAAGAGCAAGCCATATAAGAGACAGAGACTCGAGCCATACTTCAGAGTAGCTCCTAGAAGATGATATCCAAATCCTGGCAAAACCTGGGTGTTTCCTTCCTAAGAACCTTGGGGGGAAACGGAAGAGAGAAGGAAAAACAAAGGGGATCAAACATAAAGTTTGGCGAGTCTAGTAACTTTTAGCTAGTAAATAAATAAAGGTAAACACGACAGGCATACGAAGTGGATAAGAGGATTCACGGTACAGATGGCAGGTATGACAGGACAAATAAGGTAAGGTGTATGTATGCTTCACTACAAACTACTATGCACTATTACTAGTAAAATCAAGATGGGATGATCCCTTCCGCTAATCATAATAACGATAATGATGGTAGTAGTTTCGTGTATTCCTAACTGCTGCCATAGGTGCCGCTTGCACCTATCTCAACTAGTCGTACCCACTACCCTCCTACTATAAATTGGTAGACTTAGGGCGTACGTCCGGGTATACCCTAACCACTACCCTAATCGATCGGCTCCCTACTCTGTAGATACCCTGTGCTGGTCCCACAACTAGGGGGTATCACTTCCCTAAAGTGGCAACCCAAGGTGTGCACGGTTATACCTACTGGTGTCACGATCGTCTTGTCCCCCTCTGCCCGGCCCATGCACGCACATGTCCCCGGTCGGTTTGCTCCGCCCACACCAACCATCTCGTTTTGGATCTATTACAATCAATCAGTAAGCGTGCCCTTTCCCCGCCTAGTACGGAGTTCTCTACTTTGATACCTCTCCGGGTTACTGACTGAAATGGGTCCCACACAACATGATACAAGCTCTCCCCTACGTCTTGTATCCCCACTAGGTTTTCTACTGACTATGTATACCCTCAGGTGTCTTTAGTTACATAGCCCTCAATCGGTTATGCGTACCTATTGGTGTCTTTAATACATAACCCTTAATCTACCTATCAGTTATGCTTACCTATAGGTGTCTTTAATACATAACTCTATCTATTCCCATTAGTTATGCGTACCCCTAATGGTGTCTTTAATACATAACTTTACTATTTTGCCCCGGTTATGTATACCATTAGGTGTCTTTAATTACATAACCCTATTTATCCGGTTATGTTTGTGGGCCTATATATTAATATTATCCACCTACCCTTCAGTTGTACTTAACCCTCCAACCGATTTAATCCTATTTATTTAATGGTTAAGTTTGTGGGCCTATATATATTTTAATATTACCCACCTACCCATCAGTTGTACTTAACCTACCCACAATCCAACTCATTTTACTTAACCCTAACTTATGTCTATCATCATACAGTCCACATGTATTTAGTTAGGTTAAGTGGTCTTTTCTTATTACCTTGTCCAATTATGGTTATATTGGGCTAGACCTCGCACATTAGGCCTACAACATGTGGATGCTGGATATGCCGGTCGGGTCCGGGTAGTCTTATTCCACAGTTGGGTCTAACCTCGTGTCTTAGCCCGAGTCGTATTCACACACTTAGACCTCTCACATTAGGTTCAACATTAGTGGCTGTTGGATATGCCAGTCGGGTCCGGGCAGACTTCCACCACTAATGTAACCTAACCTCGTGTCATAAGTGTTAATTAAATTTTCAGATTTAATTGCTTAAACAATCCTCTTTTGATTAATTAAGTTAATTAATTAATCCTTTCCTTTTATAGGTGCCAATACCTATTTTATTAATAATTTGAATTTCCTATCCATAAATGGTCATATTCAAATTATAACATTTTTATCCAACTTTACTTATGTCATAATAGGTAATTATTTATATGTTTCCCTAGTTGAATCATGTGCCCAATTTACATAAACACTATGTAAATTATGCCTATTACAAGTTTCCCCTTTTTCCCCGTTTCTTAAACTAGCGTAATCGCATGCATTTTTGGCGTTATCGTGGCTACAAAGTAGCCTCGCCATAGCAATAAAATAAAGGGATGACAAGGTGATCGTTTTCAGTACAATTTTTGGCATAAGCATGACAACTAGGGAAAATGACATGATAACTTCGCATATAATTATGACTCACCACATAATTAACAACTTGCAGAGATTCATGATTTTGCAACATAACAACTTGCATAGATTCATGATTCTCAACATAACAACTTGCATAGGTTCATGAATTAACAACATAATTAACAACTTACATAGGTTCATGATTCACAACATAACAACTTGCATAAGTGACTTTCATAGGTTCATGATTCACAACATAACAACTTGCATAAGTGACTTGCATAGGTTCATGATTCACAACATAACAACTTGCATAATTTCACAACAATAATAAACTTGCATGATTTCATACAACCTATACCCAATCCATAGTCTACCACAATTCACAATTATCTATTTAAACCTAAAAGTGACTAGAACTCACAGAAAAAGAGGGTCTTGAGTTCTAGGATCAAAATTTTGTAATTGATTAGCGTTCCCTTGATGTAGACAATTTCGTTGCTGAGATTAGACTTTGATTTGAATTGAATTGAGTTGCTTTACTTTGCTTCTAGTTGGTGGCGGCTACTCTAGGTTTTGGAGTGACAACATGACGACCATTGATCTAATTTTGATTTGATTTTAGGGTTTGAGTCTACATGTGTTTATATAGAATTTAGGATTAATTTAGGCCATCCGATTAACCTAGAATTAACCACAACCATTCAATCAAGATAAGGTGACACCTCAGCCCTAATGACTCAGGAAGGAGTCAGAAAGGACTCAGCAATGACTCACTGTTCGGATCAGAGCCTCAGAAATCTGTGCAGGTTTTCTGCCCGACATGGGTGCACTTCCCAAGTGTGCCAGTTCAACTTTGCATGGGCGCACTTCCCATGTGCGCTAGTGCAATGTTGTTCTGGCGCACTTCCCTAGTGCGCCAGTGCATTCTGGTCTGTTTTTGGTTTTTTTTCCTAACTTCGTTCGTCCATATCTCCTTCATACGTATCCGTTTTACGCAAACTCGGACCCTATCTCAACCAGAATTCCGAGACGAACGCAATGGCGTAACCCGTTTTCCTTAATTCTCACATTTACAATTAAGTATTATTTAATTCGTTAACATTAATATTAAATTTACGGGGTGTTACAATAACCAATCTTGTAATCTTGCACATCCAATGGTTAGAACAATAATAATTACAAGATTAATAATTTTATGTGTAATATGCATCATAAGGTGGATTTTCCATCCCCTAACTATTTGCCTTAGCAGTTAATAATTAACAGTAAACGTGCAAGCTACCCGACTGTCTTTAGGCACGAATGATTCCTCATTGTATTCAAGTTATTATCCATCTTAATATCTGGATTACCCATCCCTTACGATCTGGATTACCCATCCAGTTGGTGTATCAAAAATTGTATAGATGTTGATTGACCATCACACTCCTTATAGTTCTATCTATAGGTTCACTATGAACCTTTCAGATATATAATGTGGATTATCCATCACATATGTCACAATTTTATATGTAGGATGCCTAGGAACCTCTTAATCCATTTTAAGTCTTGGCCCTCCAAGAATATTTAAATTTGTTAGTACCCCTGTTTTTTCTGAATATTAAATTTTCCATTGGTATTCATAATGTGCTCATGTTTTTATAATAGTTAAATGACAACATTTACTTATCTACCATTATATTTGTAGATAATAATATGGTTGCCACCATCTTAATCATAACCGTCAAGCCTATCGATTTAGCTGATAAGACCTATAATAATAAAAGTGGTTCCCTATCGACATGAAGTAACCATCAACGAGTGCAACACCCATGTTGACCCTATCCCTTTTCGACTCTTTATCTAAGTGTCGAGGTGATAAAACATTCAATAAGGATAGGAAAGGCCTATCAATTTCAAACAAAGGTTAGCTGCCTATTAAAATAAGTTAAAATAGCCTTGTCAACATGATTAGTGGTGATAGGCTATAGAGG
Organism: Allium sativum; assembly: GCA_030737875.1. Classification (NCBI taxonomy): domain Eukaryota; kingdom Viridiplantae; phylum Streptophyta; class Magnoliopsida; order Asparagales; family Amaryllidaceae; genus Allium; species Allium sativum. Next base: position 487,410,561 of record CM060920.1, on the reverse strand, counting down.
AAATAACCTCGGTTCTTATGAAAACAAGTTTGGAAATCACTCTTTGTCAACACAATCAATATTAATAAGCCATAGAGGTGATAGCCACAAAACAAGTTTGTTAAAAATAGACCTTTTTTTACCACAACATTGACCCCAAGAGATAGAGGTGTTACCCTCAAGTATTTTGGATGTTTTGAAATAAGGCTTGTTGACTTAGTCAGCTGGTACCAGTTATTCTCCTGATTATTAAGAAAGATCCAAACTATTGTTGCTTGCTTTAAAAATAAGGGATATCGATATATGATGACTTTCAATACCAAGTCACCTAGCCTTTTAGGTAAGAGAGTGTATGTAACGACCCATAGTTTTTTGCGTTTATAACGCGTAAATATGAAATATCATTTGCATACAAGGTCGTATCATTCTATAATTTTGAGAGATGACTATTAAAGACATTTCTCATTTTTGTGATTTTTCTATGACCATTTTACCTGTGATGAAATCTTATTTTGTTCATAACTCTTGATGGGGTAGAATTTTGATTCGAAACCACTTCCATTGGATTAGGGTGATGGTTTCCCTATTTATCGATAATGGATAAACCATTTGGGTGATAGGGCTATTTGAAGGAGTTTACGTACAAACAACCCATTTTTAGGTAGTCCCGGCGTGGATTCAGGATTAATGAGATAAAGGACCAGAACGAGTTAATGTAACTCATTTCTACCATTTCATTTCCCTCTTCGTCTTCCCCAAAGATTCTACCTCCATTACATCAAACTTTTTTATCCAAAACCTAAAATTTCCATAAAAATTTAAATCTAACTAAAGAACCGGACTAGAGAAACACATCCATGACTGCTAGGAGGGGAGACCTATTTTGATTTTGTAGTTCTTATCAGATTTGAGATTTCATAGACACAGGTTAGTGATTTAACTTACTTACAGAATTCTACATTTCCTAATCTTAACATTATTCTGAAAATGTTAAAAATGTTAGGAACCTTATAATTTTTGATTAAAACATGAATTTAAAAGGTAAGGAATTAGGTGATAGCATTTTCTTATGAAACCACTTGCAAGTCTATGATATTTATTCCCAATCTGGACTTTATAGAATAGAGGGTTAATTGGTTAATGTTGTACGTCATTTTGGATGATTTTATATTTGGTTTCTTGTGGCTTGAACGTTTGAAAGCACGTACGAATGGTGACCAAGAACTAGGATTTTGCAAAAACGCCCATAAATCAAAATTTCTCAAAATCATAATAAATTTAGAGGAGATGGACTAGAAGGTATCGAGAGGTTATGTGAGAAATTTGGAGTCGTTTGGAGTTCATACAGTGGAGTTATGATCGAATAACTTTGGATCGATAAAAATTCAGATGTGCCTAGAATTGAATGAATTTTTAAAGGTGCTAGAGAATGCCTAGAGGAGTCTACATTTCAAATTTCAAGTCAACTGGATCAAAAATTAAGAAGATATAACAAAAGCAAGTTTGGATCAACATTCCTTAAATTCCAGTTTGGCATTCCTTAAATTTCGGATCGTTCTACCTTAAAATTCGGATCAATCTTCCTTAAAATCCGGATCGGCGTTCCTTAAATCCAGTCGTGTACTATCTGCGTTCCAGGTCGTGTACTATCTGCGTTCCAGTCGTGTACCTTAAAATGCGGTGGCGAGATCTACATTCTAAAGGAGAGTAAATTGGAATATCATAAACTTCAGATTTGAGAATTTTGGAATGGCTAACATGGGATGATTCAAGTCAACGATTTATTTTTCTTTAAAAACTACTCCAATAACGACCAATCGAACTCCTAGAGCAAAGCAACAGACCAACAATCAAGATGGGAATGTTGTTAAGAGAAGGTTAAGGAGCACATTTGGACGATAGATCTAGTTGTCTAGGTAGTTTTCGATCAAAGAACTTTAGATGGTGTAACACCCCATGTATTTTATAACTGTGAAATTCATAAATTAAACAATAAATAATTTTAAATCAAAGAATTAAGGGAAACGGGATACGCCATTGCGTTCGTCTCGGAATTCTGCTTGAGATAGAGTCAGAGTTTGCGTAAAACGGATATCGTATGAAGAAGTTATGGACGAACGAAGTTGGGCGAAAAACCGGAAAACGGGTCAGAATGCACTGGCGCACTTGGGAAGTGCGCCAGAACAAAAATGCACTGGCGCACTTGGGAAGTGCGCCAGTACATTTTTGACCTGGCGCACCTGCCAAGTGCGCCCAGGTCAAAAATGACCTGCTGGTCAGGTCTGGTCAAGTCCTGGCTGGCCAGGTCTGTGTTTGGTCGATTTTCAGAAGCTTGCTTTGTCATTAGGGCTAGGTGGCAGGCTCTAATTGGTCTCTCTTTCGAATGAATGGCTACGATCAATCCAAGCAACATCGATGGTCCTAATCAGTTCATAAACTCTATAAAAATGACCCTAGACTCTACCTAATCTATTCATTCAAAAATAAAGAACGAGGCCATCATGCTGCAGAGGAGCGACTAGGAGTAGCCACCAATTTGAGAGAAGATTAGGAGGAAAATTCTAAAGCATAAAGCAACTTAAACAAATCAAATCAACAAGGAGTCGCATCTCCAAATTCCTGAATTGGAGAATTCGCCACACGATTGTAAGTAGAGTATTATTTTGGTATGAATAAATAACTGTGTTGGTTTGTACACTTGATTTGTGGTGATAAGTAATTCATATTTGTGCGTTACTATGATTCTTATCGATTTGGAATATTGTATAACGTTTGGATATTCGCAAAATATGTTATTCATTATAAAAACTACATGTTTGCGGTAGTTTTATGCAAGTATACGTTTGGATATTCGCAAAGTATGTTATTCATTTTAAAAAACTACATGTTTGCGGTAGTTTTATGCAAGTATACGTTTGGATATTCGCAAAGTTTGTAATTCATGTTGAAGCTACATGTATGTAGTTCTTTAATTGAAATTCATGCAAGTTTGTGGTTTTGCTACTATGCCATCATAATGTGTATTTTTGTACAAAAATCATTTTGTGTGTAATTGGAACAAATTTGGGTTATTATAATTCATATTAAATTATGTTAAAAATTTGGCATCATGATCTATGTATTAAGCCATACTTTTGTACTAGAAAACCTCTTTGCAAACTTATGAACATGACTAGGCTATGATTGATATTTTGCATAATTGAAAAACATGTTAGGTCTATATTGTTAACAAGAATTATATGATGACACATGTGGTACATAGCTAGGTTAGATTCAAAATCCCACTTGCAAGTTTGCATGACTAAAGTAAAAATCATGATTTCATGTTAGAAATATTTATGCCATAAGTATATGTGTGTCATGGTTATGTGAATAAATTTAAAATCATGATTAAGCTGGATTAATTCTAGTTGAATTATACTTTTGTATTAGCCACAAAAGTAAGCACCTTTGTAAACATGTAGTAATCTTATAAACATGATTTGCTTATGTTTGACATTATGCCTAAATAAAATATAGGTTTATGTTGTAGTTAAGCCTATGTGTCAATAGTGATATTCTTAACTTAACTACAAGTTTACATGGTTTGATTCATGTCACTTATGCTTTATGACCAAAGTATATGTTACTACTATGCAAGTACACCAGTTTCTATTTTGTAGTTCCAACGTTATGTTGCAAGTTCATGCGTTCACATTCCCCTTTTTGTGTATGTAATCACGCTTTAAGCCTCCCCTCTTTCGCATGGCTAAGTTGGGCTTAAAAAGGTTAAGCCCAACATATATATAATAAACGAACGTATTAAACGGGGGAAAATAACGTTGGGCTAAATTAATTAATAAATGAAAAGATAAAGTTGAGGGGCCCAAATTCAAGAATGGGTTGGGCCCATGATTGGTGTAACCTTTACACCATTGATTTTTAATGGGCCGCAAATATTTACATATAAGAAAGTAAAGAAGAAAGACAAAATATGTAAATGTAGAAAATACGATATGTTTAACCCGAGGTTGGATTGAGTTGTGATGTAAACCTGCCCGGAACCGCCCGGCTGTCCAGTAGTCACAACAATACCTATCCAATGTGGGTGGTTAAACATGGAGCCCAATAAGGACCCGAGGTTAGACTGAGTTGTGGCGTAAGACTGCCCGGAACCAACCGGCAACAGGCAGCCACAACAATACCTGTCTAATGTGAGAGGTCAAGGCTTTAATAAGACAATTAAGGCTGAGTCAGGATTGTTAGGATTAAGTGAACTAAAGACTTAATCAAAATGGAACATGCTAAACTAAACAGACTGATTTGGGGGGTTAGGTTTATAAAATACTTAACCAACTTAGCATGTTGGCTAGAAATAGAAAACCTAGTAGCGGAGGACCCTTTTCGCAGTAACCCTACAAGGTATCATGATACCCTGAAACTAGGCAGGGTGGGGCACGATTACTGGGCTGATTGTAAGAGGTCAAATCGACGGCGGTGGTGCAGCAGTGTAGGTTCTAACGGGGTGCGGGCGTGCACACACTCCGGCGCAGAAAAATAAGGCACTGGGCACCAGTAGCATACCTGTGCATTCTAGGATTGTGTCGGGCCGCCACCATGGGACTTGATACACCCCATGGTGGGACCAGCACAGGTAACTACAACATCGGGGGCCGTAGGACACATGTAACTATGCGAGTAGGAGTCGATCATCATGAAATGGATCACTTCACCCAGGTTATGGGGTGCCAGCTGGAAACTAGTTTATATGGGTTCAGAGATTGATATGGGGTACGATAGTATATTCGTCCCTAGACAACTTAACTAAGTTTATAGTACTTTCCCATTTCGGGTTTATACTTATCATACCCAGTTCTTTATTCATAGACTGAATAGTCCTAGACTTACTCAGGCTTTATGTCTGACTCTACTTTTCTTTCGTCTTCTTTTCTTCCATTCCCCCCCCCCCCAGGTACACAGGGAGGGAATACCGCAGCTTGACCAGCCTTCACATCCAGCTTGAAGAGAAAGAATGTATTGCTTGGACCTTTTCGCTTTGAACTATGGCTTTGAACAGCAACTATGGGGCTTTTGCAGTTTATTTATGTTTTCTTTATGCTTCTTTAAATGATGTAATCAAGACAGTTATGAAGATGTTATGTTTTGAAGTATTGTAAGACAATTATGGCATGTTGTTGAAACACGTATTTTCTTTATGAAATAAAAGTTGTTATTTTTCCGCTGTTTAAAAATATGTGTTCTTATATCTGTCTTGTATATCTGTGACTTATACTTATAAACCTCCACCAAAATTAGGGCATTCCCTTTTAGAGTGACTCTAACGGAGGTGGGGTGTTCCACTTGGTATCAGAGCCAGGTTTACCAGATAAGATAAAAAGTTCTGAAAATTTATTTTCAAAAAGGAAATTTAAAGAAGCATTTTTAAAAGAAAAATATTATTTTATTTTTAAAAAAAGCAAAGTCTCCCCCAAAGCCATAGGTACTATCTCTTATCCTTCGTTTTGAATCTATCCTTTTTGTTTCAGCATGTCCGAAGAACTTAACTTGCCAGAGGGTGTACCAATACCTGGTTGGTTTAGACGGTTCTTAGAAGCAAGGGCCACTCAGCCAGGTCCTACCATTCCTCCTCCCCTAGCTGCAGGAAATCATCCAGCTGCAGCAGCACCTCTTCCTCCACCTCCTCCACGGGGAAACACGTTTGCTAAGATATGTAAAGATTTTAAAGCTATGGGAGGAAAGGATTTCCATGGAACTGAGTCCTTCGTGGCAGCTAGAAATTGGCTGAAAGAAACTGAGGACCTATTCATCATCTTTGAGGTAGAAGATAGACAGAAAGTACAACTAGCAGTGTGGCTATTAAAGGGCGAGGCTTCCTACTGGTGGGAAGTCACTAATGCTGAAAGACCAGTGGAGACATGGGAGGACTTTAGGGCAAGGTTTGAGACTAAATTTCTCTCAGATGCAGAAAGGAGTTTGCAGTTGGAAAAATTCTTATTTCTTAAGCAAGGGAACAAGACAGTCAGAGAGTATGTTAATCAGTTCGATGAGCTGGCTAGGTTTGGGCTGGACCTAGTCAACACCCCGCACAAGAAGGCTCTCCGTTTCGTCAAAGGGTTGAATGAGCCATTACACAGTTTGGCCATGACCCATATACCCATGGGAGCTACGTATGAAAGACTGGTACAAATGGCATTGCTGAACGAAGAGGATAAGGGCAAGAAGGAGGCAAAGGCTGAAAGCTCTCAAGGGAAGAAAGAGGGTTTGCAGCCTAAGAAGACAGACTTTAAGAAGGGCGGGAAAGGCAACAAAGAGAAGAGGAAGTGCAATTTCTGTGGCAAAGTGGGGCACTTAGTAAAGGACTGCCGGAAATAGAAGGCCAAGGAGAATGGTGGGTTCTTTTCTTGCGGTGAGACAGGCCACAGGGCTAAGGACTGCCCAAAGAAACGAGGACAGGGGCAGAGGGCTGGATCCACCTCAGGGGCACAGGTTCATGTGCTAGAAGCGCCACCTTTGCAACAGCGAGGTATAAATACTTCTGTAGAAAGTGTAGTTTATCTTTATGATCACCCCGTTCGCACTTTATTTGATTCTGGCGCATCACACTCCTTTATCTCGTCTGCTTTAGTAGAATCTCTGCACCTAAAAACTAGTATGGTAGAGGACCCCTTAATTGTTTCAAACCCAATTGGGGGCCCAGCTCATTTGTCTATGATCTGTTTGGGATTGAAAATTTCTATTCTAAGCGTAGAATTTCAATGTAGTGCCTTTGTTTTGGGCTTTTCGGGATATGGTTTGATTTTGGGCATGGATTGGCTATCCAGTAATAGGGCCATCCTTGATTGTGAGAAAAGGGTTGTTAGGCTCCTAACCCAGCTCGGTAATACTTTGGAAATTTCTTGTAATCCCTCGTATGCGGTTATGCTTAGTTATCTTGAATCGCTAGATGCCTCTGTTGAAAGTTTGCAATCAGTTAGAGTGGTCCGGGAATATCCGGATGTCTTCGAAGAGGTGAAGGGCTTGCCTCCGAAGCGGGAAATAGACTTCCGCATATATCTTGTAGATAATGCAAAGCCCGTTGCGTTGCCCGTTAGACACATGGCTCCACGGGAGAGGAAAGAGCTCAGTAAACAGATTAAAGAGCTTCTAGAAAAGGGGTTCATTAGGAGGAGCATTTCAGAATGGGGCGCTCCAGTGGTGTTCGCTACAAAGGCGGATGGTTCACTCCGTCTATGTGTTGACTATAGGGAGCTCAACAAGCTAACGAAAAAGAATAGGCACCCTCTCCCTAGAATTGACGATTTGTTTGACCAGCTTGTAGGAGCGTCTGTTTTCTCCCAGCTCGATTTAGCAACCGGTTTTCATCAGTTAAGGGTGGCTGAAGATAGCATCGATAAAACGGCATTCAGAACCCCAGACGGCTTCTTTGAATGGCTTGTCATGCCTTTCGGCTTGACAAATGCACCTGCTTACTTCGTAGACCTGATGAGTAGGGTATTCAGAGATTTCCTCAACAAGTTCGTAGTGGTCTTCGTAGATGATATCCTTATTTTCTCAAAGAGTGAAGAGGAACATGCTCAACACTTAAGGGCAATCATGGAAACTTTGCGAGTCCATCAACTAAAAGCCAAATTCTCCAAATGCCACTTTTGGAGAGAAGAGGTGAGGTTCCTTGGGCACATAGTATCCAAACAAGGGTTAGCAATGGACCCTGCTAAGGTAGTGGCGGTACAGGATTGGAAGACACCAAGGAATGCAACTGAGGTCCGAAGTTTTCTAGGACTAGCAGGTTTCTATCGAAAGTTCATAAGGGATTTTGCGAAAATCTCAGCCCCGCTCACGAAATTGACCAAGAAGAATCTAGTGTTCAATTGGGACTTGGATTGCGAGTTTGCTTTCCAACGACTGAAAAGGGCTCTTACAACAGCCCCAGTTTTGACGCTGCCAGATGGGAGCAAGATGTTCACTGTTTATACAGATGCATGTGGGACAGGACTAGGCGCCGTTTTAATGCAAGAAGGAAGGGTAGTAGCTTATGGCGGGAGGCAGTTGAAAGTGCATGAAAGGAACTACCCAACCCACGATCTTGAGTTAGCCGCCATCGTCTTTGCACTCAAGTCTTGGCGACACTATCTCCTAGGTGAGAAGTTCGAACTTTACACTGACCATAAATCGTTGAAATGTCTTTTCTCGCAGAAAGATCTTAACTTGAGGCAACAGAGATGGATGGAGTTTCTTGCCTCGTACGATTTCGAAATCTCCTACACTTCGGGCAAAGGCAACGTAGTAGCAGACGCGTTGAGCCGAAAGAAATTGACCCTAAGCCCGCTGTTTGTTGAAAGACAAAGCCTAGAGTTTATAGCCAGCTTCGACTTTAGGCCTTCCTCCGATTTTGTACCAGGCTTGCTAGCATCTCTCGAAGTGCGCCCAACTTTAATAGATTCAGTAGGGGCAGCACAGCGCGAAGACCCCCAGCTTGTGGAAATAATTGATAGGCTAATTAAGGGTGAGACTTCAAGTCACCTCAACAGATACTCCATCGACGATAAGGGTTTGCTAAGGCGAGATGGAAGACTATGCGTCCCACAGACAAAAGATTTAGTAAAGAAGGTTCTCGAGGAAGCACATCACTCCAAGATGACGATACACCCAGGCGGAGATAAAATGTACAAAGATATAAAAAGGACTTTCTTCTGGAACGGCATGAAAAAGGACGTGGCAGAATTCGTTTCTAATTGTATGGTGTGCCAATAGGTTAAGGCGGAACAGAAAAAGCCTGGCGGACTGCTACATCCTCTGGAGGTCCCGCAGTGGAAGTGGGATAGCATCTCTATGGATTTCATCGATGGGCTGCCTAGGTCTAGGAGAGGCAACACTAGCATTTGGGTAATAGTGGATAGGCTTACTAAAAGCGCCCACTTTTTACCTGTCAAAAGTAAAAGAACTGCCTCATCCCTAGCATCACTTTACCTCAAGGAAATCGTTCGACTCCATGGAATACCATCCAGCATTATTAGTGACCGAGACCCCATCTTCACCAGTGAGTTTTGGCGGAGTCTGCAAGAAGCAGTAGGAACGAAGTTATGCTTGATCACAGCCTATCATCCCCAAACCGACGGCCAAACAGAAAGAGTGAACAGAGTTTTGGAGGACCTTTTAAGACTGTGCGTCCTTGACTTCGGAGGGACATGGGAAGACCACCTTCCTTTGGTGGAATTTGCCTACAACAACAGTTATCAAGCAACCATCGGAATGGCGCCCTTCGAAGCTTTATATGGAAGACCGTGTCGATCGCCCACTTGCTGGTGGGAGTCTACTGATAAGCTCATACTTGGACCAGATATGATCCGAGAGACTTCAGAGAAAGTAGACTTAATACGAAGAAGGATGAAGACGGCCCAAGACAGACAAAAGTCCTACGCCGACAAGAGGAGAACCGACCTGGAATTTGAGGTTGGGGATAGAGTTTTTCTTAAGGTATCTCCGCTAAGGAACGTTGTTCGTTTTGGAACCACAGGAAAGCTAGCACCAAGGTTCGTAGGGCCATTCCCTATCATCGAGAAAATTGGGAAAATGGCCTATAGATTAGAGCTACCCGAGAAACTGGCCGGAGTTCACAACGTTTTTCACGTTTCACATCTCCGAAAATGTCTACATGAGTCTGCTGAAGTGGTAGAGCCAAATATCCTAGAAGAAGTAGAGGTGGAACGCGAAGCAACCATAAGGAAAGTTCCAACCCGCATATTAGGAACGGAAGTGAAAAAGCTACGCAACCGCGAAGTCAAACTCGTCAAAGTTCAGTGGAGCGACGCCGAGGGAGACGCGACTTGGGAAACTGAAGCTAGAATACGCACTGCCTACCCTTTTCTTTTCGAGGGTACATCCTTGATCTTTCTTTTTCCTTAAGTTGCGCTTTTATCTATCTTTTTTAGGTATATCTCCTCGACCCTATCTTTTAGGTAGAAACTCTTTGGATGAAAACATGTAATTGAAACATGTTATGGATGATGGTTGCAAGTGGTTGCAAGTGATTGCTAGTGGTTGCTCGTGGTTGCATATACACACACAATCTAGGTTTTAGATCGGCTCAGTCACTTCATATTGCATATGCATATATGTTTGCATTCGTATATGGTTGAACTTTAATGTGTTGTCATATGGATGTTGCATGTGTATGAATGATTGTGCACTCATGTAGAATCATGAATAGGGGGATTTGCATTCATAATGGATTCATAGCACTTACATAATTCGCATTAAGGAGGTCAACTGAATCAGTAGACCGCCTGATTTTGCATTAGATAAGTACATGTACACACACACTTCGCATATGATCATGAAGCATTAGAAGTCTTTTAAGGACAATGGATGCTCGTGTTTGATGGATGAGTAGATGGATGTTTGGACGTTAAGATGTACATTCTTCCTGAACTTGAAGATTTCGGGGACGAAATCCTTTTAAGTGGGGGAGAATGTAACACCCCATGTATTTTATAACTGTGAAATTCATAAATTAAACAATAAATAATTTTAAATCAAAGAATTAAGGGAAACGGGATACGCCATTGCGTTCGTCTCGGAATTCTGCTTGAGATAGAGTCTGAGTTTGCGTAAAACGGATATCGTATGAAGAAGTTATGGACGAACGAAGTTGGGCGAAAAACCGGAAAACGGGTCAGAATGCACTGGCGCACTTGGGAAGTGCGCCAGAACAAAAATGCACTGGCGCACTTGGGAAGTGCACCAGTACATTTTTGACCTGGCGCACCTGCCAAGGGCGCCCAGGTCAAAAATGACCTGCTGGTCAGGTCTGGTCAAGTCCTGGCTGGCCAGGTCTGTGTTTGGTCGATTTTCAGAAGCTTGCTTTGTCATTAGGGCTAGGTGGCAGGCTCTAATTGGTCTCTCTTTCGAATGAATGGCTACGATCAATCCAAGCAACATCGATGGTCCTAATCAGTTCATAAACTCTATAAAAATTACCCTAGACTCTACCTAATCTATTCATTCAAAAATAAAGAACGAGGCCATCATGCTGCAGAGGAGCGACTAGGAGTAGCCACCAATTTGAGAGAAGATTAGGAGGAAAATTCTAAAGCATAAAGCAACTTAAACAAATCAAATCAACTAGGAGTCTCATCTCCAAATTCCTGAATTGGAGAATTCGCCACACGATTGTAAGTAGAGTATTATTTTGGTATGAATAAATAACTGTGTTGGTTTGTACACTTGATTTGTGGTGATAAGTAATTCATATTTGTGCGTTACTATGATTCTTATCGATTTGGAATATTGTATAACGTTTGGATATTCGCAAAATATGTTATTCATTATAAAAACTACATGTTTGCGGTAGTTTTATGCAAGTATACGTTTGGATATTCGCAAAGTATGTTATTCATTATAAAAAACTACATGTTTGCGATAGTTTTATGCAAGTATACGTTTGGATATTCGCAAAGTTTGTAATTCATGTTGAAGCAACATGTATGTAGTTCTTTAATTGAAATTCATGCAAGTTTGTGGTTTTGCTACTATGCCATCATGAGTATTTTTGTACAAAAATCATTTTGTGTGTAATTGGAACAAATTTGGGTTATTATAATTCATATGAAATTATGTTAAAAATTTGGCATCATGATCTATGTATTAAGCCATACTTTTGTACTAGAAAACCTCTTTGCGAACTTATGAACATGACCAGGCTATGATTGATATTTTGCATAATTGAAAAACATGTTAGGTCTATATTGTTAACAAGAATTATATGATGACACATGTGGTACATAGCTAGGTTAGATTCAAAATCCCATTTGCAAGTTTGCAAGACTAAAGTAAAAATCACGATTTCATGTTAGAAATATTTATGCCATAAGTATATGTGTGCCATGGTTATGTGAATAGATTTAAAATCATGATTAAGCTGGATTAATTCTAGTTGAATTATACTTTTTGTATTAGCCACAAAAGTAAGCACCTTTGTAAACATGTAGTAATCTTATAAACATGATTTGCTTATGTTTGACATTATGCCTAAATAAAATATAGGTTTATGTTGTAGTTAAGCCTATGTGTCAATAGTGATATTCTTAACTTAACTACAAGTTTACATGGTTTGATTCATGTCACTTATGCTTTATGACCAAAGTATATGTTACTACTATGCAAGTACACCAGTTTCTATTTTGTAGTTCCAACGTTATGTTGCAAGTTCATGCGTTCACATTCCCCTTTTTGTGTATGTAATCACGCTTTAAGCCTCCCCTCTTTCGCATGGCTAAGTTGGGCTTAAAAAGGTTAAGCCCAATATATATATAATAAACGAACGTATTAAACGGGGGAAAATAACGTTGGGCTAAATTAATTAATAAATGAAAAGATAAAGTTGAGGGGCCCAAATTCAAGAATGGGTTGGGCCCATGATTGGTGTAACCTTTACACCATTGATTTTTAATGGGCCGCAAATATTTACATATAAGAAAGTAAAGAAGAAAGACAAAATATGTAAATGTAGAAAATACGATATGTTTAACCCGAGGTTGGATTGAGTTGTGATGTAAACCTGCCCGGAACCGCCCGGCTGTCCAGTAGTCACAACAATACCTATCCAATGTGGGTGGTTAAACATGGAGCCCAACAAGGACCCGAGGTTAGACTGAGTTGTGGCGTAAGACTGCCCGGAACCAACCGGCAACAGGCAGCCACAACAATACCTGTCTAATGTGAGAGGTCAAGGCTTTAATAAGACAATTAAGGCTGAGTCAGGATTGTTAGGATTAAGTGAACTAAAGTCTTAATCAAAATGGAACATGCTAAACTAAACAGACTGATTTGGGGGGTTAGGTTTATAAAACACTTAACCAACTTAGCATGTTGGCTAGAAATAGAAAACCTAGTAGCGGAAGACCCTTTTCGCAGTAACCCTACAAGGTATCATGATACCCTGAAACTAGGCAGGGTGGGGCACGATTACTGGGCTGATTGTAAGAGGTCAAATCGACGGCGGTGGTGCAGCAGTGTAGGTTCTAACGGGGTGCGGGCGTGCATACACTCCGGCGCAGAAAAATAAGGCACTGGGCACCAGTAGCATACCTGTGCATTCTAGGATTGTGTCGGGCCGCCACCATGGGACTTGATACACCCCATGGTGGGACTAGCACAGGTAACTACAACATCGGGGGCCGTAGGACACATGTAACTATGCGAGTAGGAGCCGATCATCATGAAATGGATCACTTCACCCAGATTATGGGGTGCCAGTTGGAAACTAGTTTATATGGGTTCAGAGATTGATATGGGGTACGATAGTATATTCGTCCCTAGACAACTTAACTAAGTTTATAGTACTTTCCCATTTCGGGTTTATACTTATCATACCCAGTTCTTTATTCATAGACTGAATAGTCCTAGACTTACTCAGGCTTTATGTCTGACTCTACTTTTCTTTCGTCTTCTTTTCTTCCGTTTCCCCCCCCCCCCCCAGGTACACAGGGAGGGAATACCGCAGCTTGACTAGCCTTCACATCCAGCTTGAAGAGAAAGAATGTATTGCTTGGACCTTTTCGCTTTGAACTATGGCTTTGGACAACAACTATGGGGCTTTTGCAGTTTATTTATGTTTTCTTTATGCTTCTACAAATGATGTAATCAAGACAGTTATGAAGATGTTATGTTTTGAAGTATTGTAAGACAATTATGGCATGTTGTTGAAACACGTATTTTCTTTATGAAATAAAAGTTGTTATTTTTCCGCTGTTTAAAAATATGTGTTCTTATATCTGTCTTGTATATCTGTGACTTATACTTATAAACCTCCACCAAAATTAGGGCATTCCCTTTGAGAGTGACTCTAACGGAGGTGGGGTGTTTCAGATGGAGTAAGAAGACATATCCATAGTATCTTTGTAGCGGAGAAACATATGCAAAGGGATCATTAGTATGTAGGTTCAGACATGTACTTGAAAAGCTAAGGTTGAGCGTTTATCAAGTCTTCAACCTGATGTAGGTTGCAAGTTAGTTTGGAGGCTACTCGTTGGACAGGTGATAAATCCAGGGGGACTCGTGAATACAACTTATGCTCATTCTCAACCAAGCAGAGGTGGTCAGTCTGAGGTAGACTGTTTCAGCTTAGATGTGGTACAGTTACCTTGAAACTAAACATATTATATACCCAACGCATCGAGTGAGTGAATGCGAGGACGGATGATGTTTGCTATGCTTGTTTATATCATTTATCACCCTAGGGATATCACTAGATTTATATGGCATTAACACAAATATAGGTAGTGTCGATGCAGATATTTAGAGACCTTAGTGCTGAAAGGTAGATTACACCCATATTACTGATTTTATTAGAGTATAATATAATCCTATATGCTAACTTTTTGGATAATGGAACAAGTCAGGTATGGTTTACTATACTATGTTTTCCATTTAATTTTGGTATCTCATATTTTATCGCTCACACCAAACTTTGTCTAACCTAGAGTTTTATGCTTTTCTTCTTATTACTCTAGGTGCTCTCACATGAGAAGACTTGGGACAAGTTAGATATGAGCATGTGGCTATCCACTTATTATTATATTTACTCTACCTTATTTCATTGTTCACTACTGTGGGGTTCAGTAGTATCTTTATCATTCTGTTTAGAGACAGTTTCCCTTAGAGTTATTTCTTTGGTATAACTCTGTGACATTATGATTTGCTATTTTGAATATGTTTCTCTAATATCTGGATTCATATCAGTTATCTACTGACTCACCTGTTTTATATTAGTATGTTTTATTATTATACTTTACTCCATACATTGTGAGATATACAATTGGTTCTGTGTAGTGTTAGCTCTTTCCTTCCTAAATGTTCATCTTACACTGGCCGAAATGTCGGGAGTGTAGGGTGGTCTATTCAGTGTATCCGATGATGCCAAGACTATAGAGGTGATAAGCCTTTAGTTTTTTCATAAACCAAGTTATCAATCTTATCGACTATAACTGAGATGATAAGAGTAGAAATGATAAGCCCTTGGTAACTTAGAAAACAATTTGAAAACATATATGAAATGAGCCTTACCAACCACATAAGTGACAACAAAAAATAATGCGACAAGCCTCAGGATTTATAAAACAAGATTTTTGAAAACAAGCTTTGTCGACATAGTCGACAAGGGTAGAAGGGATAATATTCAAAGCTAGTTTGGAAAACAAGGGTCCTTATCGGCCATGCTTGTGATGATAAAGTTAGAGGAAGCATGTCCCTATGCACTATAAAAATGAAGTTAGGAAAATAGCCTTGTCGAGATAATCGACATAACACTGAGGAGATAATTCTCAAGTCATTTAATACATTAGAGGCGGTAATCATCTTACTTATCGATTATGTTCAACGGCGACACACCCATGTACAAAGGTGACATGCCCGTGTACAAAGAGATAAGCTTTGGTGGAATGGTAGGATTTTAAACACAAGTAATATAGGCAAAAAGGAACCCTTTCGACATAACAATCCTAGATACTTTATATGCAACATTTAATAGTATTCCAAGCATCAAGAGCTTCTCAATGGTGATGATGTGATCTTATTGACGTTGCGGACACTGTCCCATCGATTAGGTTAACATGCTAGTAGTAATTATAATTAAAACTACATTCTTACTAGTTAACACAATTATTTCACCTACTCCACAATATTTTTCAAAATGTCATTAGAGAATAAAAAGTCTTACCAAGCCAAATATAAGAATTTTTAGATTTTAATAATAAGAAACCATCAATTGCCCTAATTAATTCCTGAATTACCCTAGGTGTGTCCAGTTTAGGAAAATTAAAAAAAATTATAAGTAGATGGAAAAATCCAAAAAAATCACAAATATATAGGGCAACCCTCTTTACCATATGTAGAAATTTCAGGTATAAAATCATTATCTAATTAGTTTTAATAATTAAATTTCAAACTTAACACATGTCTTCCTTAGAAAATTCATAGAAAAATATTAAGTGTTTAGAAAATTATGAAAATTCAAACCTGTCTTCAAAATCATGTTGTAATCAACATAGATTATTTTTAAATCAATTGGAGATTTAATCTATAGGTTTTGATCTAAAACCTTACAAATTCTTATGGAAACAAGCATATATAAGAAAACCAAATCATTGTTGTATCAAAACAATATCCAAGCATCAAAATACATATGAAAAAAGATCAAATAATCACAAAACTATTTCAGGTATGTATACCTGAATTTAAACAAGGATTAGAATGATTGTTCACCTGAGCTTTAGATGAAAAGTAGAGATTTTTTGATGTTGACTCCTAAGCTTGATTTTTTTCCTTTATCTTTTCCTTAAGTTTTCTCTTCTTCTTGCTTGATTTAATGGTTGGCCTCCTTAGCTTATGTTTTAGGGTTTTACTTTGCAAATGATAATGAAAATGAATGAATAAAAGAGTGAAAGGTTATGCATATATATGAGGCCATGTGTTTTTCATTTTTCCCCTCCCATAAACCTTCTTCTTATGTCTTATTATTCTAATTAGTTAGAAAGGCCAAATCATTTTTATTGATTACTAATCTCATCTCACCATCCTAATATATTACTCCTGTTTCATTTATCCAATTACATTTCTAAATTATGTTTGTTGAAAATTAAGGATGTTACATGCACACAACTTTGGAGTAAGAAATAAGAGACCATAACTGGTAATCCATCCCGGCGATGCTTGTCGACACAAATATCCAGGTCAGAAATAAAAGGCTTAATGTGGCCGTATGGAGAGGAATGCCTTATGATATTTTCCATAGTTAATCTAGCATGGGTGCGGTTCGTCAACGACAAGGTATGTTTATGGTTATCAAGGTAGTATTGCCTTGGTTTTTCTAGGAAATCTAGAGGTTCAAGGGATGACTATGTAATTGTGCAACCCAAGAGGTGAGCCGCCAAGGTACCATTAAGGATAACATCGCACGGTTTTCGGGTAATCCTTGATCCAAACAGTTAAACGAGGGTATGTTATGGGTTATGTGCTTGGGCCTGGACCACATTTTCATTATTAGAATGTCTGACAAAGGGACATGCAACACCACATGTATTTTATTAGTGGCAGTGTTAGTAACCGTACACATAGATAACTTCAAAATAAAGGGGGTAGTTTAACTGAGCCAGATCTGTGTAGGAAATAAAACATGCTAAATGAAATTCCTCCAACATAATTCAACGCACGTAGGGGATGGAGGGCCCATTAGCGGAATTCAAAGCTTCTGTGCTAAGAAAAATACATGCACACTCATGATGTGAGTGTAGCTTACTTGTGCTCGTAGCATACGATGATGGTATCGTGATATGGAAAAAGAGTAGATCCCAATGAGGTGTTTGTGAAAGATACTATGAGATGATATCTAGGTCCGATGTGGACTAAGTGATATATATATATATATATATATATATATATATATATATATATATATATATATATATATATATATATAAATCTAGTGGGAAGTAGATAGTGCGATTGTTATGCGGTGGTGTAGTCTGAATGAGTTAAAATAAAACTTATTATAAAAAAATGGTTAGCAATCAACATATGATGGAATTATGTATAATTTGTATAATTTACCAATCACGGGAATATCGCATTGACCCCCTCCTCAAAACATCTCACGGGATAAACGGATAGCAAGTATCAGTATTTTGGATCGAACTGGGGCTGATTGGGATACTTGATTTAAAAATATAAATTTTGTGTTCAGTATTTATTAACTATTATACTTTCAATTATTCGACTATGAGTTATATACTTGATCTCGAATGAACATCTTTGTTTATCTGTAGGATACTAAAAAAACAATGTGCGTTTTAGGATTTGACTTTTATGAAAAGTCAGGCCCACTAGGTAGCGGGTTGTCATCTTTGGTGTAAAATCTTAGGCCAGTAGATTGTATAAATACTGATAGTATAAATATTTGTATTTTTAATATAAATACAAATACAAATATAATATATATTAAGATTCTGGAAATCCCAATTATATAATAGTAACGTAAGAGAAGGCCTACGATGGATTTGTACATGATTTCCGAGTTGGGTTAAGGAAACCTAAAGTTGTTATGTCCCTATATGACTGCTTACTCGTAATATCCAATAGGATACTTTTGGCACAGGCCGTTATTAAGGTTTAAAATACAAGAAAAGTCTTTCACTAAATTTCAGTGTAAATTGGGTCCTTGTTTTTTATCCTCGATTGTTGCAGACATGTCAACAATATTTCATGAAAGTTGCTGATATATCAGCAACTTTTCTGTACATGGCATAAAAGTTGCTGACATATCAGCAATTATTTACAAAAGTTGCTGACATTTCAGCAGTAATTTTTCACTTTTCCTTACATTGTATAAAAGTTGCTGACATGTCAGCAATTATATATAAAATTTGCTGACATTTCAACAATAATTTTTCCTTTATTTCTGGAAAACAAGTGGCGGATTTACAATGAAACTTTTCCAGCGAAATTTACTGACATATCAGCAATTATTTATAAAAGTTGCTAACATATCAACAAAAATTTTCCTTGTTTCTAGAAAATAAGGACCAGAGTTACAATGAAACTTTGGCAGGGACATGCTTTACAATATGAAAGTATAATAGGGATGCCTCCCTAATTTTCACTATACAATAAGTCCTGTTATTGGAAAAATATTAGTATCCATATGACATAGGAAATGGAAAGTATAGGAGTTCCCTTTGAATTTGTAATATACAATAAGTCCAATCTTGTAAAAATTAGATATACATACTGGTTTATGCACCTATGCCATGCCATGCTATCACCACATATTATGTCCACTTGTATAGTGCGCTATTGAATTGAACTGTTTAAAGTTTCACCATATTGAAGAAATGTGTAGATTAATTATTTAGATATATACCTATATCAGCAGGCGCATGTATATATACATTTACATGTATGTATGTATGTATATATACACAACTGAATGTATGCATTTATAAATGTAGTTGTATACTATAGTTAGCTTGATAAGTGGTTGTCACATATCACTTATGGCCAACATAAAAGAAATCATGTTGCTTTGCTCATTTAAATATGAAACAAACTTGTGCAATGTAATTTACCCGTAAAACCGGGAACCCTTGCATACTCTTTGGCTTGCACCTGCATATTTGTTTGGCCTGTTGTGCTTTGTTTGTATTAAAACCAGAAAACGCACGAACGAAAATAACAGTTGCCTTTTTGAATGGTAGGCGCGAAATTTTTTATTACTCAACATGAGATATTTACAAAATGTACAACTCTTAATATATACATAAATATCACAACAGAAAAACAACTACATATATCAATATAACACTAAGATGAAAAACTCCATGATAACCAGCTTAAACCCCAAAGCATCTTTCAAGCTCACTAATTTCTTCAGACTCGAAAGCTACTACATAATCTTAGCAAAGTCATCCTGATAACCAATACCACAACTATAATATACTGACTAGCATAGTGCAGATCCATGCATCAACTATGTAAGCTAATGAACAAGCAATTGCACCTGATACAGTTCCTTGAAGACACTGAAACTAATGATCTATCAATTACCAAATCAAGCAACTGCAAGACCACCATTCAGAATAACAAACTTATAATCAAACCAAAACAACTAGCAAGTGCATCATGTAACCCTGAGGATCAAACTCCAAAAACAACAAATAGTACCCACACTCTCGTGCTTAACAAACAGGGGAGATGGGTTACTACAAGTGTGTCTCTTTGTTGATTTCAACTCACTCCCCAAGGGTAGCACTTCCTCTAGATTGAACTCATGTCCCTTATCTAAATCAGCTCAAAACTTACCTTTTAGTTTACTCTTTGATTTAGAAGAGAGTAATGCACTTGTTGGCACAACAGAGGAAAGAAAGGCCAAAGAAGTATTCACGACTGGAAAGGTTAGATCTACTCTAGAAACATAAGAAGGCGGCAGCTGGATATGTGAAGGTGGCTTCAATTGAGCATATAGCGATGAGTTTGAAAGGGCTGATGTTGATGGATTGCTCACATAGCTGCTAG
Organism: Allium sativum; assembly: GCA_030737875.1. Classification (NCBI taxonomy): domain Eukaryota; kingdom Viridiplantae; phylum Streptophyta; class Magnoliopsida; order Asparagales; family Amaryllidaceae; genus Allium; species Allium sativum. The sequence continues at coordinate 487,390,518 of CM060920.1, read as the reverse complement.
AAGAGGATGGTGTTGCACCACTAAAAATAGACAAGCATGACTTGGTAGCATTTGACGATGAAAGTGACGTGTCAGAGAAGAACATACCAGAAGAAACAGTATAACCATACGATTGAAAAGAAGATAATGAAGATGTGGCTAGAGAGCTAAAGCTGGATGAACATGACAATGAATAATTAGGATTTGCTACTACTAAGTTGGTTGAGGTTCCAACCACAGCAGAAAACTTATCATGAAACAAAGAGTTTAAACTAAGTTCCCCAACATTTTCCTTGGCAATTTCACTATTAACACTAGTAAAATTGTCAAGAACCTCATTAACCACATCAGGAGCAACCTTATCATTAACAATCTTATCATTCACTGCATTATCCTCATCTATTAATACTGTATTCTTATCATGTCCTACTGTTTCCTTATCTATAACATTCTTCTTTCTCCATATCATCTTTTTCTTGGAGACTAACTTTGTCCATCCTTTCTCATAGATGTCAACCTTCTCTTTACCCTTATTCTGCTTATTGTTCATTGTATTGTTCTCACGATTATCCTCACAAAACCTTCATAATGCATTTCATCATGCAACTCATCTTTAATACCATGTTCACAGTCAACTGTTTTATGCCCAAAACAGTTGCAAATGGTGCATATGTTTATCTTCCAGTCATAAGATAGTTTTACTGAGGGGCGGTCACTTAATCCTGCCAACTCAATATGATTAAGCAAATCTACATCGGGAGTAATTTCCACTAATGCCTTTGCATAACTGAATTATTGTAGTTTCTCGATGTTGTAATCAAAGCAAATTAATCTACCTACATTACACACTAACCTGTTAGTTCCTATTAATGTCCACAATATTAAGGGAATATTGGAAAAATGGATGTAGATAGGAACCTTTTTAATCTACCTTGGAGAGTTACCTATTGTAGGATCTCATTGTGAAATGATAAACATACAGCCTCTAATAAAAATAGGATATGACAGAAGGATCTTAACCCTATCAATATCATTAGTGAATTGAAAGAAGAAGTTATACCCATCGGATTTCACACTAACTTCTCGCAATAATTTCCAGCGAGATTTCAAAAAATTAACAACTGAATTATAAGGAAGCGTACCATCTAAGAAGAAACATACCAAGAAGTTACTCCAATATTTCAAACCCTCCTTCTTTACCAGATCTGGCAGCTCCTTAGGTAACCCATCCTTCTTAATGTCAAACTTAATTGGTTTATATTGACTGGCATTTCTTGGTAATGATCGAAACAGGGAAGCATAATCAGATTTAGCATTGTATTGAGCATATTTAGAAGGATTTACCGATACATCTGGATTCGAGAAAGAAGTACCCTGAGAATCCACACCAGTTCGATTATCATCATATCGATTACCATGAGAAGAGGAAGAAGAGAAGAGAGCAGGTGGATCGGTCGGTTTAGAGGTTGGAAGAGGGTGAAATGATGATGAATCAAAGGCAATGGATGAATTAGAGGAAGGAATCGCCATGGATCGCCATTAGTTTCATATCTCCATTAGTTTCAAGATCGCCATTCACCACTCAAAATAGCAGCTGCCTTGTTTGAACTTAAAACACTTTTGGAATCACGCGTTTTTACTAGAACTTGAATTGCACTATATTTTGTAATAATGAATAGCTTGCCATGAAGCAAGTTAGTTGACTTCTCTTTTCATATTTTCTTAATACCTAACCATGACACGCACATCATGATGATTACATAAGCTAGTCCCACCTTGTGTAAAGCTTGGCCTCATGCTACTTTGATGTATTGACTATATATGCTCGGCGTTTGGCATGTAACTTGAAATTTTAGTCGGCTTATAAGTGGGATTAACTATTATACTTCAAGTTTATTATTGAAGTTGATTCACATGGATAAAGTTAATACTGACTCGAATGTTTTTTTTGTTTTACATAAACGCTCGAGTCAGACCGAGTATTGAAGCTTAGGATCCATAGCCGATGAGGCTGGAGCTTTATGAAGACGCTTTCCACTTAGGTTCAATAAATTCTGCAAACTTTGTTTAATTATAAAAATCTATGTATTTAACTTCCGCTACATAAAATTTTGTGTAACTATGATAAGTTTGGCATATAATCTTTCTGTTGTAAGATCTTATTTAATTCCATGTCTATGATTCTATGACTGATTCAGTCAAACATCATAAGCCATAACAATTTTTCATTTCAAACGGTTTAGGTTGGTTTAATTACCGACTTGAAGCGTTCGAAAGGTCAGGTCGTTACATTTTAATATTAGGGCTGGTTACTATAGTATGTGATAGGGCCTTATGATCCATGGCAAATCATTGACTCTTACCCCCTACACGTCCATCTTGGGAATGGTGCAGTCAAGAGGCTGGCCGTAAAACAAGCGTCTGAGGTAATTGTGGTGGTCACCAGTAGGAAAAAATCATTACAAATTTGGTATCTGAGTAAGGTTTGAAAAAAATCATAGCTCATGGGGTTCAAACTCATTAGGCATAAGGTAGTAATACCCTAGAATGAGTAGATTCGTCACTAGAAACACTCTAGAGAGAGAGTTTTTTGAAACATAAATTATTTTGAAATTTAAAATTCCTTTTCGAAATCCCCGCTCTTTGAATCTATTCCCTTGATAGATTTCTTTGATAAGGTTTCCTTAGATTTAATCTCAATTCCATTTGAAATATATCATCGAGTTGTCCAAGATTTATCGAAGGGAATATAAGTGTAAGTTAAGTGAATTAATAAAAATTAGTTTATTCACTTTTGAGTTTGAGTTGAGTATTCTGAAAATATCCATTGCAAGGATGAATGATTTTGCAAAGAATATTATTGAAATACTAATAAGTTTAAAATGTTAAACCACTGAAATGAAATAAGAAATGTATATTCCAAATGAAGGAAAATTATGGAATAAAATGGCATATCAGTTTAGTTATAAGTAAGAAGACCATTTGACTTAAATTTGAGAATATGATTCCAGAACTTTTTGTATTTGATTTCTAATGTTTTGCAAACAATATTAGTACTATATACAAGTATTTTTGAATAGAAATGGGTCAGGTGATTTTCTGAAATGTTTTCAAAAGGGAAAATATATGGATAGAGAACCCACTTTTGTTGCTAAAAAATAATATCGATGATAATTTTCCATCATTATAATTCATTCTCGAGTTTTAAAGCAGAGGAGACCACTATAGTAGCTTTTTTGCTTGTTTATCTTAATTGAACGAATTTGATTTGTGATGCATGGTTTGTGTACAAATATTTTTATATTTCAAATTATTGAAAATAGAATCCGGAGTTGATTCTCGAGTTTAGTTGAATGGTATTAGGACAATCTAATTGTACATCTCGAGAGGATATTTGAAATCTTACTTCCTATAATGGAATAAAAAGAAAAAAAAAATTCTTTGAATAATCCAATCTTTGCCAACAAGATTTGATTTTTAAATTGAGTATAATCTAACAAAGCTCAAAGAAATTAAAATATCGAACATGGAAATGAAGAATTTTTTATATATATGAAAGATTTAAATGTTTTGATGAAATTTGGGTTTAAGAAATATTTTTAACGAAGTAACATGTTGAAGGTAAAAGTTATTTTTCAATTTGATATTATATTTAAGCTCAAACTGATGTTTTAAAATATTTAAAATTTAAAGGTATAAATTTAAGCTTAATTAATTCAATGAATGGTTTGTTCAATTAAAGAATTAGTTAGTGTTTTGACAGCTAAAGATAAATGCAAGGTTTAAATGGTGTTTAAATTTGAAATTTGAGTTTATTAACATAAGGATTTTTTTAGTTTAATAGATTCAAATGATGAAATTTAGACCTGTAAAGAATCAATTTAAAGTGATAAACCTAATATTGGGAAATTTGAAAGTTAGTTTATAACCAATGATATGGAATGAATGAAGAATTCAAACTTCAAATCAAATAGAAGTTGAGGATTTAAATGGGAAATTTGAGTTGTGATCTAACTTGAACACTTGGTTTAACTTAAAATGTTTCCAGTTGAATCTTAAGTTAAATATGAGTTTAATTTCGACACTGGAATCAATTTTAACTAAAACTTTGAAATTTCGGTTAACTAATTTGGATTGGACTACTTCTCGAAATTAATATTCTTTATTTTAAGATTATTATATGTTTTACCACCATTTTTATTTGAATTAAAGTTTTAAATTTATCTATCTTATTTAAACCACTTTGTATATAAGCTCAACTGTCTTACTTAAATATTATATATTAAACCTATTTTTATTTTGAATAATTTAAGCAAACTTATTTTATATCAAAACCTATCTAATTTATTTTAACCTATTTTATCAAACCTATCAAATTTATTCAAACTATTTTACACCAAAACCTGACTAATCTTATTTAGACCTATTTTACCAAAAACATATCTACTCTATTCAAACCCGTTTTATATCAAGATTACTATTTTACATAAACTGTTTTGTTTATAACTTAAATATTTTAGATAAGAGTATACATTTCTGATCTTAAAATTTAAGTCCAAAATAATTGATGTACGATTCAATTTAAAAACAATGTTAGGGATGTGTAATCCAAATCGAATGGGAAGTTTTGATACTGAATTGATGTGCGCATATGAATTTGAAATTGAAATAATGTTAATTATCTAAATCGATTGAGAAATCAAAACTGACTGGTATTGAATTGGAAATTTTAGTGATCTTCTACTTTATGGATATTTGATATAAAAGTTTTCAAAACTTATACATGGAGGATCTATGTAAGAACGACAACTAATTTGAGAACTATTGATTTGGAAGGTAATTGTTACGAAATTAAATTTCTATAAGGGAATTTTTATAAGAATGATACGATTTGGGAAGAAAATCTTATATAAATTGACATTTACATAAGTGCGATATATGCAAAGCACAAAATGAAGTACTATATGTATATAGTATCATATGTTTTTAAAACCAAAGATACAGGAAAGTACCTTCCAGCGCGTGCCTACTTGGTAGATGGTGTTTGGGACCGCGGAGTCCACTGAAAACCGTAGCAACATTAGAGCCCCATTGATTGGATTATCCATTGAAACTGGGACCTCACTCGATGAGATCATGATTAATATATTATCATTGATTGGTTCAAGCGTAATTCAAGGTGCGTGATGCCTACTGTACAAGCGACTCCACTGGGATAGTGGCATAACCGCTACATAACTGCGATCCAGATGTCATAGCAAAATTCAAAGGGCGCGATGCCTGTAGTATAAGAAACTCTATTGGGATAGCAACATAATCGACATGTCACTGTGATCTATGGCAAACAACCATGGCAAAATTCGAAGGTTGTGATATCTATAGTTACAAGCGATTCTACCAGGATAGTAGCATTGTAACAACCCAAAAAAACAGAACCAATTTAAAAAATTTATTTTAAGTAATTTTGACAGCAATTTGGTCAGAATTCAAAAATTCCATTTTTAAATAATAACAAAGCCCTTAAAAATAGCCATTTTGCAAACGACCTCCGTTTTCGACGAAACCACTTTTGTTGGATCTGGAATGTCAAATTATTGCTATGTATAAATTCCATAATTTTTGGAATTAATATGTGAGCGTGGTAAATTAAAATGCATTTTGTAATTTTATTGAATTGGATCGACCATTAAAAAGACCATTTTTCAAACGGTCTCCAAATTCGATGAAATTAATTTCTTTAGGACTGTATTGTCAAAATGTATCTAGATTTATTTTTCGGAAATTTTTTGGATCAGTATGTTGCCCCGACAAATTAAAATGTACGTTCAAATCTGAAATTGAATGTTTTATATTTTAATTTTGAGAATAACTAACTAAAATTGTCGAATCGGCTTACAAAACATATTCCATTGTGTCTGAAATGAGGGTATTGAGCTAGAAGCAATAGTTGTTGGTTTGATTTGGAGTTCGTATGGGTTAACGGGCCTTTTTCAGAATTAAAGAATTAAAAATTAAAATAAATATAAAGGGCCAATCAAAAGCTTCAAACCCAAAATTCATTACAGGGAGCCGCTGTTATACACGATTGAGGGCCTGTTTTGCTCGATTCCATTCCTCTTGATCTCCCAAAAAATAAAACGAATTGGTACGTGGTTCTTAAGAGAAAATTGTAGAGCAACTCAAGTGCTTCAATTTCTTATGGCTGAGATCATATCTGGATCTGAATCCTTCTCGATTTCCATGCAGGAACAGTTGTCGTTCACCCTCGATTACAGAGCGGCGGAGGAGGTCGAGTTTGGCATAGGGGGTAGCGGTTGGAAGTTCTTGCAAAGGCCGTCGTGGTGGTAGCGCCTTGTCGACGCCAAAGGGGCTGTGTTGCTCGAAAAGTAGAAACCTAATTTGGGGCAATTGGGTTGGAACATCGGCTATATCATTTGGGGAAGAAAGGTGGATTTTAATTTAATTAATTAACTATTAATTATTTTAAAAAAATGTCAATAGCACAATAAAAAATCATATCTTTCTCATACGGTGACGAAATCCGATGAAACAGGAAGCATTGTGATCGTGACAATGTCTTCTACATTCTAGAATAGACCGGGAGAATTTTAGAGTCATCTACAATTTTAGGCGAAGTCAAAACCAATGTGAGATTTCTGAATTCAAAAATAATGAATAAAATATTATAGGTTGCAGATGGGGCTTAGTAGCTCCTGACACCATCGTCCACAAACCATGGACGATTTATTTGATAGTATTGTGTGGTAGAAAATTGATTGTGGTTGCAACAAAGTTGGTTGTGTTTGTGTTAAATTCATTGTGTTGTGAAAATGAATTGTATTGTGAAAATTATGAAAATGAAACCCTTGTATCTCCGAGAGGCCTAGGATAGCAGAGGAGCCGTGCTGGACACGGTGCCGGTGTTAATTACCCTGCCGTTATAATGCCGAAATTTTCATAAATTTTCATGTGTTGAAAAATATTCATGTTTGAAATTATAATTGTTTGAACAATCAAAATCACATGTTTATTGTATGTATAAAATACGTAAGATATCCATTTTTGAAATTAAAATTGTTTGAACAATAAAAATCACATTTTTATTGTATGTATAAAATATGTAAAATATTCATGTTTGAAATAAAAATTATTTGAACAATAAAAATCAAAATTTTATTGTATGTATTAAATGTGTAAAATATTCATTGTTTGAATAAAATATGTTAACAACAAAAATTTACATTTTTATTATATGTAGGAAAGAATAAAAATATTCATTGTTTGCATAAAATATGTTAACGATAAAAATGTATTCTTTGACATGTTATTGAAATTAGAAAAAGAATCATTTGTTAATATATGTTTTGTTTATTAAGACATTATCATTTACATGTTAGCGAAAAAGAAAAATGACCATTTGTTAATATATGTTTTGTTTATTAAAACATTATCATTTACATGCTAGCGATGTTAGTAGAAAAATGTTCATTTGTTAAATACGTATTGATTCATTAAAATAATGTCCTTTACATGTTAGCAGAATTAGAAAAATGTTCATTTGTTAAACATGTATTGATCCATTAAAATATTATTTTAAACATGTTAATGAAGTGAAGTAAATAGACATATCTTGAGATATATGTTTGTATGTTAAGAATATAATTTTTAACATGAATATGAATTGTACAAAACTTACATGAAATAAAATAAATGGTTTTGAAATCGTCGAACGAATTATATATATATATATATATATGTATATAAAAATATAAATTAAAATAAAACGAATCGCGCGCGGTAGTTCGCGTTTCGGAATCGTAACTTTAAACGATCATACCGAAAGATTCAACCGGATTTTCCCAAAACTAGAACCGTTGGGTTGGCTTTGGAAAGATCTTTCCAACGATATTAAATTTGTTAAGATCCAACGGTTAAATTTCGAGAAATGTGTAATTCAAATCTGAGTAAAAATAGCGCCAGGGCCGCGTAATGACCTGAAACGTCGTTTGAATTAAATGGACTATTTTTATACAAATAAAAATAGTGATAAATCATTATAAAATATTATAAACGATATGGAATGAAAAGAATTTATTTGAATTATTTATATTCGCGAATTATTTGAAAAGGCCGAGTTAATTCTCATTTCAAATAATTGATCAACGATTAGAAGTCGAAGGTATGAAGACGGTGCAAGACCGATAATCTTCACATCGAATGGATGGCTACTGATACCTTTGATTGGAGTTGCTGCCTTGATAGGGTTATAGGGGTAGTTGTCCAGACGTATTTGTTGATTATTCAGATGTGCGAGGGCCTCTCTCCTGTATTCGACATTTGGGTCGAGGAATAAGGTGCCTCCGGTTCCGTTCAAACCCAGAACGATCTAGTAAATGGATGTGTGTCTGACATTGGATTTTATTCTATGCTGATTGATTTCTATTAAAAAAAAATTTGGTGGCGGATAATTTATTCCCTTGCATAACACCCTTCTCTGAGACGTACGAGCTCAGAGGTTATATATCGATAGACATTAGTCGCATGGCGTGGAGTGTCAATATGGCATGCCAAGGTGCAAATGATCAAGGCTTTTGTTGAAAAGAAAACCCATGTGGTTGATGATCAAAGCATATCTTTAATTAGCATAGCTTTGTGTATAGCGTTAATTCGCGAGCCTCACACCCTGGTATGAATGAGAAACGAGAGAAGGACCCCAGGGAGAACATGCATTTCTTTCTAGCTAGAAGTTGTGTCATGGTATGGAGCCCAGACATTTTTACTTATGTGGATGATGGAAAGCGAGGTACCTCGGATTTGAATCCCTAGTGGCTCTTGATTTACGCCCCATACGGCGAGGAAACGTATTGTTCAGGAATTGCCAATCCTCAAACGTAAGAGAGGACCGACCCTGGCGCTCCAAGGGACGATGCGTTCTGTTCCTAAGGCACGGGCTAGAGTGTCTCGAATTCGGTAAGGACAATCCCTTGCCTTGGTTCATGATGGAAATTCCAACACGACATCGTGCAGTTTTGATTGTAAACCTATATATGGTGACATGATATATGGTACCCATGCCGTCTATGATTGATACATCATGATTGAAATTGTTTTTGAAACATATATGCACTAATGATAATATCAAATGACTTTGTTTTATACGTATCAAGCATATTTTGGTCATTATAAGGTAAAAATCTATCCTCCGGCTTGCGTTGCATTGTGTGATGGGACTTGAGTCTTATAACGGCTTCATTTTTCTAAAAAGCATTGCTTTGTTTAATGATTTACTTTATTTCATGCACTGGAAATCCAGTGGAGTAAACCTGTTCCGCGTTAGCGGCGTGGTCCTATAATTGACTTTATTATTAAATAGTTTAAGTAAGATTTCTTGTACCAGTCCCATGACTGACTCGTAGTATGATTCACTTTGCAAACTCGGGTGCCCTTATTTTCTACATGGGTAGCCCTGTATTCAGGTTTTAGATGGTTCATTCTAGATAACTATGGAGATGAAGATGGATTCTATCATTTCTATCATGCTGTTCAGACTTCATTAAGTATATTATGTTTGATTCCGCTGCAGACATTTTATATTAAGCTGAAACTGTATTCTGTACTCAGTATGATCATGTTATGCTGTGTAAATCTAATGATTATATTATTTCCAACGTAATTTGATGTACATTATCTGGTGTAATTCTATATTTCTGTTCTGCTATAAATTGTTTATGTGTTATATTCGAATGATTATCCTTACTCCCGTGGCATGGGGGTTTGGGATTATCACAGTTAGTATCAGAGCTTTGGTTAACCTTAGCTCCGGGATATAATATGTTAACGGACTCATCAGAAATAGAATCAGTAGTATTCTAAGACGAATAACTCATTATAGATAGGATCTGTAATGTCCAAAAATGAGTATAGCAGAATAAAATACAACCCAATGGATGCATATATAGTTAAATATATGTCTCTATGCTTTACAATATCTTTTTTGTTCGCCTGACTCTTTGTCTACTATTTGCAGACATAATAGAAAATGAGTGGCAGAAGCATAAGAAGTAATTCTATGGTTCAACGGTCTAATGAACCAATTGTGCTCCCACAACCAGAATCAGAGCTAGAAGTTCTAGTAAAGAATTATCAAAATCTTGGTGGAGTATCATTCTTGGGCAAAGAGTATGTTATTGAAACACAAGCATGGATGCATTCTTATGAGAGAATTTTTGAAGGCTTAAACCTGAGAGATGATCAGAAAAGACTACTAGCATCTTGGGTATTCAAAGACAAAGCTTTAATCTGGTGGGAAACCGTTACAAAGGATAATCCAGAAAGTAATATTACCTGGGATAGATTTAAAGAAATTTTCAAAGAAAGGTTTATTCCTCTAGAAGCAATTGAGCGGCTATATGATGAGTTTTACCATCTGAAACAAGGAGATATGACCATCCAGGAGTATTAGAATAAATTCAATGAACTTTTTGGTTTTGCCCCGAAGCTAATTGAAGATCCTTTGAGGAAGAATATGAGATTTATTAACGGACTTCAAAGAAAATACAAAAGTAGAGTAACTGCACATGTAAATCTTCCTTTTTCTAAGATGATACAAATGGCTTGTCGCTATGAGAATCTTGATAAGCAAGGTGTTTTGGAAGATGATGAGAAATGTTGTTCTAGCAACAAAAGGAAGTTTGAAACTGATAGCCTTGAGGCAATTACAAAGCCTGAGGAAAGTCAGAAACCTGAAACCAGTAAGCAAAAACCGTTAACGACTGCCACCTGCTTTAACTGCAATAAGCAAGGACATTTAGCAGTAAATTGCAGATCTTTAAAGAAACTAAGAAAGAATGGATCTAAATCCAAGAAGAAGTTTCAAGAGAATAGAAAATGTAATAAATGCCATCAGACTGGTCATCTTGCAAAGAGTTGCCAGCTATCAAAGAAGTCTGAAGTAGCTTATGTAACTGAAGTGGCATAAACTCCAACACCCTCAGCTAGTCAGCAAAGGCCAAATGTTTTGGAAGGGACCCTTATGGTCAACAACACTCCAGTTAAAGTATTGTTTGATACGGGAGCGTCACAAAGCTTTATTTTAAGCAATACGGTTAAGAAATTGAAGTTAAAACTAAGGAACCTTAAGGAATCGATTAGAGTTCATAATTCGATAGGAGGTTCCCTGTTCTCGGTTTTTATTTTAGAGTGCCTGTTTCTTATTCCCGTTACTGGTTTTCTTTTCATTTGATTGTTATGGATCTTTCTTAATTTGATATCATTCTTAGGCTGAACTGGTTAACCAAATATGAAGCCAAAGTTAAATGCGTAGAAAGAGTAGTTAAAGTTAAAACGAAGCTTGTAAATATTGTTACTCCCTGCGTATGCTCAAATTCAGAAAGAAAAGAATTTTGGGCTGCTCTTGAGGTCTCCCTTACTTCTATTGAAGATATTCTTGTCGTTAAAAATTATGCGGATGTGTTTGAAGAAGTGGATAGCTTACCGCCGCGAAGAGAAATTGACTTCAGGATTGATTTAGTTCTGAATGCAAGGCCAGTTGTGCACGCTATTCGAAGAATGACATTGAAAGAGAAAGAAGAATTGAGTAATCAAACTCGACAACTTTTAAGGAAAGGTCTGATCAGGCCTAGCTTTTCGAATTGGGGTGTAGCAGTAGTGTTTGTTCTAAAGTCAGATGGTACTCTCAGATTGTGTGTGGATTACGAGATTTGAATAAGCAGACACTAAAGAATAAATATCCATTTCCGTATATTGATGATTTATTAGATCGCTTGAATGGAGCGCACGTGTTTTCTAGAATGGACCTAGCTACAGGTTTCCATCAATTGCGTATTGCTGACGAGTGTGTTCCTTTGACAGCTTTCAGAGGCCCAGACATATTTTATGAGTGGTTAGTAATGTCATTCGGCTTATGTAACGCACCTTCCTATTTTTTAGATTTAATGAACATAGTATTCCGCGATGTTTTGAATAAATTTGTGTTGGTTTTCATTGACGACATTCTAACCTTTTCTAAGTCAACTGCCGAGCATGCGAGGCATTTGGAAGAAGTTTTGGAAATTCTAAGAAAGAATGTATTAATAGCCAAATTTTCTAAATGCATATTTGTGAAAACCCGTAACTTCCCCGTAAAGGAAAGCGACGGATAGTTCGAGAACAAGCCACAACAGAACACATATAGAAGAACATTTCATTGTATATTACAACAATGCATCAGATTACAAGAATATACAGGGTACGAATAAATATTACACAGAAATATCAGAGATTTAAATTACATTTAAATACATAGCAGCGGAAAATAATACAATACACAACTAGAAGTAGATATACGGATACAAAGCTTTCCGGATATCGTTCCAGCTGTAAACCAGGATCCTGTGAATATAAATCTGCAAAACCAAAACTACTAGCTGCCCGTGTCAAAATAGGGGCACCCAGAGTTTAGGTTAAAACAATAAACTCCAGGTCAGTCATGTGACTGGTGTGAGAACTAAAACAGTTATTAATCTTTATTTTAAATCATTAGGTAAATCAAGGGACCACGCCGTATAACACGGAACGGGTTTCCTCCCAAGAATACCAGTGCATAAAACAAACAGCGCAATGCTAAATAAAGAAAAATGAAGCTGTTATAAGACCCAGGTCCCATCACACAATGCAACGCAGCCGAGGATAGGGTTTTCCCTTATAACAGCCAAAGAATGCTTGATACGGTTAAAACAAATCGTTTGATACTATTATAAGTGCATAGTGTATAAAACAACTTCAAATCATAAGTATCAATCATAGGCGGCATGAGCGCCCCATCCCACTATGTCACCATATATAGGTTTACAAATAAAACCGCAAAGTCACGTATTTGGAAATTGGATTTCCGTCTATGAACCGAGGCCAGGGATCGTCCTCTACCGATTCGAGACAATCTAGCCTACCATGTCTCAGGAACAGCCGCAACTGCCCCCTGGATCGTCAGGGCCGGTCCACCGATGTGGATTATTATGCCTGAACAATACGTCTCCCCGCCCTTTGGGGCGCAAACGAGCCAACGAATGACTCCATCGGTGTAACGACCCGCAAATCCGTGCTATCTGAGTTGACTAAAAACACCACACGTCCAACTCAAATAACACAGAAATACGACTCATTATTAGAAAGAAGTTAGAGGATGAGAAATAGAAAGAAAGAAATATTAGAATAGAAGAAAACGAAGATCACAAACTCACAGCGGAACGAATTAAATATATTATATAACATAAGCTTTGAAATACAATCTGTTTTGTACATAAATACATACCATCATCAGAGTACACATAACATTTGATCCAGCGGAAATAACTCTAAATAACTAACGTTGAAGCCTCCTGCTTCAAGCTCCTCCAAGTGTATCTGTAAAAGCCTGAAACACTTGACTGCCCGTACAAATTTGGGCACCCAAGAGTTTAGGGAAAACAAAAACAAAATAAACTCTGGGTCAGTCATGGGACTGGTGTGAGTAAACTCCAACCACTTGTTTAACTTTCAAAACCCTTTTCGAAAGAAAAGATAATAGTAAGACCAGCCCACACATAAACATGGACGGTTTTTACCTTACTATAACCCAAAACACTTTGATACGAAAATCCAGTGATATTATAATAATGTCTACATCAAGTAAATAACCAAATAGCAGAACGCTTGCATCTCACGCTCCACATACATAGTATAAAATCAAAAACCGCATGGCGCTTATTGGAGATTGGATTCCAACTATGACAAGGTATGGGACCACCTTCCGATGATGTATCTCTAGAGGCGAATACACCTGGGTTCAACAAGAACGTCTTGCAACCCGGCCCACACATGACCGACCACTCATTTCGCTTGAGTGTATCGAATGTATATCACCAACGGTTGGACTCAAACCACCGTTCCCGAATGGGCAGAATCGATAGATTTAGAAACAAAAGGAATTTCTCTAGATAGGTGATTATACACCCTAATGGGTGCGACCCACATAGCCATGCTGCCTGCCCGATTTTTGTCCTTTCCCGGTTGTTGAGGCCTGAGGCTACGAATACTTACCATTCATTGATAACACAATCGCTTTGAATGCCACATTGTCAGATCCGTTAATCACTAGTTGAGTTTGCACAAATATTCTGGATATTATGCTAAGGGATAAATCCGTTGCAACCATATATATTCATACAGACCAACCCATTTGATCATTGGAAATACTCTGTCAGACATTCGTCCATTTACGTTCGTTCTGGGATTGAACGACACCGAAGGCACTATTTCTATTCAATAGAAAAGCCCTTGCACTTTACTCCGTCTTCAATATATTCAGCATACTTGGTTCGCAACGCTAATGCCGATACGGAGTGGTTCTTCGGATAATAATCCAACCGGTCTCTCCATATTGACAACGATGGTCAAAAACTTCGATAGTCTGTGATTTAACTATCGAATAAAAACAAGTGTTCATCCAAACATATCAAACAAATCACTGGCTCTTTTAATTAATATTTCATTAATTAAATCTCTTCTACACTCTCTTATCAATATTTGTTAACCAAATATTTTCAATAACCATATTGGCCCTTTACACTATTTTTGATTTCGTTTCCTTATCGAATTCTATATATATCGATATATATATATTTCTAATTTTCAAATTTCTTAAAAATATTCTAACTCCTTAAATTTCCGAAAAATTTCGCCATAACCTCCCCTGTATCGGGAGCATCGGGAAATTTCAAATAGCTTCCCGGTATCTTCCTCAATCAAAAAGAAAAAGGAAAAGCCAAGCGGCTTGCCGATACGGCGCATAAAACCCATATATGAATTTAAACATGTACCTTTTTGTCGAGCACATTTTTTATATACCTGCATTATCCTTGTCCCATACCTGTCTCCTGTATGTCTATACCTGTCCAATTTATTTCAACTTCATACACTCGTTTGATTCAATTCGTTAAAGTAATTCTTTAACTAACTCTCTGCCTATCTCGCTTGTATATTTGAATATAACATGCCTTTAAATATATTTCCACTTACTTATCAATCAATTGAATTCAAATTTCAATTTTAGTTCTATATTCGATTTCGAATATATATTTACAATCCCAAATTTCACTTTTCAAAGTTCGATTTTTGTTCAAACTCGATTAACTAATTCTTCTTTAGTTAATTCTATTCAATAATCAAAAATATGATTATTGTTTCAAAAATCATCTTCTTTACTTCACTTGAGTCCATATTTATTTTCTAACTCAAGTCTAGATTTTTAAATGGAAATCCGGATTTTTATTTGCTTAAAAATCCCAATATTCATATATAAAATCCATTATGGATTATAATGGTTTCTGGCGCTGCATTTTTGAAATTTTGGTTTTGACATAACTCAAAATCTATACGACGAAATTCAGATTTTTCTCCTTCATTAGAAAACTATCATCAAATTGGTCCTGACGTTTCTTGTTTCGAAGAATTTCGATTTCAATTGAGTCCTGTATACTCGATTGAAGTTCGACTCGCTATTTTACGAACTGCAGCGCTGCGGCGAGTTCGTTTTAATTATATTTATAAATATAAACTTTTTAAACTTCTTAAAAATGAATTCAACTTCGTACAATATATATATATATATTCATATATATTTCCAATTTCATTTGAATCTTTACATTTCAAATTCCATAGTTTTAAATCCTGTATTCAAATCCCATTTGAAATCCTTTATTCGAATTCCATTTCAAATTCTTTATTCGAATTCCATTTCAAATTCTTTATTCGAATTCCCATTTCAAATCCAACTCCTTTTTGAATTTCTATATTTGAAATTCATACTTGAATTTAAATATCCAAACTCCATTTAAATTTCTATTTGAAATTCTAAATGTTTCAAATCCCATTTGAACTTCTATATTCCAATTTCTATATTTGAATTCTATTGAAATTCAAATATTCAAACTCCTTTTTAAATTTCTATATTCAAGATTCCATAGTTTTAAACCCATTTGAATTTCATATTCAAATCCATAGATCGAATCCTATTCGAATTCAATTTGAATTTCTTATTTCAAATTTCATTTTCCTTTTCCATTTGAATTCTAATATTCAAATTCATTTCCAGCCCTATTTAAATTCTAATATTCAAACTCATTTTGAATTCTAATATTCAACCCATTTGAATTTCTTCACTCAAACCCATTTGAATTCCCCTGAATTCAAATCCCATTTTCAAAACCATTTGGATTTTCTATTTGAAATCCTATTTTTGAAATTCCATTTCCCATTCTACTTTGAAATCCTATTTTCAAAGTTTATTTCAAATTCTATTTTGAAATCTCATATTCAAATTTCTACTTAAATTTCTATATTCAATCCCATGTTCAAATTCAACACTTGAATTTCTATTTCAAATCTCAATTCAAATTTCATATTTAAATTCCATTCAAATCTCTATTCAAATTTCACATTTGAATTCTTCTTTGAAATACTATATTTCAAATTCTATTTTGAAATTCTACATTGAAATCTCTATTTGAATTTCTTTATTCGAATTCCTTTGAATTCAGATTTTTTTTTATTCCTTGAATTCAAATTCTATTTTTCATTCTAATTTCGTCTATTCAAATCCTATTTGAACTTCTATTTGAATTTCTAATATTCAATCTCCTTTTTAAATTCAAATATTTAAACCCTTTTTCTAATTCTACTATTCAAATGTTATACTCAAATTCCATTTGAGTTATATATTTAAAAATTTCATTTCACATTCCATTTTGAAATTTCATTTCAAATTTCAATTTCACACTTGTATTTCTATTTTTGAATTATCAAATGAAAATTCTTTTCACTTCATTTATAACTTCGTTATAAAAGAACTATCTATAAACTTCGTTTATAAAGAAATTACTTGTTTTATTTTTCCATTTAAAATTCGAATTCTATTTAAAAATAGAATTTTCCCTTTTTAAATCCCCAATATCCTTTTAATTGGCCCAGTGATATTTAAAACAATCAAACCATTCAAATTTCAATCATTTGATTTTTAACACATCATATATGAATATATATGAAATCAAACAAACAACAAACAAATAATATATTTTTGAGGAATCCAGTTGGATTCCTCCAACCTGTTTACCTGCATCCACAGATGTTAGCACATAAATAATACCCATTCTGCTTCGTGGCAGAATATCGCGGTATAGAAGGTCATCCACTAATCATAGCGTGGGGCGTATAGGGTAATCATCCGCTATGAAACTTCGGGCATCCGCTAATGAGACTGCGGGAATCCAACCAATCAATCAACCCAATATATATATATATAGCCTAAATAACTAATATATATAAAGCAAGCAGAAAGCATCCACACAAGCAACAACAATTATTTTTAATGAAATAAAAATAATTCTAAAGGTGAGTGGGTTTTACTCACCGTGATTTATATCGTAATTTATCCCAATTTATTTCCATTTCGCAGGTGACGACAACACGAATGGCAAATTTTGTTTGCTTGAATCTGGTATCGTAAGAGATATATATTTGTGTTATAAATTTGATAAAGTTTAAATGGTCATTAACTTGTTAACTAAAAATTTATTTAATAATATAAATTACCTAAATCACCATTTTAAAACCCTTCTTCTTTCCTGCTTCACATACCAGCCTTACCTCCATCTCCAAGCAGTAGCTAAAACTCCTTTATCTTCCTTGTTTCCAATTTGAATCTGCCTACAACCAGACCTATGTATCCTGACTTCCACAGTAATCCAACTGTCCAGTCCCCCCAGACTTCTCTAGTTCGAACTCCTCAAATCCTCTACTATCGATCCCCAAATTTCCTCTCCATTCCACTGCAATACTCTAGCTCGACAGCCCCCCTTGCCATCACGAATCAACACCCAACCTCCATACTTCCTGTGCTTCAATCCCAAAATCAGCCGCAAATCTCCCCCACTAACACTGTGTCGCGTCTCCAGGTCCTCGAGCTCCTTTCCTGAATCGCGACTAAGGCACCCAACTCGACTGGTTCGATTTCAAACCTCCCCAAAAATCATCGCACCGCGAGCAGCTCACAAGGCATGACGTCGAGCTCCAGAACCCTTGAGTTGAAATCTCGATTGCGATTTCTTTTTCTTTTTTTTTTTTGTATCGAAAGAATTAGTTTTGAGTTACTGAGAAAAATGATTGGAAGAAGGGGTGGACGGTTTCGTGGGTTTCAGCAAAAATGGGAGTAACGAGGGTGAGGCTTTCAATTTATAAATGCGAACGAGGGAACACAACGTACAATTGCCATTAAATTTCTGTTTTCCTTCATATCGAAGGTAGGAGACATTAGCGTTGGCTCGAGGAAACACAGTAGGTCTGCGATGGGGAATAGAGGTCTGCGTGATTTAATACAGTAGGTCGGCCTCACAGTGTAACTTTGAATTAAATACTGATTTGATTTTATTTTGAATAACTAAAATATCTTGCGGTCCTTTAATTTAAAACCCCGTACCGCTATTTTCAACGTAGCGATTTACGTCTTCAGATTATGGTGTTATTTTAAAATTCACGGAACTGACTCTGTAATTTAATTCGACTACATAGAGGAAATAACAATTTAAATTAACGATTTAAATTAAATTCAATTTAAAATATAAATGGTTTCAAACAATTTATCGATAACTATCATTATAATTCAATATATAATTTATATTAGCCATTTGAATCTTTTTGATTCAGTTTTAAATTCTGAATCCAATTATTTATCGTTTCCATAATATGATAATTAAATATATTAGATATTTATTCATATACCGATTATTAAATTGACAAATTCAATATAAAAATCAACTTATTATCCTAATTAAATAATTTAAATAAATTTAAATACTCAATATTAACTGGCTAAAAATTCGGGACGTTACATTCTTCCCCCCTTAAAATAATTTCGTCCTCGAAATTGCCAAGGTAGGAAAAATACTATAAACCCATTAACTTTTCAAATCTTACTTATGTTTAAACTCAACTTTTCAAATTTCAACAAATTCAGTCTGACCAAACTTTTGGTTCTCGTTTATATTACATCTCATATATATTCACATTCATTTCATATTCAAGTCATATGTATTCAACTCATTCAGATTGGTTTTACTCAATTTATTTGCTTTAATCTATTTAACTTGCTCAAGTTAAATTTAAATTCCAAAATTCAAATTCCCGGATTCCTATTTCAAATTCTTTTGAAATAAATATATACATATATTTATTTTCATTTCAAATTCAAAACATTTGAATTTTCAAACCACTTGTTTTCTTTCAAAACAAATTTCCATCAAAACTTTTTCTAAGGTAGCAATTCATCACTTAGAAACTCGGAAATGAACACTGATGATGTTGCATTCATCATCAGAATTATTTCCCAGCCACTGAAGTGAGTTCAGTGCCTTATTATTTCAAAATCCATCTAAAATGATTTTCTTTCAAATCCTTCTAAAACAAATCTATATTATTTTAATATACTTTGAAAAATATTTCCAACTTCCCAGGATTTTGAATTCTTAATCCTGGTTTGAATTAAATTCTAATTCATCTCATTTGTATATTTAATTCCTATACAAATTCTATTTGGTTATAAATAACCATTCTAAATTTATAATCTCATTTGATTATAATCCTAACAATCAACACATCCATATATTATAATAATTTCAGAAAATTATTCTTTCTATATCAAAATATAATTTTGGGTAAAATTATTTCATTCACCCACTTTAAAACAATATCGTGTTCAATCTTCTGTTCAAGTATTTATAAACTCTTATCGACGTCGTGGCGTCCCACGATTCGACCAGAATTCATAAACCACTCAACAGACTAGCCAACACAATATAAAATGATTTTTATATCAAATTACAAATACGCTCTCTCGTATATACACTCAACTCATTCTAGGGTACTACTGACCCTATCTCTAATGAGCACATGCCACACAAGCCTAGGTATTCGCTCAACCTAAGCTCTGATACCAACTGTAACGACCCGCAAATCCGTGCTATCTGAGTTGACTAAAAACACCACACGTCCAACTCAAATAACACAGAAATATGACTCATTATTAGAAAGAAGTTAGAGGATGAGAAATAGAAAGAAAGAAATATTAGAATAGAAGAAAACGAAGATCACAAACTCACAGCGGAACGAATAAAATATATTATATAACATAAGCTTTGAAATACAATCTGTTTTGTACATAAATACATACCATCATCAGAGTACACATAACATTTGATCCAGCGGAAATAACTCTAAATAACTAACGTTGAAGCCTCCTGCTTCAAGCTCCTCCAAGTGTATCTGTAAAAGCCTGAAACACTTGACTGCCCGTACAAATTTGGGCACCCAAGAGTTTAGGGAAAACAAAAACAAAATAAACTCTGGGTCAGTCATGGGACTGGTGTGAGTAAACTCCAACCACTTGTTTAACTTTCAAAACCCTTTTCGAAAGAAAAGATAATAGTAAGACCAGCCCACACATAAACATGGACGGTTTTTACCTTACTATAACCCAAAACACTTTGATACGAAAATCCAGTGATATTATAATAATGTCTACATCAAGTAAATAACCAAATAGCAGAACGCTTGCATCTCACGCTCCACATACATAGTATAAAATCAAAAACCGCATGGCGCTTATTGGAGATTGGATTCCAACTATGACAAGGTATGGGACCACCTTCCGATGATGTATCTCTAGAGGCGAATACACCTGGGTTCAACAAGAACGTCTTGCAACCCGGCCCACACATGACCGACCACTCATTTCGCTTGAGTGTATCGAATGTATATCACCAACGGTTGGACTCAAACCACCGTTCCCGAATGGGCAGAATCGATAGATTTAGAAACAAAAGGAATTTCTCTAGATAGGTGATTATACACCCTAATGGGTGCGACCCACATAGCCATGCTGCCTGCCCGATTTTTGTCCTTTCCCGGTTGTTGAGGCCTGAGGCTACGAATACTTACCATTCATTGATAACACAATCGCTTTGAATGCCACATTGTCAGATCCGTTAATCACTAGTTGAGTTTGCACAAATATTCTGGATATTATGCTAAGGGATAAATCCGTTGCAACCATATATATTCATACAGACCAACCCATTTGATCATTGGAAATACTCTGTCAGACATTCGTCCATTTACGTTCGTTCTGGGATTGAACGACACCGAAGGCACTATTTCTATTCAATAGAAAAGCCCTTGCACTTTACTCCGTCTTCAATATATTCAGCATACTTGGTTCGCAACGCTAATGCCGATACGGAGTGGTTCTTCGGATAATAATCCAACCGGTCTCTCCATATTGACAACGATGGTCAAAAACTTCGATAGTCTGTGATTTAACTATCGAATAAAAACAAGTGTTCATCCAAACATATCAAACAAATCACTGGCTCTTTTAATTAATATTTCATTAATTAAATCTCTTCTACACTCTCTTATCAATATTTGTTAACCAAATATTTTCAATAACCATATTGGCCCTTTACACTATTTTTGATTTCGTTTCCTTATCGAATTCTATATATATCGATATATATATTTCTAATTTTCAAATTTCTTAAAAATATTCTAACTCCTTAAATTTCCGAAAAATTTCGCCATAACCTCCCCTGTATCGGGAGCATCGGGAAATTTCAAATAGCTTCCCGGTATCTTCCTCAATCAAAAAGAAAAAGGAAAAGCCAAGCGGCTTGCCGATACGGCGCATAAAACCCATATATGAATTTAAACATGTACCTTTTTGTCGAGCACATTTTTTATATACCTGCATTATCCTTGTCCCATACCTGTCTCCTGTATGTCTATACCTGTCCAATTTATTTCAACTTCATACACTCGTTTGATTCAATTCGTTAAAGTAATTCTTTAACTAACTCTCTGCCTATCTCGCTTGTATATTTGAATATAACATGCCTTTAAATATATTTCCACTTACTTATCAATCAATTGAATTCAAATTTCAATTTTAGTTCTATATTCGATTTCGAATATATATTTACAATCCCAAATTTCACTTTTCAAAGTTCGATTTTTGTTCAAACTCGATTAACTAATTCTTCTTTAGTTAATTCTATTCAATAATCAAAAATATGATTATTGTTTCAAAAATCATCTTCTTTACTTCACTTGAGTCCATATTTATTTTCTAACTCAAGTCTAGATTTTTAAATGGAAATCCGGATTTTTATTTGCTTAAAAATCCCAATATTCATATATAAAATCCATTATGGATTATAATGGTTTCTGGCGCTGCATTTTTGAAATTTTGGTTTTGACATAACTCAAAATCTATACGACGAAATTCAGATTTTTCTCCTTCATTAGAAAACTATCATCAAATTGGTCCTGACGTTTCTTGTTTCGAAGAATTTCGATTTCAATTGAGTCATGTATACTCGATTGAAGTTCGACTCGCTATTTTACGAACTGCAGCGCTGCGGCGAGTTCGTTTTAATTATATTTATAAATATAAACTTTTTAAACTTCTTAAAAATGAATTCAACTTCGTACAATATATATATATATATATTCATATATATTTCCAATTTCATTTGAATCTTTACATTTCAAATTCCATAGTTTTAAATCCTGTATTCAAATCCCATTTGAAATCCTTTATTCGAATTCCATTTCAAATTCTTTATTCGAATTCCATTTCAAATTCTTTATTCGAATTCCCATTTCAAATCCAACTCCTTTTTGAATTTCTATATTTGAAATTCATACTTGAATTTAAATATCCAAACTCCATTTAAATTTCTATTTGAAATTCTAAATGTTTCAAATCCCATTTGAACTTCTATATTCCAATTTCTATATTTGAATTCTATTGAAATTCAAATATTCAAACTCCTTTTTAAATTTCTATATTCAAGATTCCATAGTTTTAAACCCATTTGAATTTCATATTCAAATCCATAGATCGAATCCTATTCGAATTCAATTTGAATTTCTTATTTCAAATTTCATTTTCCTTTTCCATTTGAATTCTAATATTCAAATTCATTTCCAGCCCTATTTAAATTCTAATATTCAAACTCATTTTGAATTCTAATATTCAACCCATTTGAATTTCTTCACTCAAACCCATTTGAATTCCCCTGAATTCAAATCCCATTTTCAAAACCATTTGGATTTTCTATTTGAAATCCTATTTTTGAAATTCCATTTCCCATTCTACTTTGAAATCCTATTTTCAAAGTTTATTTCAAATTCTATTTTGAAATCTAATATTCAAATTTCTACTTAAATTTCTATATTCAATCCCATGTTCAAATTCAACACTTGAATTTCTATTTCAAATCTCAATTCAAATTTCATATTTAAATTCCATTCAAATCTCTATTCAAATTTCACATTTGAATTCTTCTTTGAAATACTATATTTCAAATTCTATTTTGAAATTCTACATTGAAATCTCTATTTGAATTTCTTTATTCGAATTCCTTTGAATTCAGATTTTTTTTTATTCCTTGAATTCAAATTCTATTTTTCATTCTAATTTCGTCTATTCAAATCCTATTTGAACTTCTATTTGAATTTCTAATATTCAATCTCCTTTTTAAATTCAAATATTTAAACCCTTTTTCTAATTCTACTATTCAAATGTTATACTCAAATTCCATTTGAGTTATATATTTAAAAATTTCATTTCACATTCCATTTTGAAATTTCATTTCAAATTTCAATTTCACACTTGTATTTCTATTTTTGAATTATCAAATGAAAATTCTTTTCACTTCATTTATAACTTCGTTATAAAAGAACTATCTATAAACTTCGTTTATAAAGAAATTACTTGTTTTATTTTTCCATTTAAAATTCGAATTCTATTTAAAAATAGAATTTTCCCTTTTTAAATCCCCAATATCCTTTTAATTGGCCCAGTGATATTTAAAACAATCAAACCATTCAAATTTCAATCATTTGATTTTTAACACATCATATATGAATATATATGAAATCAAACAAACAACAAACAAATAATATATTTTTGAGGAATCCAGTTGGATTCCTCCAACCTGTTTACCTGCATCCACAGATGTTAGCACATAAATAACACCCATTCTGCTTCGTGGCAGAATATCGCGGTATAGAAGGTCATCCACTAATCATAGCGTGGGGCGTATAGGGTAATCATCCGCTATGAAACTGCGGGCATCCGCTAATGAGACTGCGGGAATCCAACCAATCAATCAACCCAATATATATATATATAGCCTAAATAACTAATATATATAAAGCAAGCAGAAAGCATCCACACAAGCAACAACAATTATTTTTAATGAAATAAAAATAATTCTAAAGGTGAGTGGGTTTTACTCACCGTGATTTATATCGTAATTTATCCCAATTTATTTCCATTTCGCAGGTGACGACAACACGAATGGCAAATTTTGTTTGCTTGAATCTGGTATCGTAAGAGATATATATTTGTGTTATAAATTTGATAAAGTTTAAATGGTCATTAACTTGTTAACTAAAAATTTATTTAATAATATAAATTACCTAAATCACCATTTTAAAACCCTTCTTCTTTCCTGCTTCACATACCAGCCTTACCTCCATCTCCAAGCAGTAGCTAAAACTCCTTTATCTTCCTTGTTTCCAATTTGAATCTGCCTACAACCAGACCTATGTATCCTGACTTCCACAGTAATCCAACTGTCCAGTCCCCCCAGACTTCTCTAGTTCGAACTCCTCAAATCCTCTACTATCGATCCCCAAATTTCCTCTCCATTCCACTGCAATACTCTAGCTCGACAGCCCCCCTTGCCATCACGAATCAACACCCAACCTCCGTACTTCCTGTGCTTCAATCCCAAAATCAGCCGCAAATCTCCCCCACTAACACTGTGTCGCGTCTCCAGGTCCTCGAGCTCCTTTCCTGAATCGCGACTAAGGCACCCAACTCGACTGGTTCGATTTCAAACCTCCCCAAAAATCATCGCACCGCGAGCAGCTCACAAGGCATGACGTCGAGCTCCAGAACCCTTGAGTTGAAATCTCGATTGCGATTTCTTTTTCTTTTTTTTTTTGTATCGAAAGAATTAGTTTTGAGTTACTGAGAAAAATGATTGGAAGAAGGGGTGGACGGTTTCGTGGGTTTCAGCAAAAATGGGAGTAACGAGGGTGAGGCTTTCAATTTATAAATGCGAACGAGGGAACACAACGTACAATTGCCATTAAATTTCTGTTTTCCTTCATATCGAAGGTAGGAGACATTAGCGTTGGCTCGAGGAAACACAGTAGGTCTGCGATGGGGAATAGAGGTCTGCGTGATTTAATACAGTAGGTCGGCCTCACAGTGTAACTTTGAATTAAATACTGATTTGATTTTATTTTGAATAACTAAAATATCTTGCGGTCCTTTAATTTAAAACCCCGTACCGCTATTTTCAACGTAGCGATTTACGTCTTCAGATTATGGTGTTATTTTAAAATTCACGGAACTGACTCTGTAATTTAATTCGACTACATAGAGGAAATAACAATTTAAATTAACGATTTAAATTAAATTCAATTTAAAATATAAATGGTTTCAAACAATTTATCGATAACTATCATTATAATTCAATATATAATTTATATTAGCCATTTGAATCTTTTTGATTCAGTTTTAAATTCTGAATCCAATTATTTATCGTTTCCATAATATGATAATTAAATATATTAGATATTTATTCATATACCGATTATTAAATTGACAAATTCAATATAAAAATCAACTTATTATCCTAATTAAATAATTTAAATAAATTTAAATACTCAATATTAACTGGCTAAAAATTCGGGACGTTACAATCGGACCCGGATCGTCCGATCAAACCGAGGCGCCTCGCAACAGCAACAACCACATAAGTCAAACTCGTCAGGGCGTGTAAAACCACTGACGCCACTTTTAGCTAGAAAGAAACGCAAGTCCTCCCTGAGGTCCGTCTCCCGTTTTTGGTCCATACCGGGTGTGATACTCGCGAAGTAAACGTTACACAAAGCTACGCCACAAAGGCCGTGCTTCGATCATCAACCACAAGACTTTGCTTTTCAACAGAAGCCTTGATCATTTGCCACTTAGGCATGCCACACAGGCAATTCACTCCATGCGTTTGATATCCATCAATATATAACCCCTGAGCTCGTACGTCTCAGAGAAGGGCGTTAAGCAAGAGAATAAATTCTCCGCCGCCAAACAGATATATATTTAATAGAAATCAATCACACGGACTAAAATTCAATGTCAGACACACAGTCCATTTACAAGTCCGTTCTGGGTCTGAACGGAACCGGAGGCACCTAGTACCCCGCATATCCATCGATCTCCAAGTACGTCTGGACGATCACTAACTGTTTCCATCTTCTTGGGTGTACAGCCCAATCAAGATCATCAGTAATCACCCAAACGACGTGAAGACCTCCGGTCTTCGACCATCGTCTTCATCTTCGACTTATCATCGTATCAGTTATTTAGAATGGGATAAACCCAGTCTTTCTGAATAACTCGCGTATATTTTAAATAAGTGTTATACAAACACAACATACGCCTCATTCCAATTCATCAGTCACTAACCGTAAATTAATCAAGAGAATAATTCCCCAAATATTAACCCCGAAGGCCGAAACCAACATCAGATCAATATCCAGAAAACCATTCTGCTTGGCTAACCGACAGTTAGTTTCTAAATTTCACATTCATAGGGAAAGGTTCCCATTAATTTTATCCAAGATAAATTCCTTGAATTTATTCTTTAATCTTCTTTTGAATTTCGATTCAACTACTCGGGATTAACGAACCTTACCGAAGTAATCATTTGTTTCAATTTCCCAATCCCAACCTATTTATCCCATGAAGTAAAACTGGTAATACTTCATATCTAACACCACAGTGTTATCGGTAAATTCAATTACCATTTCACGTTCAAATCTAATTAAAGATTTAACTATCGCCTGGAGCAAAACTGGTGATACTCCATTCTCGATTATTTCAATCTAATTAAAGATTCATTAAAACTCCACTTAGTTTTAATCGTTAACTGGGTTAAAGAATCAGTGTCATTTAAAACACGGTTCACGATAGACCCAAAATCACATTCATTAATTATCGGGTTAAAGAACGAGTGTTATTTAAAACACCGTCCACGATAAACCCAAAAATCAATATCGATTCAATTCCAATTAAATATTATTCAATTGGTACTCTTCATTAAATCAAAATAAAAAGATTTAATCTTTTCTCAACTGGGTTCAAGAACAGTGTTAGTGAAGACACCATTCACGACAAACCCAAATCACATTTGATATTCAATACAAGGCTCTGAATAGAAAATATATCGACTTATATTCAATATCAAATTCTACGATTAACAAATGTCGTATTGGAAATAACGATATAAATATATATCTTTCAAACTTCCATAACAACATCCGTATAATCACGAATTCCAACATCGAAATATTCCAATGACGATTTCGATTCAAATCCACTCCAATGCAATCATTGGAAATTCTGGTTATTTTTAAAACCCTTTTCAAATTCAATTTATTTATATAAAAATAAATAGAATTATAATTCTAGTTCAAAACTAGTTCATTTCGATAAAAATCTATTTTTATCTTTTCAAATATGGAGTTTTTCATCCCAGTTCTTTCTAAATCATTTCTTATGATTTTACACAAATTATTACTATTTTTAATAATTTTATCAAGGCCCGTACAGTCGATTTCCATCAATGGCCATCGAACTTCACTTACAGCGACCTTTTTCGAATTTGATTTGGACGTATCTCCAAATCCAACCGTTAGATTTCAAATTTCTAACATTCGCTAGAAAGCTCTTTTCGATACGAACCCAACGGTTCCGGTTTTAGGAGAATCCGACGGTCGGATCTCCCGTAATGTCCGTTTGAAATAAATGGTCGAAATTCACGAACTGCCGCGGCGCGGCGCGTTCTATTCAGGCCATTATATTATATATATAATATATATTTTGTCGATTTCTATTTAAAACGAATTATATAAATAGTTTTAAAATTCGTTTCAAAAGCAATTTCAACTTCCATTTCAATTCAAATCAAAATTGAATTCTTCTTTATAAATTCGTTTTAAAATTCATTTCTATTCAATTCAAATTTCAATTCAATTTGAATTCATTTCAATTCGCTTTCAATTCAATTTGAATTCGTTTTCAATTCATTTCGAAATCGTTTTCAATTCAATTCATTTCGAAATCGTTTTCAATTCAATTCATCTCGAAATCGTTTTCAATTCAATTCATTTCGAAATCGTTTAAAATCGATATAAATATCGTTCACGTCAAAATGGCGTCAATCTAATCAACACGGCTTCATAAATTTCTATTTTCAAATATTCTATTTCAAATATTTCTTTTTCAAAATAGTTGTTATTATCAAAATATTTCGTTCAACACATGACCAATCTCAATGGATGAGTACTGTCAACACATGAACCTTTATTTTATATTGATAAAGATGTAAATTTTATTACTAAAATATTTCGTTCAACACATGACCAATCTCAATGGATGAGTACTGTCAACACATGAACCTTTATTTTATATTGATAAAGATGTAAATTTTATTACTAAAATATTTCGTTCAACACATGACCAATCTCAATGGATGAAACTGTCAACACATGAACCTTTATTTTATATTATTCTTTATTTTTCAAATTGGAATGAGGCCCAATCAATTACCATATAAAATTAATTATATGGATTTTCATACAACACATGTATATAATAGCATTGAAAATAATCAACCATCAACCAAAGTGCACTACACTGTATAAGCATCAAATATAGATATTCAACGCTTATAACAGCCTGTCAATCAATCGATCGACATATTTAATCAATCAGGATGAGTGAACTTCAAATTTCATCCCAACACCCGTGTGGGCTTTCAAACAATCAAACACATATTTTATTTGTGCTGTTGGGCGATGTGTAAAATTTATCGTCCCAATCAATGTCCTTCAAATAGGTGTACATAAACAAACCGTCCGGTTTGTAAATGAATATTTTATTTTATTCACTTTCACTATATTCATTTTCACGTTAAAAATTATATTTTTAACGATACTACATTTTATTTTAACATATGAATTTCTATTCAGTTCATTCTTTAAATAAAATGATATTTTTATTTTTCTAACTTATTTTAGAAAATTTCGGCGACATAACGGCATGATACTAGAAACGGGACAAGGCCTAGCCTTATCCCCGGTCTAGTGAAGGCCCACGCCATTCACACATCAATCAATCCAATTTCATTTCATCAAACAAACAAATTTCAATCAAATACTCTAACAAATTTTTGCAATCAAACAAACAAGTCCATGGTCTGTGGACGATTGTGTCGGGTGCTACTAAGCACCGTCTGCATCCTAGTATATATATAACTAGAAAATGAAATTGAAAGGTGAGAAATTCTCACCGATAGCTATCCAATACCACGACTCTTCATTTATAGAAATCTTCGTCGTTCTGCCTCTTTGTCAACTTCGTTGCCCGTATTCACTACATATGTAAAAATCACATTTTTACTTCGATGTTCAATATATAAAAATCACATTTTTACTTTGCTATTCAGTATATAAAAATCGAATTTTTACTTCGCTCTCCAATATATAAAAAATCTAATTTTTACTTCGCTCTCCAATATATAAAAAATCTAATTTTTATAGTCGCCTCATACGGATAAAAATTCTATTTTTACAAACAATGAAAATTCTATTTTCTACATCTCAATGATTTTTATTCTACCATGATTTTTATTTTAGGAAAGATCATATTTTTAATCAAAGAAAGATCTAGTTTTTAAAGAAAGAAAATAATTTTTTTCTACATAAAAATCATATCTTTATCTTCACTATCTTATAAAAAATCACATTTTTATATCTATAAAAATCGAATATCTTTCCCACTAAAAATCTAGTCTTTTCCTATCATATGAATCTAACCTTCCGTATAATCTAAGTCTAACTTTGATAAAAAAAAAAATCTTTCTTTTCTATAGTAAAGATCTAAACTTTTATAAATAAAATAAAAATCGGTTTTATATAAAAATAAATTTAAAACTTATCAAAACTCACCTTCAATTCGCTTTTGTGCTGAGGGGAGTGCTGCTCATCGCGGACAGGGGGGGGGGTGTGTTCACTGTCGTCGCCGGTGGTTGGGGGGGAGTAGCGTCGGTCGTGGGGGGGGGGGGCTACTGGGGTGGCGGCTGCTTTGGGTTCGCGGGGCTAGGGTTCGAGGGGGGTGTAACGGGTCACGATTTGGGCTTAGTGGGAGGGAGGGTGTCGGCCGAGAGGAGGGGGTTTGCGAGGTTGCGATGGGGGCGAGGGTGGCTGGTCGGCGTGCGATCGACGATGGTGAGGGAGGAGGGTGGGCGGCGGGTTCTGCTCGTGGTTTTTTTTTTTTCGATTTTCAGAATGAACGTGGGGGGGGGGGGGGGGGCATAACGAAATAAAGGGGGAGAAGGGATATTTTTTTATTTTATTTTATTTTATATTATTTAATTTTTAAAAGTTGACTTTTACATACGACCTCTAAACGAGGCCCGCCGCCTGTCGTCCATAGCGTTTCACCCCCATTCCGAACACAATGGGACATGTATCGTAGGCTGATTCGATCGTTACCATTAGTTTCCTTTGAATTTACATTTAAATCACTATATTGAATTTTAACTGTACTTTTCAAATTATCGGGGTCACATACTAACTCTAAAAATTCCAGATAAATATTTTCTAGCTTCGTATTGACGATACGGTCCTAACAAAACTAGTTTCGCCGAATTCTGAGACCGTTGGAAAAATGGCCATTTTCCAGTCGATTAAAATCAACTGAAACTGGTCAAACACGTTTTCTTTTGCCACGCTCACATATTGATTCGAAAAATTATGAAATTTGGAATCTAGCAATAACTTGATACTGCGGATCCAACAAAACTGGTTTCGTCGAAATCTGAGGTCAATTGCAAAATTCCCATTTTTAAGGGCCTGAATTCCATAGCGACTATTCAGAATTTTCAACTGGACATATCTTTTGATTCCCGCTATGAAATCTTGATTTTTCGGATTCGTTGGAAAGATATCATCAATTAGATCTTAATGTTTTTGGTTTCACTAAAATCCGGATTGTTTTGCACCCGGTACATTCAATTGAAGTTTAAAATCGAATTATCGAACTACCGCGCCATTTTCAATTCCATTTATAATTATATATAAATATTTATATTCTAACGACGACGCGTATAACATATACGCTCGAATTATATTCTAAATGAATTTTTCGTCGATATTATTTAAAATAATCTATTTTAAATAATCAAAATTCGCTAAAATTGCCAAAATAAAATTTTTAAACTGGCCCAGATTTTCGGGTTGTTACAATCTCCCCCACTTAAAACTTTTCGTCCCCGAAAAGGAACAAAGTCGAAAGTGGTTTGATTAATCAACTCTACGTTCGATCTGGCTTTCGTTCTCCAACTTTTCAGTTTCTGAGAATTTTCAAATTTTCAAAAATTTGGCTAACACCCTAAATTTTCGAAAAATTTCGCCATAACCTCCCCTGCAATGGGAGCATCGGGGAATTTCAAATAGCTCCCCCGGTCCTTCAGATCTCAAAAAGAAGAAGAAAAAGCCAAGCGGCTAGCCAATAGGCTCATAAAATCATCATCACCCAAACGTAACAGTAAATTATGTAGTAAACATGTACCTATTTGTCGGGCAAACAAATTTTATTCTCTGCTCTAGCCTCCTTGCTATGACCTGTTCAATGTAAGTACATGTATATGCAAGCAAATGCGACCAAATCTCAATACAATTCAATATTTGGTTCAATTAGGCAAAATGGTTAAAATTTAGCAAACAAATAAACAAACAACACAAACATCAATCAATTAGTGAATTAACGTTTCAAATTCATAATTTTGATATATATACTGAAAATCTTGTTTTTGATGCCAATTCACAACAAAGTGTTCTAGCTATATAAGATTTGGTTCTCACACCAGTCAATAGGAAATATATAGAAAATCACACCTTCGAAACTCGAACACACACTACTGATGCTATATAGTCATCAGTAAAATCATCTTCGGGCGACTAGAGTGTGATGCTATATCTATCCAATATATTAAAACTTTGAATATACGTTTGCAAGGCGTATATGCAAATTCTTTATATACCGAATTGTCCAAATCAATATAAACTAAATAATCAAATACGAATAATTGATTTTAAATTTTCAAAACAAAATTGGTTTTCATTTTTCAAATATACTCTTCACACTCGTCCTAGGATACTACTGATCCTATCTCTAACGAGTCATTCCCATTGGATATTACTAATCCAATATCTGATGAATTCTTTCGTATGGTTCTAATGTGTCTTGTTCTCGAGCTCTGTAAACCAAAGCTCTGATACCAACTGTGAAAACCCGTAACTTCCCCGTAAAGGAAAGCGACGGATAGTTCGAGAACAAGCCACAACAGAATGCATATAGAAGAACATTTCATTGTATATTACAACAATGCATCAGATTACAAGAATATACAGGGTACGAATAAATATTACACAGAAATATCAGAGATTTAAATTACATTTAAATACATAGCAGCGGAAAATAATACAATACACAACTAGAAGTAGATATACGGATACAAAGCTTTCCGGATATCGTTCCAGCTGTAAACCAGGATCCTGTGAATATAAATCTGCAAAACCAAAACTACTAGCTGCCCGTGTCAAAATAGGGGCACCCAGAGTTTAGGTTAAAACAATAAACTCCAGGTCAGTCATGTGACTGGTGTGAGAACTAAAACAGTTATTAATATTTATTTTAAATCATTAGGTAAATCAAGGGACCACGCCGTATAACACGGAACGGGTTTCCTCCCAAGAATACCAGTGCATAAAACAAACAGCGCAATGCTAAATAAAGAAAAATGAAGCTGTTATAAGACCCAGGTCCCATCACACAATGCAACGCAGCCGAGGATAGGGTTTTCCCTTATAACAGCCAAAGAATGCTTGATACGGTTAAAACAAATCGTTTGATACTATTATAAGTGCATAATGTATAAAACAACTTCAAATCATAAGTATGAATCATAGGCGGCATGAGCGCCCCATCCCACTATGTCACCATATATAGGTTTACAAATAAAACCGCAAAGTCACGTATTTGGAAATTGGATTTCCGTCTATGAACCGAGGCCAGGGATCGTCCTCTACCGATTCGAGACAATCTAGCCTACCATGTCTCAGGAACAGCCGCAACTGCCCCCTGGATCGTCAGGGCCGGTCCACCGATGTGGATTATTATGCCTGAACAATACGTCTCCCCGCCCTTTGGGGCGCAAACGAGCCAACGAATGACTCCATCGGACCCGGATCGTCCGATCAAACCGAGGCGCCTCGCAACAGCAACAACCACATAAGTCAAACTCGTTAGGGCGTGTAAAACCACTGACGCCACTTTTAGCTAGAAAGAAACGCAAGTCCTCCCTGAGGTCCGTCTCCCGTTTTTGGTCCATACCGGGTGTGATACTCGCGAAGTAAACGTTACACAAAGCTACGCCACAAAGGCCGTGCTTCGATCATCAACCACAAGACTTTGCTTTTCAACAGAAGCCTTGATCATTTGCCACTTAGGCATGCCACACAGGCAATTCACTCCATGCGTTTGATATCCATCAATATATAACCCCTGAGCTCGTACGTCTCAGAGAAGGGCGTTAAGCAAGAGAATAAATTCTCCGCCGCCAAACAGATATATATTTAATAGAAATCAATCACACGGACTAAAATCCAATGTCAGACACACAGTCCATTTACAAGTCCGTTCTGGGTCTGAACGAAACCGGAGGCACCTAGTACCCCGTATGTCCATCGATCTCCAAGTACGTCTGGACGATCACTAACCGTTTCCATCTTCTTGGGTGTACAGCCCAATCAAGATCATCAGTAATCACCCAAACGACGTGAAGACCTCCGGTCTTCGACCATCGTCTTCATCTTCGACTTATCGTCGTATCAGTTATTCAGAATGGGATAAACCCGGTCTTTCCGAATAACTCGCGTATATTTTAAATAAGTGTTATACAAACACAACATACGCCTCATTCCAATTCATCAGTCACTAACCGTAAATTAATCAAGAGAATAATTCCCCAAATATTAACCCCGAAGGCCGAAACCAACATCAGATCAATATCCAGAAAACCATTCTGCTTGGCTAACCGACAGTTAGTTTCTAAATTTCACATTCATAGGGAAAGGTTCCCATTAATTTTATCCAAGATAAATTCCTTGAATTTATTCTTTAATCTTCTTTTGAATTTCGATTCAACAAGTCGGGATTAACGAACCTTACCGAAGTAATCATTTGTTTCAATTTCCCAATCCCAACCTATTTATCCCATGAAGTAAAACTGGTAATACTTCATATCTAACACCACAGTGTTATCGGTAAATTCAATTACCATTTCACGTTCAAATCTAATTAAAGATTTAACTATCGCCTGGAGCAAAACTGGTGATACTCCATTCTCGATTATTTCAATCTAATTAAAGATTCATTAAAACTCCACTTAGTTTTAATCGTTAACTGGGTTAAAGAATCAGTGTCATTTAAATCACGGTTCACGATAGACCCAAAATCACATTCATTAATTATCGGGTTAAAGAACGAGTGTTATTTAAAACACCGTCCACGATAAACCCAAAAATCAATATCGATTCAATTCCAATTAAATATTATTCAATTGGTACTCTTCATTAAATCTAAATAAAAAGATTTAATCTTTTCTCAACTGGGTTCAAGAACAGTGTTAGTGAAGACACCATTCACGACAAACCCAAATCACATTTGATATTCAATACAAGGCTCTGAATAGAAAATATATCGGCTTATATTCAATATCAAATTCTACGATTAACAAATGTCGTATTGGAAATAACGATATAAATATATATCTTTCAAACTTCCATAACAACATCCGTATAATCACGAATTCCAACATCGAAATATTCCAATGACAATTTCGATTCAAATCCACTCCAATGCAATCATTGGAAATTCTGGTTATTTTTGAAACCCTTTTCAAATTCAATTTATTTATTTAAAAATAAATAGAATTATAATTCTAGTTCAAAACTAGTTCATTTCGATAAAAATCTATTTTTATCTTTTCAAATATGGAGTTTTTCATACCAATTCTTTCTAAATCATTTCTTATGATTTTACACAAATTATTACTATTTTTAATAATTTTATCAAGGCCCGTACAGTCGATTTCCATCAATGGCCATCGAACTGCACTTACAGCGACCTTTTTCGAATTTGATTTGGACGTATCTCCAAATCCAACCGTTAGATTTCAAATTTCTAACATTCTCTAGAAAGCTCTTTTCGATACGAACCCAACGGTTCTGGTTTTAGGAGAATCCGACGGTCGGATCTCCGGTAATGTCCGTTTGAAATAAATGGTCGAAATTCACGAACTGCCGCGGCGCGGCGCGTTCTATTCAGGCCATTATATTATATATATAATATATATTTCGTCGATTTCTATTTAAAACGAATTATATAAATAGTTTTAAAATTCGTTTCAAAAGCAATTTCAACTTCCATTTCAATTCAAATCAAAATTGAATTCTTCTTTATAAATTCGTTTTAAAATTCATTTCTATTCAATTCAAATTTCAATTCAATTTGAATTCATTTCAATTCGCTTTCAATTCAATTTGAATTCGTTTTCAATTCATTTCGAAATCGTTTTCAATTCAATTCATTTCGAAATCGTTTTCAATTCAATTCATTTCGAAATCGTTTTCAATTCAATTCATTTCGAAATCGTTTAAAATCGATATAAATATCGTTCACGTCAAAATGGCGTCAATCTAATCAACACGGCTTCATAAATTTCTATTTTCAAATATTCTATTTCAAATATTTCTTTTTCAAAATAGTTGTTATTATCAAAATATTTCGTTCAACACATGACCAATCTCAATGGATGAGTACTGTCAACACATGAACCTTTATTTTATATTGATAAAGATGTAAATTTTATTACTAAAATATTTCGTTCAACACATGACCAATCTCAATGGATGAGTACTGTCAACACATGAACCTTTATTTTATATTGATAAAGATGTAAATTTTATTACTAAAATATTTCGTTCAACACATGACCAATCTCAATGGATGAAACTGTCAACACATGAACCTTTATTTTATATTATTCTTTATTTTTCAAATTGGAATGAGGCCCAATCAATTACCATAAAAAATTAATTATATGGATTTTCATACAACACATGTATATAATAGCATTGAAAATAATCAACCATCAACCAAAGTGAACTACACTGTATAAGCATCAAATATAGATATTCAACGCTTATAACAGCCTGTCAATCAATCGATCGACATATTTAATCAATCAGGATGAGTGAACTTCAAATTTCATCCCAACACCCGTGTGGGGTTTCAAACAATCAAACACATATTTTATTTGTGCTGTTGGGCGATGTGTAAAATTTATCGTCCCAATCAATGTCCTTCAAATAGGTGTACATAAACAAACCGTCCGATTTGTAAATGAATATTTTATTTTATTCACTTTCACTATATTCATTTTCACGTTAAAAATTATATTTTTAACGATACTACATTTTATTTTAACATATGAATTTCTATTCAGTTCATTCTTTAAATAAAATGAAATTTTTATTTTTCTAACTTATTTTAGAAAATTTCGGCGACATAACGGCACGATACTAGAAACGGGACAAGGCCTAGCCTTATCCCCGGTCTAGTGAAGGCCCACGCCATTCACACATCAATCAATCCAATTTCATTTCATCAAACAAACAAATTTCAATCAAATACTCTAACAAATTTTTGCAATCAAACAAACAAGTCCATGGTCTGTAGACGATTGTGTCGGGTGCTACTAAGCACCGTCTGCATCCTAGTATATATATATATATAACTAGAAAATGAAATTGAAAGGTGAGAAATTCTCACCGATAGCTATCCAATACCACGACTCTTCATTTATAGAAATCTTCGTCGTTCTGCCTCTTTGTTAACTTCGTTGCCCGTATTCACTACATATGTAAAAATCACATTTTTACTTCAATGTTCAATATATAAAAATCACATTTTGACTTTGCTATTCAATATATAAAAATCGAATTTTTACTTCGCTCTCCAATATATAAAAAATCTAAATTTTACTTCGCTCTCCAATATATAAAAAATCTAATTTTTATAGTCGCCTCATACGGATAAAAATTCTATTTTTACAAACAATGAAAATTCTATTTTCTACATCTCAATGATTTTTATTCTACCATGATTTTTATTTTAGGAAAGATCATATTTTTAATCAAAGAAAGATCTAGTTTTTAAAGAAAGATAATAATTTTTTTCAACATAAAAATCATATCTTTATCTTCACTATCTTATAAAAAATCACATTTTTATATCTATAAAAATCGAATATCTTTCCCACTAAAAATCTAGTCTTTTCCTATCATATGAATCTAACCTTCCGTATAATCTAAGTCTAACTTTGATAAAAAAAAATTCTTTCTTTTCTATAGTAAAGATCTAAACTTTTATAAATAAAATAAAAATCAGTTTTATATAAAAATAAATTTAAAACTTATCAAAACTCACCTTCAATTCGCTTTTGTGCTGAGGGGAGTGCTGCTCATCGCGGACAGGGGGGGGGGGTTTGTTCACTGTCGTCGCCGGTGTTTGGGGGGGGGAGTAGCGTCGGTCGTGGGGGGGCCTACTGGGGTGGCGGCTGCTTTGGGTTCGCGGGGCTAGGGTTCGAGGGGGGTGTAACGGGTCACGATTTGGGCTTAGTGGGAGGGAGGGTGTCGGCCGAGAGGAGGGGGTTTGCGAGGTTGCGATGGGGGCGAGGGTGGCTGGTCGGCGTGCGATCGACGATGGTGAGGGAGGAGGGTGGGCGGCGGGTTCTGCTCGTGGTTTTTTTTTTTTCGATTTTCAGAATGAACGTGGGGGGGGGGGGGGGCATAACGAAATAAAGGGGGAGAAGGGATATTTTTTTATTTTATTTTATTTTATATTATTTAATTTTTAAAAGTTGACTTTTACATACGACCTCTAAACGAGGCCCGCCGCCTGTCGTCCATAGCGTTTCACCCCCATTCCGAACACAATGGGACATGTATCGTAGGCTGGTTCGATCGTTACCATTAGTTTCCTTTGAATTTACATTTAAATCACTATATTGAATTTTAAACGTACTTTTCAAATTACCGGGGTCACATACTAACTCTAAAAATTCCAGATAAATATTTTCTAGCTTCGTATTGACGATACGGTCCTAACAAAACTAGTTTCGCCGAATTCTGAGACCGTTGGAAAAATGGCCATTTTCCAGTCGATTAAAATCAACTGAAACTGGTCAAACACGTTTTCTTTTGCCACACTCACATATTGATTCGAAAAATTATGAAATTTGGAATCTAGCAATAACTTGACACTGCGGATCCAACAAAACTGGTTTCGTCGAAATCTGAGGTCATTTGCAAAATTCCCATTTTTAAGGGCCTGAATTCCATAGCGACTATTCAGAATTTTCAACTGGACATATCTTTTGATTCCCGCTATGAAATCTTGATTTTTCGGATTCGTTGGAAAGATATCATCAATTAGATCTTAATGTTTTTGGTTTCACTAAAATCCGGATTGTTTTGCACCCGGTACATTCAATTGAAGTTTGAAATCGAATTATCAAACTACCGCGCCATTTTCAATTCCATTTATAATTATATATAAATATTTATATTCTAACGACGACGCGTATAACATATACGCTCGAATTATATTCTAAATGAATTTTTCGTCAATATTATTTAAAATAATCTATTTTAAATAATCAAAATTCGCTAAAATTGCCAAAATAAAAATTTTAAACTGGCCCAGATTTTCGGGTTGTTACAATATTCTGGCAAGAAGAGGTAAAGTTCCTCGGTCATGTAGTATCAAAGAAAGGAATTTCAGTAGATTCAGGAAAAATCACAGCCATTCGAGATTGGAAGCAACCTAGCACGCCTACTGAAGTAAGAAGTTTTCTAGGATTGGCTGGCTATTATCGGAAATTTGTTTAGGATTTTCGAAACTGTCTAGTCCATTAACGAAACTTACCAAGATGCATACAATGTTTAATTGGACGCCTGAATTTGAGGCAGCTTTCCAAGAACTGAAATTAAGGTTGACTACTACTCCAGTGTTGTAACAACCCGGAAATCTGGGCCAGTTTAAAATTTTTATTTTGGCAATTTTAGCGAATTTTGATTATTTAAAATGAATTATTTTAAATAAAAACGACGAGAAATTTATTTTGAATATAATTCGAACGTATATATTATACGCGTCGTCGTTAGAATATAAATATTTATATATATAATTATAAATAGAATTGAAAATGGCGCGGTAGTTCGATAATTCGATTTCAAACTTCAAATGAATGTACCGGGTGCAAAACAATCCGGATTTTAGTGAAACCAAAAATAATAGGATCTAATTGAGAATATCTTTCCAACGAATCCGAAAAATCAAAATTTCATAGCGGGAATCAAAAGATATGTCCAGTTGAAAATTCTGAATAGTCGCTATAGAATTCAGGCCCTTAAAAATGGAAATTTTGCAAGCGACCTCGGATTTCGACGAAGCCAGTTTTGTTGGATCCGCAGTGTCAAGTTATTGCTCGGTTTCAAATTTCATAATTTTTCGATTCAATATGTGAGCGTGGCAAAGGAAAACGCATTTGACCAGTTTAGTTGATTTTAATCGACTGGAAAATGGCCATTTTTCAAACAGTCTCAGAATTCGACGAAACTAGTTTTGTAAGGACCGTATAGTCAATACGAAGCCATAAAATATTTTTCGGGAATTTTTCGAGTTCGTATGTGACCCCGGTAAATTGAAACGTGCGTTCAAATTCAATATATAAAGATTTATATTTTAAATTCAATGGAAACTGATCGTAATAGCCGAACTGGCTCATGATACGTATCCCATTGTGTTCGGAATGGGGGTAATTAGCTAGGGGCGACAGTCGTTGGGTTCGAAACAGAGTTCGAATAAAAAGTCAACTCTAGGAGGATTAAAATAAATAAATATAAGTTAACACCCCCACTCACCTTTCTCTCTCTCCCTCGTTATTCTCTCCCACCGTTCGATTTACAGAAGAAAAAAAAGAAAAAAAACCGACGATCTCGATCTCATCGCCGGCCCCTCCCACGTCGTCGCCCTCCTCCTTGGCACCTCCACGGCCACACCGCACCCCCCACCAGACTCCAGCGACGACGGAAACCCCCCCATCTCCGATTCGAAGCTCCACCGCGCCCTAAAATCCACCAAAACCCTAGTCGCCCTAAAAACCCACCGCACCCCCCTGAGCCACCTTCGTCCGCCTTCCCTTCCTCTCGAGTCCCACCGTGAAGCCCCCTGACCGCTGAGGTGCGCTGGCCTCCCTCCTCTCGACGAGAACGCCCCCCCTTCTTCAAACAAAGACTGTAAGTCTTTAATTATATTTTATTTAGAGATTTATTTTAGTTTATTCAAAGTATTTATAATTAAAGGTAGAAAAGGCGATATATTTAATAAGAAAGGTATGATCTTTGTTTTCATAAAAATATAATATTGATTATAATAAAAGGTTAAAAATATATTTTTTACATGTTGTGAAGATTAAAAATATGATTTTTATATTTTTAAAGTATTAAAAATATGATTTTTATATTTTTAAAGTATTAAAAATATGATTTTTATATTTTTAAAGTATTAAAAATATAATCTTTACTATATAGAAGATGTAAGAATATGATTTTTGTTTATGAAGAGAATTAAAAATATAATTTTTACATGTTGTGAAGATTAAAAATATGATTTTTATATTTTTAAAGTATTAAAAATATGATTTTTATATTTTTAAAGTATTAAAAATATAATCTTTACTATATAGAAGATGTAAGAATATGATTTTTGTTTATGAAGAGAATTAAAAATATAATTTTTACATGATAGGAATATTAGCAATGTCATATTTATTTGTTAGAAAAAGGCGAAATCTTTATTTTAGAAAAGGTGAAAGATCTATTTTTGAAAAGGCGGAAACTTTATATAGAGAATAGCGTGATATAATAGAATTTTTATCCATATAGCGTCGAAGTAAAAATTCGATTTTTATATATTGAATAGCATAGTAAAAATTCGATTTTTATATATAGAACAACAAAGTAAAAATTCGATTTTTACATATGTAGTGGCTACAGCAAGGAAGATGACAAAAATGCGATAGCAACGAAGATTTCTATAAAAGAAGAGTCAAGATGATTGGATAGCTATCTGTGAGAACTTCTCACCTTTCAATTTAATTTTTCTAGTTATATATATATACTAGGATGCAGACGGTGTTTAGTAGCACCCGACACCCGTCATCCACAGACCATGGATGGCTTGTTTGTTAAATTGTTTGGTTATGTAGTTGGTTAGATTATTTGGTTTGAATTGAATTGATTGGTGAAATGAAATTGATTTGATTGATGTGTGAATGGCGTGGGCCTTCACTAGACCGGGGATAAGGCTAGGCCTCGTCCCGTTTCTAGTATCGTGCCGTTATGCCGCCGAAATTTTCTAAAATATGTTAGAAAAATAAAAATATCATTTTATTGAATAAATGAACCGAATAGAATATTCATAGTTTGAATAAAATATTTTGGTCATTAAAAATATAATTTTTAACGTGAATGTGAATAAATAAATATTCATTTACAAACCTGACGGTTTTTTTATGTACACCTATTTGAAGGACATTGATTGGGACGATAAATTTTACACATCGCCCAACTGCACAAATAAAATCCGAGTTTGTTGATTTGAAACCCCACACGGGTGTTGGGATGAAATTTGAAGTTCACTCATCCTGATTGATTAAATATGTCGATCGATTGATTGACGGGCTGTTATAAGCGTTAGATATCTATATTTGATGCTTATACAGTGTAGTGCACTTTGGTTGATGGTTGATTATTTTTCAATGCTATTATATACATGTGTTGTATGGAATCCATATAATTAACTTTATATGGTAATTGATTGGGCCTCATTCCAATTTGAAAAATAAAGAATAATATAAAATAAAGGTTCATGTGTTGACAATACTCACCCGTTGAGATTAGTCATGTGTTGAACGAAATATTTTAATAATAAAATTTGCATCTTTATCAATATAAAATAAAGGTTCATGTGTTGACAGTACTCACCCGTTGAGATTAGTCATGTGTTGAACGAAATATTTTAATAATAAAATTTGCATCTTTATCAATATAAAATAAAGGTTCATGTGTTGACAGTACTCACCCGTTGAGATTAGTCATGTGTTGAACGAATTATATTTGAAATAGAAATATTTGAAATAGAATATTTGAAAATAGGAATATATGAAGCCGTGTTGATTAGATTGACGCCATTTTGACGTGAACGATATTTATATCGATTTTATTCATTCTATAATGAATATCGAAAATGATTTCAAAAATCTGATATATCGAAATGAATAGAAATGAATTCGAATTGAAAATGAATAGAAATGAATTCGAATTGAAATTGAATATAAATGAATTCGAATTGAAATTGAATTGAATGTAAAACGAATTCGAATTGAATGTAAAACGAATTCGAATTGAATTGAATATAAAACGAATTCGAAGGGAATTGAATTTAAAACGGATTCGTATTGAATTGAATTGAAAAGAAAATGAATTCAAATCGAATTAAAATCGAAATTGAATTGAAATCAATTTGAAATAAATTTAAACCGAATTTATATTGGAATATTCAATTTTGATTTGAAATTGAATATGAAGTTGAAACCGTTTTGAAAATGAATTGAAAACGATTTATAAAGCACGTTTTGAATTGAAATCGACGAAGTATATATTATATATATAATATAATGGCCTGAATAGAACGCGCCGCGGCAGTTCGCGAATTTCGACCATTGACTTCGAACGGATATTGCGGGAGATCCAACCGTCGGATTCTCCTAAAACCGGAACCGTTGGGTTCGTATCGAAAAGAGCTTTCTAACGAATATTAGAAATTTGAAATCTAACGGTTGGATTTGGAATTATGTCCAAATCAAATTTGAAAAAGGTCGTTGTAAGTGCAGTTCGATGGCCGTTGATGGAAATCGACTGTACGGGCCTTGGTAAAATTATTAAAAATAGTAATAATTTATGTAAAATAATAAGAAGTGATTTGTGAAGAATTGGGATGAAAGAACCCCATATTTGAAAAGATAAAAATAGATTTTTTATCGAAATGAACTAGTTTTGAACTAGAATTATAATTCTATTTATTTTTAAAATAAATAGACTGGATTAGAAATGGTTTTGAAAATAACCAGAATTTCCAATAATTATATTGGAATGGATTTGAATCGAAATTGTCTTTGGATTATTTCGATGTTGGATTTCGTGATGATACAGATATTGTTATGGGAATTTGAACGATATATATATATATCGTTATTTCCAATAGAATATTTATTAGTCGTAGAATTTGATATTGAATATAAGCCGGTATATTTTCTATTCAGAGCCTTGTGTTTAATATCAAATGTGATTTGGGTTTGTCGTGAATGGTGTCTTCATTAACATTGTTCTTGAACCCAGTTGAGAAAAGATTAAATCTTTTTATTTAGATTTAATAAAGTGTACCAATTAAATGATATTTAATTGGAATTGAATTGATATTGATTTTTGGGTTTATCGTGGACAGTGTTTTAAATAACACTCGTTCTTTAACCCGATAATTAATGGAATGTGATTTGGGTTTATCGTGAACCGTGTTTTAAATGACACTGATTCTTTAACCCAGTTAACGATTAAAACTAAGTGGAGTTTTAATGAATCTTTAATTAGATTGAAATGATCGAAAATGGAGTATCACCAGTTTTGCTCCAGGCGATAGTTAAATCTTTAATTAGATTTGAACGCGAAATGGTAATTGAATTTACCGATAACACCGTGGTGTTAGATATGAAGTATTACCAGTTTTACTTCATGGGATGAATAGGTTGGGATTGGGAAATTAAAATAAATGATTACTTCGGTAAGGTTCGTTAATCCCGACTAGTTGAATCGAAATTCAAAAGAAGATTAGAGAATAAATTTTAATGGTTTATCTTTGATAAAATTAATGGGAACCTTTCCCTATGAATGTGAAATTTAGAAACTAACT
Source organism: Allium sativum (assembly GCA_030737875.1). Lineage (NCBI taxonomy): Eukaryota > Viridiplantae > Streptophyta > Magnoliopsida > Asparagales > Amaryllidaceae > Allium > Allium sativum. The sequence goes on along the minus strand of CM060920.1, from coordinate 487,346,153 downwards.
GTCGGTTAGCTAAGAAGAACGATTTTCTGGATATTGATCTGATTTTGGTTTCGGCCTTCGGGGTTAATATTTGGGGAATTATTCTCTTGATTAATTTACGGTTAGTGACTGATAAATTGGAATGAGGCGTGTGTTGTGTTTGTGTAACATTTATTTAAAATATACGCGAGTTATTCGGAAAGGCCGGGTTTATCCCATTCTGAATAACTGATACGACGATAAGTCGAAGACGAAGACAGTGGTCGAAGACCGGAGGTCTTCACGTCGTTTGGGTGATTACTGATGATCTTGATTGGGCTGTACACCCAAGAAGATGGAAACAGTTGGTGATCGTCCAGACGTACTTGGAGATCGATGGATATGCGGGGTACTAGGTGCCTCCGGTTACGTTCAGCCCCAGAACGGACTTGTAAATGGACTGTGTGTCTGACATTGGATTTTAGTCCGTGTGATTGATCTTTATTAAATATATATCGGTTTGGCGGCGGAGAATTTAATCTCTTGCTTAACGCCCTTCTCTGAGACGTATGAGCTCAGGGGTTATATATTGATGGATATCAATCGCATGGAGTGAATTGCCTGTGTGGCAAATGATCAAGGCTTCTGTTGAAAAGCAAAGTCTTGTGGTTAATGATCGAAGCATGGCCTTTGTGACACAGCTTTGTGTAACGTTTACTTCGCGAGTTTCACACCCGGTATGAACCAAAAACGGGAGACGGACCTCAGGGAGGGCATGCATTTCTTTCTAGTTAGAAGTGGCGTCAGTGGTTTTACACGCCCTGACGAGTTTGACTTATGTGGTTGTTGCTGTTGCGAGGCGCCTCGGTTATATCGGTTTCGGCCGATGCTTCTGGTCGGCTGACGGGCCAGGCTTACACCCCATAGGGTGGGGAAACGTAGTGTTCAGGCATAATAATCCACATCGGTGGACCAGCCCTGACGATCTAAAGGGTTGATGCATTCTGATCCTGTGGCTCGGGCTAGAGAGTCACAAATCGATAGAGGATCTTGGCCCTAGCCTCGGTTCATACCATAAATGATAACCCAACTTCCAATACGACATTGCGGTTTTGATTGTAAACCTATATATGGCGACATAGTGGCATGGGACGCTCATGCCGCCTATGATTGATACTTATGATTTGAAGTTGTTTTATACACTATGCACTTATAATAGTATCAAATGATTTGTTTTAAACGTATCAAGCATTCTTTGGCTGTTATAAGGGAAAACCCTATCCCCCGGCTTGCATTGCATTGTGTGATAGGACCTGGGTCTTATAACAGCTTCATTTTTCTTTATTTAGCATTGCGCTATTTGTTTTATGCACTGGTATTCTTGGGAGGAAACCCGTTCCGTGTTATACGGCGTGGTCCCTTGATTTACCTAACTTTAAAAATAAAGATCAATAACTGTTTTCGTTCTCACACCAGTCACATGACTGACCTGGAGTTTATTGTTTTGACCTAAACTCTGGGTGCCCTTATTTTGACACGGGCAGCTAGTAGTTTTGGTTTTGCAGATTTATATTCACAGGATCCTGGTTTACAGCTGGAACGATATCCGGAAAGCTTTGTATCCGTATATCTACTTCTAGTTGTGTATTGTATTATTTTCCGCTGCGATGTATTTAAATGTAATTTAAATCTCTGATATTTCTGTGTAATATTTATTCATACTCTGTATATTCTTGTAATCTGATGCGTTGTTGTAATATACAGTGAAATGTTCTTTTATATGCGTTCTGTTGTGGCTTGTTCTCGAACTATCCGCCGCTTTCCTTTACGGGGAAGTTACGGGTTTTTACATTTGGTATCAGAGCTTTGGTTTACAGAGCTCGAGAACAAGACACATTAGAATCTTACGAAAGAATTCATCAGATATTGGATTAGTAATATCCAATTAGAATGACTCGTTAGAGATAGGATCAGTAGTATCCTAGAACGAGTGTGGAGAGTATATTTTTCAAATGAAAACAATTCTGTTTTGAAATTTAGATCGTTTTACACGTATTTGAATAATTTATTTATATTGATTTTGGACAATTCAGTATATAAAGAATTTGCATATATGCCTTGCAAACATTATTCAAAGTTTTAATATATTGGATAGATATAGCATCACACTCTAGTCGCCCGAAGATGATATTGATGATAGCGATCGCATCATCAACATTTATGTTCGAGTTTCGAAGGTGTGATTTTCTATATATTTCCATTAGACTGGTGTGAGAACCAAAACTAATATCGCTAGAATACATTGTTGTGATTTGGCATCAAAACATGATTTTGTATATGTATCAAAATTATGAATTTGAAACGCTAATTCACTAATTGATTGATGTTTGTGTTGCTTGTTTAGTTGTTTGATAAATTTTGAACCACTACGCCTAATTGTATCAAATATTGAATTGTATTGAGAAATTGGTCGCATTTGCTTGCATATACATAAACTTACAATGAACAGGTCATAGCAAGGAGGCTAGAGCAGAGAATAAAATTTGTTTACCCGACAAATAGGTACATGTTTACTACATAATTTACTGTTTTGTTTGGGTGATGATGATTTTATGAGCCTATTGGCTAGCCGCTTGGCTTTTTCTTTTTCTTTTTGAGATCAGAAGGCCTATATGGCAATTTCGGGATTTTCCCGTGGCTCCCGGTGCAGGGGAGGTTATGGCGAAATTTTTCGAAAATTTAGGGTGTTAGGCAAATTTTTGAAGGATTTGAAAATTCTCAGAAACTGAAAAGTTGGAGAATGGAAGCCGGATCGAACGTAGAGTTGATTAATAAAACCACTTTCGACTTTGTTCCTTTTCGGGGATGAAAAGTTTTAAGTGGGGGAGATTGTAATAACCCGGAAATCTGGGCCAGTTTAAAATTTTTATTTTGGCAATTTTAGCGAATTTTGATTATTTAAAATGAATTATTTTAAATAAAAACGACGAGAAATTTATTTTGAATATAATTCGAACGTATATATTATACGCGTCGTCGTTAGAATATAAATATTTATATATATAATTATAAATAGAATTGAAAATGGCGCGGTAGTTCGATAATTCGATTTCAAACTTCAAATGAATGTACCGGGTGCAAAACAATCCGGATTTTAGTGAAACCAAAAATAATAGGATCTAATTGAGAATATCTTTCCAACGAATCCGAAAAATCAAAATTTCATAGCGGGAATCAAAAGATATGTCCAGTTGAAAATTCTGAATAGTCCCTATAGAATTCAGGCCCTTAAAAATGGAAATTTTGCAAGCGACCTCGGATTTCGACGAAGCCAGTTTTGTTGGATCCGCAGTGTCAAGTTATTGCTAGGTTTCAAATTTCATAATTTTTCGATTCAATATGTGAGCGTGGCAAAGGAAAACGCATTTGACCAGTTTCAGTTGATTTTAATCGACTGGAAAATGGCCATTTTTCAAACAGTCTCAGAATTCGACGAAACTAGTTTTGTAAGGACCGTATCGTCAATACGAAGCCAGAAAATATTTTTTGGGAATTTTCCGAGTTCGTATGTAACCCCGGTAAATTGAAATGTGCGTTCAAATTCAATATATAAAGATTTATATTTTAAATTCAACGGAAACTGATCGTAATAGCCGAACTGGCTCACGATACATATCTCATTGTGTTCGGAATGGGGATAATTAGCTAAGGGCGACAGTCGTTGGGTTCGAAACAGAGTTCGAATAAAAAGTCAACTCTAGGAGGATTAAAATAAATAAATAATTAATTATAAGTTAACACCCCCACTCACCTTTCTCTCTCTCCCTCGTTATTCTCTCCCACCGTTCGATTTACAGAAAAAAAAGAGAAAAAAACCGACGATCTCGATCTCATCGCCGGCCCCTCCCACGTCGTCGCCCTCCTCCCTGGCACCTCCACGGCCACACCGCACCCCCCACAAGACTCCAGCGACGACGGAAACCCCCCATCTCCGATTCGAAGCTCCACCGCGCCGTAAAATCCCCCAAAACCCTAGTCGCCCTAAAAACCCACCGCACCCCCCTGAGCCACCTTCGTCCGCCTTCCCTTCCTCTCGAGTCCCACCGTGAAGCCCCCTAACCGCTGAGGTGCGCTGGCCTCCCTCCTCTCGACGAGAACGCCCCCCCTTCTTCAAACAAAGACTATAAGTCTTTAATTATATTTTATTTAGAGATTTATTTTAGTTTATTCAAAGTATTTATGATTAAAGGTAGAAAAGGCGATATATTTAATAAGAAAGGTATGATCTTTGTTTTCATAAAAATATATTTTTGATTATAATAAAATGTTAAAAATATAATTTTTACATGTTGTGAAGATTAAAAATATGATTTTTATATTTTTAAAGTATTAAAAATATGATTTTTATATTTTTAAAGTATTAAAAATATAATCTTTACTATATAGAAGATGTAAGAATATGATTTTTGTTTATGAAGAGAATTAAAAATATAATTTTTACATGTTGTGAAGATTAAAAATATGATTTTTTTATTTTTAAAGTATTAAAAATATGATTTTTATATTTTTAAAGTATTAAAAATATGATTTTTATATTTTTAAAGTATTAAAAATATAATCTTTACTATATAGAAGATGTAAGAATATGATTTTTGTTTATGAAGAGAATTAAAAATATAATTTTTACATGATAGGAATATTAGCAATGTCATATTTATTTGTTAGAAAAAGGCGAAATCTTTATTTTAGAAAAGGTGAAAGATCTATTTTTGAAAAGGCGGAAACTTTATATAGAGAATAGCGTGATAAAATAGAATTTTTATCCATATAGCGTCGAAGTAAAAATTCGATTTTTATATATTGAATAGCATAGTAAAAACTCGATTTTTATATATAGAACAACAAAGTAAAAATTCGATTTTTACATATGTAGTGGCTACAGCAAGGAAGATGACAAAAATGCGATAGCAACGAAGATTTCTATAAAAGAAGAGTCAAGATGATTGGATAGCTATCTGTGAGAACTTCTCACCTTTCAATTTAATTTTTTTAGTTATATATATATATATACTAGGATGCAGACGGTGTTTAGTAGCACCCGACACCCGTCATCCACAGACCATGGATGGCTTGTTTGTTAAATTGTTTGGTTATGTAGTTGGTTAGATTATTTGGTTTGAATTGAATTGATTGGTGAAATGAAATTGATTTGATTGATGTGTGAATGGCGTGGGCCTTCACTAGACCGGGGATAAGGCTAGGCCTCGTCCCGTTTCTAGTATCGTGCCGTTATGCCGCCGAAATTTTCTAAAATATGTTAGAAAAATAAAAATATCATTTTATTGAATAAATGAACCGAATAGAATATTCATAGTTTGAATAAAATATTTTGGTCATTAAAAATATAATTTTTAACGTGAATGTGAATAAATAAATATTCATTTACAAACCTGACGGTTTGTTTATGTACACCTATTTGAAGGACATTGATTGAGACGATAAATTTTACACATCGCCCAACTGCACAAATAAAATCTGAGTTTGTTGATTTGAAACCCCACACGGGTGTTGGGATGAAATTTGAAGTTCACTCATCCTGATTGATTAAATATGTCGATCGATTGATTGACAGGCTGTTATAAGCGTTAGATATCTATATTTGATGCTTATACAGTGTAGTGCACTTTGGTTGATGGTTGATCATTTTTCAATGCTATTATATACATGTGTTGTATGGAATCCATATAATTAACTTTATATGGTAATTGATTGGGCCTCATTCCAATTTGAAAAATAAAGAATAATATAAAATAAAGGTTCATGTGTTGACAGTACTCACCCGTTGAGATTAGTCATGTATTGAACGAAATATTTTAATAATAAAATTTGCATCTTTATCAATATAAAATAAAGGTTCATGTGTTGACAGTACTCACCCGTTGAGATTAGTCATGTGTTGAACGAAATATTTTAATAATTAAATTTGCATCTTTATCAATATAAAATAAAGGTTGATGTGTTGACAGTACTCACCCGTTGAGATTAGTCATGTGTTGAACGAATTATATTTGAAATAGAAATATTTGAAATAGAATATTTGAAAATAGGAATATATGAAGCCGTGTTGATTAGATTGACGCCATTTTGACGTGAATGATATTTATATCGATTTTATTCATTCTATAATGAATATCGAAAATGATTTCAAAAATCTGATATATCGAAATGAATAGAAATGAATTCGAATTGAAAATGAATAGAAATGAATTCGAATTGAAATTGAATATAAATGAATTCGAATTGAAATTGAATTGAATGTAAAACGAATTCGAATTGAATTGAATATAAAACGAATTCGAAGTGAATTGAATTTAAAACGGATTCGTATTGAATTGAATTGAAAAGAAAATGAATTCAAATCGAATTAAAATCGAAATTGAATTGAAATCAATTTGAAATGATTTTAAACCGAATTTATGTTGGAATATTCAATTTTGATTTGAAATTGGATATGAAGTTGAAACCGTTTTGAAAATGAATTGAAAACGATTTATAAAGCACGTTTTGAATTGAAATCGACGAAGTATATATTATATATATTATATATATATAATATAATGGCCTGAATAGAACGCGCCGTGCTGCGGCAGTTCGCGAATTTCGACCATTGACTTCGAACGAATATTGCGGGAGATCCGACCGTCGGATTCTCCTAAAACCGGAACCGTTGGGTTCGTATCGAAAAGAGCTTTCTAACGAATATTAGAAATTTGAAATCTAACGGTTGGATTTGGAATTATGTCCAAATCAAATTTGAAAAAGGTCGTTGTAAGTGCAGTTCGATGGCCGTTGATGGAAATCGACTGTACGGGCCTTGGTAAAATTATTAAAAATAGTAATAATTTATGTAAAATCATAAGAAGTGATTTGTGAAGAATTGGGATGAAAGAACCCCATATTTGAAAAGATAAAAATAGATTTTTATCGAAATGAACTAGTTTTGAACTAGAATTATAATTCTATTTATTTTTAAAATAAATAGACTGGATTAGAAATGGTTTTGAAAATAACCAGAATTTCCATTAATTATATTGGAATGGATTTGAATCGAAATTGTCTTTGGATTATTTCGATGTTGGATTTCGTGGTGATACAGATATTGTTATGGGAATTTGAAAGATATATATATATATATATATCGTTATTTCCAATAGAATATTTGTTAGTCGTAGAATTTGATATTGAATATAAGCCGGTATATTTTCTATTCAGAGCCTTGTGTTTAATATCAAATGTGATTTGGGTTTGTCGTGAATGGTGTCTTCATTAACATTGTTCTTGAACCCAGTTGAGAAAAGATTAAATCTTTTTATTTAGATTTAATAAAGTGTACCAATTAAATGATATTTAATTGGAATTGAATTGATATTGATTTTTGGGTTTATCGTGGATAGTGTTTTAAATAACACTCGTTCTTTAACCCGATAATTAATGGAATGTGATTTGGGTTTATCGTGAACCGTGTTTTAAATGACACTGATTCTTTAACCCAGTTAACGATTAAAACTAAGTGGAGTTTTAATGAATCTTTAATTAGATTGAAATGATCGAAAATGGAGTATCACCAGTTTTGCTCCAGGCGATAGTTAAATCTTTAATTAGATTTGAATGCGAAATGGTAATTGAATTTACCGATAACACCGTGGTGTTAGATATGAAGTATTACCAGTTTTACTTCATGGGATGAATAGGTTGGGATTGGGAAATTAAAATAAATGATTACTTCGGTAAGGTTCGTTAATCCCGACTAGTTGAATCGAAATTCAAAAGAAGATTAGAGAATAAATTTTAATGATTTATCTTTGATAAAATTAATGGGAACCTTTCCCTATGAATGTGAAATTTAGAAACTAACCGTCGGTTAGCTAAGCAGAACGGTTTTCTGGATATTGATCTGATGTTGGTTTCGGCCTTCGGGGTTAATATTTGGGGAATTGTTCTCTTGATTAATTTACGGTTAGTGACTGATAAATTGGAATGAGGCGTATGTTGTGTTCGTGTAACATTTATTTAAAATATACGTGAGTTATTCGGAAAGGCCGGGTTTATCCCATTCTGAATAACTGATACGACGATAAGTCGAAGACGAAGACGGTGGTCGAAGACCGGAGGTCTTCACGTCGTTTGGGTGATTACTGATGATCTTGATTGGGTTGTACACCCAAGAAGATGGAAACAGTTGGTGATCGTCCAGACGTACTTGGAGATCGATGGATATGCGGGGTACTAGGTGCCTCCGGTTTCGTTCAACCCCAGAACGGACTTGTAAATGGACTGTGTGTCTGACATTGGATTTTAGTCCGTGTGATTGATCTCTATTAAATATATATCGGTTTGGCGGTGGAGAATTTATTCTCTTGCTTAACGCCCTTCTCTGAGACGTACGAGCTCAGGGGTTATATATTGATGGATATCAATCGCATGGAGTGAATTGCCTGTGTGGCATGCCTAAGTGGCAAATGATCAAGGCTTCTGTTGAAAAGCAAAGTCTTGTGGTTGATGATCGAAGCACGGCCTTTGTGGCACAGCTTTGTTTAACGTTTACTTTGCGAGTTTCACACCCGGTATGAACCAAAAATGGGAGACGGACCTCAGGGAGGGCATGCGTTTCTTTCTAGTTAGAAGTGGCGTCAGTGGTTTTACACGCCCTGACGAGTTTGACTTATGTGGTTGTTGCTGTTGCGAGGCGCCTCGGTTATATCGGTTTCGGCCGATGCTTCTGGTCGGCTGACGGGCCAGGCTTACACCCCATAGGGTGGGGAAACGTAGTGTTCAGGCATAATAATCCACATCGGTGGACCGGCCCTGACGATCTAAAGGGTTGATGCGTTCTTATCCTGTGGCTCGGGCTAGAGAGTCACAAATCGGTAGAGGATCTTTCCCCTAGCCTCGGTTCATACCATAAATGATAACCCAACTTCCAATACGACATTGCGGTTTTGATTGTAAACCTATATATGGCGACAAAGTGGAATGGGACGCTCATGCCGCCTATGATTGATACTTATGATTTGAAGTTGTTTTATACACTATGCTAGCATCAAATGATTTGTTTTAAACGTATCAAGCATTCTTTGGCTGTTATAAGGGAAAACCCTATCCCCCGGCTTGCGTTGCATTGTGTGATAGGACCTGGGTCTTATAACAGCTTCATTTTTCTTTATTTAGCATTGCGCTGTTTGTTTTATGCACTGGTATTCTTGGGAGGAAACCCGTTCCGTGTTATACGGCGTGGTCCCTTGATTTACCTAACTTTAAAAATAAAGATCAATAACTGTTTTCGTTCTCACACCAGTCACATGACTGACCTGGAGTTTATTGTTTTGACCTAAACTCTGGGTGCCCTTATTTTGACACGGGCAGCTAGTAGTTTTGGTTTTGCAGATTTATATTCACAGGATCCTGGTTTACAGCTGGAACGATATCCGGAAAGCTTTGTATCCGTATATCTACTTCTAGTTGTGTATTGTATTATTTTCCGCTGTGATGTATTTAAATGTAATTTAAATCTCTGATATTTCTGTGTAATATTTATTCATACTCTGTATATTCTTGTAATCTGATGCATTGTTGTAATATACAGTGAAATGTTCTTTTATATGCGTTCTGTTGTGGCTTGTTCTCGAACTATCCGCCGCTTTCCTTTACGGGGAAGTTACGGGTCTTTACAAGTGTTGACTATTATTGATGGCAATAAAGATTTGATAGTCTATATAGATGCTTCTCTTGAAGTTGTTGGTGTGGTATTAATGCAAAGTTGCAAAGTAGTTGCTTATGCTAGCCGTCAGTTGAAGCCGCATGAGAAGAGATATCCAACTCATGATCTTGAGTTGTTAGCCGTCGTGTTTTCTTTGAAAATATGGAGGCACTATCTTTTGGGTGAGAATTTCGAATTATATACAAATCATAAGTCATTAAAGTATCTGTTCACCCAAAAGGACTTGAATTCGAGGCAGCAGCGTTGGCTAGAATTTCTTGCGGTATATGATCTAGATATTTTGTATACTTCAGGGAAAGCCAATGTTGTAGCTGATGCGCTCAGCAGAAAGAATGCGATCATCACCAATCTTATTATTGTGCCTTCATTGATTGAAAAAATATCTGTTCTTCAGAAGGATGATGAATTTATTCAGAGAATTAGTAAAAGAGTTCAGGAAGGCGAGCCCTCGAGTTTCTAGATTGATAACAAAGGAGTTCTGAGGTTATTTGGCCGAATTTGTGTTCCGAATATTCCTGAGCTTGGAAGGGAAGTGATGGGTAATGTCACAAATCCAAGCTTAGTATTCATCCAAGGGTGAGTAAGATGTATCATGATCTCAAGTGCATGCTGGTGGAGGTCTATAAAAAGAGACATTTCCATATATGTTAGTAGGTGTTCTACTTGCCAATAAGTCAAAAGTGATCAGCAGAAACTAGCAGGACTGTTACAACCATTAGAGGTTCCAGATTTGAAGTGGAATCAAATTTCCATGGATTTCATTGATGGTTTGCCCTAGAACTAAGAAAGGTAATGACGGTATATGGGTGATCGTAGATCGTTTCACGAAGACCGCCAACTTTATTCCTGTCAGATTGACTAGAACAGCTCAAAGTCTGGCGCAAATTTATTTCAAAGAAATTGTCAGACTATATGGAGTTCCCAGTAGTATTGTTAGTGATCGTGATCCGATATTCGCTAATAAATTCTGGGAAGCATTCCAAGTAGAGTTGGGGATAAAGTTAAATTTGAGCACCGCATATCATCCTCAAACAGATAGCTAAACTGAGAGGGTGAATCGTATACTTGAAGACTTGTTGCAGGCATGTATTCTTGATTTTGCGGTTCATGGGAAGATCATTTGCATTTGGTTGAGTTTTTATATAATAACAGTTATCAAACAAGCTTAAAAATGTCACCATTCGAAGCATTGTATGGTGGACCATGTAGATCTCCCGCATACTGGGTGGAATCAGGAAATCGACTAGTACTGGGTCCCGACATGATTCGAGAAGCTTTGAATACGGTCGATTTCATTAAGAAGCGACTGCAAACATCTCAGATTCGACAGAAGAGTTATGAAGATTCAAGAAGAAGATATTTAGCATTTGCGGTTGGTGATTATGTATACTTGAGAGTTTCTCTGATGAAAGGAGTAGTCCGATTCGGGAAAACAGGGAAGTTGGTGCCTAGATTTATTGGCCCATTTCCTATACTTGAGAAGATTGGAACTCTTGCTTACAGGGTTCAGTTACCAGACTAGTTGTCAAGAGTACATGATGTATTTCTCGTGTCTCAACTTCAAAAGTATGTACATGATCCAGACTTGATTATGGAATAAGAAGCGCAACAAGACTTGGATATTACTCCAAACTTAGCAGTGAGAAGAGAGCCGGTAAAGATTATTGGCAAAGAAACCAGAGTTCTGAGAAATAAGCAGATTCATTTAGTCAAAGAGCAGCGGAGCGGAGATCCTAGAGACTATATATGGGAAACAGAAGATAGCAATAAGCAGGCTTATCCCAAGTGCAGAGTGGACATCTCTGATTAGCTCTATTGCAAGGTACATTTACAATATTTTGCATTTCCTTTTTGTTTCCTACTTTACTGTTGTTTCCTTTTCGAGGACGAACAATTTTAAGTGGGGGGAGATTGTAACAACCCGGAAAATCAAAACCAATTTAAAATTTTTATTTTAAGTAATTTTGACAGAAATTTGGTCAAAATTTAGAAATTCCATTTTTAAATAATAACAAAGCCCTTAAAAATAGCCATTTTGCAAACGACCTCCGTTTTCGATGAAACCACTTTTGTTGGATCTAGAATGTCAAATTATTGCTAGGTTTAAAATTTCATAATTTTTGGAATTAATATGTGAGCGCAGTAAATTAAAACGCGTTTGGTAATTTTTGTTGAACTGGATCGACCATTAAATAGACCATTTTTCAAACGGTCTCCAAATTCGATGAGATTAATTTTGTTAGGACCGTATCGTCAAAACGTAGCTAGATTTATTTTTCGAGAATTTTTGGGACAGTATGTGGCCCCGACAAATCAAAATGTATGTTCAAATCTAAAATTGAATGTTTTATATTTCAATTTTGAGAATAACTATTTGAAACAGTCGAATGGGCTTACAAAACATATTCCATTGTGTCTAAAATGGGGGTATTTAGCTAGGGGCGATAGTCTTTGGGTTTTATTTGGAGTTCATATGCGTTAACGGGCCTTTTCGGAATTAAAGAATTAAAAATTAAAATAAATGTAAAGGGCCAATAAAAAGCTTCAAACCATAAATTCATTACAGAGAAAACCCGCCGCCGTTATACACGATAGAGGGCCTGTTTTTCTCGATTCCATTCCTCTTGATCTCTCCAAAAATAAAACGAATTGGTATGTGGTTCTTAAGAGAAAATTGTAGAGCAACTCAAGTGCTTCAATTTCGTATGGCTGAGATCATATCTAGATCTATATCCTTCTCGATTTCCACGCAGGAACAGGCGTCGTCAGCCCTTGATTACAGAGCGGCAGAGGAGGTCGAGTTTGTCATAGGGGGTAGCGGCTGGAAGCTCTTGCAAAGGCCGTCGTGTTGGTAGCGCCTGATTGTCGCCAAAGGGGCTGTGTTGCTCGAAAAGTAGAAACCTAGTTTGGGGCAATTGGGTTGGAACGTCGGCTGTATCATTTGGGTAAGAAAGGTGGATTTTAATTTAATTAATTAAATATTAATTATTTTAAAAAAAATTGATTAGTGCAATAAAATCATATCTTTCTCATACGGTGACGAAATCCGATGAAACAGGAAGCATTGTGATCGTGACAACGTCTTCTACATTCTAGAAGAGACCGGGAGAATTTTAGAGCCATCTACAATTTTAGGCGAAGTAAAAACCAATGCGAGATTTATGAATTCAAAAATAAATGAATAAAATATTATAGGTTGCAAACGGGGCTTAGTAGCTCCTGACACCATCGTCCACAGACCATGGACGATTTATTTGATAGTATTGTGTGGTGGAAAATTGATTGTGGTTGCAACAAAGTTGGTTGTGTTCGTGGTAAATTCATTGTGTTGTGAAAATGAATTGTATTATGGAAATTATGAAAATGAAACCCTTGTATCGCCGCGAGGCCTAGGATAGCAGAGGAGTAGTGCTGGACAAGGGGCCGGTGTTAATTACCTTGCCGTTATAATGCCAAAATTTTCTGAAATATTCGTGTGTTGAAAAATATTCATGTTTGAAATTAAAATTGGTTGAACAAGAAAAATCACAATTTTATTGTATGTATAAAATATGTAAAATATTCATGTTTGAAATTAAAATTGTTTGAATAATGAAAATCACATTTTTATTGTATGTATAAATTTGTAAAATATTCGTGTTTGAAATAAAAATTGCTTGAATAATAAAAATCACATTTTTATTGTATGTATTAGATGTGTAAAATATTCATTGTTTGAATAAAATATGTTAATAATAAAAATTTACATTTTTATTGTATGTAGGAAAGAATAAAAATATTCATTGTTTGAATAAAATATGTTAACAATAAAAATGTATTCTTTGACATGTTATTGAAACTAGAAAAAGAATAATTTGTTAATATATGTTTTTTTATTAAGACATTATCATTTACATGTTAGCGAAAAATAAAAATGATCATTTGTTAATATATGCTTTGTTTATTAAAATATTATCATTTACATGTTAGCGGTGTTAATAGAAAAATGTTCATTTGTTAAATATGTATTGATTCATTAGAATAATGTCCTATACATGTTAGCGGAATTAGAAAAATGTTCATTTGTTAAACATGTATGGATTCATAAAAATATTATTTTTATCATGTTAATGAAGTGAAGTAAATAGACATAGCTTGAAATACATGATTGTATGTTAAGAATATATTTTTTAACATGAATATGAATTGTACAAAATTTACATGAAATAAAATAAATGGTTTTGAAATCGTCGAACGAATTATATATATATATATATATATATATATATATATTTGTATATAAAAATATAAATTAAAATAAAACGAATCGCGCGCAGCAGTTCGTGTTTCGGAATCGTAACTTTAAATGATTATACTGAAAGATCCGACTGTCGGATTTTCCCAAAATTGGAACTGTTGTGTTGGCTTTGGAAAGAACTTTCCAATGATATTAAATTTGTAAAGATCCAACAGTTAGATGTCAAGAAATGTGTAATTCAAATCTGAATAAAAACAGCGCCAGGGCCGCGTAATGACCTGAAACGTCATTCGAATTAAACGGACTATTTTTATATAAATAAAAATAGTGATAAATCATTATAAAATAGTATAAACGATGTGGAAAGAAAATACTTGATTTGAATTATATATATTCAAGAATTATTTGAAAAGGCCGAGTTAATTCTCATTTCAAATAATTGATCGACGATTAGAAGTCGAAGATATGAAGACGATGCAAGACCGATAATCTTCACATCGAAATGGATAGCTGCTGATGCCTTTGATTGATGTTGCGGCCTTGAAAGGGTTACCGTGGTAGTTGTCCGGACGTATTTGTTGATTGTTCGAATGTGGAAGGGCCTCTCTCCTGTATTGGACATATGGGACGAGGAATAAGGTGCCTCTGGTTTCGTTAAGACCCAGAACGAACTAGTAAATGGATATGTGCCTAACATTGGATTTTATTCTGTGCTGATTGATTTCTGTTAAATATACATTTTTTTGGTGGCAGAGAATTTATTCTCTTGCTTAACACCCTTCTTTGAGGCGTACAAGCTCAGAGGTTATATATCGATAGACATCAGTCGCATGGCGTGGAGTGTCAATGTGGCATGCCAAGGTGCAAATGATCAAGGCTTTTGTTGAAAAGCAAAGCCTTGTGGTTGAATGATCAAAGCACAGCTTTAATTAGCATAGCTTTGTGTATAACATTAATTCGTGAACCTCACACCTCGGTATGAACCAGAAATGGGAGAAGGACCCCAGAGAGAACATGCGTTTCTTTCTAGCTAGAAATGGTGTCATGGTATGGAGCCCAGACATTTTTACTTATATGGATGATGGAAAGCGAGGTGCCTCGGATTTGAGTCCCTGATGGCTCTTGATTTACGCCTCATACGGCGGGGAAACGTATTGTTCAGGAATTGCCAATCCTCAAACGTAAGAGAGGACCGACCCTGGCGCTCCATGGGACGATGTGTTCTGTTCCTGAGGCACGGGCTAGAGTGTCTCGAATTCGGTAAGGACGATCCCTTGCTTGGTTCATGATGGAAATCCAACTTCCAATACGTCATCGTGCGGTTTTGATTGTAAACCTATATATGGCGACATGATATATGGTACCCATGCCTTCTATGATTAATACATTATGATTGAAATTGTTTTTGAAACAATATGCACTAATGATAATATCAAATGACTTTGTTTTATACGTATCAAGCATACTTTGGCCATTATAAGGTAAAACCCTGTCCTCTGGCTTATGTTGCATTGTGTGATGGGACGTGAGTCTTATAATGGCTTCATTTTTCTAAAAAGCATTGCGTTGTTATATGATTTACTTTATTTCATGCACTGGCAATCCAATGGAGTAAACCCGTTCCGCGTTAGTGGCGTGGTCCTGTGATTGATCTTATTATTAAATAGGTTAAGTAAGATTTCTAATACCAGTCCCATGACTGACTCGTAGTTTGTTTCACTTTGCAAACTCGGGTGCCCTTATTTTCTACACGGGCAGCCTTGTATTCAGGTTTTAGCTGGTTCATTCTGGATAGCTATGGAGCTGAAGATGGATTCTATCATTTCTATCATGCTGTTCAGACTTCATTATGTATATTATGTTTGATTCTGCTGCAGACATTTTATATTAAGCTGAAACTGTATTCTGTACTAAGTATGATCCTGTTATGCTGCGTAACTCTGATGATTACATTATTTCGAGCGTAATTTGATGTACATTATCTGGTGTAATTCTATATTTCTGTTCTGCTATTAATTGTTTATGTGTTATATTCCAATGATTATCCTTACTCCCGTGGCATGGGGGTTTGGGGTTATCACAAGCATAATTGTCGCGTAACTGCTGTCCATAGGGTAATGTACTTTCCATATCTATTTTCAATTTTTAAGTACTTTCACTATAAGTTTAAACAAGTATATTAAGTACTTGCAGACTTTAGTCATGCTCCAGACCATCGTATACCTAACGTCCGTAAGAATGACGATAAAACTTGTCAAACTTCGAGTTATCAGGTATTTTCAAACTTTAGATAACAAATCAATAATTTGAAATTAAAATTTATACAACTTCAATATAATAAACTAATAAAGAGGTTTTAAATGGTTTACAAGTCCACAACCTTGAAATATAATAAAATACTAATTTTCTTACTTTATTCTATCTAAATCTTCAATGCGAGTAAAAGGATTTTTTTTTGAAAGTTGATTTAATGAACCTTGTAAGTTAAGAATAAATTGTATGAAAATTTTCGAGTTTTGAACCTATAGCTTATTTTAACCTAAGTGAATTTTATATGTAACAATCCAAATTTTAAGGAATAGTAATAAATTAAAAAATTGACTAATTAAAGAAAAAGTTGAAATATAATGAGAATTGGGCGACAAGGTTTGCTCTGTTGGGTCCGTTACGATTTTCTGGTTTGGATAGACTTTTGGTTCACGTAAAATTAAATAGAATATATATATATATATATATATAATAACGTTGCTTTTGAGGCAGCCCAAAATCGGCTGGTCGACCATTGTGTCCATCCAGTTGGGAGTAGGTCGACCCAATATTTTTCCAGGCACTTTTCGTGCCTGACATGAAATCGAGAGTTGCTAGGAGTTTCGAAATTTTTATTTACTAAAGTGGCCTTGTTGGCTGGGATCAAAAACTTAATATCTAAGGGCTTGGAATTCCCTACCTCCAACAACAACAAACCTATACTCCTCCCTCATTCCACGCAATCCCTTTTCTTTATTTCTGTGCCTCCACTACACCATTTTCTCTCAAAATATATTTTAAAAATAGGATTTGTTTGCGCATAATTTCTTGAGAGAGGATTATTTACTCTGGAAACTTCTACTGGGGCCATTGGACAAGCATATTTAGGTGAGATTTCTATAATTACTAGATGTCTAATAAGTCAAAGTTTAATCTATACAATAGTAGTTATATTTGTTTCAGATCTGGATTATTTATAGTTCTCAGATCGAGATTATTATAGTTATTTTCAAATTCAGATTGTCCTTATTTTCTTTCTGAATTCCTTCTATTATTTCTACAATATCTGTTCAAATTTTTGTAAACTGTTGTGTCAGATCCCTTTTTCTACTTTTAGTTTTTGCAGTTATGCAAAAACATGTCTAAAAGGGTATATGAATACGATTAAATCAGGCATGAACCTGAATGCCTAAAAACTTGAAATGGGTTATTACTCTTTTTCTTTTATTCCATGCTATGGATTAGGGAATAAAAATATTGAATTGAAATAATCAAATAGAGGCTTAATTGAATATGTAGAAAACTGCAATTTAGAAGGGAATAATTAGATTAAGTCAAATTCGGACTGTATAAATGCCTATTTTGTTACAGTTTATGCCTTAGAGGCAATCTATTTGATGTGATTAATAACACTGTTGACGTTATTATTTTATTTGGAATAAAAATATTCGGTTATGTTATATTTACTGCGTAATATAAATATTAACATAATAGAAGTCCTTAGAATAATAATACGGAATTATATAGTTCAAGTAATTGACTTGAATATGAGATTATATAATATATTAAGTATTATAATTCTTAGATGTCCCTAGTCAAGTTTTATTATTTACATAGGACAAGGACAAAACATTGAGACTAGTATGTTAATTGTGACGACCCCAAACCCCCGCTCCACGATGGCAAGGGTAATCTTTGGAATATAACACATAAACAAATAACAGCAGAACAGAAATATATTAATACACCAGATAATGTACAACAAAATACACTGGATAAACATAATCATCAGAGTTACACAGTATAAAAGGATCATACTTAGTACAAAATACAGTTTCTGCTTCACATAAAATGTCTGCAGTAGAATCAAAACACAATATGTACAATAGGAGATGAACAACATAAAAAGAAAGAAGTGATAGAATCCATCTTCAGCTCCATAGCTATCAAGAGAGAGCCTGCTAAAACCCGAATACAAGGCTGCCCGTGTACAAATAGGGGCACCCGAGTTTGCAAGTGAAACAAACTACGAGTTAGTCATGGGACTGGTATGAGAAATCTACTTAACTTATTTTATAATAAGGCCAATCACAGGACCACGCCACTAACGCGGAACGGGTTTTCTCCATTGGATTGCTAGTTCTTAAAACAAGTAAATCATTTAAACATCGCAATGCTTTTTACAAAAAATGAAGCCACTATAAGACTCAGTTCCCATCACACAATGCAACGCAAACCGGAGGATAGAGTTTTACCTTATAATGGCCAAAAAATGCTTAATACAAATAAAACAAAAGCATTTGATATTATTACTAGTGTTTATATGTTCCAAAAACAATTTCAATCATAAATATCTACCATAGACGACATAAATGCCCCATACCACTATGTTGCCATATATAGGTTAACAATCAAAACCGCACGATGTCTTATTTGGAATTTGGATTTCCATCATGAACCAAGGCAAGGGATCGTCCTTACCGCTTCGAGACTGTCTAGCCCGAGCCTCAAGGTCAAAGCGCATCGACCCTTGGATCGTCAAGGCCGGTCCACACAGAGTGGATTAAAATGCCTGAACACTGCGTTTCCCCGCCCTTTGGGGCGTAAACTGGTCATATCCCGACCAAACCATCGGCCCCGTAACGACCGATATAACCGAGGCGCCTCGCTATCCATCATCCACATAAGTAAAATGTCTGGGCATGTAAAACCCAAAACACCACTCCTAGCTAGAAGGAAACGGATGTCCTCCCTGATGTCCTCTCCCATTTCTGGCTCATACCGGGGTGTGAGGCCCGCGAATTAATGCTAAACACAATGCTAGCTATATAAAACCCTGCTTTGATCATCTACCAGAAGGCTCTGCTTTTCAACAAAAGCCTTGATCACAGCATCTCTGTATGCCACGTTGTCAATCCACAACGTCAGACACACATCCATTTACAAGTCCGTTCTGGGTCTGAACGAAACCGGAGGCACCTTATTCCTCGTCCCATATGTCCAATACAGGAGAGAGGTCCTCGCACATCGGAACGATCAACAAGTACGTCTGGACAACCACCACTGTAACCCCTTCAGGGCAGCAACTCCCATCAAATGCATCAGTAGCCATCCATTCGATGTGAAGATCATCGATCTTGCACCGTCTTCATATCTTCGACTTCTAACCGTCGACCAATTATTTGAAATGAGATTTAACTCGGCATTTTCAAATAATTCACGTATATTTAGAATTCAAATCAATTCATTTCCATGGTAAATTATTTGACATCCATAATTCAGTTCATTAATGTAATTTTCACGTCAAACACATTCAACCATCAAATATCCAATAAATCGAGTAAATTCAGTTTATTTCCATTCCACATCGTTTATAATATTTTATAACGATTTATCGCTATTTTTATTTATTTTAAAATAGCCCATTTATTTAAAACGACGCTTCAGGCCATAACGTGGCCATGGCGCTGTTTTTCTTCAGATTTGATTTACACATATTTGAAAATCAAACTGTTGGATCTTTACAAATTTTATATCATTGGAAAGATCTTTTAAAACGGAACTAGCGGTTCTAGTTTTGAGAAAATCCAACGGTCGGATCTCCCGCAATAATCGTTTAAAGTTACGATTTCAAAATACGAACTGCAGCGTCGTTATTCGTTTTATTTTAATTAAATTTATATATATATATATATATATATAAATATATTCCATTCTGGCGTTGTTTTTATTCAGATTTGAATTATACATTTCACACAATCTAACCGTTGGATCTTTACAAATTTGGTATCGTTGGAAAGATATTTTCAAAGCGGACCCAACGGTTTCGGTTTTAGGAAAATCCGACTGTCGGATATCCCGCAATAATCGTTCAAAATCACGATTTCAAAATATGAACTGCAGCATCGCTATTCCTTTTATATTAATTATATATATATATATAATCCGTTCTTCGATTTCCAAACCATTTTCATTTCACATATTTGATAAAAATAATATTCTTACCCAACGAATATTTATTTCAATATATGACTATTTTTAACACTTCATATATATTTAAAAATGTGATTTTTATTGTAAAATCAATTTATTTAAAACATGAATATTTTTATCGATTCCTATATATAATAAAAATGTGATTTTTATTGTTAAAACAATTTATTTAAAACATGAATATTTTTATATACTTCATATATATGATAAAAATGTGATTTTTATCTTTAAAACAAATTATTTGTCATATGAATATTTTTCCAACACACGAATATATTCCAACACATGAATATTTCAGAAAATTTCGGCAGCATAACGGCAGGGGGTTTAAAACCGGCACCGTCCCGAGTACGGCTCCTCGCACTACCTTACACCTCGCAGCGTTCCCTAAGGAGCTTATCCTTATAATCTAAATATTTTGATTCATTTTCATATCACAATGGATTTTTCACAAACAATTCCAATTTTGTTTCAACCACAAACAATCATTATCAACCATTCCCATTTATCAACCAAATTTCACGTCAACCAAAATCCAAACAATCACAACCAATATATATCGTCCATGGTCTTTGGACGAGGGGAGTGTGTGTGTGTGTATATATATATATATACGTATATAAATATATTTCCATTTCATTTCAATTCAACTCCATTCAACTCATATATGATTTTTACAATGCATATATAACTTATACATCGCACATATAATTTATACAACGCTTATACATGAGGTGTACAATGCTTATATAAGTTATACATCGATTATATAATTTATACATCGCCATTCCATATCGTTTTGAATTTAGAAATCTCACATTGTTTTTCACTCCTTCAAAAATTGTAGGAAGCTCCAAAAATTCTCCGGTCTCTTCTAGAATGTAGAAGACGTTCTCACGGTCTTGGTGTCTCTTGTTTCACTGAATTTCGACCATAAACGTTAAAGATATGATTTTTACTCCATAAACATACTTTGCAACGCTTTTAAACTGTTGTAAACTGTTTAATTAACATACAGCCGTGTTGTAACGTGCCTTATTTTTCGACTATTTGAATTCGAATATTTAAATTTGTTTTCAATATTATATTTGAATTATTTATTGGATTTAATATCGAAATCGTTAATTAAACTACTACTGAGAGTTTATATTTATATTTAATTTAAAACGAACTCAAAACTGCGCGGTAGTTCGTAAAATTGAATTTCAACTTCAATTGATCATACAGAACTCGTGTTAAGTCGGATTTCGATGAAACAAGAAGCGTCCGAATCTAGTTGGTAATATTTTTCTAATAAAAGATAAAAATCGAGTTTTCGTATGGTAGATTTTATTTTACGTCCAAATCAAATTTTGAAATAGTCGCTGTGGAATCGTTTATACGCCGTAACGGATTATTTAATATAATTAAATATTGACTTTGAATTTGGACAAGTCCTTTGAGGCGTAGTCATAATTTAATTTTTAGAATTTTACTGTAATTTTTAATTCGCAAAATAAGCAACTTTTTATTTGGAGTATTTCGCACCCTATATCAATATTTTGGAGTTTCAAAATATGAGTCAACCTACCGATATTATTATATTTTTGGGATCGTGGTACACTGCTGAGCACGATGGTATTTTTATTTCTGTCAACGGCAAGTTGTATGAGGACGAAATCTTATATGACGGGGTACGCTCACTTTAAAACTAAAAATCATTAGTCGCTTCACCGAAATCAAATCGAAGAGAGGAAAAAGAAATCAAATCCTATCCTAGCCAACTAAAATGTCTCCTACTCTGTTACATCCATTGTTTAGTTTCCATCGAACTGCAAAGACCACAGCAAGCCCGTAGTACGAGAACACATGCTTATGTCTAGGGACATACAACCTACCCAGTGAATGCACAACTCCCTCTTCTGTCCACTACACTACAACTCACGCCTACTGAAAAGAAAATACGACACAGGCTAAAGTTTCAAATCACCAGCTAATGAAATGCAATAAATTTAATAATATAAATCTTTTTCTTGGCGGCTACACTTCACCATTTCTTTTCTTGCACGCCACGGACGGATCCTTGCTCCTCCCGTATCTCTTCATCTATAAAAGAATAGACCTCACTCGATTCTTATTCGTCCATCGGTTAAAACCGCACCATGTATATATAAAATAAAACAAAATAAAAACGTTCACGGCACTTGAACCACAACTCGTTTGGATCTCGTGTTCTGTGCGAGTGCTGAGATGGGCGCGACACTTGGTGGTGTTAGTGGGAGAGTTGGGTTGATTCTGTCGGTGGGTGAAGGAAAATAAAGAAGGTACGGGGAAGTGATGTAGCAAGCAACGCATGGTTGTTCAGGGTAGTGCATGCGGTGGGTAGGAGTGATGGTGGGATAGGAGAATGGTGCAAGAAGTAGTTTGGACAGTAAAATGTAATGGAGCGGTTTGTAGGGGAGGACTGGGAGGGATTCTCGGCGAGTTGTTGTATTGTTTCTGGATGGAGAAAATATGTGTGAAAACAGGTAAACAAATGGTGGTAATTTTGTGAACTTTAGTGGGATTCGGTTGTTATTCCTGACTATGGGCGCATGGAGGCTTTAAAAGGTAAGGTAGTAAATGATGGGAGATGTAGTGATGAAGTTTGAAGGAGAAAAGGGAGCTGCTGCGTGGAAGTCATGAAAGATGGGTTCAAGTGAAATGTGTTGGAAGGATCTTTTGAGTGCTGTGAAAAAAAAAGTTGCATGAAGAAGGTAGTACGTTAGGAAAATAAAAGAAAGAAGAGAAGAAGAAAGTGGCATGAATAGTGAAGAGATTTGGGACGGTGGGAAAGAAAAAAAAAGCGGTGGGCTTTGCATACGTCAGTGGGCCTTGGGCTTAAAAAAACGAAAAGAAGATGTAAAAGGGAGAGTACTGGGAAGAACATGAGAGAGGGATTTGCATATGAACAAGAAAAGCGACGGAGACAAAGAAGTGCGGGCGTGCATGATGATTGTTTACAGGAGGGTTTTGTTGAAAGAAGGAAAAAAATTATATATGCGGAGCAGCAAACTTGCATTGGCCGGACACATGTGAATGATGAAGAACGCAGACGAGCAGTGTAGGAGGAGGCACGTATTTTAGAAGGACGTAATGTGAAGCATCTGGAATGGCTTGAGAAGCAAAAAGGGAAACGAACGTTAAATAAGGTACATAACGGTGATTTATAATTTAAATAAATTAATAATTAATTCAGTTATTAGTCGTATGATTTATTAAACGGGTATCTTCAATATCTGTGTCATACATTAACGAAGATTCGCGAGAAAAATAGGATCCACTAGGATGGCAATGCAGAGTGCTATACTGCTGTGCTGATTCAGAAAGGAACGGGAGCAACTGGATTTCTCGTTTAAGTTCTGGACGCTGGTTTAAAATTTAATGAAGCAACGCGCACACTGATCTATCGAAATATAAGAGGTGAGTTAATTCTCACACATTTCTGAAATACTAGTATGTGCTGAATTTGTATAATTGAATTTAATTGGTTGATTGGATGCTTTGGATGCCTATGGTTTCTTTAATGGTTGACGTTAATTATATTATCGTCGTTAAAAATATTCCTATGTACTGATATGAAATATTAAAATGATCCGCGTTGCAGGGAAGAACAGGTAGGAGGAATCAAACCGGTTCCTCAAATATTTAATATGCTGTTATTTCATATTTTATGAACTGTTTAAAACCCGTTGACTTTAAACCCTGTTGGTTGTTGAATGTGGTTCAGTTTGAACCAATATATATAGTATTGGTTGAGAAATAAATAACAGATGGTCCAGATATACACCGTTTTATAAAGATCGATTCACCGTCAGGTGAATCACTAAAAATAAAGTTATGAAATTTATTTAATCAAATATAGATTTTTAAAATATATTATAATTTTAAATGAAGTAAAAAAAAGGGGATAAAACAACCACATCTATACACTGATTGGTTTAGCCAAATTCTACCGTGCGCGAAGCACGTGCTTATTAAGTGATCTATAAACAACTGTATTTAGCTAATTCAAGTGACCAGAAATGACAAAACAATTAGGACAGATTCACATTTATATTGATTTAAAATAAGCAAAGTGAAAATAATTATTTAGATTATTTAATTATTAATTAATTTAAATGGCAGAATCGATAATGATTGACTAGCAAGTTAATCGTGTTTGTCGTAGAACAAAATTTACGGTGTTAACTGAAATTGTTTATTTAATTAGTTCACTAATGAGGATAGTTAATGGTAAACCAAACCATGTTTATTTAGAAAAAAGGGTTGAAGGACGATTATAATAAAATGGGATTATTTAAATTAATCAGTTTTGTGATTAATTTAAAGGGGAAGATAAATTAAGTTTTGATTAACGAGATAATTATATTTGGAGTTGACTAAATTAATTGTGTTAAATGGATTTATTAAATAAATTTATATTTATGTAATGGAAATGATAATTGGTTAAGTAAAACATATTTGAGATGCGAAATTTGATTTAACAATAATCAAATTGGAAATTTTGGGACTTAAAAGAAAAATGGGATTTTGGGAAAGGATAAGGCTCATTAATATTTTAAATAAATTATATTAATGAAAAATAGAAGTTAAGTTTAAATCGTGACTTAAAGATAAATCCTTATTTGAAATCCTATTTAATCAAATTTATGAAATCCAAGATTTCGATGGAGTATGAAACCCAAGGGGTATTGAATATATTAGAAATGGCATTTGAGCCAGAATATGAATTTGAAGTATTGGAGCTTAACTGGAAATCAGGTGAGATGAGTGATTTCTAAATGTTAATTTGATGTTGGTTTGGGCCTCCATGGTCAATATTTAGAGAATTATTTCTGACGATTAAGAACTAGTGTAGATATGAAAAGGGAAGTCAAAGGTAAACCCAATTTGAATTATAGTAGTAAAACGGGATCAGTTATAAAGATGCGATATGGATTATTTCAAAGAAAAGATAGTATTTCATCAAGATGGAGTTAAAATGAGATTTGTTGTGATATGGAAAATAAGAATTGGTTTTTATATTACAACTGATATTTATCTTATGATAAGAACGTTGTTGATCAAGGTCTGAGAGGTAATTAAAATACCCCAACTTGAACAACTTCAGGACTATCAAAGGATGATGTTAGTTGTAATGGTGAAAGTGTTAGAATAAAATATTTTGGGAAAAATATTAGTGTAACGTTATTAGAAGGATTTGGAAATATATTTAGAAGGAGATTCCAAAAGTAAAAGGAAATAATAAGGGGCTTGATGGTATGAAAGGATTGGTGGGATTATAACGATACTTTCAAAGTTATGGAAGGAGATTATAATGGGATTATTCTAAAAGGGTAACGGGTAACTTTGGTATTCAAATAACGAATCCAAAGAAGATGTCGTAATGATTGTTGAATCGATAAGATAACAAGAAACATCATAGTAGTATTTGAAGTATTAGTTGAAGGTTAAATTAGATATGATTTTAAGATATTTTCTAAGTATATAAGTAAAAGGATTCGAGTATAATTATATATTAAACCAATATATTATATATTGGGTATTTCAACCGAGATATTGTTTTTAAACGGCCAAGTAATGGTGTGTATAAACCAATGGATCTGTTTTATTTTTATAGTTGTTTATTTTGATAGTTAAATAACCGACTATCAAAATCTGACCCAACGTTATTGGCACGGAAAGACCGGGATCGAATTCATATTCAAAAAACCATTCCGACCAATAAATACGATTACATCAAAGACGCTGATCGAGATGGAGCAATTGAAGACCGTAGATCTTCATGAAGCGGAAGAGTTACTTACAATCTCTGGTTGATCCCTAGATATATACTGTGATTCTGTCGTGATTGGAATCTACGGGTTGCAAGGACTTCTCGCTGCTGATCCATGGGGTGATTCCTGTATTGGATGCTGTAGGAGAGTGCCTTCGGCTCATCCTGTTCCTGGATAACATGTATAGACGATGTGAATGGTGGCCAAATGTTTTCAAAAGACGATTATAGCCTCAAGCCTCATCAACCGGGAAATGACAAAAATCGGGCAGGCAGCATGGCTATGTGGGTCGCACCCATTAGGGTGTATTGTCACCATCTAGAGAATATTCATATTTGTTACTTCTTTTCATTTCTGTATCTCCCGGGGATTACGGTGGTCACGCGACAAAAAGCCGTAAGGTGACAATATACTCGATACACTCAAGAGAAATGAGTGGTCGGTCTTGTGTGGGCCGGGTTGCAAGATGTTCTTGTTGAACCCAGTGTATTCGTCTCGAGAGATACACTATCGGCAGGTGGTCCCATACCTTGTCATAGTTGGAAATCCAATCTCCAATAAGCGCCCGCGGTTTTGATTGTATACTATATATGTGGAGCGTGAGATGCAAGCGTTTTGCTAGATACTATTTACTTGTATTTAGACATTATTATAATATCAGAAGAAGATATTGATTTCAAACGATTTGGGTTATAGTAAGGTAAAAACCGTCCGTGTTTATGTGTGGGGTGGTCTTACTATTATCCTTTGTTTCAAAAGGATTTCAAAGTTAAACAAGTTGGTTGCTATATGAATTTATCACTGATAGTATTTTAGATTGATCCTGGTGAATTTTGTTTTAAATCAAATGTGCTCGGGTCAGACCAAGCATATTTACAGTTCAGGTTTCCACTTGAAGCAACAGTGATGGAGTTGAAGTCGAGACGTATTCCATATATATACTAGTACTGGTTTATTTCCGCTGTATGTTGTATTGATCTGAATGTATACTCTGATGTTGTGATATGCAATTTTTGTATAAAGTATTTCTGATTATTATATTTTGTCCATTCCGTTGTGAGACTCTGATCTTCTTATTCTTCTATTCTAATATTTCTTTCTTTCTTCTCTCACCCTCTAACTTCTTTCTATTAGCTTTCTGGGTTTTCAATATTTGAGTTTGGATACGGGACGTGTTAGTATCTGAATTCGAGTGTCGAAATACCCGGGTCGCTACAGTTGGTATCAGAGCAATGGTTTAGTGATAACCTTTGCTCTGTGGTGTAACTCGATAGAGATTGGGTTAGTAATACCCTAGATCAAGTTGAATGTATATTTGAGCGTGTATTTGTTAATTAATATAAAAATTGTTTTTATATGGTGTTGGTTGGTTTGTCGAAGGGTTTAAAAATTCTGGTCGATGCAGGGTGCACACTGTATCGAAAAGTTTTTGTAAACCCTTGAACAAAGTAATTCGACACACTATTGTTTTGAAAAGCTGGGTAAATGAAATGATTTTGCCCAAAATTATATTTTTGTTATTAAAGAATAATTTTATGAAATTATTATTATATATGGATGTGTCGATGGTTGTTATTATAATTAAATAATATTTTAAATTAAGGAGGTTATATATTGAACCGATTTGAACTTGGTTGAGAACTGATTTGGAGTAAATAAATTGAAATGAGATTCAAATATACTGAATTTGAATGGTATATATATACAAGAGTTAGTTATGAATATAATATCAGGGGAACTGAATTGTATGATTGAAATATGGATTTGAATTAGATTTAGAACCAATAAATGAGTCGAGCTTGTTAAAATGAGATTCAAGTATATTGAATTTAAAGGGCACCCAAAATGGATTGAATTGTATGAAAATGATAATCTGAGTATTTAATCCATTAATAGTTTAGCTAAGAAGTTGGATGAATTGGAAGGAAAGGAATTCCAGTATAACGGTTTCGAATGGGCAATAGATGATATAACCATGTATTATTTCTGTGCATTGGAAGTTGGGTTAAGGGCGGACTGCCAAAAAGCTATGAGAATCGAATGGAACATGGAGATTAAAGCACGGATCGGAAAATGAAGAGATGTTAGTTGATTTGCTTCGAAATTGGAATGAATTTGCTCGATAAAAAGGTAAACTTTAATATTATTGATTTGGTGCTTGAATTTATACCCGAGGTGGGTGGCCGCTTGGCATTTATTTTCTTTGGATCAGTATGAGAGGCCAGAGTGGCGTTTGTAGTCGTTTGGAACGAACAGTACAAAAGAGGTGCTGACGAATTTTTCGTAAATTTTTGAAATTTAGAAAACATTTTTGATAATACTTTAAAAGAATTATTTTGAAAATAATTGCGGTTGGTGCATTCTTTTTACCTAGCAATTTTGAGGACGAAATTTATTTAAGGGGGGAAGAATGTAACGTCCCGGATTTTTCGACTATTTGAATTCGAATATTTAAATTTGTTTTCAATATTATATTTGAATTATTTATTGGATTTAATATCGAAATCGTTAATGAAACGACGACTGAGCGTTTATATTTATATTTAATTTAAAACGAACTCAAAACTGCGTGGTAGTTCGTAAAATTGAATTTCAACTTCAATTGATCATACAGAACTCGTGTTAAGTCGGATTTCGATGAAACAAGAAGCGTCCGAATCTAGTTGGTAATATTTTTCTAATAAAAAATAAAAATTGAGTTTTCGTATGGTAGATTTTATTTTACGTCCAAATCAAATTTTGAAATAGTCGCTATGGAATCGTTTATACGCCGTAACGGATTATTTAATATAATTAAATATTGACTTCGAATTTGGACAAGTCCTTTGAGGCGTAGTCATAATTTAATTTTTAGAATTTTACTGTAATTTTTAATTCGCAAAATAAGCAACTTTTTATTTGGAGTATTTCGCACCCTATATCAATATTTTGGGGTTTCAAAATATGAGTCAACCTACCGATATTATTATATTTTTGGGATCGTGGCACACTGCTGAGCACGATGGAATTTTTATTTCTGTCAACGGCAAGTTGAATGAGGACGAAATCTTATATGACGGGGTACGCTCACTTTAAAACTAAAAATCATTAGTCGCTTCACCGAAATCAAATCGAAGAGAGGAAAAATAAATCAAATCCTATCCTAGCCAACTAAAATATCTCCTACTTTTTTACATCCATTGTTTAGTTTCCATCGAACTGCAAAGTCCACAGCAAGCCCGTAGTACGAGAACACTTGCTTATGTCTAGGGACATACAACCTACCCAGTGAATGCACAGCTCCCTCTTCTGTCCACTACACTGCAACTCACGCCTACTGAAAAGAAAATACGACACAGGCTAAAGTTTCAAATCACCAGCTAATGAAATGCAATAAATTTAATAATATAAATCTTTTTCTTGGCGGCCACACTTCACCATTTCTTTTCTTGCATGCCACGGACGGATCCTTGCTCCTCACGTATCTCTTCATCTATAAAAGAACAGACCTCACTCGATTCTTATTCGTCCATCGGTTAAAACCGCACCATGTATATATAAAATAAAACAAAATAAAAACATTCACGGCACTTGAACCACAACACGTTCGGATCTCGGGTTCTGTGCGAGTGCTGAGATGGGCGCGGCACTTGGTGGTGTTAGTGGGGGAGTTGGGTTGATGCTGTCGGTGGGTGAAGGAAAATAAAGATGGTACGGGGAAGTGATGTAGCAAGTAACGCATGGATGTTCAGGGTAGTGCATGCGGTGGGTAGGAGTGATGGTGGGATAGGAGAATGGTGCAAGAAGTAGTTTGGACAGTAAAATGTAAGGGAGCGGTTTGTAGGGGAGGACTGGGAGGGATTCTCGGTGAGTTGTTGTATTGTTTCTGGATGGAGAAAATATGCGTGAAAACAGGCAAACAAATGGTGGTAGTTTCGTGAACTTTAGTGGGATTCGGTTGTTATTCCTGAATATGGGTGCATGGAGGCTTTAAAAGGTAAGGTAGTAATTGATGGGAGATGTAGTGATGAAGTTTGAAGGAGAAAAGGGAGATGCTGCGTGGAAGTCATGAAAGATGGGTTCAA
Organism: Allium sativum; assembly: GCA_030737875.1. Taxonomy (NCBI): domain Eukaryota; kingdom Viridiplantae; phylum Streptophyta; class Magnoliopsida; order Asparagales; family Amaryllidaceae; genus Allium; species Allium sativum. The sequence continues at coordinate 487,316,078 of CM060920.1, read as the reverse complement.
GTGAAATGTGTTGGAAGGATCTTTTGAGTGCTGTGAAAAAAAAAGTTGCATGAAGAAGGTAGTACGTTAGGAAAATAAAAGAAAGAAGAGAAGAAGAAAGTGGCATGAATAGTGAAGAGATTTGGGACGGTGGGAAAGAAAAAAAAAGCGGTGGGCTTTGCATACGTCAGTGGGCCTTCGGCTTAAAAAAAAGCGAAAAGAAGATGTAAAAGGGAGAGTACTGGGAAGAACGTGAGACAGGGATTTGCATATGAACAAGAAAAGCGACGGAGACAAAGAAGTGCGGGCGTGCATGATGAATGTTTACAGGAGGGGTTTGTTGAAAGAAGGAAAAAAAATTATATATGTGGAGCATTAAACTTGCATTGGCCGGACACATGCGAATGATGAAGAACGTAGACGAGCAGTGTAGGAGGAGGCACGTATTTTAGAACGACGTAATGTGAAGCATCTGGAATGGCTTGAGAAGCAAAAAAGGAAACGAATGTTAACTAAGGTAAATAACGATGATTTATAATTTAAATAAATTAATAATTAATTCAGTTATTAGTCGTATGATTTATTAAACGGGTATCTTCAATATTTGTGTCATACATTAACGAAGATTCACGAGAAAAATAGGATCCACTAGGATGGCAATGCAGAGTGCTATACTGTTGTGCTGATTCAGAAAGGAACGGGAGCAACTGGATTTCTCGTTTAAGTTCTGGACGCTGGTTTAAAATTTAATGAAGCAACGTGCACACTGATCGATCGAAATATAAGAGGTGAGTTAATTCTCACACATTTCTGAAATACTAGTATGTGCTAAATTCGTATAATTAAATTTAATTGGTTGATTGGATGCTTTGGATGCCTATGGTTGCTTTAATGGTTGACGTTAATTATATTATCGTCGTAAAAAATATTCCTATGTACTGATATGAAATATTAAAATGATCCATGTTGCAGGGAAGAACAGGTAGGAGGAATCAAATTGGTTCCTCAAATATTTAATATGCTGTTATTTCATATTTTATGAACTGTTTAAAACCCGTTGACTTTAAACCCTGTTGGTTGTTGAATGTGGTTCAGTTTGAACCAATATATATAGTATTGGTTGAGAAATAAATAACAGATGGTCCAGATATACACCGTTTTATAAAGATCGATTCACCGTCAGGTGAATCACTAAAAATAAAGTTATGAAATTTATTTAATCGAATATAGATTTTTAAAATATATTATTATTTTAAATGAAGTAAAAAAAAGGGGATAAAACAACCACATCTATACACTGATTGGTTTAGCCAAATTCTACCGTGCGCGAAGCACGTGCTTATTAAGTGATCTATAAACAACTGTATTTAGCTAATTCAAGTGACCAGAAATGACAAAACAATTAGGACAGATTCACATTTATATTGATTTAAAATAAGCAAAGTGAAAATAATTATTTAGATTATTTAATTATTAATTAATTTAAATGGCAGAATCGATAATGATTGACTAGCAAGTTAATCGTGTTTGTCGTAGAACAAAATTTACGGTGTTAACTGAAATTGTTTATTTAATTAGTTCACTAATGAGGATAGTTAATGGTAAACCAAACCATGTTTATTTAGAAAAAAGGGTTGAAGGACGATTATAATAAAATGGGATTATTTAAATTAATCAGTTTTATGATTAATTTAAAGGGGAAGATAAATTAAGTTTTGATTAACGAGATAATCATATTAGGAGTTGACTAAATTAATTGTGTTAAATGGATTTATTAAATAAATTTATATTTATGTAATGGAAATGATAATTGGTTAAGTAAAACATATTTGAGATGCGAAATTTGATTTAACAATAATCAAATTGGAAATTTTGGGACTTAAAAGAAAAATGGGATTTTGGGAAAGGATAAGGCTCATTAATATTTTAAATAAATTATATTAATGAAAAATAGAAGTTAAGTTTAAATCGTGACTTAAAGAGAAATCCTTATTTGAAATCCTATTTAATCAGATTTATGAAATCCAAGATTTCGACGGAGTATGAAACCCAAGGGGTATTGAATATATTAGAAATGGCATTTGAGCCAGAATATGAATTTGAAGTATTGGAGCTTAACTGGGAATCATGTGAGATGAGTGATTTCTAAATGTTGATTTGATGTTGGTTTGGGCCTCCGGGGTCAATATTTAGAGAATTATTTCTGACGATTAAGAACTAGTGTAGATATGAAAAGGGAAGTCAAAGGTAAACCCAATTTGAATTAGAGTAGTCAAACGGGATCAGTTATAAAGATGCGATATGGATTATTTCAAAGAAAAGATAGTATTTCATCAAGATGGAGTTAAAATGAGATTTGTTGTGATATGGAAAATAAGAATTGGTTTTTACATTACAACTGATATTTATCTTATGATAAGAATGTTGTTGATCAAGGTCTGCGAGGTAATTAAAATACCCCAACTTGAACAACTATAGGACTATCAAAGGATGATGTTAGTTGTAATGGTGAAAGTGTTAAAATAAAATATTTTGGGAAAAATATTAGTGTAACGTTATTAGAAGGATTTGGAAATATATTTAGAAGGAGATTCCAAAAGTAAAAGGAAATCATAAGGGACTTGATGGTATGAAAGGATTGGTGGGATTATAACGATACTTTCAAAGTTATGGAAGGAGATTTTATTGGGATTATTCTAAAAGGGTAACGGGTAACTTTGGTATTCAAATAACGAATCCAAAGAAGATGTCGTAATGATTGTTGAATCGATAAGATAACAAGAAACATCATAGTAGTATTTGAAGTATTAGTTGAAGGTTAAATTAGATATGATTTTAAGATATTTTCTAAGTATATAAGTAAAAGGATTCGAGTATAATTATATATTAAACCAATATATTATATATTGGGTATTTCAACCGAGATATTGTTTTTAAACAGCCAAGTAATGCTGTGTATAAACCAATGGATCTGTTTTATTATTATAGTTGTTTATTTTGATAGTTAAATAACCGACTATCAAAATCTGACCCAACGTTATTGGCACGGAAAGACCGGGATCGAATTCATATTCAAAAAACCATTCCGACCAATAAATACGATTACGTCAAAGACGCTGATCGAGATGGAGCAATTGAAGACCGTAGATCTTCATGAAGCGGAAGAGTTACTTACAATCTCTGGCTGATCCGTAGAGATATACTGTGATTCTATCGTGATTGGAATCTACGGGTTGCAAGGACTTCTCGCTGCTGATCCATGGGGTGATTCCTATATTGGATGCAGCAGGAGAGTGCCTTCGGCTCATCCTGTTCCTGGATAACATGTATAGACGATGTGAATGGTGGCCAAATGTTTTCAAAAGACGATTATAGCCTCAAGCCTCATCAACCGGGAAATGACAAAAATCGGGCAGGCAGCATGGCTATGTGGGTCGCACCCATTAGGGTGTATTGTCACCATCTAGAGAATATTCATATTTGTTACTTCTTTTCATTTCTGTATCTCCTGGGGACTACGGTGGTCGCGCGACAAAAAGCCGTAAGGTGACAATATACTCGATACACTCAAGAGAAATGAGTGGTCGGTCATGTGTGGGCCGGGTTGCAAGATGTTCTTGTTGAACCCAGTGTATTCGTCTCTAGAAATACACTATCGGCAGGTGGTCCCATACCTTGTCATAGTTGGAAATCCAATCTCCAATAAGCGCCCGCGGTTTTGATTGTATACTACATATGTGGAGCGTGAGATGCAAGCGTTCTGCTAGATACTATTTACTTGTATTTAGACATTATTATAATATCAGAAGAAGATATTGATTTCAAACGATTTGGGTTATAGTAAGGTAAAAACCGTCCGTGTTTATGTGTGGGCTGGTCTTACTATTATCCTTTGTTTCAAAAGGATTTCAAAGTTAAACAAGTTGGTTGCTATATGAATTTATCACTGATAGTATTTTAGACTGATCCGGGTGAATTTTGTTTTAAATCAAATGTGCTCGGGTCAGACCAACACTACACCAAAACATCAAATTTGGCACACCAGGATTCAGAGATTTGATACGGCTTTAACCTGTATCAAATTTGATAGTGCCCATAGCCGTATCAAATTAAATTTGGCAATCCACACCACCTCATACACCTTAAATCCAACCCTTCATTTTCAATGTTTTGGATCAGTGCCTCTGATACGTGATTGAACCGTATCAAGTATGCACCCTCCATACTCCAATTTCCTTGGCCACGCTTTTCACTTTTCCTCCTGACTAAAATTTCGCGTTCCCTCTTCCATAACCCTAATTCTTTTCTTTCTCGATCCAAATTTTCGGATCCTGATTAAAATCTTCCCCAAATTTCCTTGAATCCTAATTAAGATCTTAAATACGCTTGAATCTCTGATGAAGATTTGTTTGTCTCCTAATTCTTCCAGCAATCTCAAAAACTGGTAAATGTTGGATCGATCCCATTGTTGGTTTGGGTTGCAATGTTATGAATGATACTATTTGTGGCTTGGGTTTCAATCTAGCGGTAGTTTCCCTTGCTTATTTTACCTTATTTTCTCTAGGTTATCCATTCTGTTTTGTCTTAGATTTTAACCTAAACTGTAGTTTTATAGGTCTACTTGGAGTGTGGGATCAAGGAGGAGAGACTGACAGCCTTCTTTTGGTTTGCAGTGAACCTTGTAAGTTTTCCCTTGTATACCATAGTTTTCTTTTAATTTTGGTTTTGTATGATGTTAGAAAGAAAATGGAATGATTACTTATTGTCATCTGTTTAGGCATCTAAATCTGTTGTGGACATCCAAACTTGTTGTGGACTAGCCTAATAAATACAGTTTTTTGGTTTAACCTATATTAAATCCTACATTTGTATAATATGAATCTATTGAGTAGGATGAAATAGTGTACTAGCCAGTGATAAAGTTGTATAGGAGAAACGTTTTATTGAACTACTACGGTTCAATCAGTTTGGGTAAGTTGGTTGGCAGCGGTAGGCTGACAAAATCAGCAGATAAATGATGCTTCTTTGTAATTTGAACGCTCTTTCTTTTGATGAAACACTGCTGTTTTCTTTGCCAAAATTGTATCATGTTTTTGTGGGTTCTAAGTTTTTAATGTATTATTGTCAGTTTTATGCTGATATTCAAACTACTAGAACATAGTTGCTTTGTGTTTTGTTACTGCCTTTCTATTCCTATTACTTGGACAAATTACTTTAGGGGCGAGCTGTGTGTGACACACATCGTTATAGCTTTGAAATACTTGCAGGTTTTCTGTGAGGTGCCCTTTTGCATATAGTCCCAAAATAATTAGATTGGTCTCATAGTATGGACTGTGTGCTTTGTGCTCTTTTATTATCCACCGTCCATTCATTCTGGCCTACTTGCTCCTTCTGTTAAATATGATCGTTATCAAGGTTTAAGTGTTCACCTTCTCCCAGCAATCAGAATTTATTTTGGTTATATGATACGTTTTGAGTTATTTATTGTCTTTTTTTTGGGGACATCTAGTCTAAGGGGGTGATCATATTTGTCTTGTTTATTCAAATTGACAGTAAATAATTACTAATGTTCTTGCCGAAGTAAACGCAACAGCTAAATGTTGTTTGGGGAGATCTAGTCTGAGGGGGAATGATCATATTTGTCTTGTTGATTCAAATAGACAATAAATAATTATAGATGTTCTTGCCAAAGTAAACGCAACAGCTAAATGTTGTAACATAGCTCTATCATGTATTTCATAAGACACTTTACAAACGTATGATTGTAATTATGTAAATGCATCCACCATATTGCTGTGCAGGCCAGCATTAGATGCTGTTGAAGTAGGTCAATTACTTATTGATCATGTCGGTCATTGTTGTTGTTGCGCGAGTCAACCTGCTAGAAAATGGAGTATTACTGCAATCGAGGATTGCAACCAAAACAGAAATTAGTATAATTCTGTCGCAGACGTAGTCGCGAGTTTGCATCCAACAGCTAGCATCCAACAGCTAGCATCCAACAGTTTGCATCCAACAGAAATTTGATTTTAGCAGCATTTGTACAATGGTATTCTCCCATTCCAGATGAACCGATCCATTATAGTTCTTACTTTTATTTAGTTAAATCATGTTTATAACGCAATACAGGTGCTAAGCTTCAAATGCAGGTTCGCGAATTGATTTATTGCACATTCATCAATTCAGAACTGAGTTTGCAAACTCAACATTGAGTGCAACCATGCAACTCTAGCTGGAAACAGGTGTGTTCTTATCTCAGTTCATCTCATTCCTATATCCATCAGTTTTTTTCATTCACATAATGTGATTAAATCTTGCGTTTGAGACAAAATCTCGAGCTGATATATCGGCCAAAAAGAATGATAAAAAACTATCAAATCTCGGATTCCGGGCAAAATCTCCGAATTCTATCTCGGTCGAGGTGAGGGAGATTTAAAACCTTGTTCACATAACAGTATGCTCTATCTGAAATGATTACAAGCTTTAGCACTGAATGTATAAGCTAGGTAACATATAAATTAGTTATTCTGTTACCAAAATGTAGTAGAGATTACTATTTTTCAACAAGTGCAAACCACTCCTAAAGGACATCATAGATGCTTGGACTCTAAGTCCAAGAATGTAGCTCAAGTAAAAGCTAATCACACCCTTCAATACCATATTAAAAATCTGGTTTCCTATAGCCTCTTATTTGCAGCACTTGATTGGTTCTAGGATAGCTTTAGGGTAGTTAGCATTAACATAAAAAGTCATACATGATACATATATGTTGTGCAATGGGAGGCAGTTCATGATGATATTAGGCAAGCTATGCCAGATTCAGATTATTATTATTTTTCACAAGTTACTTATATACATTAGGTATAAATGATAGGCTCTGAGTATTATTTGTTTCACACCTCTTTTAAAATATTTGTCTGCAAAAATCATTGTAACAATCCTTTTATTTTCGTAATTTTATGTGCAGTTAAGTGTAGTTGGTTGTATTAGAGTAAACATGAATGAGCTAATCAACAATCTGAAGGCTTTAAAAAGCTCTAGTGGTAGTGGAATAAAGAAGCTTAAGGTTGGCAGTTGCGGCTCACTCGAACATTATCAAGTACTGAAATCACTGGTAGGCAGAAATGAAGGGAAGAGATCACAAGGATGCACGCCCAGGTTTTATCATTTAGGCGCATCCATCAGCTTTGCGTCCAATAATCTGGATAATTTTCTACCAATAAATTCATCTGGTTGTATTTATATATATTGCCTTTTGTACCATTATTTTCATATTGTAATGTTGTAGACAAATGCTCATTGTAAGGTTTTGCAAATAAATTATGTAAGCTGAGTTTATGAACGACTAGTCTTGTTACAATATTGTGTAATGATGAAAGCAGAATTGATGTATGCCAACAAATTGTGATTTATATACATGTATATATTTTTTAAATTTGATATGGCCATTAGCCGTATCAAATTATTAATTTGATACGGCTTTAGACCGTATCAAATTATCAATTTGATACGGCTAATGGCCGTATCAAAGGCATGTATTTGATACGGTCTAAAGCCGTATCAAATTGATAATTTGATACGGTCTTAGGCAGTATCAAATGCATGCATTTGATACGGTCTTAGGCCGTATCAAATAGACAGAGATGCCATTTTTTGATACGGCCCAAAGCACTGCCAAATCAATTTAGATACGGCCATGAGCACTGCCTAATTGGCATTTTTGGTGTAGTGCAAGCATATTTACAGGTCAGGTTTCCACTTGAAGCAATAGAGATGGAGTTGAAGTCGAGACGTATTCCATATATATACTGGTACTGGTTTATTTCCGCTGTATGTTGTATTGATCTGAATGTATACTCTGATGTTGTGATATACAATTTTTGTATAAAGTATTTCTGATTATTATATTTTGTCCATTCCGCTGTGAGACTCTGATCTTCTTATTCTTCTATTCTAATATTTCTTTCTTTCTTCTCTCACCCTCTAACTTCTTTCTATTAGCTTTCTGGGTTTTCGATATTTGAGTTTGGATACGGGACGTGTTAGTATCTGGATTCAAGTGTCGAAAATTCCCGGGTCGCTACACGTGTTCTTCAGAAAGGATTCAAATCTTGGTTTCAATTTAATTTCACATCTATTGTACGTGAAGCCGATCAGCTTGCACCACGTGGAAGAGGTCGGAGTGGCGCTCCGGGCGCTGGCGGTGCAGGTGAACTCGACGGCGGCTAGGAGCAGCTCCGGCGTGATGAACGACGCAGGTTCGGGGCGTCCAATCTCGATGAATTCACAATGATAAAATACAATCCTTATATGGATTTAAAGAGGAAGCTTCGATCTTCAAAAACTTCCAAAGGGCCACTTAATTTCTTTGAATGATTGAAGAGAAAAAGAGGAGAGAAGATGGGAGCAGGAGTCACCGTCCGATCTGAAGAGGGTGTCAGGTTTCTTTGGTCAACGCGGAAATGGATGGATTAATTTGATTGGCCTCTGTATTTTTATATTTTTTTTAATTATTTAAATCCAAAATTACCCCTTGCTCAGTATGAACTCCAATTCAAACCCAACGACTATCACCCCAATTTAAATACCCCCATTCCGGACATAATGGAATATGTTCCGTAGGCCCATTCGACTGTTTCAGTCAGTTATTCTTCAAATTAAAATATAAAACATTCAAATATGGATTTAAACGTACATTTCAATTTGCCGGGGTCACATACTGATTCTAAAAATTCCAGAAAAATAAATCTGGCTATGTTTGGACGATACGGACCCAACAAAACTAGTTTCGTCAAATTTGGAGACTGTTTGAAAAATGGCCATTTTCTGGTCGATCCAAATTGACTGAAATTAACCAAATACATTTTCCTTTGCCACGCTCACATATTAACTCCAAAAATTATGGAATTTGAAATCTAGCAATAATTTGACATTCCGGATCCAACAAAAATGGTTTCGTCGAAAACGGAGGTCGTTTGCAAAATGTCTATTTTCACGGGCTATATTAATTCCATAGCGACCTTTCAGAAAATTCATTTGGCCATAACTTTTGATTTCCACTTTGAAATTTCAATTTTTCAGATTCGTTAGAAATATATTCTTAAACAGATTTAATATTTTTGGTTTCACTAAAATCCGTTTTATTTTGCATCCTGTACAGTCAGTTAAAATTCGAATCCAAATTTTCAAACTACCGCGCCATTTTAGGCCTTGTTTTATAATTAAAATAAATATATTCGCTATAACTTTGATCCAATTAAATTTTTGGTCGTTATTATTTAAAATAATTTATTTTAAATATTCAAAATCCACTAAAATAGCCATATTAAAAATTTTAAATTGGTATTGATTTTCCAGGTTGTTACAATCTCCGCCACTTAAAATCTTTTCGTCCCCGTAAAGGAACGAAGCTGAAAGTTGTTTACATAACCAACCCTACATTCATTTTGGCTTTCATTCTTCAACTTTTTAGTTTCTAAGAATTTTCTAATTATCCAAAAATTTGGCTAACACCTTAAATTTTCGAAAAATTTCGCCATAACCTCCATTGTACGGGGAGGGGTTTGGAAATTTATTGGGCCGTATTAGGCACCCAATAAATCCTAAAAAGCATACACATATTTATAGTGATATATTCCGGTGTCCACAAGGGAGTGTGTATAGATCATAACTCTAGAGAATAAATTCTTGTCACCCTATAAATGGTTTTTGTTCCTTAATGACTAGAGAGACGTATTTATTGTCATCTCCAGACCCGTGTGGGGTTTTTATTAATTAGGCAATTTACCGTTAGATTTTATATTGTCCATATCAGTCTTTGGTTCAACCTGTAATATAGTCATCGCCATACAAGCCTCTCGCTCGTATGGTAAATCTTCAACCTCGTCACATAAGCTCCAAATGCTTATGTGGTATATGATAGAGTATGTCATCTCCAAGAAGTATGCCATGTAGTGTAGTTCAAAATAAACTGTTATTATCCTATGGCGACGTTTATTATTTCACACAGAACAACCAGCACTCTCCATCCAATGGCATTCATAGGAGTTGATATAATAATAAAATTGTGCATCCAACTGATTAAGGTTTACCTATTTGTCGGGCACGCAAATAAATTATTTACTCAACAGCAAATCCGTTTACCTATTCAAACATATATAATGTACATGCCTGTATTTCTATCTATTTTCAAATCAGTTCAATATTTGATTCCATTTGCATAAGTTTTTTCCCTTCACTTTCTTATGGGTTTTGTAACACCCCGTGATTTTAAATATTAAAATTAACAAACTAAAGAATACTTAATTTCAAATGTGGGAATTAAGGGAAACGGGTTGTGCCATTGCGTTCGTCTCGGAATCCTTCTTGGAATAGAGTCTGAGTTTTTGTGAATTGGACTTCGTATGAAGAAGTTATGGCCTTCCGAAGTTTCAGAATTTAAATAATTTAAAAACAGCTCGAATCAGAAAATCAGAAATTCGAATTCAAACAGGGAAGCGGGCTGGGCGGGAAAATTCCCGCCCAAAGGCTAGGTCGACCAGGGGGTCGACCTACCCATACAGGTCGACCAGGGGGTCGACCTACCCATACAGGTCGACCAGGGGGTCGACCTGGGTGTCGACCTGCCCTCGCCCCCCCGATTGATCTGAAAGATGATGCTTTTCTGACTTGATGTTGAGTCATTAGGGCTGAAGTGTCATTCTATCTTGACAGGATGGTCTTGTTTGATTCTAGGTTAATCTGATGGCTCTTAATTAATTAATCTTCTATAAAAACACTCCCAAACCCTCAACCCTAATCACATTAATTCATACCAAGAGCCGCCATGCCGTAAATGGAGAACCTAGAGTAGCCGCCATTCTCTTTCAACCCTAAAGAAAGATAGAAGCTTGAATCAAAATCAAATCAAATCTAAGATTAGAATAACGATTAGTCTACATCAAAGGCGAGTAATTCAGTTTCAGAATATAGATCCCAAAAAGACAAGACTATTCTTTTTGTTTGTGAGTATAATATCTTTCACAAAATAATTAATTAATTTAATTATGATAAGTTATAATTGGGATAATGAGAATATGATTTTGAATCATGTGATGTTGAATTATATGCAAGTTTGTGATGTTGGATTACATGTTCTTATATAAATTATATGCAAGTTTGTGATGTTGGACTATATGTTCTTATGTGAATCTTATGCAAAGTTTGGATGTTAAAACATATATGAATCTTATGAAAGTTTGGGATATTAAGACATATGTGAATCTTATGCAAGTTGGGGATGTTAAAACATATGTGAATCATGTAGATACATATGCTAGTTTATATGCAAACATGTGACATTAATCTTTATGTGTAAATCCATATGCAAGTTCACATCTTTATGTTTAGATCCATATGCAAGTTCAAATCTTTATGCTTAGATCCATATGCAAGTTCACATCTTTATGTTTAGATCTATATTTAGATTCATGGCAGTACATAGTTATGAAAAGTTTATGTTCTATATGTCCATTGCCTATGCTAGTTTTGTATGTGAATCATATGTTAGTTTGAATGAAATTCATATGCAAGTTATAGGAAAACCAAATCCATATGTGCAAGTTATTGGCTATGTAAACTTATGTCATGATTCTTAGATCTATTTTATGTGTTATGTGATGTTGCTTTTCTTTTTATAAGTTAGACTATTTGCGAGTCTAACATATGTCATATGAAAACGTACGAATAGCGTGGGGACGATGGGAAAGTATTGAATATACATAATTGTGAATTAGCGTAAAATTGGCATTAAAGGCATATAATTAATTTGAGACATTATTTGGTATAAATTTGTATACCTGGAATTTATGGACATAATGTAGGTGACAATTATGGACATAAATAAATTTGGAATTTATTGACAAATTTGAATAGGGATATTAATCCAATCTGGGGTTAAATAAAGCTAGGTAATAATTAACCGCCTAAGACACGAGGTTAGACTCGTTTGTGGTGTAAGACTGCCCGGACCCTCCCGGCAAATCCAGCAACCACAACTGTAGTCTAATGTGAGAGGTCAATGGCACGAATTAAATGCGTAACAGTTGTAAAGACACGAGGTTAGGCTCGTTTGCAGTATAAGACTGCCCGGACCCGCCCGACAAATCTAGCAACCGCAAATGTCAGTCTAAAGTGGGAGGTCTTTACAAAGTTACGGTTATAATGAATTAAGTAACACTTAACCAGATAAACATGTGGTGGGACATGGGGGTTAGGTGGGTGCCTTGGGTGGCATGTGAAATACGATTAGAAACACTTAACCAAGTTGAAAACATGTAAGAAGACATGAATAAGAAGGGTTTAAGTGGGAAATTCTAGTGGGGACCAAGCATAGGTGGAATGCTTGTGTGGGGACCCTTTTCAAACCAGTAACCCATTAAGTATCTTTGTGAGCTCGACCCAAGTCGAGGACGGGACATGCTTACTGGGCTTGATTGTAAGAGGTCAAAATGGGTTAGCGGTGGCAACGCAAGTCCAACCGGGTCATGTGCGTGCGTGGGACCGGGCTGGTAGGTAAGACGTTATTGCATCGAGTAGATATAAGCCGTGCATCTCTAGTGGTATCGGGTTGCCATTTTGGGGAGTGATACACCACACAGTGGGACCAGCACGGGTATCTACGAGTTAGGGAGCCGATCGCATGGGGGTAGTGGGTACAACTAGTGGAGATAGGGCAGACGACACCTATGAAGGCAGATAGGGGTACACGAAACTACCATTATCAATATTATTTTCTGTATGCGGGATCAACTTTTAGGGTGACTAGTAGCGGTGTAGTATAGTAATTATCCTATAGTGATTAGGAACGAGATTAACGCCAGAATATTCCTCCTATTTGCTTTGTCATGCCCACTTGTTTCACAGTCATACCTTGTTTTACCAGTTTATGCCTTATCCTAGTTACTTTAATAATTATATTGTTAAAGTTATTATACTCGCCAGACTTTATGTCTGATCCCCCTTGTTTTCGCCTCTTTTCTTCCTCCCTCCCCCTCAGGTTCTCAAGGTGGGATTAGTACTAGTGGAACTTGATCTTGGATCTCTTTCTTTCTCTTTTGGAAGTGCTTGGATTACTGAAAGTAAAGTTCAACTGATCTCTTTTATGGCTACTTGTGTTGGGGTTTATGGTTTTGGCTTTATGTATTCAGAAAACAAATTTGTCAAGATGGATATTAAGTGTACTTGGTTTATGAAGTTGTTGTAATCAAACTATTTCTCCACTGCAATAAAAGTTGTTTTAAAATTTTCAAGTACCATTATTTGTATTTGTCTTGTTATATTCTGTTCTATACACTAAATACGCTCCATGGAAGTTAATGCATTCCCCTTGTGAGTGACATTAATGGGCTTGGGGTGTTACATGTGGTATCAGAGCTGAAGGTTACTAGAACAGATATGAATTTTGAAAAACTGTTTTTCAAAAGCATTTTATAAAGAAATACTTTCAAAAATATGTTTTAAGGAAAGTATTTTCAAGAGAGTAGTTTGTTTTAAAAACATAACCCTCAAGATCCATATATCTTTCTTTCGATTCTCCATTTTGAATCCCTTTCCTTTTTCTTTTCAGCATGTCTGGGGCACCTGAGATACCGTAGGGCATACCGATACCAACCTGGTTCAGAAGGTATCTAGAAGCTAGGGCCACCGCTGCAGGCCCAGCAGACATCCCTCCTCCCCCTGCTGCAGCTGCTCCTCCCCCTCCTCGCGTTGATACCTTTTCAAAGATATGCAAGAACTTTCGAGCAATGGGTGGGAAACCTTTCCACGGATCAGAGACGTTTGTTGAAGCTCGAAATTGGCTTAAGGAGGTGGAAGATCTATTTGGTATTTTTGAGGTAGAAGATGGAGGGAAAGTCCAATTAGCTGCTTGGCTAATGAAGGATGAAGCCTCGTTTTGGTGGGAGGTTACGAATGAAGAGCGTCCAGTAGAGACATGGATGGATTTCAGGAGTAGGTTCGAGATGAAATTTCTCTCACGGGCAGAAGAAAACTTATACATGGAAAGGTTCTTAGCATTGAAGCAAGGAAATCTATCAGTAAAGAAGCACGTCAACAAGTTCAATCAGTTGGCCAGATTTGGCTTGGACTTAGTGAACACACCTGAGAAGAAGGCCCTGAGGTTCGTTATAGGTTTAAATGAGCCGCTACATGGGTTAACTATGACCCACATTCCTATGGGGGATACCTTTGATAAAGTGGTTGACATGGCGCTTATGCATGAGGAAGAGAAAGGTGCTAATGCTAATAAGTCACCAGAGAAGAAAGGGGATCAAAAGAAATCACAACAGCAAAACAAGAAAGGTGGTAAAGATAACAATGGCAAGGGGAAGAAAAGTGCTTTAATTGTGGGACACCAGGCCATCGGAGCAAAGACTATAGGAAAAAGAAAAAGACTGGTTGTTTCCACTGTGGAGAGGCAGGACATTTAGTTAAAGACTGCCCGAGGAAACAAGGGAAAGGGCAGAGGACGGGGTCCACTTCTGGAGGGCAGATTCAGGCTCTCATGGCACCAGGGCAGGCAAGAGGGCAGATTCAGGCTCTCATGGCACCAGGACAGGAAAGAGGTAGAAACATTTCCGTTGAAAGTTTAGTTTTTCTGTTTGATCATCCTGTTCGTACTTTGTTTGACTCTGGCGCGTCACACTCGTTTGTATCTACTTCGTTGGTTGAAACACTGCACCTAAATACTAGTCTAGTTACGGATCCCATAGTAGTATCAAATCCTATTGGTGGTTCGGCTCATCTTTCTATGATTTGTCGGGATTTGACAGCGTCTATCTTGGGCGTTGGGTTTGAATGCAACGCCTTCGTTCTTGGCTTCATGGGCTACTGCTTGATTCTAGGCATGGATTGGCTAGCTAGATACGGTGCCATCCTAGATTGTGAAAGAAGGGTAGTTAGATTGTCGACTCATTGTGGAAAGACCCTCGATATTTCTTGTGACCCTAGAGGTCCGATAATGCTTAGCTACCTAGAATCCCTTGACGCATCCAATGATGATTGGAATCTGTTCGTGTGGTCCGTGAATATAGTGACGTCTTCAATGAAGTTCGAGGTTTACCCCCGAGGCGCAAGATATACTTTCGAATATACTTAGTAGATAATGCAAAGCCAGTTGCATTTCCAGTGCACCACATAGCTCCGAGAGAGAGAAGAGAACTCAGTAAGCAAGTGAAAGAATTGCGTGAGAAGGGGTTCATAAGAAGAAGTATTTCGGAGTGGGGTGCTCCAGTCATTTTTGCTACGAAAGCTAATGGTTCACTTGTATTTTCCGTGGACTATAGAGAGATGAATAAGCTAACAAAGAAGAATAGACACCCATTGCCGAGGATAGATGATTTATTTGATCAGTTGGTGGGTGCTTTGGTTTTCTTGCAACTGAATTTGGCTACAGGGTTTCATCAGCTAAGGGTGGCTGAAGATAGCATAGACAAGACTGCATTTAGAACTCCTGACGATTTCTTTGAGTGGCTCATCATGCCTTTTGGTTTGACGAATGCACCCACGCACTTTGTTGACTTAATGAGTAGGGCGTTTATGGAGTTTCTAAACAAGTTTGTGGTAGTCTTTGTGGACGATATCCTGATTTTCTCTAAAAATGAAGAAGAGCATGCCCTACATCTTAGGGAAGTCTTAGAGACCCTACGAGCACATCAACTTAAAGCTAAGTTCTCCAAGTGCCACTTTTGGAGAAAAGAAGTGAGGTTCTTAGGACACATGGTCTCTAAGGAAGGGATAGTTGTGGATCCCGCGAAGGTGGTGGCAATCCAAGATTGGAAAATTCCTAAGAACGCAACAGAAGTAAGAAGCTTTTTAGGGCTGGCTGGTTATTATAGGAAGTTCATTAAGGACTTCGCGAAGATATCATCCCCACTTGCTCGATTAACGAAGAAGAATTTGACTTTTTCTTGGGATGTTGACTGTGACGATGCGTTCCAACATCTGAAGAGGGATTTGACGACAGCTCCAGTTTTAGTTTTGCCAGATGGGAGTAAGCTATTCACAATTTATACCGATGCTTGCGGGATAGGGCTTGGCGCAGTCTTAATGCAGGAGGGAAGGGTGATATGCTATGGTGGAAGGCAGTTGAAAGCCCACGAGAAAAATTACCCTACCCACGACCTAGAGTTGGCTGCCATAGTTTTTGCGCTTAAGTCATGGCATCATTATCTTCTTGGCGAGAGGTTTGAGTTGTATACAGACCATAAGTCGCTAAAGTACTTATTCTCGCAGAAGGACCTAAACTTAAGGCAATAGAGATGGATGGAGTTTTTGGCATCCTACGATTTTGAGATCGCATATACCCCTGGCAAGGGTAACGTTGTAGCTGACGCCTTAAGTAGAAAGAAGTTGACTTTGAGTCCTTTGTTCGTAGAGCGGCAGAGTTTGGAGTATATATCAACCTTTGACTTCATACCCTATGTCGATTATGTACCCGGATTGTTGGCATCGTTAGAGGTACAACCTACACATTTAGGTCGAGTTGGAGAGGCATAGCGAGATGACCCACAGTTGGTTAAGATAGTAGGCAAGCTTATAGGAGGGGAGTCCTCGAGTCGTCTTAATAGATATGCTATAGATGAAAGAGGCTGGCTGTGTAGAGATGGGAGACTTTGCGTACAACAAGACGAGAGTTTGAAGAAGGCAATTCTTGAAGACTCACATCGCTCTAAGATGACCATACATCCTAGTGGTGACAAGATGTATAAGGATATGAAGCGAGTTTTCTTTTGGGCCGGAATGAAGAAGGACGTGGCTGAGTTCGTTTCTAGATGCTTAGTGTGTCAGAAAGTCAAGGCGGAGCAAAAGAAGCCCGGAGGTTTGCTCCACCCTTTAGAGATTCCGCTGTGGAAATGGGAAAGTGTTTCCATGGATTTTGTAGATGGGTTGCCAAGATCTAGGAAGGGTAATACGGGGATTTGGGTAATTGTAGACAGACTTACCAAGAGTGCCCATTTTATTCCTGTTAAAAGTAGAAGGACCGCCGCATGGTTAGCATCTGTTTACCTTCGAGAGATAGCTCGTCTGCACGGCATACCCTCTAGCATTGTGAGCGATAGAGATCCCATTTTCACAAGCGAATTTTGGAAAAGCCTACAAGAGGCGGTTGGAACACAGTTATGCTTAAGTACCGCTTATCACCCTTAGACGGACGGCCAGACTGAGAGAGTAAATCAGATTCTAGAAGACCTTCTAAGGCTATGCATCCTAGACTTTGGAGGAACATGGGAGGAACATCTTCCATTAGTGGAGTTCACCTATAATAATATTTTTCAGGCTAGCATTGGCATGGCACCTTTTGAGGCTCTTTATGGACGACCGTGCCGATCACCTACTTGTTGGTGGGAATCCATGGACAAGGTTTTGCTTGGATCCGACATGATTAGGGAGACTTCGGAGAAGATAGACCTGATTAGACGACGAATGAAGACGGAACAGGACCGACAGAAGTCATATGCTGATAGGAGACGAACCGATCTTAAGTTCAATGTTGGGGACATGGTTTTTATTAAGGTGTCACCATTGAGAAACGTAGTCCGTTTTGGATCAGTATGGAAGTTGGCACCGAGGTTCGTAGGACCCTTTCCAATTACAGAGAGGATTGGGCAGATGGCGTATAGAGTAAAGTTACCAGAGAAGCTCAGCGGAGTTGATGACATGTTTCACGTTTCACATTTGCGCAATTGTTTACATGATACGACGGAAGTGGTGAACCGAGCATGCTCGAAGAAGTGGAAGTAGAGTGCAATGCCACGGTTAGACGAGCTCCTACACGCATTCTCGGATTGGAGGTCAAAAAGCTAGGCAACAAAGAGGTCAAGTTGGTCAAAGTGCAATGGGGAGATGATCAAAGAGACGCGACTTGGGAGACGGAAGATAAGATGCGTACGATGTACCCTTTCCTTTTTTAGGGTATGTTTTTTTTAACTTCTCCTTTTTCTACCGCTTTGTTGATACTTGTCCTATCATTTAGTATTATCTTTGCATTGACATCTTCGATCTTTAGTTAGGAAGAACCCTATGGTTGCAAACATGTGTTTGAGACATGTTATGTTTGGTGGATGCAAATGGATGCAAGTGGTTGCTAGTGGTTGCTCGTGAATGCATGTACACACACCTTAGGCACTAGATCGGCTCAATCACCTTCATATTGCATATAAATGTATGTGTATATCTAATTTATGGATGTATAATGGTTGTGTTATCACATGGATGTTGCATTTTGATGAATGGTTGTGCACACATGTAGAAGTAATATGTATCGATAGGATTCTTTCGCATACATAATGGACGCATGGCACTATCATGATTTGCATTAAGGAGGTCAACTGAATCAGTAGATCGCCTGATTCTGCATTAGACAAGGAGCATATGCACACAATTTTTGCATATGTTCATACCGCATTAGAAATCTTGTAAGGACAATGGATGCCTGTGTTTGATGGTTGAGTAGATGGATGATTGGATGTTAGGATATGCATTCTCCTTAACTTGGAGATTTCGGGGGCGAAATCGTTTAAGGAGGGGAGAATGTAACACCCCATGATTTTAAATATTAAAGTTAACAAATTAAAGAATACTTAATTTCAAATGTGGGAACTAAGGGAAACGGGTTGCGCCATTGCGTTCCTCTCGGAATTCTGCTAGGAATAGAGTCTGAGTTTGTGTGAATTAGACTTCGTATGAAGAAGTTATGGCCTTCCGAAGTTTCAGAATTTAGATAAATTAAAAACAACTCGAATCAGAAAATCAGAAATTTGAATTCAAACAGGGAAGTGGGCTGGGTGGGAAAATTCCTGCCCAAAGGCCGGGTCGACCAGGGGGTCGACCTACCCATACAGGTCGACCAGGGGGTCGACCTGGGTGTCGACCTGCCCCCCAGGCAGATCTGAAAGATGATGCTTTTCTGACTTGATGCTGAGTCATTAGGGCTGAGGTGTCATTCTGTAACAACCCGAAAATCTGGGCCAGTTTAAAATTTTTATTTTGGCAATTTTAGCGAATTTTGAATATTTAAAATAGATTATTTTAAATATAATCGACGAGAAATTTATTTTGAATTGAAATTCGACGTATATAGTATATACGTCGTCGTTAGAATATAAATATTTATATATAATTATAAATAGAATTGAAAATGGCGCGGTAGTTCGATAATTCGATTTCAAACTTCAATTGAATGTACCGGGTGCAAAACAATCCGGATTTTTGTGAAACCAAAAATAATGGAATCTAATAGTGAATATCTTTCCAGCGAATCCGAAAAATTAAAAGTTCGTAGCGGGAGTCAAAAGATATGTCCAGTTGAAAATTCTGAATAGTCGCTATGGAATTCAGGCCCTTAAAAATGGACATTTTGCAAATGACCTCGGATTTCGACGAAACCAGTTTTGTTGGATCCGCAGTGTCAAATTATTGCTAGGTTTCAAATTTCATAATTTTTCGAATCAATATGTGAGTGCAGCAAAGGAAAACGCATTTGACCATTTTCAGTTGATTTTAATCGACTGGAAATTGGCCATTTTTCAAACGGTCTCAGAATTCGACGAAACCACTTTTGTTAGGACCGTATCGTCAATACGAAGCTAGAAAATATTTTTCTGAAATTTTTCTAATTAGTATGTGACCCCGGTAAATTGAAATGCACGTTTAAAATCCAATATAGTGATTTAAATGTAAATTAAACGGAAACTGATTCAAACGATCGAATCAGCTTGCGATGCATATCCCATTGTGTTCGGAATGGGGGTAAAACGCTAGGGGCGACAGGTGGTGGGTTCGATTCTGAGGTCGATAGGAAAAGTTACCTTTTGGCGAGAAATAAAATAATTAAATAATAAAAAAAAACCTTTCCTCCTCAAAATCGTTCTGGCCCCCCCTTTACCTTTGAAATCAGATAATACGATTTAGGAAAAAAAGAAAAAAAAGGGGGGCGCCGCCGATCTGCTCAGCCGCCACACCCCCCCTCCTCCACCGCAGACGCGCCGCTCAGGGCATCCACCACCCCTCCGACGTCCACCCTCCCCCTCTCGCTCCTCCGCTTCTCTCTCTCCATCGATTTTCAGACCCCCCCAATCCCTAACGCACTGGAACCGAGCCGCCTCTCCCACAGTGCCACCACCGGCCAACCGTCACTTCCCCCACCGCCTGCAGACCCCCATCGTCGGTGTTCACCACCCCGGTCCGACCAGTGGGCCCCCATTCTTTAAAAATAAACACTGTAAGTTCCCTGTTTTTTTTTTATTTATTTAATTTAAAAACTGATTTTCTTGTTTTAATTTAAAAACTGATTTTCTTGTTTTAATTTAAAGACTAGATTTTTTATAAAGCAAAGACTAGATTTTTATAAGGCATAAAAATATGATTTTTTATATACTGAACTTCGGCATAAAAATATGATTTTTATATATTGAACTTCGGCATAAAAATATGATTTTTATATATTGAACTTCGGCATAAAAATATGATTTTTATATATTGAACTTCGGCATAAAAATATGATTTTTATATATTGAACTTCGGCATAAAAATATGATTTTTATATATTGAACTTCGAAATAAAAATATGATTTTTATATATTGAATAGCGAAGTAAAAATTCGATTTTTACATAGGTAGTGAGCGGAAAACGAAGGTGACAAAAAGAAACAACGAAGACTTCTGCAAAAGAAGTGCCGTGGAGCTAGGATAGCTATATGTGAGAACTTCTCACCTTTCAAATTTCTTTTCTAGTTATATATATATACTAGGATGCAGACGGTGCTTAGTAGCACCCGACACAATCGTCCACAGACCATGGACTTGTTTGTTTGGTTGCATAGATTAGTTATATGATTTGATTTGAATTTGAATTGTTTGGTGAAATTGAATGGTTTGATTGATGTGTGAATGGCGTGGGCCTTCACTAGACCGGGGATAAGGCTAGGCCTTGTCCCGTTTCTAGTATCGTGCCGTTATGCCGCCGAAATTTTCTAAAATATGTTAGAAAAATAAAAACATCATTTTATAGAATAAATGAATTGAATAGAAATTCATATGTCGAAATAAATGTTTTGTCGTTAAAAATATAATTTCTAACGTGAATGTAAATAAATAAATATTCATTTACAGACCGGACGGTTTGTTTATGTACACCTATTTGAAGGATGTTGATTGGGTCGATAAAATTTTACACATCGCCCAACAGCACAAATAAAATATGTGTTTGATTGTTTGAAACCCCACACGGGTGTTGGGATGAAATTTGAAGTTCACTCATCCTGATTTATTAAATATGTCGATCGGTTGATTGACAGGCTGTTTTAAGCGTTAGATATCTATATTTGATGCTTATACAGTGTAGTGCACTTTGGTTAATGGTTGATTATTTTTCCATGCTATTATATACATGTGTTGTATGAAAATCCATATAATTAACTTTATATGGTAATTGATCGGGCCTCATTCCGATTTGAAAAATAAAGAATATTATAAAATAAAAGTTCATGTGTTGACAGTACTCATTCATTGAGATTGGTCATGTGTTGAACGAAATATTTTGATAATAACAACTATTTTGAAAATAGAAATTTATGAAGCCGTGTTGATTAGATTGACGCCATTTTGACGTGAACGATATTTATATCGATTTTATCGATTTCGAAATAAATTGAATTGAAAACGATTTCGAAATGAATTGAATTGAAAACGATTTCGAAATGAATTGAATTGAAAACGATTTCGAAATGAATTGAATTGAAAACGATTTCGAAATGAATTGAATTGAAAACGATTTCGAAATAAATTGAATTGAAAACGATTTCGAAATGAATTGAATTGAAAACGATTTCGAAATGAATTGAATTGAAAACGAATTCAAATTGAATTGAAAACGAATTCAAATTGAATTGAAATGAATTCAAATTCAATTGAAATTTGAATTGAATAGAAATGAATTTTAAAACGAATTTATAAAGAAGAATTCAATTTTGATTTGAATTGAAAAGGAAGTTGAAATAGCTTTTGAAACGAATTTAAAACTATTTATATAATTCGTTTTAAATAGAATCAACGAAATATATATTATATATATATTATATATATAATATAATGGCCTGAATAGAACGCGCCGCGCCGCGGCAGTTCGTGAATTTCGACCATTTATTTCAAACGGACATTACGGGAGATCCGACCGTCGGATTCTCCTAAAACAGGAACCGTTGGGTTCGTATCGAAAAGAGCTTTCTAATGAATATTAGAAATTTGAAATCTAACGGTTGGATTTGGAATTATGTCCAAATCAAATTCGAAAAAGGTCGCTGTAAGTGCAGTTCGATGGCCATTGTTGGAAATCGACTGTACAGGCCTTGATAAAATTATTAAAAATAGTAATAATTTGTGTAAAATCATAAGAACTGATTTGTGAAGATTTGGAATGAAAAACTCCATATTTGAAAAGATAAAAATAGACTTTTATCGAATTGAACTAGTTTTGAACTAGAAATATAATTCTATTTATTTTTAAATAAATAAATTGAATTTGAAAAGGGTTTTGAAAATAACCAGAATATCCAATGATTGCATTGGAGAGGATTTGAATCGAAATTGTCTTCGGAATATTCCGATGTTGGAATTCGTGATTATACAGGTGTTGTTATGGAAATTTGAAAGATATATATTTATATCGTTATTTCCAATACGACATTTGTTAGTCGAAGAATTTGATATTGAATATAAGCCGATATATTTTCTATTCGGAGCCTTATATTGAATATCAAATGTGATTTGGGTTTGTCGTGAATGGTGTCTTCACTAACACCGTTCTTGAACCCAGTTGAGAAAAGATTAAATCTTTTTATTTAGATTTAATGAAGTGTACCAATTAAATAATATTTAATTGGAATTGAATCGATATTGATTTTTGGGTTTATCGTGGACAGTGTTTTAAATAACACTCGTTCTTTAACCCGATCATTGATGAAATGTGATTTTGGGTTGTCGTGAACGGTATCTTCAATAATACAGTTCTTCGACCTAAAGGAGTTAAGAAAATCAGAAACTAACTGGAGATGAGTTAAGTTGAATAGTTTCCGAGGTATTGATCTGATGTTGGTTTTGGCCTTCGGGATCCATACTTAGGGAGTTGCTCACTTGCTAATTTACAATTAGGGACTGATTGAAATGTGATGTGATTTTGGGTTTATCGTGAACCGTGTTTTAAATGACACTGATTCTTTAACCCAGTCACAGATTAAAACTAAGTGGAGTTTTAATGAATCTTTAATTAGATTGAAATAATCGAAATGGAGTATCACCAGTTTTGCTCCAGGCGATAGTTAAATCTTTAATTAGATTTGAACGTGAAATGGTAATTGAATTTACCGATAACACCGTGGTGTTAGATATGAAGTATAACCAGTTTTACTTCATGGGATGAATAGGTTGGGATTGGGAAATTAAAACAAATGATTACTTCGGTAAGGTTCGCTAATCCCGACTAGTTTGAATTGATATTCAAAAGTAGATTAAAGCATAAATTCAAGAATTTATCTTTGATAAAAATTAATGGGAACCTTTCCCTATGAATGTGAAATTTAGAAACTAACTGTCGGTTGGCCAAGCAGAATGGTTTTCTGGATATTGATCTGATGTTGGTTTCGGCCTTCGGGGTTAATATTTGGGGGATTATTCTCTTGATTAATTTACGGTTAGTGACTAATGAATTGGAATGAGGCGTATGTTGTGTTTGTGTAACACTTATTTAAAATATACGCGAGTTATTCGGAAAGACCGGGTTTATCCCATTCTGAATAACTGATACGAAGATAAGTCGAAGATGAAGACGATGGTCGAAGACCGGAGGTCTTCACGTCGTTTGGGTAATTACTGATGATCTTGATTGGGCTGTACACCCAAGAAGATGGAAACAGTTAGTGATCGTCCAGACGTACTTGGAGATCGATGGATATGCGGGGTACTAGGTGCCTCCGGTTTCGTTCAGACCCAGAACGGACTTGTAAATGGACTGTGTGTCTGACATCGGATTTCATTCTGTGTGACTGATATCGGTTGCATAGGATGGTTTGCCTGTGTGGCATGCTAAGATGCAAATGATCAAGGCTTCTGTTGAAAAGCAAAGTCTTGTGGTGATGATCAAAGCACGGCCTTTGTGGCGTAGCTTTGTGTAACGTTTACCTCGCGTGTTTCACACCCGGTATGAACCAAAAACGGGAGACGGACCTCAGGGAGGGCATGCGTTTCCTTCTAGCTAAAAAGTGGCGTCAGTGGTTTTACACGCCCTGACGAGTTTGACTTATGTGGTTGTTGCTGTTGCGAGGCGCCTCGGTTATATCGGTTTCGGCCGAATGCATTCTGGTCGGCTGACGGACCAGACTTACACCCCATAGGGTGGGGAAACGTAGTGTTCAGGAATTTTAATCCACATCGGTGGACCGGCCCTGACGATCCAAAGGCTTGACAGAGTACTTGCCTGAGACACGGGCTAGAGCGTCTCGAAATCGGTTGAGGACTATCTTTTGCCTCGGTTCATAGATGGAAATCCAATTTCCAAATACGTGACATTTGCGGTTTTATTTGTAAACCTATATATGGCGACATGATATATGGTACCCATGCCGCCTATGATTGATACTTATGATTTGAAGTGTTTTATACACTATGCACTTATAATAGTATCAAATGATTTGTTTTAAACGTATCAAGCATTCTTTGGTTGTTATAAGGGAAAACCCTATCCTCGACTGCGTTGCATTGTGTGATGGGACCTGGGTCTTATAACAGCTTCATTTTTCTTTATTTAGCATTGCGCTGTTGTTTTATGCACTGGTATTCTTGGGAGGAAACCCGTTCCGTGTTATACGGCGTGGTCCCTTGATTTACCTATCTTTAAAATAAAGATTAATAACTGTTTTAGTTCTCACACCAGTCACATGACTGACCTGGAGTTTATTGTTTTAACCTAAACTCTGGGTGCCCCTTATTTTCGACACGGGCAGCTAGTAGTTTTGGTTTTGCAGATTTATATTCGCAGGATCCTGGTTTACAGCTGGAATGATATCCGGAAAGCTTTGTATCCGTATATCTCTTCTAGTTGTGCTTTGTATTATTTTCCGCTGCTATGTATTTAAATGTAATTTAAATCTCTGATATTTCTGTGTAATATTCATTTATACTCTGTATATTCTTGTAATCTGATGCATTGTTGTAATATACAATGAAACGTTCTTCTGTATGCGTTCTGTTGTGGTTTGTTCTCGAACTATCCGACACTTTCCTTTACGGGGAAGTTACGGGTCTTTACACATTCGATCTTGACTGGATGGTCTTGATTGATTCTAGGTTAATCTGACGGCTCTTAATTAATTAATCTTTTATAAAAGCACTCCCAAACCCTTAACCCTATTCACATTAATTCATACCAAGAGCCGCCATGCTGTCAATGGAGAACCTAGAGTAGCCGCCATTCTCTTTCAACCCTAAAGCAAGATAGAAGCTTGAATCAAAATCAAATCAAATCTAAGATTAGAATAACGATTAGTCTACATCAAAGGCGAGCAATTCAGTTTCAGAATACAGATCCCAGAAAGACAAGACTATTATTTTTGTTTGTGAGTACAATAACTTTCACAAAATAATTAATTAATTAAATTATGATAAGTTATAATTGGGATTATGAGAATATGATTTTGAATCATGTGATGTTGAATTATATGCAAGTTTGTGATGTTGGATTACATGTTCTGATACAAATTATATGCAAGTTTGTGATGTTGGACTATATGTTCTTATATGAATCTTATGCAAAGTTTGGATGTTAAACATATATGAATCTTATGCAAGTTTGGGATATTAAGACATATGCGAATCTTATGCAAGTTTGGGATGTTAAAACATATGCGAATCATGTAGATACATATGCTAGTTTATATGCAAACACGTGACATTAATCTTTATGTGTAGATCCATATGAAAGTTCACAACTTTATGTTTAGATCCATATGCAAGTTCACATCTTACTGCTTAGATCCATATGCAAGTTCACATCTTTATGTTTAGATCTATATTTAGATCCATGGCAGTACATAGTTATGAAAAGTTTATGTTCTATATGTCCATTGCCTATTCTAGTTTTGTATGTGAATCATATGTTAGTTTGAATGAAATTCATATGCAAGTTATAGGAAAACCATATCCATATATGCAAGTTATTGGCTATGTAAACTTATGTCATGATTCTTAGATCTATTTTATGTGTTATGTGATGTTGCTTTTCATTTTATAAGTTAGACTATTTGCGAGTCTAACATATGTCATATGAAAACGTACGAATAGCATGGGGACGATGAAAAAATATTGAATATACATAATTGTGAATTGGCATAAAATTGGCATTAAAGGCATATAATTAATTTGAGACATTATTTGGTATAAATTTGTATACTTGGAATTTATGGACATAATTTAGGTGACAATTATGGACATAAATAAATTTGGAATTTATTGACAAATTTGAATAGGGATATTAATCCAATTTGGGGTTAAATAAAGATGGGTAATAATTAACCGCCTAAGACATGTGGTTAGACTCGTTTGTGGTGTAAGACTGCCCAGACCCGCCCGGCAAATCCAGCAACCACAAATGGTAGTCTAATGTGAGAGGTCAAAGGCACGAATTAAATGCGTAACAACTGTAAAGACACGAGGTTAGGCTCATGTGCGGTATACGACTGCTCGGACCTGCCCGGCAAATCCAGCAACTGCAAATGTCAGTCTAATGTGGGAGGTCTTTACAAAGTTACGGTTATAATGAATTAAGTAACACTTAACTAGATAAACATGTGGTGGGACATAGGGGTTAGGTGGGTGCCTTAGGTGGCATGTGAAATACGATTAGAAAAACTTAACCAAGTTGAAAACATGTAAGAAGACATGAATAAGAAGGGGTTAAGTGGGAAATTCTAGTGGGGACCAAGCATAGGTGGAAAGCTTGTGTGGGGACCCTTTTCAAACCAGTAACCCATTAAGTATCTTTGTGAGCTCGACCCAAGTCGAGGACGGGACACGCTTACTGGGCTTGATTGTAAGAGGTCAAAACGGGTTAGCGGTGGCAACGCAAGTCCAACAGGGTCATGTGCGTGCGTGGGCCCGGGCTGGTAGGTAAGACGTTGTTGCATCGTGTAGATATAAGCCGTGCATCTCTAGTGGTATCGGTTTGCCACTTTGGGGAGTGATACACCCCATTGTGGGACCAGCACGGGTATCTACGAGTTAGGGAGCCGATCGCATGGGGGTAGTGGGTACAACTAGTGGAGATAGGGGCAGACGACACCTATGAAGGCAGCTAGGGGTACACGAAACTACCATTATCACTATTATTTTCCGTAGGCGGGATCAACTTTTAGGGTGACTAGTAGCGGTGCAGTATAGTAATTATCCTATAGTGATTAGAAACAAGATTAACGCCATAATATTCCTCCTATTTGCTTTGTCATGCCCACTTGTTGCACAGTCATACCTTGTTTTACCAGTTTATGCCTTATCCTAGTTACTTTAATAATTATATTATTAAAGTTATTATACTCGCCAGACATCGCCTCTTTTCTTCCTCCCCCCCCCAGGTTCTCATGGTGGGACTAGTACTAGTGGAGCTTGATCTTGGATCTCTTTCTCTCTCTTTTGGAAGTGATTGGATTGCTGAAAGTAAAGTTCAGCTCATCTCTTTTATGGGTACTTGTGTTGGGGTTTATGCTTTATACTTTATGTATTCAGAATACAAATTTCTCAAGATGGATATTAAGTGTACTTGGTTTATGAAGTTGTTGTGTTCAAACTATTTCTCCACTGCAATAAAAGTTGTTTTAAAATTTTCAAGTACCATTATTTGTATCTGTCTTGTTATATTCTGTTCTATACACTAAATACGCTCCATGGAAGTTAATGCATTCCCCTTGTGAGTGACATTAATGGACGTGGGGTGTTACCGGTTTTATTATTCCAATGTTATTAATTAAACTAACAATCTCACAACCCAAACAACAATCAATTTGTTGATTGACTTTTTCGAAAATATACTAATTAATTCATATACTCTTTTATAATCATTCAGACTATATAATTAAAAAAATTCCATTCATGAAAAGGAAACAATAACCAAGTAGAAAACAATACGAAAATGCAAAATATGGTAAATGTACCTTGCACTAGAGTTAATCAGAGATATCCACCCTGCAACTGGGATAGGCTTGCTTAATGCTCTCCTCAATTTCCCAAGTACAGTCTCGCGGATCTCCACTCCATTGCACTTTGACTAAGAGAACCTTCTTGTTCCTTAGTTCTTTAGTTTCTTTGCCAATAATCTTTATCGGCTCTCTTCTCACAGCTAATTCTGGAGTAATTTCCAAATTTCGTTGCGCGGCTTCTTCCACGGCCAAGTCCGGATCATGTATGTGCTTTCGAAGTTGAGATACGTGAAACACATCATGTACTCCAGGCAACCAATTAGGCAATTGAACTCTATAAGCGAGAGTTCCAATCCGTTCGAGCACAGGAAATGGACCAATAAATCTGGGTGCCAACTTCCCTGTTTTGCCAAATCGGACCACTCCTCTCATTGGAGAAACCCTTAGATACACTTAGTCACCAGCAGCAAATGCTAAATCTCTTCTTCTCAAATCTGCATAACTCTTCTGTCATCTTCGAGCTGCTAGTAATCATTTCTTAATGAAATCGACTTTTTCTAAAGCTTCATAGATCATATCTGGTCCCAATACAAGTCTATTGTCAGGTTCTACCCAACAAGCTGGAGATCTGCGCTATCTACTATACAGTGCTTCGAATGGTGACATTTCCAGACTTGCTTGGTAACTGTTGTTGTATGAGAACTCGGCCAAATGCAAATGGTCTTCCCATGATCCGCCAAAATCAATAACACATGCCCGCAATAAATCTTCTAGTATACGGTTCACCCTCTCAGTTTGGCCATCTGTTTGAGGATGATAAGCGGTGCTCAAGTTCAGTTTTGTTCCCAATTCTACTTGGAATGCTTCCCAGAATTTACTAGCAAAAATCGGGTCATGATCACTAACGATACTCATAGGAACTCCATGCGGTTTAACAATCACTTTGAAATAAATTTGCACCAGACTCTGAGCGGTTCTATTTGATCTGACAGGTATAAAATAGGCAGTTTTCGTGAAATGATCTACGATCACCCAAATACTATCATTTCCTCTCCTAGTCCTGGGAAAACCATCTATGAAATCCATAGAAATTTGTTCCCACTTCCAACCTAGAATTTCCAACGGTTGCAACAATCCGGCGAGTTTCTGTTGATCGCTCTTGACTTGTTGACAAGTAGAACACCTGCCAACATATATAGAGATGTCTCTTTTCATCGCCTTCCAGCAGAATGTTCGCTTGAGGTAATTATACATTTTACTAACCCCTGGATGTATACTCAGCTTGGACTTGTGACACTCGTCCATTACTTCTCTTTTGAGCTCAAGGATGTCGGGAACACAAATTCTTCCTTTCAATCTCAGAACTCCTGCGCTCTCCACTGGGAAACTGGAGACTTCGCCTCTTTGAATCCTTTTAATCATCTCTTTAACAAAACTATCGTCTTTCTGAAGAATAGATATTTTATCAATCAATGATGGTGTAATGATAAGATTGGCGATGATCACATTCTTTCTGCTAAGTGCATCAACCACAACATTGGCTTTCCCCGGAGTATACAAAATATCAAGATCATATGCCATGAGAAATTCTAGCCAATGCTGCTGCATCATATTCAGATCTTTCTAGGTGAATAAATACTTCAATGATTGATGATAGGTATATAATTCGAACTTCTCACCCAATAGATAATGCCTCCAGATTTTCATAGCAAACACGATGACTAACAATTCAAGATCATGAGTTCCATAGTTCTTCTCATGTGGCTTCAACTGATGACTAGCATATGCAACTACTTGGCCCCTTTGCATTAATACTGCACCAAGACCTTATTTAAAAGCATCTATCCAGACTTTCAAGTCTTGATTGCCATCGATAATTGTTAACACTGGAGTAGTTGTCAATCTTAACTTCAGCTCTTGGAAAGCTGTCTCACATTCTGGATTCCAATTGAACCTTGAATGTTTCTTAGTAAGCTTTGTTAAGGAACTAGATAGCTTCGAAAAATCCTTAACGAACTTCCGATAATAACTAGCCAATCCAAGAAAACTTCGGACTTCTGTGGGAGTAGTTGGCTGCTTCCAATCTTGAATAACAGTGATTTTACTGGGATCCACAGAATTCCTTCCTTTGATACGACGTGACCAAGGAATTTTACCTCTTCTTGCCAGAATATACATTTGGAAAAGTTGGCTTTTAAAACATTCTTTCTGAGAATTTCCAACACTTGTTCCAAATGTTTTTCATGCTCGCTTTCTGACTTAGAGAAGATTAATATGTCATCAATGAAAACCAGTACGAATTTATTCAATACTTCTCTGAATACTCTGTTCATTAGATCGACAAAATAAGCTGGAGCGTTACATAAGCCGAACGGCATTAGTAACCACTCGTAGAATAAATATGGACCTCTGAATGCTGTCAAAGGAACACACTCTTCGGCAATACGAAGCTGATGGAAACCTGTAGCTAGGTCCATTCGTGAAAATACTTGAGCGGCATTCTATCGATCCAATAAATCATCAATTCACGGCGATGGATAATTATTCTTTAATGTCTGCTTATTCAAGTCACGATAATCCGCACATAGTCTGAGAGTACCGCCTGACTTTAGGACAAACACCACTGCTGCTCCCCAAACAGAGAAACTAGGTCTGATCAGACCCTTCCATACAAGCTGTCGAGTTTGATTGTCTAATTCTTCTTTTTCCTTCAAGGTCATTCTTCGAATAGCATGAACTACTAGCTTTGCATTCGGAATTAAACAGCTTTTGAAATCAATTTCTCTACGCGAAGGTAAGCTAACAACTTCTTCAAACACATCCGCATAATTATTCACAACAGAGATATTTTCTATGTCGACCAGAATATTCTCTGTAACGACAGGAATAGGTTCTAATTGAGCAGGAGAAACATCCAGAGCTGCCCAAAAGTCTTTTCTATCCGAATTCGGACCTTCACATGGAAAGGTTATATAATTCCCTGATTTAATCTTCGCCCTTACGACTTTGTCGGCGCATTTAACCTCAGCTTCATATTTCGTTAACCAATCCAACCCCAATATAAGATCAAATTCTGTAAAATTCATGACGATCGAGATGGTAGAGAACCGATAACAAGAAAAAGAAACTGGCACCCCACAAATCCATCTAAGATTGATGGAACCCCCAACCAGATTATGGATAGTCATTGGTGCTTTGAGCTTTTTCAGTTTCAAATCCAGTTTCTTAACCGCATTAATTGCAATAAAGCTTCTTGACGCACCTGTATCAAACAGTACTTTAACTGGAATATTTTTGACAGTAAGTGTGCCTTCTAAAACATCTGGCCTTCCTTGACTAGTTGAGGATGCAGGAACTTCTGGCACTTCATTTGCATGTATTGTTCCAGGCTTCTTTAAGAGCTGGAAATCCTTTGCAAGATGACCAGCCTGATGGCATTGATTGCATTCTCTATTCTCTTGAAACCTGCTATCAGATTTAAATCCCTTCTTCTTTTGCTTCCGATGGGATTTAGATCCATCCTTTCTCCGCATTTTCAAAGATTTACATTTCCTGGACAGATGGCCTCTCTGATTGCAGTTGAGGCATATGACAGTCGTTACTGGTTCTTTCTCAAACTTAACCTTTTTCCAATTGACTTTAGGCCTCTCACTGAACTCATACTTCGTACTTGCCTCATGCTGTGTACTTGTCTCTGGGCTATCAGTTTCAAATTTCCTTTTGTTGCTAGAACTGACTTCCTCTTCATCGCCCAAAAGACCTTGCTTATCCAGATCTTCATACTGGTAAGCCATGTATATCATTTCAGAAAAAGGAAGTTGCACATGCGCAGTTACGCTACTTTGGTACCTTCTTTGGAGCCCGTTAATAAACCTCAGATTCTTCCTCTTAGGGTTTTGAATTAGATGTGGGGCAAAACGAGAAAGTTCATTGAATTTCTTATGATACTCTGGAATAGTCATATCTCCTTGTATCAGATAGTAGAATTCATCACTTAACCGCTCAGTTGCTTCTGGAGGAGTAAATCTTTCATTGAAAATTTCTTTAAATCTATCCCAGGTAATATTACCTTCTGGATTATCTTTAATAACTATTTCCCACCAGATTAGAGCTTCGTCTTTGAGTGCCCAAGATGCCAGTAATCTTTTCTGATCATCTCTCAGCTTTGAACCTTCAAAAATTTTCTCAGCAGAGCGCATCCATGCTTGTGTTTGAATAATGGATTCATTTCCCGAGAATGGTACTCCACCCAGATTTCGATACTTCTTTAATAGTGGTTCAATATCTGGTTCTGACCTACCTCTTCTACTTCTGCCACTCATTTTCTATGTCTACAAATAGCAGACAAAGTGTCAGGCCAACAGAAAAGGTATTTTAAAGCATAGAGACATATACTTGAATGTAAATGTGTCTATAGGGGTGTATTTCCATCTGCTACACTCATTCCAGGATATTACTGATCCTATCTGAAATGCGTTATTCGTCATAGAATACTTCTGATTCTATTTCTGACGAGTTCGTTAATATGTTATATTCCAGAACTAAGCTTAACCAAAGCTCTGATACCACGTGTGACGACCCCAAACCCCCGTTCCACGGTGGCAAGGGTAATCTTTGGAATATAACACATAAACAAATAACAGCAGAACAGAAATATATAAATACACCAGATAATGTACAACCTAATACACTGGACAAACATAATCATCACAGTTACACAGTATAACAGGATCATACTTAGTACAATATACAGTTTCAGCCTTACATAAAATGTCTGCAATGGAGTCAAATCATCATATATACAACAGGAGCTGAACAACATAAAAAGGAAGAAGTGATAGAATCCATCTTCAGCTCCATAGCTATCCAGAGAGAGCCTGCTAAAACCAGAATACAAGGCTCCCTGTTAGACCCAAAAGTGGTTCTAACACCCAAATTGATTAGAAACAAAATTATATGAGACAATAATAAAAATGAACACACAGGATTTATAGTGGTTCGGCGAAGAGATGCCTACGTCCACTCGTTTTTCACTATATTCAGTAATTCAGTTACAAATGCAATGTAAGATTCACTCACAACTCACTTTTGTTCACTCAAATGATTAAAACAAGAAATGAAAGATGATTTGGATTCTCCGGGAGTAATGGAGTTCGGATGATGGAGGTACTTGGATTCTCAAAAGTGCTGAAAAAGATCCTTCTCTTTGTCTCTAGATGGGGTATTTATAGGTGTGAATTTGCCTGAGATTCAATCCGGGTCGGAACACGTGTCATCCATCGCACTCTCTTCGGGTTCGGATGAACTATCAAGCTGACAACACATCAAAAAGACGGACGTTAGGGGTAGGAATTAGTCATAACCGGTCCGGTTCTCCAGGCGATTTTACAGGAGACTAACTTGGATTATGGGTGCGGGTCGGAGGCGTGCAGGTGAGGGGTTCGGATCGGGATACCCGATCCGAACCGGAATGGCTTGGACGTCTCTCCCTCTCTAAGCTATTCCGCTCCGCTCCAGCGTCGTGACAAGCAGATGGATTTTCATGCGAGATTTAGCTGTCCTCCGATCCGGCTGGATATGCTTTACCAATCTATCCAGTAAGAGACCACCGATCCGAACCGAGATCTCTATCCGATCCGATCCAATATGCTGCTCTAACCCGATCCGAATAGAGGATCCTATCCGATCCGAACAACCGCAGCTATCAATTTGAACTGTAGTGTTTTCTTCCGATCCGAACCGAGGTCTTATAACTTAAAATACTCTTCACTGGTTGGTTTTTTGACTTTGTGTTGCCTAGTTCACAAAGTAGGCTAACATTTTGCCCCCTCAAAGGATGCTTCTGTTGTACGAAGCGTGCTTTGATGTCGTTTAATCAGAATTGTCAGAAGTAATGCACAGATCTCTATTCGGTTCGGTGTCCGACCCGAGCATCCTTTCTTCATTTCTGAGCAAATTTGGGGATTTTTCTCGACATATAATGCTTCGTGCAGGTATGTTCTTCCTTTATTCTTCTTTCTCTTGAACTCAATTCTAGTCAGGTGCTAAATTAATGCATGAAACCTGTCTGGTTCGGGTGCCGATCCGAAGCGTTTTCGTGGATTTAGTTCTTAGACAGTGGGCCTTCAGGCAGGGTTGTGCTACTGGGCCTTCACTCCGGTCCGAGCGGGTGAGACAAAATAGGAAGACAAGGAGTCAACACCATTCCTTTTATAAACTCGCTACTGCCTTCATTCTTTTCTCCTTCTTTTCTATCGCCGCTTCCAAACCTAGCATTGAAAACGTTAGAAACTCCAATATCTTGAAATCATTCGTTGCAGATTTCTCAAATCGATCATATAGGTAGCTTTTTAATCTCTAATAACTTCGTTGCATCTGTACGTGATTTTAATTCGCGGTTGACTGGGATGGCTTAGCCACGAGGCTCTACTTGAACTCCACGTCGTGACTGGTGGATCCGCCATCGCTTCGAGGCGTTGCGATGCTGGAGAGGGCAAACAATTGTCCTTAACGGTAGCTTTGGCGATGGAACAGGTTTATTTGCGAGTAGAGGGGAAAGAGGAAGAAGATGAGGAGCGTGATGACAAATTGGAGCTGGTTCGGGTAGAAGACGAAGGAGCGGAAAGGAAGGAGAAGGATAGGGGATCGGTTCGGGTTTAATACTTTAGAAAGACAGGAAGGAAAGAAAACGTCGGTTCGGGTCGGAGAAGCGAATGGGATAAGAGGTTGAAGTAAATGGTCCGGTTAAGCGATACTGGTTCGGTTCGGATCGGGTTGCCCGATCCGATCAGATCAGTCCTGCTTCCGAACCCGTTGCTTCCCTTGTCTTGAACTGACCTTGCTTTAATGAGGCATCCGAACCGACTATCATCCGCATTTGTATTGAGCCAGTCGTCATATGCATACCCGAACCGAACCGAACGTATCAAACTTAGCACATAAAGACTACCCAACTAATTCAACTAACACTTACTCTAGACGAATATGCTTCGCGGACAGTTAGGATAGTGCCTTGTGAACATAAACGAGAATTAAGAACAACGCTGACTATCACCTTCTCTTTAAAGCTTCGTCTTACATCGCTGTACTTTTATCTTGTATTTCCCACATTTGCTGCACACATTTTAGTTCACACACATACACAAAAAGGGGGACACGGGATAATTCACTCTAATCCGTGCTATTGCTTCTTCAATAGTTCCATGACAATGAGGCCCAGACGCTCTTCTCGTCTAGCTGAGAGGAAAGAAGCTCCGGAAACTTCCAACAAAACCACTCTTGAGGATATATCTTCTTCGTCTGACCCAGAATGGGACAGTGAGGGTCCGGATTACGGAGTTGGTCATCGGGAAAGCGACGAAATGTCTTCAGAAAATGAAGTTTCCCTAGGCTTTGAGGAGGAAGGAGGGATTGGTGACAACCGAGCACCCGATGAATTTGACTCAGCCATTATATTGGAGTCACCTCCAGATTCCGTGGAATCGACAATCGACGACGACCGACTTGTTCGAATTTGCTTAAAGTATGGAATAATGAAAAGGGACACCCTAGTGCCCTCACGTTCTGACCGTCCCCACAACCCTCCAGAAGGATATATGACGGTGACTCGATTGATGTGCATGGTCGGCGCCATTCCTCCGTTCTCGCCTTTCATCGTTGATTTCTTAAGACAAATGCGGATTGCCCCCATGCAGCTGCATCCTAATTCATATGCCTATTTGCACACTCTGTACATAGCCTATCGCGAAATCCTAGGCCTAGAGCTCACATTTGATGACGTTCACTTCTTTTATAATTTTAAACATCGGACTCGAGAGACTCCATCCTTCTGCTACTTCGAATCAGTCCCGAAGAGAAAGATAATTTCTGTACCATTTAGCAGTAAAGCCGGAGACTCCAGATTAGAATGGTTCTATATAAAGCAACAGCCTGGATGCGCCAGGAGATGGACAAAATCAAGTAAAGCACTGATTTTCTCAACCCGGACTCTATACACTTGAATCATCACCCTGACCTGTTTTCCCTTTTATTTGCAGTTGACAACCCCAAACAGATATCAGATCAGGTGTTCTTTGATCGGATGCACCTACTTCTCAATGGTGACCAAAAATTCTTGACGATCGACGAGGTCCTTAAAGATGAATACCTTCACTTTCATGGGCTGCTATCTGTCTTTCGTAGCATTGGACATGGGACGGTTCCATACGCGTACATTCCTCCAGTGGAGGTGGTCCCAGAACTAGGAGAAGGTTCAGGAATCCCTACAGCCTCTCTTCACACTTCACCTTCTCCCTCTTCCACACAAGATGATGAATTGGCTAATCTGGCCAAAAAGCATCGTGAAGGGTATATTGCCCCTGAGGAAACTACTTTAGACAAGTCAAAATCTTCCCAAGAATCGCCACTTCACGCTTCCGAAGGGGATGTCCCTGGCACTGACGAACACATATTTCAGGGTTTGGGGGATCTCCCCTTACCTGAGACTATCTATACTTCAGAGGATTTCAGGAAGGATCCTTTAGTCTTTACTTCTTCCGAAGAAACTACTCCCGCTAAGGCCAAAGAGCCTGCCCGCACTAGTCTAGCTTCAGACTCGGGTTGGTTGGGGGGACACACACATCACTTAGGATGCACTTTACACCACAGCATTAGCATTCATTACACTTCTTTCTTCATGAATCCATTGATTCTAAATTTCGCTTATCTCATCGTGCAGGTACAATGTCTCGATCCTATTATGATATAAAAAAGCTTCGTCGCAGCATGTCCAATCCTCCTCAGGATGTCGAATATAATCGCCGGGATGACCGCGGTAGGGAGGAAAGAAGACCTTATGATCCCTATCGATCTCGGCCCTCACGCTCCCGCTCACCAGTTCGACCGGAACAAGAAAAATACAAGAGCTATCAAGGTCGCAGGGAGGAGGATAGACCACCATCCAAGGATTCCACTTCCTCTCATGAAAAGCGGAGTAGAGAGAAAACTCCTCCAAAGGAAACCGGGTCTCGAAGCAAGCAAAAGGTCCCTGCTACCAAACGACCCAGGACAGACAAGGGTACTACAGAATCTTCTTCAGGAAGGGACGCTGAATTAACAATCCTCGCTCCTCCTCCACCAGATGCGGGAACTGCAGTAAGACGAGCATATTTGGAAGAGCAGTTTCCTGAACACTACTTCAGGACTCTGACTTTTTTACCTGCCCTGGAACCTATTTCGTATAATTGGGCAGAGGAGGCCAAAGCAAAGATTGATTTGGTGGAGAAACAATATACCGAGATGTTCAAGTACTCCCGCAATCTCTCTAGAATCATCCGTACTCTAATGACAAACACCGATTCGATGCAAAAGACTGCGGAGGAGGATGCCAAGGCTTTAAAAGCTTTAGGAAAGGACTTGGAAGACACTCAAGCTCAACTGGCTGTCGCTCAAAAGAACGCTTCTAATTTCAAACAACAGTTTGAGGACATGCAAAAGCGTTATCATGACTTGCTCGAGTCTCATACTCAGGAGCGCTCTGAACTAAAAAAGCAAGCTGACGAGGCCAAATCAGAAGCCGCTAAAACACACCTTGCTTATGCTGAGCTTGAACGGAAAAACGCCGAGTTAGCAGAAAAGAATGCCGAATTAGAAAAGAAGAATGCTGACTTGGCTTCAAAGTTGCTGGAGGCAGAAAACAGGGCTGCTTTAGCCGAGGGCAATGTAGAATGCGCTATTAAATCTGCGGAGGAAACCCGCAAGCAATTATCTGATGCGGAGGCTGAGATTCAGGGTTTCGGCGAGCTAATGATTGAATTCTTCGCGCATATTATTCGTCGTCGAAACATTGCCTGGATTGAAGACTATCCGTCCACTCTAGTTCAAGTATGGAATCAAATCGTCGAGTGGGAAAAGGAAGAACTCAAGGTCGATTCTCTTGATGAAGATAAATTGATGGAAAAATATTTGAGAGAAGATGAACCGGAGCGCCTAGCTGAAGGGCGCCGCCTTATTGCTGAGGCCATGGAAGAAGAGAGACGGAAGTCTAAACAGAAAACCATTCCCGAAGCTGGCTCCTCTTCCTCTGCTCCTATAACTCCCGAAGTAGAAGGGTATGATCCCGAAAACCCGGGAATTTCCCGGATAACTTTACTATCTCCCATTCCTGAAATAACTCCAGAGGTAGTAGTCACCCCCGCTGAAAAGTCTTCAGAAGGTATTCCTATCTTTTCTCCTCAATTTGCCAAGGCTACTACTACCTTTGGCTTCGTGATTGAACGTTCGATGCGAAACTCTTTACTTTTGCCTGAGTTGATAACCGATGTCTCTTATTCTGTAGGCGCTGAACCGTTCGCAAAGACGGATGTAGCTCAAGGAGCTACCACTGGGACAAAGCCCGCTGATAGGGCCAAAGAAGGGGAAGACAAGGCTGCTCCTGCAGACTCGGGAAACGGAAATGAGCCAACTAAGGTCACCACTCCCCATGACGAAGAAATGATCGCAGCTCTAAAAGACGACGGAGGAAACGAGGGGCATGATGAGGAACCGGATGTTGCAATAACTGGGGAGTCGAGAAGCGCCGATGATGTTACCTTGGCTGCCATGAAGGCTGATCAAGATAAGCGCTTGCAATTAAAGGCCGAAGAACTAGACCCTGAGGTCCTCAAGCCCCTCGCAGTTGTGGATGCGGGTTCAAGGTTAGTTGTTAAGCTTTCAACTAGATCTATTACCGAAGAACTTGCTAAAAAGTCTTCTCTTGATTCCAGTGTTCCGCCCTCCGGGAAGAAGTCTACTGGCTCCAGCACCGCATCTTCAGGGAAAAAGAAAACAAAACGAATCTTGACTGAAGCCGAGAAGGAAGCAAAGGATGCGGAGAAAGCCGCCAAGAAATCTAAGGCTCATTCCAAATCTAAGTAGCGGATTCCCCTGTATTCCTTTTAGTATCTTTGTAACCCAATAATTGCTGCTACAAAAGCGGTTCCTGCACTTTCTTCTTTAGTTATTTCCCTGTACAAATTTATTCATTTGTAAATAAAAATAATTCACTTTTTTGCAATATTTATTGATTAGAAGTTCTGCACTTATGTAAAAATGCATGTCTGTAGTTATGAAACAACGTTGTAAAGGGGGAAAATATGTATATGCATGTGTGTCCCCAGTCAATTTCCATAAGTTATTCAATGCTTATCCATGCAATCTGAATGCTCCCAATTCTCTAGCGGGATAGCATTTCCTGTGTCGTCAATATCTGTTGTTTTTCCTGGCATTTCTTTTATACTCTCTCTCTGTCTCTTGAGAGTTAGAGTTCGAGCTTAGTCATCTATTCATTTCCCGGTCTCTCAACGGGAAAAGATTTCTTTTTCGGCGCTCAGTCGGAGACGCCTTTATACTCTCTTTCTCTCTGGAAAGTTAGAGTTGGGAGGAGAATCTCTTTTTCAGCGCTCAATCGGAGACGCTTTTATACTCTCTCTCTTTCTCTGGAGAGTTAGAGTTAAAAATAGAATTTCTTTTTCAGCGCTCAGTCTGAGACGCTTTTATACTCTCTCTCTTTCTCTGGAGAGTTAGAGTTAAGAATGTCGTTTTCTCATTCTTTTACGTCTTATTGCACAAATAATCATTGTGCTTCTTTTTATGTCCAAACTGTTTTCAACCTTTTTTAGGCTCTGAGTTATCCTGTATTTCACAATCACAACAGAACAACTAATGAATGTAAATGCATAAAAGTAAATAACACACAATATTTTTATAGTGGTTCAGCTAAGTCGTAGCCTACATCCACTTTATAGTCCGTTATTCATATCATCAAACTTTCCCAAGGCAAGTCGTGCCTTATTACAGAGTTCACAGTAAAAATAACACAAAATATAGCATTTCTAATCCAAATATCGCATTAAGTGTTGGGCATTCCATGCTCGAGGAACTTCTTCGCCATCCACGGTCGTTAACTTGAAGGTTCCTTTTTCAAGTTTCCGTTGGATGACAAAGGGTCCTTCCCATTTTGGGCCGAGGTGAGGAAGGGATGGAAAAACTCTCTTTAGCACCAAATCTCCTGGTTCAAAAGTTCTGAGGCGAACTTTTTTGTCATAATAGCGTGCCATCTGACGCCGATGTCTTGCTGCACGCAAGTCTGCTTCGTCCCTTTTCTCTTCGACTTCATCAAGAGACTCAAGTAAAAGTGCCCGATTCGTCATCGGATCATAATATGTCACCCTGTGGGAAGGAACTTCCAGTTCAACCGGAATTACTGCTTCTGAGCCAAAGGAGAGAGAGAAAGGGGTATGACCGGTAGCCGTTTTAAACGTCGTTCGGTATGCCCACAAAGCTAGGGGCAATTCGTCTACCCATCTTGCCTTTGCACGTTCCAACCGTTTCTTGAGGATGGATTTTATAACTTTGTTTACTGCCTCTACTTGCCCATTCGATTGTGGATAGGCAACTGCAGTATATCGCTTGTCTATCTTATATTTCTGGCAAAAATTTCTGAATTCAGAGCTATCAAACTGGGTTCCGTTGTCAGTTATAATCGTCCTTGGAATCCCGAACCGGCATATAATATTTCTGACCACAAAACTTATCACTTTTCTTGTTGTGATCTTGGTCAAGTGCTCAGCTTCCACCCACTTTGTGAAATAATCCACGGCTACTATCGCATACTTAGCCCCTCCTTTAGCAATCGGTAAAACTCCAATGATATCAATTCCCCATGTGGCAAATGGCCAAGGACTCACCATCGATTTAAGCTGGGTCGACGGTGCCCTGGGGATTTTGGCGAATCTCTGGCACTTATCGCAGCGTCGCGAATAATCAACTGCATCTTTGTTGATCGTCGGCCAGAAGTATCCGTATCGCAATATTTTCTTTGCTAAAGTTTGACCTCCTGTATGATCTCCACACTCACCTTCGTGCACTTCTCTTAGTACACGCTTGATGTCGTCGTGTGCGATACATCGTAACAGGGGCATAGAAAATCCTTGTCTATAGAGAGTATCGTCTTGTATAACATATCTAGTAGCTTTGCGAACTACAGCTCTTTTCTCGCTCTTCTTCGATGGGAGTGTCCCATTCTTAAGAAAATTCTTAATTGGAGTCATCCATGACTCCTTCTCTGGTTCCGCTTCAAGAGCGAATTCAATTTCCATTGACTCAAAGCTTGGCGATTCCAATATTTCAATTGGAATTACCTCGGTCCCTTCAGGATTATCAGAACTAGCCACTTTTGCCAGTCTATCCGCTTTCTGGTTTTCAACCCTGGGAATATGTGTTATGCTGTACCGCTCTAAGCTATTCAATAGCTCTTTCACTTTCTTGAGGTAGGCGATAAGTCGAGGTCCTCGAGCCGCGAATTCCTCTCGCACTTGACAAACAACAATCTTAGAGTCACAAAATATGTCCATCATTTTTACTCCGAGGTCTTTAGCAAGTTTCAGCCCGGCAATCAGGGCTTCATACTCAGAGTCATTGTTAGTTGCCGAAAATTCTAACCGTAGGGCGTAATACAACGACCGTCCCTCGGGAGTGACTAAGACAATTCCAGCTCCGGACCTTCGGTCATTTTTAGCTCCATCTGTATATAATCTCCACAGATTCATCTCTAGCTTATCCTCGGATTTGACCACTTGGTCATTGATTATTTCCTCCTCTGGAATGGTGAACTCCGCAATAAAGTCTGCTAGAGCTTGCCCCCTGATAGACTTTCGCGGTTGAAAATTCAAATCAAACTGGCTTAGTTCTATGTTCCATTTGATCAACCTTCCCGACGCTTCGGGTCTCTGCAACACCTGTCTTAACGGCTGGTCGGTGTATATGGTTATTGGATGGGCTTGGAAGTAGTGACGAAGTTTTCGGGATGCGATCAGGAGGCTGTAAGCAAGCTTCTCAATCTTTGGGTAGTTGCGTTCTGCCGCTGCTAATTTCTTACTCACATAGTACACTGGCCTTTGTACTTTGTCTTCTTCTCGAACCAGGGCTGTGCTGACAGCGTGGGCCGAGACTGCTAGATAAACAAATAATTCTTCGTGATCTACGGGCTTTGATAAGATTGGCGGTTTCTCTAACAGCTCTAGCAGATTTTGGAAGGCCTCAACACAATCGGGAGTCCACTGGAAGTTCTTTTTTCCCCTTTTTATCAAATCAAAAAACAGAACACACTTATCTGTGGCTTTAGAGATGAATCTACTCAATGCCGCTACCTTTCCTGCCAGACTTTGGACGTCTTTAATTCTTCTTGGTTCTTCGATGTTTCTAATCGCTGCTATCTGGCTAGGGTTAATTTCAATTCCTTGGGAACTTACAATGAAGCCAAGAAACTTTCCCGACGCCACTCCAAAAGAACATTTTAAAGGATTCAATTTCATACGGTATTTTCGCAAGATACCAAACATTTCCGCTAAGTCTTGCGTATGACTGGAAGACTGCTTTGATTTGACAAGCATATCATCCACATAAACTTCCATAGTTTTCCCTATTTGACCATAAAACATTCTATTTACCAAGCGCTGATATGTAGCTCCAGCGTTTTTTAACCCAAATGGCATTACAACATAACAATATAGCCCCAAATTCGTAATGAAACTCGTATGCTCTTGGTCTGGTACATGCATAGGAATTTGGTTGTATCCAGAGTACGCATCCATGAAAGATAGAAGCTCATGACCTGCTGTCGAGTCTACAAGCTGGTCAATCCTGGGAAGTGGGAAACTATCTTTTGGGCAAGCTTTATTTAAGTCTGAAAAGTCAATACAAGTTCGCCACTTTCCGTTTGGCTTCTTTACCAAGACGGGATTCGATATCCAGTCGGGATAAGTCGAATCTCGAATGAATCCATTCTGCTTCAACTTCTCTACTTCCTCTTTGAGAGCAGCCGACCTCTCTGGGCCCAGCATGCGTCTCTTTTGCTTCACAGGCGGATGCTTCGGATTTACATTCAATTTGTGACTAATAATGGAAGGTGATATCCCACACATGTCAGCATGGGTCCAGGCGAACACATCTAAGTTTGCCTTCAAGAAGTCCGTCAGTTCCTCAGCACGACGTGGATCCAATTGAGAACCAATCTTCAAAACTTTCGTCGGATCAGCTTTATCAATGGGAATTTCCACTGTCGCTTCGTTAGGAGTTGCATTCCTAGCCTCTGGTTCCTCGTCTTTTCTAGGATCCAGGTCTTCAAGTGTTCCCTTGGGCAACTCCTTTGGGGTCATCTTCTCTAATTGCTATGCCGAGTCCCCCTTTGAGGGAGACGAGGCATCCTTGCTCTCAGTATTAACTCCTTTCATCAACATCTTCAGTTCGGCCACATAGCAGGCCCGTCCAGAAACCTGATCCCCTCTTATTACTCCAGTCCCGGCTTCGGTTGGGAACTTTAGTAACAAGCACCAAGGGGCGATACAAACTCTAAATTCAGCGAGGGCAGGTCTCCCTAAAAATGCGTTATATGGCGAATCTACGTCCAATACTACGAACTGAAGCATTCACACTCTTCTGCGTTCTCCTTGCCCTAGGGTCACGGACAACTCTATATATCCCATGGGAGACGTCGTCGCTCCGTTGAAACCTCTAATCCATCCTTCACAAGGTTTCAGATCTTCGGGCTCAAGCTTCATCTGATCAAATGACTTCTTGAACAAAATATTAACGGAACTTCCGTTGTCTACTAATACCTTGTGGACCAAGGCCGGCCCAATAGTGGTAGTAATAACCAACGGATCATTGGTGGGAGATTGTATCCCCGTGTTGTCTCGGCTGCGAAACACCACGTCGTCGAACATGGTTTTTTGTTGTTTGATGGGGGTGACATCTTCCAAATCGTCACCTTCATCCACATCTAGGTGCTTGGCAGCATTCACATATTGGTCCATCGACCTAAAACTTCGGATTGCCGGGTGAGGTCCGCCTACTATGGAGTTGATGACAA
The DNA here is from genome assembly GCA_030737875.1 of Allium sativum. NCBI lineage: Eukaryota > Viridiplantae > Streptophyta > Magnoliopsida > Asparagales > Amaryllidaceae > Allium > Allium sativum. The sequence continues at coordinate 487,271,996 of CM060920.1, read as the reverse complement.
TCCCTTTACCTTTCTGCTGCGCGGTAGGCTTAGGAGCAGGTAGGATCTGTTTTGGAGCCTGCTCTCCTTGCCCCCTGTCCCTCGGGGCAACCTTGTACTCATCCAACTTTCCTTCACGCAGCAGCTTTTCAATTACATCCCTCAAATGCCGACATTCATTGGTCGAATGTCCATGTGTTCCGTGAAACAAGCAAAACTTCCCTGTCGCCATTTCTTTCTCGGTTGAATCACGAGGTGGCGGTCTTTTGTACTGCAACACATTGTACGTATCCAGGTAAATATTTTCCAGGGTGTCATTCAATGGTGTATAGTTCTCGTAGTTCTGGAATCGAGGCCTTTTGTTAGGGTCGCTTCCCCTATTTCTGTTTCTCCTGTTACTGTTTGAATTACGGTTGTTGTTGTTCCCCCCATTTCCAGTATTGCTGTTTCCACCCTTGTTTCCTACATTTACTTCAACCTTACCAGAACTTTCCCCAGACTGCTTCACGGCAATATTACTCTGCACATTCTCCTTTGAGGCTGTCTTAGACTTTCTCTTTCGATTTGCCCTAGCCTCCTCTCGTCTTAGATAAATATCGGCTTTTTCGTAGAATATCGCCCTTGTGGGGGGTGTCTTCCCGGAAAGGTAGTCTCCAAACTCAGATTCAGGGTCAACTCCTTCCTTTAATGCCATCAGAATAGTGGGCTCATGTGGATCACTGACCTCAGTTACAGCTTGGTTAAAACGATCAAGATATGCCCTTAAAGATTCTCCTGGTGCCTGTTTGATTCTTGACAATTCAATAACACTTTTGGACTTTCGGGCATGGAGACGGAATTGGTTCATGAAACGCTCGCTTAGTTCTTTATAGTTTGAAATCGAACGAGGCGGAAGTCGGGTAAACCAGAACAATGCCACGTCTTCTAGGTAGATTGGGAATGCTTTACACTTCACTTCATCTGGGGCAGCAGCAGCATTCATGAGCCACGAATATCTCATTAAATGCTGTCCCGGGTCAGTCCTTCCGTTATATTTATCCATTTGTGGCAGGTTAAAGCGTCGGGGAAACTGGAAGTCGAGGATATCATCGGTGAACGGAGTATGGCTTCGCTCAATGCCGTAGTCTTCATTTGTATAATTCCGGCTCTCGGACATAATTCGGCGAACCATTGCCTGTACGTCAGCACTAGTTAGGGGCTGCTCAGGTTCCCTGGCCCTAGTATCCGAGATCCTTCCGGGCTCTTGCTCAGGAGATGCCCTTCTTCTTCGAACTGCCTCTGCTCGATTCCGTTCCCTGCGTTCCCGGTCGATCTCGGGAAGAGGGGACTGGAGTCTTTGCCCCCGAGTGGGGTCATCGGTTCCTAATGCTCGTGCGATATCCTCGCGAGATCCCAAAGATCCAAATGTCAGCTGCTCCACATTCTGAGGTCGTTCGAGTGGCCTCCGCTCACGGGGCCTCTCTTCCTCGGAAGATGAAGATTGATCTACTGGTGTGTGACGAACCGGTGATGGAGTTCTCTGTCGACGGAGCTCGTTGATTTCACGACTCATGAGCCTCATATTTTCCTGCATCATGAGGTTAGTGCGCTCATGAACTCTCATAGCTTCCCTTGTGCTCTCAAGCATGTCAAGCAAGCGTGAAAAATCTCCTTGAGTGATGGGCGCAGATGGATTGACCTGATCTCCCACCCTGGCAGCTGGAATTGGAGCATTCGCAGGGACTCGAGTAGAGGTTCCAGCTTCACCAAGCATCGGGTCGGATCGGAGGTAGGAGGTCGGGTCGGATCGGAGCTGGGGTGCCTGGTCGGATCGGTGCGCAGCGAGCAGCTCAGGTCGGTTCAAATTGGGGGAATGCACTGCTTCAGAGTCCCCTACCCGGTTCGGATCGGAGCTCTCCCCCTGCTGTCGGTTCGGATTTCCTGCACTGATTCTTCCTGCTGCTGAACTCTGCCCCCGAGACCTTGTTACAACAGCGTTTTGCTGATCTTCGCCAGCTCCATTTCCTCGGAAAGTCTGAACTTCCTTGCCTTTTCCTTTGGCCATGAGTCTTCAACAATTACTTCAACGAATGTAAGAAAACGGAGAAACTCAAGGATTCACTTCTTTGAACTCAACGGTCCAAAAAGTAGAAAGAGATCCCGGAAAATAAAGAATTTAGCTGAGGATTCTCAGTGAAAGCACCAAAAATGTTAGACCCAAAAGTGGTTCTAACACCCAAATTGATTAGAAACAAAATTATATGAGACAATAATAAAAATGAACACACAGGATTTATAGTGGTTCGGCGAAGAGATGCCTACGTCCACTCGTTTTTCACTATATTCAGTAATTCAGTTACAAATGCAATGTAAGATTCACTCACAACTCACTTTTGTTCACTCAAATGATTAAAACAAGAAATGAAAGATGATTTGGATTCTCCGGGAGTAATGGAGTTCGGATGATGGAGGTACTTGGATTCTCAAAAGTGCTGAAAAAGATCCTTCTCTTTGTCTCTAGATGGGGTATTTATAGGTGTGAATTTGCCTGAGATTCAATCCGGGTCGGAACACGTGTCATCCATCGCACTCTCTTCGGGTTCGGATGAACTATCAAGCTGACAACACATCAAAAAGACGGACGTTAGGGGTAGGAATTAGTCATAACCGGTCCGGTTCTCCAGGCGATTTTACAGGAGACTAACTTGGATTATGGGTGCGGGTCGGAGGCGTGCAGGTGAGGGGTTCGGATCGGGATACCCGATCCGAACCGGAATGGCTTGGACGTCTCTCCCTCTCTAAGCTATTCCGCTCCGCTCCAGCGTCGTGACAAGCAGATGGATTTTCATGCGAGATTTAGCTGTCCTCCGATCCGGCTGGATATGCTTTACCAATCTATCCAGTAAGAGACCACCGATCCGAACCGAGATCTCTATCCGATCCGATCCAATATGCTGCTCTAACCCGATCCGAATAGAGGATCCTATCCGATCCGAACAACCGCAGCTATCAATTTGAACTGTAGTGTTTTCTTCCGATCCGAACCGAGGTCTTATAACTTAAAATACTCTTCACTGGTTGGTTTTTTGACTTTGTGTTGCCTAGTTCACAAAGTAGGCTAACACTCCCCATGTAGAAATAGAGGCACCCGAGTTTTCAAGTGAAACAAACTACGAGTCAGTCATGGGACTGGTATGAGAAATTTACTTAACTTATTTTATAATAAGGCCAATCACAGGACCACGCCGCTAATGCGGAACGAGTTTACTCCATTGGATTGCCAGTGCTTAAAACAAGTAGATCATTTAAACATCGCAATGCTTTTTACAAAAATGAAGCCATTATAAGACTCAGTTCCCATCACACAATGCAATGCAAACCGGAGGATAGAGTTTTACCTTATAATGGCCAAAATATGCTTGATACGAATAAAACAAAAGCATTTGATATTATTACTAGTATTTAAATGTTTCAAAAACAATTTCAATCATAAATATCAATCATAGACGACATAAATGCCCACATACCACTATGTCGCCATATATTGGTTTACAATCAAAACCGCACGATGTCGTATTTAGAAATTGGATTTCCATCATGAACCAAAGCAAGGGATCGTCCTTACCGCTTCGAGACTGTCTAGCCTGAGCCTCAGGGTCAGAGCGCATCGACTCTTGGATCGTCAGGGCCGGTCCACACGGAGTGGATTAAAATGCCTGAACACTCTGTTTCCCCACCTTATGGGGCGTAAACTGGTCATATCCCGACCAAACCATCGGCCCCGTAATGACCGATATAACCGAGGCGCCTAGCTATCCATCATCCACATAAGTAAAATGTCCGGGCGTGTAAAACCCAAAACACCACTACTAGCTAGAAGGAAACGCATGTCCGCCCTGATGTCCTCTCCCGTTTCTGGCTCATACTGGGGTGTGAGGCCCGCGAATCAATGCTAAACACAAAGCTAGCTATTTAAAACCTTGCTTTGATCATCAACCACAAGGCTCTACTTTTCAACAAAAGCCTTGATCTCAACATCTCTGTATGCCATGTTGTCAATCCACAACGTTAGACACACATCCATTTACAAGTCCATTCTGGGTCTGAACGAAACCGGAGGCACACTATTCCTCATCCCATATGTCCAATATAGGAGAGAGGTCCTCGCACATCCGAACGATCAACAAGTACGTCCGGATAACCACCACTGTAACCCCTTCAGGGCAGCAACTCCCATCAAAGGCATCAGTAGCCATCCATTCGATGTGAAGATCATCGGTCTTGCATCGTCTTCATATCTTCGACTTCTAACCATCGACCAATTATTTGAAATGAGATTTAACTCGGCCTTTTCAAATAATTCACGTATATTTAGAATTCAAGTCAATTCATTTCCATGGTTAAATTATTTGACATCCATAATTCAGTTCATTATGTAATTTTCACGTCAAACACATTCAACCATCAAATATCCAATAAATCGAGTAAATTCGATTTATTTCCATTCCTTATCATTTATAATATTTTATAACAATTTATCGTTATTTTTATTTATTTAAAAATAGCCCATTTATTTAAAACGATGCTTCAGGCCATAATGCGGCCATGGCGCTGTTTTTCTTCAGATTTGATTTACACATATCTGAAAATCGAACCATTGGTTCTTTACAAATTTTATATCATTGGAAAGATCTTTTCAAAACAAACCCAATGGTTCCAGTTTTGGGAAAATCCGACGGTTGGATCCCCCGCAATAATCGTTTAAAGTTACGATTTCAAAATATGAACTGCAGCGTCGTTATTCGTTTTATTTTAATTATATATATATATATCCCATTCTGGCGCTGTTTTTATTCAGATTTGAATTAAACATTTCACACAATCTAACTGTTGGATCTTTACAAATTTGATATCGTTGGAAAGATATTTTCAAAGCGGACCCAACGGTTTTGGTTTTGGGAAAATCCGACGGTCGGATCTCACGCAATAATCGTTCAAAATCACGATTTCGAAATACGAACTGCAGCATCGTTATTCCTTTTATTTTAATTTTATTTTTATATATAAATATAATCCGTTCTTCGATTTCCAAACCATTTTCATTTCACATATTTGATAAAAATAATATTTTTACCCAACAAATATTTATTTCAACATATGACTATTTTCAACACTTCATATATATATATATAAAAATGTGATTTTTATTGTTAAACCAATTTATTTAAAACATGAATATTTATAACGATTCCTATATATAATAAAAATGTGATTTTTATGTTAAAACAATTTATTTCAAACATGAATATTTTTATATACTTCATATACATGATAAAAATGTGATTTTTATCTTTCAAACAAATTATTCTTCATATGAATATTTTTCCAACACATGAATATATTCCAACACATGAATATAAATCAAACACATGAATATTTCAGAGAATTTCGGCAACATAACGTCAGGGGATTTAAAATCGGCACCGTCCCGAGTACGGCTCCTCGCACTACCTTACGCCTCGCTGCGTTCCCTAAAGGGCTTATTTTTATAATCTAAATATTTTGATTCATTTTCATATCACAATGGACTTTCCACAAACAATTCCAATTTTGTTTCAACCACAAACAATCATTATCAACCATTCCCATTTATCAACCAAATTTCACGTCAACCAAATTCCAAACAATCACAACCAATATATATCGTCCATGGTCTGTGGACGAGGGGAGTATATATTTAGATATACGTATATAAATATATTTCCATTTCATTTCAATTTCATTTCAATTCAACTGCATTCAACTCACATATGATTTTTACAATGCATATATAACTTATACATTGCACATATAATTTATACAACGCTTATACATGAGGTGTACAACGCTTATATAAGTTATACATTGATTATATAATTTATACATCGCCATTCCATATCGTTTTGAATTTAGAAATCTCACATTGGGTTCTACTCCTTCAAAAATTGTAGGAAGCTCCAAAAATTCTCCGGTCTCTTCTAGAATGCAGAAGACGTTCTCACGGTCCTGGTGTCTCTTGTTTCACTGAATTCCGACCACAAACGTTAAAGATATGATTTTTACTCCATAAACATACTTTGCAACTCTTTTAAACTGTTGTAAACTATTTAATTAACTTACAGCCGTGTTCTTCAGAAAGGATTCAAATCTAGGTTTCAATTTAATTTCACATTCGTTGTACGTGAAGCTGATCAGCTTGCACCACGTGGAAGAGGTCGGACTGGCGCTCCAGGCGCTGGCGGTGCAGGTGAAATCGATGGCGGCTAGGAGCAGCTCCGACGCAATGAACGATGCAGCTTCAAGGCATCCAATCTCGATGAATTCACAACGATAAAATACAATCCTTATATGGATTTAAAGAGGAAGCTTCAATCTTCAAAAACTTCCAAAGGGCCACTTAATTTCGTTGAATGATTGAGGAGAAAATGAGGAGAGAAGATGGGAGCAGGGGTCGCTGTTTGATCTGAAGAGGGTGTCAGGTTTCTTTGGTCAACGCGGAATGGATGGATTAATATGATTGGCCCCTGTATTTTTATATTTATTTTTAATTATTTAAATCCAAAAATACCCCTTGCTCCATATGAACTCCAATTCAAACCCAACGACTATCACCCCTATTTAAATAGCCCCATTCCGGATACAATGGAATATGTTCCATAGGCCCATTCGACTTTTTCAGTCAGTTATTCTTTAAATTAAAATATAAAACATTCAAATATGGATTTGAACGTACATTTCAATTTGCCGGGGTCACATACTGATTCTAAAAATTCCACAAAAATAAATCTGGCTATGTTTGGACGATACGGTCCCAACAAAACTAGTTTCGTCAAATTTGGAGACTGTTTGAAAAATGGCCATTTTCTGGTCGATCCAAATTGACTGAAATTAACCAAACACATTTTCCTTTGCCACGCTCACATATTAATTCCAAAAATTATGGAATTTGAAACCTAGCAATAATTTGACATTCCGGATCCAACAAAAGTGGTTTCGTCAAAAATGGAAGTCGTTTGTAAAATGTCTATTTTCACGGGCTATACTAATTCCATAGCGACCTTTTTGAAAATTCATTTGGTCATAACTTTTGATTCCCGCTATGAAATTTCGATTTTTTAGATTCGTTAGAAAGATATTCTTAAATAGATTTAAATATTTTTTGGTTTCACTAAAATTCGTTTCATTTTGCATCCTGTACAGTCAGTTAAAGTTCGAATCCAAAATTTCAAACTACAGCGCCATTTCAGGCCTTGTTTTATAATTAAAATAAATATATTCGCTATAACTTCGATCCAATTAAATTTTTGGTCATTATTATTTAAAATAATTTGTTTTAAATACTCAAAATCCACTAAAATAGCCAGATTAAAATTTTTAAATTGGTTCTGATTTTCCAGGTTGTTACATTAATTGACTAATGATCATATCTCATTGATCATTAATATACGTGATATTAATGTCAATACATAAATACGTATTGGAGAATGGCGTATTGGGCTAACTATAACGACCCGGAAAATATGAACCAATTTAAAATTTTTAAATTGGCTAAAATAATGGATTTTAAATATTTAAAATAAATATTTTAAATAATGGCGATGAAAACGTGTTTGACCAGTTTCAGTTGATTTTAATCGACTGGAAATTGGCCATTTTTCAAATGGTCTCAGAATTCGACGAAACTAGTTTTGTTAGGACCGTATCGTCGATACGAAGCTAGAAAATATTTTTCTGGAATTTTTCTAGTTAGTATGTGACCCCGGTAATTTGAAATGTACGTTTAAAATTCAATATAGTGATTTAAATGTAAATTCAACGGGAACTGATTGTAACGATCAAATCAGCTTACGATACATATCCCATTGTGTTCGGAATGAGGGTAAAACGCTATGGGCGACAGGCGGTAGGCCTCGTTTCGAGGTGGTATGTAAAAGTCAACCTTTTTGCAAAATATAAATAATTAAATAATTAAATAATAAAAATAATTTTAATTTCCCTCCTTTATCTCCCGTTCTGGCCCCCCCGATTCATTAAACAGAAGGAAAAAAAAACCTAAGCCTATCGAGCAGCCGCCCCCCCCCTCAAGCGAACGCCGCCGACGAAGACGAGCCGCCTTCCCAGTTCGAGGCGCTGAAGCATCCGCTCACCTCGAAGCCAGCTCCGACGAAGACGAGCCCCCCCGTTCGAGACGCTGAAGCCGCCGCCTTCCCTGAAGCATCGCGACGCCTCCCCGACGCCGCCAAGAGCAGCAGCAGCCCCCCCCTTCGCAAATTACGGTGAGTATTTTATTTAATTTTATTTTTATTTTTATTCTGTAAATTCGGATTTTGAGAAAAAATAAAAACTGATTTTTTTAAGGGAATAAAAACTGATTTTTAAAGAAAATAAAAACTGATTTTATTTTAAGATTTTAAACAGGAAAAGGTTTAAACTTAAAAAGAAAAAAAAGGTTTAAACTTTAAAAGGAAAAGGTTTAAACTTTGAAATAGAAAAAAGTTTAATCTTTTAAAAAGAAAAAGATTTGAACTTGCAAAAATAAAGATCATATTTTAAAAAGAGAAAAAGACGGAATTTTTATTAGGTAGGAGTAAGATATGATTTTTGTATTTTTAAAGTAATAAAAATATAATTTTTACATCATAGGAATAACAAAAATATAATCTTTATTTTTGAAAAGGCGGAGTATATATTTTTGAAATACAGTTTTTTTTTATATATCGAATAGCATCGTAAAAATTCGATTTTTACATATGTAGAGAATACGGGCGAAAGCGACAAAAAGGCGAGGTTGGCGAAGATTTCTCTAAAGGAAGAATCGTAGTATTGGATAGCTATTGGTGAGATTTCTGATTTAAAAATATTATATATGTGTGAAATGAAAGTGAATTGCTATATATAAATATATATATATATATATATACGCCCCTCGTCCACAAACCATGGACGATATTTATTGGTTGAAATTGTTGTGAAAATTGATTGATAGCGAATGATTGTTTGGGATTGTTTGTGATTGATATTGGTTGATTGTGGTTGAAAAATACCCATTTGTGGTTGAGAAATATTTGATTGAAACCACATAGGATTAGTTTGTGGAAATGAAATAAATATATACATGCCGCCTGCGTGCGAACTAGATGCATGATCCCCATTGTCAAAAACCGCGAGGTTTTAAGGTAGAGCGAGGAGCCGTACTAGGGACGGTCCCGGTTTAACTACCCTGCCGTTATGCTGCCGAAATTTTGAATAATATTCGTGTGTTTGAATTATTTTCATATGCTTAAACTATAATTATTCATTGATTAGAAAACATTCATGTGTTGAATTGATATTCATTCGTTGATTAGAAATTCATGTGTTGAATGGTATTCATATTTTGAAATAAATTGTTTGATAATAAAAATCATCTTTTTATCGACTATATGAACTGTGTAAAATAACCTCGTTTTAAAAGAAATTGTTTTAGGATAAAAATCCCATTTTTATCACCAACTTGAACTATATAGAAGAATAGTATTTTGAAATGAATTGTTTTACAATAAAAATCACATTTTTATTGTAGGCATAAATCGTTGAAATGTGATGTGTTAAAAATAGCCACTTGTTCAAAATAAACATATATGAGTTGAAATATTCATTAATTAGCTAATGAAATGATTTGCACCTATTTATGTAACAATTGAATGAATGGTGTTTTTAAAACAAATAGAAATCAAATATGAAGTTGAATAGAAAATGATAAATGATAAGAACTGTATTTATATATGTACATGCATATTCATTGAACAGGTTATAGCAAAGGGGCTAGAGAAGAGGAATAAAATTTTGTGCCCGACAAATAGGTACACATTTACTGCTTTGTTTGGGTGATGATTTTATGAGCCTGTTGGCTAGCCGCTTGGCTTTTTCTTTTTCTTTTTGAGATTAGAAGGACCGGGAAAGCTATTTGCGATTTCCCGATGCTCCCGGTGCAGGGGAGATTATGGCGAAATTTTCCAAAATTTTAAGGTGTTAGAAATTTTTTTGAAGTGAAAACGATATGGAAGTCATTGGATGAACTATATTTATATAAATATATAAATATAAATAAAATTAAAACGAAATGAAGCCGTGCAGTTCGTATTTTGAAACCGTGATTTCAAACAACTAGTACGGGAAATCCGACCATTGGATTTTCCCGAAACCTCAACCGTCGAGTTCGCCTTGGAATAATCTTTCCAACGGCACCAACCTTGTAAAAAATCCAACGGTTGGATTGTCTGGAATGTTTAATTCAATTCTGAAGAAAAACAGCGCCAGAAGCGATTATATTTATATATAAATATAATTATATATTTAATCGAATAACGACGCTGCAGTTCGTATTTTGAAATTGAAACTTCAAACGATTGTACCGGGAGATCCGACCGTCGGATTTTCCCGAAACTGGAACCGTTGGATTCGTTTTGAAAAGACCTTCCTAATGATGTAAATTTTGTGAAGATCCAACGGTTAGATTTTCAGATATGTGTAAATCAAATCTAAAGAAAAACAGCGCCACGGCCGCTTTATGGCCCGAAGCGTCGTTTTGAATAAAATAGCTATTTTAAAATAAATAAAAATAGCGATAAATAGTTATAAAATATCATAAGCGATATGGGATGGAAATAAACTGAATTTTCTCGATTTATGTTGTATTTGATGGTTGAATGTGTTTGGTGTGAAAATTACATTAAAGAACAATATTGGTGTTGTCGAATAATTTAACCATTGAAATAAATGGATTTGAAATTCTAAATATGCGTGAATTATTTGAAAAGGCCGAGTTAATTCTCATTTCGAATAATTGACCGACGATTGAAATTCAAAGATGAAGACGGTGGTCGATGACCGGAGATCTTCACCTCGTTTGGATGGTAACCGAGGTCCTGATTGGGAGGCATCCCGAAATATGGATAATGAGTGGTGGTCGTCCAGACGTACGTGATGATCGATGGGTTTGCGAGGTATTTAGTGCCTCCGGTTTCGTTCAGACCCAGAACGGACTTGTAAATGGACTGTGTGTCTGACATTGGAGTTTATTCTGTGTGGATTGATCTCTATCAAATATACATCTGTTTGGCGGCAGAGAATTTATTCTTTTGCTTAACGCCCTTCTCTGAGACGCACGAGCTCAGAGGTTGTATATTGATGGACATCAGTCGCATGGCATGAATTGCCTGTGTGGCATGCTAAGATGCAGTGATCAGGGCTTCTGTTGAAAAGCAAAGTCTTGTGGTGATGATCAAAGCACCGCCTGTGTGGCGTAGCTTTGTGTATAACGTGAATTCGCGAGCCTCACATCCCGGTATGAACCAGAAACGGGAGGAAGGACCTCAGGGAGGACATGCGTTTCTTCCTAGCTAGGGTGGTGTCAGTGACCTACCAGCCCTGACATTTATATACTTTTCACCTATGTGGTTGTTGCTGTTGCGAGGCGCCTCGGTTTGATCGGACGATCCGGGTCCGATGGAGTCACTTGTTGGCTCATTTACGCCCCAAAGGGCGGGGAAACGCATTGTTCAGGAATTTTAATCCACATCGGTGGACCGGCCCTGTCGCTCCTAGGGTCACTCGAGCTCTGATACCACGTTGAGATAATCCTGTTTCCGTGAGAACGGGATTTCGGGTCGTCTCACTAACCCACCATGAGAAAACTACATGGGATATAATTAACAATGTCATAACTAATTCTCTTAGTGACAGTGATGTAATGGTCCTCAGACCTGAAATCATTATAATTTTATTCGAGGATATTTGTGTTTTGATATCATCAAAAGTTACTTTTAACTGAGTAAACGATAAAGGTGATCATTGGATACATCTCGAATCAAATGAAAATTATGAATGATCTAGATGGAATTTAACCCTACTATATATGTAGTGATATCCATGGGCGTCTTGATTGAGTGAGACTATGAAATGCATGTCCAAGCTCAAATATTGATTTTTTATATAGTCTACTCATCGATCAAGATAAAAGGATTAAATTGTAAAGAGGATTATACGTTTTATGCCTCGAGTTTAATCTTGGAGATATTGGTTAAAATGATTATATTACATTGAGACACCAGTCATAGAAAAGGTTATATCGAATTATTGATCTTATTATAACTTGGGTAGCAGCGACGTATTACTAGATGCTAATCACTGTTTATGATTTTAAATATGATTCAAAATCATTGCCGACATTGTAATAACCTATAGGGTCACACAATAAAACGTTATAAAGGAGGAAATATTTTTTGGACAAATAAAATATCAATTTTTTGATATATTTTATTTGAAGTTAGAGCAAGTATTCAGTTGGTTCCTATTTTTTGGTTAACATTTGTTATTAAAGGGATACTTATTTTGTTTTATTAAAAAATGCAGCTAACCTTAAAATTATTCGATCAGATCAAATAAAACCACCCGAGTTCATTTTCTCCAAAAACCTAGAATAACCATGGCGGCTAGTAACTCCATCCTTTTCTTCTTCGATTCGATCGATGAAGAAACGTTCGAGTGGATATCTTTAAAGGCAAGGCGCGTTTTCGTGCTATCGATTCGGTGCTTTAGTTCTTACCGATTTTGAGATTAATCTAGTTCTCATGGATTCAAGTCTCAGGTATGAAACCCCAACCTAACTTGATTTTGATTTTACAATTTTTCACTTAGATCCAAATTCACAAGTTAAAATTTGTTAAATTATGGTTAACTAATAGATCGTCTAAACCTAACAGTGGTATCAGAGCAATGTGTTGCGAAATTAATGTATTTTGAATCATGATTTGTTTTGTATGTTTAATTGATTGTATAAACGAATACGACAGAAACTCGATTTAAATTTGAGATTGTTTCAAGGTTAACAAATTTTATTTTGTTATATGTTGTGAATCCAAAACTGTATTTGATATTGAATCAATTATATGTATTTAAAGTTGTCAATTCATACATGTTAGAACATTTGATAATGATTATCTGTTCTAACAATGTTGAATTCAAATAATGTTTGGATTTAACATAATAAACCATATTACAGTGTGAATCCATGTATTCTAATTACTCATATATACATAGATAATCGAACGTTTGGAATTATTATGAGATTTTGTCTTGGTTGTATGTTGTGTATTTGGCACTTTTTGGACTAATTAGTCTAGCCTTGACATGGTATTTTCTAAAATAAAATTGTTCTGTTCAAACACAAATTAATATTAGATATTAATTCGGATTATACATTACTTGATTTTAGATCTATTTATATGAGTAGAGTATGTAAAAATTTATAATCAAAATCTGTTTTGATCCATAAGCATTAAATCACGACCCTGTCATATTATTATTTTGAATGAAACCAAATTTACCGATTGTCAATCAGTATTGCAATTCTCAATCAAATTTAATTTAATGAAATCAATCTGTATTAAAATTATTAAAATAGTGTTTTCAGATTTTATTCTTTGAGTATAAAATCAGAACACCTGATTATGTTTTGACTTCAGATCAAAATAGTCGATAGGATTATGCAACATGAATTAGAGATTCATACATAAATTTTCTTGGTTTTGATTTCTCGTTATATTGATAATGACCATGAATAAGTTCAGGTCCTAACAAATGTTTTGATGATTTGATCATTCCACAAAATTTATATATGATACATTTTATATGAGTGTATTGCATATGTATATTGTTGTACTGTATTCGACATGTTATGTAAAATGCATTTGGACTTTAAAGGTACTGATCATATGTTTATAATGATAAATGTATGGTATGATCTGATTTCAAAAATATACAAGAAATTTGAATACCTGTTTAATTTGTACTATTTGTATAATTAATAATAATAAGAATAGCAGGCACAAAATGGAGTATAATTATGCATATGCATATTGGCCGATATTAAACATATATATATATATATATATATATATATATATATATATGTATGTATGTATGTATATGTACATACATACTTATGTTTATGATAGACCAGCTAGTATCTTTGTATAATATGTATTTTGCAAATACAATCAAAAGCAATACGATTGCCTCATAAATTAATTACTGCAATTTAACTTGCAGTATTACAGATTTACTTATCAATGTGTTTTGTGTAAGTTGACATTCTTTCATATATATATATATATATATATATATATATATATAACTTGCATGTATACATATATCTAAAATTGTTTTGGATTAGAAACTTTTTATGTGTGTGTGTACATACATACATACATACATACATACATACATACATACATACATACATATATATATATATGTGTGTGTGTATATATATATATATATATATATTAAACCTGTCATCTGCTGTTATCATAACTGGTTAACGATTTGAATCATTTCAAAATTAATGAGTAATCAGTTTTAGTAATGAGCAGTATGGCTTTGATTGTTATAATGAATCAATTTATGTACACATTTAATTGATATATATATATATATATATATATATGCACATGCACACACACATGCTGTAAATTTGAATTGGTGTTTTGACTCTTTCATTAGCAAATGTTTTGATTATCTATACCCAAAATATAAGCCAATGAAGCTTAAATATATATGTTATTGATATAAACATATATGCTCCTGGTTTACGCAGTTGCACACTGGGTTGAATAACGTATAAGACAGGCTATTGTTTTTTTATATGATAACTTGATAATATTTATATTATCAATCATGGTGTTTGCCCATTTACACATCAATAGGCTCAAAAAATTGTCATATCCTCGCTGATCACTGCTTTTATGGACTAATTGTCTTTAGTTTAAGTTTTGAACTTACATCTATATTCTGATCATGTAAAATGCAATACTAAATGCATGTTATGTGAAATACCATGCTATGTATTTGACATTAAAAAGGCAAATCTTGTTTATTTACTTTTGGTCGTACGACAATTGCATCTGGGCAAAATAAAGTAACATGTTTTATGAAATTACATAGGATCACTGATCCATTTAAACCTACAAACTGTGTTATGAACATTATTGAATAATTATATATACTCTGATAAATAAATAAAAATAAATAAATTGTTTCAAAATGATTTTATGAATCATTATATATACACACACACACATATACACACACACACACACCAGCAAATGAAATATTTGATCGTATATATATATACATATTTGGTAGGGTTCAATATTGATTAATGTAGCTTTATATAAATATGTATATGTATATATGACATATATATATATATATATATATATGAATTCAGATATGAAGTAGAAACTCAACAGTGTTATATATAGATATTTAATATACATATACATTGCCTACCTTGATATACCATATACACTTTGTTAGATATTGGATATACTATTTTTTTTTATGTTGACAACTACATGCAGGGGAGGTAGAAGGATAGTTTCAAAGCATATTGAAATTGTTTCAATAAGAAGGGTAATATGATGACCACAACAGCATTGCAAACAACTTCAGTTGTCATTGGTGTGACCAATAATCAATGCCCATTCCCGTTTGCCATAAGCTTGGCGTAGAGTTGCCCGAAGATATGGGTGAGCATTGCCTATGCGCTAAATGTGTGTGTGTGTGTATATATATATGTATGTATATATGTATGTATACATTATAATCAAGTGTGACTAGAGTAGTTAATGTATATGTTAGCCCGCTTTGTAGTTGGGCTACCCAAAGTTAAGAGACTGCTCAACGAGGAAGTCTGAAGAAAGAATTTATGTCAGAAATTCGGATTGGGTCGGAGGGGTCCAACCCAAACCCTTTGGCTGTGTTATAGATGAGTCAAGATGATACATGATTGGAAGCACGACCAGATCGGATCGGAGGACACCGATCCGAATCCTCTATGCCTATCCCGATCTGAATCGAAGAACGAGGAGCAGCAGGAGTTACAGCACATGATCTCTGAAAAGGCGGAGCGGTTATGCCCACGTTCTCCCCATGTTTACCCACTAACCAGATGTGTTGTCACTATCTTATCCTATCTGAACCCGACTTTTATGGGATGGAGGCCACGTATACCCGAACCGGAGCCACCCCAGGGAGGTTTTCCACCTATAAATACACCTCCAAAGCTCATTTCAAAGGATCTTTTGGCATTTTCAGAACTCATACTCATTCATAAACCGAATTTCATCAAGATATCCAGATTACAATCATCTTTTAAAGTACATTTTAGAAGAGATTGAGTGAATTCATGCATTGTATGAGTGAAATTGAGTGAGAACCATCATTGTATTTGCATTCAAGTCATTAATTCAAAGAGTAGAAAGTGGACATAGGCTCTTTAACGCCGAACCACTATAAATCGAGTGTTTCTTCTGTGTTTTTGATTTCATTCCATCAGAAATTATTGCTAGTTTGGGTGTTAGAGCCATTTTTGGATCTAACATTTTGGTGCTTTCACTGAGAATTTTTGAATTCTTCGCTCATTTGGGATTATCATTCTACTATTTGGACCTTCAAGTTCAAAGAAGTTAATCCTCTATTTCTGACACTTTCAAGTTTTTGCTGATCAATTACTGGAGAATTGGACATTATGGCCAAAGGAAAAGGAAAAGAAGTGCAAGGCGCTGCGGAGAACGATGCTAGAGAAGATCAACAGGCCATCGTCTTGACGAGGTCACGGGGACAGAGTTCTGGAACGGTCCGATCCGAACCGGATGTTTCGAACCGAACTGATCAAGAGAATCCAAACCGACCCAGAAGCGCTGGAGCTACTCAGATCCCCCTCTGAACCGATCCGACTCTGGTGCCTCACTCTGATCCGACCCGAACGAGATTGAAGCTGGTACCTCTACTCGAGCACCCACCAATGCTCCGATGCCGGCCGCGATGACTGGTGATCAACCTGCTCCATCTGCACCCATCACGCACGGAGATTTTTCGCGTTTTCTTGACATGATTGAGAGTACTAGAAATGTGTTGGAAGCCCATAAACGTGACAGTCTTCGCATGCAAGAGAACATGATCACCATGAGTAGGGAACTCAGTGAGCTCGGGGGGCAAAAGACACCTTCTCCAACACGCCGCCTTGCTGCAGACTATTCATCTTCTTCGGATGAAGAACGTCCTCGTGAAAGAAGGCCGCTTGAGCGACCTCAAAATCTTGATCAGTTGACCTTTGGATCCCGTGAAGATGCTTCTCGTGTGTTAGGACCTGATGACCCGAGCCTGAGAGAACCTATGTTGCTGCCCATGCGTGGATCCCACGTTCTACCCAGGGATCCTACTATTACTAATCCTATGCAATAACAACTTCTCCAACCCCTTCCTCCCGTGAATGACCGGGAGTGGAGGGAACAAAGTAGAGCAGCTGCTGCTAGAAACAGGAGGATATCCCCTAATCAGGAGCATAGGGGTAATCCAAATATTAGGCCTAGAGAACCTGAGCGAACGTTAACAAATGCGGATTTATCGGCAATGGTGCGCCAAATCATGTCCAAAAGCCGACGATACACCAATGAGGACTGGGGCATTGAGCGAAATCACACCCCCTTCACAGATGATATATTGGACTTCCAGTTCCCTCAACGATTCAGCTTTCCACAGATGGATCAGTATTCAGGGAGAACTGACCCAGGACAACATCTGATGAGGTATGCATGGTTCATGAATACCGCAGCAGCTCCAGACGCTGTAAAATGCAAGGCCTTCCCGATTTATCTAGACGGCATGGCGTTAATGTGGTTCACCCGACTCCCTCCACGGTCGATATCAACTTTTAAAGAATTGAGTGAACGCTTTATGAACCAGTTTCGACTTCACGCTCGAAAATCTAAAAGCGTCATAGAATTGTCAAGGATTAAGCATGCTCCGGGTGAATCTTTGAAATCGTATTTAGATCGCTTCAACCTGGCTATCAGCGAAGTCAGAGACCCTCATGAACCCACTATTTTGATGGCTTTAATAGAAGGAGTCGAACCGGACACGGAATTCAGGTATTATCTATCCGGAAAACCATCCCCCACTAGGGAATTGTTCTACGAAAAGGCCAATATTCGCTTAAGGCGAGAAGAAGATCATGCAAATAGAAAGAGAAAGTCTGAAAGGGGCCTCGAGGGAAGGCGTCCAAAGTAATGTTGCTGTGAAGCAATCCGGTGACAGTTCTGGGAAGGTTGAGGTGAACGTCGGCAACCAGAATGGAGGTAATAACTATAGGAATGGAAACGACAATAGAAGGAATAGGAACCAAGGGAATAACTCCAACAAAAGACCTCGATTCCAAACCTTTGAGAACTATTCGCTGTTGAATGACACATTGGAAAACATTTATCTGGATACATACAACGTATTGCAATATAAAAAGCCACCGCCCAGAGACTCTACCGAAAAAGAGATTGCTACGGGAAAGTTTTGTTTGTTCCATTGAACCCACAGTCATTCTATCAATGAATGTCATCATTTGAGAGATGTAGTTGAGAAATTGCTCTGGGAAGGGATGCTAGACGGGTATAAGGTTGCCCCACGGGACAGGGGGCAAGGAGGGCAAACCCCGAATGTAATAACCCGCAAAATCTGGGCCAGTTTAAAATTTTTATTTTGGCAATTTTAGCGAATTTTAATTATTTAAAATGAATTATTTTAAATAATATCGACGAGAAATTTATTTTGAATAGAATTCGACGTATATATTATATACGCCGTCGTTATAATATAAATATTTATATATAATTATAAATCGAATTGAAAATGGCGCGGTACTTCGATAATTCGATTTCAAACTTCAATTGAATGTACCGGGTGCAAAACAATCCGGATTTTAGTGAAACCAAAAATAATGGGATCTAATTGATAATATCTTTCCAACGAATCCGAATAATCAAATTTTCGTAGCGGGAATCAAAAGATATGTCCAGTTGAAAATTCTGAATAGTCGCTATGGAATTCAGGCCCTTAAAAATGGACATTTTGCAAACGACCTCGGATTTCGACGAAACCAGTTTTGTTGGGTCCGTGATGTCAAGTTATTGCTAGGTTCCAAATTTCATAATTTTTCGAATCAATATGTGAGCGTGGCAAAGGAAAACGCGTTTGACCAGTTTTCAGTTGATTTTAATCGACTGGAAATTGGCCATTTTTCTAACGGTCTTAGAATTCGACGAAACTAGTTTTGTTAGGACCGTATCGTCAATACGAAGCTAGAAAATATTTTTCTGGAATTTTTAAAGTTAGTATGTGACCCCGGTAATTTGAAATGTACGTTTAAAATTCAATATAGTGATTTTAATGTAAATTAAACGGAAACTGATTCAAACGATCATATCAGCTTGCGATACATATCCCATTGGGTTCGGGATAGGGGTAAAACGCTATAGACGACAGGCGGTAGGCCTCGTTTCGAGGACGTATGTAAAAGTCAACTTTTTGAAATATAAATTAATTAAATAAATTAATTCCTTCTTTTGCATATACCCCCCCTTTATATTCTTCAATCCGATCAGTAAATAAAAAATAAAAAAAGGAAAAAAAAAAGAAAAAACCGCGTCGCTCTCCCAAGCGGGCCCGTCACCGTCGTCGCCCTCCCCCTCAGGCGGCGCCACCACCCGCCGCGGCACCCCCTCGCGTGCGCCCTCCTCTGCAGATCCTTCTCCTCCGCCCCATTCTTTCTCTTTCCCCCTTCTTCTTGAACGAACGAAGGCGCCCAAACCCTAGCCCCTCGTTGACCGCCCCCTCCGCCTGCTCGAGAGCCCCCCCCATCGCGGCGCCGACCACTCGACAGCCCCCCCTCTCCCTGTAAGTTCCCTGATCTTGTTTTTTTATTTTATTTTCTTTAAAACTGTTTTTTTATTTTCTTTAAAACTGAATATTATTTATTATATAAACTGAATTTTATTTATGTTGTAAAGTTATAAAAATGTAATCTTTTATATTGAAGAAAGATAAAAATATGATTTTTTTATTTTTAAAATATTAAAAATATAGTCTTTACTATATAGATGATGTAAAAATATGATTTTTGGTTAGGTAGAGAATTAAAAATATAATTTTTACATGATAGACGTATTAAAGGCGAAAGCTTTATTTTAGAAAAGGCGAAAGCTTTATTTTAGAAAAGGCGAAAGCTTTATTTTAGAAAAGGCGAAATCTTTATATGGAAAATAGCGTGATAAAAATATGATTTTTATCTATTGAACTTCGAAATAAAAATATGATTTTTTATCTATTGAACTTCGAAATAAAAATATGATTTTTATATATTGAACATCGAAGTAAAAATTCGATTTTTATATATTGAATAGCAAAGTAAAAATTCGATTTTTATATATTGAATAGCAAAGTAAAAATTCGATTTTTAAATATATGAAGTGATTATAAAAATATGATTTTTAAATTGAAGGTGAACAAATAAAAATGTGATTTTTGTTTTAAAGACATCAAAATATAAAAATGTGTGGTTTTTATATATATGTAGTGGCTACGGGCGGTGAAAGTGACAAAAGGCGATAGCGATGAAGATTTCTATCAATGGAGTGCCGTGGAGCTAGGATAGCTATATGTGAGAATTTCTCACCTTTCAATTTATTTTTCTAGTTATATATATATATATACTAGGATGTAGACGGTGCTTAGTAGCACCCGACACAATCGTCCACAGACCATGGACTTGTTTGTTTGGTTGCATAGATTAGTTGAATTATTTGTTTGAATTGAATTGTTTGGTGAGATGAAATTGATTTGATTGATGTGTGAATGGCGTGGGCCTTCACTAGACCGGGGATAAGGCTAGGCCTTGTCCCGTTTCTAGTATCGTGCCGTTATGCCGCCGAAATTTTCTAAAATATGTTAGAAAAATAAAAATGTCATTTATTGAATAAATGAACTGAAAAGAAAATTCATGTGTTGGAATAAATATTTTATCGTTAAAAATATAGTTTTTAACGTGAATGTGAATAAAATAAAATATTCATTTACAAACCAGACGGTTTGTTTATGTACACTGATTTGACTGATATTGATTGGGACGATAAATTTTACACATCGCCCAACAGCACAAATAAAATATGTGTTTGATTGTTTGAAACCCCACACGGGTGTTAGGATGAAATTTGAAGTTCACTCATCCTGATTGATTAAATATGTCGATCGATTGATTGACATGCTGTTATAAGCGTTAGATATCTTTATTGGATGCTTATACAGTGTAGTGCACTTTGGTTGATGGTTGATTATTTTTCAATGCTATTATATACATGTGTTGTATGAAAATCCATATAATTAATTTTATATGGTAATTGATTGGGCCTCATTCCAGTTTAGAAATAGAAATATTAGAAATAGAAATATTTGAAATAGAAATATTTGAAATAGAATATTTGAAAATAGAAATTTATGAAGCCATGTTGATTAGATTGACGCCATTTTGACGTGAACGATATTTATATCAATTTTAATCGATTTCGAAATGAATTGAATTGAAAACGAATTCAAAGTGAATTGAGTTGAAAGTGATTTCGAAATGAATTGGATTGAAAGCGATTTCGAAGTGAATTCAATTGAAAACGATTTCGAAATGAATTGAATTGAAAACGATTTCGAAATGAATTGAATTGAAAACGAATTCAAATTGAATTGAAAGCAAATTGAAATGAATTCAAATTGAATTGAAATTTGAATTGAATAGAAATGAATTTTAAAACGAATTTATAGAGAAGAATTCAATTTTGCTTTGAATTGAGATGGAAGTTGAGATAGATTTTGAAACGAATTTTAAAACTATTTATATAATTCGTTTTAAATAGAAATCGACGAAGTATATATTATATATATTATATATATATATAATATAATGGCCTGAATAGAACGCGCCGCGCCGCGGCAGTTCGCGAATTTCGACCATTGATTTCAAATGGACGTTACGGGAGATCCGACCGTCGGATTCTCCTAAAACCAGAACCGTTGGGTTCGTATCGAAAAGAGCTTTCTAGCGAATGTTAGAAATTTGAAATCTAACGGTTGGATTTGGAATTATGTCCAAATCAAATTTGAAAAAGGTCGCTGTAAGTGCAGTTCGATGGCCATTGATGGAAATCGACTGTACGGGCCTTGATAAAATTATTAAAAATAGTAATAATTTGTGTAAAATCATAAGAAATGATTTGTGAAGAATTGGGATGAAAAACTCCATATTTGAAAAGATAAAAACAGATTTTTATCGAAATGAACTAGTTTTGAACTAGAATGATAATTCTATTTATTTTTAAATAAATAAATTGAAAGTGAAAAGGGTTTTAAAAATAACCCGAATTTCCAATGATTGCATTGGAATGGATTTGAATCGAAATTGTCTTCGGAATATTTCGATGTTGGATTTCGTGATGATACAGATAGTGTTATGGGAATTTGAAAGATATATATATCGTTATTTCCAATACGATATTTGTTAATCGTAGAATTTGATATTGAATATAAGCCGGTATATTTTCTATTCAGAGCCTTGTGTTTAATATCAAATGTGATTTGGGTTTGTCGTGAATGGTGTCTTCACTAACACTGTTCTTGAATCCAGTTGAGAAAAGATTAAATCTTTTTATTTAGATTTAATGAAGTGTACCAATCAAACAATATTTAATTGGAATTGAATGGATATTGATTCTTGGGTTTATCGTGAATGGTGTTTTTAAATAACACTCGTTCTTTAACCCGATAATTAATGAATGTGATTTTGGGTTTATCGTGAACTGTGTTTTAAATGACACTGATTCTTTAACCCAGTTAAAGATTAAAACTAAGTGGAGTTTTAATGAATCTTTAATTAGATTGAAATGGTCGAGAATGGAGTATCACCAGTTTTACTTCAGGCGATAGTTAAATCTTTAATTAGATTTGAACGTGAAATGGTAATTGAACTTACCGATAACACCGTGGTGTTAGATATGAAGTACAACCAGTTTTACTTCATGGGATGAATAGGTTGGGATTGGGAAATAAAATAAATGATTACTTCGGTGTGGTTCGCTAATCCCGACTAGTTTGAATTGATATTCAAAGGAGATTAAAGAATAAATTTAAAGAATTTATCTTGGATAAAATTAATGGGAACTTTTCCCAAAGTATAGGAATATTTGAATAAAAGAATATTCTGAATTGGAATGAGGCGTATGTCGTGTTTGTGTAACACTTTTATAATATATACGCGAGTTATTCAGAAAGACCGGGTTTATCCCATTCTGAACAACTGATTCGACGTGGTGTCGAAGATGAAGACGGTGGTCGAAGACCAGAAGTCTTCACGTCGTTTGGGTGATAACTGATGATCTTGATTGGGCTGTACACCCAAGAAGATGGAAACAGTTGGTGATCGTCCAGACGTACTTGGAGATCGATGGATATGCGGGGTACTAGGTGCCTCCGGTTTCGTTCAGACCCAGAACGGACTTGTAAATGGACTGTGTGTCTGACATTGGATTTTAGTCCGTGTGATTGATCTCTATTAAATATATATCTGTTTGGCGGCGGAGAATTTATTCTCTTGCTTAACGCCCTTCTCTGAGACGTACGAGCGCAGGGGTTATATATTGATGGATATCAAACGCATGGAGTGAATTGCCTGTGTGGCATGCCTAAGTGGCAATTGATCGAGGCTTCTGTTGAAAAGCAAAGTCTTGTGGTGATGATCAAAGCACAGCCTGTGTGGCACAGCTTTGTGTAACGTGAATTCGCGAGTTTCGCACCCCGGTTGTGAACCAAAAACGGGAGACGGACCTCAGGGAGGACTTGCGTTTCTTTCTAGCTAGAAGTGGCGTCAGTGGTTTTACACGCCCTGACGAGTTTGACTTATGTGGTTGTTGCTGTTGCGAGGCGCCTCGGTTATATCGGTTTCGGCCGATGCATTCTGGTCGGCGGACGGACCAGACTTACACCCCATAGGGTGGGGAAACGTAGTGTTCAGGCATTTTAATCCACATCGGTGGACCGGCCCTGTCGCTCCAAGGGACGATGCGTTCTGTTCCTGAGACACGGGCTAGAGCGTCTCGAATCGGTTGAGGACTATCTTTTGCCTCGGTTCATAGACGGAAATCCAATTTCCAAATACGTGACATTTGCGGTTTTAATTGTAAAACTAGTATGGCGACATGATATATGGTACCCATGCCGCCTATGATTGATACTTATGATTTGAAGTTTTTTTATACACTATGCACTTATAGTAGTATCAAATGATTTGTTTTGAACGTACTAAGCATGTTTGGCTATTATAAGGGAAAACCCTATCCTCGGCTGCGTTGCATTGTGTGATGGGACCTGGGTCTTATAATAGCTTCATTTTTAGAAAAGCATTGCGTTGTTTACTTATATGCACTGGTATTCTTGGGAGGAAACCCGTTCCGTGTTATACGGCGTGGTCCCTTGATTTACCTAACTTTGAAATAAAGATTAACTGTTTTAGTTCTCACACCAGTCACATGACTGACCTGGAGTTTATTGTTTTAACCTAAACTCTGGGTGCCCTTATTTTGACACGGGCAGCTAGTAGTTTTGGTTTTGCAGATTTATATTCACAGGATCCTGGTTTACAGCTGGAACGATATCCGGAAAGCTTTGTATCCGTATATCTACTTCTAGTTGTGTATTGTATTATTTTCCGCTGATATGTATTTAAATGTAATTTAAATCTCTGATATTTCTGTGTAATATTTATTCATTTATACTCTGTATATTCTTGTAATCTGATGCATTGTTGTAATATACAGTGAAATGTTCTTCTGTATACGTTCTATTTTGTCTTGTTCTCAAAACGATAGGGCGTTTCGAACGGTCTGGGTCGGTTTAGCGACTGGTTCGGACCGAGCGAAATTCCTGCTCGTCACACGTGGTATCAGAGCTTTGGTTTACAGAGCTCGAGAACAAGACACATTAGAACCATACGAAAGAATTCATCAGATATTGGATTAGTAATATCCAATGGAATGACTCGTTAGAGATGGGATCAGTAGTATCCTAGAACGAGTGTGAAGAGTATATTTTTTTTTTAAAAAAAGAAAACAAATCTTGTTTTGAAAAATAAATCAATTATTCGTATTTGATTATCTATTTATATTGAGTTGGACAATCCAGTATATATAGGTTTTGCGTATACGTCTGATCCGCGTGTATTCAAAGTTTTAATATATTGGGTAGATATAGAATCACATTCTAGTTGCCCGGGGATGATTCTGATAATGCTGCAGCGTTACCAGTATTTATTTTCGAGTGACGAAGGTGTGATATCTATATATTTCCATTAGGCTGGTGTGAGAACCAAAACTTATCTATATAGCTAGAATACAATGTTGTGATTTGGCATCAAAAACATGATTTTTGTGTATGTATCAAAGTTATGAATTGAAACGTTAATTCACTAATTGATTGATGTTTGTGTTGTTTGTTTATTTGTTTGCTAATTTTGAACCATTATGCCTAATAGCATCAAATATTGAGTTATATTGAAAATTGGTCGCATTTGCTTGCATATACATATACTTACATTGAACAGGTCATAGCAAGGAGGCTAAAGCCAGAGAATAAAATTTGTTTGCCCGACAAATAGGTACATGTTTACTACATAATTTACTGTTTTGTTTGGGTGATGATGATTTTATGAGCCTATTGGCTAGCCGCTTGGCTTTTTCTTTTTCTTTTTGAGATCTGAAGGACCGGGGAAGCTATTTGAAATTCCCCGATGCTCCCGGTGCAGGGGAGGTTATGGCGAAATTTTTCAAAAATTTAGGGTGTTAGCCAAATTTTTGAAATTCTCAGAAACTAAAGAGTTGGAGAATGGAAGCCAAATCGAGCGTAGTGTTGATTAATCAAACCACTTTCGACTTTGTTCCTTTTCGGGGACGAAAAGTTTTAAGTGGGGGAGATTGTAATAACCCGTAAAATCTGGGCCAGTTTAAAATTTTTATTTTGGCAATTTTAGCGAATTTTAATTATTTAAAATGAATTATTTTAAATAATATCGACGAGAAATTTATTTTGAATAGAATTCGACGTATATATTATATACGCCGTCGTTATAATATAAATATTTATATATAATTATAAATCGAATTGAAAATGGCGCGGTAGTTCGATAATTCGATTTCAAACTTCAATTGAATGTACCGGGTGCAAAACAATCCGGATTTTAGTGAAACCAAAAATAATGGGATCTAATTGATAATATCTTTCCAACGAATCCGAATAATCAAATTTTCGTAGCGGGAATCAAAAGATATGTCCAGTTGAAAATTCTGAATAGTCGCTATGGAATTCAGGCCCTTAAAAATGGACATTTTGCAAACGACCTCGGATTTCGACGAAACCAGTTTTGTTGGGTCTGTGATGTCAAGTTATTGCTAGGTTCCAAATTTCATAATTTTTCGAATCAATATGTGAGCGTGGCAAAGGAAAACGCGTTTGACCAGTTTCAGTTGATTTTAATCGACTGGAAATTGGCCATTTTTCTAACGGTCTTAGAATTCGACGAAACTAGTTTTGTTAGGACCGTATCGTCAATACGAAGCTAGAAAATATTTTTCTGGAATTTTTAAAGTTAGTATGTGACCCCGGTAATTTGAAATGTACGTTTAAAATTCAATATAGTGATTTAAATGTAAATTAAACGGAAACTGATTCAAACGATCATATCAGCTTGCGATACATATCCCATTGGGTTCGGGATAGGGGTAAAACGCTATAGACGACAGGCGGTAGGCCTCGTTTCGAGGACGTATGTAAAAGTCAACTTTTTGAAATATAAATTAATTAAATAAATTAATTCCTTCTTTTGCATATACCCCCCCCTTTATATTCTTCAATCCGATCAGTAAATAAAAAAAAAGGAAAAAAAAAGAAAAAACCGCGTCGCTCTCCCAAGCGGGCCCGTCACCGTCGTCGCCCTCCCCCTCAGGCGGCGCCACCACCCGCCGCGGCACCCCCTCGCGTGCGCCCTCCTCTGCAGATCCTTCTCCTCCGCCCCGTTCTTTCTCTTTCCCCCTTCTTCTTGAACGAACGAAGGCGCCCAAACCCTAGCCCCTCGTTGACCGCCCCCTCCGCCTGCTCGAGAGCCCCCCCCCATCGCGGCGCCGACCACTCGACAGCCCCCCTCTCCCTATAATTTCCCTGATCTTGTTTTTTTATTTTATTTTCTTTAAAACTGTTTTTTTATTTTCTTTAAAACTGAATTTTATTTATTATATAAACTGAATTTTATTTATGTTGTAAAGTTATAAAAATGTAATCTTTTATATTGAAGAAAGATAAAAATATGATTTTTATATTTTTAAAATATTAAAAATATAGTCTTTACTATATAGATGATGTAAAAATATGATTTTTGGTTAGGTAGAGAATTAAAAATATAATTTTTACATGATAGACGTATTAAAGGCGAAAGCTTTATTTTAGAAAAGGCGAAAGCTTTATTTTAGAAAAGGCGAAATCTTTATATGGAAAATAGCGTGATAAAAATATGATTTTTATCTATTGAACTTCGAAATAAAAATATGATTTTTTATCTATTGAACTTCGAAATAAAAATATGATTTTTATATATTGAACATCGAAGTAAAAATTCGATTTTTATATATTGAATAGCAAAGTAAAAATTCGATTTTTATATATTGAATAGCAAAGTAAAAATTCGATTTTTAAATATATGAAGTGATTATAAAAATATGATTTTTAAATTGAAGGTGAACAAATAAAAATGTGATTTTTGTTTTAAAGACATCAAAATATAAAAATGTGTGGTTTTTATATATATGTAGTGGCTACGGGCGGTGAAAGTGACAAAAGGCGATAGCGATGAAGATTTCTATCAATGGAGTGCCGTGGAGCTAGGATAGCTATATGTGAGAATTTCTCACCTTTCAATTTATTTTTCTAGTTATATATATATATATACTAGGATGTAGACGGTGCTTAGTAGCACCCGACACAATCGTCCACAGACCATGGACTTGTTTGTTTGGTTGCATAGATTAGTTGAATTATTTGTTTGAATTGAATTGTTTGGTGAGATGAAATTGATTTGATTGATGTGTGAATGGCGTGGGCCTTCACTAGACCGGGGATAAGGCTAGGCCTTGTCCCGTTTCTAGTATCGTGCCGTTATGCCGCCGAAATTTTCTAAAATATGTTAGAAAAATAAAAATGTCATTTATTGAATAAATGAACTGAAAAGAAAATTCATGTGTTGGAATAAATATTTTATCGTTAAAAATATAGTTTTTAACGTGAATGTGAATAAAATAAAATATTCATTTACAAACCAGACGGTTTGTTTATGTACACTGATTTGACTGATATTGATTGGGACGATAAATTTTACACATCGCCCAACAGCACAAATAAAATATGTGTTTGATTGTTTGAAACCCCACACGGGTGTTAGGATGAAATTGAAGTTCACTCATCCTGATTGATTAAATATGTCGATCGATTGATTGACATGCTGTTATAAGCGTTAGATATCTTTATTGGATGCTTATACAGTGTAGTGCACTTTGGTTGATGGTTGATTATTTTTCAATGCTATTATATACATGTGTTGTATGAAAATCCATATAATTAATTTTATATGGTAATTGATTGGGCCTCATTCCAGTTTAGAAATAGAAATATTAGAAATAGAAATATTTGAAATAGAAATATTTGAAATAGAATATTTGAAAATAGAAATTTATGAAGCCGTGTTGATTAGATTGACGCCATTTTGACGTGAACGATATTTATATCAATTTTAATCGATTTCGAAATGAATTGAATTGAAAACGAATTCAAAGTGAATTGAATTGAAAGTGATTTCGAAATGAATTGGATTGAAAGCGATTTCGAAGTGAATTGAATTGAAAACGATTTCGAAATGAATTGAATTGAAAACGATTTCGAAATGAATTGAATTGAAAACGAATTCAAATTGAATTGAAAGCAAATTGAAATGAATTCAAATTGAATTGAAATTTGAATTGAATAGAAATGAATTTTAAAACGAATTTATAGAGAAGAATTCAATTTTGCTTTGAATTGAGATGGAAGTTGAGATAGATTTTGAAACGAATTTTAAAACTATTTATATAATTCGTTTTAAATAGAAATCGACGAAGTATATATTATATATATTATATATATAATATAATGGCCTGAATAGAACGCGCCGCGGCAGTTCGCGAATTTCGACCATTGATTTCAAATGGACGTTACGGGAGATCCGACCATCGGATTCTCCTAAAACCGGAACCGTTGGGTTCGTATCGAAAAGAGCTTTCTAGCGAATGTTAGAAATTTGAAATCTAACGGTTGGATTTGGAATTATGTCCAAATCAAATTTGAAAAAGGTCGCTGTAAGTGCAGTTCGATGGCCATTGATGGAAATCGACTGTACGGGCCTTGATAAAATTATTAAAAATAGTAATAATTTGTGTAAAATCATAAGAAATGATTTGTGAAGAATTGGGATGAAAAACTCCATATTTGAAAAGATAAAAACAGATTTTTATCGAAATGAACTAGTTTTGAACTAGAATGATAATTCTATTTATTTTTAAATAAATAAATTGAAAGTGAAAAGGGTTTTAAAAATAACCCGAATTTCCAATGATTGCATTGGAATGGATTTGAATCGAAATTGTCTTCGGAATATTTCGATGTTGGATTTCGTGATGATACAGATAGTGTTATGGGAATTTGAAAGATATATATATCGTTATTTCCAATACGATATTTGTTAATCGTAGAATTTAATATTGAATATAAGCCGGTATATTTTCTATTCAGAGCCTTATGTTTAATATCAAATGTGATTTGGGTTTGTCGTGAATGGTGTCTTCACTAACACTGTTCTTGAATCCAGTTGAGAAAAGATTAAATCTTTTTATTTAGATTTAATGAAGTGTACCAATCAAACAATATTTAATTGGAATTGAATGGATATTGATTCTTGGGTTTATCGTGAATGGTGTTTTTAAATAACACTCGTTCTTTAACCCGATAATTAATGAATGTGATTTTGGGTTTATCGTGAACTGTGTTTTAAATGACACTGATTCTTTAACCCAGTTAAAGATTAAAACTAAGTGGAGTTTTAATGAATCTTTAATTAGATTGAAATGGCCGAGAATGGAGTATCACCAGTTTTACTTCAGGCGATAGTTAAATCTTTAATTAGATTTGAACGTGAAATGGTAATTGAACTTACCGATAACACCGTGGTGTTAGATATGAAGTACAACCAGTTTTACTTCATAGGATGAATAGGTTGGGATTGGGAAATAAAATAAATGATTACTTCGGTGTGGTTCGCTAATCCCGACTAGTTTGAATTGATATTCAAAGGAGATTAAAGAATAAATTTAAAGAATTTATCTTGGATAAAATTAATGGGAACTTTTCCCAAAGTATAGGAATATTTGAATAAAAGAATATTCTGAATTGGAATGAGGCGTATGTTGTGTTTGTGTAACACTTTTATAATATATACGTGAGTTATTCAGAAAGACCGGGTTTATCCCATTCTGAATAACTGATTCGACGTGGTGTCGAAGATGAAGACGGTGGTCGAAGACCAGAAGTCTTCACGTCGTTTGGGTGATAACTGATGATCTTTATTGGGCTGTACACCCAAGAAGATGGAAACAGTTGGTGATCGTCCAGACGTACTTGGAGATCGATGGATATGCGGGGTACTAGGTGCCTCCGGTTTCGTTCAGACCCAGAACGGACTTGTAAATGGACTGTGTGTCTGACATTGGATTTTAGTCCGTGTGATTGATCTCTATTAAATATATATCTGTTTGGCGGCGGAGAATTTATTCTCTTGCTTAACGCCCTTCTCTGAGACGTACGAGCGCAGGGGTTATATATTGATGGATATCAAACGCATGGAGTGAATTGCCTGTGTGGCATGCCTAAGTGGCAATTGATCGAGGCTTCTGTTGAAAAGCAAGTCTTGTGGTGATGATCAAAGCAAAGCCTGTGTGGCACAGCTTTGTGTAACGTGAATTCGCGAGTTTCGCACCCCGGTTGTGAACCAAAAACGGGAGACGGACCTCAGGGAGGACTTGCGTTTCTTTCTAGCTAGAAGTGGCGTCAGTGGTTTTACACGCCCTGACGAGTTTGAATTATGTGGTTGTTGCTGTTGCGAGGCGCCTCGGTTATATCGGTTTCGGCCGATGCATTCTGGTCGGCGGACGGACCAGACTTACACCCCATAGGGTGGGGAAACGTAGTGTTCAGGCATTTTAATCCACATCGGTGGACTGGCCCTGTCGCTCCAAGGGACGATGCGTTCTGTTCCTGAGACACGGGCTAGAGCGTCTCGAATCGGTTGAGGACTATCTTTTGCCTCGGTTCATAGACGGAAATCCAATTTCCAAATACGTGACATTTGCGGTTTTAATTGTAAAACTAGTATGGCGACATGATATATGGTACCCATGCCGCCTATGATTGATACTTATGATTTGAAGTTGTTTTATACACTATGCACTTATAGTAGTATCAAATGATTTGTTTTGAACGTACTAAGCATGTTTGGCTATTATAAGGGAAAACCCTATCCTCGGCTGCGTTGCATTGTGTGATGGGACCTGGGTCTTATAATAGCTTCATTTTTAGAAAAGCATTGCGTTGTTTACTTATATGCACTGGTATTCTTGGGAGGAAACCCGTTCCGTGTTATACGGCGTGGTCCCTTGATTTACCTAACTTTGAAATAAAGATTAACTGTTTTAGTTCTCACACCAGTCACATGACTGACCTGGAGTTTATTGTTTTAACCTAAACTCTGGGTGCCCTTATTTTGACACGGGCAGCTAGTAGTTTTGGTTTTGCAGATTTATATTCACAGGATCCTGGTTTACAGCTGGAACGATATCCGGAAAGCTTTGTATCCGTATATCTACTTCTAGTTGTGTATTGTATTATTTTCCGCTGATATGTATTTAAATGTAATTTAAATCTCTGATATTTCTGTGTAATATTTATTCATTTATACTCTGTATATTCTTGTAATCTGATGCATTGTTGTAATATACAGTGAAATGTTCTTCTGTATACGTTCTATTTTGTCTTGTTCTCAAAACGATAGGGCGTTTCGAACGGTCTGGGTCGGTTTAGCGACTGGTTCGGACCGAGCGAAATTCCTGCTCGTCACACCGAACCAAAATCAGCCTACTTCCAAACCCACATCCCAACAAAAAGGTAAAGGGATCGTTATAAATACCATTATAGGCGGGCCCCATCTAGCTAGCCATAGTTTCAAAGCAATGGATCAGTACGTTAATGCCACCAAGCACTTTGAGGTAGGAGAATGCAGTAACCTCGAAGACATCACTCCAGTGAAACAACAAAGGACAATGTCAGATGACGTCATATTCCGTGGTAAGGATGATACCGGAATTCAATCACCTACTGAAGACCCGCTGGTAATTACCACAACCATCAGCCCTGCTTTAGTCCATAAGGTGTTGGTGGATAACGGAAGCTTGGTTAATATCCTCTTTAAGAAAGCCTTTGAACAAATGAGGCTCGAAGCAAAAGACTTAAAGCCCTGCGAAGGATGGATACGGGGCTTCAATGGGGCATCAACGGCTTTGATGGGCTATGTAGAATTACCAGTGATGTTAGGACAAGGGGATCGCCAGAGAGTGAGAATCCTGCCATTTGTAGTCTTGTATGTTGAGTCACCCTATAATGCCTTCTTGGGCCGACTGGCCCTTGCGGAGTTTAGGGCATGTATTGTACCTTGGTGTCTACTGCTCAAATTCCCGACTGACACTGGAGTAGGAGTGATGAGAGGTGATCAAGCTACGGGACGAGCTTGCTACATGATAGAGTTAAATATGCTAATGAAGGGATTGAATATAGAACCCAAGGACGCTTCTCCCCCTTCGATGGGAAATTCAGCATAGCAATTAAGGGGTACAGCCTCAAGAGAGTCGCTCGGAGATGCACTCGAGGATATAAATCCTAGAGAGGATAGGGAACCAGAGGACCGAAAAGCGACTCCCAACGAAACGACATTGAACATTTCCATTGATGATGCGGATTCGACAAAGGTATTGAAGATTGGATCGCAGCTAGATCCAATTCGAGCCAAAGAGTTGGCTGATTTTTTGAAGGCAAACCTAGATGTGTTTGCCTGGACTCACGCTGACATGTGTGGGATATCGCTTGCTATTATGAGCCATTCTTTCAGTATCAACCCAAAACACCCACCGGTCAAACAGAAGAGGCGGATGTTAGGCCCGGAGCGGTCAGCAGCCTTGAAGGAAGAGGTGGAAAAATTAAAGGATAATGGATTAATCAAGGACTCGAAATATCCCGACTGGATATCGAATCCTGTCCTGGTCAAAAAATCTAACGGGAAGTGGCATACGTGCATTGACTTCTCTGACTTGAACAAGGCTTGCCCGAAATATAGATTTCCTCTTCCCAGGATTGATCAACTAGTAGACTCAACGGTCGGGCACGAGCTCGTATCCTTTTTGGACGCCTATTCGGAATACAATCAAATTCCCATGCTCATACCAGATCAGGAGCACACAAGTTTCATCACAGACTTGGGGTTATATTGCTATGTGGTGATGCGATTTGGATTAAAGAATCCAGGAGCCATATATCAGCGCTTGGTAAACTGCATGTTCTATAATCAAATCCGAAAAACCATGGAGGTTTATGTGGACTACATGCTCGTGAAGTCTAGACAGTCTTCAGATCATGCAAAAGACTTAACAGAGATGTTTGGCACTCTGCGAAGATATGGGATGAAGTTGAACCCTCTAAAATGTTCGTTTGGGGTCGCATCCGGGAAATTCCTCGGATTCATCGTGAGTTCTCGAGGGATTGAGATAAATCCTATTCAGATATCAGCAATAAGGAATATTGAAGTTCCACGAAAGATTAAGTACATTCAAAGCCTAGCAGGAAAAGTTGCCGCATTAAGCAGGTTTATCTCCAAAGCTACAGATAAGTATGTTCCGTTCTTCGATTTGATAAAACGGGGGAAACGTAACTTTGAGTGGACTCCTGATTGTGTGGAGGCTTTCCAGAATCTATTAGACTTATTAGAGAAGCCTCCAATATTGTCAAAACCTGTGGAACATGAGGATTTGTTCGTCTACCTGGCGGTATCGTCTCATGCTGTCACCACAGCATTGGTGCGTGAAGAAGACAAGGTCCAAAGGCCTGTATACTACGTAAGCAAGAAGATAGCTGTAACACCCCACCTCCGTTAAGGTCACTCACAAAGGGAATGCCTTAACTTTGGTGGAGCATTTTAGTAAATAGAACAGAAACTACAAGACAGATAAAACAGTACTTGAAAATTTTTAACTTTATTACAGCGGAAACAGAAATTAATATGGTTACATCCTTTCAATTTCAGAATTCAAGTACAAAATATCAGTCTTGTACAAAAGCCTTCAAAATGCATGGTTTAAAATCATAATCCCCATGGAATGGAAGCTATACAGAGCCAAGCCATACTTTAAGCACTTCAAGCAAAGAGAAATCCGGATCAAGCTAAAGTATTTCCCTCCTTGGATAACCTGGGGGGGAAACGGAAGAAAGGAGGCGAAACAACAAGGGTCAGACAAAAAGTCTGGCAAGTCCAGTGACTTTCAGCATATGAACAGATAATAATAATATGATATGAACATAAAACTGGATGTTAGATAACTGTAATAGGTGTAGCAGATATAACAGAAAAACAGAATGATATAAACTATTGTTTTACACTTCTCCGCACTAATACTAGTATAGCAGAATTAGGTGTCACCCTAATGTCTAAACTGAAACGGAAACGGGTACAGAATAATTTAACAGAAACAGGATGCTAATAATGGGCCTTTACTACCCGATCAGAAACAGACAGAAGCAGAAACAGATTAATCCCTACGGAAACAGAATGTAGATTTAGGTGTACACTAGTAATGGGCCTTTACCACCCGAACAGACGGTACCACGCAGAACCAGACAGGTGTTACCACCCAACAGAAACAGACGGTACCAACAGAAACAGACAGAACTAAGTGTACCCTAAAACCCTACCCCAAGCGATCGGCTCCCTAATACATAAATATCCTGTGTCGGCCCCACAGTAGGGTGTATCACTCCCTAAAGTGACAACCAATTGGCACAGACCTATTTACAGATGTCACGGCGTCTTACATCCTCAGAGGCAGACCGGGATCCATGCACGCACATGACCCGGTTGGAACGCACCATCAACACCCCTCGCCATTATCAGAATGAACCACTTATAATTAGTTCAGTAAGCGTGCCCGGACCCTACCTACTGTTGGGTCAAAGTTTTGATACCAGAAAGGGTTACTGACTAATATGGGTCCCAAACAACAGATGACACAAGTAATTCCCCTCCTAACCTTGTGTCCCCAGACTAACAGATTTCAGATTTATTTGTTTACAAGTTCAGACATACAGAATTCAGATTTACTAGTTCACAGATTAAGTTAACAAGTTTTCAGACTAACAGATCAGATGTACAGATTTTTCAGATTTGTCTAACTTTGTATTGGGCCTACAGATTCATGGACGGGTTTACTATACCGATTAATCCAGTTGGTTTAACCCTATTTCCCCCCAATACGTTTTAGACATCATTCTTATCTTAGATTTGCATTAATTAATTATTAATGCCCAGACCTCCCACATTAGGTCGCTAGCTTGTGGCCGCTGGATGGGCCGGGCGGTTCCGGGCAGACTTCTGCCACAAGCCAGACCTAACCTCGTGTCTTAAGCAGGTTATGACTAACTTCTCACATTAGAACCTATTGTTTGCGGCCACTGGATGTGCCGGGCGGTTCCGGGCAGAATTACGCTGCAAACTCATTCTAACCTCGAGTTAGCCATGTTTATCTTTGCGGCCAATTAATTAATAATTTACCGTTTATGCGCACGCCCAATATATATATATGCCAATTCAGATTATATCAATAACAGGATGATTATATCAACACAGCAGATAACAGATTTTAGCAGATAGCAGATTTTCCAGATTATATGACTTAACGGATTTAATAGATTTAACAACTTAGCAGATTTTGGCATATAACAGGTTAGGCATCTCAACAGACAAATTTAACAGATTTGGCATTTCAATCTAATTAGCAGTCTAGGCAATATAACAGAACTAGCAGTTTTAGGCAACTTAGCAAATTAGCAAAATAGGCATTTTCAACAGATTCAGTAAATGACAGATTTAGCAGGTTTGATATTTCTAAAGGTTCTATTTACATGCCTTGCCTAAACATAAATTAGGCCTAAATTCATATGCCTAAATAATTGTCGTGATTCACAATATGATCATATATTTCCATGTTTGCATACATTTACATAGCGCAGAATATGGACATAATTTACCCTATAACATATGTTCCAATTTTTGTTAAACTAACCTTATACAGCAGATTCACATATAAATTATACCAAATATGATCATTAATTTCAATGCATGCCATATATGCAAAATTCCCTATTTCGGTGTAATCACAATAGTAGAGATCCTAATTAATGTAAATCTTTTACACCTACGTTTCCATATCCTTCTTCTTATTAAGTCATGAATCATTATGCAAAATATACCCAACAATCTAAATCTTTAAATCATATCTTCTAAGAATCAGATCTTGACTTTTATATGCATTTTGTCCAAAGTCTCAAATCATATGTAATCATACAATGGTTCCTCTTTTCTTCTATCACAGAATATGCATAGTATCCAAATCTAGTTTACAACATATGCTCATCTTTTTCTAATTAATTACAGATCTAAATTACAACATACACTATGCATACAACATATATAAATTATATGTTCATAGTCAAATTTATGCATCCAATCCCAAGTCACATGTCCAATATATTTTATGCCTCAGACCTAAAGTCATACATTCAATTCAGTCTTGTCAAATTTCGCATCATTTATCCCAAAATTTGCGTTCATACGTTCATCTCTTATGAGATTAGGCACAGGCTCGTGGTAGCCTGGCTATAGAAACAGAAAAGAAGAAAAGGGATACAGAACAGTCACAGAAAAACAGATCTGACAGAAGAGAATATACATACAATCTCAGATTCAGAATTAAAAACATATCAAAATTATAATTAACGTTTATAGCGGAAAATAACTGTACTTGCCTTGATTGGATTAAAGAAAGAACTTTAGTTGTTACAGAATTGTTGCAGAAGCTTTTATCTCAAATTTGAATTTAGGATGACGTTGATTGACTTCTAGTTTTGATTCTAGCAGAGTAGCGACGCCATTTTTATTTTTAATTAGAAGAAGAGAGCAATGGAGGCTAGAGAATTGTGTAAGAAACCTAGGTTTAGGTTAGGGATGTATTTATAGGAGGATAGGGTGATTTAGAGCCCTCAGATCAGTCCAGAAGTCATCAGAATCGCACAGCTCGAATACACATCATCCAGCCACTCAAAAGAAGACACGTCACCTCAGAACACTCCAGAATTCGGTGCTGGATTTGTATGGGCGCACTTGGCAGGTGCGCCAGTGTATTTTTGTACTGGCGCACTTCACAAGTGCGCCAGTGTATTCTGGCCTGTTTCCGGTTTTTCTGCCTAACTTCGTTCGTCCATATCTTCTTCATACGGACTCCGATTTACGCAAATTCGGACTCTATTTCGCGTATTTTTCCGAGACGAACACAATGGCGCAACCCGTTTCCCTTATTTCTTCTCCTAAAAATTAATTATACCTTGATTTTTAACTCTTATGTTTACAGAAAATACGGGGTGTTACATTCTCCCCTCCTTAGAGGATTTCGTCCCCGAAATCTTTAAGTTAAGAAGAATGTGTCCTACCATCCAATCACCCATCTACTCAACCATCATCCACAAGCATCCATTGTCCTTAGAAAACCTCTAATGTTGTATGAACATATGCAAAAGTGTGTGTATATGCTCCTTATCTAATGCAAGGATCAGGCGGTCTACTGATTCAGTTGACCTCCTTAATGCGAATTATGTCAGTGCCATGAGTCCAACATGTATGCAATAGAATCCTAATGATATATATTATTTCTATATGAGTGCACAATCATTCACTCAAATGCAACATCCATGTGCTGAATCAACCATTTTGCATCCACAAGAATTGAAAAATGCTCACCCATCCATATGCAGTATGAGAGTGTTTTCGAGCCGATCTAGTGCCTAGTGTGTGTATATGCATCCACGGGCAACCACTTGCATCCACTTGCAACCATCAAACATAACATGTCTCAAACACATGTTTACACCCATTAGCTTCTACCTAAAGTTCGAAGATTTGATCGATAGGATACAGTCGAATGATGGAAGCGAGTACAGATAGAACGAAAATTTGGTTCCCATTAGACATGGGTCCTAAGTATCGGCCCCAAAGACCGAAACCAACATCAAATTGACACCCAGAGGATTACCTTCTTTAGACAATGTCAAAACTGGAAATCCTATCAAAAATATTTAGATATTTACAGACTACTGGTACAGATCAGGTTCCCTAATGATTCTAAGGAAGCTAAGCATGATAAAATCATACCCCACGAAAACTCAGAATGTATGCGTCATACTTGACGCCTAACACAGATATCCCTCAAACCCCAATTTATCACAAGCAGATGAGTCATAACCTTTATGGGTTTGAGTCTACAGCGGAATCAAAAATAATACTAGTATTAAAGTGCAGAGTATCGATTACAGAATCAAAATGCCAGAATCAGAATGAGTTTTATTTCAAAAATCAGATAAAGAAATTAAACCCCCTACAGAAAGTTATCCTAATCCTATCCTATCCACTAGCCTCGAAAGTGTTCGCCTTCCCTCCAGCAGTTGGTCCTGCCCTCTTCCCTTGTCCTTGTTTCTTCGGGCAGTCCCTAGTGGAGTGTCCTATCTCACCACAGTTGAAGCAAGTGCCCTTCTTTGGATCCACTTTCTTATCGTGTGTCCTATCCATGCCTCCCATGTACGTTCTCCATTCGTGACCTTCCACCAAAATGAAGCTTCATCCTTCATTAACCAAGCAGCTGGTTGAACCTTCCTCCCATCATCTATCTCAAAGGTACCAACAAGTCCTCCACTTCGTTCAGCCAACTTCTAGCCTCGACAACGTCTCAGTCCCATAAAGCGGTTTTCCTCCCATCGCACGGAAGTCCTTACATATCTTAGAAAAAGCATCTATACGCGGAGGAAGAGATTCAAAAAGGGAAAGAGGAAGGAACTCGAAACAAAGAATCGAAAGAAAGATATATGGCTTCTAGGGATTATTTATTTTATTTTTCAAAAATAAGCTTTACCTTTGAAAATACTTCCTTTTTAAATCCTTTTTGAAAATAGTTTTCAAAACTTTTTATCAAATCTGGTAACCTTCAGCTCTGATACCAAGTGTAACACCCCACCTCCGTTAAGGTCACTCACAAAGGGAATGCCTTAACTTTGGTGGAGCATTTTAGTAAATAGAACAGAAACTACAAGACAGATAAAACAGTACTTGAAAATTTTTAACTTTATTACAGCGGAAACAGAAATTAATATGGTTACATCCTTTCAATTTCAGAATTCAAGTACAAAATATCAGTCTTGTACAAAAGCCTTCAAAATGCATGGTTTAAAATCATAATCCCCATGGAATGGAAGCTATACAGAGCCAAGCCATACTTTAAGCACTTCAAGCAAAGAGAAATCCGGATCAAGCTAAAGTATTTCCCTCCTTGGATAACATGGGGGGGAAACGGAAGAAAGGAGGCGAAACAACAAGGGTCAGACAAAAAGTCTGGCAAGTCCAGTGACTTTCAGCATATGAACAGATAATAATAATATGATATGAACATAAAACTGGATGTGAGATAACTGTAACAGGTGTAGCAGATATAACAGAAAAACAGAATGATATAAACTATTGTTTTACACTTCTCCGCACTAATACTAGTATAGCAGAATTAGGTGTCACCCTAATGTCTAAACTGAAACGGAAACGGGTACAGAATAATTTAACAGAAACAGGATGCTAATAATGGGCCTTTACTACCCGATCAGAAACAGACAGAAGCAGAAACAGATTAATCCCTACGGAAACAGAATGTAGATTTAGGTGTACACTAGTAATGGGCCTTTACCACCCGAACAGACGGTACCACGCAGAACCAGACAGGTGTTACCACCCAACAGAAACAGACGGTACCAACAGAAACAGACAGAACTAAGTGTACCCTAAAACCCTACCCCAAGCGATCGGCTCCCTAATACATAAATATCCTGTGTCGGCCCCACAGTAGGGTGTATCACTCCCTAAAGTGACAACCAATTGGCACAGACCTATTTACAGATGTCACGGCGTCTTACATCCTCAGAGGCAGACCGGGATCCATGCACGCACATGACCCGGTTGGAACGCACCATCAACACCCCTCGCCATTATCAGAATGAACCACTTATAATTAGTTCAGTAAGCGTGCCCGGACCCTACCTACTGTTGGGTCAAAGTTTTGATACCAGAAAGGGTTACTGACTAATATGGGTCCCAAACAACAGATGACACAAGTAATTCCCCTCCTAACCTTGTGTCCCCAGACTAACAGATTTCAGATTTATTTGTTTACAAGTTCAGACATACAGAATTCAGATTTACTAGTTCACAGATTAAGTTAACAAGTTTTCAGACTAACAGATCAGATGTACAGATTTTTCTGATTTGTCTAACTTTGTATTGGGCCTACAGATTCATGGACGGGTTTACTATACCGATTAATCCAGTTGGTTTAACCCTATTTCCCCCCAATACGTTTTAGACGTCATTCTTATCTTAGATTTGCATTAATTAATTATTAATGCCCAGACCTCCCACATTAGGTCGCTAGCTTGTGGCCGCTGGATGGGCCGGGCGGTTCCGGGCAGACTTCTGCCACAAGCCAGACCTAACCTCGTGTCTTAAGCAGGTTATGACTAACTTCTCACATTAGAACCTATTGTTTGCGACCACTGGATGTGCCGGGCGGTTCCGGGCAGAATTACGCCGCAAACTCATTCTAACCTCGAGTTAGCCATGTTTATCTTTGCGGCCAATTAATTAATAATTTACCGTTTATGCGCACGCCCAATATATATATATATGCCAATTCAGATTATATCAATAACAGGATGATTATATCAACACAGCAGATAACAGATTTTAGCAGATAGCAGATTTTCCAGATTATATGACTTAACGGATTTAATAGATTTAACAACTTAGCAGATTTTGGCATATAACAGGTTAGGCATCTCAACAGACAAATTTAACAGATTTGGCATTTCAATCTAATTAGCAGTCTAGGCAATATAACAGAACTAGCAGTTTTAGGCAACTTAGCAAATTAGCAAAATAGGCATTTTCAACAGATTCAGTAAATGACAGATTTAGCAGGTTTAATATTTCTAAAGGTTCTATTTACATGCCTTGCCTAAACATAAATTAGGCCTAAATTCATATGCCTAAATAATTGTCGTGATTCACAATATGATCATATATTTCCATGTTTGCATACATTTACATAGCGCAGAATATGGACATAATTTACCCTATAACATATGTTCCAATTTTTGTTAAACTAACCTTATACAACAGATTCACATATAAATTATACCAAATATGATCATTAATTTCAATGCATGCCATATATGCAAAATTCCCTATTTCGGTGTAATCACAATAGTAGAGATCCTAATTAATGTAAATCTTTTACACCTACGTTTCCATATCCTTCTTCTTATTAAGTCATGAATCATTATGCAAAATATACCCAACAATCTAAATCTTTAAATCATATCTTCTAAGAATCAGATCTTGACTTTTATATGCATTTTGTCCAAAGTCTCAAATCATATGTAATCATACAATGGTTCCTCTTTTCTTCTATCACAGAATATGC
Source organism: Allium sativum (assembly GCA_030737875.1). Classification (NCBI taxonomy): domain Eukaryota; kingdom Viridiplantae; phylum Streptophyta; class Magnoliopsida; order Asparagales; family Amaryllidaceae; genus Allium; species Allium sativum. The sequence goes on along the minus strand of CM060920.1, from coordinate 487,230,078 downwards.
ATAGTATCCAAATCTAGTTTACAACATATGCTCATCTTTTTCTAATTAATTACAGATCTAAATTACAACATACACTATGCATACAACATATATAAATTATATGTTCATAGTCAAATTTATGCATCCAATCCCAAGTCACATGTCCAATATATTTTATGCCTCAGACCTAAAGTCATACATTCAATTCAGTCTTGTCAAATTTCGCATCATTTATCCCAAAATTTGCGTTCATACGTTCATCTCTTATGAGATTAGGCACAGGCTCGTGGTAGCCTGGCTATAGAAACAGAAAAGAAGAAAAGGGATACAGAACAGTCACAGAAAAACAGATCTGACAGAAGAGAATATACATACAATCTCAGATTCAGAATTAAAAACATATCAAAATTATAATTAACGTTTATAGCGGAAAATAACTGTACTTGCCTTGATTGGATTAAAGAAAGAACTTTAGTTGTTACAGAATTGTTGCAGAAGCTTTTATCTCAAATTTGAATTTAGGATGATGTTGATTGACTTCTAGTTTTGATTCTAGCAGAGTAGCGACGCCATTTTTATTTTTAATTAGAAGAAGAGAGCAATGGAGGCTAGAGAATTGTGTAAGAAACCTAGGTTTAGGTTAGGGATGTATTTATAGGAGGATAGGGTGATTTAGAGCCCTCAGATCAGTCCAGAAGTCATCAGAATCGCACAGCTCGAATACACATCATCCAGCCACTCAAAAGAAGACACGTCACCTCAGAACACTCCAGAATTCGGTGCTGGATTTGTATGGGCGCACTTGGCAGGTGCGCCAGTGTATTTTTGTACTGGCGCACTTCACAAGTGCGCCAGTGTATTCTGGCCTGTTTCCGGTTTTTCTGCCTAACTTCGTTCGTCCATATCTTCTTCATACGGACTCCGATTTACGCAAATTCGGACTCTATTTCGCGTATTTTTCCGAGACGAACACAATGGCGCAACCCGTTTCCCTTATTTCTTCTCCTAAAAATTAATTATACCTTGATTTTTAACTCTTATGTTTACAGAAAATACGGGGTGTTACAATAGCCACCGCAGAGCGTATCCAAGAATAGAAAAGCTTGCTTATAGCCTCCTGATTGCCTCCCGAAAGCTCCGTCATTACTTTCAGGCTCACCCGATAGCTGTATATACCGATCAACCTCTAAGACAAGTGTTGCAAAAACCCGAAGCATCGGGGCGGTTACTTAAACGGAATATCGAGTTGATTCAATTTGATTTGAATTTTCAACCACGAAGATCAATAAGGGGGCAGGCCTTGGCTGACTTCATAGCAAAATTCACGATTCCCGAAGAGGAAACGGTGGATAATAAGGTTGTTGCTTCAGAACAAGAGCTAGAGCTTAGTCCGTGGAAGTTATATACGGACGGGGCCAAGAATGATCGAAGATCCGGCGCCGGAGTTGTTTTAATCACTCCTGAAGGACGATCTATTTACTACGCCCTGCGATTGGAATTTCCTGCTACCAATAATGATTCCGGGTATGAAGCCTTGATTTCCGGGCAAAAGCTCGCCAAGGAATTAGGAGTAAAAACACTAGATATATGCTGTGACTCCAAAATAGTTGTATGCCATGTACGAGAGGAGTTTGTTACCAAAGGACCTCGGCTTGTTACTTATCTTTGCAAATTAAAGGAGTTATTGGGCAATTTGGAGCGTTACAGCATAACACACATTCCAAGAGCAGAGAATCAGAAAGCAGACCGGTTGGAAAAACTAGCAAGTTCTGACAACCCTGAAGAAACTGAAATGGTTCCAATAGAGATTTTGGAGTCACCAAGTTTTGACCTAATGGAGGTGGAACTAGCCCTAGAAACTGAGCCAGAGAGGGAATCATGGATGACACCAATCAAGAACTTCCTCAAGAGTGGAATTCTCCCATTGAAGAAAAGCGAAAGACGAGTTGTAACACGTAAGGCTGCAAGATACGTTTTACAGGACGACGTCTTTTATCGTCAAGGGTTTTCCATGCCCCTACTACGGTGTATCGCACATAATGACATCAAACGTGTACTGTAGGAATTACATGAAGGTGAGTGTGGAGATCACACCGGGGGCCAAAACCTAGCAAAGGAAGTATTACGGTATGGATATTTTTGGCCTACCATGAATAAAGACACAGCTGATTATTCACGACGCAGCGAAAAATGTCAAAGGTTCGCCAAAATTCCCAGAGCACCTACAACCCAGCTTAAATCAATGGTAATCCCATGGCTGTTTTCTATGTGGGGAATCGATATTATTGGATTGTTACCCATTGCCAAAGGAGGAGCAAAGTACGCGATTGTCACCGTGGATTATTTCATGAAGTGGATGGAAGCCGAACCCTTAACCATGATCACGGCAAGGAAGGTGATAAGTTTTGTGGTCAGAAAAATTATCTGCCGATTTGGGATACCGAAGACCATTATAACTGATAATGGGACACAGTTCGACAGTGCCGAGTTCAGAAACTTTTGTCAGAAATACAAGATCGATAAAAGGTATACCGCTGTAGCTCACCCGCAGACAAAAGGGCAGGTTGAAGCAATAAACAAAGTCATTAAATCTATTCTTAAGAAGTGTTTGGAACAGGCCAAAGCCAAGTGGGTGGATGAGACGCCGCTAGCTTTGTGGGCCTATAGAACATCCTTTAAGACGGCAACTGGCCATACTCCCTTTTCTCTCTCCTTCGGATCAGAGGCAGTGATCTCGGTGGAACTCGAGGTCCCCTCTCATAGGGTGACGCACCATGACCCAATGACGAATAGAGCACTCCTCTTAGAGTCTCTTGACATGGTTGAAGAGAAAAGAGACGAAGCTGATTTGCATGCCTCAAGACATCGACGCCAAGTAGCACATTATTATGACCGAAAAGTTCGCTTCAGGACTTTCGAACCAGGGGACTTAGTATTAAAACGAATCTTCCCGCCTTCAACCCAATTGGGTCCAAAGTGGGAAGGACCATATGCTATCCAACGGAAGCTTGATACAATAGCCTTCAAGCTAAGGACCGTGGATGGCGAGGAGATTCCCAGAGCTTGGAATGCTCAGTACTTGCGGCGATATCTGGGCTAAATATGCAATGTTTTCCTTTTGTTTTTATAGACTATGTAAAAAGGAATGACTTGCCTTAAAAAGTCTGTTTATACGAATAAAGGATTACGAAGTGGATGTAGGCTATGACTTAGCTGAACCACTATAAAAATATCGTGTTTCATTTACTTTCCCGCATTATTTCTATCTTCAATAATTATTCTATCATGACTATGAAATATAAAAAGATTAAATTAAATTTGAAAAATTGGAGACAATTCGTGTACATGAGCAAACGAAATGACCTTTTGCATAATAAGATAAAAAGAATGGGAAGATGACATTCCTAACTCAAACTGTAACACCCCACGTCCATTAATGTCACTCACAAAGGGAATGCATTAACTTCCATGGAGGTTTTAAGTGAATATAGAACAGAAAAATTACAACAAGACAGATAATATGTAGTACTTGGAAATCTAAAACTTCATTTTATTGCAGCGGAAATTAAACATGTTTGTTACATCATAAAACCATAAATCAGAGTCAAGTACAATATCCATCTTGATAAAACAAAATACATAATCCCATTACATAAATAGCCATTAAAGAAGATAACAAGCTGGACTTTACTTCAACGGTCCAAGCTTTCCCAAAGAGATAAAGCAATCCAATCAAACTCCACTAGAGCTGGGCCCAACCTGAGGACCTGGAGGGGGAAAAAGGATAGAAATGGAGGGGGTTAGACATAAAGTCTGGCGAGTATGATAATTCTAACAATACTATTATCAAAATAACTAGACTAAGGCATAAGTTGGAAAACAAGGAAATGTCTATGAACTATTGGGTATGGAAGAGAAGATAAAGATAACGTTAAAGATAACGTTAAAGGCACACCTAACTACCAACGAATAATTACTACACTGCACCGCACTAGTCACCCTAAAGGTTTATCCCACTTGCTTCACACAGAAACTATATAAATAACCTTGCGTACCCCTAGCTGACTACATAGGTGTCGTCTGCCCCTATCTCCGCTAGGTCTACCCCACTACCCACTTTCGATCGGCTCCCTACTCGTAGATACCCGTGCTGGCCCCACAGTGGGGTGTATCACTCCCCTAAAGTGGCAACCCGATACAACTTGAGAATGCACGGCTTATATCTACACGATGCAACAACGTCTTACCTACCAGCCCGGGTCCACACACGCATATGAAACCCGTTGGACTTGCGTTGCCACCGCTCCTCGTTTTGGCCTCTTATAGTCAAACCCAGTATGCGTGTCCCGTCCTCGACTTGGGTCGAGCCCACAAAGATACGTTTGGGATACTGGTTGAAATGGGCCCCCACAAGCTACCCACCTAAGCTTGTCCACTAGTACATCCCACTTAACCCTCTTAGTCATGTTCATTTACATGTGTATTTGGTTAAGTCTTACTAATCGTGTTTCACATGCCACTAATGGCACCCACTAGATTCCTCATGCCACCCAAGGCACCTACTTAACCCCCATGTCCCACGTTACTTGTTTATCTGGTTAAGTATTTCTTAATTCATTCAGGCCATAACCTCATAAAGACATCTCACATTAGACTGGCATTTATGGCAGCTGGATTTGCCGGGCGGGTCCGGGCAGTCTTATACCATAAAAGAGTCTAACCTCGTGTCTTTACAATTGTTATGCTTTAGTTTAGGCCTAGGACCTCTCACATTGGGCTGACATTTGTGACCACTGGATTTGCCCCGCGGGTCCGGGCAGGTTTACGTCACAAACGAGTCCAACCTCGTGTCCTAAGCATTGATTATCACTTATAATCTTTTACCCCAGTTTTGAATATATCCCTATTCAAATTATTAATTAATTCCAATTTTAATGATGTCCATAATTGACTCAATTATGGCCATCCATTCATGGCATGCAAAATCATGTCAATTACACCCCAACTTCTTAATATTAAATCCTTAATATTACCCCTACCCCACGTTATACGTTCGCTTATTCAACGCAAAATATTCGTTAGACTCGAATAGTCTAACTCATAGCACAAAGATAAATTATCACAACATATAGACAAATAAAATAAATCTAATCATAGTAGGGGTGAAACTTGCATAAACTACACATGTTAATGATCTAAAGGTGTCAACTTGTTTGGTAAAATGTCACAACTTAAATGATATGATCATAACCCAAATTCATGTATAAACTTGCATATGGAGTTTTATGCAACATAATGATGGTGTGAACTAGCATCTAATACATAGAATTCACATATGTCATAGCATAATTCTAGATGTCATAATTATAAATCTAAATAGATGTCATGGCATATGTTCATAATCTTTACTAATCAATCTAAACTTGCATCCATGATTTGTCATCAACATAGCCCAAATAATATCAACATTATGACTTGATTAACATGAACTAATTAGCGTAGATAATAACATCATGACTTTATAACATGTATGATTTATCACAATTTAGCATAGAAAATTACAACCTATACAATATCATCATAGCATGATTTACAACATATAGGATATCATCATCACATAACATAGGATTTACAACATACATAAGGTTTACAACAACGTATATGACAATCCACATCATTCACTTATAATCCATTCATAACTTAATCTAATTAGTTTAACAATAATCTTGTTAAGATCATCATACTCACAATTAGAAGAGAAAGAGAGTCTTGATTTGCTTTAGAGTTGAGTAGAATTAGAATTTGATTAGCTTTCTTCCTTCTTAGTTGGCGGCGGCTAGACTGAGTTCCATGGCGGCGGTATGACGGTAGCTATTCTATTTTTCATGTGAATTAGAGTGAGAGACTACCTAGGTATTTATAGAGTTTAGGGTTTATTTAGACCGTCAGATCAACTCAGAACTAAACTGAACCGTTTAATTTTCCAACTCAGCCCTAAAGACACATCAGCAGCTCAAGATTGGGCTCAGTCAAAACCCTAGCCAACTGACCAGGTCGACACTCAGGTCGACTCCCCAGTCGACCTGGGGGGGGGGGGTCGACTGCCCAGTCGACTCCCCATTCGACCTGGGGTGCTGAGCGGGAATTTTCCCGCCTAGCCTGTTTGACTCCGAATTTTGAATTTTAAATTTTCTGAAATCTGTTTTGAATTTTCTGAAACTTCCGATGGCCATAACTTCTTCATACGAAGTCCAATTCACGCAAACTCGGACTCTATTTCAACCAGAATTCCGAGACGAACACAATGGCGCAACCCGTTTCCCACAATTCTCACGTCTGAGATTAGTTATTCTTTAATTCGTGAATATTAATATTAATAGAATTACGGGGTGTTACATTCTCCCCTCCTTAAAGGATTTCGACCCCGAAATCTTCAAGTTAAGAAGAATGTATATCCTAACATCCAATCATCCATCTACTCAACCATCAAATACAGGCATCCATTGTCCTTATAGACTTCTAATGCTTTCATGTTTAAATGCACAGTGTGTGTATATGTCCATATCTAATGCAAAATCAGGCGGTCCACTGATTCAGTTGACCTCCTTAATGCAAATCATGATAGTGCCATGCGTCCATTATGTATGCAAAACTCCCTTAATGCTATATATTATCTCTATATGCGTGCACAATCATCATCTGAATGCAGCATCCATATGATAATACAATCATCATACATCCATTTTACTAAGTACATCCATTTATATGCAATATGCAATATGAAGTGACTGAGCCGATCTAGTGCCTAAAGTGTGTGTATATGCGTCCACGAGCAACCACTAGCAAACACTTGCATCCACTTTGCATCCATCATCCATAACATGTCTCAAACACATGTTTCAACCATAGGATTATCCTAACTAAAGGTCAAGAATACTAGCGAGAGGATACTCTAAAGGTAAGATAAGTACAAGCTAAGCGATAAAGGAGAAATTAAAGGACATACCCTAAAAAAGAAAAGGGTATCGTGAACTCATCTTCTCTTCTGTCTCCCAAGTAGCGTTGCTCTCATCATCTCCCCATTGTACTTTGACTAGTCTGACCTCTCGATTTCTCAGCTTCTTGATCTCCGACCCAAGAATGCATGTAGGAGCTTGTCGAATCGTCGCATCACGCTCTATCTCCACCTCTCTAAGCAGGTTCGGCTCTACCACCTCCGCGGTCTCGTGCAAGCACTTCCTCAAATGTGACACATGGAATACGTCGTGTACACCACTAAGTCTCTCGGGCAACTCCACTCTATACGCCATCTGTCCAATCCTTTCCTTAATAGGAAACGGCCCTACGAACCTGGGTGCTAATTTCCCAACGGACCCAAAGCGAACAATGTTCCGTAATGGAGACACTTTGATAAAGACCATGTCTCCAACTTCAAACTCAAGATCTGACCTCCTCTTATCCGCATAAGATTTCTGTCTATTTTACGCTGCTTTCATCCTCCTTCGAATCAAGTCGATCTTCTCTGAAGTCTCCCTAATCATATCGGGCCCAAGTAAGATTTTATCCGTAGATTCCCACCAACATGTAGGTGAACGACAAGGTCGTCCATAAAGATCTTCGAAAGGTGCCATGCCAATGCAGGATTGAAAGCTATTATTATATGCGAACTCTACCAATGGAAGATGCTCTTCCCATGTACCCCCAAAGTCTAGGATACATAGCCTCAAAAGATCCTCTAGAATGCGATTCACCCTCTCGGTCTGGCCATCCGTTTGAGGATGATATGCGGTGCTCAAACATAACTGAGTCCCTACCGCTTCTTGCAAGCTTCTCCAAAATTCGCTGGTGAAAATAGGATCGCGGTCACTCACTATGCTAGAAGGAACACCGTGCAAACGAACTATCTCTCGGACGTACAAAGAAGCTAACCATGGAGCAGTCCTCTTACTCTTCACAGGAATGAAATGGGCGCTCTTAGTAAGTCTATCTACTATAACCCAAATTCCCGTATTACCCTTCCTTGATCTTGGTAATCCATCCACAAAGTCCATCGAGACACTCTCCCACTTCCACAGTGGAACCTCCAATGGGTGAAGCAACCCGCTAGGTTTCTTTTGCTCCGCTTTTACTTGTTGGCACACCAAGCATCTAGCGACATACTCGGCCATGTCCCTCTTCATACCGGCCCAAAAGAAAACTCGCTTCATGTCTTTGTACATCTTGTCCCCGCCGGGATGAATGGTCATCTTCGAACGATGTGCTTCGTCAAGAATTGCCTTCCTCAAACCTTCGTCTCGAGGTACACAAAGTCTACTATCCCTACTTAACCAACCCTTATCATCTAGGGTATACCTACGGAGATGGCTTGATGACTCCCCTCTTTTGAGCTTTTCTACTAACTCAACCAACTGTGGGTCGCCTCGCTGTGCCTCGCCAATCCGTCCCAAAGCGTAGGTCTGACCTCCAAGGATGCTAGCAAACCAGGTACAAAGTCAACGGAAGGTGTAAAGTCAAACATAGAGATGAATTCTAAGTTACGCCGCTCAACAAACAAAGGACTCAAGGACAACCTTTTTCTACTTAAGGCATCTGCCACCACGTTACCCTTGCCAGGGGTATATGCTATCTCGAAGTCGTAGGATGCTAAGAACTCCATCCACCTTTGCTACCTTAAGTTCAAGTCCTTTTGAGAGAATAAGTATTTTAACGATTTGTGATCCGTGAATAATTCGAATTTCTCGCCAAGAAGATAATGACGCCAAGACTTAAGCGCGAAAACAATAGCGGCCAACTCTAGGTCATGTGTAGGGTAATTCTACTCATGCGCTCTCAACTGCCTTCCACCATAGGCTATTACCCTTCCCTCTTGCATTAAGACTGCGCCTAGTCCTGTCCAACAAGCATCGGTATAAATAGTAAACGGCTTACTCCCGTCTGGCAATACTAATACTGGAGCTGAGGTCAAAGCCCTCTTTAAACGTTGGAACGCATCATCACAATCTACGTCCCAGGCGAAGACTAGGTTCTTCTTCGTCAGGCGTGTCAATGGAGCTGATATCTTTGCGAAGTCTTTGATAAACTTCCTATAGTAGCCAGCCAACCCCAAGAAACTTCTCACTTCGGTAGCATTTTTAGGGACCTTCCAATCTTGGGTGGCCACTACCTTCGCGGGATCCACAGCTATCCCTTCCTTGGAAACCACGTGTCCTAAGAATCGTACTTCCTTCCTCCAGAAGTGACACTTAGAAAATTTATCTTTAAGATTATGCGCTCGTAGGGTCTCCAACACTTCCCTAAGATGTAGGGCATGCTCTTCTTCATCCTTAGAAAAGACCAAGATGTCATCTACAAAGACTACCACGATTTTGTTAAGGTACTCCCTAAACACCCTACTCATCAGATCAACAAAGTATGCGGGGGCGTTTGTCAAACCGAAGGGCATCACTAGCCATTCATAGAAACCGTCCGGAGTCCTAAAGGCAGTCTTGTCAATGCTATCCTTAGCCACTCTCAACTGATGGAAACCAGTGGCTAAGTCCAACTGCGAAAACACTGAGGCGCCAACTAACTGATCGAAGAGATCGTCAATCCTCGGCAGTGGGTGTCTGTTCTTCTTAGTAAGTTTATTAAGTTCTCTATAGTCCGCACAAAGTCTAAGGGACCCATCCGCCTTCGTGGCAAATACTACTGGAGCACCCACTCCGATATACTTCGTCTTATGAACCCTTCTCAAGCAACTCCTTCACTTGCTTATCGAGTTCCCTCCTTTCACGTGGAGCCATGTGGCGTACTGGCAAAGATACTGGTTTTGCATTATCCACAAGATATATTCGAAAATCTATCTCCCGCTTCGGAGGCAATCCCTTCACCTCCTCAAACACATCCGAGTATTCTCGGACCACTCTAACAGATCGTAGATTTTCCACCAATGCGTCAAGCGACTCTAGATAACTTAGCATAACGGAATTTATGGGATTACAAAAGATTTTGAGAGTGTTGCCAAGGCGAGTCATGAGCCTAACTACTCTCCTTTCACAATCAAGAATGGCCCCATTTCTGGATAACCAATCCATTCCTAAAATTAGCCCATAGCCCGTGAAGCCCAAATCATAAGCATCACATCTAAACTCAACGCTAAGTATAGAAATTTTCAAATCCAAACACATCATGGACAGATAAGCTGAGCCCCCAATTGGATTCGAAACAACTAAGGGATCCTCTACTAAACTGGTGTTTAAGTGCAGTGATTCAACTAATGATGTAGAGATAAATGAATGCGATGCGCCTGAATCGAATAAAGTACGGACAGGGTGATCAAACAGAAAAACTAAGCTTTCAACAGAAATGGTTCTACCTCGTTCTTGCAGCGGTGGGACCGCGAGAGCCTGAACTTGTCCCCTTGCCTGCCCTGGTGCCATAAGAGCCTGCACCTGTCCTCCCGAGGTAGACCCTGCCCTCTACCCCTTCTTTGGGCAGTCCTTCACTAGATGTCCCGCTTCACCACAGTGAAAACAGCCAGTCTTCTTTTTCTTTCTGCAATCCTTGCTGAGATGGCCTGGTGTCCCACAGTTAAAGCATTTCTTCTTTCCCTTTCCATTATTGTCTTTACCACCCTTCTTGTTTTGCTGTTGTGGTTTCTTCTGATCCCCTTTCTTCTCGGGTGCCTTATTAGCATTAGCGCCTTTCTCCTCGTGCATGAGTGCCATGTCTACAAGCTTCTCAAAGGTGGCCCCCATAGGGTTTTGGGTTATAGCCAACCCTTGCAACGGTTCATTCAATCCATTAACGAACCTCAGAGCCTTCTTCTCCGGCGTGTTCACTAAGTCCAAGCCAAACCTTGCTAACTGATTAAATTTGTTAACATATTCTTTCACTGATGAGCTTCCTTGCTTTAATGTCAAGAACCTTTCTATAGATAGATTCTCTTCTGCCCTTGAGAGAAACTTTGCCTCAAACCTACGCCTGAAATCCGCCCAAGAATCAACAGGACGCTCCCCATTAGTGACCTCCCACCAAAATGAGGCCTCTCCCTTCATTAACCAAGCTGCTAATTTGACTTTCCTCCCTTCTTCTACTTCAAAGATTTCTAGCAATTCTTCCACCTCCTTAAGCCAATCTCTAGCTTCCACAAACGTTTCTGACCCTTGAAAGGGTTTTCCACCCATAGCCTTAAATTCCTTGCACGTCTTTGCAAAAGTATCAACGCGAGGAGGAGGAGGAGGAACGGGTGCAACTGGTGGTGGAGGAACATTGGCTGGACCTGCAGCGGCCCTAGCCTCTAATAATCTCCTATACCACCCTGGTATTGTTACACCATCCGGAAGGTTAAGATCTTCAGCCATGCTGAAACGAAAAAGGAAAGATTCAAAATGCAGAATTCGAAAGATAAAGATATGGCTATTGGGGATTATGTTTTTCTTAAAAACTTTCCTCTTTAAATTACTCATCAAGACATGTTTTTGAAAACACTTCTTCCAAAAATACTTTAGAAAAATAGTTTTTCTAAAAATTTTATCTGTTCTGGTAACCTTAAGCTCTGATACCACGTGTAACACCCCACGTCCATTAATGTCACTCACAAAGGGAATGCATTATGTTCCATGGAGGTTTTAAGTTAATATAGAACAGAAAAATTACAACAAGACAGATAATAAGTAGTACTTGGAAATCTAAAACTTCATTTTATTGCAGCGGAAATTAAACATGTTTGTTACATCATAAAACCATAAATCAGAGTCAAGTACAATATCCATCTTGATAAAACAAAATACATAATCCCATTACATAAATAGCCATTAAAGAAGATAACAAGCTGGACTTTACTTCAACGGTCCAAGCTTTCCCAAAGAGATAAAGCAATCCAATCAAACTCCACTAGAGTTGGGCCCAACCTGAGGACCTGGAGGGGGAAAAAGGATAGAAATGGAGGGGGTCAGACATAAAGTCTTGCGAGTATGATAATTGTAACAATACTATTATCAAAATAACTAGACTAAGGCATAAGTTGGAAAACAAGGAAATGTCTATGAACTATTGGGTATGGAAGAGCAGATAAAGATAACGTTAAAGATAACGTTAAAGGCACACCTAACTACCAACGAATAATTACTACACTACACTGCACCGCACCAGTCACCCTAAAGGTTGATCCCACTTTCTTCACACAGAAACTATATAAATTGCCTTGCGTACCCCTAGCTGACTACATAGGTGTCGTCTGCCCCTATCTCCGCTAGGTGTACCCCACTACCCACTTTCGATCGGCTCCCTACTCGTAGATACCCGTGTTGGCCCCACAGTGGGGTGTATCACTCCCCTAAAGTGGCAACCCGATACAACTTGAGAATGCACGACTTATAACTACACGATGCAACAACGTCTTACCTTCCAGCCCGGGTCCACACACGCATATGAAACCCGTTGGACTTGCGTTGCCACCGCTCCTCGTTTTGGCCTCTTATAGTCAAACCCAGTATGCGTGTCCCGTCCTCGACTTGGGTCGAGCCCACAAAGATACGTTTGGGATACTGGTTGAAATGGGCCCCCACAAGCTACCCACCTAAGCTTGTCCACTAGTACATCCCACTTAACCCTCTTAGTCATGTTCATTTACATGTGTATTTGGTTAAGTCTTACTAATCGTGTTTCACATGCCACTAAGGGCACCCACTAGATTCCTCATGCCACCCAAGGCACCTACTTAACCCCCATGTCCCACCTTACATGTTTATCTGGTTAAGTATTTCTTAATTCATTCAGGCCATAACCTCATAAAGACCTCTCACATTAGACTGGCATTTATAGCAGTTGGATTTGCCGGGCGGGTCCGGGCAGTCTTATACCATAAAAGAGTCTAACCTCATGTCTTTACAACTGTTATGCTTTAGTTTAGGCCTAGGACCTCTCACATTGGGCTGACATTTGTGACCACTGGATTTGCCGGGCGGGTCCGGGCAGGTTTACGTCACAAACGAGTCCAACCTCGTGTCCTAAGCATTGATTATCACTTATAATCTTTTACCCCAGTTTTGAATATATCCCTATTCAAATTATTAATTAATTCCAATTTTAATGATGTCCATAATTGACTCAATTATGGCCATCCATTCATGGCATGCAAAATCATATCAATTGCACCCCAACTTCTTAATATTAAATCCTTAATATTACCCCTACCCCCACGTTATACGTTCGCTTATTCAACGCAAAATATACGTTAGACTCAAATAGTCTAACTCATAGCACAAAGATAAATTATCACAACATATAGACAAATAAAATAAATCTAATCATAGTAGGGGTGAAACTTGCATAAACTACACATGTTAAGGATCTAAAGGTGTCAACTTGTTTGGTAAAATGTCAAAACTTAAATGATATGATCATAACCCAAATTCATGTATAAACTTGCATATGGGGTTTTATGCAACATAATGATGGTGTGAACTAGCATCTAATACATAGAATTCACATATGTCATAGCATAATTCTAGATGTCATAATTCTAGATCTAAATAGATGTCATGGCATATGTTCATAATCTTTACTAATCAATCTAAACTTGCATCCATGATTTGTCATCAACATAGCCCAAATAATATCAACAGTATGACTTGATTAACATGAACTAATTATCATAGATAATAACATCATGACTTTATAACATGTATGATTCATCACAATTTAGCATAGACAATTACAACCTATACAATATCATCATAGCATGATTTACAACATATAGGATATCATCATCACATAACATAGGATTTACAACATACATAAGGTTTACAACAACATATATGACAATCCACATCATTCACTTATAATCCATTCATAACTTAATCTAATTAGTTTAACAATAATCTTGTTAAGATCATCATACTCACAATTAGAAGAGAAAGAGAGTCTTGATTTGCTTTAGAGTTGAGTAGAATTAGAATTTGAGTAGCTTTCTTCCTTCTTAGTTGGCGGCGGCTAGACTGAGTTCCATGGCGGCGGTATGACGGTAGCTATTCTATTTTTCATGTGAATTAGAGTGAGAGACTACCTAGGTATTTATAGAGTTTAGGATTTATTTAGACCGTCAGATCAACTCAGAACTAAACTGAACCGTTTAATTTTCCAACTCAGCCCTAAAGACACATTAGCAGCTCAAGATTGGGCTCAGTCAAAACCCTAGTCGACTGACCAGGTCGACACCCAGGTCGGCTCCCCAGTCGTCCTGGGGGGGGTCGACTCCCTAGTCGACCTGGGGGTGCTGGGCAGGAATTTTTCCGCCTAGCCTGTTTGACTCCGAATTTTTAATTTTAAATTTTCTGAAATCTGTTTTGAATTTTCTGAAACTTCCGATGGCCATAACTTCTTCATACGAAGTCCAATTCACGCAAACTCGGACTCTATTTCAACCAGAATTCCGAGATGAACACAATGGCGCAACCCGTTTCCTACAATTCTCACGTCTGAGATTAGTTATTCTTTTATTTGTGAATATTAATATTAATAGAATTACGGGGTGTTACACTAACTCTCATGAATCGAGAGAGAGTACAAAGGATGGGAAGACGACGTCCCTTGAGGCATGAAGGTGCACCCCGATAAGAGACCGCGTCGATAGTACTCTAACCTGGTTATGAGACAGGAGAGTATAAAGATGCCAGAAGAATAAGCATCAACAACAAAAGAAATTTAGCCCCGCCAAAGAGTCGGAGGCAACTGAATGTTGAATTTATCAATTTCGCGTAAGCCTTAGTTAATCAGTTTATTCAAGATTGATTGAGGGCATATACATACACATGTTCCCTTTATTATGACTTTGTTGTATAACTGTGATATGACATGTTGTTTATCTGCATTTTTACTTAAATGATAAATTCACAGATATTTGACATTGCAGGGAACAAACTATTTTATTCACAAATACATGAGTTTATACAGAAAGACTAAGCAAAAGATGCGAGGGTTGCGCTCGCTACACCAATAACGGACTAGTGGAATATCAAAACAAAAGACAAAATGTGTTTTCACTTGGACTTCGGAGTAGACTTTGCCTTCTTGGCATCCTTGAGCTTTTCCTTCTCTTCTTTCTCAGTCTCAGTGAAAATACACTTCGGTTTCTTCTTCCCCGGGACAGTGACGCTGGGATCAATAGAAGATTTTTTAGCAAGTTCCTCAGTGATCGATCTAGTTGAAAGTTTAACGACTAACCTTGACCCTGGATGTACTATCGCAAGTGGTTTAAGATTTTCAGAATCTATCTCCTCAACTTTCAACTGCATACGCTTATCTTGATTGGCCTTCATCTCGGCCAAAGTCAGATCATCGACATTCCATGCATCCCCAGTTATAGTAACGTCGAGGTCTTCATTATTCCCGTCATTACCACCGTCATCTTTCAAAGCAGCTATTATTTCATCATCATGAGGAGTTCCGGTGTTAGGTGGGATGGGAGCCTTGTCGACAACCTCCTCTCTCTCGCCCTCGTCACCCTTTCCAGGTTCTGTAGCAGCGACTTCATCCTATTTCTCCCGGGTCTCTTCAGTAGACTTTTTACCCGGAGATGTCTTTTGCGAATCGTCGGCCCTCTCAACTGGCTTAGTACCTACAGAGTGAGAAGCAACAGTTATTAACTCAGGAGAAAACATGGGGCCTTTAATTGTTTGTCCGATAATATGATCAAAGGTTGAAATAGCTTTGATGAATTGAGGCGAAAAGGTAGAAACACCTTCAGCAGACTTCTCGACTTGAACGGTAGTAACTTCGGAGGTAGACTCGATTATTGGAGACAAAAGAGAAGCTTCTGGAATTCCTGGCCTTTCCGGGTCATATCCCTCTACTCCAATGACCTCAGCTGTAGCAGAAGAGGAGCCGGCTTCGATGGTATTTTTTCCTTTGGCCTGACGCTTCTCTTCCTCCATGGCAGCAGCAATAAGTCTACGCCCTTCGGCCAAGCGCATTGGTTCCTCACTCCTAAGGAATGTCTCCATAAGCTTATTTTCGTCAATCGAATCCACTTCGAGTTCTGCTTTCTCCCATTCAACCAGTTGGTCCCATGCATACACAAGGGGAGTGGGATAGTCCTTAAGCCAAGCAAGGACTCGGTGATGGATCACTTGAGCAATGAATCCGACCATGGTTTCACCACTCTCGTCAATCTCCCTTTGAGTGTCTTTCAGTTATTCGTTGACTTCCTCAACTTGTTGCAAAGCCGTATTTACATTTCCTTCAGCAAGAGCCGCCCTTGTCTCAGCTTCCAATAACTTAGTCTCAAGCTCTGCATTCTTTTTGGCTAAATCTGCTTTCTCTTAAGCAGGACGAGTATTCTCAGATTTGGCATCCTCGGCCTGCTTCTTTAAATCTATCTGCTCCTGACTATGGGATTCAAGCTCAGAATGATAGCGCTTTTGTAATTCCTCGAGCTGCTTCTTATAGTTATCTGCGTCGCGTTGTACAAGAGCAAGCTTAGCTTGGGCATCCTCCAGATCTTTCTCAGAGTTTTCGATGGCCCTCGCATCATACTCAGCAGCGTCGGCCATGGTTTTTACGTCTGCTATAAGATCACTAATGATTTTAGAGAGAGTCTTTGCATACTCCTTCATCTCTTTATATTGTTCATCCACGAAATCTATAGTTGCCTTGAAATCGTTGGCCCAATCAGATTTTACCAGTTGGAGTTTTGGTACAAAGTGCATGTGCCAGAAATGGTGTCCGGAAATTGCTGCCTCATAATATACACGTAAATGTGTATATTTTATCCGCTTATTTATCTAGTTTTCTATTTAAAATAATTAATATTGTGTATTTATAACTGTGTTTTCAGATTGTTGATAAAAAGCTTGGTTTAGAGCATTTGATGGATAAAGCATGAAGAATTTGCTTAAAAAGAGTGAAGCTGAAATTACTAAAGCTTGAAGAACGGTTGCAAATAGAGTTCAGTTGGGTAGATTTGGCTCACTAAAGACTAATATTGCGTTCACATTAGCTCCTTTGCAAGGCCTCTCACTCTACAGCTGCGTTCACACTAGCTTATGTGTTAGTTGGGCTAATTCTTTAGTCCCACATTATGGAATTTGCCAAGTAGCCTTTGTCATATCAGTTATAAATACACTTTATCTCATTCATTGTAAAACACACTTAGTTTTATTCTGTAATTCTCTTCTTGGAATAAAACTCTTCTCCCTTTCTCTTAGTTGTTATTTTATTTTATTTATGTTCATGTCTGTTATTTTCTTTTTCTCTTCTTCTTTAGCTATGTCTAGCTAATCCCCTTTGATTAGGGGGTGATGATGCTAATAGATAGGATTCAACATGAATCACATAGCAAATAGATGAGGACTTTATACATGTAGATCTGGATCTGAATCAAGGGTAAGATCCGAGCCTTCATATTCTGTGTCGTTTAAGAGCTATGCTCCTTCACAGAGTATATTCGTGTTTGATCTAACAATTATCAGATTTAGATCTAATTTTAGGGTTTTAGAAATTAATTAGTGAATCTGTCCTGATAGACTATGGTTGTTTAAGAGCTCAGCTCCTGCATAGGCTATGCTTGTTGTTATTTACTTATTTGTTTCTAAGAACTTAATTATCGTTGATTCATGTTTGTGACAGAAACATGAATTAGATCTATATTTATTTGTTGGCTATTGACGAGTGTGAATCTAATCTATGTCATTATCCCCTAATTGCTTTCTCTTATTATATAAATCTCTCTTTTTGTTTAATTGCTGTTATTTTCTGTGTTTTCAATCAATCAAAATCCTGGAATAACTTGATTGGATTTATTAATTAAAATATTTTTGGTCCCAGAGTTCGACACCCTCTACAACAATCCTTGTTGTTTAGGAAAGCCGAACGGATTTTACAGTTGTTTACAATTGTTTAATTAGTTCGAAAACAAATTTTGGCGCCGTTGCCGGGGACCAAAATAATTTAAATTCGTAGATCCTTCGGGTTATTTTTTTTCTGTTAAAAAAAAAACACACACACAAAAATATTTAATTCTTGTTAGTTGATTTGTTTTTTTTTTTCATTTTTGTTTCCTTTTTATATATAGAAAAAAAAATCTCTAGATTAGCTTGGATTTGGTATTGCTAATTTATACCATGATCTTCTAATTAAGAGAGAAAAAGGAATTGCAATTTTCGGTTTGATTTCTTTCCCAATTCATTGCCTTTCTATTTTTACAAATTAAATTAAAAAAAAATCTTGCCTTCTGTTTTGGTTCCTTTCTTTATTATCTTTCCATTTTTCTCTGGCATTTCTTTCCTTTCTCTAATTTCTTTTCCAAATTTTCTTTATAATTTATTTCCTTCCCTTTTTCTATTTTTTTTTCCATTTTACATTTTTTTTACAATAATAAAAAATGTTCCTTTTTGGCATTCTCTTTCTCTTCTGTTTTTGATCTCCTTCTTGTTGTTTCCTACTGACCACCATCTTCGGCGATCTACCCTTCCATCAACTTCTACATCACCACAATCCGATACACTACCTCTTCTGCCACCACATCCACTTGAACAACACAACTACTGTCTCAACATCAAACTCCTTCAACCTCTCGCACTAAGACAACAGAACTCCCATTCCAATCCCTTTCACAACGTTTGTCATCCCATACCCAATACCTCAATCAAGTACCCAGTTCATCACCACAATTCATCTTTTTAACCTCTCATCCTCATTAATCAAATCAGCAACAAATCTCCTCCATCCAAACCGTCAGTACCCACTTCAACTTGCCAACCAGTCTTCACAACTACATAAACATACTCAACCACCCAACTTCCTTCCAGTCCACACACTGTCACCGTATGCCATCCTCCTACAAGCCGCGATCTCACCCTCAGCGCCATCCACAACGCACGCAAGTCGAGGACAACCTGAACTCCACCCCTCTCGAATCCAAAACTCCGCACCTAGAACTAAGAATCACCACCGAAGTTGCCTCCTAAATACATACATCAGTCCACGTCCGAAGCTCATCAGCGCCTGTCTTCTTCTACACCAAACAAAACAAAACTGTTCCAACCCAAATCTCGACGTCAACAAAACCGAAACCCCAAAGTCCGAATCTCCCAATTCACACAAACGTAATCACCAACAGAGCCTCAAACCCAGAGTTAAGTTGTGAAACGCCTAAAGCCAATTCAAACACACAAGATTCAAGATCCGAACAAGCTATAGCACTGAAATCAACCCGTTTCGGAACCCTGAAAACCCGATCTTCGAATTCAACCCCAATTTTATTACTAGATTTTCAAGTAGCTTGTGGGGACTAATTAATTCACGATGGAGGGGGTGTTTGTAAAAGGAACGTGACTTGTCACTTATGTTAACTGTTTAGTGACCGGTTGATTTGGAAAATAGGGGCTTGACGTTGTGCATGCCTTTATTTTTTATCGTTATTTGCATTGCTTTGAATTCTAAATTGTGAGAGAGTTTGATTTAATTGTATATTATCTCCTTCAATTTCGGTTTGTTGAATACAAAAAAGGGGCGTGAGTTTATGTTCTTGTGAAGTTCACCCTAAAATTTACAGAAAGGAGAGGTGCTAAGAAGTTTAGTTTCGCCTGGTATAATTTCTTTTCTTGTATTGTGGTGCAGAGTTTCCTTTTGTTTGATGTGTTATATTTGGGAAATAAGGGAATCGGTCTTGCATACTTTGGAGTACGTTGGTTTTATTTTGGTGTAGTGTTGAGTTTTGATCTAGTCGAGCCTAGTTCTCGCTAGTGTTAGATTTAGTTCTTCTTCTTCCTTCTTTTTTTTCCTGAATTTAGTTTATGTTTTCTTTAGTTTTGTTTAGTTTAGTTTTTATTCAAAATTCCTATATAGTCTTTTTGTTTTTGTTTCTTTTAATTGCACCAAAAAAAAAATTTGAGAAATTTTTCGGAAATAGGTACAGTGGATATTAGAAAAAGGAAGCGGTCAAGCAATTTATAGAAGGCGACAACAATAGGAAGCGGCAGACTATTCAGGGTTCGAGCGGTTGCACACAAGTGGGGTGTGAATGTGCTAGCGTGACTCAATTGCACTGGACGGACTGCCGATCACTGTAAAATTTTCTAAACCCTACAAGTGCTCTACTGCAAAGAAAAATATATAGAAATTGCATGTAAAAATTTTCTGCAGGTGCCGCAGCTTGCTTGTAAAAAATTTATTTCTGTAACTTATTATTCTGTGTTTGTTTTGTGACTGAATATTTTGCCTGTTGATGTGTGGTTTAAAATTTTAAAATGAACGTGGGAGTTTTTGAAATATTGTTTTTGAAATCGAATCGAGAAATTCTCCAAAGCTCATAGGACAAAATATTCGTTAAATTGACAATTAGGATTGATACTCTCTGAGGTGTCTAAGGAACGGTAGAGTCTAGAAATCAAACAGGTTCTTAAACCTTCAGTCGTGTTTCTACGGTGATTCGTGGCACACTGATAACCCCTGTCCGAACCTGGCCTGGACTTGTATTCATATAATCCGAAGTTGTTAATTTTAACGTAATTTTTTTTTAGAGCTTCTTTTGAGCCACAAGTTTTGAAACTGTTTTTTTGACCTAAAACGTTCTTCTTCTAGCACATGCGCGCTTGCCCCATGTACGGCCAAAACTCCAATTCTTTTCAAACTTTAAATGATTTTGGTTTCAGTTCAAATCAGAATGAATTTCAAGCTGAAATTTTTTCGAATAATTTCCACCAATCTCATCAAACGGTTGTACCCCAATATGAAAACTATCATTCTATGATTAATGAGAATTTATCTGAGGCGAGACGACTATTAGCGCAAATAGGTAAGTAAAGTTCTGAATTTCAAAACAATCTCGACACCGGCTTCAACGAAACTTTGACTATCGAATGTGATTTTTATAATACGGCTCGACGTATAAATTTGAAAATCGAAAAAGTGTGTTGTGAACAAGCTAAATTTTCGGCGATGTTGGTGGTGGAAATTAAACAATGAACGACTTCTGAGAGACGAGTTTGATGAATTTTTAAGGTCAACCAGTGAGGAACACATAGGAACGACAAATTTAAAAAATGACATTTTGAAGTCTAATGTGTCTACTGATTTTATTGAAGAGAGCTTGAGTGAACTTGATCAATTAATGCATGATATTTGGATTTGTCGCGAGGAAATCAAGGAATGGGCTCGAATTTTAGATGAAAAAGATTTTGAAAATAAGGATATCGAAAACATGTGTATCATTGAACAACTGTCTCAATATACCATTGAACTTTGGCAAAATCTAGAAAAAATCTTACTTGAGGGAAGTGATGACGTCGATGAATTTGAGTGTAACACCCCACCTCCGTTAAGGTCACTCACAAGGGGAATGTCTTAACTTTGGTGGAGCATTTTAGTAAACAAAACAGAAACTTACAAGACAGATAAAACAGTACTTGAAAAATTTATAACTTTATTTCAACAGAAGCTTGGTTACATCCTTTCAAATCACAATATCAGAATTCAAGTACAAAATATCAGTCATGTACAAAAGCCTTCAGAATGCATAGTTTAAAATCATAATCCCCACAGAAGAAGACAAGCCAAACTTTAAGCACTGCAAGCGGAAGAAATCTGGATCAAGCTAGAGTATTCCCTTCTACAAAACCTGGGGGGGGAACGGAAGAAAGGAGGCGAAACAACAAGGGTCGGACAAAAGTCTGGCAAGTCCAGTGATTTTCAGTTATGAACAGATAATAATAACATAACATGAAAATAAAACTGGATGAGAGATAACTGTACCAGATGTAGCAGATATAACAGAAGAACAGAATGATATAAGTTATTGCTTTACACTTCTCTGCACTAATACTAGTATAACAGAATTAGGTGTCACCCTAATGTCTAAACTGAAACAGAAACGGGTACAGAATAATTTCCACGCTAGTAATGGGCCTTTACCACCCGATCAGAAACAGACAGAAGCAGAATGTAGCATACGGTGTACACTAGTAATTGGGCCTTTACCACCCGAACAGATGGTACCACGCAAAAACAGACAGGTGTTGCCACCCAACAGAAACAGACGGTACCAACAGAAACAGACAGAACTAAGTGTACCCTAAAACCCTACCCCAAGCGATCGGCTCCCTAATACATAAATATCCTGTGTCGGCCCCACAGTAGGGTGTATCACTCCCTAAAGTGACAACCAATTGGCACAGACCTATTTACAGATGTCACGGTGTCTTACATCCTCAGAGGCAGACCGGGATCCATGCACGCACATGACCCGGTTGGAACGCACCATCAACACCCCTCGCCATTATCCGAATGAACCGCTTATAATTAGTTCAGTAAGCGTGCCCGGACCCTACCTACTGTTGGGTCAAAGTTTTGATACCAGAAAGGGTTACTGACTAATATGGGTCCCAAACAACAGATGACACAAGTAAATTCCCTCCTAACCTTGTGTCCCCAAACTAACAGATTTCAGATTAACTTGTTTACAAGTTCAGACATACAGAATTCAGATCAACTAGTTCATAAACAAGTTTTCAGACTAACGGATCAGATATATAGATTAACAGACTTACAGATTAACTGGTTACAGATTGTCTAACTTTGTATTGGGCCTACAGATTCATGAAACGGGTTTATCAGATTCATTGGTCCAATTGGTTTAACCTTACCCACCCAACACGTTTTAGACATCATATTTTTCTCAGATTTTCATTAATTAAATATTAATGCCCAGACCTCTCACATTAGACTGACAGTTTGCGGCTACTGGTTAGGCCGGTTGGTTCCGGGCAGGTTTCTGTCGCAAACTGAGTCTAACCTCGGGTTTCAAGCACGTTATGACTAACTTCTCACATTAGAACCTATTGTTTGCGGCCACTGGAATATGCCGGGCGGTTCCGGGTAGAATTACGCCGCAAACTCATTCTAACCTCGAGTTAGCCATGTTCATCTTTGCGGCCAATTAATTAATAATTTACCATTTATACCCACGCCTAATATACATGTCAATTATTCATAACTATAGCCAATTCAGATTATGTCAATAACGGACTAATTATATCAATTCAACAGATATAGCAGATAACAGGTTTCTCAGATTAGGCGACCTAACGGATTTAGCAGATTAAGCAAACTAGCAGATTTAGCAGACAATAGATTTGGCATCTCAACAGATTTAGTTTAGCGGATTTGGCATTTTCAACAGACTTAGCAGATGACAGATTTGGCAGATGAACAGATCTAACAGACTAGGCAGTAGAGCAGAACTAGCAGATTAAGCAATATAACAAAACTAGCAAATTAGGCAAATATAACAGATTTAACCATTCCTTAAAGTTTCCCAAACATATCTTGCCTAATTATAAATCTTGCCTAAGTTCACATGTATAAATAATAGTCATGATTCACAATATGATCATATACCATATATTATATGTTTCAATTTGTATTAAACTTGCATAGTACAGAAGATCCAAATATATATATATATATATATATATATATATATATTATACCAAATATATGCATCGATTACTATGCATGTCATATATCCCAAAAATCCCTTGCTTAGGTGTTTATTTACATTAATAGATACCCTACTTTCATGTAAATCTTTATACCTAAGCCATATTCTCTTTATCTCAAATCATATGTTCAATACAGTCTATATTTATGTCCAATTATATACCTTTCTATGTCATGTCCTCAAATCATATGTTCAATACCCTTTATGTTATAAATATAACATGTCCAGTCATATGTCTCATATTTACGTTCTAGCTACAGTCCATGTTCTTTCCTCAAATCAGTCACCTATTGGTCATGCCCAATTTATGCATCATTCATTTTACTGTCCCAAACATTTTAGTGTATGTTAATCTCTTATGAGATTGGCTCAGGCTCGTGGTAGCCTGACTATAAAACAGAAAGAGATACAGAATAAGATAGATCTAAACAGAACAGTACAGATATAACCTCAGATTCAGATTTACAATTCATGTCACAATCAGAATTAACGTTTATATCGGAAAATAACTGTACTTGCGTTGATTGGATTAAAGAAAGAACTTTAGTTGTTGCATAATCGTTGCAGAAGCTTTAATCTTTAATTTGAATTGAGTTGCTTAGGTTGATGTTGATTAGCTTCTAGTTTTGATTTCAGTAGAGTAGCGACGCCATTTTTATTTTTATTAGAACAGAGGCAGAGAAGAAGCAGAATAGAATTGTGTGTAGAGAAGGCTAGGTCTTAGGATGTATTTATAGGTGTAGGAACTCATCTAGGCCCTCAGATTAACCCTAGAACTCATCAGGTCCGTCAAAACACGTCACAGCCTTCAAAATCGCACACACAGCACCAGGTTCGACCAGGGCTCGACCCCCAGGTCGACTGCCTAGTCGACCTAGTCTGGGGGGTCGACTGCCCAGTCGACTCCCCAATCAACCTGGGTCCTGGGGGGTCGACTGCCCAGTCGACTCCCAAGTCGACTTGGGCCCTGGGCGGGAAATTTCCCGCCCAGCCCGCTTCTGGGTTTGAATTCGAATTTTGAATTCGAATTTCCAGCTGTTTTCAATTCTGAAATTTCTTGAAACTTCGGAGGGTCATATCTCCTTCATACGGACTCCGATTCTCGTAAACTCGGACTCTTTTCATGCAGAATTCCGAGATGAATGCAATGGCGCAACCCGTTTCCCTTGATTCTTATTTTAAAAATTAATTATCCTCTGATTTGTTACTTATACGTTCACAGATAATACGGGGTGTTACATTGAGGATTTAATGAAACTTGGCTTGACTTACATCGAAGAACTAGCTAAAAAAATAATAGACAGCAAACAAAGTTGCACTAGGATAGTTTATCACATTTCTCTTCTTCAAACTGAAGTTACGAACTTGTACAACAACTACAAATCTCAATCTAGTGACAAACAACTTTCTGCCAATGCTTCTTTTGAAACAAATAGTCAGCCATTAACTTTGTCACAACAGTACATAAAGATTATTGATGATTCTGACGATATGAATGTTGATGAAAATGAAAATTTTGAAAAATCTCTGGTGCAAAACTCTGATTTCTGTAAAATTGAAATTCAAACTCAAACTGATGCTTCTGTTGAAAATTCAACTCTTACTGAAATCGAAAATTTTCAATTAACAACTTTTGAAATTGATGAAAATCGTAATGAAGTTGTTAAAATCTCGGTAATTGAATTGAATATAAATTCTCTTGAAAACAAAGACGTCAATCTTCAATTTGATCTTCCTCTCTCAGATTCTGAAAATTTTGAAAATTTAGCAACTTTAGATTGTCAATCTGAAAGAAATGATGAAGTTGGTAACAACTGTTTAAGCGAGGACGATTTTGATGAGCGAAAAATTCTTGAACTGATTGACGGTAACGTGGTTGGGTCTGACATTGAAAATGAAACATTTGAAAATATTGAAATTCTTGATATTGACAACAACAAAACTGCTAAATGTGATCTTAAACACATTAATGATATTTCTAAAACTGTTGAAACTCCTTGCGACTTGATCGTTTCAACTGAACCACACTGTGATCACTCGTTTTTCAGTGATAAATTTCTGCAGTATATGAAATCCTTTTGTGATAACACTGTTTTTGAGAAAACACGGTTTCGAAATTTACTGAAAATTCATTTGTTTGGTTTTAACTTTAGGTTTACGAATGAGCCTTTATTCATCAACATTTCAAATATCAACACAAAACCGAACCATATTTCTCAAAACAAGTGCGGGGGTGGGAGTGATGCGCACGTCTCTCAATTTATACACCATCTAAACAAATCAAGCTTTGTTTTTGAAACTTTTACTAGACCCCGGTTCAATGACCTCTCTTTAGTTGCTATAGAAATTCAATTCGATTTTAGGATTAATTGTAAGCTCAAAATTTTAAATTAAGCAACTCAAGCTTTTGAAAAAACAAAATTTGTTTTTCCAAATCTGACACGTAATATAAAATCCTTTATGATTTGGGTTTCAATGCTTCAGCTGTGTCTTATAATCTTAGTGAGGCTGATCCATTGGTCCATTATGGACCGGTTCATCTATTCTATGACTACATATTTTCTGTACGTGTACCCGGTAAGCCGTGCTGACCCTCTTATTTTATTTCCCTTTCACTAAGATATGTCTTATTAACGACTGTGAGGACACAATCACACTCAAGTGTGGGGGGCGGGGGGGGGGATTTACATTACATCAGCAATCAAATTTTATGAACTAGGTCAATCGTTGAACAAGGATTAACTTAAATTGATAAATAACACATTGGTTCTTGTGTGATAAGTTGAATTGTTGGGTGATGGGAATGAACATTATTTATTCATCGAGTCGTAATGTGTCTTTTTAAGATGCTAGCTTGAGACTGTGCAGACGTTAGTCATGTTCTGGAGTAAGCGTGTCAACCCTTGTTATACGTGTTAGAATGTGCAAGTAAAAATAATCAAAAAAAAATCATGGAATAAAAATGATTTTGCACCTACATTTGTTGGATTTTCTGAGTTCGTTTTCATGCATAATATTTTCTTTTCACTCAAATTTTCAGAATCGTAAGTTCTAAAATCCACTTGGCCCAATTAAGGAGAAATGACTCATTGTAGCGTTCTTCTTCGATACCCCACATTATTCAAAGCCAAGATTTAGTCGAAGTACATCCATGTTTCGACAAGTTTTTCTTATATTGGTATACTTAAGAACATTTGTTTAAAGGTCAAAAACGTCACTTTTTATACCAATATTACACCACCCGCTCCGTACTTGTTTTAAGGTAGGATAACCATATACCACATCTTATTTTATATGGGTTATCTATCTTACAAAACTTTGCTTATCATTCCTTTCAGCTTTTTGTATAACATCAATACAGACTTGTGTGTAGAATTAGGGTTATAGAAGTAGAGTAACTAGAGCACAAAACTTTCCTTTCATGAAGTGTTGGTTATGATTCGCTTAGTAGAGGAGGAATCAAATGAAATAATGTACAGCATCATTCCATTCCATCTCCAGTCATCATTCATCATGCAAAATAAAGAAAAAAGAAAGAAAAAAATAGAAAAAAAAATAGATAAAGGAAAAAAATGAAATAAAGAGAGAGTCTCTCAGAATAAAATAGTCATTCATCATTCTTGACTATAAAGCATTCAGTTCCATTCCATCCACATCCATTATACCGTACTTGGAAGTGAGGATTGTAGTAGAGGAGATGAAAGGAAACAAAAATGTTCACATATGCTTTAGTATTACTTTATCTTTTATAGCTTGAAATTCAACTAATACACTTGCCCTCTTATCTATAATCTTTTTAGAACTTACAAAATTCTCCTTCATCTATGCATAACTCACATCCAATACACTACAGTTACACTGGTGCAAAATTGTTTAAAAAAAATGATTGGGTGCGCATTGTCGATGTGTAGAACTTTGGTTGACACCACGCTCCTAACCTTCAAGACAATTACAGTGTTATCAAGGAATTACGATTCAGCTTGAAAATTTTTATTCATTTTTGCACCAACAATGGGATGGACAATTTGGGATTGAACCATTATTATTGGAGTTAGGTAAAGTCCTTGGAATGTGAAAGACCTTAAATATATTGTTTGATTAATCCGCGTACATAAGACGCTTTGGATTTTGTGGGTAGTATCCGCTGAAAACCCTCAGGAGACAACACTCGTCCTACTAGGGACACCCAGAGGTTTAACGGCTTGTTACATATGCTAAATGCAATCGTGTTTCCTACGAAAGTGTGACATATCTTAGTTTAGTTTATTCGAGGACGAATAAAAAGATAAGTGTGGGGGTATTTGATATACACGTAAATGTGTATATTTTATCCGCTTATTTATCTAGTTTTCTATTTAAAATAATTAATATTGTGTATTTATAGCTGTGTTTTCAGATTGTTGATAAAAAGCTTGGTTTAGAGCATTTGATGGATAAAGCATGAAGAATTTGCTTAAAAAGAGTGAAGCTGAAATTACTAAAGCTTGAAGAACGGTTGCAAATAGAGTTCAGTTGGGTAGATTTGGCTCACTAAAGACTAATATTGCGTTCACATTAGCTCCTTTGCAAGGCCTCTCACTCTACAGCTACGTTCACACTAGCTTATGTGTTAGTTGGGCTAATTCTTTAGTCCCACATTATGGAATTTGCCAAGTAGCCTTTGTCATATCAGCTAAAAATACACTTTATCTCATTCATTGTAAAACACACTTAGTTTTATTCTGTAATTCTCTTCTTGGAATAAAACTCTTCTCCCTTTCTCTTAGTTGTTATTTTATTTTATTTATGTTCATGTCTGTTATTTTCTTTTTCTCTTCTTCTTTAGCTATGTCTAGCTAATCCCCTTTGATTAGGGGGTGATGACGCTAATAGATAGGATTCAACATGAATCACATAGCCAATAGATGAAGACTTTATACATGTAGATCTGGATCTGAATCAAGGGTTAGATCTGAGCCTTCATATTCTGTGTCGTTTAAGAGCTATGCTCCTTCACAGGGTATATTCATGTTCGATCTAACAATTATCAGATTTATATCTAATTTTCGGGTTTTAGAAATTAATTAGTGAATCTGTCCTGATAGTCTATGGTTGTTTAAGAGCTCAGCTCCTGCATAGGCTATGCTTGTTGTTATTTACTTATTTGTTTCTAAGAACTTAATTATCGTTGATTCATGTTTGTGACAGAAACATGAATTAGATCTATATTTATTTGTTGGCTATTGACGAGTGTGAATCTAATATATGTCATTATCCCCTAATTGCTTTCTCTTATTATATAAATCTCTCTTTTTGTTTAATTGTTGTTATTTTCTGTGTTTTGAATCAATCAAAATCCTGGAATAACTTGATTGGATTTATTAATTAAAATATTTTTGGTCCCAGATTTCGACACCCTCTACAACAATCCTTGTTGTTTAGGAAAGCCGAACGGATTTTACAGTTGTTTACAATTGTTTAATTAGTTTGAAAACACCTCAGAACTTCCAGTCTAGCCTGGTTCTCGTCATTGAGAATAACCGGCCTTGTGGTAGTTATGTCAACAGTGCGACGAGATAACTTCGTAGTGGGTCGTTTCTTTCCTGCATCCTTCCCTGATTCTGGTTGCTTCCCTTTTGGATCAGGAACCTTTCATTAGGTATCATCTTGAGGAATTGTGCCCTTAGATGGAGCAGGAGGCTTAGCGCTGTACTTATCTTTCTCATGATGTGAAGGATGGCTCTTGTGTTTGTCTGAACCTTTGTGGTGTGGGGATCGAGAACGGGAAGGTCGATAAGGCTTTGGAAGTCGATCCCTCCTGTTATCTCTACCCCTACTCTCATGTCGATCTCGCTTCTCATCGGGATCTATTGGGGGCATACTCGAACGAACATCTCGCATATGATATCGCTGCCACTCCATTTTACCTATAAGAAAAAATGAAGGAATATTAGAGTCAACGTTAACATAAAACTGAAGTGTTGTGACGTGCGGTACTAGAGTGCAGTGTGTTTCCTAAAGTGGTGATCCCCCCCCCCCCCCCCCAGATAGACAGAGCCCGGACTAAGGACAGTATGGGTAGTCTCCTTGGACTTTATTGGAGTAACTTCTTCTTCAGAAGCGAATGCAAGAGGATTAGTCGCAATGTCATCTGTAGTATAAAAGGTCTCGGGCAAGGGAAGATTTCCTAAATCCCGATATATGGAGTTATCAATTGTAGTCTTATCCCCTAAAAGAACGACTGATGGTAACTCCTTTGGAGAGATTGGCCTTTCGGGGGTAGCTACATCTTCAGGAGTGATATATTTATCTCTGTCCTTTTCAGCTATATTCGCCAGTTCATCATCCTTAGTCGAAGGAGAGTCCCTAAGGGGTATCGTTGGATTTTTTGAGCTATCTCCCGCCTCAGGAATAATATCAGCTGGGGGTATGTACACGTAAGGGCCTTCTCCATGACCTATGCTACGAGTTACATCAACAAGACGATGCCTATGAAGATATTCATCCACCAAATACTCTTTGATGGTCAAGAATTTTTGACCACCATTGAGTAGCCGGTTCAAGCGATCAAATTGCATTGGATGTTTTTCTTGCGGTGGGTTAGGAACTGCATGTAAAAACAAATGATGTTAGTATGTTTTCGAGATCTGGAACTTAAAACATTGATGTCCTTACTCGAGTTGAGCCACCTTCTGGTGCACCCCGGGTGTTGTCTAATGTAAAACCATTTAGGCTTCGGATCTCCAGCTTTGCTGCTAAATGGAACCGTGATGATTTTCCTTTTGGCACTGATTTGAAATACACAAAAGACGGAGTCTCATTGATCCGATGCTTGAAATTGTAAAAGAAATGAACATCTTCGAAGGTGAGTTCCTCACCCAGAATTTCTTGATATGCTATGTATGGGGTATACAAATAAGCGTAAGAGTTAGGATGAAGTTGCATTGGAGCAATCTGCAGTTGTCTCAAAAAGTTTACGACGAATGGTGGAAAGGGAGGAATTGCCCCCGACTAGACACATTAATCTGGTAATGGCCATATACCCCTCCAGTGGATTATGAGTACGATTTGTTTTAGATGGCACCTCGGTATCTCTTCGGAGAATCCCGTGTTTTTAACATATCCTGGCAAGTCTGTCATCAACAATTGTCGATTCGACCGAGTCTTTAGGCGATTCCAAGATAACTGCATCCCTAAATTCGTCGGGAGCATGTGTATCTCCTACCCCTCCTTCTTCGTCTTCACCGAGAGAGACATCACCCCCAGACGATGCTTCACTATTATGAACTTCCATCTCGTAGTCTAGGCCTTCACTATTCCATCCTGAGTCTGAGGTGGAAGATACATCCTCGACAGGTGGATTCTCAGATGATATGGCGGCGTCTCTCCTTTTTGCTACTAGTCTAGATGAGCGTCTTTCTGCCATGGTTGTTAAGCTATTGAAGAAGCAATAGTGGGAGTTAGAGTAAAGCTGTCGGTGTTCCCCTGTGCATGTGTGTGAGCCAAAGTGTACAAGCGTGTATGCAATAACATGAGTTAGTTAAATAAAGAAGTGCAGTACAAAGATGAACAACACAGTGGGATATTTATAAGCAGTCCAAAAGTCAAGTAAGAGAGGCTCTTTCCTAACTGTCCATAAAGTCATCGACTACGGCCAACATTGGTTAAGTTAACTGAATTATGTCTAACAAGTTCTCTTGGATCGGTTCGAAAGTTAAATGAAAATAGCTTCGGGTCAGTTCAGGTGTACATGCTGTGATCGGGTCAGATTAAGTCCCCTTTGCTGTGTTAAAATCGGATCGGGTCGGACGTCCTGGGTGTTGTGGGATAGGATCGAGTGCCCAGACCATCAGCAGACAAGTCCGAATATTTCACTCCAACAGATCGGATCGGAGTAGTTTCAGAGAAGGTGATTACGACTGGTTCGGTTGACTCCGAACCGAACCGAACCTCCCTTACGCCTTCAAGGTCATCCTCCTAATTCAACTTTCTCTTTGCGATTGCCATCAGTTCCACCGACCCAACCCGGTTGAATAAATATGCTACTTCTCCTTTTTCTTTGTTTCCCACCTCGAACCGAACCCATCCCTTCTTTCTTCTTCTTCACCAGCTTCGACTTCCTCCACAGCCATCTCGAGGTGGCGACGAGACCACCAGCGACGAAGGCAAGAGGATAGGAGGCTCAATATTGAAATTGACATGACTGGCGAGCGAAATTACTCAAGTTTACTCCTAAAGTTAGATCTAAATCGATTAATACGGAGTTGATTAAAGAATTAAAACCCCACCTGTCAATTCGATGGGAAGATTAAACAGAATTATAAAATTTGGGGGGCTAGGGTTCGTGCGAAGCGACGAAGAAGGAGGCGATGTAAAATAAAGGGAAAAGAGGGTTCCAGCAAATTTATATAAAACGATGGGGCTATTTGTATTCCTCATAGGACCCCAGCGATTGGGCTGACCCGTTGCGGAAGAAGCCCTTACTCCTTCAGCTTTGTGAGGTAGTGCAGGCTCATTTTGAGTTGGACCGATTAATTGCGGGATCCAAAGGATAGGTTAACTTACAAAGCTAATCCAAAAGAAGAAGTAATAATTCGATAAGTATGCATTATAAAAATTTACCTTGAGGAGCTACTCGGACGTCAAATAAAGTTATCCAAGTTATTTTGAACAATGGAAATAATTTGTGCACTTGTATCGTATATTTATAGACAACAAGAGATGCAACTCGGTGAAGCAGCGCATCTCTACAAGTGAATAGACGCAGCTATCCAATGATACCAGTTCAGAAGTCAACAGACATATTATTTCGAAACACGCTTCATCTCCAATAAAAACATACTTCAAAGGGGCAAAATGTTAGGCCGCTTTGTAGTCGGGCTACGCAAAGCTAAGAGACTGCTCAACGAGGAAGTTTGAAGAAAGAATTTATGTCAGAAATTCGAATCGGGTCGGAGTGGTCCAACTCGAACCCTTTGGCTGTGTTATAGATGAGTCAAGATGATGCATGGTTGAAAGCACGACAAGATCGGATCAGAGGACACCGATCCGAATCCTCTATGCAGATCCCGATCTGAATCGAAGAACGAGCAGTAGGAGTTACAACGCATGATCTCTGAAAAGGCGGAGCGGTTATGCCCACGTTCTCCCCATGTTTACCCACTAACCAGGTGTGGTTTCACTACCTTATCCTATCTGAACCCGACTTTTATGGGATGGAGGCCACGTATACCCAAACCGGAGCCACCCCAGGGAGGTTTTCCACCTATAAATACACCTCCAAAGCTCATTTCAAAGGATCTTTTGGCATTTTCAGAACTCATACTCATTCATAAACCAAATTTCATCAAGATATCCAGATTACAATCATCTTTTAAAGTACATTTTAGAAGAGATTGAGTGAATTCATGCATTGTATGAGTGAAATTGAGTGAGAACCATCATTGTATTTGCATTCAAGTCATTAATTCAAGGTGTAGAAAGTGGGCGTAGGCTCTTTAACGCCGAACCACTATAAATCGAGTGTTTCTTCTGTGTTTTTGATTTCATTCCATTAGAAAGTATTGCTAGTTTGGGTGTTAGAGCCGTTTTTGGATCTAACAGTATATATATATATATATATGTGTGTGTGTGTGTGTGTGTGTGTGTATATATATATGTATGTATGTATTTGTAATCTGAAGCAATGAACTTCAATGTTAATATGTTAATTGTATAAATTACTTCAGTCATCCCAAAAGTGAAGGGGGCTTAGGTCTCAGAAATCCAAATGATACTTGTATGGCCTTTGCTTGCAAGCTGTGGGCTAGTTTTGAAGTGAAGGATTCCTTATGGGAGATGTTCCTTCACACTAAATAACACAGGCTTCAGTCCGAGAACTTCTCCGGTGTCCCGTCTTACGCAAGTGAGACATGGAAACAGATGCAATCCGTGAAGGCATTTTCGGATTCGCATGGCGGCGAATCTGGATGGGACGACAACCCTTTACGATTCGAGCGGCTTGGAGTTCAACAAGGATGCGATCTCTATGTATCTTTCTCTTTTCTTTCATGGGATGTCCATATTCCCCCGAAGGTTTCTCTATTTATGTGGTGGAACCTTCACGAGGGGCTATCGATAGACGAGAACCTCCAAAGGATTGGCATCCCTTTAGTTTTCCATTGCCGATGTCGTGGTCAGGGTGTACGGAATCCATGGCTCACTTG
The DNA here is from genome assembly GCA_030737875.1 of Allium sativum. Taxonomy (NCBI): domain Eukaryota; kingdom Viridiplantae; phylum Streptophyta; class Magnoliopsida; order Asparagales; family Amaryllidaceae; genus Allium; species Allium sativum. The sequence continues at coordinate 487,196,436 of CM060920.1, read as the reverse complement.
TTTTTCTTTGGCTTCTCTGCTAGAGCCATTTGGAATTACTTCGGAAACTTATTTGGTCTTCGAGGTAATGCGTCTTCTCTTGCAGATTTACCAAGAAACCGATGGATAGGAATCTCAAGAAAATCTTTGTGTTCTATCCTTTTCCGGCTTATCCCTTGTCTTATTTGTTGGCATATCTAGTGCTCGCGGAACAAGGCAGTATTTGATAAGGTGCATATGGACTCCTCATCCATCATCCTAAAGGTAAGGAATGACGTGTTCCTTGCTTTTCATGGCAGACCATTTACAGGTTCCTTAGGTTCCCGATCGAGGCATCTTGTTGGAACCTCTGATGTTTCATCATTTCCTACAACCTCTAGAGCTAGGATTGGTTGAACCAGTTGCTTCTAGGTTAGCAGGATCTGTCCCACTTTCCTAACCATAACTAACCCCCTTTTTAATCGCTCATTTTGTTTGCTAGTGCTGCAGGGCCTGAATTTATAGGTTTGTTGGATCGCTAATACTTGGCTCTTAGGGTTTTGGACTTGCTAGTAGGTTCTTGGAGCTATCTCTTGGCTGTGTTGCTGGCTGCATCTGTCTTGGGTGTATATGGCCCTATTCAGGGGACCTCAGCCTTGTCACTATGGCAGTTTAGTTGTGAGGCCTTTTTGACCTTCCGGTAACACTTCTACCTTGCAGCGATCTTCGACTGGCTGGTCATCTGCTCTATCCCGGTTCCGTCTACGTTTTGGTTCTTTTCTGTTGTTGTACTTATGAGACTGTTTTGGTTGTCGTACTACTTTGCTTTTGTAGTTACTATTGTATTGTGTAGGAATAGATATGCTTCAATATCGGGTGGTGGCCTTGCCGGAACTCGATTTTGAAGTATGATAGGCAGTGGTTTGTCTAGAGCTCATCTATCTATTTTCTATACATACAAACAGTCATTTTCTGAATATACTATATGTATTGGTTACTCGCTAGGCATGTTGGCAATTTTTGAGGACCTTTCGTTCCTTTATATATATATATACATACTCTTAAAAAATACTAGCAGATTTCGTTATAAACTGGAACACAATGTTAATGTATTGTTGTATGTATATTTGAATGATGTGACCATACCATTAGTAGATGTGCTTATATTATATGTATGCAGATAAATGTTATGTGTATGATATATATATATATATATATATATGTATGTATGTATGTATGTATGTATGTATTAATCAAAATAGATTTTTTGCGCTTTATATATATATATATATATATATATATATATATATATATATATATATATGAAATGTGTAATTATAAAAGGGGATTATATGTCTTTAGAAATATGTTCAGTTGCATATGTAAATTACCTTGCTCCTTCCCTTGTGTTTTGTATGAAAATGTGTTCAGTTTTATGACATAATAGGAACTTGGTTTGTGAAATTATATATGCTGAAATTGGTAAAATAATTTGCCTTCATAATACTACAATGGGCCTGAATATATGAATATGCTGATACATTATGGGTCATTATATATTTTTTATGGATATAATTAGATTTTATAGATATGTAAGTAAGATGGATGTAAATCTTATACAGATGTGATGGTATGGTCAACTTTGATTAATTGATTTGCAAAATTTTGCAATATATATTAAAATGATCATATTCAAAAGGGTCTATAGTAAACATACACATATATTTTATGAACTCAACTTATAACATGTGAATGCACATATATTGAGTTGCAAATATAAAATACATATATTTTGAGATGTGTAAATGACATTAATAATGTTCGCCACTACGAATTAAAAAATATCTTTAAAGCAAATTTTGTTATATTAAGTCATGGGACGTCTTCCAATATATACACCCATCAATGCCAGAATCACTGGATGTAGGTAATGCCAAAGCGTTGTGCATCCTTTTATTTTGGTTATATGCGGTAGAGTAATTGCGATACTCGATTGTATTATTGGGTCTGACTAAACTAGGCTACACAATATGATTATGGCCTTAGAAACAAAGAGCATGCATTATTCTATATTTTGAGCAAATAGATAATTCTATGAACAAAATGTTTCATCATGCGATCCAAGAATTATATATAAGATATAATTGACATAAGATGTCTACCTAAAAGGTTGTATTTTTGGGTGTTAGCCAAATCTAGGTCAAGGTATGATTAGATATGGATCTTGGACAACCATTATATATATACACTGATATGTGTGTGTATATACATAGGGATGTTACTTTGAGTGAGAGCGTATTTTAGTTTAAATTATATATTTATGTTAATATAAATTTTGATTGTCAAAAATTTGTTTTTATATTAAATAAATATTACAAAATCAATTATTATTTATTATCTACTGTAGATATTAAACAACAAATAACTTCGATAATTTAAAATTAATCCTTAAGAAGGATAAATTGAATTAAATCAAACTTTTTGACTAGCATTTTAATTTAAGAATTGTCCTCAAACAAATTAAAATGTAATTGTTTTAAGAAATATAGAAGATCTAAAATGAAAGTTGATGTGTGTAACACCCCATGTCCGTTAATGTCACTCATAAAGGGAATGCATCAATGTCCATGAAGTGTTATTGTTGTATAGAGCAGATAAATTACAAAAATAAATAAGTAAAACAACATAGCGGAAGATAAAACTTATTTCATAGCATCATAATTCAAAACAAGCTTACATAAGTAGTCTCCAAAACCATTACAACAGGATCAGTAGTCTTTTCCAAAAACTTCAAAATACATAAAGAAGCAAATACTTAAATAACATAAATGCATAAATCCCCACTGAGCATAAGCAAAGCCATAAAGATGAGAGAGTCCAAAGCGATACATTTACTCTCTTCACGCAACTGAAAGAAATCGGCACTAAGTTATAGTATTCCCTCCTTGCAAACCTGGGGGGGAAAGGAAAGAAAAGAGTTGGAAAATAGATGGGTCAGACATAAAGTCTGGCGAATCCAGTAATTTTAACAAATAATATGTAAGGTAAATGATCAAGACATAAATAGGCATCATGATATGGCTGTAACGTAGATAAGGTAGATAAAAAAGGATGGACAAGATGATTCCATTCCTAAATACTAAGACAATCCTACACTTTGGCTAAGCGAACAACCCTCCAAGTACTAACCCCAAAGACCGAAGTCAACATCATACTAGCACCCAAAGGACTATCCAACTCAACCAACATGTATTTCGTTACACCGCACTTTTGCTAAGTTACACCACATTACTTAATTACACCACACATCTACTAGTCTCTTTTACTCAAGGTTGATCCCTTCCCACTAACTGTACCCACATGACAAACTTAGTAGTTACTTGTACCTAGCTGCTATCGTAGGTGCCAGCTTGCTCCTACCACCGCTAAGGTACCCTTACTCTACCCATTCGATCGGCTCCCTATACCTCGTAGGCACCCGTGCTGGACCCACAGTGGGGTGTATCACTCTCAAAAGTGGCAACCCCGATACCAACATGAAATGCACAGCTATACCTACACGATTCAACAACGTCTTACCTATCATCCTGGACCCATGCAGGCACATGAACCCGTTGGACTTGCGTTGCCACCGCTATTCACGTTTTGACCTCTTATATTCAAGCCCAGTAAGCGTGCCCAACCCCGACCTAGTACCGGGCCCAATTAGATACTCAAACGGGTTACTGGTTGAAATGGGTCCCCATCCGACACAATCCTCCCACCTATGCTTGGTCCCCACTAGGTTTTTCCCCCACTTAACCATTTTAATTTAAATGTCCATGTCTTACACATGCTATGGTTAAGTCCATACTTACATGTCATAATTTACATGTCTTATCTTATTCCCGTTAAGTCCATATTTACATGTCATAATTTACATGTCACCCCACTTAACCCTCTAACCATACCCATGTCTTATTATGGCTAGTATTCCTTAATTCATTCCTTATGACGAACGGTGCATGACCTCCCACATTAGACCGAACACTTTGTGGCCACTGGATTTGCCGGGCGGTTCCGGGCAGTCTTACGCCACAAACCGGGTCTAACCTCGTGTCATTAACCGTTACGCCTACAATTCATTCCTTTGACCTCTCACATTAGACGCCAATTATGACCGTTGGATTTGTCGGGCGGTTCCGGGCAGTCTTATGTCACAATTGCGCCTAACCTCATGCCAAAGGTTTATTAATAATCGTATTTCACCCAAATCCCAATTTTCATGTCATGTGTTTCCAATTCAACATATAATCATGTTTACACTTTTTTGCCTATTCCAACTTGTCACTAATTACATATTAATTAGCCTCAATTACAAATTTTCAATTATAGGCAATTTCATCAATTCCATGTAATTCATACCCAAATATGCCAATTTCACATATTATCCAATTATCCAAAATACCCAATTTTCCATATTTCACATATACCCATCGTTCCCACGTATTCGCATTCGTGCGTATTTTTAACATAGGCTCGAAGGTAGCCTAGATCCAAGAATAAAAGGAATAGGGATAGGAAGAGAGAATCAAACCACAGAAAATTGGAATTAACACAACATCATGAAATAAAGGGGCATATAAACTGGCATAGAGGCATATTGATAGATTCAACATGAATAAACTGATAAAAGGTATAAAATTTACATAGAAACATAGGCATATGATGACATGAATCAAAAAGGTGAAGACTTGGTGAGATTTTCATTACAAACATATATGAATCCTTTTTACAACTTCATCATGTTACTTTTAATCCCATTATATTGTGAAAATCACCGTACTCATCTTTCGTGGCTAAATAAAAGGATTAATGAATTGAAATTGGTGTAGAAACGTTGCGGTGATGTTGATTGATCTTCTTTAATTGTTGTTGAAGCTCTAAACTTTGAATTGAGTTGAAGTTGAACACTTGAGATTTGATTTAGAGGCGGCGACTAGGATTTAAGAGGGGGTTTGACAGCATAATGGTGTCATAGATAATATTTTATGAATTAGGGTTAGGTTGATGACATATTTATAGGTGTAGGAAGTTATTTAGGCCTTAGGATTAACCCTAGAACTGATCTGGACCATCAAAAATCGTCCTAGGCCCAAAAATCAAACGACACACCAAACTGGCTGAACCAGGTTCAACCTCCCAAAAAGGGGGAGGTCGACCCCCAGGTCGACCCCCTGGTCGACCTGTAGGGTAGGTCGACCCCCTGGTCGACCTGGCCCCTGGCGGGATTTTTCCCGCCTAGCCCAATCTGAGTTTGAATTTGAATTTATAAATCTGTTTGAATTTTAATGAAACTTCCGATGGCCATAACTTTTTCATACGAAGTCCAATTCACGCAAACTCGGACTCTATCTCAACCAGAATTCCGAGACGAACACAATGGCGCAACCCGTTTCCCTAAATTTTCACATTTAAAATTAAATGTTCTTAAATTTAGATAATTCAATCATTCAAAATTCAGGGTGTTACATTCTCCCCTACTTAAAGGATTTCGTCCTCGAAATCTCTAAGTCAAGAAGAACATATCCTACCGTCCAATCATCCATCTACTCAACCATCAACCACAAGTAACCATTGTCCTTACAAAATCTCTAATGCTTTTCATGTACATATGCATATTGTGTGTATATGTTCGTATACTAATGCAAAATCAAGCGGTCCACTGATTCCGTCGACCCCCTTAATGCAAATAATGATAGTGCCATGTATCCATCATGTATGCAAAGAACCCTATACATATCATTACTACATGTGTGCACAACCATTCATTTAAATGCAACATCCATATGATACACACATTCAATGTACATTCATTTTACTAAATACATCCATTTATATGCAATATGCAATATGAAAGTGACTGAGCCGATCTAGTGCCTAAAGTGTGTGTATATGCATCCACGTGCAACCACTAGCAAACACTTGCATCCACCATACATAACATGTCTCAAACACATGTTTCAACCATAGGACTACCCTATCTAAAGGTCAAAGATACTAGTGAGAGGACATACTAAAGGTAGAACAAGTACAAGTTAAGCGATAAAGGAGAAATTAAAGGACATACCCTCGAAAAGAAAAGGGTACAATGAACGCATCTTTTCTTCCGTCGCCCAAGTAGCGTCGTTCTCATCATCTCCCCATTGCACTTTGACTAGCTTGACTTCTCGATTCCTCAACTTCTTAATCTCCGACCTAAGAATGCATGTAGGAGCTCGTCGAATCGTCGCATCACGCTCTATCTCCACCTCTCTAAGCAAGCTCGGCTCTACCACTTCCACGGTCTCATGCAAGCACTTCCTCAAATGTGATACATGGAATACGTAGTGTACACCACTAAGTCTCTCGGGAAACTCCACTCTATACGCCATCTATCCAATCATCTCCTTAATAGGAAATGGCCTACGAACCTCGGTGCTAACTTCCCAACGGACCCAAAGTGAACAACATTCCGTAATGGAGACACCTTGATAAAGACCATGTCCCCAATATCAAACTCAAGATCTGTCCTCCTCTTGTCCGCATGCGATTTCTGCCTATCTTGCGCCGTCTTCATCCTCCTTTGAATCAAATCGATATTTTCCGAAGTCTCTCTAACCATATCGGGCCCAAGTAAGATCTTATCCGTAGATTCCCACCAACATGTAGGTGAACGACAAGGCCTTCCATAAAGAGCCTCGAAAGGTGCCATGCTAATGCTAGACTGAAAACTATTATTATTCATGAACTCCACCAAAGGAAGATGCTCCTCCCATGTACCTCTGAAGTCTAAAACACATAGCCTCAAAAGGTCCTCTAGAATACGATTCACCCTCTTGGTCTGGCTGTCCGTCTGAGGATGATATGCGGTGCTCAAACATAACTGAGTCCCTACCGCCTCATGCAAGCTCTTCCAAAACTCGCTAGTAAAGATAGGATCGCGATCGCTCACTATGCTAGAAGGAACACCGTGCAAACGAACTATCTCTCGAATGTATATGGAGGCTAACCATGGAGCAGTCCTCTTACTCTTCACGGGAATGAAATGGGCGCTCTTAGTAAGTCTGTCTACCACGACCCAAATCCCCGTATTACCTTTCCTCGATCTCGGTAACCCATCAACAAAGTCCATCGAGACACTCTCCCACTTCCACTGTGGGACCTCCAATGGGTGAAGCAACCCACTGGGCTTCTTTTGCTCTGCTTTTACTTGTTGGCACACCAAGCATCTAGTGACAAACTCGACCACATCCCTCTTCATACCGGCCCAAAAGTATACTCGTCTCATGTCCATGTACATCTTTTCTCCGCCGGGATGAATGGTCATCTTCGAATGATGTGCATCATCAAGAATGGTCTTCCTCAAGTTCTCGTATCGTGGTACACAAAGTCTACCATCCCTACGTAACCAACCCTTATCATCTAGGGTATATCTACTGAGATGGCTCGATGACTCCCCCCTTATGAGCTTCTCCACTAACTCAACCAACTGTGGGTCATCTCACTGTGCCTCACCAATCCATCCCAAAAGCATAGGTCTGACCTCTAAGGATGCTAGCAAACCGGGTACAAAGTCAATGGAAGGTCTAAAGTCAAACGTAGAGATGAACTCTAAGCCTCGCCGCTCAACAAACAACGGAATCAAGGACAACCTTTTCCTACTTAAGGCGTCTGCCACCACGTTACCCTTGCCAGGTGTATATGTTATCTCGAAATCGTAGGACGCTATGAATTCATCCACCTTTGATGCCTTAAGTTCAAGTCCTTCTGAGAGAACAAGTATTTCAGCGATTTGTGGTCTGTGAACAATTCGAATTTCTCACCAAGAAGATAATGGTGCCAAGACTTAAGCGCGAAAACAATAGCGGCCAACTCTAGGTCATTTGTAAGGTAATTTTTCTCATGCACTCTCAACTGCCTTCCTCCATAGGCTATTACCCTCCCCTCTTGCATTAAGACTGCGCCTAGTCCTGTCCCACAAGCATCGATATAAACGGTAAATGGCTTACTCCCATCTGGCAACACCAAGACTGGGGCTGTGGTCAAAGCTCTCTTTAAACGTTGGAACGCATCATCACAATCTATGTCCCACGTGAAAACTATGTTCTTCTTCGTCAAGCGTGTCAATGGGGCTGATATCTTTGCGAAGTCCTTGATAAACTTCCTATAGTAGCCAACCAACCCCAAGAAACTCCTCACCTCGGTAGCATTTTTAGGGACCTTCCAATATTGGATGGCCACCACCTTCGCGGGATCCACAGCTATCCCTTCTTTGGAAACCACGTGCCCTAAGAATCGCACTTCCTTCCTCCAAAAGTGACATTTAGAAAATTTAGCTTTAAGCTTATGCGCTCGAAGGGTCTCCAACACTTCCCTAAGATGTAGGGCATGCTCTTTCTCGCTCTTAGAAAAGATCAAGATGTCATCCACAAAGACCACCACGAATTTATTAAGGTACTCCCTAAACACCCTACTCATCAAGTCAACAAAGTATGCGGGGGCGTTTGTCAAACCGAACGGCATCACAAGCCACTCATAGAAACCGTCCGGAGACCTAAAGGCAGTCTTGTCTATGATATCCTCAACCACTCTCAACTGATGGAAACCAGTGGCTAAGTCCAACTGCGAAAACACTGAGGCGCCAACTAACCGATCGAAGAGATCGTCAATCCTCGGCAGTGGGTGCCTATTCTTCTTAGTAAGCTTATTAAGTTCTCTATAGTCCACACAAAGTATAAGGGACCCATCCGCCTTCGTGGCAAATACTACTGGAGCACCCCACTCCGATATACTATGTCTTATGAATCCCTTCTCAAGCAACTCCCCTACTTGCTTATTAAGTTCCCTCCTCTCACGAGGAGCCATGTGGAGTACTGGCAGAGATACTGGTTTTGCATTGTCTACAAGATAAATACGAAAGTCTATCTCACATTTTGGGGGTAGACCCCTCACCTCATCGAAGACATCAACATATTCACGGACTATACGAACAGAATGTAAATCATCATTGGATGCGTCAAGTGACTCAAGATAACTAAGCATCACCGATCCCCTAGGGTCACAAGAAATATCAAGGGTCTTTCCACTACGAGTCAACAATTTTACTACCCTTCGTTCACAATCTAGGATGGCACCATATCTGGCTAGCCAATCCATCCCTAGAATCAACCCATAGCACATGAAACCAAGCACAAAAGCATTACATTCAAAACCAACACCTAAGATAGACAATCTCAAATCCCTACAAACCATGGATAAATGGGCCGACCCACCAATAGGATTTGAGCCTACAATGGGATCCGCAACGAGACTAGTATTTAAGTGCAGTGTTTCAACTAATGATGTAGAGATAAACGAATGTGATGCACCAGAATCGAATAAAGTACAGCTGGATGATCAAACAAGAAAATCAAACTTTCGACATAAATTTTTCTACCTTCTTCCTGCCCCGGAGCCATGAGAGTGTGGACTTGCCCTCCCGAAGTAGAACTTGCCCTCTGTCCTTGCTTCTTAGGACAGTCCTTCACAGCATGACCTGCATCACCACAATGATAACAAGCGAACTTCTTCTTCTTCCTACAGTCTTTCTTCAAATGGCCGGGTATCCCATAGTTGTGACACTTCCACTTTTCTTTACCACCTTTCTTTTGTTGTTGGGCTTTCTTTGGATCCTCCTTCTTATCTTGCGGCCTAAAAGTACTTACACCTTTCTCCTCTTCATGCATGTATGCCATATCAACAAGCTTTTCATACATAGCCCCCATTGGAATGTGGGACATAGCCAAACTGTGAAGCGGTTCATTTAGGCCCTTTGCAAAACTCAAGGCCTTCTTGTGAGGCGTATTCACCAACTCTATCCCAAATCTCGCTAACTTATTAAATTCGGCCACATACTCCTTCACGGTCAAGTTTTTCTGCTTCAATGTCAAGAACCTCTCCAAGTACATACTCTCCTCAGCTCGAGAAAGGAATTTCAACTCAAACCTTCCCCTAAAATCTGCCTACGTCTCTACAGCACGCTCTCCATTAGTAACCTACCACCAAAACAAAGCTTCGTCCTTCATCAACCAAGCAGCCAATTTGACCTTCCTACAATCGTCCAAATCGAAAATGCCAAACAGAACCTCCACTTCTTTCAACCAATTTCTAGCTTCAACGAACGTTTCAGTCCCACTAAAAGGTTTTCCACCCATCAAACGAAAGTCTTTACATATCTTGGAGAAAGCATCTCCACGCGGAGGAATGACTGGAACTGGGGGAGGAGGAGGAGTAACGTCGGCCGGACCTGCGGCAGCAGCCCTAGCCTCGAGATATTGACAAAACCAACCGGGTACATGAACACCCTCTGGTATCTCAGATGCTCCAGACATGCTGAAAAGAAAAGGAAAGAGTTTCAAAACAAGGGAAGCGAAAGAGAGATGTATGGCTTGCGGGGATTATGCTCTTTAAAGTAAACCTTCCTTGAAAATAGCTTCTTTAAAACAAGTTTTTGAAAATACTTTCTAGGAAAATAATACTTTTGAAAACACTTTTCAAAACTTTTTATTTGTTCTTGTAACCATAGCTCTGATACCACATGTAACACCCTATGTCCATTAATGTCACTCATAAAGGGAATGCATCAATGTCCATGAAGCGTTATTGTTGTATAGAACAGATAAATTACAAGAATAAATAAATAAAACAACACAGCGAAAGATAAAACTTATTTCATAGCATCATAATTCAAAACAAGCTTACATAAGTAGTCTCCAAAACCATTACAACAGGATCAGTAGTCTTTTCCAAAAACTTCAAAATACATAAAGAAGAAAATACTTAAATAACATAAATGCATAAATCCCCACTGAGCATAAGCAAAGCCATAAAGATGAGAGAGTCCAAAGCGATACATCTACTCTCTTCACGCAACCGAAAGAAATCGGCACTAAGCTGTAGTATTCCCTCCTTGCAAACCCGGGGGGGGGGGAGGTGAGGGGGGAAGGAAAGAAAAGAGGTGGAAAAAAGATGGGTCAAACATAAAGTCTGGCGAGTCCATTAATTTTAACAAATAATAGGTAAGGTAAATGATCAAGACATAAATAGGCATCATGATATGGCTGTAACATAGATAAGGTAGATAAAAAGGATGGACAAGATAATTCCGTTCCTAAATACTAAGACAATCCTACACTTTGGCTAAGCGAACAACCCTCCAAGTACTAACCCCGAAGACCGAAGTCAACATCAGACTAGCACCCAAAGGACTATCCAACTCAACCAACATGTATTTCGTTACACCGCACTTTTGCTAAGTTACACCACATTACTTAATTACACTGCACATCTACTAGTCTCTTTTACTCAAGGTTGATCCCTTCCCACTAACTGTACCCACATGACAAACTTGGTAGTTACTTGTACCTAGCTGCTATCGTAGGTGCCAGCTTGCTCCTACCACCGCTAAGGTACCCTTACTCTACCCATTCGATCGGATACCTAAACCTCGTAGGCACCCGTGCTGGCCCTACAGTGGTGTGTATCACTCCCCAAAGTGGCAACCCCGATACCAACATGACATGCACGACCATACCTACACGATGCAACAACGTCTTACCTACCAGCCCGGACTCATGCACGCACATGAACCCATTGGACCTGCGTTGCCACCGCTATTCACGTTTTGACCTCTTATATTCAAGCCCAGTAAGCGCGCCCCAACCCCGGCCTAGTACCGGGCCCAATTAGATAATCAAACGGGTTACTGGTTGAAATGGGTCCCCATCCGACACAAGCCTCCTTCCTATGCTTGGTCCCCACTAGGTTTTCCCCCCACTTAACTATTTTAATTTAAATGTCCATGTATTACACATGCTATGGTTAAGTCCATACTTACATGTCATAATTTACATGTCTTATCTTATTCCGGTTAAGTCCATATTTACATGTCGTAATTTACATGTCACCCCACTTAACCCTCTAACCATACCCATGTCTTATTATGGTTAGTATTCCTTAATTCATTCCTTATGACGAACGGTGCATGACCTCCCACAATAGACCGAACACTTTGTGGCCGCTGGATTTGCCGGGCGGTTCAGGGCGGTCTTACGCCACAAACCGGGTCTAAAGTCGTGTCATTAATCATTTTGCCTACAATTCATTCCTTTGACCTCTCACATTAGACGTCTAATTGTGACCGCTGGATTTGCCGGGCGGTTCCGGGAAGTCTTATGTCACAATTGCGCCTAATCTCATGCCAAAGGTTTATTAATAATCGTATTTCACCAAAACCCCAATTTTCATGTCATGTGTTTCCAATTCAACATATAATCATGTTTACACTTTTTTTCCTATTCCAACTTGTCACTAATTACATACTAATTAGCCTCAATTACAAATTTTCAATTATAGGCAATTTCATCAATTCCATGTAATTCATACCCAAATATTTCAATTTCACATATTATCCAATTATCCAAAATATCCAATAATATCCAATTTTCCATATTTCACATATCCCCATCGTTCCAACGTATTCGCATTCGCACGTATTTTTAACATAGCCTCGAAGGTAGCCTAGATCCAAGAATAAAAGGAATAGGGATAGGAAGAGAGAATCAAACCACAGAAAATTGGAACTAACACAACATCATGAAATAAAGGGGCATATAAACTGGCATAGAGGCATAATGATAGAATCAACATGAATAAACTGATAAAAGGTATGAACTTTACATAGAAACATAGGCATATGAGGACATGAATCAAAAAGGTGAAGACTTGGTGAGATTTTCATTACAAACATATATGAATCCTTTTTACAACTTCATCATGTTACTTTTAATCCCACTATATTGTGAATATCACCGTACTCACCTTTCGTGGCTAAATAAAAGGATTAATGAATTGAAATTGGTGTAGAAATGTTACGGTGATGTTGATTGATCTTATTTAATTGTTGTTGAAGCTCTAAACTTTGAATTCAGTTGAAGTTGAACACTTGAGATTTGATTTATAGGAGGGGGCTAGGGTTTAAGAGGGAGTTTGACAGCATAATGGCATCGTAGATAATATTTTATGAATTAGGGTTAGTTTGATGACATATTTATAGGTGTAGGAAGTTATTTAAGCCTTAGGATTGACCCTAGAACTGATCTGGACCATCAAAAATCGTCCCAGGCCCAAAAATCATACCACACAGCAAACTGGCTGAACCAGGTTCGACCTCCCAAAAAGGGGGAGGTCGACCCCCTGGTCGACCTGTAGGGTAGGTCGACCCCCTGGTTGACCTGGCCCCTTGCGGGATTTTTCCCACCTAGCCCAATCTGAGTTTGAATTTGAATTTTTGAAATCTGTTTAAATTTTAATGAAACTTCCGATGGCCATAACTTCTTCATACGAAGTCCAATTCACGCAAACTCGGACTCTACCTCAACCAGAATTCCGAGACAAACACAATGGCGCAACCCGTTTCCCTTAATTTTCACATTTAAAATTAAGTGTTCTTAAATTTAGTTAATTCGATCATTCAAAATTTGGGGTGTTACAATGTGTGACTTTAAGATACATAAAGTGAACAATGGCTACCAACAATGGCTTCCAAACCTAAACCCTCAAACACCTCCATCTCCAACTTTTTTAGCAACATCATCCGACCCCATGGTGGTGGAGGCATTCATCTCCTCCACCACCCAAACACCCGCGGTGTTGTAACACCCCGTGTATTCTATAACTGTGAAATTCACAAATTTAAGTATAATTAATTACAGATCAAAGAACTAAGGGAAACGGGATACGCCATTGCGTTCGTCTCGGAAAAATACGCGAAATAGAGTCCGAGTTTTAGAAAAAAGGAGTCCGTATGAAAGAGATATAGCCTTCGGAAGTTTCTGAATTAAGTTTAAAATTCGAGCATAAGAAAAATCGGGCCCAATTGGCCAAGGCGGGAAAACTCCCGCCTAATGCACCCAGGTCGACTGGGCTGTCGACCTGGTCTAGCCAGGTCGACAGGGCTGTCGACAGGGCTGTCGACAGGGCTGTCGACCTGGTCCAGACCCAGGTCGAACCCAGTCCACCCTGGCTGGCCTAGTCTATGTTGGTCGATTTTCAGAAGCATGCTTTGTCATTAGGGCTAGGTGGCAGGCTCTAATTGGTCTCTCTTTCGAATGAATGGCTATGATCAATCCAAGCAACATCGATGGTCCTAATCAGTTCATAAACTCTATAAAAATGACCCTAGACTCTACCTAACCTAAGTCTCTAACACAATTCTCTAGCCTCCATTGCTCTCTTCTTCTAATTAAAAATAAAAATGGCGTCGCTACTCTGCTAGAATCAAAACTAGAAGTCAATCAACATCATCCTAAATTCAAATTTGAGATAAAAGCTTCTGCAACAATTCTGTAACAACTAAAGTTATTTCTTTAATCCAATCAAGGCAAGTACAGTTATTCTCCGCTATAAACGTTAATTATAATTTTGATATGCTTTTAAATCTGAGTTTGAGGTTGTATGTATATATTCTCTTCTGTTAGATTTGTTTTCTGTGACTGTTCTGTATTCCTTTCTTCTTTTCTGTTTCTATAGCCAGGCTACCACGAGCCTGTGCCCAATCTCATAAAGAGATTAACGTATGGACGCAAAATTTGGGACAATTAATGAATGATGCGAAATTTGACAAGATTGAATTGAACGTATGACTTTAGATCTGAAGCATAAAATATATTGGACATGTGACTTGGAATTGGATGCATAAATTTGACTATGAACATGTAATTTATATATTACATGCATAGAGTATGTTGTAATTTAGATCTGTAACTAATTAGAGAGATGAACATATGTTATTTAGATCTGTAATTAATTAGAAAAATGAGCATATGTTGTAAACTAGATTTAGATCTATGCATATTCTATGATAAAAGAAAAGAGGAACCATTGTATGTTTACATATGATTGGAGACTTTGGACAAAATGCATATAAAAGTCAAGATTTGATTTTTAGAAGATATAATTTAAAGATTTAGATTGTTGGGTATATTTTGCATTATGATTCATGACTTGAAAAGAAGAAGGATATGGAAAGTTAGGTGTAAAGATTTACATTAATTAGGATATCTATTATTGTGATTACACCTAAATAGGAATTTTTGGGTATATGGCATGCATTGTAATTAATGATTATATTTGGTATAATTTACATGTAAAATGCTAGTTTAACAAAAATTAGAACATATGTTATATGGTAAATTGTGTCCATATTCTGCGCTATGTAAATTTATGCAAACATGGAATATATGTTCATATTGTGAATCATGACAATTATGTAGTCATATGAATTTAGGCCAATTTATGATTAGGCAAGGCATGTAAATAGAACCTTTAGAAATATTAAATTTGCTAAATCTGCTAATTTGCTAAGTTGCCTAAAACTGCTAGTTCTGTTATATTGCATAGACTGCTAATTAGATTAAAATGCCAAATCTGTTAAATTTGTCTGCTGAGATGCCTAACCTGTTATATGCCAAAATATGCTAAGTTGCTAAATCTATTAAATCCGTTAAGTCATATAATCTGGAAAAAAATCTGCTACCTGCTAAAATCTGTTATCTGATGTGTTGATATAATCATCCTGTTATTGATATAATCTGAATTGGCATATATATATATATATTGGGCGTGCGCATAAACGGTAAATTATTAATTAATTGGCCGCAAAGATAAACATGGCTAACTCGAGGTTAGAATGAGTTTGCGGCGTAATTCTGCCCGGAACCGCCCGGCACATCCAGTGGCCGCAAACAATAGGTTCTAATGTGAGAAGTTAGTCATAACCTGCTTAAGACACGAGGTTAGGTCTGGCTTGTGGCAGAAGTCTGCCCGGAACCGCCCGGCCCATCCAGCGGCCACAAGCTAGCGACCTAATGTGAGAGGTCTGGGCATTAATAATTAATTAATGCAAATCTAAGATAAGAATGACGTCTAAAACGTATTGGGAAAAATAGGGATAAACCAACGGGATTAATAGGTGTAGTAAACCCGTCCAATGCAAAGTTAGACAAATCTGAAAAATCTGTACATCTGATCCGTTAGTCTGAAAACTTGTTAACTTAATTTGTGAACTAGTAAATCTGAATTCTGTATGTCTGAACTTGTAAACAAATAAATCTGAAATCTGTTAGTCTGGGGACACAAGGTTAGGAGGGGAATTACTTGTGTCATCTGTTGTTTGGGACCCATATTAGTCAGTAACCCTTTCTGGTATCAAAACTTTGACCCAACAGTAGGTAGGGTCCGGGCACGCTTACTGAACTAA
Organism: Allium sativum; assembly: GCA_030737875.1. Lineage (NCBI taxonomy): Eukaryota > Viridiplantae > Streptophyta > Magnoliopsida > Asparagales > Amaryllidaceae > Allium > Allium sativum. The sequence goes on along the minus strand of CM060920.1, from coordinate 487,180,160 downwards.
TTATAAGTGGTTCATTCTGATAATGGCGAGGGGTGTTGATGGTGCGTTCCAACCGGGTCATGTGCGTGCATGGATCCCGGTCTGCCTCTGAGGATGTAAGACGCCGTGACATCTGTAAATAGGTCTGTGCCAATTGGTTGTCACTTTAGGGAGTGATACACCCTACTGTGGGGCCGACACAGGATATTTATGTATTAGGGAGCCGATCGCTTGGGGTAGGGTTTTAGGGTACGCTTAGTTCTGTCTGTTTCTGTTGGTACCGTCTGTTTCTGTTGGATGGTAACACCTGTCTGTTTCTGTGTGGTACCGTCTGTTCGGGTGGTAAAGGCCCATTACTAGTGTACACCTAATTCTACATTCTGTTTCCGTGGGGATTAATCTGTTTCTGCTTCTGTCTGTTTCTGATCGGGTAGTAAAGGCCCATTATTGGTATTCTGTTTCGGTTAAAGTATTCTATACCCGTTCCTGCTTCAATTTAGACATTAGGGTGACACCTAATTCTGATATACTATTATTAGTGCAGAGAAGTGTAAAACAATAGTTTATATCATACTGTTTTTCTGTTATATCTGCTACACCTGTTACAGTTATCTCACATCCAGTTTTACGTTCATATCATATTATTATTATCTGTTCATATGCTGAAAGTCACTGGACTTGCCAGACTTTTTGTCTGACCCTTGTTGTTTCGCCCCCTTTCTTCCGTTTCCCCCCCCCCCAGGTTATCCAAGGAGGGAAATACTTTAGCTTGATCCGGATTTCTCTTTGCTTGAAGTGCTTAAAGTATGGCTTGGCTCTGTATAGCTTCCGTTCCATGGGGATTATGATTTTAAACCATGCATTTTGAAGGCTTTTGTACAAGACTGATATTTTGTACTTGAATTCTGAAATTTGAAAGGATGTAACCATATTAATTTCTGTTTCCGCTGTAATAAAGTTAAAAAATTTCAAGTACTGTTTTATCTGTCTTGTAAGTTTCGGTTCTGTTTACTAAAATGCTCCACCAAAGTTAAGGCATTCCCTTTGTGAGTGACCTTAACGGAGGTGGGGTGTTACACTTGGTATCAGAGCTAAAGGTTACCAGATTAGATAAAAGTTTTTGAAAACTATTTTCAAAAAGGTTTTAAAAGGAAGTATTTTCAAAATTAAAGCTTATTTTGAAAAACATGATCCCCAAGAGCCATATATCTTTCTTTCAGTCCTTTTTGTATTGAACCTTTCCTTTTTCGTTTCAGCATGTCTGAAGCATCTGAGATACCAGAGGGTGTCCATGTACCCGGTTGGTTTCGTCAATATCTTGAGGCTAGGACCGCCGCTGCAGGTCCAGCAAATGATCCCCCTCCCCCACCCCCTCCTCGTGCAATTGCTTTCTCAAAGATCTGTAGAGATTTTAGGGCCATGGGTGGAAAGGATTTCAAAGGAACTGAATCATTCGTAGAAGCGAGGAATTGGCTCAAAGAAACTGAGGATCTATTCGTTATCTTCGAGGTGGACGATAGGCAGAAGGTACAGTTGGCGGTATGGTTGCTCAAAGACGAAGCTACCTACTGGTGGGAAGTCACTAACGCCGAGAGGCCGGTCGAGACATGGATGGATTTCAGAACAAGGTTTGAGACAAAATTCCTCTCGCAAGCTGAACGAAGTTTACAACTGGAAAAGTTCTTATCTCTTAAGCAAGGAAGTATGACAGTCAAGGAATACGTCAACCAGTTCAACCAACTAGCTAGGTTCGGATTTGATTTAGTCAACACTCAGCATAAAAAGGCTCTCCGCTTTGTTAAAGGATTGAACGAGCCACTGCACAGCTTAGCCATGACCCACGTACCTATGGGAGCGACTTACGAGAAATTGGTGGACATGGCACTACTGCACGAGGAAGACAAGGGCCCGAAAGAGACAAAGAAGGAAGAACCACCGAATAAGAAAGCGGGGCCCAAAAAGGAAACACAAAGGAAGGATGAGAAGACTGAAGATAAGAAGGGGAAAAAGTGCTTTACTTGTGGAAGCTCGACTCATCTGAACAACGATTGCAGAAAAAGGAAGGGCACTTGCTTCAACTGTGGGGAGATGGGACACTTCACTAGGGACTGCCCGAAGAGACGAGGACAAGGAGGGCAGGCGAATAATCTTGAGGCTAGTGGCTAGGATAGAAATAGGAAAATTTCTATAGTAGGTTTAATTTCTTTATCTGATTATGGAGTTAAGACTTTTTCTGATTCTGGTATTTTGATTTTGTAATCGATACTCTGCACTTTAATACTAGTATTATTTCTAAATTCCGCTGTAGGCTCAGACCCATAAGGGTTATGGCCCATCTGTTTGAGATTAAGGTTTGAGGGATATCTGTGTTAGGCATCAAATATGACGCATATATTCTGATTTTTTGTGGGATATGATTTTATCATGCTTAGCTTCCTAAGAATCATTAGGGAACCTGATCTGCATCAGTAGTCTGTAAATATCTGAATAATTCTGATTTCCAGTTTTGACATTGTCTAAAGAAGGTAATCCTCTGAGTGTCAATCTGATATTGATTTCGGTCTTTGGGGTTGATACTTAGGGGAATTATGTTATCAACCAATGTCTAATGGGAACCAAGTCTTCGTTCTATCTGTACTCGCTTCCATCACTAGACTCTATCCTATCGATCGAGTGTTCAACTTATAGATAGGAATCCTAATGGGTGTAAACATGTGTTTGAGACATGTTATGTTTGATGGTTGCAAGTGGATGCAAGTGGTTGCTAGTGGTTGCTCGTGGACGCATATACACACACTAGGCACTAGATCGGCTCGAAAACACTCTCATACTGCATATGGATGTGTGAGCATTTTCAATTTTTGTGGATGCAAATTGATTGACTCAGCACGTGGATGTTGCATATGACTGAATGGTTGTGCACTCATATAGAAATGATATGTATCGAGTAGGAAAATTGCATACATAATGGATTCATGGCACTAACATAATTCGCATTAAGGAGGTCAACTGAATCAGTAGACCGCCTGATTTTGCATTAGATAAGTACATGTACACACACACACTTCGCATATGATCATGAAGCATTATAATTCTTTTAAGGACAATGGATGCTCGTGTTTGATGGATGAGTAGATGGATGATTGGATGTTAGGATATACATTCCTCCTAACTTGAAGATTTCGGGGACGAAATCCTTTTAAGTGGGGGAGAATGTAACACCCCGTGTATTCTATAACTGTGAAATTCACAAATTTAAGTATAATTAATTACAGATCAAAGAACTAAGGGAAACGGGATACGCCATTGCGTTCGTCTCGGAAAAATACGCGAAATAGAGTCCGAGTTTTAGAAAAACGGAGTCCGTATGAAGGAGATATAGCCTTCGGAAGTTTCTGAATTAAGTTCAAAATTCGAGCATAAGAAAAATCGGGCCCAATTGGCCAAGGCGGGAAAACTCCCGCCTAATGCACCCAGGTCGACTGGGCTGTCGACCTGGTCTAGCCAGGTCGACAAGGCTGTCAACAGAGCTGTCGACAGGGCTGTCGACCTGGTCCAGACCCAGGTCGAACCCAGTCCACCCTGGCTGGCCTAGTCTATGTTGGTCGATTTTCAGAAGCATGCTTTGTCATTAGGGCTAGGTGGCAGGCTCTAATTGGTCTCTCTTTCGAATGAATGGCTACGATCAATCCAAGCAACATCGATGGTCCTAATCAGTTCATAAACTCTATAAAAATGACCCTAGACTCTACCTAACCTAAGTCTCTAACACAATTCTCTAGCCTCCATTGCTCTCTTCTTCTAATTAAAAATAAAAATGGCGTCGCTACTCTGCTAGAATCAAAACTAGAAGTCAATCAACATCATCCTAAATTCAAATTTGAGATAAAAGCTTCTGTAACAACTAAAGTTCTTTCTTTAATCCAATCAAGGCAAGTACAGTTATTCTCCGCTATAAACGTTAATTATAATTTTGATATGCTTTTAAATCTGAGTTTGAGGTTGTATGTATATATTCTCTTCTGTTAGATTTGTTTTCTGTGACTGTTCTGTATTCCTTTCTTCTTTTCTGTTTCTATAGCCAGGCTACCATGAGCCTGTGCCCAATCTCATAAAGAGATTAACGTATGGACGCAAAATTTGGGACAATTAATGAATGATGCGAAATTTGACAAGATTGAATTGAACGTATGACTTTAGATCTGAAGCATAAAATATATTGGACATGTGACTTGGAATTGGATGCATAAATTTGACTATGAACATGTAATTTATATATTACATGCATAGAGTATGTTGTAATTTAGATCTGTAACTAATTAGAGAGATGAACATATGTTATTTAGATCTGTAATTAATTAGAAAAATGAGCATATGTTGTAAACTAGATTTAGATCTATGCATATTGTGTGATAAAAGAAAAGAGGAACCATTGTATGTTTACATATGATTGGAGACTTTGGACAAAATGCATATAAAAGTCAAGATTTGATTTTTAGAAGATATAATTTAAAGATTTAGATTGTTGGGTATATTTTGCATTATGATTCATGACTTGAAAAGAAGAAGGATATGGAAAGTTAGGTGTAAAGATTTACATTAATTAGGATATCTATTATTGTGATTACACCTAAATAGGAATTTTTGGGTATATGGCATGCATTGTAATTAATGATTATATTTGGTATAATTTACATGTAAAATGCTAGTTTAACAAAAATTAGAACATATGTTATATGGTAAATTGTGTCCATATTCTGCGCTATGTAAATTTATGCAAACATGGAATATATGTTCATATTGTGAATCATGACAATTATGTAGGCATATGAATTTAGGCCAATTTATGATTAGGCAAGGCATGTAAATAGAACCTTTAGAAATATTAAATTTGCTAAATCTGCTAATTTGCTAAGTTGCCTAAAACTGCTAGTTCTGTTATATTGCATAGACTGCTAATTAGATTGAAATGCCAAATCTGTTAAATTTGTCTGCTGAGATGCCTAACCTGTTATATGCCAAAATCTGCTAAGTTGCTAAATCTATTAAATCCGTTAAGTCATATAATCTGGAAAAAAATCTGCTACCTGCTAAAATCTGTTATCTGATGTGTTGATATAATCATCCTGTTATTGATATAATCTGAATTGGCATATATATATATTGGGCGTGCGCATAAACGGTAAATTATTAATTAATTGGCCGCAAAGATAAACATGGCTAACTCGAGGTTAGAATGAGTTTGCGGCGTAATTCTGCCCGGAACTGCCCGGCACATCCAGTGGCCGCAAACAATAGGTTCTAATGTGAGAAGTTAGTCATAACCTGCTTAAGACACGAGGTTAGGTCTGGCTTGTGGCAGAAGTCTGCCCGGAACCGCCCGGCCCATCCAGCGGCCACAAGCTAGCGACCTAATGTGAGAGGTCTGGGCATTAATAATTAATTAATGCAAATCTAAGATAAGAATGACGTCTAAAACGTATTGGGAAAAATAGGGATAAACCAACGGGATTAATAGGTGTAGTAAACCCGTCCAATGCAAAGTTAGACAAATCTGAAAAATCTGTACATCTGATCCGTTAGTCTGAAAACTTGTTAACTTAATTTGTGAACTAGTAAATCTGAATTCTGTATGTCTGAACTTGTAAACAAATAAATCTGAAATCTGTTAGTCTGGGGACACAAGGTTAGGAGGGGAATTACTTGTGTCATCTGTTGTTTGGGACCCATATTAGTCAGTAACCCTTTCTGGTATCAAAACTTTGACCCAACAGTAGGTAGGGTCCGGGCACGCTTACTGAACTAATTATAAGTGGTTCATTCTGATAATGGCGAGGGGTGTTGATGGTGCGTTCCAACCGGGTCATGTGCGTGCATGGATCCCGGTCTGCCTCTGAGGATGTAAGACGCCGTGACATCTGTAAATAGGTCTGTGCCAATTGGTTGTCACTTTAGGGAGTGATACACCCTACTGTGGGGCCGACACAGGATATTTATGTATTAGGGAGTCGATCGCTTGGGGTAGGGTTTTAGGGTACGCTTAGTTCTGTCTGTTTCTGTTGGTACCGTCTGTTTCTGTTGGGTGGTAACACCTGTCTATTTCTGTGTGGTACCGTCTGTTCGGGTGGTAAAGGCCCATTACTAGTGTACACCTAATTCTACATTCTGTTTCCGTGGGGATTAATCTGTTTCTGCTTCTGTCTGTTTCTGATCGGGTAGTAAAGGCCCATTATTGGTATTCTGTTTCGGTTAAAGTATTCTATACCCGTTCCTGCTTCAATTTAGACATTAGGGTGACACCTAATTCTGATATACTATTATTAGTGTAGAGAAGTGTAAAACAATAGTTTATATCATACTGTTTTTCTGTTATATCTGCTACACCTGTTACAGTTATCTCACATCCAGTTTTACGTTCATATCATATTATTATTATCTGTTCATATGCTGAAAGTCACTGGACTTGCCAGACTTTTTGTCCGACCCTTGTTGTTTCGCCCCCTTTCTTCCGTTTCCCCCCCCCCCAGGTTATCCAAGGAGGGAAATACTTTAGCTTGATCCGGATTTCTCTTTGCTTGAAGTGCTTAAAGTATGGCTTGGCTCTGTATAGCTTCCGTTCCATGGGGATTATGATTTTAAACCATGCATTTTGAAGGCTTTTGTACAAGACTGATATTTTGTACTTGAATTCTGAAATTTGAAAGGATGTAACCATATTAATTTCTGTTTCCGCTGTAATAAAGTTAAAAAATTTCAAGTACTGTTTTATCTGTCTTGTAAGTTTCGGTTCTGTTTACTAAAATGCTCCACCAAAGTTAAGGCATTCCCTTTGTGAGTGACCTTAACGGAGGTGGGGTGTTACAGGTGTCCTCCCAGGCGACTTGCGGTCTTATAGCCTTGCACAATCATCCACCGCCACCTCCTCCCCCAAAGCCGGCAGTACCATCGACCTCCATAGCTACCTTACCCCCGCTGTTACCCACACCGCCACCATCCCAATGTATTTCCTACCTTCAGGCCTTGAATAGTATATCCAAACCCTAGATAACCCCTCCGCAGTAACAATCATCCTCGTTGGCATTCAAAAAGGGTTCGTTGCCACCTTTTGCTTCCTTGGCGTGCACTGTGGAAAAATTGAAATAAAAACATTTGTGTTTTCATTGTGCTTCCCCTGGATACGTGGCAAAGCATTGCAGAAACGTGAAGATTTGCTATCGATGTGGATTTTTTGGGCACATGCAAAAAAAGCTGCTCTCGAAGGTCCTCCCAGAAGAATGTGTTAATCACTTCGAAAGCTGCACTGGTCTCTGTGAATTCTCCTACAAAGAAGAATGCATCCATCACATCCCACCCTCTCACTGCACACTTTCCAGCAATCAAAAGCACTCCCTCTCTCAACGTCGAATCATCTCCCCGGCTTATATTTCATACATCCGCACCCAATCCATTACCCAACCCTAATTCTTCACCTTTTTCCACTCAAGCTCTTTAAGAAATGGCGTTTCCAGCAAATGCGCCTAATCTCATTAAAGTCGCTATCCTCACTGGTTACTAGAACTTCCATTCTGTTCATACCACCCTCATCGACTACTTCTGCCACCGTAACTGGGAGATTTTCATCTTAACTGACCACACCTACCTCGTTCAATTTCCCAATGTTGATCTCTACAAATCTGCCCTAAACTGCCAATTTATCTTCGGTCATGGTGGCTCTTTGGCGCTGCAAGCATGGTATCCAGCTGCTGATGTGGATGATCATGAATTTTGGCCTACTTCCTGGGTGCGAATTAAGGGATTTCCTATCCATCTCCAGCACAGCCTTGATCATCTCACCACTGCTCTCTACTCGATAGGGCTTTTTCTTAGGATGGATGATTGCAATTGGGCGTAGAATGACCACCGTTACATCCTTGCCAGGGCTAGGGTGCTAAAGGTGGTATCTTTACCCACAACATATTCCGTCCACCTCGGCAATGCTCACTATGTCATCGGGGTGGAAGACTGGGACCACTTTCATCCTTCTCTAAACCCCGAGGACCTGCTTCTCTGTAACCAATGGGAGAACAACAAGGAATTTATGATGGAGCCTCTCAACTTCCCTATGCATGAACCTGATCTCTATTTTGACGCCATGTAGATCGAATCCACGCTACCTGTACCTACCTACCGTCTGACCCTCCTACGGACACCTTACCGCAGCCTGACAACTCACTGGAAGTCATCGGCCCTCTAGGATGGAATCCCTGGCTATCTCCGGACATAAATGGGACCCTCTGATGGATTTTAACCTCGACATTGACCTCTCCAACCCCAACCAGCTTGAAGCTACTGAAGTTCAGCCGCTAACTCTGGATACCACCACACCTCCACCACCTATGCCTCGTTTAGAAGGACTGTCTCCTGTGATTGCTCCGGCTCTGTCAACCTCCGTCGTCCGCCGCAGCGCTCGCCTCCAGGCTTCCTCTTTAGGTAACCCTTCTCCCATTCAGGGAAGAGTATACCAACCTATTGTCTTCACCAAGGAGAATTGCAGCCTCAATAAAAAACTCGCCCAATGTATGGGAATTGAGCTAGCTGAGGAACACTACTCGGTTATGCAAAGTCTAGAATTGGAGAGAGATACTCTCTCCCAGTGAAGCTCCTAACCTAGAATATCATGAGGTTGGGGGACCCCAGCAAAAGATTTGCCCTAAATCTCATGCTCCACCCGTTGAACTTGGATATTCTTCTCCTTCAAGAATCTAAACTTAACTCTCCCCTTACTCCTAACTCTTGGTTGTCCCACCTCTTCAATGGCTGGGAAACGGTCGAAGCTGAAGGAACTAGGGGTGGACTCATCACCGCCTGGAATAATCACTCTTGGTCCTTCATGCAAACCTACAAATCCACCTCTTCCCTCTATATACTCCTACATCACTTATCATCCAATACTACATTCCTTATCTCCAATATTTATGGCCCGCTTGATGGTGACTTAAAAAGGCAACTGTGGCTGGACTGTTAAACGGTTGGTTCCACGCATGTTGGCCCTTGGATCGTCAGAGGCGACTTTAATGTCACTCGTGGCCCATGGGAACGTAGCACATTCACCATCACTGGAGACTGTGAGGACTTCAATGCCTTCATTGATGACTGCGCTCTCTTAGACCCGCTCATCAACAACAGGAGATTCACCTGGTCCAACCATTGGGACCAGCCCACCCTTATCAAATTGGATCGTTTCCTATTTAACGCCGCTTGGGACGATGATTTTCCGTCACCAAAGTCACTGGCCTTGCTTCAATACTCTCTGACCACTGGCCCCTCCTTATATCCATCGATGATCATGTAAACCCTTCTCGCCCCTTCTAGTTTGAAAAATTATGGCTTGAGGAACCTGGATTCAAGGACTTTATCAAACTTGCATGGTCCTATTTCCCTCAGCAATCTAACCCTTCAGCTACTTTGGTATACAAACTCAGATGTTTTAGACACTGATCAAGCCTTGGGCCAGCAACGTTTAGAGGTCCATCAGGAGACATATTGCGGATATTCAAGCAGACATTCTGATGCTTAATGTTCGTGAGGAATCTTCTCCTCTCAGCGGTTCTAACGCCGTCACCTAAGGGATCTCCATGCTGAACTTCAACGGCTCCTCTGTCAGGAGGAGATGGGCTGGAAGCAACGCTCCAAAGTCAAGTGGTTGGCTAATGGTGACAGCAACACTGCCTTCTTCCATAGGTTCGCTAATTGGAGGAGGCACCAGTCTCGGATCCGCGAGATCCATGATGATGTGGTGGGCCTCCACACATCCGACCCACATGCTATCAACGCCCACTTTACTATCTTCTTCAGAGACTTGCTGGGAAGCCGCCCACCACCGCCACCCCATATTGACGGGGCCCTATTATACTCCAACCAGGCCCCTCTTCCCATCGACGGCCCATTCTGTGAATCTACAATCCTCTGTGCGCTGAAAGGAATGGACGTTAACAAGGCCTGTGGGCCTGGTGGTTTTGGCCCAGCCTTTTTTAGTGACTTTTGGACCCTCGTCAAGCGCGACATTATCGATATTTTTGAAGCCTTCTTCTTTGACGCAAACTAAATCGACAAACTCAACTACGCCAAGATCATCCTCCTCCCCAAGCACGAAGGAGCAAATCACCCCCAACGACTATAGACCTATCAGTCTCCTCAACTGGTCCTTCAAGCTTATCACCAAAGTTCTTGCCAACCATCTTCAAACTTTCATCCCCTCTCTCATTGGCACTGAGCAATCTGCCTTTGTCGCTGGAAGGAACACCCATGACTGCATCGCCTCAGTCTAGGAAAGCATATCTTACTGCCACCGTACTAAGATCGATGGGTTACTTTTGAAACTTGACTTTCGTAAGGTGTTCGACACGATAAGCTGGGAATTCCTTCTGCAAATCCTTATCGCTAGAGGTTTTCATCAGAAGTGGTGCAGCTGGATCTCGGCAATCCTCAATTCCAGCCTGTCTTTCGTGAGTTCCAAAGGTATCGATTGTGACTAATCAAGTCTAAAAGGGTATTACGGGAGGGAGATCCTTTATCTCCTATTCTATTCATTTTAGTAGTAGACACTCTCAACCAGATGATCAACCTTACAATCCAAAATAATATCCTATCCCCTACAAACACCTCAACCCCTCACCAATTTGTGCCAACATGCAGTTCGCCGATGATACCATTCTCCTAACCACTCCCAGGCCACAAAACCTACACTGCTCCTCTACTCCTTTGCGTTGGCTTCTGGGCTTTCCATTAACTTTGCGAAAAGCTCCATCTTCATGCTAGGTAACACAAACCATCTGGGCCCCTCTACGGCGAGTATGATGAATTGCAAACTCCAAGAATTCCCGCTCACATATCTGGGTGTTCCAATTCGACCCACGAAACTTTGTCGGAGTGACTGGAACCCTCGTATTGCCAAGGTGGATTCGAGACTTGCCAGATGGAAGGCGTCGTCCTTATCCTCAGCAGGCAGACTTGTTCTGGTCAAAGAGGTCCTGTAAGCCTTACCTATATACTTGCTCTCAGTTCATAGAGCACCAAGTTGGGTCCTCAAGAGAATCAATCAGGCACGACGGTCTTTCCTTTGGTATGGGGGGACAGTCAAATCCCTTGTGGGTTGGGATACCACTTGCCTCAATAGGGATGCAGGAGGCCTTAGCATTCCTGACCTACGTCTGCTAAACCTTGCGCTCCTTGCAAAATGGATCTGGCACTGTTTAACCCCTAGAAATTCCATGTGGAAATCCCTCATTCTCGCTTTGTACTACAATAACCAACCAATTTCTATACTACATGGTAGTCCAAGATCGCGTCCGTCACCTTTCTGGGGCGGCGCTCTAAGATCGCTACCCCATATCAAGAATCTCTTCGCTTTGAAGGTCCAAAATGGATGTAGTTGCTCTCTTTGGAATGAAACCTGGTAAATCGACTACAGACTCTCACATTTCTACCCTAAACTTTACTCTATCTGCCCTAACCCTGACATCACCGTCGCGGAGGCTGCTCACTTGGGAGCGGCTTCCATCATGCCAACAACTTACTTTCAACCGTCAGCCATTCAAGAAATCAGAGAACTGCTCCTCATCATCCAAACAACCACCTTAAACCATAACGCTGATGTTATCTACTGGAAAAATAATGCCAATGGGAACTTCTCCGTAAGATCATGCTACAGCTACATCTCCTTTCATGGGAGTTTGTTCCGGTTCCTTAGAATACGGAAGATAAAGGCTCCGCTGAGGGTTAGATTCTTTCTGTGGTGCTTGGCAAGAGGGCGGATTAACACCAAAGATAGGTTAATTCGCAACGGAATAGTCATAAACCCAATTTGTATTCTCTGTCAAAGGGAAAATGAAAGTGTCTCCTACTTGCTCGAAGAATGTGACTTAAGATTCTACCTCTGGTCCTCGACTGTAACAAGCATTCTGGGCTGTCCTCCGCCCTTCTTCCATCATTTCAATCAGTGGGAGTTCAAACCATTGTCTCCCAATTTAGAAACCTTCTTTGCCGCTTATGTCTGGACATTATGGAAGGAACGCAATAATCGTTGCTTCAATAATCGCTTTGCTATAAACAACCAGCTTTGCTTCAAAATTACTTACCTTTACCATCTTTGGTCAGGTACCCAGCCAACGCGCCATCGTTTGAGAAGAGTCGAAAGGCAGCACTGATGCCGGCGTCACCCAGCAACGTCGCTACTATCCACGACCATGGTAAGCTCATCATGTTCTGCACATCCCTTCGCAACTGGTAAACTTTTTTGTCTCTTTTGTTTAGCTATTACTGATGGGTTGCATGATTACTCGAAGGGATGTGTTAACAGCGATATTTTGTGGTGTTTAGTAGTAAGGTTGTTTAGTTTGTACATTAGCTTCACATGTAACTAATCGCGCTATGCGATATGAACTACTTGCATGCGATTTGCATGCATTATCAGTACTGTTTGCACCATTGATCAGGCTTGTTGAACGAATTATTATATATTATCAGTATTATTATCTAATATGGTGTGTAAAGTCGCTCTACACAACCGTTATGTTCAAAAAAAAAAGTTGAAGTGTGACTTCAACCGAATAAGATATAAATGTTATAACAACCTACTTATACATCTCTAGTATTAGATACTAGTTATGAATCACATAGATGTATGTGAATTTGTAGGATTTGCAGAATGAGTAGAAATATGACAAAAGGACAAGTGGACTTGCGATTGGAAATGAAGCAAATGTTGCTGGATTATCCATAGTTAGCTACATCTTGTTCTATGTATAGGCTTAATTGAATAATTAAAATAATTGTTATTACGAAATTTCCATTTAAAATAAATGTTATAATGTATCTTGTTTAGACAAGATTGAAATTCATTTATAATAAAAGAACAATTGTTATTCATTTTATTTAAATGAAATATCTTATGGAATTTCACAAATAGTTAATGATCCTTATAAATCCTTAACTATGGTGTGCTTGATTATAACATAAATACTGAACGGATTAATTTTAATGATTTAAATCCAGAATACCCTTAGCATTGTCAGTTAGCCTATATAAACAAGAAAAGCATATCAAAACTCCATAATGATGGGATTTTGGAATCAATTGATTTCGAATCATATGAAGAATGCAAATCTTGTTTATTAAACAAAATAACTAAATCACCTTTCACTTGACATAGTGAATGGGCTAGTAAGTATTGGGTCTCAAACATAATAATGTATATGGACCAATGAATACGTAATGACCTACATTCTACTTCTCGAAGGATCGTAGAAACCAAGTGTGACGGGCCTGCCCCACACTCATATACGTACAGATTGTGAAAGCATATGCTATTAACGTTGTTCCTTCTTCGTCGAATGCTCCAACTGCGGCGGAGAAAGGAAAGAATGTCGTCATTCAAGGTATGCTTTCTGTTTATGATGTTCCTGTTCAAGTATTGTTTGATACCGGGGTTTCCCATTCCTTCATATCTAGTGACCTGGTAGATAGGTTGGAATTGGAACCCGAGATAGTCAATAGTCCTTTAGTCGTGACGAACCCGATTGGTGGTTCGACTAGCCTTAGTATGATTTGTCGTAATGTGGTCTTATCGAGTAGCTGATCCGGAGATGAGCAGGAGGATCCTACGTATTATCTGCATATATTCTCCCTGTGATTTTGATGGTCACTGCTTTGGGCATTAGTAGTGTACCTTTCCTTTCTTTTTCTTTAGAGACAGTATTTTGAAGTTGTAATAATGGTTTTGGATCATAAGCTGTATTTTGGATTTCCGCTGCTATGATGGTTTAGTTTTCAGCTTATGCACTGTCTCGCCTATTTTATGTCAAAGTTATGTTATTATTATATTTTATTCCATGCGCTGTGAGATATACTACAGGTTTCTTTGGAAGTTTTAGCTTTAAAACCTTTTCCTTTGGCGACCATCCCGTGTTAGTCGGGGATTGGCACAGCGCACTTACATTGGAAATGTCAGCTGGTGCGGGGCGAGCTGTCATACCCGGTATCAGACTAAAGGAGATTGTACGTACATGAGAGCGCGTATTTGTGATATTTTGGTTTTCAAAAACTATATATATATACTATTAGTATATCTAAAAATGGAGTCGCACTGCACTAGCACCACTGAAGAGATGGTTAATCGTTTTCTCCATACAGATTGAACGATGAGCCGATATACGAGGAATACTGGTAGAGGAGCTAATAATGGGAATGCTCCTGATATGAGGACGATGTTCACTAACTTCATAAGGGAGATGCTTATCGATGTTCAGAGGGAAGCTCCTGATGCTAAAAATGTTGGTGGTGCAGTGGTGCAGGCGCCTAGAGCCGATTTCGCCAAGCTCTGTAAGGAGTACACTAGTCTTGGTGGGAAGCCGTTCCACGAAACGGAATCGACTACATAAGTTCAGGATTGGCTTGATAGCTGTAAGCGCATCTTCGAAGATTTAGGTATCGAGGATGCGATAAAGAGAAGGCTAGCATCCCGTCAACTGCAAGGACGGGCTATGAATTGGTGGAATGCTATTAAGGCAGCCACTCCCAAGGATCAAATTACTTGGGATCAGTTTAAGGCCCGATTTAGTGAAAAGTTTATCCCAGCTGCCCAAAAATCAGAGTTGTTTAGGAAATTTCTGGAGCTTAAGCAGAATGGTAGGGCAGTCTCAGAGTACATTGCAGAGTTCAATACTTTATCGAAGTATGGATTATCCCTCATTGACACTTCCGAGAAGAAGAATGAGAAGCTCATAACGGGCTTAGATCAGTACTTGGGGGAAAGGCTTATAAACCATGTTGATGAGACTTTTGAATCGATTGTTGGGAAAGCATTGAGGTCAGAGAGCCTTTATCCTAAACCCAAGACTGAAGTCGTTGTTGCATATGCAGAGGGGCTAAAACCGCAAGCAGGCGGTGGAGGCAAAAATAATTTGCAAAATAAGAGGAAACAGAACCAAGCTAAGGATGGTCAGAGAAAGAAAGACAAGATGAGGGAAGTTCATAACGTGTTTCATGTTTCCCAGCTAAGGAAGTTCGTGCACGACCCCGATATGACTATTTCACCGGATCAGTTGGATGACATCGAAGTAGAACCCGAGACGGTTGGGAAACGCAAGCCGATTCGTATTGTCGAGCAAGATACAAAGCAACTTCGAAGGAAGGCGGTGAAACTGGTCAAGGTTCAATGGGGCGAGAATGAAAATGACTGTACTTGGGAAATAGAGGAGAGCATTAGGGAATCGCATCCAGAACTCTTTGCTTGGAAAGATTTTAATAGTGATAGTTTCTTCCCTTGTTAGTAAACCGCATGCTAGGGTAAGCTTGTTGTGCTTGTTGTGTATTTTTGATTGTTGTAAATGATTGATAGGCATGCGGGATCCTTTGTATGTTTTGGTTAAGGAATTTCAGGGATGAAATTTCTTAAGGGGGGAGAGTGTAACGACCCGCATTTTACGTATCGAAGGATCGTAGAATATTTATTTCTTTTTCATATGAGGTCTTATAGTCGTGTAACTTTGGGGAACGGTTATTGGGGTCATTTCCCATGTTCACGATTTTCATCGATTTTTAAATGATCATTTTGCCCTTGGCGAATCTGGTTTCGCCTATAACTTTTGATTGGTCAGGAGTTTTGACCTGAAACCACTTCTCTTAGATCCGGATGATGGTTTACCTTTCCATAGAGTGGTCACACTTGTCAAACGGACTTACCATTTGGGAGATATGGCTGAATTAAGGTTTAGAAGGTGAAAAGCAGCTTAATTGGGCTTAACCGGGTGATTAGCAGCTAGGCCCTTTGGGTGATTTCGGGATTAGAGCTATATGAGGGCTGATTAGGGTTAGAGAAACCTTTTCTTTGTCATTTTTCAGCCGCCACTTACCTCTCTTCAACCCTAACAATAGCCTCCACTTTCTAAATTCATCCCAAATCACCGTTTAATCGCGTATTAGCTTAATCTACACCAAATCGAGGAAGTCTAGTGGAAAATCAGAGTTAGGGCTGCTGCTAAGCATTGGAGTTCGACCTATAACAGTAGCAAAGTTCAGATCTAAGATTAATTTGTGGCCAAGGTGAGTGATTTGCATTTTTTTTTCACTAATTACGACTAATTAGGGGTGATTAGTGATAACTAGCGAAATTATGGCTCAGAAAAATTTAAAAAAATTTGTAAAACTCTAAAATATTATTTTAGGGCTCTTATAAAAATTTGGGTTAATTTTGACATGTTTTGCTAATCGTATGGTTAAATCATGATTAAGGGGATTAAGGGAAAAACATGGGTTTTGGGTAGGTTTGATCCATATAAACATGTTAAATTGATTGTTTTGGTGTTTATAGTTGATTATACATGTTGGTATGACTGTTTGGAATTTTTTGTGATTGCTTAGCAAAGTTAGATTGGTCGAAAACGCCGTCGTATGGCATAAATTGCTTGCTGGAAGAGTTGCAGGAAATCAGTCAAATTCCATTCGTGGAGTACCTATGCGATCCGACCCACTCGTGGTACACACCACCATCATGAGCTGACCACGAGCTGGCCACGAGCCGCGAACCGTTTCCTCACGAGCCACCATGGTCACGATCGCATAGAGGAGGACCACGATCCTAGCGAGATGTCACGAGTAAACTGAAGACTCACGAGCCTGGAGTATTGTCACGAGCCAGTGCGGGAAAGGAGGACCACGATCCGGAGTTGGAGCCACGAGCCGACGTCATGGGGCGATCCACGATTCGCGAACAGATGCTAAGGAGGAACCACGAGCCGATCTTAGAGTCTGGACAGCGAACGAAATGAATGGAACTGAAGTGCGAACGGGATAACGACCAAAACCCGAGATGCAAAGGTAGTCCAAATAGGAAATTGTAACTCAGGATCCAGTTGGGAACCAACGAGTTAACTTCATGATTGGGCTTTGCTGCGGGACGTGTGCTAAGGGGTTATCGAGGCCATAACTTTGATTCACCACCAAGACGGATGTTAGACTGCGGATGAATGCAGTGGGGTAGTTATTACTCCATGGGGCAGAGTGATTGTAGCATGGCTATGAGCCAGTGCAGTTGAGTCATCATGACTTCATGGGGTAGAGCGGACACAGCAAGGGATTAGTGGCTATGGATCAGTGCAGTGGAGCCATCATGACTCCATGGGGGCAGAGTGATCATAGCAAAGGATTTGCGTGGTTAAAGCAGTGGATATCGTATGCTTTACACACTGAATGAGAAATGTGAGGAAGGTTGCTATGCTTGATTATTTCATATCACTATGACATGCACACCGCTCCCCCGTATCTTTTAACCAGGTGTTAGTGTCACCTTAGAGTATTGTACATCCTGTTGTGCTAACTCTTTGGTTGTAGGTCTAGGTTCAGGTATGGTTATGTATACCTGTTATTGTTCTGTTTTGCTGCTTATCGCTCATACCAGACTTTTGTCTGACCCAGAGTTTTATGTCTCTTCTTATTACTCTAGGTGCTCTTATACGGGCAGACTAGAGGCAGGTTAGGTGGTATGCACGGGTAGCTATACCGGAGACGAGCAGGAGGCTTCCACGTATGATATATATAGATATTCTCCCTGTGTTGTTGCTAGTCACTACTTTGGGCATTAGTAGTGCACCTCTTTCTTTGCTTTAGAGATGGTATATTGGAATTGTAATAAGCTGTATTTTGAATTTCCGCTACTATGATGATTATGGTTTAGTTTTCAGCTTATACACTGTCTCGCCTGTTTTATGTCAAGTATGTTATTATTATATTTTATTCCATGCGCTGTGAGACATTCTATAGGTTCCTTGTTAGTTCAAATTCCTTTTCTTTTCCTTTCTTTGGCGACCGTCCCGTGCTAGTCGGCATAGGCACAGCGCACTTTCATTGGAAATGTTGGCTAGTGCGGGGCGGACCGTCACAGAATATATAAGTTAGAGGTACATTTTATTATTTCATTATATTTACTGATGATGTCAGTAGATATAGATATGTGTATCTTATCAAACACAATTCAAAGTCCTTTGAAAAGTTCGAAGAATTAAAAAATGAAGTTCAAACCCGATTATGATAGAAAATAACGACTCTTCGAACAGATCGAGAGAGTATTTAAGACAAAAATTAATGGCTATCTAAAAGAGTGTGAAAGTCTCACAACTCACTCCACCTAGAACACCATATTGGAATGGTGTGTCTGAAAGGAGAAGTCGCACCTTATTAGATATGGTACGATAAATGATGAGTCATAAAGATCTTCCAATAAATATTGGGATCATACTCTTGAAACAATTGCATTCATATTTAATTTTAATTCTACTAAAATGATTATAAAGGCGCCACATAAGATATGGGCTAGGAAACGTCCTAGCATGTCTATTGTGAAGAATTGGGATGTGAGGCGTTTGTTAAACATCTTACCTCTGCTAAGATCAGATCCAAATCTGATAACTATTTCATATAATATCCAAAAGAAGAAAAAGGATATTATTTCTATAATTCCTTTGATAATAAAATGTTTATTACTCAAATTGGTATCCTTTTAAAAGATAGTCGGTCTCTAAGATACCAATGGGAATGAAATAGAATTCGGAATGTCTCGGGAACCACAAAATACATTTGAACCTTATATAGACAAGAAATTGAGTGGGGGTGACACAATAATGCTAATGTTATATATTGATAACACATTGATTATTGTGAATAATGTTAATTTTAAAATAATAAATAGATACTATTCTAAGAAACAAAATGTTTGGGTTAAGAAGTTCATAATTGAACTTAATCAATTGTTGATCCAATGATTTACATTGTGATAACAATGGGGCTATTTCTCAGGCCCAAAACCTTGATCTCCTTATCAATCTAAACATATATTAAAGAAATATAATTTCTTATTTGAAATTGTTCACACAGGAGATAAACATATCTGTAAAGTTACAGAAGATTGTAATGTTGCAGACCGACTAACCTAAACTTAGTCGCAGTAGAAGTTTAATAATCACACTAGATTCATGGGTATACGATGCATGAATGATTGACTCTAGTGCAAGAGGGAGATTATTATAATTTATGCCATAGAGGCAATCCATTTGATGTGATTAATAACACTGTTGACGTTATTATTTTATTTGGAATAAAAATATTCTGTTATGTTATATTTACTTTATAATATGAATATTAACATAATAGAAGTCCTTAGAATAATAATACAGAATTATATATTTCAAGTAAATGACTTGAATATGAGATTATATAATTTACTAAGTATTATAATTCTTAAATGACCCTAGTCAAGTTTTATTGTTTGCATAGGACAACAATAAAACATTGATACTAGTATGTTAATTGACTGATGATCATATCTCATTTATCATTAATATATGTGATACTAATGTTAATACATAAATACGTATTGGAGAATAGCGTATTGGGCTGACCCACCACGAGAAAACTACATGGGATATAATAAACAGTATCATAAGTTATTCTCATAGTGACAGTGACGTAATGGACCTTAAACTTGAAATCATTTTAATTTTATTTGAGGATATTTGTGTTTTGATATCATCAAAAGTTACTTTTAACCAAGTAGACGATAAAGGTGATCATTGGATACATCTTGAATTGAATGAAAATTATGAATGATCTAGATGGAATTTAACCCTACAATATATATGTAGTGATATCCATGGGCCTCTTGATTGAGTGAGACTATGAAATGCATGGTCATGCTCAAATATTGATTTGTTTTATATAGTCTACTCATCGATTAAGATAAAAGGATTAAATTATAAAGAGAATGATACGTTCCATGCCTCGAGTTTAATCCTGGATATATTGGTTAAAAGAATTATATTACGTTTCGACACTAGTCACCGAAAAGGTTGTATTGAATTATTGATCTTATTATAACTTGGGTAGCAGCGCCATATTACAAGATACCAATCACTGTTTACAATTTTAAATACGATTTAAAATCATTACCAACGTTGTAATAACCTATTGGGTCACACAATAGAACGATATAAATGAGGAAATATTTTTAGGAAAAATAAAATATCAATTTATTGATATATTTTATTTGTAGTTAGAGAAAGTATTTGGTTGGTCACTATTTTTTGGCTAATATTTGTTATTAATTGGATACTCATTTCCTTTTATTAAAAAACACGGCTAACCCTAAAATTATTCGATCAAATCAAATAAAACCAACCGAATTCATTTTTTTCAAAACCTTAAAGAAACCATGGCGGCTAGTAACACCCTCCTTTTCTTCTTCGATTCGATCGAATAAGAAACGCTTGAGTGAATACCTTTAGAGGCAGGGCATGTTATCATGCTATCGATTCGGTGCTTTAGTCCTTTTCGATTTCGATATTAATTTGGTTCTCATGGATTCAACGTCTCAGGTATGAAACCCCGACCTAACTTGATTTTGATTTATAGTTTTTCGCCTAAATCCTAATTCACAGATGTTAAAATTTGTTAAATTATGGTTAATGAATAGATCGTCTAAACCTAACATATTGTACATATTATGATAAAAGTTGGACTGTAATCAGTAAATTGCATAAAGATGATAATTGGAAATCATAATAAACACGAATGGTTTATTTGTAAATTTTAATATGAATTAGAATAATTGAAAAGGACAGTCAGGCTTAATATGTTCATATCGATTTACAATGTGTGGGTAAATTACAAGCCTAGACTTTCGTTGTCAGGCTTTAGTACGAACATACTGATTTACGGTGTATGAGTAAATTACGGGCCTTAAAAATAGTATTTCATGATTAGGCCTCATATGACATACTGATTTATAGTGTGTGGGTAAATTACGAGCCTAAAATATGGCATAGGTTTTAATATGACATATGGACTTATAGGAAAAAGTTACGAGCCTAAATCTATTGAATTGTTTGTTGGACCAAACCAAGTATTTGGGATTTGAGACAATTTATTTATTTGTTAGGATCCATTCCATGTAGCATACCCTTTTTATCGTTTTTGGTCTGAATATGAGGTAAGGGCACGCACCATGCTATGTTGTGGATGTAAGTTGGTCCAATTTGATGTTGTGTGTAACGACCCATATTTTACCTACCGACCTATCGTAAAATAATTATATTTTATTTTGTAGTAGTAGGATCATTAATATTTTGTTCGTGGGGATATGGGATATGTCGATGATTTTTACCAAACCAAATTATGACCATTTTGGCCTTTCGTTTACTGTTTAGACTATAACATTTGATTAAGATCAAATTAGGTGCTGAGATTGGTCTTATTGGACCAGAATGGTTGTTTATGATTCTATAGAGTGGTTATACGAAGGATTTGGTTTAGTGGTTTAGGAAGAATCAATGTTTTCGGTTTCAGTTGCTGTTTAGGCTGACTAGTCAACAGCTAATGGGTTGATTAGCTAAGCCCATTAGTCCTATGAACAGCTGATATAAATAGGAGGATTTGGAGGAGAGAACTAGGGTTACTCTCTTCATTTTAAACTTTAGGTTGGGCGTCTGTGATTCTTCGGTTCAACCTAAAACCCTAATTCTCCATTCTTTCCATACCAATTCATAGTAGATTGTACCTAGAAGATAGATCATCATCAATGGAAGTTAGATCATGTCATATAACATCAAATTCAAAGAATATTAGCACCACCCGGATCTGATCTCATCGGATTTACATTGAATTGGGGATTAGGTGAGTGGTAAATATCTCTCACAAAGAAGCAAAGGGTTGTATGAGTTACATCTATGTTAATTTCATTCATATATGTTATAATCACCTTAGATCTGATCATATATGTTTAATCCTAATTTAGAAATCCTAGAAAAAACTAAATTGATCTATTAACTAGATAATGTTAGATTAATCATGTTTATACATATGTTTAGATCCAAGTCATGCTAGATCTCATGTTTATGATAAGTTTGTGCCATAATTGTGGATTGTTCATGTTTGTATGTTTAGAGTTGTTTGAATCGATGTTTGTTTTGATTAAATTGATTTTTTTGTTCAAGTTGTTTGTTAGAATCGGTTCTCGTAGATATTAGGGTTGAAGAATAAAGCAAATCGGAGGATCGTATGATCGGATTCAAATGAAACTTAGTAGAGGCACTCTGGGAAATGAAAGAAGGTAGAACGAGAAATTTCGTGTTGAAATGCACTAGTATATGTGTCGGCACTGACCTATCATGGGTTGGCACCGACCCATCACCTTAGGTTGGATGAAGGTGAAAATTTATGGGGAGCATCATGGTGATGAATCGAGGCTATTGATTTTTTTTAAGGTCATTTGTGGTTGTTTTATGATGGGTCGAAGGCTGATTACTCGAAATATGAATGAACCGACAGAAGCTTCAACACGAATGTTGAAATGATTGGAGAATGGACCGAAAGGATATGCTCAAGATATGAATGGATAGAGGCCTGGTAGTTAGCCAAAACTGGCTAAGTAGATGGGTCGGCACCGACCCACAAGAGGAGGCTTGGTACACTTGATTTTTGGAGAATGGATTGTAGTGGCTTCTGTAGGTTGCTAGTGATGTTTGGTGGCAAATGGAATTTCGATAATCGATGTACAACTCAATGATGGATGGTGCTTCGATTGTGAACTCATGTTAGAGTGGTCGGAGTCAGAGTAATGTGACTGACACTGGTCATGATTCGATATACGATCCAGTATGATGATGGATTGACAGGATGTGAGTTAATCATGGATGATAATGTAATGTTTCGAGAATGAATTCAGTTGCCGAGATGAAAGGCTTGACAGGTTTTGAGTGCTAAGGAATTGTCGGTAATCAGAGTGTTCTGGCAGACTCAAAGCAAGGATATGGTGGGGACGCCTATTAGGATAAATTCGATAGATCGTGTACCCTGGGCAGTCATGAAGGGCTTAGTTGTCTTAATCAAGTAATACAAACATATGAGTCATGATGGTGCGTGGTAGTTTGGCTAGAATCGAGGTTTTCCGTTATCACTTTTGATCGTTAAAGGCAAGTTCGATTATCGGTAGATACAAGGATGTAGGCGGTGATAGCTTGGATATTGGATGTTATGGATGCAATGGTTGAATTTGTGCTTTCTTCTCTATTTTTCTCTGGGTAAGCTATCACCGTAGGATGTCGAAGAGAAGCAAGATTGGGACTTTTTCCTTTCCTATTCTGTAATGGCATGTGATGGATTGTTTTCACGTTTTAACTTGTTGGTTGATGGAAAGATCGGATGGTTGATCCACCTATACTCATATTATCTTGTGTAACTGTTGTTGGTTATTTTATTGTTCACTAAGACTGCTGCTTAACTCAATCTTTTATGTTTCCCTTTTATTACCTTGGGTTGTTCATCAATGAGCAGACTGAGTAGCAGGTAGTAGGTTTGGTGTCGTTGATGCTGTGTGGTGACAAGCAGGAGGTCGGCATACTATTACTACCTACTATGTCGATGATCTTATTTTTTTTCCGCTGTTTTTCAAGACTATTGTTACTCTGAGGAATGTAAAGAGGCATATTGTATTCATAGATTCATGTATCAAGATGTATTATACTCATGATTCTACTGTTTTATGGAAATCTGATTTTCTGTTTAGTTATGCTTCACTACCATATCCTGTTGTATATTTTATTATTATATATTATCCATGCGTTTGAGTTGTACGATAGGTTTTACTTCGAGTTATTCTTCCTTGATGATCGTTCCCTATTGGCCTGGCATGGAATATGTTGCACCTTTTCCTCAGTTTGGTGCAGGAGGTATGGGGCGATCTTCACATTTGGTATCAGAGATTTAGTTAATCGATTTTACCCAAAGTTCGTGAGCGTAAAAGCGTATGAGAGACATATTTGTAAATTTATTTCAAGGATTACTATATTATATGCATATGCAGTATATTATAGTAGGGTGGTAAGCACTTGAACACCAAAGCAACTTTATTTAATGCAAATTAACTCTTGTTTTAGAGTAAGGATAAGTCGATGGACTTCAGGACATGCTGCTAGGGATGAGCCTACGACTAGAGGTGTGGGCAACTATAGCCAGTCAGGAGATGCAGCTGTTATGCCCAATTATCCTGCTATGTTCGAGGCCATGATGGTAGCGATCATGAGGAGGATGCCACTCCAGGAGCAACACAAGCACCTAAGGCAGTGGATTTCGCTAAGTTGTGTAGGGAATATACTTCTCTGGGTGGAAAGCCGTTTGTTGGGACATAACTGAAGGTTGAAGTTCATAATTGGTTGGATACCTGTGTTCGAATCTTTGGAGACTTAGGAATTGACGATGCAACTAAGAAAAAACTTGCGTCGAGGCAGTTGCACGGTCGAGCGATGGATTGGTGGAACTCTATTACCTTGGGGACAGCAGATGACCAGATCACTTGGGATCAGTTTAGGACTAAGTTTGATGAGAAGTTCATTTCTACAGTCCAGAAGTCGACACTCTTTAAGAAGTTTGTTAAGCTTAAGCAAGGAGGTTGGCCATTGTTTGAGTACGTGGCCGTGTTTGAAGCTCTATCTAATATGCTCGTTCGTATATTAAAACTCCTTATCAGAAGAACGAAAAATTTATTTTGGGATTAGATGAGAATATTGAAAAGCAAATGATTGACCATATTGATGACTCTTTTGAGAAGTTAGTTGAAACGGCTTTAAGGAAGGAAATTTTGTTTGCATAAATGGTCGAGGTTGTTATTGAAAGAAAGAAGGATTTGAAACAACAACAACAAGGTAGTGATAATAAGAAAAAGTGGAATGGTAAACAAAAAAATAACAACAAGGGAAGAATGGCCAGAAGAAACTGAAGGGTGAAGTTACTTATTATATCTACCAACAGAAGTTTCATCTTTCCAAGGATTGTAAGAATGCTAAGGTGGGAAGGAAGTGCTTTAGCTGTGATAATCCGGGGCATATGAAGAAGAATTGTCTAGAACCTCTAAAGGATAAACAGGTTGTGAGAGCGTATGCTTTGGATGTTGTGCCATCTTCCTCAAGGGGTCCAACTGCAAAGGAGAAGGGGAAAAGTGTTGTTGTGCAAGGTACACTTTCTATCAGAGGTGTTTCAATTCGTTTTTGTTTGACACCGAAGCATCGCATTCTTTTATCTATAATGAGTTTGTCTGTAAGTTAGGTTTAGAACCTGAAATTGTTGATAGACTATTAGTTGTGACTAATCTAATAAGGGGTTTGTCTAGTCATTGTATGCTTTTTTGTGGTCTAGTTTTATCGAGTCATGGTTGCTCTTTTGTGGGTGATTGTTTTGTTTTAAATTTCGCTGGGTTTGGGATTATCTTGGATTTGGATTGGCTCAAAAGATATGCAATTTTTTGGATTGCGAGAAGCTTGAGGTGATGATCAAGAATGTGCAAGGGAAAGTGATAGTGATACATTGTCTACCAGAGGATGAAGTTATTGTTGTCTTTTTAAATTCTCTTGTGATTGCACGGCATGGGTTGTCATCTATGCCAATCGTAGAAGAGTTTTTTGATGTGTTTGATGAGGTCATAGGATTGCCGCCGTAGCAAGAAATCGAGTTTCAGATTGATTTAGTGGACGAAGCCAGACCTATTGTTATGCCTCTTAAGTGGGTGGCACCTAAGGAACATTGAGAGTTAGAGGTGCAAGTGAACGATCTTTTGAGTAAAAGATTCATTCATAGAAGTGTATCCAAATGGGGTGTACCAGACGTGTTTGCAACCATGGCTGATTGATCGTTGTGATTATGTATGGATTATCGTGAGCCGAATAAGGTAACTAAGAAGAACAAGTATCCATGGTCGAGAATCAATGATTTGTTTGATCAGCTTCACGAGGCAAAGTTGTTCCAAAATGGATTTGGCAACGGGGTTTCACCAGTTGAGAGTAGCTAGGGATAGTGTGCCGAAGACTGCTTTTAGGACACCGTACGGATTTTACGAGTGGCTGGTAATGCCATTTGGATTGAATAACGCGCTAGCATATTTTGTGGATCTTATGAATCGTGTCTTCAGAGATCAGTTGAACAATTTTGTACTTGTGTTTGTGGAAGATATATTGGTTTATTCCAGGACCGAGGAGGAACACAAGGCGCACTTGAGGATTTTTTTGGAAGTCATGCAAAAACATCAGTTGAGAGCTAATTTTTCGAAGTGTCACTTATGGATGGAAGAAGTGAGATATTTGGGTCATGTCTTGTGAGGCTATTCGAAGAAGTGAGATTTTTGGGTCATGTCTTGTGAGGCCAAGGAATAGCGATGGATCCCACTGGGGTGGCAGTGACACAAGATTGGGATCGACCCAAG
Organism: Allium sativum; assembly: GCA_030737875.1. Taxonomy (NCBI): domain Eukaryota; kingdom Viridiplantae; phylum Streptophyta; class Magnoliopsida; order Asparagales; family Amaryllidaceae; genus Allium; species Allium sativum. Next base: position 487,153,906 of record CM060920.1, on the reverse strand, counting down.
AATGCGACGGATGTGAGAAGTTTCCTTGGTTTAGCAGGATATTATTGACAATTTATCAAGGATTTCTCTAAGATAGTCGCACCATTAAAAGGATTAACGAAAAATATTCAGTTCTTCGCGTGGGATGCGAAGTGTGAGCAAGCCTTTAGAATTCTGAAAGAGAGGCCTACGAGTGCTCGTGTGTTGACTATTTGGAGTGAGAATGAAGGATGGTGGTGTAAACTAATGCATGTGGCATCGGACTTGGAGTAGTATTAAAGAAAAAGGATAGAGTTGTGGGTTATGCGAGTCGACAACTGAAGTCACACGAAAGGAATTATCTGACTCATGATTTGGATTTAGCGGCGATAGTATTTGCTTTGAAGATTTGGAGGCATTATTTGTTGGAAGTTAGGTTTGAGTTGTTAACAGATCATAAGTCATTGAAGCATCTTTCCTCCCAAAAGGATTTAAATCTTCGACCTCAACGATGGTTAGAGTTTTTGGCATCGTACGATTTTGGAATAGCCTATACTCCATGAAAGAGTAATGCAGTGGTCGACGCATTAAGTAGAAGACATGCTAGTTTAGGAGCCATGTTTTTGGAATGGAAACATCTTGAGTATTCGGCCGGATTTGATTTTAGACCTCATTGTGTATTAGAGCCCGAGATGTTAAATAATTTATCAATTTGGCCGACTCTCATTGAAAGGATTGGTGAAAGTCAAAAACGAGACGATAAGATTATGGGAACAGTTTAAAGGGTTAAAAATGAGAGTGGAACCCCAGAGATGTAAGGATTACGAAGTTGATTGAGATGGTTAGCTTCGCAAGAATGGACGATTGGTTGTTACTGGCATAGATGTATTGATAGATTAGGTTCTGAAGGAATGTCATCACTCAAGGTTGAAGATTCATCTTGGAGGTAATAAAATGTATCGGGATATGAAACGAGTTTACTACTGGGAAGGTATGAAAAGGGATGTCTAGAAATTCATTTGGAAATGTATGAACTATCAGTTGGTTAAAGCCAAGTATAAAACTCAAGTGGATTATTACAGCCACTGGAAGTTCCTACGTGGAAATGGGAGTAAGTGTCAATGGATCTTATTGATGGATTACCTAGGACAAGGACGAAAAATGATAGTATTTGGGTCGTCGTGGATCATTTGATCGAAAGCGCAAGGTATGTTCCTGTCTGATCAACTAGGACCGCATCGAGGTTGGCTGAGTTATATCTTAAGTGGATAGTTTGATTCCATGGAATTCCGAAGAGTATTGTTAGCGATCGAGATCCATTATTCTCCAGTGGGTTCTGGAAAGTTTGCAAGAGACATTGGGGACCGAGCTATGTATGAGTACGACTTATCATCCCTAAATAGAGGTCAGACCGAGAGAGCTAATCGAGTATTATAAGATCTTCTTAGAGCTTGTGTACTGGACTTTGGAGGATCGTGGGAAGACCATCTGCATTTAGTCGAGTTTGCGTACAACAACAACTACCCGTCGAGTCTTGGAATGGCTGAGGCGGTGTATGGCAAGCCGTGCAATTCTCCATCTTGTTAGTTAGAAACTGGCTTAGTACTTGGGCCTAAGATGATAAGAGATGCTACAGATAATATTGAAGTCATTCGGTAATGAATGTGGCAGCATTAGATCGTCATAAAAGTTATGCCGACAAATGACAAAAAGATTTGGAATTCTCAGTTGAAGATTTGGTGTTTGTTAAGATTTCGCTTCTAAAGAATGTTGTTCATTTTGGGAAGAAAGAAAAGTTAGCACCAAGGTTTGTTGGATCGTTCCAATTATCGTGCGCATTGGAAAGCTTGCTTATAGATTGGACTTATCTAAGAAGATGGCGAGTGTGCATAATGTGTTTCATTTGTTGTTTCTATGGAAGTTCGTGTATGACTCGAATGTTGTGGTATCTCAAGATCATCTTAAAGATTATGGAATCGAGCCCGAAGTTTCTAGGCCTCGTAAGTTGCTTCGCATCGTGGGGAATGATACGAAACAACTTACGAGGAAGGTTGCTAAGCTAGTCAAGGTAAATGGGGGTGAGAACAATGATGATTGCACGTAGGAAACGGAAGAGTGTATGAGGTCGACCCAACCAAAACTCTTTGACTGGTATGTTCCATATACCATATCTTACTTGTACCATTGTGTCTTATACTATTAGAAATCTACGTGGTGGGATAAGGTTTTGATTGTACGGATGGTTGGACGATAGATTGGTTGCTGGTGGATGGTAGGCAAGCAGGATGTTATGATTGCTTGGTATTTCGGGGGATATATTCCTTAAGGGGGGTGAATGTAATGACCTATATTTTACATAGCAACCGGTTGTAAAATAATTTTATTTTATTCTCTAGTGGTTGGATAATTCTCTGTTTTTAATATGTTGTTCGTGGGGATGTGAGACATGTCCATGATTTTTACCAAACCTAATTATGACCATTTTGGCCTTTTATTTACTGGATCTCATTGGATTGGAATGGTGGTTTATGATTTCGTAGAGTGGTCACATGAAGGATTTGATTTAGCAGTTTGGGAGGAATCGCTATTTTCGGTTTTAGCTACTGTTTAAGTAGACTGGTCAGTAGCTAATGGGATGATTAGCCAAGGCCATTAGACATATGCCCAGCAGATATAAATAAGGGAATTTAGGGAGGGTACTAGGGTTACTCTCTTCATTCTAAATTTTAGGTTGGGTGTCTATGATTCTTCGGTTCAACCTAAAACCCTAATTCTCTATTCTTTTCATACCAATTCATAATAGATTGCATCTAGAAGATAAATCATCATCAAGTGAAGTTAGACCATGTCATATAGCATCAAATTTGAAGAATATCAGTGCTGTCTAGATCTGATCTCATTGGATTTACATCGAATTGGGGATCAGGTGAGTGATAGATATCTCTCACATAGAAGTAGAGGGTTGTTTGGATTATATCTATGTTAATTTCATTCGAACATATTATAATCACCTTATATATGATCATATATGTTTAATACTGATTTAAAAACCTTAGAAAAACCTAATTTGATCATATTAACCAGATAATGTTAGATTACTCATGTTTATACTGAAAAGTCATGTACGACTTAAGGATCTTTGTATATGGAATAAAGCGGATTTTGACTATGATATACTAACTTATATTATTACAATAGTTATGAAGGTAAAACTAAGCTATATAGAATATCTTAAATAAATAAAAGCAGTAAGAAAAGACACTAGGATTTTATACTAGTTCGGACTTTCCGTCCTATGTCCAGTCCAGAAGCTCCTCTTCGGAATTCACTAACAATGCCCTCTCTTTACACGAAGGAATAGGTCACAGTACACCTGAGCACCAACAAGGATGTCCCCGCCTGAGCACCAACACAGGACTTCACGAATTACCAAAGAGTTTTGACTTCTGAATGTGTTCTCGTATCAACACGGAATATTCAACAATTAAGTACACCCTTCCTATAATCTTATCCTGAAGTATGTGATGTGTTCGTGAAGATTGAAGGAAGTATAATTCTTATTGAATCAAGAGATATGAAATAATTTCAATGATTCAATAAGAAGTTTGAATATTAGAGAGCTTTTAGAGTGCGGGAGAGTATAGAGATGTAAATCATAAATTAGAATAAAATTAGTGAGAATCGGTGGTTTGGAATTGAAGATTAAGTCGTTTGTAACGACCCAGATTTTCTGGTCGATTTATTTTGAATATTTAATATTATTTTAAATATTGAGCTGATAATATAAATCGACTTTTATATTGAATTATAGATATACAATTTATTTTGAATACATATAATCATTGTAATACAAAATATAGTTGAAATCAAAGTTAAAAACTGAATCAAAATGATTCAGATGATAAGTAGGAATTTTATTTGATACATACGATAATAAACAATAATTTATTATCAAAGAATTTTTGGTTTTCAAATTTAAATTATATTATATTAATTTAATATGGTATATATGTTGAAATTGAATTTCAGATTATTTACTGTTGAGTTCAGAATAGGGTTATTACATTGAAATGTCAATCGGTACACTAGAATAGCGGTTCATGATTTAAATTAATGGACCCCGAGATATTTGATTGTGGATAGGTTCGAAATCAAATCGATATCCATCTAAAAAGAATAAAAATCACTTTGCATCAAATCAAATTAAATTTGAAATCAAATCGATTTAAAAATTGTCATGTACTTAACCAACATACATTTAACAACCGTGTACTTCCTGTTCCCTTTCTCCTTCTATATAAATGCAACTAGCTTCTCCTTTTCTCTTCTTTGATTTTCGTAGGATTCATTCCCTCTGTAAATAAAAATCCAAGCTTTAGGAACCAAATATAAAACCGAGCCCTCTTTCTTTCAGCAAATCAGTGAAATCCAGTCGTGACCCACCTCTCCTTTTCCTCTATCAAAAGAAATCAAAGCTGAACTTCGTTCTTTCAAAATTTGGGATCGGAATCTTTCATAATGGTCATTGTCGAGCTAGGGCTGGATCGCGATGGAATTTAGAGGCGCTGGAAGGCAAATCGAGGGTTGTAAATTGCGAAGTAGGGCAGATGGAGTAACGCGATGGTCTGGCAAATGGACTGGAGGAATAGTGCTTGTGTGTGGTTCGAAGGATTCAGTGTTGATGGGTGTGCGAGATGAAGAAAGAGGGATGCGATTTAAAACGGGGTGGACAGGATTGAATTGTGGAGGTCGACAGGGTGTTCCTGCTGTTCCTGTGGCGAAGTGGTGGAGATAACGTGATGGCAGGAACTCAGCGGATGGATGGATGGACGAACTGGAAATTGGAAGGATTGCAGTTCAACAATACATGGCGTTGGAGGGTACAAGTCTGTAAATTTGGAAACTTAATCTATATTTTAAGAATAGACGAGGTGCTGAATGGTCAAAGTTGGATGTTCGTTCTCTGACTGAAAGTGAAGAACAGAAATTGACTAAGAGGAGGAGAGCTAAGGGTAATTTTTTTAAAAACTCTAATTTAACATTTAATTCATATAAGCAGGAAATATTAGCTAATAAGAATATATTAGCTCAATAGAAATATTATCCTATTAGCTGAATACAAATATAATAATTATATGTTAATTGGATGAATTGAATAGGCATTGTCACGTTTGGTTGGGAAATCTACGAGATGGGATTCATTAGAGATTTTTCTGAGTCAGCTAAGGATTTTATAATTCGAAAAGATAAATATTCGACAATGGAAAAATCTGGTGAGTAAATCTCACTCACCTTTTATTTAGAATTATTTTTATTCGTTAAAAATAATTGTTGTTGCTTGTTTAATGCTTTCTGGTTGTTTTAAATATATTAGTTATTTAGGGTGGCTATTATATATATATATATATATATTGGTTTAGTGGTTGGATTCCCGCAGTATCATTAGCAGATGCCCGCGGTACCATTAGCGGATGATTATCCTATACGCCCCACGCTACGATAGTGGATGACATTCTATACTGCGATATCGTACCTCGAAGCAGGATGGGTATTATTTATGTTGACTAACATCTGTGGATGTAGGAAAAACAGGTTGGAGGGATCCAACTTGATTCCTCAAAAATATATTATTTGTTTGTTTGTTTGTTTGCACATATACTATCATATATGATGTGTTAGAAAACCTGTCAATTATAATTGGTTGTTTGAAATACCACTGGGCCTGAATGTTGGTCTATAAAAATATTGTAAAAGGGATTTTGAGATTTTAAACGGGAATTTCTATTTTTCTAATAATAGAAATTGAAATTCGAATGAATTAAAAATATTGACTTGTTTTGAATAGATAAAACAAGTACTGGAATTTATAAACAATGTATAAATATATAGGAGATGGAAGTATTGAAATTTACAAACAATGTTTGTAAATTGGAAAATGTAGGGGGATTGAATTGAATTTATAAACAAGGCTTATAGATGTTGTGGGAAAAATTATCATTTGATAATTTTAATATTTAAATTCAAATGTGAATTTAAAAATAGAAATGGGAAAATCGTTTTAAAGAAATAAACGATGGAATGTATTCTGATGTTCAGAATATAAATTGGACAAAAATAAATTCATAAGGATTTATGATTTGAATTTGATTAATTCAAATTTTATTTAAATAGAAATCAAATTGAAATTTGAATAGAATTTGAATATATGGAATTTGAATAGAATTTGAATAGATAGAAAATATATAAGAAATTCAAATGGAGTTTGCAAATAGATTTGAATATAGAAACTCAATTGAAGTTTGGAAAGAGATTGAATATAGAAATTCAAATAGGGATTGAAAATGGAATTTGAATATAGGAGATTCAATTTGAATTGAAATAGAATTTGAATTCAAAGGAATTAAAATAGAATTTGAATTCAAATGAATTAAAATAGAATTTGAATTTAAAGGAATTCAAATAGAATTTGAATTCAAAGGAATTCAAATGGATTTGAATAAAGAAAGTTCAAACAAAATTTAAAATATAGAATTTGAAAATATAAGTGAAATGGAGTTTAAATATAGGAATTCAAATAGAAGTGAAATGGAGTTTAAATATAGAATTCAAAAAGGGTTGAATTGGAATTTGAATACAGGAATTGAAGTAGGAATTTGAAAATAGAATTTTCAAATAGAAATTGAATATAGAAATTTAAACGAAATGTGAGTATAGAATTTGAATGAGAGAAATTCAAATAGAATGTGAATAAGAGATTTGAAATAGAATTTGAATATAGAAATTCAAATGTAATTTGAATATAGAATTCGAATAGAATTCAAATGGAATTTGAATATGGAAAATCGAAGTATAAATAAATAAATATATTACCGAGTAAAGAGAAATTGACAATTATAGATAATCGAAAATATTATGTTGAATTGAAAATTTGATTTGATATATATTGAAAATATATTAGAATGGAGTTGAATTTATTATAAACGAAGTTCAAACATTTATATATATAAATATAATTAAAACGAACTCGTCGCAGCGCTGCAGTTCGTAAATTGGTGTTTCGAACTTCAATTGAGTATACAGAACTCAATTGAAGTCGGAATTCTTTGAAACAAGAAACGTCAAGACCGATTTGATAATAGTTTTCTAACGGAGGAGAAAAATCTGGATTTCATCGAATAAATTTTGAGTTATATCAAAATCAAATTTTTAGAAAAACAGCGCCATAACCATTTAAAAACCATAACAGTTATTTAATTTTATAAAAGGATTTTAAGCGAATAAAATCCGAATTTCTATTTAGAAAATTTCAGATTTGAGTTGTAGATTATATGTGAACTCAGGTGGAGAAATGAATTGATTGTTGAAACAGAAATAAGATTTTTTGATTATTGAATAGAATTAACTAATTTGAATAGTAATTAGTTAATGAGATTTTGAATTGATATTGGGCTTTGAATAAGTGAATTCGATTTGAAAATTTATATTCGAAATCGAAAAGGAAACTAGAATTGAAATTGAAATTCAATTTGGTTATGAGCAAGTTAAATATTTTGTTTGAACATGTTATGTTCAAACAAAGAAGTGAAATATGCAAAATAGCTAATTAAAGAATAAATGAGAGAAACTGAATTGGATTGAGTTGAATTGAATTGAAAACAGGTGAACATGTGTTAGACAGGTATGGGATGGAGTATATGAAGATTTTAATTTATGTGCCCGACAAAAAGGTACATGTTTAAATTCATATATGAGATTTTATGCGCCGTATCGGCAAGCCGCTTGGCTTTTTCTTTTTCTTTTGGATTGGTGAAGGCCATGGGAGGCTATTTGAAATATCCCGATGCTCCCGGTACAAGGGAGGTTATGGCGAATTTTTCCGGGAATTTAAGGAGTTAGAATATTTTTAAGATAATTTGATAGTTAGAAATCAATGTATCGATATATATATATAGAATTCGATAAGGGAACGAAATAAAAAAATAGAATATTGTAAACAAAAAGGGAAATCTATAAATTAAAAATAGAAAGCGAACCATATACATGTTTTAAAAATGAATAATTGGGTTTTATAGTGTATTTATTCGAGGTTAGTGGATTTGCCGTTTTGAAGTTGAGGATGTTTTCAGTCAAGGTCTGAGAGGTAATTTTACCCCAACTTGATTGATTTCATTTTTAATTGATAAATAGCAGGATCCAGTCTTGAAGAGAAGTGTTTGAAAAAGAGTTAGTTGAATAAAATATTTTGGGTTTTTGTGATGATGTTTTACACAGCATTCGATTTAACCCAAGTGATGGAATTTCGGAAATATAAAAGTAAATATTTCCTGAGTATAATTAAAGTAGTCGGGAAAGAGACAAGTGATTGAAATTGTTTCAATTTCAAATAGAATATATTTTCTAAGTGTAGAAAATAAAAGAAGGCGAGATATAGAAATGCTTTCCAAAGAATGTAAGAGACCGAGATGATAATTGAAAATATTTGTTTTGACAATATTGATAAGGAAATGGAAAGGGTGATTTAATTAATGAATGGTAATCAAGGGTCCCAGTGATTGTTTGATTGTTTTGAATGGATGTTTGTTTTTCTTCGATAGTTAAATAACCGACTATCGAAGTATTTGCCAATATCGTTGTCAATATGGAGAGACCGGTTGGATTATTATCCGTGAACCACTCTGTATTGGAGGTAGCGTTGCGAATCAGATTATATGAAGAAAATCGAAGACAGAGTAAAATTCAAGGGCTTTTTCTTTCAATAGAAATTGTGCCTTCGGTTTCGTTCTGTCCCAGAACGAACATATATGGACGAATGTCTGACAAAGTATTTGCAATGATCGAATATGTTGGTATGTATAAATATATATGGTTGCAACGGATTTATTCCCTTAGCATAATATCCAGAATATTTGTACAAATCAATTAATGATTAACGGATCTGACAATGTGGCATTCAAAGTAATTGTGCTATAAATGAATGGCAAGTGAGCATAGCCTCAGGCCTCAACAACCGGGAAATGACAAAAATCGGGCAGGCAGCATGGCTATGTGGGTCGCTCCCATTAGGATGTATAATCAGTATTTAGAGATTCATTTAATTTCTTATTCTATTAGTTGTTGTCCCTTTCGGGAAACGGTTGCTGATCCCAACCGTTGGTGATATACATTCGATACACTCAAGCGAAATGAGTGGTCGGTCATGTGTGGGCCGGGTTGCAAGATGTTCTTGTTGAACCCAGTGTATTCCTCTCTAGAGATACACTAGCGGAAGGTGGTTCCATACCTTGTCACAGTCGGAATCCAATCTCCAATAAGCGCCCTGCGTTTTTTTGATTTTATATTATATATGGAGCGTGAGATGCAAGTGTTCCGCTAGATTCTATTTATTTGATTTAGACACTATTATAATATCACTGGATTTTCATATCAAAGTGTTTTGGGTTATAGTAAGGTAAAAACCGTCCATGTTTATGTGTGGGCTGGTCTTACTATTATCTTTCCTTTCGAAAGGATTTTGAAAGTTAAACAAATGGTTGGAGTTTACTCACACCAGTCCCATGACTGACCCAGAGTTTATTTTGTTTGTTTTCCCTAAACTCTTGGGTGCCCAAATTTTTACGGGCAGTCAAGTAGTCGGGATTTTACAGATTCACTTGGAAGAGATGGAAGCCGGAGGCTTCACCAGTTAGCTATAGACTATCATTTTTCCGCTGTGTACTATGTTGTTTCTGGAAACAAGTGTTTATAATTGTTCCAGGAATAAATATTGTGCTCTGATAATGGTATGTATATCCAGTTACTGATTTGTATTTCAAAAGTTATGTTATATAATATATTTTATTCGTTCCGCTGCGAGATTTATCTTCTTTGTTTTCTTCTGTTCTAACATTTCTTTCTTTCTATTTATCGTCCTCTAACTTCTTTTTAATAATGATTTGTATTTCTATGCAATTTGGGTTGGACATATGGTGTTATTAGTCAACTCAGATAGTACGGATTTGCGGGCCTTTACGTCGTTTATATAATAGTAGAAGAGTAGCAACCTTTCATGAATAATTGCAACGAAGAGATATGGCCATTTCTATTCATAAATGAATAGAAATCTATTCATGAAAGGAGTTGACTCTTCATATAAAATGTTGTTGTTTTGAAATCAGTCCTACTGGTCTGCATTTCACCAGTCAACTGGTTGATCAATGAAAATCATATATATATATATATTTAAATATGAAAAGAAACTAGCCGTTACTGGGCTTTGGTTCACTGACCAGTCGACTGGTCTGGTTTTCGCCGGTTGACTGGTTAGTGAAACCAGTCCAGTAAATGGCTACTTTCTAGCCATATGTTCATATATATATATATATATATATATATATATATGTGTGTGTGTGTGTGTGTGTGTATAATATGTGCGTTTGTGTTGTACTATGAGGATAGATTTTAACATCTTTCTAACACAACTAAATATATATATATATTTCAGAAAATTCCTTAATGACACATGAACTAGTAAGAGAGTTTAACAAAAAAGGTGCTAATAAGATTTTCCTTAAAATCGATTTGCACAATGCTTATGATAGAGTGAACATGAAATTTATCATCCACATGCTAAAGGCAATGGGGATTCCTGAAAACCTTGTCAGCTTAATCGAATTATGTCTAAATACCCCTACATTTTCAATCATGATAAATGGTGTGCCACATGGGTTCATTACTAGCACTCGGGGAATCAGACAAGGGGATCCACTGTCACCATATCTATTTTCAGTTGCAATGGAGTGCTTTACATTACAGATGGAGTTGGCAACTGAATATAAAAAGATCCTACCCATCTATGATCATCATCCCAGAGTTACTCACCTTATCTATGTTGATGACTTATTGGTAGGTTTCAAAGCTTCCTGCACAGCCATTGATCATATCAAAGACATTTTCAAGGAAATGGAAGACAAGGTGGGACTGAAACTAAATGAGCCCAAAACCAAATGCTACTTCAATAAATTCTGCAGCTTAAAACAAGGGTTGCTAGAGACGTTAAGAGTTTAAGAAGGAACACTGCCTGTCAAATATCTAGGTGTACCACTTTTGAATAACACTATCACTGATGCAGAATGTGGCAAGTTAGTGGATGATATACGAGACAAACTTCAGGGCTAGAGGTCAAAACTGTTATCATTTGCAGGAAGGGTTGAACTGGTGCACACAGTTATCACATCAAAGGTCAAATTTTGGCTACAAACTTTTCAAATCCCGGATTGCTCGAATTCTAAGATCAATTCTGTTTGTGCCAACTTCATATGGAAGGTTGGGCTGCATAAAGTCAGCTACAAACTTTTATGCAGGCCCAAGATGGAAGGTGGAGTTGGGATCAAAGATTTATTTGAACTTAATCAGGCTTATGGGCTTAAATTGGCCTGGAAACTAATATCATCAGGAAACTTGTGGGCTATATGGATGAGGGCTAGATATATGAAGAAGAATTTTTGGACTACTAATGTAGATAACAATGCCTCTATCGTGTGGAAAAACTGCTTAAAGTTTAGAAAGGAACTCAAAGTTAGGATTCAAAGAGAAATTGCTAATGGGTCCACTACAGACTTATGGTATGACCCATGGCTTACTGGTTCAAGCCTAATAGATAGATATGGTTGGGATGGTTTCTCGGTCTATGGTGCACCCAACACAACTTTGCGCTCTATCATCTCAAATGGAGCATGGAATATTGATAACAACCTGATTGCAAGAAACCTGGAAGAGGAACTCAAATCAAAAACAATCTTTGCAAACAGCGAAGTGGACACATAGCAGTGGAAGGATGGTCAATTTAAACTCAAGGATGCATGGGAGAGTTTAAGACAGGCTCACCCAAGTCTGAGTTGGAGTAAAGTGGTCTGGTCCCGATCATGCCTACCCAAGATGGCTCAAGTCATGTACAAAGCTATGTTAGGTAGGTTACCCACTGAAGATAGGTTATGTGATGGGGAATAATTGAAGACGACAGATGTGTTCTATGTAATAACGCATCAGAAACCCTAATTCATCTTTTTTTTTATTGTCAATATAGCAGACGTCTATGGGCTATATAGAAATTAAAATGCTTTAACACTGAACAAATTGAGGGTTTAGATGATGAAATCAATTACCTAAACGATGGGAGTCAAGTGTCTTAATTGATGGTAGAGGTCGGCAAGATTTGCCTCGCAGCCACAGTGTGGAAGACATGGCGAGAAAGAAATACCTGTACTTTAAAGAAGAAAACAAGAGACCTGTTAGCGATTTTGAATGCAAATAGCAGGGAAGTGGCGATTTGCATAGGAAGAATCAAGAAGAAGATACTCACCAGGTCAATGGCAAGAGAACGATTGCAATTGGAGAGGTGGAACTGGAAGGCAGCGAGCGAAGGAAGGTACAAAGAGAATTTACGTCCTCCATGAAGGATGAAGAACCCTAATTTGACTTCGGCTTCGTTTACTTTAACAGAGAATGTTTGAGTAAAGAGGAAAAGCGATGTTTGTTTGTATTATGTTTGCCCCGATGATGTGTTGGGCTTGTAACTGTTGGGCCGAGCCGGCTTAAGGGCTTAATAAAAAGATTTACCCACTTTCAAAAAAAATATACATACATACATACATACATACATATACATATATATATATATATGACACTTAGCTCTTCAATATGATCTTTATTCCTCTGTTGTCATAAATCGAAAATCTCGTGAATCAACGTATACATATGTTTAGATCCAAATCATGTTAGAGCTCATGTTTATGATAAAATTATGCCATGATTGTGGATTGTTCATGTTTGTATGTTCAGTGCTATATGAATTGAAGTTTGTTTTGATTGAATTGATTGCCTTGTTTGTTAGAATTAGTTGTTGGTTGAAGAATAGAGAAAATCGGAGAATCTGATGATTGGATTCAGATTAAACTTGGTGGAGGCGCTCTGGGAAACGGAAGAAGGCAACATGAGAAATTTCATGCCAAAGTGCACTAAGTATATGGGTCGGCACCGACCTATCATTGGTCGACACTGACCTATCGCCTTAGGCCAGACGATGGTGAAAATTTATGGGGAGCATCATGGTGATAAATCGAGGCTACTTGAAAATTTTCAGGTTCGAGGTTGTTTTGTGATGGGTCGAAGATTGTTTGCTCGAGATATGAATGAACCAGCAGAAGCTTTAACATGAACATCAAAATGATTAAAGAATGGACTAGAAGGATATGCTCAGGACGTGGATGGATAGATGCCAGCTACTTAGCCAAAATTGGCTAAGTAAATGGGTCGGCACCGACCCATGATAGGTCGGCAACGACCCATAAGGGGAAGCTTGGTACACTTGATTTTTTGGGAGTTGTATTGTAGCGTCTTCTGGAGGTTGCTAGTGAAGTTTGGTGACATATAGAGTTCATCTAATCGATGTGCAACTCAATAATGGATGGTGCTTCGATTGTGAACTCGCGTTGGAGTGGTCGGAGCTAGATTGATGTGACACTATCGTGATTTGATATACGGTCCAGTATGATGATGGATTGACAGGATGAGAGTGTAACAACCCGCATTCTACGCACCGAAGGATCGTATAATATTTATTTCTTTCTTATATGAAGTCGTATGGTCATGTGGCTTTGGGAAACGACCATTGGGGTCATTTCCCATGTTCATGATTTTTGCCGATTTTTAAATGACTGTTTTACCCCTAGCTGATCTTGTTTCGGCCATAACTTTTGATTGGAAAGGAGTTTCGACTTGAAACTACTTCCATCGGCTTCGGATGATGGTTTACCTTTCCGTAGAGTGGTCACATGCGAAAAACAGACTTACCGTTTGGGAGATATGGCTGAAATAGGGTTTGGAAGGTAAAAAACTGCTTAACCGGGCCAAATAGGATGATTAGTGAATAGGCCCATAACCCATTTCGGGATTAGGGTTATGGGGAGGATGAAAAGAGTTAGGGTTTCATTCCATTTCAGTTTTCTAGCCTCCACTTACCTCTTAGAAACCCTAAAAATGGCCTCCAACCTCTAAATCACCTCCAAATCACTTTCTAATCAAAGATTAAGCTTAGCAACATCAAATCAAGGGAGATCTTCACCAAATCAAGATTAGAGCTGCTGTTTATCATTGGTATCCACGCCATATCAGAGATTTATTTCAGATCTAAGGTTTATTTGTGGCTAAGGTGAGTGATTTGCATAGTTCCTCACTAATTGTGGTTAATTAAGGGTAATTAGTGTTAATTAGCGAATTTAAACATGATAAAAATCTGGAAAAATACTTATAAATTCTTAAATGATGTTTTAGACCTCTGATATGAACTTGGGTTAATTTGGTTATGTTTTGCTAATCATACCATTAGATTTGCTCAAACATGTTTAAGGGAAAATATGGGGTTTTGGCTATGTTTGATCCATTTTAACCTATCATATTTATGTTTAGGTGTTTGAGGTCACTTCTACTTGTTGATATGACTGTATGATATGCTTTGTGATTGATTAGAATAGTTAGAATGGTCGAAAATGCCGTCGAATGGCGTAAAACACTCGCTGGAAAAAGTTGCAGGAAAATGGTGCAGGCTTTCAGATCGGATCGGGGGAATGGGCTCGGACCGGATAGTGGACTGGGCAAGGGATCACCGAACCGAACCGAGGCTTGGCATAAGGGAAAGTATGGCAAAAAGGAAGGCCACAATGGTTGAACTGGGATTGGATCGAGCTAAAGAAGGGGGAATCAGATCGACTGAATGGAAGAGAAGGGGATCGGAACGGAAGAGGAAGGGGATGTGGATCGGATCGGAGACCAGGAACCCGAACCGAACCGATGTACTACAAAGGGACTTGGAGGACACGATCCGACCCGGAGCACTTGGAAGACACCGACCCGAACCGACAGAGAGGAAGAGCTGAGAACCGAACCGATCCAGTGATGACCAAAAACCCGAGATGTAAAGGTAGTCCAAACGGAAGTTAGAGCTCTTGATCTAGTTGGGAACCGATGAGTTCACTTCATGATTGGGCTTTGCTGCGGGACGTGTGCTAAGGAGTTGTCGAAGTTCGTAACTTCGATTCACCACTGAAAAGGAATGAGGGGCTACGTATCAGTGCAGTAGAGTCATTATGGCTCGAGGGGCAAAGTGATCATAGCAGGACTACGTATTAGTGCAGTAGAGTCCTCGTGACTCGAGGGGCAAAGTGATCGTAGTAAGACTATGAACCAGTGCAGTGGATCCATTGTGACTCCATGGGGCAGAGTGGACATAGTAAAAGATTAGTAAGGCTATGAGCCAGTGCAGTGGGGTGTGTACGACTCCATAGGGCAAAGTGGACATAGCGAAGGATTAGTGGCTATGGATCAGTGCAGTGAAGTCGTTGTGACTTCATGGGGCAGAGTGATCATAGCAAAGTATTGGGTGATCGAAGTGGTGGATATCGTATACCTTACGCACAAAGTGAGAGATGTGAGGATGGTTGCTATGCTTGATTGTTTGCCATCACTATGACATGCACACCCCCATCCCCGTATGCTTGAACACCATATGTTAGTGGCACCTTAGAGTGTTGTACAGTATGTAGTGCTAACACTTTGGTTGCAGGTCCAGGTTCAGGTATGGTTTAGTATACCTGTTATTGTTCTGTTTAGCTGCTTATCGCTCATACCAGACTTTTTGTCTGACCCAGAGTTTTATGTCTCTTCTTATTACTCTGGGTGCTCTCACTAGCAGACTAGAGACAGGTTAGCTGGTGATGCGCGAGTAGCTGATTGGGAGGCGAGCAAGAGGCTTCCACGTATGATATATATAGATATTCTCCCTGTGTCGTTGGTGGTCTCTACTTTGGGCATTAGTAGTGTACCTTTCCTTTTTAGCTTTTTGAGACAGTTTTCAAAAGTTGTAATAATGTTGGCTTTGGATCATAAGCTGTATTTTGGATTTTCCTCTGCTATGATAGTTTGTTTCAGCTTATGCACTGTCTCACCTGTTTTATGTCAAGTATGTTTTTATTATATTTTGTTCCATGCGCTATGAGACATTCTACAGGTTCCTTGTTAGTTCATTCTCTTCTTTCCTTTCTTCGGCGACCGTTCCGTGCTAGTCGGGTATGTGTACAGCGCACCTTTGGAGGAAATGTAGACTAGTGCGGGGCGGGCCGTCACAGAGATTCAATCATGGATGATAATGGAATGGTTCGAGAATGAATTGAATCGCCGAGATGAAAAGCTTGATAGGTTTGGAGTGCCCAGAAATCATTGGTAATCAGAGTGTTCTAGCAGACTCAAATCAGGGGTACCGTGGGGACGCCCCTTAGGATCTGATTCGATAAATCATGTACCTGGGCAGTAATGAAGGGCCTAGTTGTCTTAATCGAGTAATAAAAACATACGAGTCATGATGGTGCATGGTAGTTTGTCTAGAATCGAGGTTTTCCATTATCACTTTTGATCGTTGAAGGAAAGTTCGATTATCGGTATATACAAGGATGTAGGCGATGATAGCTTCGATATGGGATGTTATGGATGTAATGGTTGAATTTTTGCTTTCTTCTCTATTTTCCTCTGGGTAAGCTATCACCGTAGGATGTCGAAGAGAAGCAAGATTGGGACTTTTTCCTTTCCTATTCTGTAGTGGCATGTGATGGATTGTTTTCATATTTTAACTAGTTGGTTGATGGGAAGATCGGATGGTTGATCCACCTATACTCATATTATCTTGTGTAACTGTTGTTAGTTATTTTATTGTTCACTAAGAATGTTGTCTAACTCAAGCTTTTATGTTTCCCTTTTATTACCTTGGGTTGTTCATCAGTGTTGTTGATGAACAAATTGAGTAGCGGGTAGTAGGTTTGGTGTCGTTGATGTTGTGCGGTGACGAGCAGGAGGTTGGCATACTATTACTACATACTATATCGATGAATCTTATTATTTTTTCCGTTGTTTGTCGAGACTATTGTTACTCTCAGTGATGTAATGAGGCATATTGTATTCAGAGATTCATGTATCAAGATGTATTATACTCATGATTCTATGGTTTATGGAAATCTGATTTTCTGTTTAGTAATGCTTCACTATCATATCCTATTGTTTATTTTATTATTATATATTATCCATGCGTTGTGAGTTATATGATAGGTTTTACTTCGAGTTATTCTTCCCTGATGATCGTTCCGTATCGACCTGGCGTGGCATACAGTGCACCTTTCCTCAGTTCAGTGCAAGAGATACTGGGCGGTCTTCACATTGTGGATGCGTTTCGATAGGTCAATCTGTGCGACTGGTCTGATTTTGGAACAAAAGCCATTTTAACACCTATGGATAAGGTTATGTTTTTTGCTGATGGGATAAGGATTGATAAACCTAAACACATAGTGGGCACGGATTATCCACGATTCATTGCAGCCGATCGATTTTGTAGTATTAGGGATTCCCTTCCTAATTTCGTTTCTATTCTTAGTAGTGCAAAACAGTCAACATTATCAAACCTTACGAATGAGAACAATCGCATCTGTTATGATATCCCTATTCTAATTTGTTTAGTTTTAGGTGTGCACACACACTTACCCTTTTATGACACTAGAACTACTATTTTATCTATTTTCCTTTACTTATCAGTCATGCTAGTAATCATAGCATCTCACCATACTTTTTGTCTAACCTATTTATCCTTTTCTTCTTTCCCTTTTCTTCCCTCAAGCTCTCAGGGAGGAAGCGCATAGCTTGGATTTATTATTTGATTTTATTTTTGAAGAATCTTATAGAGATGTATTGTTTTTTATATTTCTTTCCATGATTTGCTTGTACCTTTTGGCTATTTGGCGATTCTATTATTTTTTTACTGATATTGTTGTTATGACTGAGATTTTACATAACATTTTAAGATAATTTGTTTTGGCTGAAATAATAAGGATGGTTTTGTTATTTTAACGTAAATTGCCTTCTTCTTCCACTGTGAATTTATTACCATATGTCTTGTGAAATCTTAGTCTCTATGATGTTTATTGTCTTTATATCTACAACGCTCCATATTTCTTAACGGGATTCTATATTAGGATAATGTTAAAGGGTGTGCGGTGTTACCTTTGGCATCAGAGCCTAAGGCTACAAAATCACTAAAATTTGGTTTAAAAAAAACTTTTTGAAAGAAAACCTATTTTTCAAAAGCCAAAAAGTTATTTTTGAAAATAAACTATATCGCCTCTAGTCAACTTACAACATTCCTTTGATTACTTTGAATTCTAATTTTCTATCCTTTCTTTTGCGCGACATGTCGGGAGCCCTAATCTTCCTGAGGGCGTTCCTATTCTCGGTTGGTTCCGTGGATATTTAGAAGCTACGGCACCTGCTAAGGGACAAGAACATGCACAGGTTCCAGCACCTGCCGCGATGGTTCCTCTCAACCCACCTGCAGCCGCGAATTTTTCTAAGCTTTGTAAGGACTTATCTAACTTGTACGGTAAGACTTTTTGGGTACCGGGAAGTTTGTGGAGGTACGCACCTGGATTAGAGAGTCCGGGAGGATTTTTGAGTTATTGGAACTTGAGGATGGGATGAGAGTTCGACTTGCAGCTTGGCAACTTAAGGAAGAAACCTCTTTCTAGTGAGAGACATTAGAGGCTGAGAGAACACATATGGATTAGGTCAGATTCAAAAACAGATTTGAGATGAAGTTTCTATCACCTACGTAGGAGGGAATGCAGTTAGAGTGGTTTTTGAGCTTGATGCAAGGAAACCTGTCAGTAAAGGAGTACATCAACCGACTCAATGAGTTATCGAGATTTGGAGTGGATTTGGTTAATATCGTTAATAAGAAAGCTATTCGATTTGCAAGAGGGTTGAATTAACCTCTCCAAGGTTTGACAATGACTTACATTCCTATGGGAATGACATATGAGGCTTTGATTGAGATGACATTGATGCATGAGGATAAGAAAGAAGAAGTCAAGGATGATAAGAGTGGAACTTCTAAGTTTTCTGGTCCTAAAAAGAAATTTTGGAATAAGAAAGACAGAAGGAAGCAAGTTGGAAATCCTCAGAAAGGGAAGATCAAGAGTGAGATAAAGTGTCATAGGTTTGGAACACTAGGGCACCTCGTTAGGGATTGCAGGAAGCTAAAAGGTAAGTATTTTAATTGTGGGCAACCGAGACATCTGAGTAAGGCATGTCCGCAGAAGACTGGATAGGGTTACAAGGTACTGGTAAAGCAGCGACTCAGACGCACGTATTGGAGGCAGCACCAAATAGAAGTGGCCCAAATAAAGATAGGAAAGTCTCTGTTGAAGGTGTGATCTCTATCTCTAATTATCTTGTATGCACTCTTTTTAATTCGGCAGCTTCTCATTCATTTGTTTCTATTATTTTGGTTGACTGTTTGCACTTAGAAATCTCACTAATTACTTATCCTATAGTAGTTTCAAATCCTATAGGTGGTTCGGTGCACTTATCTATGATTTTTTGGATTTTAAAATTTTCTATTTTAGGCATTGAGTTTGATTGTGATGCCTATGTATTGGGATTTTCATTGTACGGTATGATCATAGAGATGGATTGGTTAGCCATATATGGGGTTTTACTTGACTGCGAAAGGAGGGTTGTTCGTTTGATGACATCTAGTGGTAGGACCCTAAAGATTTCTTGCGACCCACAAGGGTCAGTCATATTGTGTTTTCTTTGCACCCTAGATTCTTTTTTTGATATTTATTTTATACCCGTTATCTGTGAGTATCTGGACGTATTCGATGGGGTTAGAGAATTGCCACCTAAGTGAGAGATCAATTTTCGGATTTATATTAATGAGAATGCAAATCCTATAGTGTTACCTGTTCGACATATGGATCCAAGGGAATTGAAAGAGTTGAGCAATCAAGTAGGTGAGCTTTTGGAAAAGGGTTTTATCAAATGGAGTATTTCTGAGTAGGGAGCATCGGTTGTCTTCGCCACTACGTCTGACGGTTCCCTCCGTCTATGCATGGATTACCAAGAGTTGAACAAGGTCACAAAGACGAATGGTTACCCACTCCCTTAGATAGATGATTTGTTTGATTAGTTGGTAGGTGTGTATGTATTCTCTCATTTGGATTTTGCTACTAGTTTCTGTCAGTTACACTTGGTAGAGTATAACATCGATAAAATGACGTTTCAAACTCCTAATGGCTTCTTTGAGTGGTTGGTTATGCCTTTTGGGCTGACCAATGCACCAGCGTATTTCGAGGCCTTGATGAGTAAGGTATTCAAAGATGTTATGAATAAGTTTGTGGTGGTTTTTGTGGATTATATGCTTGTCTTCTCGAGTAATGAGGACGATCATCCTTTGCATTTGGGAGAGGTTCTCTGTACTCTCTAAGCTCATTAGTTGAACGCGAAATTCTCCAAGTGTCGTTTTTGGATGAAATAGATGTGTTTCTTAGGGCATATTGTCTCAAAGGATGGGTTGGTAGTTGATCTCGCCAAGATAGTGGCAGTACAAGATTGGAGGACCCTCAGGGACACGATTGAGGTGAGGAGTTTTCTTGTCTTAGCAGATTACTACGGGAAGTTCATTAAGGACATTGCACGGATCTCGGCATCATTTGCCCGACTTAGTAAGAAGAATATGACTCTCTCTTGGGATATTGGTGATGAGGATACCTTCTGAGACTGAAGAATGATCTCACTAATGTACCAGTTTTGATATTACCCAATCGATCTAAGATGTTCACAGTCTATACCGACACTTAAAGGACTGGTCTAGGTACGGTATTGATGCAAGTGGGTAGAGTAGTGTGCTGTAGTAGTAAGTAACTAAGAGTTCATGAGAGAATTACCATACGCACTATTTGGAGTTAGCCGCTATATTATTTGCACTTAAGTCTTGGAGACACTACCTACTTAGCGAGAGGTTTGAGTTCTTTATGGACCACAAGTCACTCATGTATTTATTCTCCTAAAGGGATCTTAATTTAAGGCAGCAAAGGTAGATGGAGCTCTTAGCATTATATGACTTCGAGATTTCTTATACCCCTATGGCAGATGCTTTGTACAGGCAGAGGGCGACATTGAGTCCTTTATTTATTCAGTGTTATAGTTAAGAGTATATATCTGCATTCGATTATCGACCATCTATGGATTACACTCCAGGATTGTTGGCATCTTTAGAGGTGCAACCTACTTTGCTAGAGAAGATTGGGAAGAGGCAGACAGATGATCCCGAGCATTCAAATGTATTGGATAGACTGAGTAGGGAAGAGGTTTCTAGACACCTCCTTAGATATACTATAGATTGTAGAGGCTAGCATCGACAAGATGGTAGGTTACGCGTACCCCGCACGGATGATTTGACGAGTGCGAATTGGCCGAGGCTCATCACTCTCAGATGGCTATTCATCTGAGTGGTGATAAGATGTATCATGATATGATGCAAGTCTTTTATTGGACCGGTTTGAAGAAGTGTGTGGCCGAATATGTGGCTAGATGTGTGACTTTCCAAAGAGTTAAGGCAGAGCAAAAGAAGCCCATTGGACTATTCAGCCTTTGGATATACTATTATGGAAATGAGAGATGGTTTCTATGGATTTCTTGGATGAGTTGCCTAGGTCGAGGAAGGGCAACACATGCATTTGGGTCATCGTGGATCGATTGACTAAGAGCTCCCATTTCATCCCAGCTAAGAGTAAGAGAATGGCTGCATGGTTGGGTTCTTTGTATATCCACGAGATAGTTAGACTCCATGGTATTCCTTTGAGCATCATGAGCGACAGAGACGGTGAGTAGGATTTTAGCGGACCCACCAAGGATTTGTATTATGGACTTCGGAGGGACTTGGGAGAATCATTTACCCCTCGTGGAATTTTCATACAATAATAGCTTCCAATCTAGCATTGGCATGACACCCATCGAGGCCTTGTATGGACAAGCTTGCAGATCTTCGGTATGTTGCTGGGATTCGACAGATAGACTCCTTCTTGGACCGAAAATGATTAGAGAACAATATAATAAGGTTGAGATAATAAGGAAGAGGATGAAGGCATCACAAGGTAGGCAAAAGTCATATGCAGACAAAAGAAGGATCGGCTTAGAGTTTGCTATTGGAGGTTTGGTCTTCATCAAAGTTTCTCTGCTAAGGAAGGTGGTGAGGTTTGGATCAGTGGGAAAGTTGGACCCGAGGTTTGATGGACTATTCCCAATCATAGAGGGAGTAGGGTTGATGGATTATAAGGTTCAACTACTAAAGAGACTATCAGGCGTTCATGACGTGTTCCATGTATCGCACTTGTGGAAGTGCCTATACATTCAACGATGGTAATAAAGCCTAGTGCATTGGAGGACGTGGGGATCGAGCGGGAGGTATCCATTCAACGAGCAACTCGGCGGATCTTAGATTTTGAAACCGAGAAGCTGATAAACAGAGAAGTAAGATTAGTCAAGGTGCAGTTGGGAGACGATGATTGTGATGCCACTTGGGAACCCGAGGAGAACATGCGTATTTCTTATCCCTATCTGTTTGATGGTACATTTCGATCTTTTTCCATCTCTAGTTCATGGGTTATACCTTTCAAATTCCATTCAAATTGATCTTGGGAGAAACCTATAGATGATAAAATATTGTTGAAACATGTTGTTGGAACATGTTATGTTTGATGATTGCAAATGGATGCAATTATTTGCAAGTGGATGCATTGGATGCATGTACACACACTAGGCACTATATCGGTTGAATATGACATATGCATATACATATGGATGTGTGTGCATTTTATTTATTTCTATGGTTGTAATATATGGATGTCATCATATGTTTGTTGCGTATGGATAATGTTTGATGCACGCATATAGAATTATCTGTTATGATTAGGAACTTTGCATACATTTGGATCCATTGCACAAACATAATTGCATTAAAAGGAGGTCGACTGAATGAGTAGACCGCATAATCTTTTGCATTAGTTAGATTCATATACACTACATTATTGCATAGGTACATAAATTGCATTAGATAAATTAAGGACAATGTTTGCCAGTGGATGATGGATGAGTAGATGGATGCAGAAAACACTTATGTTATTCTTCTACCTTATATATTTCAGAGGGAGAATGTAGCAACCCAAATTTTAACGAATAATAATTAATTAACAAATTGAATAATTAAAGAAGAAGTTAAAAAATAATAGGAATTGGGCAATGGGGTTTGCTCCATTAGGTCCACTATGATTTTTTGGCTCAGATAGATTTTTGGTTTGCGTAAAACAAACTTAAAACGAAGAAGTTATGACCAATTGAAGTTCGAATTCAAAATCATAAAATTAAATTATATATGAATATAATAACGTTGCCGCTGGGGCGACCCAGAATCCATGTGTTGACCCAGCAGGGTACTGGATCAACCAAGTATTTTGCTTAACACATTTTCATGCCTGGCACTAAACTGAGAGTTGCTGAAGTTTCGAGATTTTTCTTTTCTAACGTGGGTTGATCGGCTAGGATCAAAAACCTAATATCTAACACTACAACAAAATGACCCTATTACAACGGTGGAAAACAGTTGTAAAAGACCTTTTACAACGGTGGAGCAACCGTCGTCTATTAAGAAGTTGTAATAGAGTAAAATCTTTTACAACGGTTTTGCACCGTTGCAACACGGTTGCGAAATGTATATTTTACAACTGTTTTCCACCGTTGTAATAAAAGCTATTACAACTTTTTTACACCGTTGTAGTAAAAGCTATTACAACTGTTATGCACAGTTGTGACTGTTGAATATCACAATATTATTTTTGTTTGATTATACATTACATCTCATATAGAAATAAATATTTGTATTGAATAAAATGTTACTGCATAGAATTTGATACTCAAACGAATATTTTATTTCAATATTAGAAATAGTATAACTTTCTGACCTCTTACAACTTACTACATAATAAAGTCAATTACATATACATTCTTCACCATAGACTGATACACTCAATTACATACGCACTTCCATATAAATATACATACACATTGTGCACACACCGAGTTTTTATATGCTTCAACATCTTGTCTAGTCGCCTGTATACCAATCACAAAATTTCTCAGTAAACTAAAACAAAAAAAAATTTAATTCAAATAAGGATGAAAAATCTAACTGTGTATTATGTGATACATTAATGCCAATATCCCATACTAAGCATAAACCAACAAAATTGAAAAAAACATGATATCACAGGTCACCTAGTTAGTTTTTTGCCAAAGAAGAATCGCCATTGACCCCTGGTCCAGTTTTCGACATGCGAACGAAATCAGTTTGCTTTCTTAACTTTCTTTTCTGATTTCTGAAATGATAATGTTTGCCTTCCTAAATATACATGCCAAGTATATGTTAGAAGAGTGTATTGTAAACATATCAAACATTTAAGAAAAAGACAAAATCAGGTATAAGAGAAAATGATACTCTCAAACACTTTCAAACCTGGGAGAAGATCTTGAAATGTTACAGTTTCATATGTCGAATCCAAAATGGATTGTATTTTATATCTTCCACCTGCAATTTTTCCAAATACAACATGAAATTCAAATCAAGATAAACCATTGCAGACTATATACATGTGTTATCAGCATCATGGTTAGCTTTGGAAGGTGTCGTTTTTAAATTGCTCATGCATACATGTTCAACACGATAAACTGATGCAGGGGCGGAGCCATAGCAGGGGCGTAGCGCCGCCCGCGAGGCGAAGCCCCGCCACGGATGAAGTTGAGTTAGAAACACATACGCATTTCAAGTGAACAATTTTAGAAACAACATACCAATCTTTGTATCTTATATCTGTATGACTTTTGTAGATAATACTGATACATTTTGAGGTATAATGATTGTTCTGATTAATAAACAATTCTAGAAAATTATTACAGCAGTACTTATATATACTGACATCGCAAGAGACTTACATATATAGTTTCTTATGGTAACTTATGGTAACAATTCTAGAAAATTATTACCGTCTCCATTATTCAAGAAGAAAGGCGCATAAACCCTACAATTAAATGAAGACAACTTAGCCCAAAATCAAACCGAATCATGCACACATACAAATCAAAATAAGACACAGAACAAAGGAAAACTCTAGGCCACATAGTCGACTAGCAATCTGAAGATTCGATCATAAACCAATTCTACAATCCAAGTTTACCGATGTAGACAGACCTAATCACACAGACAAAACCGAACTTTGCCAACGAAACCACATGATAATGGATTAATGCTGTTCAATGTACCAAACACAAGAACGACCACACTAACACCCAAGTCAAAACACTCACAACACAAATGACATCCAAGCTCCAACTAAGTCAAACAAACAAACCAACAAAAGCCACCACAATCACAATACCTTAAAGTCCAACAGTGATGCTCCAGTACAATGAAAATATTCACTACATCTGGAACACTGGAATAAGTTTAATCACAGTAAATTCCAAGCTCAATACGTAGTGGAAACAGCCTATTTTTCGGAGAGAGGCCAAGCAACACTAAGCAAAAGAGGATTAGAGAATGAACTAGGGATTAGCGTAAGTGACGAAGTTGCGACATCAGTCTAGAAATCGAAAAAAGACGGAACACGGTTTGCAGAAGATGGACTTGGGAAGGCGCAATTAGGGTTAGATGTGGATGGTATAGGCAGAGCAAAGCAGGAAGGAGAACATTTGGAAACGTTAGATGAAGTCCGAAGATGATACAATTCAGATCAGAAATAGGAATTGCCAGATCTGAAGGAGGATTAGTGAGCTACTAAAACCACAGCCGCAAAAATTGGGGAAGGGAAAGCGGTCGAAGAATCTGAAGGAAGGAGAGATGGATCTGAAGGAAGGTGAAAGAGCTGTATTGAGATGAATTGTATCTGGCGGCGGAAAGGGGTTACGGAGGGGTTATTTTCGTTTTGGTCAAGAATATAAATTTGGGTTTTATCGAGGAGTGATAACAAAAGAGCGGACACGTGACTGAAAGCATGGAGGGAAAATATTTTAGAATTAAAGCCAAAACAATTCAAAAGGCGGAAATTGGAGCCAAACAATTCAAGCAGGCGGGAACGTAGATTTGTGGACCTAACATTAAAACTTGATTTATAAGAAAGTTGACCCTTTTAGATACATATGAAAATGATAATATGCGACTTAATGTTTGCTTCTTCTTTTTCAATTTAAAGCTTTTTAACAGTTTAGAATTTTATGAAATTTTGAATATAATTGCTAAATACTAAAAATTAGTCTTAATTATTGGTTATTACTTCTTAATTATTGGTTGTTACTTCTTAATTATTTAATAGTAATAATCAAATATAAAATAATAAATATTAACTGTTGAATATTAAATATCAGCTACTATATAAAAAATTTCAATAATAACAAATAATTAATTTTTAAATAGTAACTATTTAATAATTATTATATTGGTTATTTAATAGTAATTTTTTACTTTTAAAAGCTTATGTTAATATTAAGTAATAAAGTAGCTAGTTAACATACATTAGCTATTAAAAAAATTACTTCTTATTAACTATTAATTATTTAATAATAATTGACAAATGTTATTGATTTCCAAGTTTATTATTAAATATAAATATAATTAGTTATTAAATATAGATATTATAAACATGATGTTTGCACTAGGCATCTCTATTACAACCAATAAAATGAAAAGTTGTGATATATATGTTTATTACAACAGTGATTATTTCACAGTTGTAAAAAACATTTATTACAACAGTGCGTTTTACACATTTGTAAAAAAGCATTTATTACAACTGTGCTTTACGCACCGTTGTAAAATTAAAGTTGTAATATGGTGTTTTTGTTGTAGTGTAAGGGCCAGGAGTTCCATACCTCCACTATAAATAAAACTATACTCCTCCCCACTTCCACACAATGTCTTTTCTTCATTTCTATGCCTTCGCTACAACATTTTCTCTTAAATGAAAATATAGTTTTAAAATAAGAGTAGTTTTTGCACAATTTCTAGATAGAGATTTAATTAATTTGGGGATTTCTACCGAACCGTTAGATAAGCATATTTAGGTGAGATTTTTGTGATTACTAAATTTATAAAAAGTTAAAGTTAAATCTATACAATAGTTGTTATAGTTGTTTCAGATCTGGATTATTTATAGTTCTCAGATCCTGAGTATTACAATATTTTTCATATTCAGTTTCTCTCTATTTTCTTTCTGAATTCCTTCTATCTATCTGTACAATTTAGTTTCAAATTTCTATAAACTATTGTGTCAGATCCCTTTTCCCCTTTTCTATATCTAGTTTTAGCAGTTACGCCAAAATATGCCTAAAATGGCATATGAATACGATTAAATCAGGCATGAACCCAAATGCCTAATAACTTACAACAGTGATTAGACTTTTTTATTTCATTATATGCTTTGATTGGGGAATAAAAATAATTGAATTGAAATAATCAAATTGAGGCTAAATTGAATATATTGAAAACTGCAATTTAGAAGGGAATAATTAGATTAAGTCAATTTCGGACTACGTAAATGCCTATTGAACAGAATATGACAGAAGTTAGACTGTAATCAGTAAATTGCGTGAGGATGATAATTGGAAATCATAGTAAACACGAATGGTTTATTTGAAAATTTTAATATAACTTGGAATAATTGAAAAGGAAAGTTAGGCTTTACAATGTGTGGGTAAATTACGAGCCTAGACTTCCATCATCCGGCTTTAATATGAACCTATTGATTTACAGTGTGTGGATAAATTACAAATGGCTTATTTGAAAATTTTAATATAACTTGGAATAATCGAAAAGGAAAGTTAGGCTTTACAATGTGTGGGTAAATTACGAGCTTAGACTTTCATCATACGGCTTTAATATGAACCTATTGATTTACAGTGTGTGGATAAATTACGAGCCTAGACTTCCATCATCCGGCTTTAATATGAACCTATTGATTTACAGTGTCTGGATAAATTACAAGCCTAAAAACTAGTACGCCATGATTAGGCCTCATATGGCATATTGATTTATAGTGTATAGGTAAATTACAAGCCTAAAATATGGCATAGGGTTTAATATGCCATATAGAATTATAGGAAAACGTTACAAGACTAATATCTCTTGAATTGTTTGTGGGGGCCAAATCAAGTGTTCGGGATTTGAGATAAGTTATTTATTAGTTGGGATCCATTCCATGTAGCATACCCTTTTTATCATTTTCAGTCTGAATATGTGCTAAGGGCATGCGCCATGCTATGTTGTGGATGTAAGTTGGTCCAGTTGGATGGTGTGGATACGTTCCGGTAGTAAGAATATATATATATATATACATATATATATATATATATATGTATGTATGTATGTATAATTTTAACAACCTCTCTTTTCGAGGATGAAAATCTTTGAATGAGGGAGATTGTAATGATACGATAATTTTGATGTTGAAATATGAAGTTAGTTCAAAATCTAATGTTGAAATAAATATTTAAACTTGTGATTAAATTTAAATCTAGTTTATTTGGACTTGGTTTATATAAAATCTTTTAAATATGAATTAAATTTTGATATTTAAGTCTGAATGGTTTAGTTAAAAATCAAGCATATTTTTACATCATAATTAATTGAGAAATAATTTGTTTGAATTTTTGAATTTGATTTTGAAATTTAAATTTAAAATTTAACTTAAGAATTAAAAGCTAATATATGTATTTTGAACTTGGTTTTGGAAAGTAAATTTAAATATATGTGTGCATTTGATTTTAAATGACATTTTAATTTAGAAATTATTTAAATAAGCATGAAATTTAACTGTTGTATAACGTCAACTCTTATATCAGAATAAATTATATAAATTATTTCATCACTCAAATTAAATTAAATTAAAAGAAGAAAATATTTTGTTAAAATTTGATAATTTCATACACATTTGTTAAATTTAAACAACACCTTAAAACATGTGTTAGCTTGCTTGTGAAGAACCACTCCACGCGTTCTTTTACATTTCCCCCTTTTCTCCCTTCCCTTATTATTTCAATCATATGAAAGAAAACCTTATTTTATATTTTCTTTTTGGGTGTTGTTATTGACACCCCGTTTTTGGATAAGGGGGGACTTCAATTTTTCCTTTTTTGGGAATTTTGATAAGGGGTGGAATGATAAAGAGTGTCACCCCTTAAAATTTAATTATGAACGGACTAAAGTACCTCTAACATATTTTACGTGAGTTAGTTACTGCTGTAAACATTTAATGGCAGAAAATATAATTTTTCGACAGTATGTTTCAAACATTTAATGGTAGAAAGTATGATTTTTCGAAAGTATTAAACATTGAACGGACTAAAGTACCCCTAATATATTTTATGTGAGTTAATTACTGCGGTTCATGTTTAATACGCCACAATATGCTTCAAACATTTAATGACCGAAAGTATGATTTTTCGAAAGACTATAGGTTATGCATGCTTAAAACTAGTAGTATGTCTCTGCATAAGAAAAATGATGGAATGTTTATAAATTCCTGCTTTATACACTGCCAGACGATGGATATTCTCACATGGCATTCTACAAATAGCCCAAGGATTAATAATAAGGTAAATATTATCCCCTCCAATTTCTTTGTTGTGATATAAGCAGAGCATTATTCAATCATATGCACGTAATGAGCTAGAATACCTTAGGCATAACATGAGATTATAGCAATTCTTTCATTAGCATCTGAATATTTATTAAGGAGCTACAAAATACAGGAGAAATATGAGCAAAAACTACATTATAAGAGTAATAAGGCTACAATCTACCATAAATGTACAACTGAACTGTGTCCTAAACTTATACAAGCTCAAGTAGAGTAATTTGTTTGCTAAGAAAGAGATCGGTAGACCACTGATGCATAGATGATTCATGGCTGGTTTTTGCCAGCATCTTCTATTCGAAATATTCTTTAAACTTTTTAAGAGTTGAAGCATGATTCTTTTGCATCTTCGTTTGACTTGGCCGATAAAAAATGAAAATTCGACCAATTTGATCAATAGAAACCGTTCCAGTTGACTTCTCTAGTTGTTTCACTACTTCAGCAAATTGTCCATCACAATTTCCGGCAACTTTTATCTGACCATTACCAATAAAGACTTAGTAAATAGCATGCGAGTGATTTTACAATTATAGTAGTAGCTTAGAAATATTTGGTTGAAGCTCAAAGTTATAAAAATAAGAGAATGCTATGTGAATGGATCAATCAAACCATTCCAATAATTTACAAGACCTAGGTAAGATAGGAGTTACAGAAAAAATATCAATAATTAGTCTAAAAAATCTATTAAAGTTACAGGAAACAAATAACCAGGCAAGATATGTGAATCATTTCATACACTTGATAACAGGAGGAAAATTACTCCAAAATTAGAAAAGGAAATAGTGAATCCCTTGTCTTATTCCCCTATTACGAACATAGAAACCAAGTGGGATTTCATCTAAGAGGATCAAGAAAGTAGGTGTGGATACTCGTTCATATCTTAGATTTGTAAACTTGTCATGTTTAGCAGCATATGTTTTATGAATTCTCTATTAACTTTATCACAGACTTATTCTAAATCCATTGTCCATCTAAGATATGTTCATATGACAAAAATGAGTTTTCAGTAATAAGTCTATCTAGGATGAAAGCATTCAATAATAAATTATTCCAGTTCCATTGTCATGATTACTGATGTTCTTGCTTTTATATTGGAGAATTAAGGGTGGAAAAAGTTGAAAGAGGTAACGACACAGATTTCACTCGGACCTAATCGATCGTTAAACCGACCAAGACCGTTCGAATCCCGCATACGCTAACTTTGGGCATAAAACACATCAGAACAAATAACAGAAGACTTTTATAAACATCATAACATTGTTACATCAGAGTACAAAATATCAGAGTATATCGAAAATAATACACAGCGGAAGATAAATTTACATAAATGTAATACAATGCACAACGGAAATATAAACTACACAGCGGAAGACTGTAAATGCCTGGACACAGCTTAAAGCTTCAATCCAGAATCCTGCTCAATACATCTGCAAAATAAAACTACTCGACTGCCCATGTGGAAAATAGGGGCACCCGAGTTTGCAAGGGAAAAGAAAACTACAGGTCAGTCATGGGACTAGTGTGAGAAACTCTAAACAGTTATAAATCTTTATAAATGATAAAACAAATCACAGGACCACGCCGCTAACGCGGAACGGGTTTACCCCCATGAATGCCAGTGTATAAACAACACTCAATAATTATGGATCTACTATGCATCAATCAACATGCAAATTCCCAATCTATCCATTTAGATTAATCACCACACTAAGATTTTCCAAATCAATTCAATTTACAGAGATTATTCCTTTGGACTTTATTTCCCTATTTCTATTTCAAATCTTTTGAAATACATATCTAACTTTTATAACAAA
Source organism: Allium sativum (assembly GCA_030737875.1). Taxonomy (NCBI): domain Eukaryota; kingdom Viridiplantae; phylum Streptophyta; class Magnoliopsida; order Asparagales; family Amaryllidaceae; genus Allium; species Allium sativum. Next base: position 487,122,546 of record CM060920.1, on the reverse strand, counting down.
GTAGATTTCACTTCGGGATCTCAAATCAAAACGTTTGGAAATATGAATTCCAAAACATAACAATGCATACAAACAAATATGCAACCAAATATCGGGCTCCCCCTAGACAAGGCAAAGGGCACGCACCTAAGCAACTCGATATATATATGTGCACCTCCCACTATGGAGCAGGCTACACCGACGATGCACCTCCCATACATGGAAGCATACACCGCCCATCTCACCCATACTTTTAGTCGTCCGGGTTACTCGAATCTCTAGCCACATACCAAATCATTTCATATCCCGAAGTAGGGAAAATCATTTCACAACATAATAATCACAAGTACTTTCAAAATATAGTACTTCACATCAACAATTCACACATATGATTAGTCACTATTAATCACATAACCTTTGAGCTCGTACGTCTCAAAGAAGGGTGTTAAGCAAGAGAATAAATTCTCCGCCACCAAACAGATTAATCATTAATAGCAACTAAGTGAATATGTAACGACCCGTATTCTACACATCATAGGATTGTAGAATATTTATTTCTTTCCCGTATGAAGACGTATGGTCATGTAACTTCGGGAAACATCCAATAGAGTCATTTCCCATGTTCATGATTTTTTTCGATTTTTAAATGACCATTTTGCCCTTAGTTGGTACTGTTTTGGCCATAACTTTTGATTGGAAAAGAATTTTGACCTGAAACCACTTCCATTGGATTCGTTTGATGGTTTACCTTTCTGTAGAGTGGTCATAATAGCCAAACGGACTTACAGTTTGGGAGATATGGCTGAAATAAGGTTTGGAGGGTGAAAAACTGCTTAACCGGGCCAAATAGGGTGATTAGTGAGTAGGCCCATAACCCATTTCGGGATTAGGGTTATGGGAAGGCTGAAATGAGATAGAGGATCATTCCATTTCAGTTTTCTAGCCTCCACTTATCACCAAGAAACCCTAAAAATGGCCTCCAACCTCTAAATCACCTCCAAATCACCTTTTGGTCAAGGATTTGGCTTAGCAACTCCTAATCAAGGAAGATCTACACCAAAGCAACATTGGAGCTGCTGTTCAGCATTGGGATTCACATCAAATCAGAGATTTATTTCAATCTTAGTTTATTTTGTGGCTAAGGTGAGTGATTTGCATAGTTTTGCACTAATTATGGCAAATTAGGGGTGATTAGTGTTAATTAGCGAATTTAAACATGATAAAATTCTGGAAAAATGTTTATAAAATTCAGAATGATGTTTTAGACCTCTGATATGAATTTGGGTTAATTTGGTTAAGTTTTTCTAATCTTATCATAAGTTTCACCTAAACATGCTTAAGGGAAAATAAGGGGTTTTGGCTATGTTTGATCCATTTTAACCTATTATATTGTTGTTTTGATGTTTTTGGTTGACTATATATGTTTCTATGACTGTATGGTATGCTTTGTGACTGATTAGAATAGTTGGAATGGTTGAAAACGCCGTCGAGGGGCGTAAACAACTCGCTGGACAAGGTGCAGGAGTTCGGATCGGATGGGGATTGAGGGTCGATCGGATCGCCCTATGGGATCGTGGGACATCACCACGAGTCAAGTCATCTCCTCCGAGCCGAACCATCTGCGCAAGGTCCACGAACACCAACCGTGAACTGCTACCCGATCTGATCCACTCGTGCTTCGTATTACGATCCGACTAGAGGAAAGCAGCATCCACGATCCGATGCACCACGAGACGCCGATCCGAACCGGGGGAGCCACGAGCTGGAGGAGCGCGATCCGACCCGTATGGGGTATTCCGATCCGAACTGAGGAGAGGAGCACGATCTGAAGCAAAGAGAAAGAGGACCGCGATGACGATCCGAACCGTGGCGTGCTGAAGAGCAGATCAGATCCAAATGGGGTATGGAAGGCCGAACCGAACCGATGAAGATTGATAACCCGAGATGCAAAGGTAGTCCAAATGAAGGGTATTGACTCAGGATCCAGATAGGAACAAATGAGTAGACTTCATGAGTTGGACTTTGCTGCGGGACGTGTGCTAAGGAGTTGTCGACGTTCATAACTTCGATTCACCACTAAAAAGGAATGATGGTCTACTTATCAGTGCAGTAGGGTCATTAGGACCTGAGGGGCAAGGTGATGGTAGCAAGACTACGTTATCAGTGCAGTAGAGTCATTACGACTCGAGGTGCAAAGTGATGCGTAGTAAGACTATGAGCCAGTGCAGTGGGGTTCTTGTGACTCCATGGGGCAGAGTGGACATAGTAAGGATTAGTAAGGCTATGAGCCAGTGCAGTGGGGTTCTTGTGACTCCATGGGGCAAAGTGGACATAGCGAAGGATTTATGGCTACGTTATCAGTGCAGTGAAGCCATTTATGACTTCATGGGGCAGAGTGATCGTAGCAAGGTGTTGGGTGATCGAAGTGGTGAATATCGTATGCTTTACGCACTGAGTGAGAGATGTGAGGATGGATGCTATGTTTGATTGTTTACCATCACTATGACATGCACACCTCCCCCACCTCCGTATCTATACATTTCTTTATATGGCACCTTAGAGTGTTGTACAGTATGTAGTGCTAACTCTTTGGTTGCAGGTCCAGGTCCAGGTATGTTTTAGTCTACCTGTTATTGTTCACTTTAGATGCTTATCGCTCATACCAGGCTTTATGTCTGACCCAGAGTTTTATGTCTCCTCTTATTACTCTGGGTGCTCACACGAGCAGACTAGAGACAGGTTAGCTGGTGATGCGCGAGTAGCTGATTCGGAGGCGAGCAGGAGGCTTCCACGTATGATATATATATATATACACATTCTCCCTGTGTCGTGGGTGGTCGCTACTTGGGCATTAGTAGTGTACCTCCTTTATCTTGCTTTTGTTTTGAGACAGTTTGAAAAGTTGTAATAAGCTGTATTTTGGATTTCCGCTGCTATGATGTTTAGTTCTGGTTTCAGCTTATGCACTGTCTCACCTGTTTTATGTCAAGTATGTTATTATTATATTTTATTCTATGCGCTGTGAGACATTCTACAGGTTCTTGGTATATCCATTTCCTTCTTCCCTTTCCTTCTGACGACCCGTTCCGTGCTAATTGGACATGTGTACAGCGCACCTTTGGAGTAAATGTCGGTTGGTGCGGGGCGGGCCGTCACACTTGGTATCAGAGCTCTAGGTTGCGTAGTTAACCTAGGGAAAGACACTAGGGAGAGTTAGTACGTATATGAGAGCGCGTATTTGTGATTAATTTGGTTTTCAAAAGCTATGTATATATATACTATTAGTAGTATAAAGAATGAAGTCGCACTGCACTAGCACCACTATGGGGTCGTTAATCGTTTCCGTTTTTCAGATTGACGATGAGCCGAGACACGAGGGGTGCTGGTAGAGGGACCAACCAGGGGAATGCCGCTGACATGAGGGCGATGTTTACTAACCTCATGAGAGATATGCTTAGAGAAGTGCAAGGGGCAGTTCCCAATCCCGGAGTTGGTGTTGGCCCAGTAGTGCAGGCGCCTAGGGTCGATTTCGCCAAGTTGTGCAAAGATTACACTGACCTTGGTGGGAAGCCGTTCCACGGGATGGAGTCGGCCACAGATGTTCAAGATTGGATGGATAGCTGTGATCGTATCTTCGATGACTTGGGTCTTGAGGATGCGATGAAGAGAAGGCTAGCGTCTCGTCAGCTGCAAGGGTGAGCGATGAATTGGTGGAATGCCATCAGAACGGCTACTCCAGAGGATCAGGTTACTTGGGATCAGTTCAAGGCTCGCTTTAGCGAGAAGTTCATTCCAGCTGCCCAGAAGTCAGTGTTGTTAAAGAGGTTCTTGGAACTCAAGCAGAGTGGTAGGGCAGTTTCTGACTATATTGCTGAGTTCGACACTTTGTCGAAGTATGGACTGTCTCTCATTGACACTCCTGAGAAGAAGAATGAGAAGTTCATTACTGGCTTGGATGGATACTTGGGGGAAAGGCTTATCAACTACATCGATGAGACTTTTGAATCGATTGTGGGGAAAGCTTTGAGATCAGAGAGTCTTTACCCTAAGTCAAAGACTGAGGCTGCATCTGCAGAAGGGCCAAAGCTGCAAGCAGGCGGTGGAGGCAAGAATAACTCTCAGAATAAGAGGAAGCAGGACCAATCAAAAGGTGGCCAGAAAAAGAGCAAGAAGGATGTTGAGTGCTTCAGCTGTGGTAAGAAGGGCCATTATGCTAAAGAATGTCGGGTCAAGCCAGCGGAAAGGAAGTGCTACAACTGTGGTCAAGTGGGACATCATAAGGATAAGTGTCCCCAACCTCTTAAGGAGAAGCAGATTGTGAAAGCATATGCTATTGATGATGTTCCTTCTTCATCGAATGCCCCAACTGCGGCGGAGAAAGGAAAGAATGTCGTTATTCAAGGTATGCTTTCCATTTATGATGTACCAGTTCGAGTTTTGTTTGATACTGGGGCTTCCCGTTCCTTCATATCTAGTGACCTGGTAGATAGGTTGGGACTGGAACCCGAGATAGTCGATAGACCATTGGTTGTGACGAACCCGATTGGTGGTTCGACTAGCCTTAGTATGATTTGCAGGAATTTGGTCTTATCGAGTCATGGATGTATGTTTGTATGTGATTGCTTTGTTTTGGGCTTTATGGCATTATATTGGGAGTTGATTGGCTCCAAAGATACGGGGTGGTGGTAGACTGTGAGGGATTTTTGGTGACAGTGAGGGCGGATGATGGGCGGAGGGTAGTGTTTGGTAGTCTACCTAGTGATGGGGTTATGGCTAGTTTTGTAAATTCCCTCGACATCCCGCAGGATGGGTTGTCAGATGTGCCCGTGGTTGGCCAGTATCCGGACGTCTTCGAGGAGGTGATCGGGCTTCCACCACACCGAGAGATTGAGTTCCGTATTGATTTAGTGAAAGATGCCAGACCTATAGTGATGCCACTTCGTCGTATGGCACCAAGGGAGCAGCAAGAGCTCGGGGTGCAAGTCAGCAATCTTTTGAAGAAGGGATTTATTAGAAGGAGTGTCTCCGAGTGGGGAGCACCAGTTGTGTTTGCCACTAAGGCAGATGGTTCCCTTCGTTTGTGTGTGGACTATCGCGAGTTGAATAAGGTGACGAGGAAGAATAAGTATCCTCTACCGCGGATAGATGATTTGTTTGATCAGCTGGAAGGAGCTAGAGTGTTCTCCCAATTGGACCTCGCGACAGGATTTCACCAGCTACGAGTAGCGGATGAGAGTATTCCGAAAACGGCATTTAGGACGCCGTCTGGATTTTATGAGTGGTTGGTCATGCCATTTGGGTTGACCAATGCACCAGCCTACTTTGTGGATCTTATGAATCGAGTATTCAGAGATCAGTTAAATAAGTTTGTTCTTGTGTTCGTGGATGATATCCTTGTTTACTCAAGGACAGAGGAGGAACACAAGGGACACTTGAGGATAGTGATGGAGGTGTTGAGGAAACACCAATTGAAAGCGAAATTCCCTAAGTGTCATTTTTGGAGAAGGGAAGTGAGATTCTTGGGTCATGTTGTTTCCGAGAGTGGTATTGTCGTGGACCCTGCGAAGGTGGCTACGGTACAGGATTGGCCTACGCCCAAGAATGCAACGGATGTAAGAAGTTTCTTGGGATTAGCTGGATATTATCGTAAGTTTATCCAGGACTTCTCCAAGATAGCAGCACTGTTGACTCAGTTGACTAAGAAGAATCAGTCCTTTGTCTGGGACGAAGTGTGTGAGGATGCCTTCAAGAGTCTAAAAGAGAAGTTGACGCGTGCACCAGTGTTAGTCATTCCTAAAGGGAATGAAGAGATGACGGTATACACGGATGCTTGTGGTACCGGACTGGGTGCAGTATTGATGCAAGGAGGTAGGGTTGTGGCTTATGCTAGTCGACAGCTAAAGCCTCATGAGAAGAAGTACCCTACCCATGATTTGGAATTAGCAGCGATTGTGTTTGCACTGAAGATGTGGAGACACTATCTCTTGGGAGAAAGATTTGAGTTGTTTACATATCATAAATCGTTAAAGTATCTCTTCTCTCAGAAAGATCTGAATCTCCGACAGCAGAGATGGTTAGAGTTCTTGGCTTCGTATGATTTTGATATCGCATACACACCTGGGAAAGGTAATGCGGTAGCTGATGCCTTGAGTAGGAGACATGCCAGCTTAGGGGCAATGTTTCTTGAATGGAAGCAACTGGAGTATATCGCGGGGTTTGATTTCAGACCAAAGTGCGAATTGGATCCAGTTATGCTAGCTAGTTTGGCGATCAGACCCACTTTGATAGAGCGGATTGGTTCCGGCCAGAGGGACGATCCTAACCTATTGGAAATCATCTCCAAGTTAGAGATGGGTATCGATGGGGAGATGAATGTGTATGGGCTTGATCGAGATGGATGGCTTCAGAAGAATGGAAGACTAGTTGTACCCAACGTGAATGGTTTGAGAGATGAAGTGCTTAGAGAATGTCATCACTCAAAACTGACTATACATCCCGGTGGTAATAAAATGTATCGAGACATGAAGCAAACCTACTACTGGGAAGGGATGAAAAGAGACGTTGGGAAGTTTATATCCAAATGCATGAATTGCCAGCTAGTTAAAGCCGAGCAAAAGAAGCCTAGTGGTTTGTTGCAACCATTAGAAATTCCCGAATGGAAATGGGAGCAAGTCTCGATGGATTTCATCGATGGCCTACCAAGGACTAGATCGGGATATGATAGCATTTGGGTAATTGTGGATCGATTGACTAAAAGTGCAAGATTTATACCAGTCAAATCGACCAGAACGGCAGCCAAGTTGGCAGAATTGTATATGAAGTGGGTAGTGAGATTTCATGGAGTACCCAAAAGCATTGTGAGTGACCGAGACCCGTTGTTCACTAGTGGGTTTTGGAAGAGCTTACAAGAGGCTCTAGGGTCAAGATTACATCTCAGTATCGCATATCATCCTCAGACCGACGGTCAGACGGAGAGGGTGAATCGTATATTGGAAGATCTCTTGAGAGCTTGTATATTGGATTTTGGTGGATCGTGGGATGACCATTTGTATCTAGTAGAGTTTGCATATAATAATAGCTACCAATCCAGTATCGGTATGGCTCCATATGAAGCTTTGTATGGAAGACCGTGCAACTCACCATCATGTTGGATAGAGACTGGCGAGAAGTTTGTGCTTGGACCAGATGTGGTGAGAGAAACTTCGGATAAGGTTAAGATCATTCAGCAACGAATGAAAGCTGCCCAAGATAGGCAGAAGAGTTATGCTGATAAGAGGAGAAGAGGCTTGAAATTCTCCGTTGGCGACTTGGTGTTTGTCAAGATCTCTCCATTGAAGAGCGTGATACGATTTGCAGGAGAGGCAAGTTGGCACCAAGATTTGTTGGCCCATTCCCTGTTCTTGAATTAGTCGGGAATTTGGCATATAGAGTTGGCTTACCAGAGAAAATGGCGGGAGTTCACAATGTATTTCATGTTTCCCAACTAAGGAAGTTCGTTCACGACTCCGATATGACTATTTCACCTGATCAGTTAGAGGACTTCGAAGTAGAACCCGAGGCGGTTGGGAACCGCAAGCCGATTCGTATTGTGGGGCACGATACGAAGCAACTTCGAAGGAAGTTGGTGAAGCTAGTCAAGGTTCAGTGGGGCGAGGACGAGGACGATTGTACTTGGGAGACAGAGGAGAGCATTGGAAAGGTATATCCAGAACTCTTTGCCTGGTAAGACTTACTTTGCGATTTAGTTATTCTGCATGCTAGGATAGACTTATTTTACTTGTTTTGCATGATTGATGGTTGTTTTATGGTTGATAGGCATGCGGGAACCTTTGTGTGTGTTTTGATTAGGAAATTTCGGGGGCGAAATTTCTTAAGGGGGGGAGAGTGTAACGACCCGTATTCTACACATCATAGGATTGTAGAATATTTATTTCTTTCCCGTATGAAGTCGTATGTTCATGTAACTTTGGGAAACATCCATTAGAGTCATTTCCCATGTTCATGATTTTTGTCGATTTTTAAATAACCATTTTGCCCTTAGTTGGTACTGTTTTGGCCATAACTTTTGATTGGAAAGTAATTTTGACCTAAAACCACTTCCATTGGATTCGTTTGATGGTTTATCTTTCCGTAGAGTGGTCATAATTGCCAAACGGACTTACCGTTTGGGAGATATGGCTGAAATAAGGTTTGGAGGGTGAAAAACTGCTTAACCGGGCCAAATAGGGTGATTAGTGAGTAGGCCCATAACCCATTTCGGGATTAGGGTTATGGGAAGGCTGAAATGAGATAGAGGATCATTCCATTTCAGTTTTCTAGCCTCCACTTATCACCAAGAAACCCTAAAAATGGCCTCCAACCTCTAAATCACCTCCAAATCACCTTTTGGTCAAGGATTTGGCTTAGCAACCCCTAATCAAGGAAGATCTACACCAAAGCAACATTGGAGCTGCTGTTCAGCATTGGGATTCACATCAAATCAGAGATTTATTTCAGATCTTAGTTTATTTTGTGGCTAAGGTGAGTGATTTGCATAGTTTTGCACTAATTATGGCTAATTAGGGGTGATTAGTGTTAATTAGCGAATTTAAACATGATAAAATTCTGGAAAAATGTTGATAAAATTCGGAATGATGTTTTAGACCTCTGATATGAATTTGGGTTAATTTGGTTAAGTTTTGCTAATCTTATCATAAGTTTCACCTAAACATGCTTATGGGAAAATAAGGGGTTTTGGCTATGTTTGATCCATTTTAACCTATTATATTGTTGTTTTGATGTTTGTGGTTGACTATATATGTTTCTATGACTGTATGGTATGCTTTGTGACTGATTAGAATAGTTGGAATGGTCGAAAACGCCATCGAGGGGCGTAAACAACTCGCTGGACAAGGTGCAGGAGTTCGGATCGGATGGGGATTGAGGGTCGATCGGATCGCCCTATGGGATCGTGGGACATCACCACGAGTCAAGTCATCTCCTCCGAGTCGAACCATCTGCGCAAGGTCCACGAACACCAACCGTGAACTGCTACCCGATCCGATCCACTCGTGCTTCGTATTACGATCCGACTAGAGGAAAGCAGCATCCACGATCCGATGCACTACGAGACGCCGATCCGAACCGGGGGAGCCACGAGCTGGAGGAGCGCGATCCGACCCATATGGAGTATTCCGATCCGAACTGAGGAGAGGAGCACGATATGAAGCAAAGAGAAAGAGGACTGGGATGACGATCTGAACCGTGGCGTGCTGAAGAGCAGATCTGATCCAAATGGGGTATGGAAGGCCGAACCGAACCGATGAAGACTGATAACCAGAGATGCAAAGGTAGTCCAAATGAAGGGTATTGACTCAGGATCCAGATAGGAACAAATGAGTAGACTTCATGAGTTGGACTTTGCTGCGGGACGTGTGCTAAGGAGTTGTCGACGTTCATAACTTCGATTCACCACTGAAAAGGAATGATGGGCTACTTATCAGTGCAGTAGGGTCATTAGGACCTGAGGGGCAAGGTGATGGTAGCAAAACTACGTTATCAGTGCAGTAGAGTCATTACGACTCGAGGGGCAAAGTGATGCGTAGTAAGACTATGAGCCAGTGCAGTGGGGTTCTTGTGACTCCATGGGGCAGAGTGGACATAGTAAGGATTAGTAAGGCTATGAGCCAGTGCAGTGGGGTTCTTGTGACTCCATGGGGCAAAGTGGACATAGCGAAGGATTTGTGGCTACATTATCAGTGCATTGAAGCCATTTATGACTTCATGGGGCAGAGTGATCGTAGCAAGGTGTTGGGTGATCGAAGTGGTGAATATCGTATGCTTTACGCACTGAGTGAGAGATGTGAGGATGGATGCTATGTTTGATTGTTTTCCATCACTATGACATGCACACCTCCCCCACCTCCATATCTATACATTGCTTTATATGGCACCTTAGAGTGTTGTACAATATGTAGTGCTAACTCTTTGGTTGCAGGTCCAAGTTCAGGTATGTTTTAGTCTACCTGTTATTGTTCACTTTAGATGCTTATCGCTCATACCAGGCTTTATGTCTGACCCAGAGTTTTATGTCTCCTCTTATTACTCTGGGTGCTCACACGAGCAGACTAGAGACAGGTTAGCTGGTGATGCGCGAGTAGCTGATTCGGAGGCGGGCAAGAGGCTTCCACGTATGATATATATATACACACATTCTCCATGTGTCGTGGGTGGTCGCTACTTGCGCATTAGTAGTGTACCTCCTTTATCTTTCTTTTGTTTTGAGACAGTTTGAAAAGTTGTAATAAGCTGTATTTTGGATTTCCGCTGCTATGATGTTTAGTTCTGGTTTCAGCTTATGCACCGTCTCACCTGTTTTATGTCAAGTATGTTATTATTATATTTTATTCTATGCGCTATGAGACATTCTACAGGTTCTTGGTATGTCCATTTCCTTCTTCCCTTTCCTTCCGACGACCCGTTCCGTGCTAACTGGACATGTGTACAGCGCACCTTTGGAGTAAATGTCGGTTGGTGCGGGGCGGGCCGTCACAGAATACGCGATGAACCACAATGTAAAACCATAATACATTTCTAAATCATTTTAGAAATCAACGGGTTTAGGCCTCGAAATCCTTTCTGTTTTATAAAACATTTTTATTAAACATTTTTATAAAACATTCCCTGTCCAAAATCGGGAATATATTTCTTTTCACTCCAGAAAAACATCATTTCAAAATCGTTTATTAAATTTGAAATGAACACAACTCGCTAAACACCTTGTCATCAAATCGTGAAGTGTTTCACAAGGTGTTAGCACACAGATATTCTTACCCAACCCAATGCTAACTGTAAAAGCATATTTTACTCATAAACTGATCGAGCACAATCCAAACAATCAATCAGTCCAATTTGACATTAAATATAAGGTTTTGAATAGAGATAGTATCGACTTATATTCAACATCAAATCCTGAAACCAACAGATATCATATCGGGAATAACGATATCGATATCTTCCAAATTCCCATCACGGTATCCATATAATCACGGAATCCAATATCGAAATATTCCGAATATTATTTCCATTCCAAACCATTCCAACTCATACATTGGAATATTCTGGTTATATTAAAACCATTTCAATCCAATTTATTATTTCAAAAATAAATGGATTATAATTCTAGTTCAAAACTAGTTCATTTCGATAAAAATCTATTTTTATCTTTTTAAATATGAAATTTTTCATCCCAATTCTTTCCAAATCATTTATATCATTTTACACAAATTATCGATATTTTTAATAATTTTATCAAGGCCCTTTCAGTCGATTTCCATAAACGGTCATCGAGCTGCACTTACAGCGACCTTTTCCTATTTTGATTTGGACATAATTCCAAGTCCAACCGTTAAATTTCAAATCTCTAATATTTATTGGAAAGCACTTTTCGACGGTCGGATCTCCCGTAATGCCCGTTCGAAGTCGATGGTCAAAATGCGCGAACTGCCGCAGCGCGGCGCGTTCTATTCAGGCCATTATATTATATATATAATATATATTTCATCGACTTCCATTTAAAACGTATTTTATAAATTGTTTCAAATTCGTTTTCAAAACGATTTCAATTTCCATTTCAATTTTTAAATCAAAATTGAATATTCCATTACATGACAATTTTATATAGTGTATATACATGTTAAAAATTATATTTTTAACAATCCAATATTTGTTTCAATTCACGACCATTTTTCACATCGCTATTTATATAATTTTCACATCGCTATATATAATTTTCACATCTCATATATATATTATTTTCACATTGCTATATATATAATTTTCACATCGCTATATATATATATATATATAATTTTCACATCGCTATATATATTCTAACGTTGATTCAAATAAATATATACTTTCTAATTCTATTCAAAATAAATTTCTCGTCGTTATTATTTAAAATAACATTTTAAATATTCAAAATTTGTTAAAATTGCCAAAATAAAAAATTTAAATTGGCTCAGATTTTCGGGTTATTACAATCTCCCTCACTTAAAACTTTTCATCCCCGAAAAAAAACGAAGCTGAAAGTTGTTTAACAAATCAACTCAACTTCCATTATTTTCATTATGGCTTAAGTTCTTCAACTTTTTAGTTTCTAAGAACTTTTCAAAATTTTCAAAAATTTGGCTAACATCCTAAATTTTCGAAAAGTTTTGCCATAACCTCCCCTGCACCGGGAGCTTCGGGATATTTCAAATAGCCTCCCATGGCCCTTACCAATCCAAAAAGAAAAAGAAACAGCCAAGCGGCTAGCCAATCGACTCATAAAATCATGCAAAACCCAAGAAATACAATAAACATGTACCTATTTGTCGGGAAAACAATTTTATTCCTCTGCTCTAGCCTCCTTGCTGTGACATGTTCAATGGATACACATGTATATGCATGCAATTTCAAACAATTTTCAATTCAGTCCAACATTTGATATAATTTGGCTAAATGGTTCAAATTTTAATTAATCAACCAATAATCAAACAACACAATCAGCAATCAATTAGTTGATTAACTTTTCAAATTCATATCTTATATATTCAAAAATCATATTTTTTTAAAACCAGATTATATATAAAACCACAAATACGTTATCTATAAACATATGACTCTCAACTCATTTTGGGGCATTTCTAACCCCATCTCTAACGAGTCACTCATTCTAGAATACTACTGATTCTATCTCTAATGAGGATTCTTTCATAGGATATTACTAATCCTACCTCTGATAAGTCTTTTATTCTGTTCTAACGAGTTGTGCCCCAAATATTTGAGTTTAACCAAAGCTCTGATAACAGCTGTAACGATACGGATTTCGCTCGGACCTAATCGATCGCTAAACCGACCAAGACCGTTCGAATCCCGCATACGCTAACTCTGGGCATACAACACATCAGAACAAATAACAGAAGACTTATAAACATCATAACAATGTTACATCAGAGTATAGAATATCAGAGTATATCGAAAATAATACACAGCGGAAGATAAATTTACATCAATGTAATACAATGCGCAACGGAAATATAAACTACACAGCGGAAGACTGTAAATGGCTGGACTCAGCTTAAAGCTTCAATCAAGAGTCCTGCTCAATACATCTGCAAAATAAAACTACTCGACTTCCCATGTGGAAAATAGGGTGCACCCGAATTTGCAAGGGAAAAGCAAACTACAGGTCAGTCATGGGGCTAGTTTGAGAAACTCTAAACAGTTATAAATCTTTATAAATGATAAAACAAATCACAGGACCATGTCGCTAACACGGAACAGGTTTACCCCCATGAATGCCAGTGTATAAAGAACAATCAATAATTATGGATCTACTATGCATCAATCAACATGCAAATTCCCAATCTATTCATTTAGATTAATCACCACACTTAGATTTTCCAAATCAATTCAATTTACAAAAATTATTACTTTGGACTTTATTTCCTGATTTCTATTTCAAATCTTTTGAAATACATATCTAACTTTTATAACAAAGTAGATTTCACTGCGGAATCTCAAATCAAATTGTTTGGAAATATGAATTCCAAAACATAACAAAGCATACAAACAAGTATGCAACCAAATATCGGGCTCCCCTAGAAAAGGAAAAAGGCACGCACCTAAGCAACTCGATATATATATATGTGCACCTCCCACTATGGAGCAGGATACACCGACGATGCACCTCCCACACATGGAAGCATACACCGCCCATCTCACCCATACTTTTAGTCGTCCGGGTTACTCGAATCTCTAGCCGCATACCAAATCATTTCATATCCCGAAGTAGGGAAAATCATTTCACAACATAATAATCACAAGTACTTTCAAAATATAGTACTTCACATCAGCAATTCACACATATGATTAGTCACTATTAATCACATAACCTTTGAGCTCGTACGTCTCAAAGAAGGGTGTTAAGCAAGAGAATAAATTCTCCGCCACCAAACAGATACATCATTAATAGAACCTAATCGAATATGCGATGAACCACAACGTAAAATCATAATACATTTCTAAATCATTTTAGAAATCAATGGGTTTAGGCCTCGAAATCCTTTCTGTTTTATAAAACATTTTTATAAAACATTCCCTATCCAAAATCGGGAATATATTTCTTTTCACTCAAGAAAAACATCATTTCAAAATCAATCATTAAATTTGAAATGAACACAACTCGCTAAACACCTTATTGTCAAATCGTGAAGTGTGTCACAAGGTGTTAGCACACAGATATTCTTGCCCAACCCAATGCTAACTGTAAAAGCATATTTTGCTCATAAACTGGTTGAGCACAATCCAAACAATCAATCAGTCCAATTTGACATTAAATATAAGGTTTTGAATAGAGATTGTATCGACTTATATTCAACATCAAATCCTGAAACCAACAGATATCATATCGGGAATAAAGATATCGATATCATCCAAATTCCCATCACAATATCCGTATAATCACGGAATCCAATATCGAAATATTCCGAATATTATTTCCATTCCAAACCATTCCAATTCATACATTGGAATATTCTGGTTATATTAAAACCATTTCAATCCAATTTATTTATTTCAAAAATAAATGGATTATAATTCTAGTTCAAAACTAGTTCATTTCGAAAAAATCTATTTTTATCTTTTCAAATATGGAATTTTTCATCCCAATTCTTTCCAAATCATTTATTATGATTTTACACAAATTAACGATATTTTTAATAATTTTATCAAGGCCCTTTTAGTCGATTTCCATAAACGGTCATCGAACTGCACTTACAGCGACCTTTTCCTATTTTGATTTGGACATAATTCCAAATCCAGCCATTATATTTCAAATCTCTAATATTTGTTGGAAAGCTCTTTTCTATACGAACCCAACGGTTCCAGTTTTAGGAGAATTCGACGGTCGGATCTCCCGTAATGTCCGTTCGAAGTCGATGGTCGAAATTCGCGAACTGCGCAGCGCGGCGCGTTCTATTCAGGCCATTATATTATATATATAATATATATTTCATCGATTTCCATTTAAAACGTATTTTATAAATTGTTTTAAATTCGTTTTCTAAACGATTTCAATTTCTATTTCAATTTTTAAATCAAAATTGAATATTCCATTACATGACAATTTTATATAGTGTATATACATGTTAAAAATTATATTTTTAACAATCCAAAATTTGTTTCAATGCACGACCATTTTTCACATCGCTATTTATATAATTTTCACATTGCTATATATATAATTTTCACATCTCATATATATATTATTTCACATTGCTATATATATAATTTTCATATCGCTATATATATAATTTTCACATCGCTATATATATTCTAACGTCGATTCAAATAAATATATACTTTCTAATTCTATTCAAAATAAATTTCTCGTCATTATTATTTAAAATAATTCATTTTAAATATTCAAAATTCATTAAAATTGCCAAAATAAAAATTTTAAATTGGCTCAGATTTCCGGGTTATTACAGTGTTTGTCACTTAAAATACAATTACATCCTAACATTATAATATTCGTATATATGATGCCATGAATTGTTTGACAGACGATGGAATACGACGGATAACATTGTGTCTAGGAACGCCTATCAAACCATATAAACTCATGGAGAGAATAAATAAGATAGCTTATGCTAGAGTGCTACTTGAAGTCTCGATGTAATGACCCGGGTTTTTGACGATCTTGGTTATCCGATATACAACACATATCGAACATCCAAGGATCGAAAATACCGGTCATTAATGTAAGAAATTAGAGGGTGAGGAAAGATAAGATAGAAACTTAGAATAGAAGAAGAAGAAGAACACAACATCAGAGTAACACGAACCTCACAGCGGAATGAATAACATATAATATATATAACATAACTTGAAATATACATCTGTACTTGAATATACATCATTTTCAAAGTACAACACTTACAACATAGCGGAAATAACTATAGCTATAAAATCCTAAAGCCTCCTGCTTTAAGCTCTTCTAGTATATCTATAAATCCTGACTACTTGACTGCCCGTACAAAATTGGGCACCCAAGAGTTTAGGGAAAACAACAAAATAAACTCCGGGTCAGTCATGGGACTGGTATGAGTAAAACAGTTTAAAACAGTTTGAACAAGTAAACGATATCTCATAAGACCACGCCGTATAACGAAACGGGGTTTTCCCTTATGAGAATCCAAATTATCTTTATATCAAAAACCTTTTGATATTATAATAATGTCTATCAACCACAATATAATAATCATCTAGCAGAAACGCTTTCATCTCATGTTCTACATACATAGTATACAATCAAAACCGCAAGCACGAATTGGGTAATGGATTTCCATCTATGACAAGGTATGTGTAATGACCTGCATTTCCAAGGGTATAATAATTAATTAATTTAATTATTTACAAAGTGATTAAGTGATTTAAATGGTCGTTTAAATTAAATAATAGTGAATATTTAATTAAAATAATAATTAAATAATATATTTAATTCTGATATAATCAGAATTTGCTGAAATGGCGATATGGTGTGAACTGGGCAATTCAAATTATATAATTCGGTTTAGAATTGAATTTGGATAACGAATATAATTAAATAACGTCAGTTTGAACGTATAATTATATTATAATTAAAACCGAGCTCGAAATGGCGTGGCAGTTCGCTATTTGGGGATTTGAACTTCAACTGGATATACATAAGCCGTTTCAAGTCGGATTTCTGTGAAACAAGAAACGTTAGGAGCTGTTGAAGCATAATTTTCTAGTGGAAGAGAAAATTGGGGATTTCGTCGTGTAGATTTTGATTTACGTCCAAATCAAATTTCAGAAAGTCGCTGTGGAATTCCTTTATAATTTAATTATATTTATAAAAGGAATTTCATTATAAATCGAATATCGATTTAATTGGGATTTGAAATATCAAGTAAGAAATTTATAGAGGAATATTCTAGAGCTGTATGATATTCTAGTGTGAATATATACGATAATATTTATTTTTAAATACTAAATTTAATTATACTTAAATATATTTATATATTTAAATGGGTCATTCAGAGCTGTAAAAATAGCCACTTTTGCGAACGAAGTCGGAATTCGACGAAACTAATTTTGTTGGATCCGCAATGTTAAATAGTAGTTAGATTTTCAGTTCCGTGATTTTTAGAGTCACTGTGTGGTCGTACGGATTTTTAGAGTGAAAAACAATCAGTATTTCGACGGTTAAAAATACGCTGTGTGAGCAAACGGAGTCGGAATTCGACGAAACCAGTTTCGTTAGGATCGTAATGTCGAACTGTAGCTGCATGTCCAGTTTCGTGATTTTTGGGCATCGTGTGTGGCCTCAGGAATTTTTGAATGATATAAATGGATAAAATAAAATAAGTAGCTTAAGTTTTAAGCTACCCTTATTTCTATAAATACCGCCCTTACCATCCTAACCTAATTCTTGTTCTGGCCAAATGTTCTCAGCCGCCAAAATCTCTCTCCCTCAACCAAAAACGCGAGCTAAAATCCATGAAACAAATTCCTACAAAAATCTCGAAAATCCCAAAACTAATATTCTCGAAATCCTCAGAACTTGCTTCTCATTTGCTAGGCGTACGCTGATGATTTCGGACTTTCCTTTTTCCGTTCGAAGCCTGGACAACGAACCTAGGCTTCGATTCTTTTTTGGTGTGTGGTGGTTCATGGTTGAAGTGGAGATAATAGTTGACCTCAGGAAGGGAGAACGTATATGTGGTGATCTATTTACTGGGATCGAGGCCATAAAGGGTTGCGTTCTTCACTGTACAGGGCGTGAGGAAGTAGAAGTCGGGAACTGTTAATTGGATGCGAGCTGAGTGAAAATAGGAGGAGGGGATGTTGATTGTTATGGAGAGTTCAACGCTGGATTTGGTTCAGCAAAACAGTGGTGAGACCAGGGAGAAAAGGGGTGTGAAAGACTGGTAATGGAGGAGGAGTTCTCCGTTGATGTTAATTATATGGTTTAACATCTGTGATGCTGGGGATCTGGTTGGAGGGACCCAACTGGGTTCCTCAATATATAAAATACTGTTTTGTTTCATATATTGTGATATGTGACGTGTTATATAATCTGTTATGATTATGTGTACTTGGTTGATAGTAATCATGGTTATACGGTATTTTAAATACCAAAATGAATACTGGAAAGTTAAAAAGGGAATTTTCAAAACATATAGTGAAAATGAAATATTTATATAATCAAAGGATTTTATAAAGGAGATATTTATTAGAAAATAAATAGAATCGAGTTAAAAGTGTTAAAGAGGGTAGGGTATGGTTATTGAGTAATTGGAACTTGTTCTACGTTGATTGAGTTGAGTAAATTTCAAAGTGTTGATCTGATGTTGGTTTCGGCCTTCGGGATTAACACTGAGAAGTTTATTCACTTACCAATTTATAATAAGGATCTAATGAATAGAAGTGAAGTAATAAGGGAATATTTATTTAGGAAATAAATGAAGTTATAAAAGGAATTAATTATTTGTTAAATAGAATTGAAAGGAGTTAATCGATTTGAATTAATCAATTAGAGTTGATTGATTGGAGTTAATCAAATTGAATTAGCGAGTTAAGTTAATCAAATTGAATTAGTGAGTTAAGATAATCAAATTGAGTTGTCGAGTTAAGATAATCAAATTGAGATTAATAAGTTAAAATGATCAAGGTGAGTTAGTAAAAAGGGAGTTAATCAAATTAGAGTTAATCGAATAATGATTAATGATAAATTAAATTCAAAGAAATAAAGTTGATTGATGATTGATCGATCGAATTTCCATTTGGGAATAAGATCGTTGTTTGTACACCGACATGTTTTCATTTGATAGTTAAATCACCGACTATCAAAGTTTGACCATATTTACGTTGTTAATATGGAGAGACCGGTTGGATTCTTATCCAAAGAACCACTCTGTATTGGCATAAGCGTTGCGAGTATGCCAAAGAAAATTGAAGACGGAGTAAAGTGCAAGGGCTGTTATATAAGTCTTAGATAACAGTGACTAAGATGGATGTACTGAATAGTGCCTTCGGTTTCGTTCAGTCCCAGAACGAACGTATATGGACGAGTGTCTGATAGAGTATTTCCAATGATCGAATATGATTGGACTGTACAAATATATATGGTGGCAACGGATTTATTCCCTTAGCATAATATCCAAAATATTTGTGCAAATCAATTAGTGATTAACGGATCTGACAATGTGGCATTCAAAGTGATCGTGTTATTAATGAATGGAAAGTAGTCGTAGCCTCTGGCCTCAACAACCGGTAAATGACAAAAATCGGGCAGGCAGCATGGCTAAGTCGGTCGCACCGAAGTAGGGTGTATAATCACCTATCTAGAGAATATTCATTTGCTTCATTAATCTATCAATGTTGTCCCATATATATATACGGGAAACAGTTGGTGATCCCAACCGTTGGTGATGTACATTCGATACACTCAAGCGAAATGAGTGGTCAGTCATGTGTGGCTGAGTTGCAAGATGTTGTTGTTGAACTCCAGTGTATCGTTCCTAGAGTACACATACCGGAAGGTGGTTCCATACCTTGTCATAGTTGGAAATCCATTTCCCAATACGCGCTTGTGGTTTTGATTGTATACTATATATGTAGAATGTGAGACGAAAGCGTTTCTGCTAGATGATTATTATATTGCGGTTGATAGACATTATTGTAATATTAAAAGGTTTTTGATATAAAGATATTTTGGATTCTCATAAGGGAAAACCCCGTTCCATTATACGGCGTTGTGACGATCCCAAAATCCGAGGGGCGGTATTAAGGATAATCATTAGGAAATAACACATTAATCATCATCGCAGAGTACAGATAATAGCAGAAACAATAAATAAAATACTTTTACATGGATATGACAGCGGAATCACAACATGTAGGAATACCAGAATAGCGTAACGTGGGATATACTTAGTAAAAAGAAAGGGAAGTGATCAGTCATCATCGCCAGAGGCGGAATACATACATGCAGTGACATAATAAGAGTATCAGTCTACATCGCCGAAGGCGGAATACATATACATATAGTGAGAAATACGGAAAGTAAATCAGTCTGCATCGCCAGTGGCGGAATCGTAATATAAATACAGTAATGGCGAAAAATATCTAAGTCATCTCTATGAAGTCAGCCTCGCCATGAGCCAAAAGTGCACGCTATGCAGCAGTGCAGAACCCAAAAACCACCTGTCACCTGTGTACTAGGCTGCCCGTGTGAAAATAAGGGCACCCGCGTTTGCAAAGTGAAACAAACAACGAGTCAGTCATGGGGACTGGTATGAGGAGTCTATTTAACAGTTAAACAACAGTAATAGCAAATCATAGGACCACGCCGCTTTCGCGGAACGGGTTTACTCCAGTGATTGCTAGTGCATTTAAAACAAAGTAAATTCTTTTTAAAACAACGCAATGCTTTTAGAAAGAATGAAGCCATTATAAGACTCAAGTCCCATCACACAATGCAACGCAAGCCGGAGGATAGAGTTTTACCTTATAAGGGCCAAATATGCTTGATACGTATAAAGCAAAATCATTTGATATTATTACTAGTGCATATATGTTTCAAAATGAATAACATCATAAATATCAATTATAGGCGACATGAGCGTCCCATGCCACTATGTCGCCATATATAAGTTACAATCGAAGCCGTTATCTCGTATTGGAAATTGGATTTCCGTCATGAGTCGAGGCAAGGGGCAAGCTCCTCTCCGCTTCGAGACACTCTAGCAAATGCCTCGGGACTACACACTCTGGGTAACCCCTGGATCCTCCAAGGCCGGTCCTCACTTACGTTAGAGGATTAATTATGCCTGAACACACGTTTCCCGGTCCTTACAGACCTATAATCGAGGCGCCTCGCATTCCAACAACCACAAAGGTGAAAAGTAGATATATATGTCAGGGCTGGTAGGTCACTGACACCACCATAGCTAGAAAGAAACGTCATGTTCTCCTTGGGTCCTTATCCCGTTTTTAACTCATACCGGGGTGTGAGGTTCGTGAATCTACGAAATACACAAAGCTAGGCCACGTAGACCTTGCTTTGATCATCATCCACAAGACTTTGCTTTGCAACAGAAGCCTTGATCACAGCATCTTGGCATGCCACATAGGCCGTCCACTCCATACGATTGATTTCCATCGATATATAACCTCTAAGCTCGTACGTCTCAGAGAAGGGCGTTAAGCAAAAGAATAAATTCTCCGCCGCCAAACAGATATGTATTTAACAGAGATCAATCAGTATAGAACAAAATCCAATGTCAGACACACAGTCCATTTACAAGTCCGTCCTGGGTCTGAACGAAACCGGAGGCGTCAAATCCCTCGTGTATCCGTCCAATCGACACATACGTTCAAACGGCTACTACTTCCGTCCCCTTCCGGTAGCTACTCCGGTTAGGAACCTCAGTGGCGCCCATCCGACTGATACGAAGATCGTCGGTCTTGAATCGTCTTTGTATCTTCCAATTCGAATTGCTCGACAAATTATTTGAAATGAGGGTTAGCTCGGCCTTTTCAAATAATTCACGTCAGTAGAATTTAAATCGATTCATTTTATGGTTATGTTATTCGACATCCATCTTTCAGTTATTTAGCGTTATTTTCATGTCATACACATACAACCATCAAATATCAAATAATTCAAGCCCAATTGGTTTATTTGCAACCTATGTTGCTTATAATATTTTATAACGATTTTTCGCCATTTTTATTTATTTAAAAATGGCCATATTTAATTAAACGACGTTTCAGGTCGTTTCGTGTCACTAGCGCTGTTTTTCCCTTAATTTGTTTTACACATATCGGAAAATCTAACCGTTGGATTTCTACAAAGTCTATATCAGTGGGAATATATTCCCAAAGCGAACCCAACGGTTCCAGTTTCGTGAGAATCCGACGGTCGGATCTTCCACACTAGTCGTTTGAAGTTACGATTTCAAAATTCAAACTGCAGCGTCGTTATTCGATTTAATTTAATTATATTTATATTTATATATAAATATAAACGATTCTGGCGCTGTTTTTCTTCAGATTTGAATTAAACATTCCGGGCAATCCAACCGTTGGATTTTTACAAGGTTAGTGCCGTTGGAAAGATGTTTTCAAGGCGAACCCAGCGGTTGCTGTTTCGGGAAAATCTGATGGTCGGATTTCTCGTACTAATCGTTTCAAATTACGATTCCGAAACGCGAACTGCACGGCCTCTATTCCCTTTAATTATATTTATATTTATATATATAAATATAGTTCATTCCATAGTTTCAACTATAGTTCATTTTATATTTCAACTTCGTTTTCACTTCAAATATTTCACTAACGCCTTAATATTTCGAAAAATTTCGCCATAACCTCCTTTGTACGGGGAGGGGTTTGGAAATTTATTGGGCCGTATTAGGTACCCAATAAATCCTAAAAAGCATTCACATATTTTTAGTGATATATTTTGGTGTTCACGGGGGAGCATGTACTGATAATCACTCCAGAGAATAAATTCCCATCACCCCGTTTCCGTGTGGAAATAAATAGTCAATGTGCCGTATCTAATAATTAGAGCGACGTGATTATTATCAACTCTAGACCCGTGTGGGGTTTTTATTAATCTGGCAATTTATCGTTATAATTTATATAGTCCATATCAGTCATCAGTTCAACCTGTAGTGTATAGTCATCGCCATACAAGCCTCTTGCTCGTATGGTAAATCTTCCACCTCGTCACACAAGCTCCAATTGCTTATGTGGAATATGATGAAGTATGCCTATCATCAAGAAGTATGCCATGTAGTGTAGTTCAAAATTAATTGTTACTATCCTATGGCGTTGTTTATTATTTCACACAGAAAAACCAGCACTCCGCATCCAATGACATTCACAGGAGTTGATATATAAATAAAATTGCGCAGCCAACTCATCAAGGTTTACCTATTTGTCGGGCACGCAAATAATTTCTTTACTCTACAGCTAATCCATTTTTCCTGTTCAACACATGTATATATATGCAGAACAAAGCTAATAATAATATTTCTAGCAAACTATTATTTATTTCAACACGTGTGTATTTTTAACTAAGCGTATACATGATAAAAGGAATATTTTTATCATCAAAAATATTTATTCGACACATGTGTATTTTTAACTCTTCATATTCACTATAAAAATATAGTTTTCATTGTCTATTCATTTTATTTTTAAAAGACGATAACATTCAACACATGAACTTCAACTCAACGAATAAATTGAAATTCAACACATGAATGTTCTATAACGTTTGTATATATATAAAAATGTGATTTTTATTGCTAAAGCCATTTGTTTAAATTCCAATAATATTCAACACATGAATTTCAACTCAATGAATGAATTGCAACTCAACACATGAATATTCGATATCGTTTGTATATATACAAAAATGTGATTTTTATTGCTAAGTCATTTGTTTAAATTCAAATAATATTCAACACATGAATTTCAACTCAACGAATGAATTGCAACTCAACACATGAATATTCGATATCGTTTGTATATATATAAAAATGTGATTTTTATTGCTAAAGCCATTTGTTTAAATTCAAATAATATTCAACACATGAATTTCAACTCAACGAATGAATTGCAACTCAACACATGAATATTCGATATCGTTTGTATATATATAAAAATGTGATTTTTATTGCTAAGTCATTTGTTTAAATTCAAATAATATTCAACACATGAATTTCAACTCAACGAATGAATTGCAACTCAACACATGAATATTCGATATCGTTTGTATATATACAAAAATGTGATTTTTATTGCTAAAGCCATTTGTTTAAATTCAAATAATATCCAACACATGAATTTCAACTCAACGAATGAATTGCAACTCAACACATGAATATTCGATATAGCAAATGTAAATAGTTTCAATGAATGGAAATTATTCTAACACATAAATATTTCTGAAAATTTCGGCAGCATAACGGCAGGGTAGTTAAAACCGGGACCGTCCCTAGTACGGCTCCTCGCTCTACCTTAAAACCTCGCGGTTTTTGACAATGGGGATCATGCATCTAGTTCGCACGCAGGCGGCATGTTTTATTTTCAATTCCACAATCCTATTCTATTTTGTTTCAACCACAAGAGGGTATTTTTCAACCACAAAGGTATTTTTCAACCATAATATCAACCACAAACAATTATTTCCAACCATTCGTCATACCATATAATATCACGTCAAACACAAGCAATAAATATCGTCCATGGTTTGTGGACGAGGGGAGTATATATATATATATATATATATATATATATATATATATATATATAGTATAATAATTCACTTGCATTTCATCACAATTCAAAGCATATATGTTTCAAACAACGCTTGTATAATTTATACATCGCTAATATAACTTATACAACACATGTACATGAGGTATACAATGCGTATATAATTTACACTTCGCTTATATAATTTATACAACGCGATTACATTCACACAAATAGTTTAGATTCCTCACATTGGTTCTTGCGGTGCTAAAAATCGACGGAAGGTCAGAAAAATCCGCGGCTTCTTCTAAAATGTAGAGAGCCTCCTTGCGGTCACGGTGTCTCCTGTTTCATCGAATTTCGTTAACATAGCAAAAAGATATGATTTTTACAAATTTGCAACGCTTTAAAGTGTAAAAATCAGTTTAGCCGTATACCCCTTTTTGATTTCGAAACTAGGGTTCGGATTTTCAGAAAATCCGTGAATCTATGCTCCGATCAGAGAGTGGGACTTGAAAGAGGGAAGCGAGGTGGTCCTATCGGTGGTCGGAGGAGCAGGTGCGATCGCCTCTGGCGATCGTGGCGTCGATGTGAAGTCGGCGGCTTTCTGGGCGTCGTTCTCGAAGCTGGCGAAGGGAGGAAGAGCGGGGTTGGTCGGATTTGAAGAAGGAGGTGGGCGGCGTCGATTAAGGGTGGTGGCGTTGGCTGGCGTCGCCTGTGGCAGCGGGATTTTCGTCGGGAAGGGGCGAACGATTGTAGTCGTCGATAGTTCTGGCGGCTTAGGGTTTTTAGGTTTTTTTTTTTTTTAAAGAAAATTTCCTATTGGCCGGTATTTATAGAAAAATTATTAAATAGTGTTTTTGCAAACAGACTCCTTTTTAAACCCAACGACTGTCGCCCCTAGCTAAATACCCCCATTCCGGACACAATGGGATATGTTTCGTTGGCCATTTCGACTGTTACAGTCAGTTATTTTTCAATTTAAAATATAAAACATTCGATATTTAATTTAAACGTACATTTGAATTTGCC
Source organism: Allium sativum (assembly GCA_030737875.1). Classification (NCBI taxonomy): domain Eukaryota; kingdom Viridiplantae; phylum Streptophyta; class Magnoliopsida; order Asparagales; family Amaryllidaceae; genus Allium; species Allium sativum. Next base: position 487,097,208 of record CM060920.1, on the reverse strand, counting down.
AGGGCCTCAAACTGAATCGAAAAATTCCAGAAAAATAAATCTAGCTTTGTTTTGACGATACGGTCCTAAAAAAACTAGTTTCGTCGAATTCTGAGCTCGTTTGCAAAACGGCCATTTTTAGGTCGACCCATTTTAACAGAATTTGACCAAACACGTTATCTTTTGCCCCGCTCACATACTAGCTTCAAAAATTACGAAATTTGAAACTTAGCAATAATTTGACATCCCGGACCCAACAAAAGTGGTTTCGTCGAATTCCGAGGTCGTATGCAAAATCTCAATTTTCAAGGGCTATATATACTATATAGCGACCTTTCTGAAAATTCATTTGGCCATAACTTTTGATTTCCGTTATGAAATTTCGATTTTTCAGATTCGTTAGAAAGGTATTGATAAACATATTTAAATATTTTCAGTTTCGTTAAAATCTGTTATATTTTCCACCCGGTACAGTCAGACTAAGTTTGTATTCAAAATTTCAAACTGCCATATTATACACAATTCTATATTTTATGGAAATAGGCTATTTTAATCATTCAAATTTCTTGTTAATAACCTACTTTAAAAATTTTAAACTGGTTCACATTTTCCGGGTTATTACAATCTCCCCCACTTAAAACTTTTCGTCCTCGAAAAGGAAATAACAGTTAAGCAGGAAATAAAATGTAAATGCAAAGTATTGTAAAGGTACCTTGCACCGGAGTTAGTCAAAGATGTCCACTCTGCATTTGGGATAGGCTTGTTTAATGCTTTCCTCAGTCTCCCAATACAGTCTCTAGGATCACTACTCCACTGCACTTTGACTAAATGAATCTTTTTCCTCCTTAGCTCTCTAGTTTCTTTGCCAACTATCTTTAATGGATCTCTCTTGAGTGCTAATTCTGGAGTTATGTCAATATCCTGTTGTGCTGCTTCTTCTACAACAAGATCTGGATCGTGAACATGTTTTCTGAGTTGGGACACGTGGAACACATCATGTACACCAGGCAACCAATCAGGTAATGAAACCCTATATGCAAGAGTTCCAATTCGTTTTAGTATAGGAAAGGGACCAATAAATCTCGGTGCCAACTTCCCAGTCTTGCCAAATCTGATTACTCCTCGCATTGGAGAAACTCTTAAAAAAACATAATCGCCAACGGCAAACGATATATCCCTTCTTCTCGCATCAGCATAGCTTTTCTGTCGGCCCTGTGCGGTTTTTAATCGCTTCTTAATGGAATCGACTTTATCCGATGCTTCTCGAATCATATCGGGCCCTAACACAAGTCTGTTGCCAGATTCTACCCAACATGCGGGAGATCTGCACGGTCTACCGTACAATGCTTCAAATGGGGACATTCCCAAACTTGCTTGATAGCTATTGTTGTAAGAGAATTCGGCTAAATGCAAATGATCTTCCCATGAACCTCCAAAATCAATAACGCAAGCCCGCAGCAAATCTTCCAAAATTCTATTCACCCGCTCAGTTTGGCCGTCTGTCTGAGGGTGATAAGCGGTGCTTAGATTCAATTTGGTTCCCAATTCTTCCTGGAATGCTTCCCAGAATTTGCTAGTGAACAGGGGATCTCTATCGCTGACTATATTGAGCGGTACTCCATGAAGTTTAACAATTTCTTTGAAGTAAATCTGTGCCAGACTTTGAGCCGTTCTGTTGGATCGGACAGGTATGAAATGGGCATTCTTCGTGAAGCGATCTACGATTACCCATATACTGTCGTTTCCTTTTCTAGTTCGCGGCAGGCCATCGATGAAATCCATCGAAATTTGTTCCCACTTCCATCCTGGAATTTCTAATGGTTGTAATAATCCAGCCAATTTCTGCTGATCACTCTTAACTAGCTGACAAGTGGAGCATCTGCTAACATATATTGAAATATCTCTTTTCATCGCCTTCCACCAGAATGTGCGTTTAATATCGTTATACATTTTGCTCACACCGGGGTGGATACTTAATTTGGATTTGTGGCACTCATCAAGTATTTCTCTTCTGAGCTCTGGAATCCCAGGCACACAAATTCTCCCTTTTAATCTTAGGACCCATTGGCTATCGAGGCTAAAATCTAAGGGTTTTCCTTCTTGGATCCGCTGGCTAATCCTTTTAATGAATTCATCGTCCTTCTGAAGAATAGTAATCTTATCTTGTAAGGAAGAAGTAATGATAAAACTGGCAATGATTTCATTTTTCCTGCTGAGCGCATCTGCTACAACATTGGCTTTCCCTGGAGTGTATATAATTTCAAAATCGTATGCTGCAAGAAATTCTAACCAACGTTGTTGCCTCAGGTTTAGATCTTTCTGGGTGAAAAGGTATTTCAAGGATTGATGATCGGTGTATAGTTCGAATTTCTCGCCCAATAAATAATGCCTCCATATTCTTAAAGCAAACACGATAGCTAATAACTCAAGATCATGAGTAGCATAGTTTCTTTCATGGGGCTTTAGTTGACGGCTGGCATAAGCGATCACTTGGCCTTTTTGCATTAGCACTGCCCCTAGCCCTCTAATAGAAGCATCCGTTCATACGGTCAAGTCTTGGTTATCTTCTATTATAGTCAATACTGGAGCGGTTGTCAACTTCAGTTTCAGCTCCTGGAAAGCTTCTTCACATTCGGGAGTCCATTTGAATTTCTCATGTTTCTTTGTATGCTTTGTCAATACTCCTGACATCTTTGAAAAATCCTGAACGAATTTCCGATAGTAACTGGCTAATCCCAGGAAACTTCGAACTTCTGTGGGCGTAGTAGGTTGTTTCCAGTTCTGAATCGCTGTAATTTTGCTTGGATCTACAGCAATTCCTTCTTTTGACACGACGTGGCCAAGGAATTTAACTTCAATCTGCCAGAAGACACACTTAGAAAACTTAGCTTTCAAGACATTCCTTCTTAGAATTTTCAACAATTGTTCTAAATGTTTTGCATGCTCTTCTTCCGACTTAGAGTAGATTAGAATGTCATCGATGAAGACTAGAACAAATTTATTCAACACATCACGGAACACTCTGTTCATAAGATCAACGAAGTAGGCCGGAGCGTTGCATAAGCCGAACGGCATTACTAACCATTCGTAGAATAAATCGGGACCCCTGAAGGCTGTCAAAGGAACACAGTCTTCCGCTATACGCAATTGGTGGAAACCTGTAGCTAGGTCCATCCTGGAGAATACTGTTGCTCCATTTAATTGATCTAACAGATCGTCTATTCGGGGCAAAGGATATTTGTTCTTCAGTGTTTGTTTATTAAGATCCCTGTAATCGACGCAAAGTCTTAGAGTACCGTCTGATTTAGGGACAAATACTACTGCGGCTCCCCACGCTGAAAAGCTTGGTCTGATTAGACCTTTCCAAAGTAATTCTCGGGTTTGGCTACTCAGCTCTTCCTTTTCTTTTGGGGCCATTCTTCTTATTGGATGTACTACTGGTCGGGCATTCGGAATTAGATCAATTCTAAATTCAATTTCTCTTTGCGGCGGTAAGTTTTCTACTTCTTCAAACACATCCGCGTAGTTTTTCACGACCGGTATCTTTTCTATCGAAGGGGGAGTAATTTCTAAAGAAGACTAAAATTCGGTTCTATTGATTTCCGAGCAATGACATGGTATACATATAGGTCCAAGCTTCGTTTCTACTTTAACGATCCTCTCGGCACATTAACTTCGGCCTTATATTTTGTTAACCATTCTAAACCGAGAATAACATCAAATTCCAATAGATTCATAATTATTAAGTTGATAGGAAACTTGTAGAAGGAATAGGAGACAGGCACTCTACAGTATGAACTGAGACTAACAGAACCTCCTATCGGATTTTGAACTTTAATTGGTTCCTTTAGAATTCTTTGATTCAATTTTAACTTGTGAACAATTTTACCAGAAATGAAGCTACGTGATGCACCAGTATCAAAAAGTACAGAAACAGGAATATTTTTGATAGTAAGGGTACCTCCCAAGACATCGGGTTTACCTGATCCATCGGTGATAGCTGGCGGGGTATTCCCGTCATAAACATGGGCCACTTGTGCGCTCTTCTTCAAAGGACAATTCCTGCTGTAGTGCCCCTTCTTGTGGCAGTTGTAGCATTCGGCAGAGTCATTGGCCTTTGGCTTCTTTGGGGCCTTGCATACATTAGAGAAATGACCGGGCTTCCCGCAATTGTAGCAGTTTCCTTTCGGGATCTTTGCGGGTTTTTGAGTAGCGGCCGCGGTGATGCTAGATTCGGGTTGGTCTGTTGAAGTCTTGCGCTTATTCCCTGCTTGGCTTTTAGCGCGGTCTTGGCTAGCATGCCTCTCATCCATGTCTTCGTAGTTGCAAGCCATCTCTACTAGTTCTGTGAAGGAGAGTTTGATGTTGCTCATAGCTCTATCATGGTATTTGCGCTTCAGCCCAAATATGAATCTTTTATTCTTCGCTTTGTTGGTCAAAACCCACTCTGGAGCATAGCGCGATAGCTGAGTGAACTTATTCAGATAGTCTTGAATAGAGAGGTCTCCCTGCTGGAGATTAGCAAATTGCTCCCACATCCTCTCTAGAGCTTGTTCCGGTACAAACTTCTCATTGAACAAAGTCTTGAACTGCTCCCAAGTCCTGATAGTACCAGCTGCATCTCCAGAAGTAATGGCATCCCACCACAGCTCTGCTTCTTCCTGAAGGAGCCAAATGCCAAGTCGGGCTTTATTGTTAGTTCCCATACCCATACCTTCGAAGATTTTCTCACAGGTTTTTAGCCAAGCTATTGCCTCGGTCACTGTGCCAGTGCCAGTAAAAGGTTTCCCTCCAAGGTTTCTGTACCTCTTTGCTACTTTGTCGAGCTCAAAGTCTTCAGGTGCTGGTGGCTGAATAATAGGGATCTCCACAGCTATGGGGATATTCCCCCATCCTCCTGCTGCAACTCCTCGGCCTCCACGGCCTCCTCTAGCTGCTGCTGCTCGTGTAGCCATCTAAGAGAATACTGTATAAGCAAGAAAAGAGTCAAGCTCACGGATTTGATAATTTTCATAAATTATAAAGCAAGGGAATACAAAGAAAGATAATGATGATGTACTGATCAAATTGTTTTGCTAATCTGCTTAGCTCATCCTAGGACATTGCTAATCCTATCTCTAATGAGCTACTCGCATTAGAACACTACTGATTCTATTCTGACGAGGTGTTTAATGTGTTAGATCCCGGAACTAAGGTTAACCAAAGCTCTGATACCAACTGTGACGATCCCAAAATCCGAGGGGCAGTATTAAGGATAATCATTAGGAATTAACACATTAATCATCATCGCAGAGTACAGATAATAGCAGAAACAATAAATAAAATACTTTTACATGGATATGACAGCGGAATCACAACATGTAGGAATATCAGAATAGCGTAACGTGGGATATACTTAGTAAAAAGAAAGGGAAGTGATCAGTCATCATCGCCAGAGGCGGAATACATACATGCAGTGACATAATAAGAGTATCAGTCTACATCGCCGAAGGCGGAATACATATACATATAGTGAGAAATACGGAAAGTAAATCAGTCTGCATCGCCAGTGGCGGAATCATAATATAAATACAGTAATGGCGGAAAATATCTAAGTCATCTCTATGAAGTCAGCCTCGCCATGAGCCAAAAGTGCACGCTATGCAGCAGTGTAGAACCCAAAAACCACCTGTCACCTGTGTACTAGGCTGCCCATGTGAAAATAAGGGCACCCGCGTTTGCAAAGTGAAACAAACAACGAGTCAGTCATGGGGACTGGTATGAGGAGTCTATTTAATAGTTAAACAACAGTAATAGCAAATCATAAGACCACGCCGCTTTCGCGGAACGGGTTTACTCCAGCGATTGCTAGTGCATTTAAAACAAAGTAAATTCTTTTTAAAACAACGCAATGCTTTTAGAAAGAATGAAGCCATTATAAGACTCAAGTCCCATCACACAATGCAACGCAAGCCGGAGGATAGAGTTTTACCTTATAAGGGCCAAATATGCTTGATACGTATAAAGCAAAATCATTTGATATTATTACTAGTGCATATATGTTTCAAAACAAATAACATCATAAATATCAATTATAGGCGACATGAGCGTCCCATGCCACTATGTCGCCATATATAAGTTACAATCGAAGTCGTTATCTCGTATTGGAAATTGGATTTCCGTCATGAGTCGAGGCAAGGGGCAAGCTCCTCTCCGCTTCGAGACACTCTAGCAAATGCCTCGGGACTACACACTCTGGGTAACCCCTGGATCCTCCAAGGCCGGTCCTCACTTACGTTAGAGGATTAATTATGCCTAAACACACGTTCCCCGGTCCTTACAGACCTATAATCGAGGCGCCTCGCATTCCAACAACCACAAAGGTGAAAAGTAGATATATATGTCAGGGCTGGTAGGTCACTGACACCACCATAGCTAGAAAGAAACGTCATGTTCTCCTTGGGTCCTTATCTCGTTTTTAACTCATACCGGGGTGTGAGGTTCGTGAATCTATGAAATACACAAAGCTAGGCCACGTAGACCTTGCTTTGATCATCATCCACAAGACTTTTCTTTGCAACAGAAGCCTTGATCACAGCATCTTGGCATGCCACATAGGCAGTCCACTCCATACGATTGATTTCCATCGATATATAACCTCTAAGCTCGTACATCTCAGAGAAGGGCGTTAAGCAAAAGAATAAATTCTCCGCCGCCAAACAGATATATATTTAACAGAGATCAATCAGTATAGAACAAAATCCAATGTCAGACACACAGTCCATTTACAAGTCCGTCCTGGGTCTGAACGAAACCGGAGGCGTCAAATCCCTCGTGTATCCGTCCAATCAATGCATACGTTCAGACGGCTACTACTTCCGTCCCCTTCCGGTAGCTACTCCGGTTAGGAACCTCAGTGGCGCCCATCCGACCGATACGAAGATCGTCGGTCTTGAATCGTCTTTGTATCTTCCAATTCGAATTGCTCGACAAATTATTTGAAATGAGGGTTAGCTCGGCCTTTTCAAATAATTCACGTCATTAGAATTTAAATCGATTCATTTTATGGTTATGTTATTCGACATCCATCTTTCAGTTATTTAGCGTTATTTTCATGTCATACACATACAACCATCAAATATCAAATAATTCAAGCCCAATTGGTTTATTTGCAACCTATGTTGCTTATAATATTTTATAACGATTTTTCGCCATTTTTATTTATTTAAAAATGGCCATATTTAATTAAACGACGTTTCAGGTCGTTTCGTGTCACTGGCGTTGTTTTTCCCTTAATTTGTTTTACACATATTGGAAAATCTAACCGTTGGATTTCTACAAAGTCTATATCAGTGGGAAGATATTCCCAAAGCGAACCCAACGGTTCCAGTTTCGTGAGAATCCGACGGTCGGATCTTCCACACTAGTCGTTTGAAGTTACGATTTCAAAATTCGAACTGCAGCATCGTTATTCGATTTAATTTAATTATATTTATATTTATATATAAATATAAACGATTCTGGCGCTGTTTTTCTTCAGATTTGAATTAAACATTCCGGGCAATCCAACCGTTGGATTTTTACAAGGTTGGTGCCGTTGGAAAGATATTTCCAAGGCGAACCCAGCGGTTGCGGTTACGGGAAAATCCGATGGTCGGATTTCTCGTACTAATCGTTTCAAATTACGATTCCGAAACGCGAACTGCACGGACTCTATTCCCTTTAATTATATTTATATATATATATAAATATAGTTCATTCCATAGTTTCAACTATAGTTCATTTTATATTTCAACTTCGTTTTCACTTCAAATATTTCACTAACGCCTTAATATTTCGAAAAATTTCGCCATAACCTCCTTTGTACGGGGAGGGGTTTGGAAATTTATTGGGCCGTATTAGGTACCCAATAAATCCTAAAAAGCATTCACATATTTTTAGTGATATATTTTGGTGTTCACGGGGGAGCATGTACTGATAATCACTCCAGAGAATAAATTCCCGTCACCCCGTTTCCGTGTGGAAATAAATAGTCCATGTGCCGTATCTAATAACTAGAGCGACGTGATTATTATCAACTCTAGACCCGTGTGGGGTTTTTATTAATCTGGCAATTTATCGTTATAATTTATATAGTCCATATCAGTCATCAGTTCAACCTGTAGTGTATAGTCATCGCCATACAAGCCTCTTGCTCGTATGGTAAATCTTCCACCTCGTCACACAAGCTCCAATTGCTTATGTGGAATATGATGAAGTATGCCTATCATCAAGAAGTATGCCATGTAGTGTAGTTCAAAATTAATTGTTACTATCCTATGGCATTGTTTATTATTTCACATAGAAAAACCAGCACTCCGCATCCAATGACATTCACAGGAGTTGATATATAAATAAAATTGCGCAGCCAACTCATCAAGGTTTACCTATTTGTCGGGCACGCAAATAATTTCTTTACTCTACAGCTAATCCATTTTTCCTGTTCAACACATGTATATATATGCAGAACAAAGCTAATAATAATATTTCTAGCAAACTATTATTTATTTCAACACGTGTGTATTTTTAACTAAGCGTATACATGATAAAAGGAATATTTTTATCATCAAAAATATTTATTCGACACATGTGTATTTTTAACTCTTCATATTCACTATAAAAATATAGTTTTCATTGTCTATTCATTTTATTTTTAAAAGACGATAACACTCAACACATGAACTTCAACTCAACGAATAAATTGAAATTCAACACATGAATGTTCTATAACGTTTGTATATATATAAAAATGTGATTTTTATTGCTAAAACCATTTGTTTAAATTCCAATAATATTCAACACATGAATTTCAACTCAACGAATGAATTGCAACTCAACACATGAATATTCGATATCGTTTGTATATATACAAAAATGTGATTTTTATTGCTAAGTCATTTGTTTAAATTCAAATAATATTCAACACATGAATTTCAACTCAACGAATGAATTGCAACTCAACACATGAATATTCGATATCGTTTGTATATATATAAAAATGTGATTTTTATTGCTAAAGCCATTTGTTTAAATTCAAATAATATTCAACACATGAATTTCAACTCAACGAATGAATTGCAACTCAACACATGAATATTCGATATCGTTTGTATATATATAAAAATGTGATTTTTATTTCTAAGTCATTTGTTTAAATTCAAATAATATTCAACACATGAATTTCAACTCAACGAATGAATTGCAACTCAACACATGAATATTCGATATCGTTTGTATATATACAAAAATGTGATTTTTATTGCTAAAGCCATTTGTTTAAATTCAAATAATATTCAACACATGAATTTCAACTCAACGAATGAATTGCAACTCAACACATGAATATTCGATATAACATATGTAAATAGTTTCAATGAATGGAAATTATTCTAACACATAAATATTTCAGAAAATTTCGGCAGCATAACGGCAGGGTAGTTAAAACCGGGACCGTCCCTAGTATGGCTCCTCGCTCTACCTTAAAACCTCGCGGTTTTTGACAATGGGGATCATGCATCTAGTTCGCACGCAGGCGGCATGTTTTATTTTCAATTCCACAATCCTATTCTATTTTGTTTCAACCACAAGAGGGTATTTTTCAACCACAAAGGTATTTTTCAACCATAATATCAACCACAAACAATTATTTCCAACCATTCGTCATACGATATAATATCACGTCAAACACAAGCAATAAATATCGTCCATGGTTTGTGGACGAGGGGAGTATATATATATATATATATATATATATATATATATATATATAGTATAATAATTCACTTGCATTTCATCACAATTCAAAGCATATATGTTTCAAACAACGCTTGTATAATTTATACATCGCTAATATAACTTATACAACACATGTACATGAGGTATACAATGCGTATATAATTTACACTTCGCTTATATAATTTATACAACGCGATTACATTCACACAAATAGTTTAGATTCCTCACATTGGTTCTTGCGGTGCTAAAAATCGACGGAAGGTCAGAAAAATCCGCGGCTTCTTCTAAAATGTAGAGAGCCTCCTTGCGGTCACGGTGTCTCCTGTTTCATCGAATTTCGTTAATATAGCAAAAAGATATGATTTTTACAAATTTGCAACGCTTTAAAGTGTAAAAATCAGTTTAGCCGTATACCCCTTTTTGATTTCGAAACTAGGGTTCGGATTTTCAGAAAATCCGTGAATCTATGCTCCGATCAGAGAGTGGGACTTGAAAGAGGGAAGCGAGGCGGTCCTATCGGTGGTCGGAGGAGCAGGTGCGATCGCCTCTGGCGATCGTGGCGTCGATGTGAAGTCGGCAGCTTTCTGGGCGTCGTTCTCGACGCTGGCGAAGGGAGGAAGAGCGGGGTTGGTCGGATTTGAAGAAGGAGGTGGGCGGCGTCGATTAAGGGTGGTGGCGTTGGCTGGCGTCGCCTGTGGCGGCGGGATTTTCGTCGGGAAGGGGCGAACGATTGTAGTCGTCGATAGTTCTGGCGGCTTAGGGTTTTTAGGTTTTTTTATTTTTATTTTTTTTTAAAGAAAATTTCCTATTGGCCGGTATTTATAGAAAAATTTTTAAATAGTGTTTTTGCAAACAGACTCCTTTTTAAACCCAATGACTATCGCCCCTAGCTAAATACCCCCATTCCGGACACAATGGGATATGTTTCGTTGGCCATTTCGACTGTTACAGTCAGTTATTTTTCAATTTAAAATATAAAACATTCGATATTTAATTTAAACGTACATTTCAATTTGCCAGGGCCACAAACTGAATCGAAAAATTCCAGAAAAATAAATCTAGCTTTGTTTTGACGATACGGTCCTAACAAAACCAGTTTCGTCGAATTCTGAGCTCGTTTGCAAAACGGCAATTTTTAGGTCGACCCATTTTAACAGAATTTGACCAAACACGTTATCTTTTGCCCCGCTCACATACTAGCTTCAAAAATTACGAAATTTGAAACTTAGCAATAATTTGACATCCCGGACCCAACAAAAGTGGTTTCGTCGAATTCCAAGGTCGTATGCAAAATCTCAATTTTCAAGGGCTATATATACTATATAGCGACCTTTCTGAAAATTCATTTGGCCATAACTTTTGATTTCCATTATGAAATTTCGATTTTTCAGATTCGTTAGAAAGGTATTGATAAACAGATTTAAATATTTTCAGTTTCGTTAAAACTGTTATATTTTCCACCCGGTACAGTCAGACTAAGTTTGTATTCAAAATTTCAAACTGCCATATTATACACAATTCTATATTTTATGGAAATAGGCTATTTTAATCATTCAAATTTCTTGTTAATAACCTGCTTTAAAAATTTTAAACTGGTTCACATTTTCCGGGTTATTACAGGCGTGGTCTTATGAGATATCGTTTACTTGTTCAAATTGTTTTAAACTGTTTTACTCATACCAGTCCCATGACTGACCCAGGGTTTACATTGTTTTGTTCTACCTAAACTCTTGGGTGCCTAAATTTGTATGGGCAGTCAAATAGTTCAGGATTTTACAAATACACTTGGAGAGCTTGGAGCAGGAAGCTTCAAGATTCTATAGCTATTATTATTTCCGCTGTTGTTGTAAGTGTTGTACTCTGAAATGTTATTGTATACATATACAGTTTGTATTTCAAAAGTTATGTTATATTTTATTCGTTCCGCTGTGAGATTCGTGGTTACTCTGATGATGATGTTCTTCTTCTTCTATTCTAATAGTTCTATCTTATCTATCCTCACCCTCTATCTTCTTTCTATTAATTTCTTGAATTTCCAGTGCAATATGGGGTTGGACTTGTGTTATTTGGTCAGCTCAAATTGGAACGGATTTTCGGGTCATTGCATTTGGTATCAGAGCTTAAGGTTTAGTAATTACCTTGGCTCTGTGGCGTGACTCAGTAGAGATGGGGTTAGTAATACCCTAGATTGAGTTGAGTGTTTATATACGAGTGAATGTATTTGTTATTTGATATAAAAATTTGTTTTATATTGTGGAGCTTTATTGGTTGAGTGGCTTATGAATTCTGGTCGATAGTGGGGCACCACAATATCGATAGGGTTTTCTAAACACTCGAATACGATGAACCAACATGATATTGTTTTGAAATTAACATAGTATAATTGGTTGTGTTGATTGTTATTATAATCGAAGGAGATTATAAAAAGGTGAAATGGTTATAAATAACTAAGCACGATTCATATAAGTAAAGTATATGAAATATGATGAATAAAATATGAATTTAAATCAGATTTGGGATTTAAAATAAGGAAATTTTAAGTTCCTGGGAGATTATGAAAATGTTTTCAAATTGAAAGTGTTATAGTATTAAACTCACTTCGATAAACTGGGAAATAACCCTGATGAGTGTGGCTACATCATCAGTGTTCATTTTCGAGTTCTAAGTGACGGATTACTACCAAAGGTTTCGTTTTTGAATTGTTGAGGAAAACAAGTTGTTTAGAAAATTCAAAGGTTTTGAATTGGTACTATGGTTTCGAATTAATTTGAAATGAACCCAGGAATTTGAAATTTGAATTTTGAAATCTAAATTTAACTTATGAAGTTAAATGGATTAAAATAGTGAAAGTGAATAATAAATTAGAATTTAACTTTGACTAAGTTAAATGAAACTGGAATTGATTAGTGAATAATCTGGAATGGGATTGAGTTGATGAGTTAAGTGTTGAAATTTTGATATTGGGGTTTGAATGAAATCTGACTTGTATAAGTGAATGATTGAAAGTATGAATAAACTGATTAGAGTTTGATTGGAATGACATTTATATATGTGAATTGATAGCAGATGGAAAGGACATAATGACATACCCGACAAAAAGGTACAAGTTTATATTTGATATGAGTTTTGAATTTATGAGCCGATTTGGCAAGCCGCTTGGCTGTTTGATTTTCTTTTGGTTGGAGATGGCATAGAGAGGCAAGTTGTGGTTTTACCGATAGGGCTGTACAAAGGAGGTTATGGCGAAATTTTCCGAAAATTTTAGGCGTTAGAAAATTTTTAGAATTTTTAGTTAGTCGGAATAAATTAATATTTAGTCGATATTAATTGGTTCAGTTAAAACTGAAGTTAAGGGGTAAACCGATAAATATTTACCCAGTAGATAGGGTCGTCCTCTACCTTAGCAATTTCGAGGACGAAATTATTTTAAGTAGGGAAGAATGTAATGACCCGCATTTCCAAGGGTATAATAATTAATTAATTTAATTATTTACAAAGTGATTAAGTGATTTAAATGGTCGTTTAAATTAAATAATAGTGAATATTTAATTAAAATAATAATTAAATAATATATTTAATTCTGATATAATCAGAATTGGCTGAAATGGCAATATGGTGTGAACTGGGCAATTCAAATTATATAATTCGGTTTAGAATTGAATTTGGATAACGAATATAATTAAATAACGTCAGTTTGAACGTATAATTATATTATAATTAAAACCGAGCTCGAAATGGCGTGGCAGTTCGCTATTTACGGATTTGAACTTCAACTGGATATACATAAGCCGTTTCAAGTCGGATTTCTGTGAAACAAGAAACGTTAGGAGCTGTTGAAGCATAATTTTCTAGTGGAAGAGAAAAATGGGGATTTCGTCGTGTAGATTTTGATTTACGTCCAAATCAAATTTCAGAAAGTCGCTGTGGAATTCCTTTATAATTTAATTATATTTATAAAAGGAATTTCATTATAAATCGAATATCGATTTAATTGGGATTTGAAATATCAAGTAAGAAATTTATAAAGGAATATTCTAGAGCTGTATGATATTCTAGTGTGAATATATACGATAATATTTATTTTTAAATACTAAATTTAATTATACTTAAATATATTTATATATTTAAATGGGTCATTCAGAGCTGTAAAAATAGCCACTTTTGCGAACGAAGTCGGAATTCGACGAAACTAATTTTGTTGGATCCGCAATGTTAAATAGTAGTTAGATTTTCAGTTCCGTGATTTTTAGAGTCACTGTGTGGTCGTACGGATTTTTAGAGTGAAAAACAATCAGTATTTCGACGGTTAAAAATACGCTGTGTGAGCAAACGGAGTCGGAATTCGACGAAACCAGTTTCTTTAGGATCGTAATGTCGAACTGTAGCTGCATGTCCAGTTTCGTGATTTTTGGGCATCGTGTGTGGCCTCAGGAATTTTTGAATGATATAAATGGATAAAATAAAATAAGTAGCTTAAGTTTTAAGCTACCCTTATTTCTATAAATACCGCCCTTACCATCCTAACCTAATTCTTTTTCTGGCCAAATGTTCTCAGCCGCCAAAATCTCTCTCCCTCAACCAAAAACGCGAGCTAAAATCCATGAAACAAATTCCTACAAAAATCTCTAAAATCCCAAAACTAATATTCTCGAAATCCTCAGAACTTGCTTCTCATTTGCTAGGCGTACGCTGATGATTTGGGACTTTCCTTTTTCCGTTCGAAGCCTGGACAACGAACCTAGGGTTCGATTCTTTTTTGGTGCGTGGTGGTTCATGGTTGAAGTGGAGATAATAGTTGACCTCAGGATGGGAGAACGTATATGTGGTGATCTATTTATTGGGATCGAGGCCAGAAAGGGTCGCGTTCTTCATTGTACAGGGCGTGAGGAATTAGAAGTCGGGAACTGTTAATTGAATGCGAGCTGAGTGAAAATAGAAGGAGGGGATGTTGATTGTTATGGAGAGTTCAACGCTGGGTTTGGTTCAGCAAAACAGTGGTGAGACCATGGAGAAAAGGGGTGTGAAAGACTGGTAATGGAGGAGGAGTTCTCCGTTGATTCGAACGCTGGGAGATAATGAGCAATAGGTTATGGTGCTAATTGGGGTTTTAAAGAGTAATTAGGATATTGGTTAGTTTAATTAATTAAATGTTGTTTAAATGAAAATCTGTGGAAGAAAAGAAAATCGGCAGTGGCATGGTATAACAAGTGGTTTAATACTATTGAATTGGGGAAGAGAATGGATTACCAGTAATAACGTGAATCGGACGAAACTGGCCACGTTGGAATGGGAACGATGGGATCTACATATTGGAACCGATATGGTTGAGAACAGAGCAACTGGAATTTCGTGATAAAATCAAACGTCTGAATGGACGAACCGACAGTTATCGTTATTAACGATGATCGTCCAATGTGAGTAAAACTCACCAACTATGAACAGTATATTTTGATAACATATGTTTAGAACTGATAATTTATCTGTTGATTGCTGTGTGTTGATTTGGTTGATTGAACTGCTAGTCAGTTAGTTGAAATTATATATATATATATATACCATTAAATATATATGTTGATGTTGCTTATCAGAACATTTCATACTGAAATGAAGTTGATGTTAATTATATGGTTTAACATCTATGATGCAGGGGAACAGGTTGGAGGGACCCAACTGGGTTCCTCAATATATAAAATAGTGTTTATTTCATATATTGTGATATGTGACGTGTTATATAATCTGTGATGATTATGTGTACTTAGTTGATAGTAATCATGGTTATACGGTATTTTAAATACCAAAATGAATACTGGAAAGTTAAAAAGGGAATTTTCAAAACGTATAGTGAAAATGAAATATTTATAAAATCAAAGGATTTTATAAAGGAGATATTTATTAGAAAATAAATAGAATCGAGTTAAAAGTGTTAAAGAGGATAGGGTATGGTTTTTGAGTAATTGGAACTTGTTCTACGTTGATTGAGTTGAGTAAATTTCAAAGTGTTGATCTGATGTTGGTTTTGGCCTTCGGGATTAACACTGAGAAGTTTATTCACTTACCAATTTATAATAAGGATCTAATGAATAGAAGTAATGTAATAAGGGAATATTTATTTAGGAAATAAATGAAGTTATAAAAGGAATTAATTATTTGTTAAGTAGAATTGAAAGGAGTTAATCTATTTGAATTAATCAATTAAAGTTGATTGATTGGAGTTAATCAAATTGAATTAGCGAGTTAAGTTAATCAAATTGAATTAGCAAGTTAAGATAATCAAATTGAGTTGTCGAGTTAAGATAATCGAATTGAGATTAATAAGTTAAAATGATCTAGGTGAGTTAGTAAAAAGGGAGTTAATCAAATTAGAGTTAATCGAATAATGATTAATGATAAATTAAATTCAAAGAGATAAAGTTGATTGATGATCGATCGATCCAATTTCCATTTGGGAATAAGATCGTTGTTTGTACACCAACATGTTTTCATTTGATAGTTAAATCACCGACTATCAAAGTTTGACCATATTTACGTTGTTAATATGGAGAGACCGGTTGGATTCTTATCCAAAGAACCACTCTGTATTGGCATAAGCGTTGCGAATATGCCAAAGAAAATTGAAGACGGAGTAAAGTGCAAGGGTTGTTGTATAAGTCTTAGATAACAGTGACTAAGACAGATGTACTGAATAGTGCCTTTGGTTCCATTCAGTCCCAGAACGAACGTATATGGACGAGTGTCTGACAGAGTATTTCCAATGATCGAATATGATTGGACTGTACAAATATATATGGTGGCAACGGATTTATTCCCTTAGCATAATATCCAAAATATTTGTGCAAATCAATTAGTGATTAACGGATCTGACAATGTGGCATTCAAAGTGATCGTGTTACCAATGAATGGAAAGTAGTCGTAGCCTCTGGCCTCAACAACCGGTAAATGACAAAAATCGGGCAGGCAGCATGGCTAAGTCGGTCGCACCGAAGTAGGGTGTATAATCACCTATCTAGAGAATATTTGTTTGCTTCTTTAGTCTATCAATGTTGTCCCATATATATATATATACGGGAAACGGTTGCTGATCCCCACCGTTGGTGATGTACATTCGATACACTCAAGCGAAATGAGTGGTCGGTCATGTGTGGCTGAGTTGCAAGATGTTCTTGTTGAACTCCAGTGTATCTTTCCTAGAGTACACATATCAGAAGGTGGTTCCATACCTTGTCATAGTTGGAAATCCATTTCCCAATACGTGCTTGCGGTTTTGATTGTATACTATATATGTAGAATGTGAGATGAAAGCGTTTCTGCCAGATGATTATTATATTGCGGTTGATAGACATTATTGTAATATTAAAAGGTCTTTGATATAAAGATATTTCGGATTCTCATAAGGGAAAAACCCGTTCCATTATACGGCGTGGTCTTATGAGATATCGTTTACTTGTTCAAATTGTTTTAAACTGTTTTACTCATACCAGTCCCATGACTGACCTGGAGTTTACATTGTTTTGTTCTACCTAAACTCTTGGGTGCCTAAATTTGTATGGGCAGTCAAGTAGTTCAGGATTTTACAGATACACTTGGAGAGCTTGGAGCAGGAAGCTTCAAGATTCTATAGCTATTATTATTTCCGCTGTTGTTGTAAGTGTTGTACTCTGAAATGTTATTGTATACATATACAGTTTGTATTCCAAAAGTTATGTTATATTTTATTCGTTCCGCTGTGAGATTCGTGGTTACTCTGATGATGAAGTTCTTCTTCTTCTTTTATTCTAATTGTTCTATCTTATCTATCCTCACCCTCTACCTTCTTTCTATTAATTTCTTGAATTTCCAGTGCAATATGGGGTTGGACTTGTGTTATTTGGTCAGCTCAAATTGGACCGGATTTTCGAGTCATTACATTTGGTATCAGAGCTTAAGGTTTAGTAATTACCTTGGCTCTGTTGCATGACTTAGTAGAGATGGGGTTAGTAATACCCTAGATTGAGTTGAGTGTATATATACGAGTGAACGTATTTGTTATTTGATATAAAAATTTGTTTTATATTGTGGAGCTTTATTGGTTGAGTGGCTTATGAATTCTGGTCGATAGTGGGACACCACAATATCGATAGGGGTTTCTAAACACTCGAATACGATGAACCAACATGATATGTTTTGAAATTAACATAGTATAATTGGTTGTGTTGATTGTTATTATAATCGAAGGAGATTATAAAAAGTTGAAATGGTTATAAATAACTAAGCACGATTCATATAAGTAAAGTATATGAAATAAGATGAATAAAATCTGAATTTAAATCAGATTTGGGATTTAAAATAAGGAAATTTTAAGTTCCTGGGAGATTTTGAAAATGTTTTCAAATTGAAAGTGTAATAGTATTAAACTCACTTCGATAAACTGGGAAATAACCCTGATGAGTGTGGCCACATCATCAGTGTTCATTTTCGAGTTCTAAGTGACGGATTACTACCAAAGGTTTCGTTTTTGAATTGTTGAGGAAAACAAGTTGTTTAGAAAATTCAAAGGTTTTGAATTGGTACTATGGTTTCGAATTAATTTGAAATGAACCCAGGAATTTGAAATTTGAAATTTGAAATCTAAATTTAACTTATGAAGTTAAATGGATTAAAATAGTGAAAGTGAATAATAAATTAGAATTTAACTTTGACTAAGTTAAATGAAACTGGAATTGATTAGTGAATAATCTGGAATGGGATTGAGTTGATGAGTTAAGTGTTGAAATTTTGATATTGGGGTTTGAATGAAATCTGACTTGTATAAGTGAATGATTGAAAGTATGAATAAACTGATTAGAGTTTGATTGGAATGACATTTATATATGTGAGTTGATAGCAGATGGAAAGGATATAATGACATACCCGACAAAAAGGTACAAGTTTATATTTGATATGAGTTTTGAATTTATGAGCTGATTTGGCAAGACGCTTGGCTATTTGATTTTCTTTTGGTTGGAGATGGCATAGAGAGGCAAGTTGTGGTTTTACCGATAGGGCTGTACAAAGGAGGTTATGGCAAAATTTTCCGAAAAATTTAGGCGTTAGAAAATTTTCAGAATTTTTAGTTAGTCGGAATAAATTAATATTTAGTTGATATTAATTGGTTCAGTTAAAACTGAAGTTAAGGGGTAAGCCGATAAATATTTACCCAGTAGATAGGGTCGTCCTCTACCTTAGCAATTTCGAGGACGAAATTATTTTAAGTGGGGAAGAATGTAATGACCCGCATTTCCAGGGGTATAATAATTAATTAATTTAAGTATTTACAAAGTGATTAAGTGATTTAAATGGTCGTTTAAATTAAATAATAGTGAATATTTAAATAAAATAATAATTAAATAATATATTTAATTCTGATATAATCAGAATTGGTTGAAATGGCGATATGGTGTGAACTGGGAAATTCAAATTATATAATTCGGTTTAGAATTGAATTTGGATAACGAATATAATTAAATAACGTCAGTTTGAACGTATAATTATATTATAATTAAAACCGAGCTTGAAATGGCGCGGCAGTTCGCTATTTGGTGATTTGAACTTCTACTGGATATACAGAAGCCGTTTCAAGTCGGATTTCTGTGAAACAAGAAACATTTGGAGCTGTTGAAGCATATTTTTCTAGTGGAAGAGAAAAATGGGGATTTCGTCGTGTAGATTTTGATTTACGTCCAAATCAAATTTCAGAAAAGTCGCCGTGGAATTCCTTTATAATTTAATTATATTTATAAAAGGAATTTCATTATAAATCGAATATCGATTTAATTGGATTTGAAATATCAAGTTAGAAATTCATAGAGGAATATTCTAGACCTGTATGATATTCTAGTGTGAATATATACGATAATATTTATTTTTAAATATTAAATTTAATTATATTTAAATATATTTATATATTTAAATGGGTCATTCAGAGCTGTAAAATTAGCCACTTTTGCGAACGAATTCGGAATTCGACGAAACTAATTTTGTTGGATCCGCAATGTCAAATAGTTGTTAGATTTTCAGTTCCGTGACTTTTAGAGTCACTGTGTGGTCGTACGGATTTTTAGAGTGAAAAACAGTCAGTATTTCGATGGTTAAAAATACGCTGTGTGAGCAAACTGAGTCGGAATTCGACGAAACCAGTTTCGTTAGGACCGTAATGTCGAACTGTAGCTGCATGTCCAGTTTCGTGATTTTTGGGCATCATGTGTGGCCTCAGGAATTTTTGAATGATATAAATGGATAAAATAAAATAAGTAGCTTAAGTTTTAAGTTACCCTTATTTCTATAAATACCCGCCTTATCATTCTAACCTAATTCTTGTTCTGGCCAAATGTTCTCAGCCGCCAAAATCTCTCTCCCTCAACCAAAAACGCGAGCTAAAATCCATGAAACAAATTCCTACAAAAATCTCTAAAATCCTAAAACTAATATTCTCGAAATACTCAGAACTTGCTTCTCATTTGCTAGGCGTACACTGATGATTTGGGACTTTCCTTTTTCCGTTCGAAGCCTGGACAACGAACCTAGGGTTCGATTCTTTTTTGGTGCGTGGTGGTTCATGGTTGAAGTGGAGATAATAGTTGACCTCAGGATGGGAGAACGTATATGTGGTGATCTATTTATTGGGATCGAGGCCAGAAAGGGTCGCGTTCTTCATTGTACACAGTGTGAGGAATTAGAAGTCGGGAACTGTTAATTGGATGCGAGCTGAGTGAAAATAGGAGGAGGGGCTGTTGATTGTTATGGAGAGTTCAACGATGGGTTTGGTTCAGCAAAATAGTGGTGAGACCAGGGAGAAAAGGGGTGTGAAAGACTGGTAATGGAGGAGGATTTCTCCGTTGATTCGAACGTTGGGAGATAATGAGCAATAGGTTATGGTGCTAATTGAGGTTTTAAAGAGTAATTAGGATATTGGTTAATTTAATTAATTAAATGTTGTTTAAATAAAAATCTGTGGAAGAAAAGAAAATCGGCAGTGGCATGGTATAACAAGTGGTTTAATACTGTTGAATTGGGGAAGAGAATGGATTACCAGTAATAACTTGAATCGGATGAAACTGGCCACGTTGGAATTTGAACGATGGGATCTACATATTGGAACCGATATGGTTGAGAACAGAGCAACTGGAATTTCGTGATAAAATCAAACGTCTGAATGGACGAACCGACAGTTATCGTTATTAACGATGATCGTCCAATGTGAGTAAAACTCACCAACTATGAACAGTATATTTTGATAACGTATGTTTAGAACTGATAATTTATCTGTTGATTGCTGTGTGTTGATTTGGTTGATTGAACTGCTAGTCAGTTAGTTGAAATTATATATATATATATATACCATTAAATATATATGTTGATGTTGCTTATCAGAACATTTCATACTGAAATGAAGTTGATGTTAATTATATGGTTTAACATCTGTGATGCAGGGGAACAGGTTATAGGGACCCAACTGGGTTCCTCAATATATAAAATAGTGTTTTGTTTCATATATTGTGATATGTGACGTGTTATATAATCTGTGATGATTATGTGTACTTGGTTGATAGTAATCATGGTTATACGGTATTTTAAATACCAAAATGAATACTGGAAAGTTAAAATGGGAATTTTCAAAACGTATAGTGAAAATGAAATATTTATAAAATCAAAGGATTTTATATAGGAGATATTCATTAGAAAATAAATAGAATCGAGTTAAAAGTGTTAAAGAGGATAGGGTATGGTTTTTGAGTAATTGGAACTTGTTCTACGTTGATTGAGTTGAGTAAATTTCAAAGTGTTGATCTGATGTTGGTTTCGGCCTTCGGGATTAACACTGAGAAGTTTATTCACTTACCAATTTATAATAAGGATCTAATGAATAGAAGTAAAGTAATAAGGGAATATTTATTTAGGAAATAAATGAAGTTATAAAAGGAATTAATTATTTGTTAAATAGAATTGAAAGGAGTTAATCGATTTGAATTAATCAATTTGAGTTGATTGATTGGAGTTAATCAAACTGAATTAGCGAGTTAAGTTAATCAAATTGAATTAGCGAGTTAAGATAATCAAATTGAGTTTTCGAGTTAAGATAATCAAATTGAGATTAATAAGTTAAAATGATCAAGGCGAGTTAGTAAAAAGGGGGTTAATCAAATTAGATTTAATCGAATAATGATTAATGATAAATTAAATTCAAAGAAATAAAGTTGATTGATGATTGATCGATCGAATTTCCATTTGGGAATAAGATCGTTGTTTGTACACCGACATGTTTTCATTTAATAGTTAAATCACCGACTATCAAAGTTTGACCATATTTACGTTGTTAATATGGAGAGACCGGTTGGATTCTTATCCAAAGAACCACTCTGTATTGGCAAAAGCGTTGCGAATATGCCAAAGAAAATTGAGGACGGAGTAAAGTGCAAGGGCTGTTGTATAAGTCTTAGATAACAGTGACTAAGATGGATGTACTGAATAGTGCCTTCGGTTTCGTTCAGTCCCAGAACGAACGTATATGGACGAATGTCTGACAGAGTATTTCCAATGATCGAATATGATTGGACTGTACAAATATATATGGTGGCAACATATTTATTCCCTTAGCATAATATCCAGAATATTTGTGCAAATCAATTAGTGATTAACGTATCTGACAATGTGGCATTCAAATTGATCGTGTTACCAATGAATGGAAAGTAGTCGTAGCCTTTGGCCTCAACAACCGGTAAATGACAAAAATCGGGCAGGCAGCATGGCTAAGTTGGTCGCGCCGAAGTAGGGTGTATAATCACCTATCTAGAGAATATTCATTTGCTTCTTTAGTCTATCAATGTTGTCCCATATATATATATACGGGAAACGGTTGCCGATCCCAACCGTTGGTGAGGTACATTCGATACACTCAAGCGAAATGAGTGGTCGGTCATGTGTGGCAGAGTTGCAAGACGTTCTTGTTGAACTCTAGTGTATCATTCCTAGAGTAC
Organism: Allium sativum; assembly: GCA_030737875.1. NCBI lineage: Eukaryota > Viridiplantae > Streptophyta > Magnoliopsida > Asparagales > Amaryllidaceae > Allium > Allium sativum. The sequence continues at coordinate 487,074,487 of CM060920.1, read as the reverse complement.
ACTGATCGGAAGGTGGTTCCATACCTTGTCATAGTTGGAAATCCATTTCCCAATACGTGCTTGCGGTTTTGATTGTATACTATATATATAGAACGTGAGATGAAAGTGTTTCTGCTAGATGATTATTATATTGCGGTTGATAGACATTATTGTAATATCAAAAGGTTTTTGATATAAAGATATTTTGGATTCTCATAAGGGAAAAACCCGTTCCGTTATACGGCGTGGTCTTATGAGATATCGTTTACTTGTTCAAATTGTTTTAAACTGTTTTACTCATACCAGTCCCATGACTGACTTGGAGTTTACTTTGTTTTGTTCTACCTAAACTCTTGGGTGCCTAAATTTGTATGGGCAATCAAGTAGTTCAGGATTTTACAGATACACTTGGAGAGCTTGGAGCAGGAGGCTTCAAGATTCTATAGCTATTATTATTTCCGTTGTTGTTGTAAGTGTTGTACTCTGAAATGTTATTGTATACATATACTGTTTGTATTTCAAAAGTTATGTTATATTTTATTCGTTCCGCTGTGAGATTCGTGGTTACTCTGATGATGATGTTCTTCTTCTTCTATTCTAATAGTTCTATATTATCTATCCTCACCCTCTATCTTCTTTCTATTAATTTCTTGAATTTCCAGTGCAATATGGGGTTGGACTTGTGTTATTTGGTCATCTCAAATTGGACCGGATTTTCGGGTCATTACAGTATGGAACCACCTTTCGCTAGTGTACCTCTAGAAAGGAATACACTGGGTTCAACAAGAACATCTTGCAACCCGGCCACACATGACCGACCACTCATTTCGCTTGAGTGTATCGAATGTATATCACCAACGGTTGGGATCAGCAACCATTTCCTGAATGGGACATTATCGACAATAGATTTTTCGAAATAAATGAAACTCTAGATTAGGTGATTATACACCCTACTTCGGAGCGACTGACTTAACCATGCTGCCTGCCCGATTTCTGTCATTTACCAGATGTGAGGCTAGAAACTACGCTTTATCTTCACACCAGATTCACATCGAATGTCACATCATCAAATCCATCAAATCACCGATTGACGTCTACAACCATACATTACGCGTTAGCTAAAGAGGTTTCCTTCTCCGCTTCCACTCTTGGTACGGTTGAAGAAATCAATGTACGTGACCTTTCTGGAAATACTCTGTCAGACATTCATCCATACAAGTCATCCAGGAATAGGATGAACCGAAGGCACTATTCAGTACATCCATCTTAGGCACTGTTATCTAAGACTTATACAATAGCCCTTGCACTTTACTCCGTCTTCAATTATCTTTGGCATATATGATTCGCAACACTTATGCCAATATAGAGTGGTTCTTTGGATAATAATCCAACCGGTCTTTCCATATTAACAATGTTAAAATGGTCAAAAACTTTGATAGTCGGTGAGTTAACTATCAAAGAAAAACAGGTGTGCAAACAACGATATTATTTCCAGATGGAAATTCTATTAATCAATCATCAATCATACATATATATATATATATATATATATATTTCCTTATTCAATATTTGATTACGTTTCTGATTCTATTTGGAAAACATTTCCAAATCATCTTTACTTGGATTTAAACAGATGTTTAAATCAACATCGCGATGACATCTCAAACCACTATACTTATTTACTAAATCACTTAACCACTTTCACTCTTGAACCTTAACCATTTCTAAATTAAAAACGAAGTCAATCAAGTTGGGGTATAAATACCTCTCAGACCTTAACTGAACAACATGTCAAATCTCGAATTAGTGTAAGTTCATCTTTTAACTCTTACTGGATTAACTCTTATTCGAATAACTTATCCAAATAACTTATATTCGATTTGCTTACTTTCGAATACTTATATTAGATAATCTCTTTCTTCGAGTAAATCTTATTCGATTTAACTCCTGTCGAATAACTAGATTCGATCAACTCACTTCGAATATTTCTGATTCGATTATCTCACTTCGAATATCTACTATTCGATTTTCTCATTTCAACTCTATTCGAATAAACTAAATTCGATTAACTCCATTTGAATAACTCTAGTTTGATTTAACTCTATTCAATAAATTCTAGTTCGATATAACTCTATCGATTTACTTTAACTGATTAACTCTAACTAGTTTACCCTAATGGTTTTACTCTAACTGGTTTAACTCTAACTGATTTACTCCAATGGTTTTACTCTAACTGGTTAACTCTTATTCGAATAACTAATATTCGATTAACTCTATTCAACTAACTCGACTCAACTAACCCCTTTCGAATAACTAATTCGATTTACTAACTTTCGAATACCATATTCGATTTAACTCCCTTCGAGTAACTAATATTCGATTTAACTCCTTTCGAATACCATATTCAATTTAACTCCTTTCGAATACCATATTCGATTTAACTCCTTTCGAATACCATATTTGATTTAACTCCTTTATTCGCTTTATAAAGATTTCCTTTTTAACAATGTTTATTCATTTTTAAAGATTTACTTTTAGTAACGGTTCTCCACTTTAAAATGATTTCCTTCTTATAACAGTTTCCTTTTTGTAACGTTTTCCCTTTTATAACGTCCTATTCCGTTATAAATAATTTTCCCTTTTTAACTCTATTTATTTTCTAAATATTTCCTATCAATTCTATTTGTAAATGATTTACAAATATTTCCTTTTTATTTGTTTTACCAATATTTCCCTTTATATTTGTTTTTACAAATATATTTCCTATCAATTCTATTTGTAAATGGTTTACAAATCTTTCATTTTCTATTATTCTATTTGCAAATGGTTTGCAAATATTTCCTTTTCAAATCTATTCTTTGATTTTATAATTTCCCTTTTCTAAATATCTCCTATTTATAAATATTCCAATTTATAAATATTTCTTATTTATAAATATTCCATTTATAAATATTTTATTTTCAAATATCACTTTGAAAATATTCCCTTATCAACATTTCGGTATGTTATGGTATTCAACATATCAAATCACGATGATCAGTATCGTCCAAACACATATAATCGACAAAAGATTATATATCACATCATATATCACAATATATGAAAAACAGTAAAATAAATGTTGAGGAACCCCTGTTTCCCTACATCCACAGATGTTACACAATAAAATCAACATCACTTTCAGTTCCATATGATATATTCTGTTAAACATAATCAATATAGAAATTCACTAACTGACTAGTAGTTCAATCAAATAGTCAACACACAGTCAATCAGCCAATATTTAACAGTTCTAAAAATACAACATGAAATTATATACTGTTCAGAGTTAGTGAGATTTACTCACTTTGGCAGTTCATCGTTAAAGAACGATAAACTGTTGTTTGATTTGAATCAAATAGTTTATTTTGCCATAAATTCATACGAGCTCCACTCCACTCCCAGTCAGTTCCATTGGGTAGTGTCCGTCCATACGATCCTGTCGGATTTTGTTTCGCTGAATTTTGATACCGTATGGGTAAGTTATTCAATTTACAAGTTAATACTCTATTCAAATGGAATTAAACCATAATTAATATTCATTATGGGCTTTACCCATTTTCATATCCGGCCCACTACCCTTCATTAAACTCAACCCGCTTCCCTTTTCATCTTCTCCGAGTACTTTGAACTCCACCGATAATACACAGCAAATTTCATGATTTTTCCATCCCCTTTCCTCAATCGATACTTCATGAATCTTCACACAAGAACTTGCGTCCAACTCCTCTCATAAATCTTCATCACTCCATACCCTAAACGAAGAACTCGCATCACAGTTCCTGCATTGCGTCGGAACAGTCCTCGTACACTGACAGTACAGGTATCGAACAACTTCATCACCAAACCCTACCAAATTCCACAATCCACACTAAATCCTCCCAGCAACTCAAATATACCATCAGTTTCCCGAATCGAAGCTCGAAATACTCAAACAAACGAACCCTAGTTCGCTGTGAACACCAGACTTCGACGGAAATAAGAATCGAACACCACCATACCCATATCGATATGAAGGAAATTTCACCAGGAATTCAAAGAAAATTGTTTTAGAATTTAAGGGATTTTATTTGATTTCTCTTTGATTTTCAAAAATCACGAGTTTGTTTTCTAGAAAGAATGGTAACGGCGGTTTTCACTGTTGACTAAAAGAAGAAATGGGATTTAGGTTTTCAAAGGATAGAGATGTATTTATAGTGTTAGAAAATAGCTAGATATTTTGTAGAAGGAATATTCTCAGTATATTCTTTTGTAAATTCATGTTTAAAAATCCCTGCGATCACACACGATACCCAAAAATCACCAAACTGGACATGCAGCTACAATTCGACATTACGGTCCCAACGAAACTGGTTTCGTCGAATTCCGACTTCGTTTGATCACACAGCGTATTTTTAACCGTCAAAATACTGACTGTTTTTCACTCTAAAAATCCGTACGGCCACACAATGACTCTAAAAATCACGAAACTGGAAATCTAACAACTATTTGACATTGCGGATCCAACAAAATTAGTTTCGTCGAATTACGACTTCGTTTGCAAAAGTGGCTATTTTTAAAGCTCTGGATGACCCATTTAAATATATAAATATATTTAAATATAATTAAATTAAATACAAATAAATTTATATTATCGTATATACTCACAGTGGAATACCATACGACTCCAATGGGATTTACAACTCGATATTTCAAATCTGGGTGAACCCGATATTCAATTTATATTGAAATTCCTTTTTAAAATATAAATAATTCCTTTATAAATTATAAAGGAATTCCACAGCGACTTTTCTGAAATTTGATTTGGACGTGAATCAAAATCTACACGACGAAATCCCGATTTTTCTCTTCCACTAGAAAGATATACTCTACCAGCTCCACACGTTTCTTGTTTCATAGAAATTCGGCTTAAAACGAATCCTGTACATTCAGTTGAAGTTTTAATCGCCAAATTACGAACTACAGCGCCATTTCAAGCTCGATTTTAATTATAATATAATTTTACGTTCAAACTGTCGTTGATATAATATATTTGTTATACAAATTCAATTCCAAGCTGAATTAAATATCACAGATGACCCAGTTCACACCATATCGCCAATTCAGCCAATTTTGATTATTTCAGAATTATATATATTATTTAATTTATTATTTTAATTAAATATTCACCATTATTTAATTCCACGACCATTAAATTCACTATATCACTATTTATAAAATTAAATAAATTAATTATAATACCTCTGCAAATGCGGGTCATTACATTCTTCCCCACTTAAAATAATTTCGTCCTCGAAATTGCTAAGGTAGTGAATGACCCTATGGACTGGTTATAACATATTTGTTCACTTCTTAACTTCAGTTTCAACTGAACCAATTTAATTTTAATTAAATTATTAATTAATTCTTATCAACGAAAATTTTCAAAAATCCTGAAAATTTCCTAACACCTTAACTTTTTGAAAAATTTCGCCAGCACCTCCTTTGTACTGGTTAATAGCTCAAACTCCAGCTTGCCTCTCTGGGCCATCTCCAACCCAAAAGAAAATCAAACAGCCAAGCGGCTTGCCAATTCGGCTCATAAATCTTATATCCAACAGAAACATAAACTTGTACCTTTTGTCGGCATATCAACTCTATCACTTCCATATGCTATCAACTCAGCATATACTAATGTCATCCCAATCAAATTCCAATCTGCTTTTATCCACAACACCACCATTCGCTTAAATCCGAGCCAAATATCATTTTCAACTCGAGTTTCTTCTCGATTCCCAACTCTTAACTTGATTATCCCATTACACTTCAAATTTGAACCTCACAATCCAATTTGTCTTGATATCATTCTAATTCAACCTCAGTTACCACTTTACTGGCTTTACTTTAATTCAGTTTTGCTTTCACAAATTTCTGTTAAATTTGTTTTTAATTCAAATAGTCTTTCCCTGGGAGTTTTCAAATAGTTTACTCTTTTCAAAAATCAAAATTTCCTTTTGAACATGTCACTGAGCCCTTAATTAATATTCCATTAGTTAAATCACTTCTCTATTTCTTTATCAATATTTGTTAACCAAATATTTTCAATAACCATATTGGCCTTTTATGTTATTTGGAAAACATTTCCGAATATCGCCTTCCTTTATTTTCTAAACTTTAGAAAATATATGTTATTTATAATTTGAAAATATTCCAATTACTTATCTCTTTTCCGATCTCATTTTTTTCTATACTTAGGAAATATTCTTTATTATATTTCCAAGCTTACACTTATTTGGGTTAAAACGGATGTTGTGTAAAACATCGTTACGACAACCCAAATACTACATTCAACTAACTCTTATTCAACATTGATATTCGAGACTGAAATCTTACTATTTATTTGTTAATAATGAAATCAATCAAGTTGGGGTATAACTACCTCTCAGACCTTGACTGAATAACATTTATAACGTCAAAACAGATATGACTACTTACTCGAATAATCAATACCATACAACTACTTATTCACTTTTAAACACGTATACACTTTCTCTTTCTATCCTTACTAGATTTTATTCTTAGTCTTCCTTTTTGATTTTACTATTCTATTTCTAAGTTCGTTTCCTTATCGACTTCTATATATATATCGATACGTTGATTTCTAACTATCAAATTATCTTAAAAATATTCTAACTCCTTAAATTCCCAGAAAAATTTGCCATAACCTCCTTTGTACCAGGAGCATCGGGATATTTCAAATAGCCTCCCATGGCCCTCACCAATCCAAAAGAAAAAGAAAAAACCAGATACGGCGCATAAAATCTCATATATGAATTAAATACATACCTTTTCGTCGAGCATTCTATTTATATACCTTCATACCTTATCCATACCTATCTCATGTATATTTATACCTGCCCAATCTATTTTAACTATACCTGATCGTTTTAACTAAATTCGTTAATTAATTTGTTAATTAACTCTTTAGTCTATTTCACTTTTATATTTGAACATGACATGTTCAAATATATTTTAACTTGCTTATTAACTAGTTTGAATCCAAATTTCAAATTTAAGTTCTATATTCGATGTCGAATATCCATTTACAAATCCAATTCACGTTTCAAAGTTCAACTTCAAATTCGAAACTCGATTAACTAATTCCTCTTCGACTTAGTTAATTCTATTCAAATTTTATATTATAAATCCCATTTTGAAATCCAACACAACTTGTCTTTCCCAAAACAAATTCAAAACAGTATCTCTGGTAGTAATTCGTCACTTACAACTCGAAAATGAATACTGATGATGCAGCTGTCATCATCGGAATCTATTTTCCAGCGATCGAAGTGAATTCAATACTATAAAACCATTTCTAAACATTTCAACTTTGAAATTCATTTCAAAATATAATTCACACTACTTGTAAAACAATTTAAAATCTCCCAGGATCTTAAATTTTCCTTACTTTTAATCCAAATCCATTTACAAACACTTATCCAATTTTTTCCAGAATTTTAATTCAATTCCTGGTTTAAAATTTCAGATTCAACTCATCTGATTTCACGTATTTCATTTATATGAATTCTGGTTGGTTATTTACATAACCATTTAATTTATAATCTTACTCGATTATAATAACAACCAATATATCCACTATATTATAATTATTCCAATATAAATCCTTTATATCAAAATATAATTTGGGTAAAATTATTTTCATTTACCCTCTTTCAAAACATACCATGACGGTTTATCGTATTCGAGTGTTTATAAACTCCTACCGATACAGTGGATCAAACTGATCGACCAGAACCCATAAACAACTCAACCAATAAATCACCACAATATAAAACAAATTTTTATATCAATAACAAATACGTTCACTCGTATATATACACTTAACTCAATCTAGGGTGTTACAAACCCTATCTCTACCGAGTCACGCCCCAGAGACAAGGTAAAACTTAACTTAAGCTCTGATACCAACTGTAATGACCCGGGTTTTTGAAGATCTTGGTTATCCGATATACAACACATATCGAACATCCAAGGATCGAAAATACCAGTCATTAATGTAAGAAATTAGAGGGTGAGGAAAGATAAGATAGAAACTTAGAATAGAAGAAGAAGAAGAACACAACATCAGAGTAACACGAACCTCACAGCGGAACGAATAACATATAATATATATAACATAACTTGAAATATACATCTGTACTTGAATATACATCATTATCAAAGTACAATACTTACAACACAGCGGAAATAACTATAGCTATAAAATCCTAAAGCCTCCTGCTCCAAGCTCTTCCAGTATATCTGTAAATCCTGACTACTTGACTACCCGTACAAAATTGGGCACCCAAGAGTTTAGGGAAAAAACAAAATAAACTCCTGGTCAATCATGGGACTGGAATGAGTAAAACAATTTGAACAAGTAAACGATATCTCATAAGACCACTCCGTATAACGGAACGGTTTTTTCCCTTATGAGAATCCAAATTATCTTTATATCAAAAACCTTTTGATATTATAATAATGTCTATCAACCACAATATAATAATCATCTAGCAGAAATGCTTTCATCTCACGTTCTACATACATAGTATACAATCAAAACCGCAAGCACGTATTGGGTAATGGATTTCCAACTATGACAAGGTATGGAACCACCTTTCGCTAGTTTACCTCTAGAAAGGAATGCACTGGGTTCAACAAGAACATCTTGCAACCCGGCCACACAGGACCGACCACTCATTTCGCTTGAGTGTATCGAATGTATATCACCAACGGTTGGGATCAGCAACCGTTTCCTGAATGGGACAGTATCGACAATAGATTTTTAGAAATAAAAGAAACTCAAGATCAGGTGATTATACACCCTACTTCAGAGCGACCGACTTAGCCATGCTGCCTGCCCGATTTCTGTCATTTACCAGATGTGAGGCTAGAAGCTACGCTTTATCATCACACCAGATTCACTTCGAATGTCACATCATCAAATCCATCAAATCACCGATTGATGTCTACAACCATACATTACAGGTTAGCTAAAGAGGTTTCCTTCTCCGCTTCCACTCTTGGTACGGTTGAAGAAATCAATGTACGTGACCTTTCTGGAAATACTCTGTCAGACATTCATCCATAGAAAGTCATCCAGGAACAAGATGAACCGAATGCACTATTCAGTACATCCATCTTAGGCACTGTTATCTAAGACTTATACAATAGCCCTTGCACTTTACTCCGTCTTCAATTATCTTTGGCATATATGATTCGCAACGCTTATGCCAATACAGAGTGGTTCTTTGGATAATAATCCAACCGGTCTCTCCATATTAACAACGTTAAAATGGTCAAAAACTTTGATAGTCGGTGAGTTAACTATCAAAGAAAAACAGGTGTGCAAACAACGATATTATTTCCAGATGGAAATTATATCAATCAATCATCAATCATATATCTATCTATCTATATATATATGTATGTATTCATATTTCCTTATTCAATATTTGATTACGTTTCTGATTCTATTTGGAAAACATTTCCAAATCTTCTTTACTTGGATTTAAACAGATGTTTAAATCAACATCGCGACGACATCTCAAACCACTATACTTATTTACTAAATAACTTAACCACTTTCACTCTCGAACCTTAACCATTTCTAAATTAAAAACGAAGTCAATCAAGTTGGGGTATAACTACCTCTCAGACCTTAACTGAACAACATTTCAAATCTCGAATTAGTGTAAGTTCATCTTTTAACTCTTACTGGATTAACTCTTATTCGAATAACTTATCCGAATAACTTATATTCGATTTGCTTACTTTCGAATACTTATATTCGATAATCTCTTTCTTCGAGTAAATCTTATTCGATTTAACTCTTGTCGAATAACTAGATTCGATCAACTCACTTCGAATATTTCTGATTCGATTATCTCACTTCGAATATCTACTATTCGATTTTCTCATTTCAACTCTATTCGAATAAACTAAATTCGATTAACTCCATTTGAATAACTCTAGTTCAATTTAACTCTATTCAATAAATTCTAGTTCGATATAACTCTATCGATTTACTTTAAATGATTAACACTAACTGTTTAACTCTAACTGGTTTACCTTAATGGTTTTACTCTAACTGGTTTAACTCTAACTGATTTACTCTAATGGTTTTACTCTAACTGGTTAACTCTTATTCGAATAACTAATATTCGATTAACTCTATTCAACTAACTCGACTCAACTAACCCCTTTCGAATAACTAATTTGATTTATTAACTTTCGAATACCATATTCGATTTAACTCCCTTCGAATAACTTATATTCGATTTAACTCCTTTCGAATACCATATTCGATTTAACTCCTTTCGAATACCATATTCGATTTAACTCCTTTCGAATTACATATTCGATTTAACTCCTTTATTCGCTTTGTAAAGATTTCCTTTTTAACAATGTTTATTCATTTTTAAAGATTTACTTTTAGAAACGGTTCTCCACTTTAAAATGATTTCCTTCTTATAACAGTTTCCTTTTCGTAACGTTCTCCCTTTTATAATGTCCTATTCCGTTATAAATAATTTTCCCTTTTTAACTCTATTTATTTTCTAAATATTTCCTATCAATTCTATTTGTAAATGATTTACAAATATTTCCTTTTTATTTGTTTTACCAATATTTCCCTTTATATTTGTTTTTAAAAATATATTTCCTATCAATTCTATTTGTAAATGGTTTACAAATCTTTCCTTTTCTATTATTCTATTTGCAAATGGTTTGCAAATATTTCCTTTTCAAATCTATTCTTTGATTTTATAATTTCCCTTTTCTAAATATCTCCTATTTATAAATATTCCAGTTTATAAATATTTCTTATTTATAAATATTCCATTTATAAATATTTTATTTTCAAATATCACTTTGAAAATATTCCCTTATCAACATTTCGGTATGTTATGGTATTCAACATATCAAATCACGATGATCAGTATCGTCCAAACACATATAATCGACAAAAGATTATATATCACATCATATATCACAATATATGAAAAACAGTAAAATAAATGTTGAGGAACCCAGTTGGGTTCCTCCAACCTGTTTCCCTGCATCCACAGATGTTACACAATAAAATCAACATCACTTTCAGTTCCATATGATATATTCTGTTAAACAGAATCAATATAGAAATTCACTAACTGACTAGCAGTTCAATCAAACAGTCAACACACGGTCAATCAGCCAATATTTAACAGTTCTAAAAATACAACATGAAATTATAAACTGTTCAGAGTTATTGAGATTTAATCACTTTGGCAGTTCGTCGTTAAAGAACGATAAACTGTTGTTTGATTTTAATCAAACAGTTTATTTTGCCATAAATTCATACGAGCTCCACTCCACTCCCAGTCAGTTCCATTGGGTAGTGTCCGTCCATACGATCCTGTCGGATCTTGTTTCGCTGAATTTCGATACCGTATAGGTAAGTTATTCAATTTACAAGTTAATACTCTATTCAAATGGAATTAAAACATAATTAATATTCATTATGGGCTTTACCCATTTTCATATCCGGCCCACTACCCTTCATTAAACTCAACCTGCTTCCCTTTTCATCTTCTCCGAATACTTTGAACTCCACCGATAATACACAGCCACTTTCATGATTTTTCCATCCCCTTTCCTCAATCGATACTTCATGAATCTTCACACAAGAACTTGCGTCCAACTCCTCTCATAAATCTTCATCACTCCATACCCTAAACGAAAAACTCGCATCACAGTTCCTGCATTACGTCGGAACAGTCCTCGTACACTGATAGTACAGGTATCGAACAACTTCATCACCAAACCCTACCAAATTCCACAATCCACACTAAATCCTCCCAGCAACTCAAATATACCATCAGTTTCCCGAATCGAAGCTCGAAATACCCAAACAAACGAACCCTAGTTCGCTGCGAACACCAGACTTCGACGAAAATAAGAATCGAACACCACCATACCCATATCGATATGAAGGAAATTTCACCAGGAATTCAAAGAAAATTGTTTTAGAATTTAAGGGATTTTATTTGATTTCTCTTTGATTTTCAAAAATCACGAGTTTGTTTTCTGGAAAGAATGGTAACGGCGGTTTTCACTGTTGACCAAAAGAAGAAATGGGATTTAGGTTTTCAAAGGATAGAGATGTATTTATAGTTTTAGAAAATAGCTAGATATTTTATAGAAGGAATATTCTCAGTATATTCTTTTGTAAATTCGTGTTAAAAATCCCTGCGATCACACACGATATCCAAAAATCACCAAACTGGACATGCAGCTACAGTTCGACATTACGGTCCCAACGAAACTGGTTTCGTCGAATTCCGACTTCGTTTGATCACACAGCATATTTTCAACCGTCAAAATACTGACTGTTTTTCACTCTAAAAATTCGTACGGCCACACTGTGACTCTAAAAATCACGAAACTGAAAATCTAACAACTATTTGACATTGCAAATCCAAAAAAATTAGTTTCGTCGAATTCCGATTTCTTTTGAAAAAGTGGCTATTTTTAAAGCTCTGGATGACCCATTTAAATATATAAATATAATTAAATTAAATACAAATAAATTTATATTATCGTATATACTCACAGTGGAATACCATATGACTCTAATGGGATTTACAACTCGATATTTCAAATCTGGGTCAACCCGATATTCAATTTATATTGAAATACCTTTTTAAAATATAAATAATTCCTTTATAGACTATAAAGGAATTTCACAGTGACTTTTCTGAAATTTGATTTGGACGTGAATCAAAATCTACACGACGAAATCCTGATTTTTCTCTTCCACTAGAAAGATATACTCTACCAGCTCCACACGTTTCTCGTTTCACAGAAATCCGGCTTAAAACGAATCCTGTACATTTAGTTGAAGTTTGAATCGCCAAATTACGAACTGCAGCGCCATTTCAAGCTCGATTTTAATTATAATATAATTCTACGTTCAAACTGTCGTTTATATAATATATTCGTTATTCAAATTCAATTTCAAGCTGAATTAAATATCACAGATGACCCAGTTCACACCATATCGCCATTTCAGCCAATTTTGATTATTTCAGAATTATATATATTATTTAATTTATTATTTTAATTAAATATTCACCATTATTTAATTCCACGACCATTAAATTCACTATATCACTATTTATATAATTAAATAAATTAATTATAATACCTCTGCAAATGCGGGTCATTACACTCGAGCTCGTTTTCATATCCAAAACAAACTATTTTAATTCAATTTGATCAGCTCATCATGCAAAACATTTAAAACAATAGTAGCCAATAAATGTCAAAATTGCCAGTGTTTTGGGACACATAGAAAGCTTTCGTCATTTCACAAGAATTTGGATTTCAAAACATGACCGAATTAATAAGATAGGTGAAAAGGAAATCGATATAGATGCGAATGCACAAAAAAGTGAAATTAAATAATATATGACTAATGAATTTGCACTAACAACCAGTTACTTGCAATATTATCAGGATAATAAATAGGATAAAGAGCCCTTTCAAAATAACACAAGCCATCAAAACTCAATGTAGTTCGGAATGATTTACAAGTCAATAAGGCACTTCAAATGTTCTCAGGAAACGGTAACTATTAGTCAAGTATATGTAACAACAATTCTAAAAATGAACATAATGGTACATAAGTTGATAGGGAAGCCAACATAGACAATGTACAGGTGGACATAAGCATTGACAGTGAATTTAAAGATAGAATAAACGACTCAAATATAGTGCAGACAATTTCAAGTTCTACATTAAATTTAACTAATTAATATAGATCTAAAAGGGGTAGCAGCTTTCTTGGTTTTTATCGGGTGGCTAAGTTAAAAGTTACAGTTGTACGTTTAGTGGTGGAGTGGTTAGCAAAATTGATTCATTGTTTTGGGAACTTGTCAAGATAGCATATATTAATGATAAGTCTACCTATTTTTCCATGAATACACTTGGTAGGTTTGTCAACCCAGTGCATTGTTTCACATGTCTTCAACCAAAACAATGACTTCTCTCTATATTTCTCTATGTCAATTTTTTTTCCAGTTCATATCAAAATACTTCGGTGGGTGAAAACCGAAATACCACAAACAAATCGGCAAACAATTGTCATTTCTATGGTAACATTTTTCATTTTTTTTCCTTCTTTGGCAATTGCTTACTATTTATACTCTGTTCGTCCCTCCCACGTCGTTTTTTTCATCTTCTCCACCTACAGATTACGTAACCCTAACAGCTACCCAATCGTACAAAATCCACAGCGACTTTCAAATTGAACAAATAAAAAATAAACCACGGTATCCAAACCCTAATGTATTAACCCCGAATTCGAATCAGTTCATACCTTTGCTCCTTGATTATGCTTTCAGTCATCTTCCTCTGTGCTTTCTTTTACCGAACCATGGTGATGGAGCACTGCTTCTTTCGAACTACGTCACTTGCAAAGAAAACTGGGCAATGTTGAACCCTAATCATGCCCGAAGTTTGAATTTTTATTCGTGCATTTTTTTTATCCAAATGTAAATATAGAGGGTAATTTTGGTACCCGTAATTTAGTAGCAAGTTACCCCTTAGTAATTCTTTTTTGTTACGGAGTCCCCTTAAAATTGAATACCCCTTATCTAAAAATTGAGTGTCAATAACAATACCCTTCTCTTTTATTTCCTGATGAACTTGCCATTTAATTGTACTGCCTGACCTCGTTGTTGTTGCTTCCCCATGTATCCTTGCTGGACCTTCCATGTACGTTACATGCAACATGAATCTGCACACTTATATATATATACACACGCACACACATGTGTGTGCGTGTGTATACCTACACATGTACGTGTATACACATATTGTCATTGTGCGTCTAGATTTTTGATATTAAACTATTTATAGCTTCCACCTTAGCTAATAAAATTGGTATAATTTAACTATGTGTATTTGTTGTGACAACATATGTGTATATGCATTTATATGTATGTATGTATATACATGTAATGGCACCCATATATATATATATATATATATGTCAGCAGTGATTGTTCATCCATAATAACCTGTAGCTGAAGAAAGCATGTTTTTTATAAACCTAAACTGATGTTTGGTTTTACCCTACTTACCCTGTTTGCCTTGTAACTAAAATATATATTGGTTTTTTATCTCTATGACTCCTTTTTGACCATTACTAATCATAATAGATTACTGGAATTTTTTCCATGGAAATTCGAATAATTACTACAATTGTTTTTGAAACTAATAAATCTGATGGTTGCACGATGTTGTGTCCTGCACTGCTATGTGCTTGTATCTTTGCATGCCATATCTTTCATGTTTGGTCTTGATCACCCTAATGGATGCACTGTGTCATGTCTTACACCATTGTGTACTTATGTCTTTGTATGCCATGTCTTTCCTATTTGATATTTCCCATCTTGTCACTTGATGCCTTGTGTGTCTATCCTTGGTTTGTTGTCATATACACGCAAGCTATCCATAGAAGTTAGTGCATGCACTTGTGCATTTTAATGTATATTGTTTGAAAGACAATTTTATTCATTATTCACTCTAAATCAGTTACAAAGCTTACATGATTCCTCCATAAACAAATTACAATTCACTCGTTGTCTCTTAACAAACAGAATTGAGAAAAAAAAATCAACATACATACAATTAGACCAGAAAAAAACTCAATCCTGCAAGTCTTTGGATTTTTCCATAAGAACAGGGGCTCCTTGACCAACTTGCCAAAATCCTGAAATCCAGACATGATTGCCATAACCAAACAAAATTACAAGTATCCAACTACTATACATCACAAGCAAGAAAACCTGCACAAAGCTACCTAACTCTCAATCTACAAGAATGTACTTCCCGCAGCAAATTCTTCCATAATACTGTACAGAATCACTTGAAAAAAAACCAGCGAAACTTGAATCAAAAATCCAACAGACAAATGAAGAAAACCATTTTCCATACTAAATAACATCAACAATTGATGCGATGCATATACCAACTGTGTTTAATAGAACCACCAGCTTATAGATCTAATCAAACCAAGATTAGATTGGATTACTCCTAGTATGACGAGGAGGAAATTTCATAGAATTTGGTAAAAAGTCCTCAAGAGAGTAATCAATACCGTCATCTAAGTCATCATCGATACTTTCAACGGCCTTTTTCTTTCAATCACGCCTCTTGGCATTCTTAGAAGCTGTTTTAGTTTGTG
Source organism: Allium sativum (assembly GCA_030737875.1). NCBI lineage: Eukaryota > Viridiplantae > Streptophyta > Magnoliopsida > Asparagales > Amaryllidaceae > Allium > Allium sativum. Next base: position 487,058,199 of record CM060920.1, on the reverse strand, counting down.
CCGAAGAGGGAGAATTGGAAGGGGGTGGCAAGATAATATGTGGAGGGAGACTTAGATGCGAATAAGGCGAACTGTTAGACGCAACATTACCATCAGACTTGTCAGCATGTCTCTTATCTAAGTCCTTATCAACATACTCCCAAAATTTCCCTTTGAGCCTAGATAATGAAGGACCATTATTCAAACTAGAGTGAACAACCAATGAAGAGGATGAAGTCGCTAAAGATGAATTAATAATAGGGAAGGTTAAACCAAAACCAGATACACTCTGAAGCAACTTTAAGTAGCCAAATGAAGAATCATTAACCTGAGAAGAAGAAGAAAAACCTATAGAATTGCTAGCAGTTGACGCAACTATGGAACTTAAAGAGGAAGAACATGACATAGTAGCTATCGTTGAGCCAGCTGAAATAGCATTTCTAGTACTTGTAGCTGTAGACGATGAGAATGTGGTAGCAGCACAACTCGAACACTTATCATTCTCTGTTAAAGCAACCTCATCAAATATGTTGCAAGTTAAAGTTACTTCCTCATTACTTACTGAAGCCCCAACGTCATTCATACTAGAAAATTCCCCATTCTGAGTTGTTCCTACATTTACCTCATTATCCAAACCATCATTATTTTCTAATTCGACAGACTGCAAAACATCAAACTTATTATAACTCGACTTACTATTATCAACAGGATTTCGATCATATTCTGAATTTTTACCTCCGACTTTCCTCCTCCATTCTAGCTTTCTCTTGTTATTTACATTAGTCCAGGAATTCTTGTATACATTAGTATTAATATTCCTATATTTTCTTTTAGTATGAACTGACTTATTTACATGTGGACCATCAAAAACCTCATTATAATGATTTTCTTTCTCCATATTATCCGCAACATTTGATTCACAATATACAGTATCATGTCCAAATATTTTGCAACTAGTACAAATCTAGGCTTCCAATTATAAGAGATTTTAACCGATGGACAAAATTCCCCAATTCATCAAGTTCTATGGATTCTGGTAGCTCATAATCTGGTGAAACGTCAACTAGGGATTTTGCATAACGAAAATGTTGTAATTTTTCAATGCTAGCATCATAACAAATCAACCTACCAACATGATTTACTAACCAATTAATGCCTATCAAAGTCCACAAAATCATAGGGATACGCTATAGATGAATCCAAATAGGCACTTTCCTAATTTTAGATTGTGAGCAACCTATTGTTGGATCCCAAACCGTAATTATGAACATCTTCCTCGAATAAAAATAGGATCTAAGTGCAATATTTTCTCTTTATCGGAATCATTAGAAAACTTAAAATAAAAGTGTAAACCATCGGATCTAATTTCAACCACACCGCTAAGCTTCCAACGACTTCTCAAGAAATTGGAAACCGCTAGAAAAGGTAAGGAACCATCAAGAATAAAACATACCAAATAGTTGCGCCCGTAGTTAAGACCTTCGTTTCTGACCAGATCTGGAATCGATTTCTTCTTACCATCACGGGCAATTTCAAAATGAATAGGCTGATAAGTGCCAGCATTGCGCGGAAGAGAATTGAAAAGAGATGCGTAATCTGACTTCACAAAAGAGGGAAAAGATGCTGATGAAGGATTCTCTTTCGATGAGGACGGAATTCCACAAGAAGGAGGTGGATCTGGACATATTGGATACATTATAAGAGATTTTAATGTATATTGTGTTGTGCATTAAATTAAGAGTTTGTCGTGACGACATATGTATGTCTATATATATATATATATATGTATGTATGTATGTATATATATGTGTATATATACATGTGTTTGACTCACGTGTACCCAGTGGCAGATACAGGATTTTATGAATGGTGTGTCACCAATCAATTGTACACATATGTATTTATATGTGTATATATACATGTGTTTGACTCACGTGTACGGTATACCCATAGTTATACGCATGAATTATCGTTGCATTTATCATTTGACGACCTGCCACTGTGTACCTGTAATATATTGTAGTTGCTGCTGACTCTATATCGTTTTTCAATGCAATTCTCGAATTTACCCGAGCTTACCTTGATCTGTTTCCTTGGCTTGGCCTTGTATTTTTTCTTGTTATCCTTGTTTGCATGACTGCATTGGACATGATCATTTGTCATTATCATGTACTGTGCATGTTGCACTGGCCACTGGTACATTTCGTTTCCTGAATTTTTAAAAGCTTTCTTAATGGTCTTGTTGCTTTATGACCATTCATCAAAATGAAGAAAATTTTCACCGTCAAAATCAACTAGTTATAGTTTTAGGCCTGTACACGTGTGCAAGGCTATTGAAATAATTCTAAATTGACGTAGACTTATATGTTCACACTTGTGATTTTGCCTTTACTTGGCCCTTTACAGCACCTAACCTGAGCATGTAATTTGATACTGTCTTTGTGCCTTAATCTGGACATGGGCTGCAACGAATGAAACTTCCCAAACCATATACTTGTACTCCTTTATGCCGTGTTTTACTGAGAAACACACTATGGTTTGTTTGGTTTTATAAGAAATATACATATGCTTTGCTGTATATATTTGCACGACTGTGCCTCGCTTTAAACACATGTCTAAATTGCTGGCACATACACTTTATCTTGCCATGTTTAATAGCTGGAATACATATTGTTTCAAAATTAACCGTGAGTACTTAGGGTGCGTTCTTGTCGAACGGAAACGGGGTATTTGAGCGGGGTACTGTAGAGAACAGGGAATGTGTTTTTTGCTGCGAACGGGGTATTTGAGCGGGGTAAATGAGCAGGGAATTTGAGCGTGGTATTTTTAAAATGAGATATAAATAGATAGGATTTAGCATGCTTAAAACCTTCTTACAGATACGACAACTACAAATACAAATACAGTTACAACTACAGATACAAATACAAATACAGTTATGGATACAAATAAAATCAGTGCAGACCAGTAGCTACCAACTCATCTGTAATGGTATCTCGAAGTAATGACATTTCTTGGAACCCATTTCGTTGTACCCGTTCAGTGCCTCTATTCGTTGTATTTCTCATAGTGTAATATTCCTCCAAGTACTGATCGGGGATTTTTTCAAGATCATCATTAAAAGCCATAAAATCTGGGTCACTAGTATTATATTTGCGTATGAAGTTGTGTAAGGCCATTGTAAATACGACAACTTTGACTTGAGTTTTAAATCGATACGTAGGCATATGGTTCAGAATGGTAAAAAAAAATCCAAATGCCAAAAGTTCTTTCTACGACCATCCGTAAACTCGAATGGTAGAAATTAAACACTTCATTGGCTGATTTTGGTTGATCCACGGTTTCACGGAAATGCGGAATATGATACCTCATATTCTGATATGGTGGTAAGTATCCAGTCTGTAGTGGATAACCGAAGTCAACCAAATAATACTGTCCAGCTGGAGGTTTAAGGAAGTTAGAATTTCTATCATTTCTAACATCATTAAAAATTCTACTATCGTGTGCAGTCCCTTCCCAACCAGCCACAACATACGTAAACTATAAATCGAAATCACAAACTGCTAATATATTTTGAGTTGCAAACCCCTTTCTTCCGATATAAGGGATAATATGATCAGCAGGTAAATGTACAGATACGTGTGTACCATCTATAGCACCAATACAATTTTTGAAATAAGGATAATATCGGTTTGAAGTTCTAATGTGTTGTGGAACGGTATGAAATTGTTGATCCTCTGGCTTTATTATACTAGCAGCTAGTAATTGAAAAGCGTTAAGAACTGCATGAAAAAAAACGGAAATTGTGCTACCTGACCGTTGAAACCTTTCGCTAAGTTGTCTTTTTGAAAGCCCGGTAACCATTGTGTAAACGAAAATTCCTACCATTTCGAGGACACAAATATCGCGTGTGGAAGAGAGACTATGATGCTCCAATTTTTCACATAATGAGTAAAAACAAAGTCTTTTCATTCGAAAATTAACTTGACAACGTTGTTGGTGACCATTTAGAACATCGTTTACCCAAGCTAACCCAGTAAACTCTGAACTATTAATTCGAGTCATATGATTTCTACTGGCATTCAGACACAATGATATCCCATAGAGATCAATAATATCGTCGTAATTGGAGGATGAGTCGGAAGAAGATATTATTTAAGTTGAAGAAGAAGAAGATGTAGGTGAAGAAGGTAAGGAGGTGAAGAAGATAAAGGAGTTGTTTTATAGGCCATGAAGGGGGTTGGGGAAAATCAAGCCGTTGGCGTCCGATGCGTCCCCAACCCCCCAGCGCGCTTCTTGAGCGGAGAGTTTAGTGCTGGCGTCTGACGCGTCGGACGCAAACACCAGACGGGGAGTGGCAAAATACGGCTGCGAACGGACCCTTAATATTTGGAATTTATAGTAATGCCCTATTTCACCTTACTGGTCTTGCTTTATACTATATAGTCTTGTAAAACTTAGATGTATGTACTGGTTTGTGTACCAATGCCATGCTATCACCACATATTCTGTCCACTTGTATATTGCGCTAGTGAATTGAACTATTTATAGTTCCACCATACGGATGAAATGTGTGTGTATATATATATATATATATATATATATATATATATATATATATATATATATATAGACAAGCATTCGGTTGCACCCCAAAAATGGAGCACCCCAAATGCCTACTGATTTCCACTACCCATTTATATTAAAGAATGTGAGTGGGAAGTGAGAGAGTGAGTGGAAGGAGTGAGAAGGGGAAATACTTGGTGGAGATTGAGGGGCATTTGGGGTGCTTTCGAACCTGCCTCATATATATATATATATATATATATATGTGTGTGTGTGTGTGTGTGTGTGTGTGTGTGTGTGTGTGTGTATGTATGTATGTATCAACTCATGTATGCATATGTAGATTTACATATATGTAATATAAACCTGTAAAGATGCATGTATACATGTACTTGTATAATATAGTTAGCTCGGTAGGTGGATGTCTCATAGGTTGGTGGAGAAAAAACAAATTTCTTTACTCATTTAAATCTGAAACAAACTTGTACCCTGTCGTTTACCCATAAAACTTGGTACCCTTGCATACTCTTTGGCCTGCTCCTATGTATTTGTTTAGCCTATTGTGCTTTATTTGTATGGGAACCTGAAAAGGCATGAATGAAAATAGCATGCTTCCTTGTTTGAACTTAAAACACTTTTGGACTCACATGTTTTTCCTAGAACTTAAATTGCACTATATTTTCCTGTAATGAATATTTTCCTGTAATGAATTAGGCAGTCTGCTAATATGGCTATGGCCGACCTGTTCACGTGCAAGTTCTCAAGAAATATATCCAATAACCAAAATAAATAATAGCGATTCTATATATATGTACAACCATCTGATCCATATGTACAATTGTATGCATATTGAAAAGTAAAGCTTCAGCTAACCCTCAAATTTTATTAACCAAAAGTTATGAACCCAAAATACAAAGTATCGTGTATTTACACAAAAAAAAATCTGGGCCTTAAACAATCCAGCCCAACTAATAAAAGAAATACGATAAAACTTTGTACACCTAAAACTATAGTACAAAATGCATTACAACAACATTAAGAAAACAAAATGAACAGAATCAATTCAGTTTACCAACTCTACGCCTCCCTCTCAAGATTGAATTGCGGAAACAAAAGGCAATCTTGACATCAGAGGAAATGCTCCATTCCAAGCTTTTGTACAAGAACTTTATGTTGATCAGCACCAAGAGGTTTTTTCATGATGTGTGCCAATTGCAAGGTTGAACGAACATATCTTGTAACTAAGAAACCGAACTGAACATTCTCTCTGACATAGTGAACATCTAACTTGTGATGTTTAGTTCTCATATGTTTTGTTTTCTCATGAAAACAAGGATCCTGTGCAATATGCATTGCAGAAATATTATCACAGTATAGATCAATTGGAACTGAAACATTTACCTCTAAATTTGCAAGTAATCTCTCAATCCAAATCAGTTCACTAGTCGCATAACTCATGCTTCTATACTCAGCTTCAGTGCTACTATTAGATACCACTTTTTGTTTCATTGTTTTCCATGAAATCAATGAACTTCCAAAAAACATACAATAGCCAGATAATGACTTTCCTGTATTACTACACATTCCCCAATCAGCATCATAATAAGCACGAATAGCAAAATCAGATTTTGATGGCAAAATTAACCCTAAATTTACAGAACCTTTCAAGTATTTTAAAACATGCATAACAGCATTGAAATGAGGAAGACGTGGATTTTGCAAAAATTGACTTAACTGTTGAATAGAATAAGAGATGTCTGGTCTTGTTAAATTGAGATACAAGAGTTTACCAATTAATCTTCGAAAAACCTCAGGATCTACCAAAGCTTCACCCTCAAATTTGCTCAACTTAAGACCTTTCTACACAGGAAAAGTTGTTGTTTTGCAATCCTCTAGCTTATAGTCTCGTAAAAGATCAAGTATGTATTTTCTTTGGTTAAGACAAATACCATATTGTGATATTGAAACTTCAATGCCTAGAAAGTACTTGATTTGACCTAGATCTTTAACTATAAAAGCTTGGTGAAGATCATTTTTGAATGCATCAATAGTAAACTGATCATAACCTGTAATTAGTAAATCATCTACATAGGCTACCACAACCACAAACACATTAGTTCTCTTAAGAATGAACATGGAGTAATCTTGCAATGATTGAATAAATCCCCAAGCAACTAAAAACTTACTTAATTCTTGATTCCAACATCTAGAAGCTTGCTTTAAACCATAAATTGACTTTTTGAGTTTACAAACTTGATTTGAAACTGGTTTATCATATCCAGGTGGAGGCAACATATATACTTCTTCTTGAAGATATCCATGTAGAAAAGCATTATTAATATCTAATTGTTGAATTGTCCAATTTCTTACTGCAGCTACTGGTAAAACAGTTCTGACTGTTGTAAACTTAGCAACAGGACTAAAAATAAATTTATAGTCCTTACCAGAAATCTGTTTATCCCCTCTTACAACCAATCTAGCCTTATATCTGTCCACTTCACCATTTGGTTTGAATTTTGTTTTGAACACCCACTTGCAAGCAATAGGTTTCTTGTCTTTAGGAAGCTGAACCAAATCCCATGTATCATTCTTTTCTAAAGCCATTAACTCCTGTTCCATAGCTTGAACCCACTCTGGAAAATTCTTAGCTTGCTTATAAGAAGAAGGTTCATGAGAAGAAAACACATTTGCAAGACTGTGCATCTCATCTTTACTCAAATGTGCAAAAACAGGTTCAGTAAATACATTAAAAGAAGTAGAACCATGCACTTGTCTTGAAAGAAACTTTCCAACAATATAATCATCATACTTCTGTGGTATTTTAGAAATTCTATAAGAAGTTCTAGGAAGCAATGGTTGATCAAAAGAAATATCATTTGAAGGAACAGATAATAATTGATTTTCAGCAACAGGAGTATTTGATTAAGTAGAATCATTTTGCTGTTCTTTAGTAAAAGGAATTTGTGAACTAGCAGAGGGTGATGACAACTCATGTTGTCTGGAGTCACTTTGTGAAGGTTGTGAAATATAATCTTGTTTATCTAAAACAGGGTTGACAAGCTCTAAGCTTTGAGGTGAAGGATCATCAATAAAACTGTGTTCTGATTTCTTTCTAAATGGAAAAATGTTCTCAACAAAATGCACATCCTTGCTCAAAACAACTTTATGTGTCTCTAAATCACACAATTTACACCCTTTTTGTCCATGTGGATATCCAATCAAAACACATTTCTTAGCTCTTTCAGCAAATTTGTCATGTAATTTTTGAAAAGAAAAAGATAGACATCCAATGACTCTAAGACGTGTATAATCAGGGGGTTTTTCCGTTAGAAGTTCATATGGTGTTTTCCAGCCTAATACTGAACTAGGCATCAGATTAATAAGATAAGTAGCAACTAATAAACATTCACCCCAAAATTTGTAAGGCATACCAGCATGAAGTTGAATTGTTCTTGCTGTTTCTATCAAGTGCCTGTGCTTTCTCTCCACTCTGCCATTTTGCTATGGATTGCCTGGAATAGATCTTTGATGTACTATTCCTTTTGATGCAAATAACTTTCTACAAGCATGTTGAATAATCTCAGTACCATTATCAGATCTAACTACTCTAACCTTTTTTTCAAATTGTGTCAGCATATGTTCAATGAAATCATTAATAACAGAGAATACTTGGACTTTAGAATGAAGTAAAAATGTCCAAGTATTTCTAGTATAATCATCAAGAATAGTTAGAAAATAAGTCTCACCACAAAGGGCTGGTCTATGATATTTTCCCCACAAATCAATATGAATTAAATCAAATGCAGAAATAGCATAAGAATCAGAATGAGGAAAAGGAAATTTATGATGTTTTCCTGAAACACACGCTTCACAAGAAAATTCCTTAAGTATTCTGCCTGACAAAGAATCTTGCATACATTTCATTTTATTAATAGAAGGATGACCTAACCTAGCATGAAGAGTATCAACACTAGGTCTATTACAAGAGGTTATAGTATTGTTAATAGAAGCAAGCAAACAATTATTTTCCATTACAGAATCAGAGTTCGAAAAGCAGCATATGAAAAAGAAGAAGAAGATAATCTGTATAGACCAGAAATTCTTGATCCAACAGCTTGAATTTCATTTGATTCAAGGTCCTGAAAATGACAATAAGAATTTGTGAATTTTGCAGTGATTTTGTTTTGATCAAGAAGCTTTCCTACTGATAAAAGATTATTTTTAAAAATAGGAACATACAACACATTTTGTAACTGCAAATTCTTATTCAATTTTACAGTACCAATGTGATGAACAAAAATTACAGAACCATCAGGCAGAGTTACTCTAACAGGAATTTTAATTTTCTTAAGTGAAGCAAATAGTGTTATATTGGAAGTCATATGATCAGTGGCACCAGTATCTATTATCCAATATCTTTGATCAGAATTCTTATTAAAATTCTTTTCAATTTGCGAAGAATTTATACCTGCATGGTTGACAGAAGAAACAAGTGGATTATCTTCAAAGCATGAATTAGATCCAGATCCATGCACCATTTTTATAACATGATTATACAAGGCAGAGACCATTACTGGGTCGAATTCCTCACCTTCAGTAGTAACAACATTAACATTTGCAATTTTCTTTGAATCTGGTTTACATCCAATAATCCCTTTATCAGCACTATTAACATTCTTTGAACTCTGTTTTGTCTTGTTAACTATATCTTTATTCCACCACTCAGGATATCCTATTAGCTTGAAACATTGCTCCATTAAGTGTCCTTTCTTCTTGCAGTAATCACAGAACAATTCACTTTTCTGTCTCTTTGCATCCCTTTTTGTACTCTGAAAATTTGGTTTGAAAGAATCCTTCATTGCATTGAAAGCATTTGTTTCAGGTGGATTTGAATTCTTCTCTGCAAGTTTATTCTGATGTTCCACCTGCTGCAAGATGCAATAAGCTTTGTGTACAGTAGGAAGAGGATCAGTGCTCAATATGTTTGTTGTAACTTGATCATATTCCTTTGTGGGACCAGACAAGAATTGCATAAGATTGTTTTGTTGATCATTATCAAGAATTTTCTTAAGGATTCCACATGAGCAACTTTAGAGAACACCACATGTGCAATCTGGAAAACCTTCAAGAAGTTGCAACAGATCCCAAATTCCTTTCAATTTCCCATAATATTCAGATATGGTTAACTCGTTTTGATGAGTGGAGGTTAAACTCTGATCCAATTCAAATATCCTAGGTGCCGTAATCTGACCATACCTTTCTGACAATTCCTTCCACAACTGCATCGAAGAATCTACAAAAATAAAACTCTCTGACAAAGATTTGTCCATAGAGTTCAGAATCCACGACATAACCATATAATCATTTCTAACCCATTTCTGATAGTCAATAGACTCAATCGAAGGCATTGGAAGAGAACCATCAATAAATTGTAGCTTGTTCTTAGCAATCAAAGCCATTCTAACTGTCCGACACCAATTCAAGTAATTCGAACCAGTTAGAATGTGATTTCCAAGCTGCATCCCAGGGTGATCTGAATTTGATAGGTAAAAAGGATCATTAAAGTTGATCGGTTGATTACCTTGAACAGGAGATTCCAATTGAGTTGAATCGGAACTATTGTTCACCATTTTTGAAGAAGATTAAGAAGAGATCAAAGAAAAATTAAGAAGAAGAAGAAGAGATCGAAGAAGAAGAAGAAGAAGAAAAATTCAGATCTAGAACCGCAGCTCCGATACCATGAAAAGTAAAGCTTCAGCTAACCCTCAAATTTTATTAACCAAAAGTTATGAACCCAAAATACAAAGTATCGTGTATTTACACAAAACAAACTAGGCCTTAAACAATCCAGCCCAACTAACAAAAGAAATACGATAAAACTTTGTACACCTAAAACTACAGTACAAAATGCATTACAACAACATTAAGAAAATAAAATGAACAGAATCAATTCATTTTACCAACTCTACAATCTGATCCATATGTACAATTGTATGCAAATTTTTATAGTAAAATAAAACAAGTGATGGTGTGCATGCATGTTAACCGAAGAATATATACATTCCTAGGTAGCTTAGATTAACTTAGTACATACATTCATTAGCATCCATCATTTAAAATATGTCCTAGTGTCACATTCATAACCGTCCTGACATCCAATTTTCCTATATATAGGTATACTAAGGTAGAACCTAAATACATAAGTAATCTTTATTAATATAACTAGAATGGAAACGTACTAGAAAAGAGTTGCAACTTACAAGGCCAACTTATATTTTCTCCTTGGGTTTCTATATGCTCTTCGCTGGATTGTCTCTGAACCAAAATTTAATAAGCTCGATAATTTTATTGCAGAGTCACCTCGTACCATGCTTAAGAATACAAGAGGGTGCATGACGAATAAATGACTCCATCTCTATTTTACCTCCTCTAGCTGACTCATATCGACTACACCAGCTGTATCATGTAAACATTTCCATAATTATGACACACAGAAAATGTTATGTGCTCCCATTCAGTAATGCTAAAAAGCCCGACTGTATTTTTGTCAATATGTGCGAAAACTGAATCCAACGTCTGGTGCTCCATCCCCTTCTTTAATCCCATGATCGCCTGTGAATTTCGTGACCACCGTACTTTTTCTTACCCAATTTTCCGGGCCTCGTAGCACTGTCCGCTCCCATTAAGTTCTCCAGAAGCTTAGCAGTGATCAGAAGAGGCCTTGTGGACATCAATGCTAGATTTCGTAAAATATTTAACCCCATAATAGAATTAAGTATTGAGACTATTAAAAAAAATCCATGTTGTCAACTATGAACTCCTACTTCTTGCCTCTTGTATCAAAGTAAGATTTCTCCATATCCTGCGCGGTGTTATTCCTTCTACCTTTCCTGATGTCTGCCTTACCATATATGGTCTAAGAAGAATCCTATCCAGAGTTGTTACGGTTATGGCAACCGTCAATTTTACCTTCAACCGTGACCGTAATCGTTGTTGACGGTTAGTAAATTTCATAACCGTTACCGTGACCGTAATCGTTGTTGACGGTTAGTAAATTTCATAACCGTTACCGTAACCGTTTAACCGTTACCGTAAACATTACCGTAAATTTACATTGTTATCCATAAATAATTCAAATTCTAATTTTTTTTCTTACGAATTAGTTTGTTTTTCTATGAAACAAACTATTCATGTACATGTTGTTTATAAATAAAAAAGCAAAAAATTCATACATATGTTATTTCTTTAGCTTAAGTTATTAAAAAAACATATATTTTAATGAATTTCTACAAAAAAAGCATGTGCGCTTGTTATGTTTTACCGCAGTTATCAAAATCAACAGCCGTTACCGTCACCGTTACCATAGTAGACAGTAACCGTGTAAACGGTTAGTGCGGTTTGACAGTAACCGTGTAAACGATTCAACGGTAACAGCCTTAATCCTACCTATATACCCCACCAAAAAGAAAGTGATCCACAAGGCCGCATGTATAATGCGGTGGCATTTAAATACTTTCCTGTTAGCGGCTTTTTTAGTTGAACCCCAATAAAATCAGTTGATCTAACTAGGAGCTACCAATATCCTAAATACTCATCCAAAGCAATTCCACCAACACTCGATTCATCCTCTCCACCAGTCCATCCATTTGTTGGGGGTGACAAGCAGTATTTAGGATCGTCCTAACACTCAAAGCATCTTGTAGAAGCCTTCAAAACACATCAATGAAAATCAGGCCTCGATCAATAATGATGCTAGATAGGACTATGTATAACATAACTATCATTTTTGTTTATGGTGCTTCCAAAGATGTAACTATCCTTGTACTTCTAACGGGAATACAATGAGCACATTTTGGTCAACTAGTTAGTTATGACCCCAATACTCTCATTTCCTCTCCTACTACAAGGTAGTCCACAGAAACACTCTTACATTTAAATATACATGACTACAAGTTTACAACAATCCTTCCATTTTTTTTTTTTTCTTTAGCCTTTGGAATATCATACATTGGGCTGCATACTTTGCATGCTTCTTTATACCATTGCAATAGAGATTTTCTTCATATCAATGAATGGTTATCGTAAAATGATGAAACTTAGCTAATACCATGTTAGTCAAATCTATAATGAGAGGTATACATAACGTATTATCTTTCTATTGTCATCCATTCAGGTCAATACTACAATACCTCAAATGACTCAAATACTTTCCTTTGCAAAGCTTCTAAATAATATCCACTTGCTCCTTGTCATGCTTTTAACATGGACCAATATGGTTCATGAGTGTAAACTGCATATCCAAAGTTTTGAACAATCCTATAGTGATGTCTAATAATGCTCAATAATTGAATTTAGAGATAAAGCAAGGTTTAAATTTTCGGTTTCCGGTTCTGTTCCAATCATCTGAAAATATTAAAATTCTGGTTTCGCTTCGGAAATTTCGTTTATATTCTGGTTCCATTTTCAAATTACATAATTTCTACTTGTTAAAACATACTCCCTCCGTTCCTATATATAAGATGTTTTAGCAAGTTTGTTGTGTTTCAAAATATAAGATGTTTAAGGTTTCAAGCTCTCTTTATCCGTGATGCATAATAAATAATGATATTTTTTATGCATTTATCATGTTCTCAGCCACTAATTGTTCCTTTGTTAATGACTTTTTTCCTTCTTTTTAAAAAAGTTGTGCATGAAAAGAAACAATTTAAAAGAATAAGGCAACATTGATTAGCTCCTTAATTCTTGTGCAAACAAGCAAAACATCTTATATATTGGAATAGAGGGAGTAATTTTTAAGTTCATTATATAGGCCCAAGTAGTTTCTCACTTCCAGCCGAGAATTCCAATATCCGCTTTCAATTAGGCCCTCTTCTTCAAAAAATTTACAATAGTTTACATATCCAACAATACAGTAACTTCTTCCTTTATGATTCAGCTTCCATCTTCGTCTATTTCAAAACCTTAAGTAATACGCTAAGTCATAAAACTCAAAGCAATGAGATGATAATTACTTTCGCAAGTGAATGAATGATGAAAATAAACGGGTTCCGTGCTCAAGTAATCTATCTCAGTGCTTATCTCTTCATTGATTTTCTCAAATATTTTATTTTTGTGCTTTAAACAATTCCTGTTTGTTCGAAGTTTCTCAACCCCAATTTTTTCTGATTTTTTTCTTTTGCTTTTTCACTTGTAGATCCAGAACAAGAATAATTGGTAGATTCCGTCCCAATCCACGCTGGAACCGGAACGAAAGGTCTGAAATTCCAGCGTGTTGGACGGAATCTAAAACCTTGAGACAAACGCCAAATGCTTCTAGTCCAAGAACATAGTACTCATCGTCACATGTTGTCTACTGAATGAAGTATCCATAGTGTTTTTCTCCTAACCTATAGGAAATATCAATATCATACGATGTCAAATCCTTATTTGTTTCCTTTAGTTAAAATCTTTGTAGGAGAATAAATAGTTCAAAGACTTATAATCTGCATATAGCTCAAAGCATTGTCCTAATATAGCGTGCCTTCATGATTTAAGCAAACCTAATGATCGTTAAACCAAGATCATGGGTAAGATAGTTTCTCTCGTGTACCTGCAATTTTCGATAAACGTAGCTCACCAATCTCTCTTCTTGTGTCAAAAACATGCCCAATCCCATTCCACAAGCATCAATATGCATTGTGAATGCCTTTATAGTACGCGGTAATGGTAGAAGAAGCGCACTTTTCAGTGTCTCCTTGGCTTAGTAAAACATCTTTACATTTTGAGTCCCATTAGAAAATGAAATTATTTTTGGCAAGACAAGTCATATAGGAAGATATTTTATCAAAGTCCTTGACAAACTTCATATAAGAGTTGGCTAAACCAAGGAAACTACTCACTATCATGATATTCTTTGGCAGACTATGGAGTATAATTACTGTACTATGATTTGCCTCTAACCTAAATTTATAGATAACATGTCCTAAAGAGATACCTCCTTGCACCAACAGTGTTATTTGGAAAACTATGCCTTTAAGTTGTTCCCATAAAGTATTGAACACTTCTACATGTAACGTGTGCTCCATCTCGTTTTGGAATAGGTTAATATGTCATCCACAATTATGATAATGAATTTATTAATTAACCATTTATAAACTTGACTCATAAGATTTAAAAAGTAGGCAAGTGGATTGGTTTGTCCAAAAGGCATGATTAACCACTCATATAATTTTTTAGGTGTATAAAAAGCAGTCTTATGAGTTCTATTCTCAGCTACATACACCTGTTGGAATCTAACAGCAAAGTCTAGCTAAAGGAACACATTCTGTTCAACCAACTAATCAAAGAGACCATCTACATGAGACATAACAATGATTCTTCTTTGTCTTCATTTAATCAATGCAATGCCTAGGAGAACCATCAACCTTATTGACAAAGAAAACTTGTGCTCCATACTATGATATATTCCTCCTAGTGAAGCTTTTCTCCTACATCTCATTCACTTGCTTAGTCAATTAGCATCTCTTCTAGAAAGCCATATGCCTTAGGGGTAAGGCAAGGATATGGAATTCTTCATAAGATACGTCTAAAAGTCAATCTCTATCTGGGATAAAAGAGCGATGACCTCAAAAAAGACAACTAGATGGTCTCTAACTATTGACACTGAATCTAACTCATTATGTGAAAATTCTAATGAATATATGTGATTCAGCATAACCAAACCTTTACATTGAAATAAACCTTTACACTGTGTTTGCTTCAAGTACCAAATCTACTAACCTTCTTGACGTAATCTAATATTTTTTATATGTCATGAACCTTGCCCAAAATTAACCTAATTCCAAGAAATTCTTAGACAAAAGCATCAATCTCAAGCCCAACATCCATATAAAAAGTTTCAAACCCCTACATATCTTAAATAAATAAGCCAATCCTCATACAAGGTTTTATAAAACTATAGGGTTGGCAATTATGCTAGTGTCTAAGGGTAACTCATTTGCAAGTCTACTTAAAATAAAAAGCCCTAGCGTTAAATAAATTACAAACAAGTAAATAACCTTAAGTTAACGCACCTTCAATCATGTCCTTCTTTCCTATGTCTGCTATTACAGGCACACTTGATCCTGGAACAATATGCAGTGCACAAGCTAAAACCATTTGGGTAGAGGTCTTCTTTGGCACAGGCTCTATTATAAAAATCTTCTTAGTCTCTCGCTTAAGCTTTGCATAGGCGCTAGGCTAGTTTTTCTGTCTAGGCTTTTACTTAGTCCACCTGATTGAGACTTATTACATTATCTAAGCATAAGTTTATAGGCACCATGTATGCACCAATTTTGGCTTGATGTTCTTTATAAGCATCAAAATATATTTTTCCTAGCAATTTTATCTTTATCATTGCTTCTGAATCAACCAAATCCTTAATACTATATTGTGGATTGGTTAGAATATAACAAAATAATAAAATGTATTCAAAATGCATGAGTTTACCAAAAATGCCTACCTTCGATTAATGCCCGATTAATCCCCATTTAGATGTTGTCCATGTTCATCGCCTACCCATTTTTACAATCCTAGGCACAAGACACCCCTGCCCCATTTTCCTATAATTATTACGGTTGTGACAGTTAATGTTCAATATTATTGTCATACACTCCTTTATGAAATGTCCCCTTTTACCCTCGAGGCATATCATCTACACGAAATAGCATAATAAAGTGATGCACTCGTTTCCAGTCAATATGGGATGATTATTGAAGAAGAAACCAAGCAATAAATCCTTAGCATATCTAATAGAACATGGACAAATTATAATAGAAAAAATATACAATGGAGTAGGGATCCATATCAAAGCGTAAATATCATCTTTGTAAAATCAAAAAGTTGTCTTTCTTTAGGAAAAAAAAACGCACGAACATGGCGACCGACTTCCTCTCTAAATCTAAATCTCGCTCGAGGGAAAAATTAACCTTTGATTCAGATAACAAATCTACTGATTCACCACATTCCATTCATTCTCAGTTGAATGCAGATCGATTTCTTTCCAAATTAGTTCGAGAAACTATCAGAAGCCCGGATCTTGAATCGAGGCAAACTTTTCCAGATCTACTTAGGAAGGATCAGTTAGACTCTCAAGCTAATGATTCTAAGGTAAATTTTACACATACTAGATCCTGGTTAGAAGCTATAAAAGAAAATAACTCTCATCATAGCGTAGTTCAGTTAACTTATTATGGGCCAGAGAATATAGACAAGGAAAATTCTATTCAAACCCAGCAATATGCTGAGTAGCCCCTAAAAACATGAAAAAGCCGATATACCCCCAATTTTGCTCAGTAGCCCACCTCTAATTTAAAAAAAAAAAATCCAAAAATACCCTTCCATGTAGGGGGAATGCGTGGTTTATCAGTGTACCTCGTAGCAGCCCTACGTGTTTACTTAGTATATCTCATAGCAGCTCTCCGTGGTTCTTTCAAAGACCACGTAGGGGTACTACGAGATACACTGATAAACCGCGTAAGGGAACTACGAGGTGTTCAGAAAAATGAAAAAAATTAATAATACAGAAAGGGCATTTTCGTCATCGCATTTTTTTTTATAAAACAGGGGGCTATTCGGCATATTTCTGGGTTTAAATAGAATTTGTCTATAGACAATGTTAGACATGCGATACTCAGTGAAAATTTAGTCAAAAACGCGAGGGATAAATGGTTGAATTCCATTGTGTTTTATGTTCATAGCAGAAAACCCTATTATATTACCTTAAAGATTATACTGATAGAAAATGGGGATTGAAAGGTAATTATAATCTGTATTTTAGAGACAATGGGTTCTATATCATTAAGTTTGAACTAATTGAAGATTGTGATAGAGTGCTTGCCACTGGTCCATATTCTTATAACTTCTTATAACAAGAGATTGGTCTTCATGAAAAAGTATGTTCCTGGAATGAGATTAGCTAGAGAATTCCTCAATTCAATTCCTATATGGATTAAATTTCCTAATATTGACTTAGATTTCTGGACTACTAAGGCTATAAGTAGGTTAGCTTCTACTCTAGGTTATCATATTAGAATGGATACGGTGAAAGAGGATATTTCTCGAATCTCATTTGCTAGAGTATTAGTAGAAGTTAAAATATACTTTAAATTCCCTGAAATGGTTCCTATACAATATTTTACTGGGGATTTGGTTTGTCAAAATGTACAATATGAGTGGAAACCTACTGCATGTACTAATTGTAAAGTTTTTGGAAACTCTAATATCTCATGCAAATCAAATAGAGTGTGGATACCCAAGGATAGTGTCGCAACAGATAGTAGAATGGATGTTGATGTGGCTGTTAATGACAAAGATGTATCTAGGCATAATAACCCAGTTAATGAGTTAGGTCGAAAGCAAAACGATGTAAGATTAGCAGGTAGAAATGTTAGTAATGAATTTTTAAGGACTGATGTTCCTGTAAATCAGAAATATGAAGAGAATAATTTCAACCCATTTAATATTCTGGCAAAAGACATAGATGATATGCACGAAACATGCTTGGACAATTTAAAGGTAGGTGATACAGTTGAGATGTTTGCTGATTGTAATGGCAGTGAAATGCTAATTCAAAATAAAGAGGTAACACATATTTAAATGACCATTCTAAGGAAGGTACGTGTGGTAATAATAAGATGGGTTTATTAGTGCGGAGGATGGTATAGAAGATAGTGAAGAATACAGTCAGTTGCATAGTAATGAAGTTGACAGAAGTAAAGATATTTTTATTGATGAATCTGATAGTTCGAATAAAAGTTTTAGAAATAGGAGAACTAAACGTTAAAACTGCAAATACAAGAGTATTAGTAAAATCATGGGTGGAGAACCTTTGGTAGTGGAAAATCCAGAGTGGGTGAAGTTAGTATCTTAGTTCCAAGCTCAATCGAAGCCTAAGAAAGAAAAAGGAGATGCTAATTCTTCTAGAGGAATCATTAATGGTGGAATATCTAAAAAGTGTTGATGGTTTAGAAGGAATGTTTGGGTTCTGCTTGCTTTGCCAATTGTTTTTTGGATGTTTGGTCTCTGGAGTTTCTTTGCATGGGGTTGGTTTGAGCTTGAAGTAGCTGTTAGGAGATGTAGCGGTCTGCAAGCTTTGGTTTCTTTCTAGTTCAGTATTCTCTTGGGCTTGTTGTAGGGCTTTTTGTGGTGTAATGTTGCTGGGAATCTTTGATTCTTTTTGTTGGTTTGGTGGTTAAGCTCTGATGGGATTTTAAGATTTTTCTTTGTGTGGGCCTGTTGGTGTGGTGTATTTCTTTGTTTTGTTTGGCCTTGTATGTTTTGTAGTGTTCTTTTTTTGTATGTGCTAACTTTTGTGTTAGGTGTATAATATTCATTGTTATGTCGGTTGTTTTCGTATTGCCAGCTCATACTTCGTGTGCTCTTTTTTATTGTAATTAAGTACCCGTTGTTTTTCTTAAAAAAATCAAAAATTTATGTAAAAATGTTATATAAACTATGTATAAAATGTCCTTACTGCAGAATCTCTCAAATATAAAATATCAAAGTAAGTAAGATGCTTTGGTATCCACAGTGCCACCATCGGAAAGCATATGCATATAAAATATTATACCTCATAGCTCATCCAAGCTCAGCTCATGATCATCCACTACACCACCAAGACTAGCCATGTATTCTACCAATTTAAGATTACACAAGATAATGAGAGGCAAAAAAATAAAACATTGGTCAGATAATAGTTTGATATTAGCATAAACGACTGTCAAAAGCTATGTAGAAAAGTACAAAACAAGATAAGCATATTAGTCATACCTGATATGTCCCTGAAACCATAGAGTTAACACATAAAAATAAGATAAAACATACCACTCTAAGTAAATACAAAATAGGATATTGAGTACAGTACATGATAGAAGAACACAAACAACCCCTTTATGAACCCTACCTCCAATCACTTCTTTAGTTTCCAATAGATGATAGCCTACAAAAACGAAAGCAACAATAGTAATCATAAAAACCATTAAGCAAAACCCAACTATCATCCTCTAAAGCATTGAATATATGATAAATTGTATGACTATCTTTAAATAGCCAGGACAATGGAAAATCTCGTCTCTAATTGCACTTTTATACCATATATATAACGACCCCTTATTTTAGCAATTGAATATCTAAATATTTTGTTTAAATATGAATCACTAATAACAGTGTAACACCGCATTTTTAATTAAATAATAAAACAAAAATCGAAATGCTTCCAAAATTTGGTCATGGGATTAACATCATTGCGTCCGTGGCGATTTTCTAGTCAATTTAGACCTATGGATTGTAGAAAATGGATTTAAAATGAAAGAGATACATTTAAATGAAATAATACAACAAACATAAAAAGAAGGTATAAGAAAAGAAAAATGACCACCATTGTTTTTAAACATGTTAATAAAATCCTATGTAGTCCAGTTGGCAAGAGCATGTGGCTTCTAAGAGAGTGGTGCAGATTCGATCCCCGCGAGCGCCATATCTTTATTTTATAGGAACGTCTAAAATAATACTTGTTCTAAAGAGAAAAAAATGTATAAATGCACATATATGGAAGATTATACATAAAAGTGGATATAAAAATGTATGTATACATGTATATGTAAATATATGCGTATATATATATGCATATATACACACACACACACAAAGGAGAAATTCAAAATAAACCCGCAATCAATGAAAATAGGTAAGAATTAAATAACAGCCTAACGCCTTTTGAATTTTGAAAACGAAATAAAAGTTGTGTGTATATATATATATACGTGTTAAATGAGCATTTGAAGTTTTGTATACATATAAGGAGATTATATGTAAATATAATATTTAAATAAATCAAAGAAAGTATAATGGGATACTAATCAAACGCTTAAATTAAAAAACGTTAAACAGTAAACATCATGCCCAAAACCACTCGTGGGACCCAGTTGGGTCAACCCACGTTTGCTTGGGTTGACTTATGGGTCGACCTAGGGGTTGACCCACTAGCTTGGGGCTCGACTAGGGGTCGACCCACACATCTGGGCAGATTCGTTTGACGAATCTGGACTATTTTCAAACCAAATTCGTTGCTGACATATCCACTTTCTAGAACACCCATAAATAGGCTAGCAAAGCCTATCCTAAATTTCATATTTTTTGAGAGACCGCCTAAGCTCTTCTAGTCTTCTTCCTCCTCAAATCTCTTTAGAAAAATAGAATAATTAGTCTAAGGAAATTCTGATTCAAGATCTGGAGGAAAAGAATGTATATCTGCAAATGGGTGTTCAGAGTTTTAATCGAAGTGAGGTAAATTCTTGGGTCTGGTCAATTTAAATTTCTCTTCTCTCTTCCCTTTTCTTTTAGTTTGAGAATTTGTGAATCCATTGTTGTTTAGGTTCTAGATTCAGTTAGGAGAGCCACGGAATGTTAGGTCTGGACTAGATTCATGAATTGGAAAGTTATTAGGTGAGTGGATTTAAGTTATGCCTCTTTGATAATGGTATATTTATCGTTTGGCGTTCCCCGTTAATTTATATAATAAATCTGTTGAAATGATTAATCTGCTGAAATGTGTAAATCCGCTGAATTGTAGACTTGCTGAAATATATAAACCTGTTGAAATGTAAATCTGCTGAAATGTATAAACTTGTTAAAATATGTGGAAAGGATTACTGTTGTATATAGACTTGTTCTAATAGCTTGTTAATTGGATACTGTAAGTTAAGTTACAGTAAAATTGGCAATAATTGTAATGTTGTATAAGACCCATTTTCCATTAATCATCTGTCTGAGTTGGAATTTATTGTAAATGTTGTAGTTAGGAAATTTACTAAATATTTGTTAAGAATATTATTATGCCAAAAGATTGTAAATAGGAATTACAGTGAAAATTTGAAGAATCAATATGCCTAAATCTATAGTAAAATAGAAAATTGTAACCGCGCCTAGACGTGAGGTTAAATTCAACTTGTGGTAAAAGTCTGCTTGGAACCGCCCGGCAAATCCAGCATCCACAAGTGGTTAATTTAATGTGAGAGGTCTGGTGCGTAAACACACATATAATGGTGCTAGGACACGAGGTTAAGTCCAACTTATGGTAGAAGTCTGACTGGAACCGCCCGGCAAGTCCAGCATCCACAAGTGGTCGGCTTAATGTGAGAGGTCTAGTGCATAAAGATATATATGCATATAATAGGATAGAAATAAATGGCATTAATTATAATTAATGGAAATGAATGTAAGTTACGATAGTAAAAGAATTGGAATAAACGGGGAATGATAATAACCTATTATGTATAAACTTGAAGGGGGGAATGAAAGATAATAGGTAGGCTTGTCCTAGGGATAGGTGGAAATTATAACTTAGGTTATAATAAATGATAAGGGATATGAGATGAAACGATCCGGATTTTGACGATCTTGGTTATCCGATGTACAACACATATCGAACATCCAAGGATCGAAAATAACCGAATGGTTAATGAAAGAAATTAGAGGGTGAGAATAGACAAGATAGAAACTTAGAATAGAAGAATAAGATCAACACAACATCAGAGTAACACGAACCTCACAGCGGAACGAACAACATATAATAGATAACATATCTTTGAAATAAAAGATTTGTACTTGAATATACATATCATTATCAAGGTACAACACTTACAACACAACGGGAATAACTACAGCTATATAATCCTGAAGCCTCCTGCTCCAAGCTCTTCCAGTATATCTGTAAATCCTGACTACTTGACTGCTCGTACAAAATTGGGCACCCAAGAGTTTAGGGAAACAAACAAAATAAACTCCGGGTCAGTCATGGGACTGGTATGAGTAAAACAGTTTAAAACAATTTGAGCAATGCAACGATATCTCATAAGACCACGCCGTATAACGGAATGGGTTTTTCCCTTATGAGAAAGCAAAATATCTTTATATCAAAATCCTTTTGATATTATAATAATGTCTATCAACCACAATATAATAATCATCTAGCAGAAACGCTTTCATCTCACGTTCTACATATATAGTATACAATAAAAATCGCAAGCATGTATTGGGTAATGGATTTCTAACTATGACAAGGTATGGAACCACCTTTCGCTAGTGTACCTCTAGAGAGGAATACACTGGGTTCAACAATAACATCTTGCAACCCGGCCACACATGACCGACCACTCATTTCGCGTGAGTGTATCAAATGTATATCACCAACGGTTGGGACAGCAACCGTTTCCCGAATGGGACAGCATCAACAATAGATTTTTAGAAGTAAATGAAATTCTAGATCAGGTGATTTTACACCCTAATAGGTGCGACCTACATAGCCATGCTGCCTCCCCGATTTCTGTCATTTCCCGGTTGTGAGGCTAGAAGCTACGCATATCTTTTACATGCCACATCTTCATTCACTTAGAATGTCACATTGTCATACCCGTCAAATCACAAATTGATTTATCCAAAAATAACACGGGTATACAGCTAAGAGAAACGAATTCCTCCGCCACCAAACGTGAATACGTTTGAAGAGATCAACTTAGGCGATCTATTGGATATACTCTGTCAGACATTCTTCCATACAAGTTGTCCTGGGACTGGACAAACCGAAGGCACTATTCAGTATATCCATCTTTTGCATTGTTATCTAAGATTTATACAATAGCCATTGCACATTACTCCATATTCAATTATCTTTGGCATATATGATTCGCAACGCTTATGCCAATACGGAGTGGTTCTTCGGATAATAATCCAACCGGTCTCTCCATATTAACAACGTTAAAATGGTCGAAAACTTCGATAGTCTGTGATTTAACCATCAATGAAAAAAACAGGTGTGCAAACAACGATATTATTTCCAGATGGAAATTATATCGATCAATCATCACTTAACATATATATATATATATATATATTTACATTTCCTTATTTTAATTCCAAATTCTGAATTAAATTCAGATTTACTTCAATTCGATTTCATATACTTTACTTATATGAATCCTGATTGGTTATTTATAACCATTTCACCTTTTTATAGTCTCATTCGATTATACTAACAACCAACACTTCCAATTATACTATAATAATTTCAAGGCATATATTTCCTTTATAACAAAATATATTTTGGGTAAAATTTATTCCAATTACCCTCTTTTCAAAACATATCGTGTCAACCCATCGTATTCGAGTGTTTAGAAACTCCTACCGATATAGTGGATCAAACTGATCGATAAGAACTCATAAACAACTCAACCAATAAATCTCCACAATATAAAACAATTTTTATATAAATAACAAATATGCTCACTCGTATATATACACTCAAAATCAATCTAGGGTATTATTAATGTAACACCCCACATCCGTTAGTGTCACTCACAAAAGGGAATGCACTAAGTTCTGTGGAGCATTTAGGGTAAAAGATGCAGATAAATTACAAGACAGACAGAAATTAAACAACGGAAAATAAAACTTTGCTTTATTGATAAAATAGTTTGTATTCCTTTACAATATCAGAGTGTCAACTGTCTTACAAAATAAAGAAGCATCAAACAACATTTATATTTCCCCAAATTTTAGCAAGAGCCAGCCATCACATCTGATAAGAGAATCCAAGCAAACTTCGACAAATCTTCAAGCTGGGAAAGAGTGACAGTCCAACTTGACCTGAGCTATACTACTCCCTCCTCTACTACCTGGGGGGGAAACGGAAGAAAAGAAGACGAAAGAAAAACAGAGTCAGACATAAAGCCTGAGTAAGTTCAATAACTTCTAGCATGTGAACAAGGAAAACAAAACGACATGAATTAACTGAACACAAGATTACACTATGACGATAGGGTCAATAAGATTAGACAAGGTAGTCACAAGATATGCTAAGATAAACTGGATACGCTCTAATACTTTCGCCACTTTGCTATTTCCTTGTTATACTGGTTTCTATATCTCTGCACCGCCTATCTAGTGTCCCATCTAGTAACGATAACGTGATCCCAATTCCTGTATTTTCTATTGCCTTCCGGCATACATTCATTATTTATTACCAAGATCAAATCTAGGGTTTTCTATCAAGTGCTTTCTAGGTTTAACTAGAGTTTTGCGCTATCTGCTGAACGCTTCTCGAGTTCAGGGTTTATGCCACCTAGTCCAACTAGGGATTACGCTACCTGTCGAACGATGCCCCCAAGTCTAGGACACACCACCTAGAGTGGTGTATGTTCCTATACTTCCCCACGCATGTATCGCGAATCGTTATCGCTTGTCTAGATGCACATGTCCTGTAATGTGCGGTCCGAGTCCTATGACAGGGCAAATCAAGGAATACAGAACTCGGTCGGGAGCTTTCAGATATCTGCCGATGCAGATGCTAAGGTCTGTTTTTATTCCAGTGGCTATGGTCCCATTTGACCCCTCCCTCAACTAATGAAAGGCACACCTTGTAAAATGAGAACTATGCGCCGGCCCCCGGTGCCCCACTATCCTATGGCCATCCGCAACCATAACTAGATAGCAAGTATATGGTCTTTTGGAGTTCTCCGCCTTTCCGCTTCACGTATCTTGATTGACTCAAGATGGATGGTAGACGACGAGTTGCTATCACAGGGCTACCGTTTGCTCGCCGAATCACGCCGGTCCATCCTAGTCTTTAGGTTGCCATGTATTGCAACCAAGGCATACCCCTGGTTCTTCTACGCAGACCTTAACCTCTGTGGGCCCAGGCGGATTTTCTGCAGCCTCACAGAGGGATACCAAGAGTACCCTCACGTCCCCTCGAAGCCTCGGGCTTCGTAACCCAATTCGTTGGAGCCTTCTCTCTATTCAGACGGACATTCGCTCCTTCCCGTGTTATACTAAGAATTACTACTTAGTTCCCTTTCCCGTCAATTTGGATTGGTTAAGTGTCATCAGTCAATTCAAGCCAACTTAACCCTCTTCATTCATCCTGTTATACTGGTTAAGTGTTATCAGTAATTCATGTTGACTTAACCCACCACAAACCAAGTTATATTGGTTAAGTATTTATTATTACTTAACCTTACCCATTCACCCTGTATTGATTCAGTGTTCCTTTTTAACTTAACCTTGCCCGTCTGTTTTAACTAACATGTTATTAACGGTTAAGTATTATCCCTTCATGTTTTAGACTTAACCCTATTTCTTTATCAAAATCTGATGGTTAAGTGTTCAAGTTTACTTAACCCTACGGTCTAGCCCAGCTAACATATCAAATTGGCTAAGTGTATTAAATCTTACTTAACCCCAACCTCTAGTCCAGTTAACATGTTAATTTGGATAAGTGTATTAACTTTACTTAACCCCACCTTCTAGTCTAGTTAACATGTTAATTTGGATAAGTGTTTTCTTAGTTACTTATCCCCTACAAATCTTGTCTTGTTACGATGTCAAGTTTGGTTAAGTGTCCCTATGGACTTAGCCCTCCCATTCTAGCTTAACTGTGTTAAGTTGGTTAAGTGTTCCTATGGACTTAACCCTCCCATTCTAGCTTAACTGTATGAACCTAACCCCACCTACCAGTCTTGTTATCATGTTGAGTTGGTTAAGTATCTTAGTTAACTTAACCATAGCATTCTTGTCCTAGCTTTAACTAAATAAATTAAAGCCATGACCACTCACATTAGACAGATATTGTTGCGATTACTGGATGTGCCGGTTGGTTCCGGGCAGGCTTACATCGCAACTCAGTCTAACCTCGGGTTAGGCCTATTCGTGTTTTCTAGTTCAAAGGGTTTTGATTAATTTTCAAATCAGGTTTTGAAAGTAACCATCCCGTCCGTCGGATCAGTTAGGGATAGCCAGGGAGAGCAGGAAACTTGTATTTTCCAAACTCAAGCCTAGACACTATCCTCTCTGTCACCCTAGAACTTTCTGGTGTTTCATTAAAAGAGATGTCGTTAATAAATCTTTAATTTGTCTAGATCAATATTTCCTCATTTAGGGCAAATTCTATAAGTAAATTAATCCTAATTTACTTATTTCCCAATTTCTCTTTTAATGTAAATTGTCAACATTTATTCTTACGGCCCATTTTCCCCTCTATATCATGTTTATGCTTTTTGGTATGTAAACCATACCAAATGAAGTGTCACTAACCATGATTCTGCTAATCCTGACAATTACCCCCAATTATGGCCAATTTCAAGTTTATGCCAATATACTTATCGAGCCAAATTAGCTAATCCAATTCTGATTTACATTCTGATTCACGTCAAACTAGACTTATTACTCTAGTTCACTATTCATGTAAATGCTAGATTTACACGTCAATACAAGATTCAAATTACACATCTTATAATTCATGTCAAATTTATCCAATTTGCATTTCTATGAACATACCATAATACATGTTCCCAATTTATGCCAATTTCCAAGTTAAACTACGTTTTAGTAAATTTCATATTTTGCCCCAAATCACATTCCCACCGTTCGTAAAATCGTGTTTCAATCTAGATTATAGATAAATCTAGATTCGTAGCAAATAGGGAATGAACCAAAGATTGCTAGGAAAAGGATAGATATAACAACTGGCGTAAAATGGTTTTGAACAACGACGTAGGTTCAAGAACATGGGTAGACCTAACTTAATAGGTAAATTCCCAAGGTCTAAAACCAAGAATAGACAGAGTAGGTTCAAGAACATGGGTAGACCTAACTTAATAGGTAAATTCCCATAGTCTAAAACCAAAGAAAACCAAGGACAAGCAGAATAAATAATCGGGTTTAGCCCCAATCTCAAAATCACAGAACTTAAGCAACACTTTCCTAGTCATGAATCATGGAGGTTTAATCACAGATGTCCTTGTTATGTCATAGGAAATAGTTTATGTTAATCAAAGGCATAGGTTTTGTCAAGGAAGTAATCCTCATAGTCATAGTCACAATCATAGGCAATGTTCATAGTCATAGGCAGTGTCCATAGTCATAGGCAATGTCCATAGTCATAGGCAAATGTTCATAGTCATAGGCATATGGTTTTTAGGTCCATAGTTTCATAGTCACGGTCTTATTTGTCTTTGAATCATGACAGTTCTTAATTAGGTCCAAAGAGATAGGCACAGATTCGAATAGAAAGAAAGAGAATTGGCATATTCTTTTATCCCTTTAATTTCATGTCATGAACAAAGAAAAACGTTCAAATCTAGAAATAACTGACTTACAGAGATTTAGATTAGAAAAGAAAGATGGCGTTGCTATGATTCGTAGAAAATCATTCGTTGAAGTCGTTTGAACCTCCTTTTGAATCCTAGCTTGAATCTCTTCTTCTTGAAAGTCTTTTGAGCAGCATCTCCTTGTCTTGTTTTATTTTATATATATTATTTATTTATTTATATATTTTAGAGGAGGAGGAGAAGAAGCCATGTTCACTCAGAATCTTTGCAGCATAAGGGTAGAGAAGAATTGTGAATAGAGGAGGAGACTAGGGCTGTTTATATAGTTGCTCAAGACCTTATCGTACACGCAGCGCTGAGTCAGCATTGAACCTAGTTAAAAAAATAGTCCAGGTTCGCAGATGAATCTAGCCAAATCTTATCGTACATGCAGTGCTAAGTCAGCATTGGGTCCCACAAGCTGTTTTGGCGCAGAAATTTGAATTTTGAATGTTTGAATTTCTGGAATTTATTTAACTGTTTTATTCACATGAAATATTCTTATATGTATACAATTCCTTTAACGACCATTTTACGCGTATATATATATACGCACAACTTTCATTTTATTTTCAAAATTCAAATGATGTTGCACCGTTATTTAATTCTTGCCATATTTCATTTACTATAGCCTTATCTTAAATTTTATCTTTTGTATACATATATTTCTGCATATATATATATATATATATATATATATATATATATTCTCATGTATATACATATATTTTCTTTATTTCCTTATATGTACGTTCTTATCCTTTCAAATTTTGAATTTGTATATGTACATATATTTGCATGTTCAATTGGCCCTCTTTAAAACAGAGATAAAAATTATGCTGCCGCCGGGGTTCGAACCCCCAACCTCCATGCTACAAATCCAATGCCTTAACCAACTGAGCTACAAAGTCTTTTGTTAATAAGTCTTAGAACAATGATAATTATTGTTCTTTCCTTACTTCTCTTTTTCATGTTAGTTACAATACTTAAATTAAACCAATGCATGAATCTTTTTCTTTTAATGTTAATGCATTATGTTTGCAAATCAGTGCATGCAACATATTTACATCGCATGCAACCAATCCTTTCTTTCTTTCATATATTAATTAATTTTCATTATACATCACCATATTAATCTTATCTGTGGATATATATACATTTTTAATTACATTAAAAATACGGGGTGTTACATTCTCCCCCACTTAAAAGGATTTCGTCCCCGAAATCTTCAAGTTAGGAAGAATGTGTCCTACCATCCAATCACCCATCTACTCAACCATTCAATCACAGGCATTCATTGTACTTAAAAGATTTCTAATGCTTTCATGTTCATATGCATAGTGTGTGTATATGTCTTTATCTACTGTAAAATCAGGCGGTCTACTGATTCAGACGACCTCCTTAATGCGAGTCATGTCAGTGCCATGCGTCCAACCATGTATGCAAGCATCCCTAGTTATGTAAATACTATATGCGTGCACGACCATTCATCCATATGCAAAACCCATATGATAACATATCAAGTTCAATTTACAAACAAATACATATCTGTAAATGCAATATGAAAGCGTCTGAACTGATCTAGTGCCTAATACGTATGCATATGCATTCACAAGCAACCATTAGCAACCACTTGCAACCATCAACCATAACATGTTTCAAATACATGTTTACATCCATTGGCTTCTACTTAAGGATCGAAGATACGACCTAGGTGATATACTTTGGAAAGGGAGAAACAATTATGCGTAAAGCTCCTAAAACAAAGAAATCAAGGATGCACCCTCAAGGAAAAGGGTATGATGCTAGTATCTAGCCTTCTTGAGCTTTATTCCACTGTATCTTAACTAATTTAACTTCACGATTGTGAAGTTCCGGATCTCCATTTCCAAAATAAACAGATTTCAATCACGGTACCAGGTATACGTACTAAGATGATTAGAGGTTTCCCTCTTATCCGCCATGCCATAACTATAAGAGTCGAAAGGTCACTACGTGCTCTTTGAAGTGTCTGCCACAACTATTCATCTCTCACGCAAACCATCCAAACCGAACTCGACATTCCTCAAGTACAAGCCCCAAAGGCCTAAACCAATATCAGACAAGCACCCAAGGAATATATCCTCCGAATTTAGACGATCTACGTGAGATGATATAAGCAAACTCGATAGCTATTCTCAAATCCCTACTAACCAAAAATAAACTGGTCGGACCAGCAATTGGATTTGAGACTCTAGTGGGATCTTTCTACTATACAGGTACTATGGTGCAGAGACCCAACTATGGAAGTGGATACGAACAAATGAGAAGCGCTAGAACCTAAGGAAATAGTACGAACAGAAAACTAGACTCTTCCAACCGGACTACCTTTCTCCTAGGTATGCTTGGTGGCGAAAGCATGTACTTGTCCTTCTGAAAATCTTGTTCCTCGTTCTTGCCCTTGTCCTTAAGTATATGCCCTATCATACCCTAGTAAAGATACTTCCTCTTGTCTTAGGTTTTATAATTTCTTCCTCCTTCGTGTGCTAAGTTTACATCCATGAATTCCTCATCCTAGGGTTATGCTCCTTAGCCAAACTCCTCATCCCCTTCCATGTGTAGTCATGTTGACAAATCTCTCGAAAACTGCCTCCATCGTCCGGAAAACCCTATAAGCTTCGAAAGAAAACTGCTCGTAGTTGAAACAACTACGGCTATGGATGGAAACCGGGCACTACTTTGCCCTTCGATGAGGTTACCTCCCAGAAAGCCAGGAGCCCCAGAGACTCAAGAAAGAAGGAGATAAGAATTTAAACAGAGGAAGAGAAGATGGTGCGTATGGCTTTGGGGAATATGTCTTTAAAACAAATCTTTTCTCTTGAAAAATGCTTCTTTAAAAACTGTTTTGAAAATAATTTTTCAAATCCTTTATCTGATCTGGTAACCTTCAGCTCTGATACCACGTGTAACACCCCACATCCGTTAGTGTCACTCACAAAAGGGAATGCACTAAGTTCTGTGGAGCATTTAGGGTAAAAGATGCAGATAAATTACAAGACAGACAGAAATTAAACAGCGGAAAATAAAACTTTGCTTTATTGATAAAATAGTTTGTACAAAGATTCCTTTACAATATCAGAGTGTCAACTGTCTTACAAAATAAAGAAGCATCAAACAACATTTATATTTCCCCAAATTTTAGCAAGAGCCAGCCATCACATCTGATAAGAGAATCCAAGCAAACTTCGACAAATCTTCAAGCTGGGAAAGAGTGACAGTCCAACTTGACCTGAGCTATACTACTCCCTCCTCTACTACCTGGGGGGGAAACGGAAGAAAAGAAGACGAAAGAAAAACAGAGTCAGACATAAAGCCTGAGTAAGTTCAGTAACTTCTAGCATGTGAATAAGGAAAACAAAACGACATGAATTAACTGAACACAAGATTACACTATGACGATAGGGTCAATAAGATTAGACAAGGTAGTCACAAGATATGCTAAGATAAACTGGATACGCTCTAATACTTTCGCTGCTTTACTATTTCCTTGTTATACTGGTTTCTATATCTCTGCACCGCCTATCTAGTGTCCCATCTAGTAACGATAACGTGATCCCAATTCCTGTATTTTCTATTGCCTTCCGGCATACATTCATTATTTATTACCAAGATCAAATCTAGGGTTTTCTATCAAGTGCTTTCTAGGTTTAACTAGAGTTTTGCGCTATCTGCTGAACGCTTCTCGAGTTCAGGGTTTATGCCACCTAGTCCAACTAGGGATTACGCTACCTGTCGAACGATGCCCCCAAGTCTAGGACACACCACCTAGAGTGGTGTATGTTCCTATACTTCCCCCACGCATGTATCACGAATCGTTATCGCTTGTCTAGATGCACATGTCCTGTAATGTGCGGTCCGAGTCCTATGACAGGGCAAATCAAGGAATACAGAACTCGGTCGGGAGCTTTCAGATATCTGCCGATGCAGATGCTAAGGTCTGTTTTTATTCCAGTGGCTATGGTCCCATTTGACCCCTCCCTCAACTAATGAAAGGCACACCTTGTAAAATGAGAACTATACGCCGGCCCCCGGTGCCCCACTATCCTATGGCCATCCGCAACCATAACTAGATAGCAAGTATATGGTCTTTTGGAGTTCTCCGCCTTTCCGCTTCACGTATCTTGATTGACTCAAGATGGATGGTAGACGACGAGTTGCTATCACAGGGCTACTGTTTGCTCGCCGAATCACGCCGGTCGATCCTAGTCTTTAGGTTGCCATGTATTGCAACCAAGGCATACCCCTGGTTCTTCTACGCAGACCTTAACCTCTGTGGGCCCAGGCGGATCTTCTGCAGCCTCACAGAGGGATACCAAGAGTACCCTCACGTCCCCTCGAAGCCTCGGGCTTCGTAACCCAATTCGTTGGAGCCTTCTCTCTATTCAGACGGACATTCGCTCCTTCCCGTGTTATACTAAGAATTACTACTTAGTTCCCTTTCCCGTCAATTTGGATTGGTTAAGTGTCATTAGTCAATTCAAGCCAACTTAACCCTCTTCATTCATCCTGTTATACTGGTTAAGTGTTATCAGTAATTCATGTTGACTTAACCCACCACAAACCAAGTTATATTGGTTAAGTATTTATTATTACTTAACCTTACCCATTCACCCTGTATTGATTCAGTGTTCCTTTTTAACTTAACCTTGCCCGTCTGTTTTAACTAACATGTTATTAACGGTTAAGTATTATCCCTTCATGTTTTAGACTTAACCCTATTCCTTTATCAAAATCTGATGGTTAAGTGTTCAAGTTTACTTAACCCTACGGTCTAGCCCAGCTAACATATCAAATTGGCTAAGTGTATTAAATCTTACTTAACCCCAACCTCTAGTCCAGTTAACATGTTAATTTGGATAAGTGTATTAACTTTACTTAACCCCACCTTCTAGTCTAGTTAACATGTTAATTTGGATAAGTGTTTTCTTAGTTACTTATCCCCTACAAATCTTGTCTTGTTACGATGTCAAGTTTGGTTAAGTGTCCCTATGGACTTAGCCCTCCCATTCTAGCTTAACTGTGTTAAGTTGGTTAAGTGTTCCTATGGACTTAACCCTCCCATTCTAGCTTAACTGTATGAACCTAACCCCACCTACCAGTCTTGTTATCATGTTGAGTTGGTTAAGTGTCTTAGTTAACTTAACCATAGCATTCTTGTCCTAGCTTTAACTAAATAAATTAAAGCCATGACCACTCACATTAGACATATATTGTTGCGATTACTGGATGTGCCGGTTGGTTCCGGGCAGGCTTACATCGCAACTCAGTCTGACCTCGGGTTAGGCCTATTCGTGTTTTCTAGTTCAAAGGGTTTTGATTAATTTTCAAATCAGGTTTTGAAAGTAACCATCCCGTCCGTCGGATCAGTTAGGGATAGCCAGGGAGAGCAGGAAACTTGTATTTTCCAAACTCAAGCCTAGACACTATCCTCTCTGTCACCCTAGAACTTTCTGGTGTTTAATTAAAAGAGATGTCGTTAATAAATCTTTAATTTGTCTAGATCAATATTTCCTCATTTAGGGCAAATTCTATAAGTAAATTAATCCTAATTTACTTATTTCCCAATTTCTCTTTTAATGTAAATTGTCAACATTTATTCTTACGGCCCATTTTCCCCTCTATATCATGTTTATGCTTTTTGGTATGTAAACCATACCAAATGAAGTGTCACTAACCATGATTCTGCTAATCCTGACAATTACCCCCAATTATGGCCAATTTCAAGTTTATGCCAATATACTTATCGAGCCAAATTAGCTAATCCAATTCTGATTTACATTCTGATTCACGTCAAACTAGACTTATTACTCTAGTTCACTATTCATGTAAATGCTAGATTTACACGTCAATACAAGATTCAAATTACACATCTTATAATTCATGTCAAATTTATCCAATTTGCATTTCTATGAACATACCATAATACATGTTCCCAATTTATGCCAATTTCCAAGTTAAACTACGTTTTAGTAAATTTCATATTTTGCCCCAAATCACATTCCCACCGTTCGTAAAATCGTGTTTCAATCTAGATTATAGATAAATCTAGATTCGTAGCAAATAGGGAATGAACCAAAGATTGCTAGGAAAAGGATAGATATAACAACTGGCATAAAATGGTTTTGAACAACGACGTAGGTTCAAGAACATGGGTAGACCTAACTTAATAGGTAAATTCCCAAGGTCTAAAACCAAGAATAGACAGAGTAGGTTCAAGAACATGGGTAGACCTAACTTAATAGGTAAATTCCCATAGTCTAAAACCAAAGAAAACCAAGGACAAGCAGAATAAATAATCGGGTTTAGCCCCAATCTCAAAATCACAGAACTTAAGCAACACTTTCCTAGTCATGAATCATGGAGGTTTAATCACAGATGTCCTTGTTATGTCATAGGAAATAGTTTATGTTAATCAAAGGCATAGGTTTTGTCAAGGAAGTAATCCTCATAGTCATAGTCACAATCATAGGCAATGTTCATAGTCATAGGCAGTGTCCATAGTCATAGGCAATGTCCATAGTCATAGGCAAATGTTCATAGTCATAGGCATATGGTTTTTAGGTCCATAGTTTCATAGTCACGGTCTTATTTGTCTTTGAATCATGACAGTTCTTAATTAGGTCCAAAGAGATAGGCACAGATTCGAATAGAAAGAAAGAGAATTGGCATATTCTTTTATCCCTTTAATTTCATGTCATGAACAAAGAAAAACGTTCAAATCTAGAAATAACTGACTTACAGAGATTTAGATTAGAAAAGAAAGATGGCGTTGCTATGATTCGTAGAAAATCATTCGTTGAAGTCGTTTGAACCTCCTTTTGAATCCTAGCTTGAATCTCTTCTTCTTGAAAGTCTTTTGAGCAGCATCTCCTTGTCTTGTTTTATTTTATATATATTATTTATTTATTTATATATTTTAGAGGAGGAGGAGAAGAAGCCATGTTCACTCAGAATCTTTGCAGCATAAGGGTAGAGAAGAATTGTGAATAGAGGAGGAGACTAGGGCTGTTTATATAGTTGCTCAAGACCTTATCGTACACGCAGCGCTGAGTCAGCATTGAACCTAGTTAAAAAAATAGTCCAGGTTCGCAGATGAATCTAGCCAAATCTTATCGTACATGCAGTGCTAAGTCAGCATTGGGTCCCACAAGCTGTTTTGGCGCAGAAATTTGAATTTTGAATGTTTGAATTTCTGGAATTTATTTAACTGTTTTATTCACATGAAATATTCTTATATGTATACAATTCCTTTAACGACCATTTTACGCGTATATATATATATACGCACAACTTTCATTTTATTTTCAAAATTCAAACGATGTTGCACCGTTATTTAATTCTTGCCATATTTCATTTACTATAGCCTTATCTTAAATTTTATCTTTCGTATACATATATTTCTGCATATATATATATATATATATTCTCATGTATATACATATATTTTCTTTATTTCCTTATATGTACGTTCTTATCCTTTCAAATTTTGAATTTGTATATGTACATATATTTGCATGTTCAATTGGCCCTCTTTAAAACAGAGATAAAAATTATGCTGCCGCCGGGGTTCGAACCCCCGACCTCCATGCTACAAATCCAATGCCTTAACCAACTGAGCTACAAAGTCTTTTGTTAATAAGTCTTAGAACAATGATAATTATTGTTCTTTCCTTACTTCTCTTTTTCATGTTAGTTACAATACTTAAATTAAACCAATGCATGAATCTTTTTCTTTTAATGTTAATGCATTATGTTTGCAAATCAGTGCATGCAACATATTTACATCGCATGCAACCAATCCTTTCTTTCTTTCATATATTAATTAATTTTCATTATACATCACCATATTAATCTTATCTGTGGATATATATACATTTTTAATTACATTAAAAATACGGGGTGTTACAATTAACCCCATGATCTAGGGTATTATTAACCCCATCTCTACCGAGTCAGGCCATAGAGCCAAGGTAATTTGCTTAACCTTATGCTCTGATACCAACTGTAGCAACCCGGATTTTAACAATCTTGGTTATCCGATGTACAACACATATCGAACATCCAAGGATCGAAAATAACTGAATGGTTAATGAAAGAAATTAGAGGGTGAGAATAGATAAGATAGAAACTTAGAATAGAAGAAGAAGATCAACACAACATCAGAGTAACATGAACCTCACAGAGGAACGAACAACATATAATAGATAACATATCTTTGAAATAAAAGATTTGTACTTGAATATACATATCATTATCAAGGTACAACACTTACAACACAACGGAAATAACTATAGCTATATAATCCTGAAGCCTCCTGCTCCAAGCTCTTCCAGTATATCTGTAAATCCTGATTACTTGTGTAACACCCCGTATTTTCTGTGAACTTAAGAATTACAAATCTGAGTATAATTAAAATATAAAATCAGAATCAAGGGAAATGGGCTCTGCCATTGCGTTCGTCTCGGAAAAATACGCGAAATTGAGTCCGAAATTTCGTAAATCGGAGTCCATATGACCAAGTTATGGCCTTCCAAAGTTCAGAAAAAAATTAAACAGCACAGACCAGGTCGACTGGGGAGTCGACCCTAGAGTCGACCTGCCCCCAGGGGGTCGACCCTAGAGTCGACCCTAGTGTCGACCTGGGGGTCGACCTGCCTCCCGAATCTGCTTTTCTGCCTGGGTGCGTTCTGATGTATCTGGTCTCGTTTTCTGTCTAGATTCGTCTGCCTAAACCTATTTAAACAGCCCGAAACCCAGCCTTCTCTGCACACAATTCTATCCTGCTTCTACTCTGCCTCTGTTCTAAATTAAAAATAAAAATGGTGTTGCTACTCTGCTGAAATCAAAACTAGAAGACCATCAACATCAACCTAAATTCAATTAGAGATTAGAGCTTCTGCAACGGTTCTACAACAACTAGAGTTCTTTCTTTAATCCAATTAAGGCAAGTACAGTTATTCTCCGCTATAAACGTTAATTCTGATTGTGACATGAATTATAAATCTGAATCTGAGGTTATATCTGTTCTGTTCTGTTCGGATCTATCTTATTTTGTATCTCTTTCCTCTTTCTGTTTTATAGCCAGTCTACCACGAGCCTGAGCCAATCTCATAAGAGATTAACATACGCTAAAATGTTTGGGACAATAAAATGAATGATGCATGAATTGGGCATGACCAATAGGTGACTGATTTGAGGAAAGAACATGGACTGTAGCTAGAACAAAATCTGAGACATATGACTGGACATGTTATATTTATAATATAAATTGTATTGAACGTATGATTTGAGATAAAGAAAATATGGCTTAGGCATAAAGATTTACATGAGAGTAGGGTATATATTAATGTAAATAAACACCTAAGTAAGAGATCTTTGGGATATATGATATGCATAGTAATCAATGGCTGTATTTGGTATAATTTATATAGGGATCTTCTGTACTATGCAAGTATAATAAAAATTGAAACATATGATAAATGGTTAATTTAGGACCATAATCTGTGTTATGAAAATTTAATGCAAACATAGGGTATATGATAATATTGTGAATCAAGAATATTATTTATGCATGTGAACTTAGGCAAGATTTATAATTGGGCAAGATATGTTTGTGAAACTTTAAGAAATGATTAAATCTGTTATAATTGCCTAATTTGCTAGTTTTTTTACATTGCCTAATCTGCTAGTTCTGTTATATTGCTTAATCTGCTAAGTCGCCTAGTCTGAGAAATCTGTTATCTGCTATATCTGTTGAGTTGATATAATTAGTCCGCTATTGACATAATCTGAATTGGCTATAGTTATGAATAATTGACATGTATATTAGGCATGGGTATAAATGGGAAATCATTAATTAATTGGCCGCAAAGATAAACATGGCTAACTCGAGGTTAGAATGAGTTTGCGGTGTAATTCTGCCCGGAACCGCCCGGCATATTCCAGTGGTCGCAAACAATAGGTTCTAATGTGA
Organism: Allium sativum; assembly: GCA_030737875.1. NCBI lineage: Eukaryota > Viridiplantae > Streptophyta > Magnoliopsida > Asparagales > Amaryllidaceae > Allium > Allium sativum. Next base: position 487,020,483 of record CM060920.1, on the reverse strand, counting down.
GAAGTTAGTCATAACGTGCTTGAAACCCGAGGTTAGACTCAGTTTGCGACAGAAACCTGCCCGGAACCAACCGGCCTAACCAGTAGCCGCAAACTGTCAGTCTAATGTGAGAGGTTTGGGCATTAATATTTAATTAATGAAAATCTAAGATAATTATAATATCTAAAACGTGTTGGGTAAGGTTAAACCAATTGGACCAATGAATCTGATAAACCCGTTTCGCGAATCCGTAGGCCCAATACAAAGTTAGATAATCTGTAACCAGTTCATCTGTAAGTCTGTTAATCTGAAACCAGATAATATGTAAGCCCGTTAACCCGGACATCTGATCTGTTAGTCTGAAAACCTGTTAACTTGATTGTCTGATCTGTGAACTAGTTAATCTAAATTTTGTATGTCTGAAACTTGTAGACAAGTTAAACTGAAATCTGTTAGTCTGGGGACACAAGGTTAGGAGGGGAATTACTTGGTCATCTGTTGTTTGGGACCCATATTAGTCAATAACCCTTTCTGGTATCAAAACTTTGACCCAACAGTAAGTAGGGTCCGGGCACGCTTACTGAACTAATTATAAGCGGTTCATTCCGATAATGGCGAGGGGTGTTGATGGTGCGTTCCAACCGGGTCATGTGCGTGCATGGATCCCGGTCTGCCTCTGAGGATGTAAGACGCCGTGACATCTGTAAATAGGTCTGTGCCAATTGGTTGTCACTTTAGGGAGTGATACACCCTATTGTGGGGCCGACACAGGATATTTATGTATTAGGGAGCCGATCGCTTGGGGTAGGGTTTTAGGGTACACTTAGTTCTGTCTGTTTCTGTTGGTACCGTCTGTTTCTGTTGGGTGGTAACACCTATCTGTTTCTGTGTGGTACCGTCTGTTCGGGTGGTAAAGGCCCATTACTAGTGTACACCTAATTCTACATTCTGTTTCCGTAGGGATTAATCTGTTTCTGCTTCTGTCTGTTTCTAATCGGGTAGTAAAGGCCCATTATTAGCATTCTGTTTCTGTTAAATTATTCTGTACCCGTTCCTGCTTCAGTTTAGACATTAGGGTGACACCTAATTCTGTTATACTAGTATTAGTGCAGAGAAGTGTAAAGCAATAGTTTATGTCATTCTGTTCTTCTGTTATATCTGCTACACCTGTTACAGTTATCCCTCATCCAGTTTTATGTTCATGTCATATTATTATTATTATCTGTTCATATGCTGAAAGTCACTGGACTTGCCAGACTTTTTGTCTGACCCTTGTTGTTTCGCCTCCTTTCTTCCGTTCCCCCCAGGTTATCCAAGGAGGGAATACTTTAGCTTGATCCGGATTTCTCTTTGCTTGAAGTGCTTAAAGTATGGCTTGGCTCTGTATAGCTTCCGTTCCATAGGGATTATGATTTTAAACCATGCATTTTGAAGGCTTTTGTACAAGACTGATATTTTGTACTTGAATTCTGAGATTTGAAAGGATGTAACCATATTGATTTCTGTTTCCGCTGTAATAAAGTTAAAAATTTTCAAGTACTGTTTTATCTGTCTTGTAAGTTTCTGTTCTGTTTACTAAAATGCTCCACCAAAGTTAAGGCATTCCCTTTGTGAGTGACCTTAACGGAGGTGGGGTGTTACACTTGGTATCAGAGCTAATGGTTACCAGATTAGATAAAAGTTTTTGAAAGCTATTTCCGAAAAGGTTTTAAAAGGAAGTATTTTAAAAAATAAAGCTTATTTTGAAAAACATAATCCCCGAGAGCCATATATCTTTCTTTCAGTCCTTTTTGTATTGAACCTTTCCTTTTTCGTTTCAGCATGTCTGAAGCATCTGAGATACCAGAGGGTGTTCATGTACCCGGTTGGTTTCGTCAATATCTTGAGGCTAGGACCGCCGCTGCAGGTCCAGCAAATGATCCCCCTCCCCCACCCCCTCCTCGTGCAATTGCTTTCTCAAAGATCTGTAGAGATTTTAGGGCCATGGGTGGGAAGGATTTCAAAGGAACTGAATCATTCGTAGAAGCGAGGAATTGGCTCAAAGAAACTGAGGATCTATTCATTGTCTTCGAGGTGGACGATAGGCAGAAGGTACAGTTGGCGGTATGGCTGCTCAAAGACGAAGCTTCCTACTGGTGGGAAGTCACTAGCGCCGAGAGGCTGGTTGAGACATGGATGGATTTCAGAACAAGGTTTGAGACAAAATTTCTCTCGCAAGCTGAACGGAGTTTACAACTAGAGAAGTTCTTATCTCTTAAGCAAGGAAGTATGACGATCAAGGAATACGTCAACCAGTTCAACCAACTAGCTAGGTTCGGATTGGATTTAGTCAACACTCAGCATAAAAAGGCTCTCCGTTTTGTTAAAGGATTGAACGAGCCACTGCACAGCCTAGCCATGACCCATGTACCCATGGGAGCGACTTACGAGAAATTGGTGGACATGGCACTACTGCACGAGGAAGACAAGGGCCCGAAAGAGACAAAGAAGGCAGAACCACAGAATAAGAAAGCGGGGCCCAAAAAGGGAACACAAAAGAAGGATGAAAAGACTGAAGATAAGAAGGGGAAAAAGTGCTTTACTTGTGGGAGCTCGACTCATCTGAACAAGGATTGCAGAAAAAGGAAAGGCACTTGCTTCAACTGTGGAGAGATGGGCACTTCACTAGGGACTGCCCGAAGAGACGAGGGCAAGGAGAGCAGGCAAACACTTTCGAGGCTAGTGGCTAGGATAGAAATCGGAAAATTTCTATAGTAGGTTTAATTTCTTTATCTGATTATGGAGTTAAGACTTTTTCTGATTCTGGTATTTTGATTTTGTAATCGATACTCTGCACTTTAATACTAGTATTATTTCTGAATTCCGCTGTAGACTCAGACCCATAAGGGTTATGGCTCGTCTGTTTGAGATTGGGGTTTGAGGGATATTTGTGTTAGACGTCAAGTATGACGCATACATTCTGAGTTTTTGTGGGATATGATTTTTATCATGCTTAGCTTCCGAAGAATCATTAGGGAACCTGATCTGTACCAATAGTCTGTAAATATCTGAATACTTCTGATAAGATTTCCAGTTTTGACATTGTCTAGAGAGGGTAACCCTCTGGGTGTCAATCTGATGTTGATTTCGGTCTTCGGGGTTGACACTTAGGGGAATTATTTTCTCAACCAATGTCTGATAGGAATCAAGTTTTTGTTTTATCTGTACTCGCTTCCTCGACTGTATACTATCGATCGAGTGTTCAACTTATAGATAGGAATCCTAATGGGTGTAAACATGTGTTTGAGACATGTTATGTTTGATGGTTGCAAGTGGATGCAAGTGGTTGCTAGTGGTTGCTCGTGGACGCATATACACACACTAGGCACTAGATCGGCTCGAAAACACTCTCATACTGCATATGGATGTGTGAGCATTTTAAATTTTTATGGATGCAAAATGGTTGAATCAGCACATGGATGTTGCATATGAGTGGATGGTTGTGCACTCATATAGAAATGATATGTATCAAATAGGAAAATTGCGTACATATTGGACTCATGGCACTGACATAATTCGCATTAAGGAGGTCAACTGAATCAGTAGACCGCCTGATCTTTGCATTAGATAAGGAACATATACACACACTTTTGAAAATGTTCATACAACACTAGAAATTTCTAAGGACAATGGATGCTTGTGGATGATGACTGAGTAGATGAGTGATTGGATGGTAGGACACATTCTTCTTAACTTGAAGATTTCGGGGACGAAATCCTTTAAGGAGGGGAGAATGTAACACCCCGTATTTTCTGTGAACTTAAGAATTACAAATCTGAGTATAATTAAAATATAAAATCAGAATCAAGGGAAACGGGCTCTGCCATTGCGTTCGTGTCGGAAAAATACGCAAAATAGAGTCCGAAATTACATAAATCGGAGTCTATATGACCAAGTTATGGCCTTCCAAAGTTCAAAAAAAAATTAAACAGCACAGACCAGGTCGACTGGGGAGTCGACTCTAGAGTCGACCTGCCCCCAGGGGGTCGACCCTAGAGTCGACCCTAGTGTCGACCTGGGGGTCGACCTGCCTCCCGAATCTGCTTTTCTGCCTGGGTGCGTTCTGATGTATCTGGTCTCGTTTTCTTTCTAGATTCGTCTGCCTAAACCTATTTAAACAGCCCCAAACCCAGCCTTCTCTGCACACAATTCTATTCTGCTTCTACTCTGCCTCTGTTCTAAATTAAAAATAAAAATGGCGTTGCTACTCTGCTGAAATCAAAACTAGAAGACCATCAACATCAACCTAAATTCAATTAGAGATTAGAGCTTCTGCAACGGTTCTACAACAACTAGAGTTCTTTCTTTAATCCAATTAAGGCAAGTACAGTTATTCTCCGCTATAAACGTTAATTCTGATTGTGACACGAATTATAAATCTGAATCTGAGGTTATATCTGTTCTGTTCTGTTCGGATCTATCTTATTTTGTATCTCTTTCCTCTTTCTGTTTTATAGCCAGTCTACCACGAGCCTGAGCCAATCTCATAAGAGATTAACATACGCTAAAATGTTTGGGACAATAAAATGAATGATGCATGAATTGGGCATGACCAATAGGTGACTGATTTGAGGAAAGAACATGGACTGTATCTAGAACAAAATCTGAGACATATGACTGGACATGTTATATTTATAATATATATTGTATTGAACGTATGATTTGAGATAAAGAAAATATGGCTTAGGCATAAAGATTTACATGAGAGTAGGGTATATATTAATGTAAATAAACACCTAAGTAAGAGATCTTTGGGATATATGATATGCATAGTAATCAATGGCTATATTTGGTATAATTTATATAGGGATCTTCTGTACTATGCAAGTTTAATAAAAATTGAAACATATGATAAATGGTTAATTTAGGACCATAATCTGTGTTATGAAAATTTAATGCAAACATAGGGTATATGATAATATTGTGAATCAAGAATATTATTTATGCATGTGAACTTAGGCAAGATTTATAATTGGGCAAGATATGTTTGTGAAACTTTAAGAAATGATTAAATCTGTTATAATTGCCTAATTTGCTAGTTTTGTTACATTGCCTAATCTGCTAGTTCTGTTATATTGCTTAATCTGCTAAGTCGCCTAGTCTGAGAAATCTGTTATCTGCTATATCTGTTGAGTTGATATAATTAGTCCGCTATTGACATAATCTGAATTGGCTATAGTTATGAATAATTGACATGTATATTAGGCATGGGTATAAATGGGAAATCATTAATTAATTGGCCGCAAAGATAAACATGGCTAACTCGAGGTTAGAATGAGTTTGCGGTGTAATTCTGCCCGGAACCGCCCGGCATATTCCAGTGGTCGCAAACAATAGGTTCTAATGTGAGAAGTTAGTCATAACGTGCTTGAAACCCGAGGTTAGACTCAGTTTGCGACAGAAACCTGCCCGGAACTAACCGGCCTAACCAGTAGCCGCAAACTGTCAGTCTAATGTGAGAGGTTTGGGCATTAATATTTAATTAATGAAAATCTAAGATAATTATAATATCTAAAACGTGTTGGGTAAGGTTAAACCAATTGGACCAATGAATCTGATAAACCCGTTTCGTGAATCCGTAGGCCCAATACAAAGTTAGATAATCTGTAACCAGTTAATCTGTAAGTCTGTTAATCTGAAACCAGATAATCTGTAAGCCCGTTAACCCGGACATCTGATCTGTTAGTCTGAAAACCTGTTAACTTGATTGTCTGATCTGTGAACTAGTTAATCTAAATTTTGTATGTCTGAAACTTGTAGACAAGTTAAACTGAAATCTGTTAGTCTGGGGACATAAGGTTAGGAGGGGAATTACTTGTGTCATCTTTTGTTTGGGACCCATATTAGTCAGTAACCCTTTCTGGTATCAAAACTTTGACCCAACAGTAAGTAGGGTCCGGGCACGCTTACTGAACTAATTATAAGCGGTTCATTCTGATAATGGCGAGGGGTGTTGATGTTGCGTTCCAACCGGGTCATGTGCGTGCATGGATCCCGGTCTGCCTCTGAGGATGTAAGACACCGTGACATCTGTAAATAGGTCTGTGCCAATTGGTTGTCACTTTAGGGAGTGATACACCCTACTGTGGGGCCGACACAGGATATTTATGTATTAGGGAGCCGATCGCTTGGGGTAGGGTTTTAGGGTACACTTAGTTCTGTCTGTTTCTGTTGGTACCGTCTGTTTCTGTTGGGTGGTAACACCTGTCTGTTTCTGTGTGGTACCGTCTGTTCGGGTGGTAAAGGCCCATTACTAGTGTACACCTAATTCTACATTCTGTTTCCGTAGGGATTAATCTGTTTCTGCTTCTGTCTGTTTCTGATCGGGTAGTAAAGGCCCATTATTAGCATTCTGTTTCTGTTAAATTATTCTGTACCCGTTCCTGCTTCAGTTTAGACATTAGGGTGACACCTAATTCTGTTATACTAGTATTAGTGCAGAGAAGTGTAAAGCAATAGTTTATGTCATTCTGTTCTTCTGTTATATCTGCTACACCTGTTACAGTTATCCCTCATCCAGTTTTATGTTCATGTCATATTATTATTATTATCTGTTCATACGCTGAAAGTCACTGGACTTGCCAGACTTTTTGACTGACCCTTGTTGTTTCGCCTCCTTTCTTCCGTTTCCCCCCAGGTTATCCAAGGAGGGAATACTTTAGCTTGATCCGGATTTCTCTTTGCTTGAAGTGCTTAAAGTATGGCTTGGCTCTGTATAGCTTCCGTTCCATGGGGATTATGATTTTAAACCATGCATTTTGAAGGCTTTTGTACAAGACTGATATTTTGTACTTGAATTCTGATATTTGAAAGGATGTAACCATATTGATTTCTGTTTCCGCTGTAATAAAGTTAAAATTTTTCAAGTACTGTTTTATCTGTCTTGCAAGTTTCTGTTCTGTTTACTAAAATGCTCCACCAAAGTTAAGGCATTCCCTTTGTGAGTGACCTTAACGGAGGTGGGGTGTTACAACTTGACTGCCCGTACAAAATTGGGCACCCAAGAGTTTAGGGAAACAAACAAAATAAACTCCGGGTCAGTCATGGGACTGGTTTGAGTAAAACAGTTTAAAACAGTTTGAGCAATGTAACGATATCTCATAAGACAACGTCGTATAACGGAACGGGTTTTTCCCTTATGAGAATCCAAAATATCTTTATATCAAAAACCTTTTGACATTATAATAATGTCTATCAACCACAATATAATAATCATCTAGCAGAAACGCTTTCATCTCACGTTCTACATATATAGTATACAATCAAAATCGCAAGCACGTATTGGGTAATGGATTTCCAACTATGACAAGGTATGTAACCACCTTTCTCTAGTGTACCTATGGAGAGGAATACACTGGGTTCAACAAGAACATATTGCAACCCGGCCACACATGACCGACCACTCATTTCGCTTGAGTGTATCGAATGTATATCACCAACGGTTGGGATCAGCAACCGTTTCCCGAATGGGACAGCATCAACAATAGATTTTTAGAAGTAAATGAAACTCTAGATTAGGTGATTTTACACCCTAATAGGTGTGACCTACATAGCCATGCTGCCTGCTCGATTTCTGTCATTTCCCGGTTGTGAGGCTAGAAGCTACACTTATCTTTTACATGCCACATCTTCATTCACTTAGAATGTCACACCGTCATACCCGCCAAATCACAAATTGATTTATCCAAAAATAACACGGGTATAAAGCTAAGAGAAATGAATTCCTCCGCCACCAAACGTGAATACGTTTGAAGAGATTAACTTACGCGATCTATTGGATATACTCTGTCAGACATTCTTCCATACAAGTTGTCCTGGGACTGGACAAACCGAAGGCACTATTCAGTATATCCATCTTAGGCACTGTTATCTAAGATTTATACAATAGCCGTTGCACTTTACTCCATCTTCAATTATCTTTGGCATATATGATTCGCAACGCTTATGCCAATACGGAGTGGTTCTTCGGATAATAATCCAACCGGTCTCTCCATATTAACAACGTTAAAATGGTCGAAAACTTCGATAGTTTGTGATTTAACCATCAAAGAAAAACAGGTGTGCAAACAACGATATTATTTCTAGATGGAAATTATATCGATCAATCATCATTTAACATATATATATATATATATTCACATTTTCTTATTTTCTATGTTTAGAAAATATATGTTGTTAACACTGGAAAACATTTCCGTAGCTTAATTACGTATCACTATTCTTCCACATCTATCTGTCCCTGACTATAAACTAGTATGAGAAAAATTCCCTAAGTATTAATCTCGAAGGCCGAAACCAACATCAGATAGACAATTAGAAAACCATTCAATTTACTAATCTCTAGTCAGTTTCTAATTTTTCTTAACTTTATTTGATTTACTCTATTTCGAATAACTAATATTCGATAAACTCTATTTCGAATAACTTTATATTCATTTAACTCTAATGATTAATTCTAACTCGATTAATTCCTTTATATAATCCATTAAGTATCTAACACTTAAATCTTATTTAAAGTTCCCTTTTATAACTCTATTTATTGCGTAAATAAATAATTCCTTTTATAACCTTTATTTGTAAATGTTTTACAAATATTTCTCTTCCTATATTTGTCTATTTATTTTCTAAATAAATAATCCTCTTATACTTCTATTTATTTTCTAAATAAATGTTCTCATTTATAAAATCCTATGATTTTATAAATACTTTATTTTCAAAATATATCCTTTTATAAAATCGATTGATTTTATAAAGTTCCTTTATTTCAATATACATTGAAATATTCCTTTTACATCCCAGGGTCTCTTATGATATTTAAAATAGCAAACCACAATGATCGATATCATTTAAACACACATAATCAAACAGATTATACATTTCATCATATATTTCAATATAAGAACATAACAATATTGTAACAACTCGGAAATGCGAGCCAGTTTAAAAATTTAATTTGGGCAATTTCAGTGAATTTTGAATATTTAAAATGATTATTTTAAATAATATCGACTAGAAATTTATTATGAATAGAATTCGAACGTATATATTTATATAGCGCGACGTTAGAATTTAAATAATTTATTTTAAATTATAAAAGGAACTGAAAATGGCGCGGTAGTTCGATAATTCGATTTCAAAATTCAAATGAATGTACCGGGTGCAAAATAAACCGGATTTTAGTGAAACCAAAAATATTAGAATCTATTTGAGAATATCTTTCCAACTAATCTGAAAAATAGAAATTTCATAGCGGGGATAAAAAGTTATGCCCAGTTGAAATTTCAGAATAGTCGCTATGGAATTTCGGCCCTTAAAAATAACAATTTTGCAAATGACCTCGGATTTCGACGAAACCACTTTTGTTTGATCCGCGATGTCAAGTTATTGCTAGATTTCAAATTTCATAATTTTTCGAATCAATATGTGAGTGTGGCAAAGGAAAACGCGTTTGACCAGTTTTAGTTGATTTTAATCGACTAGAAATTGGCCATTTTTCAAACGGTCTTAGAATTCGATGAAATTAGTTTTGTTAGGACCGTATCGTCAATACGAAGCTAGGAAATATTTTTCGGGAATTTTTCGAGTTAGTATGTGACTCCGGTAAATTGAAATGCACGTTCAAATTCAATATATAAAGTTATATTTTGATTTTGACGAAAACTGATCGAAACAGTCGAATCAGCCTACGATACATATCCCATTGTGTTTGGAATAGTGGTAATTAGCTATGGACGACAGGCGGTGGGCCTCATTTCGAGGTCGAAATAAAAAAGTCAACCTTTTGAAATTTAAATAATTAAATAAAAAAAAATCCCCCTTCATCCCTTATCACTTTGCCCCCCTCGTTCTTCATTCGTTCAGAAGAAAAAAATAAAAAAAATAAAAAAGGAGAAAGGGAAGGAGCGACGATCGTCGCCCCTCCACGATGGACCACCACGCCGCTGCAGGTGGCGGAGCAGTGCCCCCTCCGCAGCCTCCCTCCTCTCGCTCCTGTCTCCTCCTCTCCTTCCCCTTTCTAATCCGCATCCCCCAAACCCGCATCCAACCACCTCCGCCCCCCTTTACTCCTCCTGCGTCGACTCCCTCCCCCATCTCGCCATTACCCCCCTCGATTCCCCCCTCCTCCGTTGAACGCTGTGACGACCCCATTCCCGATAAGACGGTGCAAGGGTAATCTTTGGAATATAACGCATAAACAGATAACAATGGAACAAAAATATTTAAATACACCCAATAATGTACAATAGAATACACTGGATAAACATAATCATCAGAGTTACACAGTATATAGGATCATACTTAGTACAAAATACAGTTCAACTATACATAGATGTCTACTGCGGAAAAGAAAACATAATATGTACAAAAGGAGCAGAACAACATAAAAAGGGATAAATGATAGAATCCATCTTCATCTCCAGCTATCCAGAAAGAGCCTGCTAAAACCTGAATACAAGGCTGCCCGTGTAGAAATAGGGGCACACGAGTTTGCAAGTGAAACAAACTACGAGTCAGTCATGGGTCTGGTATGAGAAATCTACTTAACACACTTTCAAATATGGCCAATCATAGGACCACGCACTTTCGCGGAATGGGTTTACTCCATTGGATTGCCAGTGCTTTAAAACAAATAATTCTTTTAAACATCGCAATGCTTTTTATAAAAATGAAGCCATTATAAGACTCAGTTCCCATCACACAATTGAACACACAACAGAGGATAGAGGTTTACCTTATATTGGCCAAAATATGCTTGATACGAGCAAAACAAATCATTTGATATTATTGCTAGTGTATATATGTTTCAAAAACGATTTCAATCATAACTATCAATCATAGACGGCATGGGTACCATATATCATGTCGCCATATAAATATACAATAAAAACCGCACGATATCGTATTTGGAAATTGGATTTCCGTCATGAACCGAGGCCAGGGATCATCCTCACCGCTTCGAGACATTCTAGCCTACCATGTCTCAGGAACAGCCGCAACTGCCCCTTGGATCGTCAGGGCCGGTCCACCGATGTGGATTAAAATGCCTGAACACGTTTCCCCGCCCTTTGGGGCGCAAATGAGCCAACAAATGACTCCATCGTTTCGAGAACGACCGATATATCCGAGGCGCCTCGCAACAGCAACAACCACACAGGTGAAAATAATATAAATGTCAGCCAGTTTAAGCACCGACACCACCTCTAGCTAGAAAGAAACGCATGTCCTCCCTGAAGTCCTCTCCCGTTTCTGGTCCATACCGGGGTGTGAGGCTCGCGAAACAACGCTATACACAAAGCTACGCCACACAGGCCGTGCTTTGATCATCAACCACAAGGCTTTGCTTTTCAACAGAAGCGCTGATCAGCTACCACTTAGGCATGCCACATAGGTAATTCACTCAATGCGATTGGTTTCCATCGATATATAACCTCTGAGCTCGTACGTCTCAGAGAAGGGCGTTAAGCAAGAGAATAAATTCTCTGCCGCCAAACAGATATATATTTAATAAAGATCAATCAGCACCGAACAAAATCCAATGTCAGACACACAGTCCATTTACACGTTCGTTCTGGGTCTGAACGAAACCGGAGGCACTCAATACCTCACATATCCGCACAATCAACAAGTACGTCCGGGTGGCTACTACTTCTACCCGTCAAGGTAGCTACTCCTATCATGAGCATCAGTAGTACCCCTCCATTCGACGTGAAGATCATCGGTCTTGCACCGTCTTCATATCTTCGACTTTCACTCGTCGATCAATTATTTGAAATGAGAATTAACTCGGCCTTTTCAAATAATTCACATATATCTAGAATTTCAAATCAATTCATTTCAATGGTTAAATTATTCGACAACACCAATTTTGTTCTTTAATGTAATTTTCACACCAAACACATTCAACCATCAAATATCACATAAATCAAGCAAATTCAGTTTATTTCCATTCCATGTCGTTTATAACATTTTATCACGATTTATCGCTATTTTTATTTATTTAAAAATAGCAAATTCTTTCAAACAACGCTTCAGGCCATAACGCGGCCGTGGCGCTGTTTTTCTCCAGATTTCATTTACACATATCTGAAAATCTAACCGTTGGATCTTCACAAAATTTATATCATTAGAAAGATCTTTTCAAAACGAATCCAACGGTTTCAGTTTTGGGAAAATCCGACGGTCGGATCTCCCACACTAATCGTTTGAAGTTACGATTTCAAAATACGAACTGCAACGTCGTTATTCGATTTAATTTAATTATATTTATATATAAAAAAAACATAATCGATTCTGGTGCTATTTTTCTTCAGGTTTGAATTAAACATTCCAGACAATCCAACCGTTGGATCTTTACAAAGTTGGTGCCGTTGGGAAGATATCTCCAAGGCGAATCCAACGGTTGTGGTTTTGGGAAAATCCGATGGTCGGATCTCCCGCACTAATCGTTTGAAAGCACGATTTCAAAATACGAACTGCAGCGCCGTTATTCACCATATTTTAATTATAGTTATATAAATATATATAAATATAATTCTTCCTTTCATTTCAAAACGATTTCCACTTTACACAATTGATAAAAATGACATTTTTATCCAATAGACATTTATGTCAACACTTCACTATTTTTAACAATTCATGTACATAGTAAAAATGTGATTTTTATTGTAAAACAATTTATTTCAAAACACGACTATTGTTCAACACATGAATTTCTATTCAACACATGAATATAGTTTCAACACATGAAAATAATTCTAACACATGAATATTATTGAAAATTTCGGCAGCATAACGGCAGGGTAGTTAAAACCGGGGTCGTCCCTAGTACGGCTCCTTGCTCTACCTTAAAGCCTCGCAGCTTTTGACAATGGGGATCCATGCATCTAATTCGCACGCAGGCGGCATGTTTTATTTTCATTTCCACAATCTATTCAAATTTTGTTTCAATCACCAATGGGTATTTTTCAACCACCACCAATCAATTTCAACCACAAACAATTCTAATCAACCATTCGCTATCAACCAATTTTCTCACCAATCACAAACACTAAATATCGTCCACGGTCTGTGGACGAGGGGAGTATATATATATATATATATATATATATTCGTATATAAATATATTTCGATTCACTTCAATTTATTTCAACGCACATATAATTTTTACAACGCATATATAACTTATACATCGAACATATAACTTATACAACGCTTATACATGAGGTGTACAACGCTTATATAACCCATACATCGACTATATAATTTATACATCGTTGTTTTCCATATCATTTATAAATTAGAAATCTCACATTGCTTTTCGCATTGCCAAAAATCATGGCTAGCTCAGACAAATATCCGGTCTCTTCTAGAATGTAGAAGACGTCCTCACGGTCCCGGTGTCTCCTGTTTCATCGAATTTCGTCAACACAAGAAAAAGATATGATTTTTCAAAGATGGACGAATTTCGCGACACTTTAAAGTGTCGAAACTAGCTCAGAATAATCAAGCCGTATACCTTCCACGAGTGTTCAAAACTAGGTCCTCGATTCTTGCAAAATCCGTTGAGCATTGTTGAGATCGGGTTGCGCCACATCCAAGAGCTCCGAGAGGCACTCAGGCGGAGGTAGGTGGGCCCCCACTCGGTGGTGCCTGGCGTTGCCGGCGGAGCTTCGAAGACCGGATCTTCACAAGGGTGATTCTCTCCCAATTCTCAAAGAAAGTTAGCAAACTTTACATGGATTTAAAGAGGAAAAGAAGAGATTTAAAAAGGATCTGGAATTACTTGATTTCGTTTAGAGTTGAAAGAGAAATTGAAGAGAGAAGTTGGGAATGGTATTCCGTCGTGCGCTGGAGGGTCTCGGGGAAGAAAGCGGGGAGAGAGAAAATGCTCCTTGAAATTTGATTGGCCCTTGTTTTATTTTAATTTTTAATTCAATTGAATCCGAAAATACCCCTTATCACATACGAACCCCAATTCCAACCCAACGACTGTCGCCCCTAGCTAAATACCCCCATCCCGAACATGATGGGATATGTTTTGAAGGCCCATTCGACTGTTCCAGTCAGTTTTTCCTCAAATTAAAATATAAAACATTCAATATTTAATTTGAACGGACATTTCAATTTTCCGGGGCCACATACTAACTCGAAAAATTCTAGAAAAATAAATCTGGCTATGTTTTGACGATACGGTCCCAACAAAACTAGTTTCCTCGAATTTTGAGGTCGTTTGCAAAATGTCTATTTTTACGGGCTATATAAATTCTATAGCGACCTTTCTGAAAATTCATTTGGCCATAACTTTTGACCCCCGCTACGAAACTTCGATTTTTCAGATTCGTTAGAAAGGTATTCACTAACAGATTTAAATATTTTTGGTTTCACTCAAATCCGTTTTATTTTGCACCCGGTACAGTCAGTCAAAGTTTGAATTCAATTTTTGAAACTGCCGCGCCATTTCAGGCCATGTTTATAATTCAAATTAATTATATTCATTTTCAACATCGATTCAACCACACCTTTCATCGCTATTATTTAAAATATTTATTTTAAATATTTAAAATTCACTAAAATAGCCAATTTAAAATTTTTAAACTGGTTCAGATTTTCCGGGTTGTTACAATGTCCCCCACTTAAAACTTTTCGTCCCTGAAAAGGAACAAAGTCGAAAGTGGTTTGATTAATCAACTCTACGTTCAATCTGGTTTCCATTATCCAACTTTACAGTTTCTGAGAATTTTCGAATTCTTCAAAAATTTGGCTAACACCCGGAATTTTCGAAAAATTTCGCCATAAACTCCTTTGTACGGGGAGGGGTTTGGAAATTAATTGGGCCGTATTAGGTACCCAATAAATCCAATAAAGCATACACATATTTATAGTGATATATTCTGGTGTTTACAGGGGAGCGTGTATAGATAATAACTCCAAAGAATAAATTCTCGTCACCCTGTCAAAGCCAGAGGGAGTGTGTATTTTTAATTGCTCCAGAGGATAAATCCTCGTCACCTCGTCCCGTGTGGGAAATAAATAGTCCATGTGCCGTATTTAATAACTAGAGAGACGTGATTATTGTCAACCCCAGCCCCGTGTGGGGTTTTTATTAATCTGGCAATTTATCGTTATAATTTTATATGGTCCATATCAGTCATCAGTTCAACCTGTAAAATATAGTCATCGCCATACAAGCCTCTCGCTCGTACGTTAAATCTTCAACCTCGTCACACAAGCTCTGAATGCTTATGTGGTATATGATGAAGTATGCCTATCTTTAAGAAGTATGCCATGTAGTGTAGTTCAAAATTAATTGTTACTATCCTATGGCAACATTTATTAATTACACACAGAATAACCAGCACCCCGCATCCAATGACATTCACAGGAGTTGATATAATAATAAAAGTGCGCATCCAACTCATTAAGGTTTATCTATTTGTCGGGCACGCAAATAAAATCTTTACTCAACAGCTAATCCATTTACCTGTTCAAACATATATAATGCACATGTATATATATTTCTAATTAATTCTCTAATTAGTTCAATGTGTAATCTATTCGAATAAATTCTACCATTCATTCTCTTGTTGATTAAATTAACTATCGTTTTAATAATTTAATTAATCAAATCTACTATCACACAACACAAATAACAAGCAATTTGTTTTTAACTTTTCAAAAATGTATCAAATAATCCATATACTCTTTTAAATCATTCAGACTATAATTTTGAAGTTTACATCTATGCAAAGAAAACAATAGCAAATTGGAGAACATAATGGAAATGCAAAATATGGTAAATGTACCTTGCACCAGAATCAATCAGAGATATCCACCCTGCACTTAGGATAGGCTTTCTTAATGATTTCCTCTGTTTCCCAAGTACAATCTCGCGGATCTCCACTCCATTGCACTTTGACTAAGTGAACCTTTTTGTTCCTCAGCTCTTTGGTTTCTTCGCCAATTATCTTTAGCGTCTCTCTCCTAACTGCCAATTCTGGAGTGATTTCTATATCCTGTTGCGCTGCTTCTTCCACGATCAAGTCTGAAACATGAACGCACTTTCGAAGTTGAGATACGTGAAATACATCATGCACTCCAGGCAACCAATCAGGCAATTGAACCTTATATGCGAGAGTTCCAATCCGTTCCAGAATAGGAAACGGACCAATGAATTTGGGTGCCAATTTCCCTGTTTTACCAAATCGGATAACTCCTCTCATCGGAGATACCTTCAAATAAACATAGTCGCCAACAGCAAATGATATATCTCTTCTTCTCTTATCTGCATAGCTTTTCTAGTCGGCTTTGGGCGGCTAGTAATCGTTTCTTAACGAAATCGACTTTGTCTGCAGCATCGCGAATCATATCAGGCCCCAATACAAGTCTGTCACCAGGTTCAACCCAACAAGCAGGGGATCAGCACGGTCTACCATACAATACTTCGAATGGAGACATTTTCAAGCTCGCCTGGTAGCGGTTGTTATATGAGAATTCGGCCAAATATAAATGGTCTTCCCATGATCCGCCAAAATCAATAATACAAGCCCGCAATAGATCTTCAAGAATACGATTCACCCTCTCAGTTTGGCCATCTGTTTGAGGATGATAAGCAGTGCTCAAGTTCAGTTTCGTTCCCAATTCTGCTTGGAATGCTTCCCAGAATTTACTAGCAAAAATCGTGTCATGATCACTAACAATGCTCATGGGAACTCCGTGTAGTCTAACAATTTCTTTGAAATAAATCTGCGCCAGACTTTGAGCAGTTCTATTCGATTTGACAGGTATGAAATGAGCGGTCTTCGTAAATCGATCCACGATCACCCAAATACTGTCATTTCCTTTCCTGCTCCTGGGCAAACCATCTATGAAATCCATAGAAATCTGTTCCCACTTTCCACCTGGAATTTCTAAAGGTTGCAATAGTCCAGCGAGCTTCTGCTGATCGCTTTTGACTTGTTGACAAGTAGAAAACCGGCTTACATATAAGGAGATGTCTCGTTTCATAGATCTCCACCAGAAAGTGCATTTGATATCATTATACATCTTGCTCACTCCTGGATGGATACTAAGCTTAGCTTTGTGACATTCATCCAATACTTCTCTTCGAAGTTCAGCAATGTTCGGCACACATATTCGGCCTTTCAACCTTTGGATTCCTCGTCATCTATCTGAAAACTCATGGTGTCGCCTTTCTGTATTCTTTCTTTAATTCTTTGAATGAAGTGATCATCCTTCTGAAGAGCAGATATTTTATCAATCAATGATGTCGTAATGATAAAACTGGCGATTATTACATTCTTTCTACTCAGCGCATCAGCCACAACATTGGCTTTCCCTGGAGTGTACAAAATTTCAAAATCGTATGCTGCAAGAAATTCTAG
Source organism: Allium sativum (assembly GCA_030737875.1). NCBI lineage: Eukaryota > Viridiplantae > Streptophyta > Magnoliopsida > Asparagales > Amaryllidaceae > Allium > Allium sativum. The sequence continues at coordinate 487,003,084 of CM060920.1, read as the reverse complement.
CCAACGCTGTTGCCTCAGATTCAAATCTTTCCGAGTGAACAAATATTTTAATGACTGATGGTCTGTATACAGTTCGAATTTCTCACCCAAAAGGTAGTGCCTCCAGATTTTTAAAGCGAATACGATGGCTAACAACTCAAGATCATGAGTAACGTAGTTTTTCTCATGCGGGTTCAGTTGACGGCTAGCATAAGCAATCACTTGACCTCTTTGCATTAATACTGCGCCAAGGCCTTCTCTAGAAGCGCCAGTCCAAACTTTCAAGTCCTCATTGCCATCTATTATTGTTAACACTGGAGCAGTTGTCAGTTTTAATTTCAGCTCCTGGAATGCTTCCTCACATACCGGAGTCCAATTGAATCTCGAATGTTTCTTAGTCAATTTTGTCAAGGAACTAGAGGTCTTCGCAAAATCCTTAATGAATTTCCGATAATAACTGGCTAACCCGAGAAAACTTCTAACTTCTGTTGGCGTACGAGATTGTTTCCAGTTCTGAATAGCAGTGATCTTACTGGGATCCACTGAAATTCCTTCTTTTGACACGACATGGCCAAGAAATTTAACTTCTTCTTGCCAGAATACACATTTGGAAAATTTTGCTTTTAAAACATTCCTTCTCAGAATCTCTAACACTTGTTCCAAATGTTTTTCGTGCTCTCTTTCTGACTTAGAGAAGATAAGGATATCATCAACGAAAACCAGGAAAAATTTATTCAATACTCCTCTGAATACTCGGTTCATTAGATCGACGAAATAGGCTAGAGCGTTACATAAGCCGAACGACATTACTAACCACTCGTAGAATAAGTCTGGGCCTCTGAATGCTGTCAAAGGAACACACTCCTCGGCGATACGAAGCTGATGGAAACCTGTAGCTAGGTCCATTTGTGAAAACACTTATGCTCCATTCAACCGGTCCAACAAATCATCAATCCGCGGCAATAGATATTTGTTTTTCAAGGTCTGCTTATTGAGATCCCGGTAGTCAACACAAAGTCATAGTGTACCGTCTGATTTCGGGACAAATACCACTGCTGCTCCCCAATCAGAGAAACTAGGCCTGATCAGACCTTTCCATACTAGCTGTCTAGTTTGATTATCTAGCTCTTCTTTTTCCTTCAAGGTCATCCTTCGAATAGCGTGAACTACTAGCCTTGCATTCGGAACTAAAGAGATTTTAAAATCAATTTCCCTCTGCGGAGGTAAGCTAACAACTTCTTCGAACACATCCGCATAGTTCTTGACAACTGGAATATTTGTAATGTCGACCTGAATATTCTCTGTAACGACAGGAACAGGTTCTATTTGAGCAGGAGGAACATCTAATGCTGCCCAGAAGTCTTTTCTATCAGAATTCGGGCCTTCACATGGAATGGTTATATATTCCCTGAACTTTGTTTTTGCCTTAACAACCCTCTCGGCGCATTTAACTTCGGCTTCATATTGGGTTAACCAGTCCTATCCTAGAATGAGATCGAATTCGGTAAAATTCATAACGATCGCGATAGTGGGGAACCGATAATGAGAATAAGAGACATGAACTCTACAAACCCAACTAATATCGAGAGAAACCCCGACCGGATTATGAACTGTCATGGGTTCTTTGAGCTTCTTCAAATTCAATTCCAGTTTCTTAACTGCATTCTTTGCAACAATGCTTCATGACGCGCCTGTATCAAAAAGTACTTTAACTGGAATATCTTTGACAGTAAGCGTGCCTTCTAAAACATCTGGCATTTCCTGACTAGACGAGGATGCAGGAACTTCTGCCACCTCATTTACCTATTCTACTTCAGATTTCTTTAGGAGACGGCAATCCTTCTTTACGTGTCCAACCTGCTGGCAAAGATTGCACTTTCTAACTTCTTGAACCTTGTTCTTGGATTTAGCTTCTTTGTTCGAAGATCAAAAATTTCTCATCGAATGCCCTTGCTGATTACACTTTAAACATACGACTGCTTTAACCTTTTTCTGATCGACTCTAGTCTTCTTTCTGAACTCTGACCTCGTACTGGCCTCAGGCTGTGCACTTGTTCCTGGGCTATCAGTTTCAAATTTTCTTTTGCTGCCAGAATCGACTTCCTCCGCGTCTCGCAACATACCTTTCCTATCGAGATCCTCAAAATGGTAGGCCATGTATATCATTTCAGAAAAAGGAAGCTTCACATGCATCATTACTTTATCCTGGTATTTTCTTTGAAGACCATTAATAAACCTCAGATTCTTCACCTTTGGCTCTTGAATTAGATGTGGGGCAAAATGAGAAACTTCATTGAATCTCTTATGATATTCTGGGATATCCATATCACCATGTATCAAATAGTAAAATTCATCATATAACCTCTCGATTGCTTCGGGAGGAGTAAATTTTCCACTGAAAAGCTCTTTGTATTTATCCCAGGTGATACCACCTTCTGGATTATCCTTCACAATTGAATCCCACCGGAACAAAGCTTCGTCTTTGAGTGCCCAAGATGCCAGTAATCTTTTCTGGTCATCCCTCAGCTTTAAACCTTCAAAGATTTTCTCAGCAGAACGAATCCAAGCTTGTGTTTTAGCAATAGATTCTTCGCCCAAGAACGGTACTCCACCCATGTTTCTATATTTCTTAAGTAGAGCCTCAACATCTGGTTCCAACCTACCTCTTCTACTTCTGTCACTCATTTTTCAATGTCTGCAAATAGCAGACAAAGTGTCAGGTCAACTGAAAAGATATTGTAAAGCATAGAGACAAATACTTGAATGTAAATGTGTCTATCGAGGTGCATTTCATTCTGCTATACTCATACTAGGATATTACTGATCCTATCTGTAATGAGTTACTCGTCCTAGAACACTCCTGGTTCTATTTCTGACGAGCTCGTTCATATGTTATATTCCAGGCTTAACCAAAGCTCTGATACCACGTTTGTGACGACCCCATCCCCGATAAGACGTTGCAAGGGTAATCTTTGGAATATAACGCATAAACAGATAACAACGGAACAGAAATATTTAAATACACCCGATAATGTACAATAGAATACACTGGATAAACATAATCATTAGAGTTACACAGTATATAGGATCATACTTAGTACAAAATACAGTTCAACTATACATAGATGTCTACTGCAGAAAAAAATAATAATATGTACAACAGGAGCTGAACAACATAAAAAGAGATAAATGATAGAATCCATCTTCAGCTCCAGCTATCCAGAAAGAGCCTGCTAAAACCTGAATACAAGGCTGCCCGTGTAGAAATAGGGGCACCCGAGTTTGCAAGTGAAACAAACTACGAGTCAGTCAAGGACTGGTATGAGAAATCTACTTAACACACTTTCAAATATGGCCAATCACAGGACCACGCCACTTTCGCGGAACGGGTTTACTCCATTGGATTGCCAGTGCTTTAAAACAAATAATTCTTTTAAACATCGCAATGCTTTTTATAAAAATGAAGCCATTATAAGACTCAGTTCCCATCACACAATGCAACACACACCAGAGGATAGAGGTTTACCTTATAATGGCCAAAATATGCTTGTACGAGCAAAACAAATCATTTGATATTCTTGCTAGTGTATATATGTTTCAAAAACAATTTCAATCATAACTATCAATCATAGACGGCATGGGTACCATATATCATGTCGCCATATATATATATATACAATCAAAATTGCACGATATCGTATTTTGAAATTGGATTTCCGTCATGAACCGAGGCCAGGGATCGTCCTCACCGCTTCGAGACAATCTAGCCTACCATGTCTCAGGAACAGCCGCAACTGCCCCTTGGATCGTCAGGGCCGGTCCACCGATGTGGATTAAAATGCCTGAACACTATGATTACCCTCCCTTTGGGGCGCAAATGAGCCAACGAATGACTCCATCGGTTCGAGAACGACCGATATATCCGAGGCGCCTCGCAACAGCAACAACCACACAGGTGAAAATAATATAAATGTCAGCCAGTTTAAGCACCGACACCACCTCTAGCTAGAAAGAAACACATGTCCTCCCTGAAGTCCTCTCCCATTTCTGGTCCATACCGGGGTGTGAGGCTCGCGAAACAACGCTATACATAAAGCTACACCACACAGGCCGTACTTTGATCATCAACCACAAGACTTTGCTTTTCAACAGAAGCCCTGATCATCTGCCACTTAGGCATGCCACACAGGCAATTCACTCAATGCGACTGGTTTCCATCGATATATAACCTCTGAGCTCGTATGTCTCAGAGAAGGGCGTTAAGTAAGAGAAAAATTCTCCGCCGCCAAACAGATATATATTTAATAGAGATCAATCAGCACCGAACAAAATCCAATGTCAGACACACAGTACATTTACACGTTCGTTCTGGGTCTGAACGAAGCCGAAGGCACTCAATACCTCGAATATCCATACAATCAACAAGTATGTCCGTGTGGCTACTACTTCAACCCCGTCAAGGTAGCTACTCCTATCATTAGCATCAGTAGTACCCCTCCATTCGATGTGAAGATCATCGGTCTTGCACCGTCTTCATATCTTCGACTTTCACTCGTCCATCAACTATTTGAAATGAGAATTAACTCGGCCTTTTCAAATAATTCACGTATATCTAGAATTTCAAATCAATTCATTTCATTGGTTAAATTATTCGACAACACCAATTTTGTTCTTTAATGTAATTTTCACACCAAACACATTCAACCATCAAATATCACATAAATTGAGAAAATTCAGTTTATTTCCATTCCATATCCTTTATAACATTTTATCATGATTTATCGCTATTTTTATTTATTTAAAAATAGACAATTCATTCAAACAACGCTTCAGGCCATAACGCGGCCGTGGCGCTGTTTTTCTCCAGATTTGATTTACACATATCTGAAAATCTAACTGTTGGATCTTCACAAAATTTATATCATTAGAAAGATTTTTCAAAACAAATCCAACGGTTTCAGTTTTGGGAAAATCCGACGGTCGGATCTCCCACACTAATCGTTTGAAGTTACGATTTCAAAATACGAACTGCAATGTCGTTATTCGATTTAATTTAATTATATTTATATATGTATATATAAATATAATCGATTATGGCGCTGTTTTTCTTCAGGTTTGAAATAAACATTCCAGACAATCCAACTGTTGGATCTTTACAAAGTTGGTGCCGTTGGGAAGATATCTCCAAGGCGAATCCAACGGTTGTGGTTTCGGAAAAATCCGATGGTCGGATCTCCCGCACTAATCGTTTGAAATCACGATTTCAAAATACGAACTGCAGCGCCGTTATTCACTATATTTTAACTATATTTATATAAATATATATAAATATAATTCTGCCTTTCATTTCAAAACGATTTCCACTTTACACAATTGATAAAAATGACATTTTTATCCAACAGACATTTATTTCAACACTTCACTATTTTTAACAATTCATGTACATAGTAAAAATGTGATTTTTATTGTAAAACAATTTATTTCAAAACATGACTATTGTTCAACACATGAATTTCTATTCAACACATGAATATAGTTTCAACACATGAAAATATTTCTAACACATGAATATTATTGAAAATTTCGGCAGCATAACGGCAGGGTAGTTAAAACCGGGGCCGTCCCTAGTACGGCTCCTCGCTCTACCTTAAAGCCTCGCAGCTTTTGACAATGGGGATCCATGCATCTAATTCGCACGCAGGCGACATGTTTTATTTTCATTTCCACAATCTATTAAAATTTCGTTTCAATCACCAATGGGTATTTTTCAACCACCACCAATCAATTTCAACCACAAACAATTCTAATCAACCATTCGCTATCAACCAATTTTCACACCAATCACAAACACTAAATATCGTCCACGGTCTGTGGACGAGGGGAGTATATATATATATTTATATATATATATATATTCGTATATAAATATATTTCGATTCACTTTAATTTATTTCAACGCACATATAATTTTTACAACGCATATATAACTTATACATCGAACATACAACTTATACAACGCTTATACATGAAGTGTACAACGCTTATATAACCCATACATCGACTATATAATTTATACATCGTTGTTTTCCATATCGTTTATAAATTAGAAATCTCACATTGCTTTTTGCATTGCCAAAAATCGTGGCAAGCTCAGACAAATATCCGGTCTCTTCTAGAATGTAGAAGACGTCCTCACGGTCCCGGTGTCTCCTGTTTCATCGAATTTCGTCAACACATGAAAAAGATATGATTTTTCAAAGATGGACGAATTTCTCGACACTTTAAAGTGTCAAAACCAGCTCAAAATAATCAAGCCGTATACCTTCCACGAGCGTTCAAAACTAGGTCCTCGATTCTTGCAAAATCCGTTGAGCGTTGTCGAGATCGGGTTGCGCCACATCCAAGAGCTCCGAGAGGCGCTCAGGCGGAGGTAGGTGGGCCCCCACTCGGTGGTGCCTGGCGTTGCCGACGGAGCTTCGAAAACCGGATCTTCACGAGGGTGATTCTCTCCCAATTCTCAATGAAAATCAGCAAACTTTACATGGATTTAAAGAGGAGAAGAAGAGCTTTAAAATGGATCTGGAATTACTTGATTTCGATTAGAATTGAAAGAGAAATTGAAAAGAGAAGTTGGGAATGGTATTCCGTCGTGCGCTGGAGGGTCTTGGGGAAGAAAGCGGGGAGAGAGAAAATGCTCCTTGAATTTTTATTGGCCCTTGTTTTATTTTAATTTTTAATTCAATTAAATCCGAAAATAACCCTTATCACATACGAACCCCAATTCCAACCCAACGACTGTCGCCCCCTAGCTAAATACCCCCATCCCGAACACGATGGGATATGTTTTGAAGGCCCATTCGACTGTTTCAGTCAGTTTTTCCTCAAATTAAAATATAAAACATTCAATATTTTAATTTGAACGTACATTTCAATTTTCCGGGGCCACATACTAACTCGAAAAATTCTAGAAAAATAAATCTGGCTATGTTTTGACGATACGGTCCCAACAAAACTAGTTTCATCGAATTCTGAGGTCGTTTGCAAAATGTCAATTTTCACGGGCAATATAAATTATATAGCGACCTTTCTGATAATTCATTTGGCCATAACTTTTGAACCCCGCTACGAAACTTCGATTTTTCAGATTCGTTAGAAATGTATTCACTAACAGATTTAAATATTTTTGGTTTCACTCAAATCCGTTTTATTTTGCACCCGGTACAGTCAGTCAAAGTTTGAATTCAATTTTTGAAACTGCCGCGCCATTTCAGGCCATGTTTATAATTCAAATTAATTATATTCATTTTCAACATCGATTCAACCACACCTTTCATCGCTATTATTTAAAATATTTATATTAAATATTTAAAATTCAATAAAATAGCCAATTAAAATTTTTTAAACTGGTTCAGATTTTCCGGGTTGTTACAAACGCCAACCACCCCCCTAGCCCTAACCGCCGTTTCAAAACCCCTCCTCCCTGATCGGAAGACCACCGTCCTTCACCAAAAACTGTAAGTTTTATTTTATTTTATTTATTACTTATATTAAAATAAAAATCTAATTTTATTTAGTAACAAGGTCGGATTTTTATAATTAATGCTTTGATCTTTATAAAGGTAAAGACTATATCTTTATTTTTGAAAAGCTTATATTTTTATACATACATGAAGAGTTTTTAAATAAAAGAAATGATTTTTCTTTATGCAAGCACCGAATAAAAATATAATTTTTATAATGTAGAAAGGTTAAAAATATAATTTTTATAGTAGTGTCATATTAAAAATATGATTTTTATATAGTGGCGATAATAAAAATATGAGTTTTATTAAATATATGTTGAAATAAAAATGTGATTTTTATAGCGATGAAATAAAAATTCGATCTTTATATAAGAAGTAGAAATATAAAAATATAATTTTTATATAGAATGAAGGGCTGTAAAAATATATGAAATAAAAATATGATTTTTATTTACTGAAATGAAGTGATAAAAATATAATTTTTATTTGAACAGCGTAGTAAAGACTGCATTGGAATTTCAAACAGATCCAGACGGTTCAGCAGTTCAGAAGCAAAGCACGGCGGAGTGGAACCCTCAGTGAGAACTTCTCACTTTAAATCTTCTTTTCTAGTTAAAAATATATGCTAGGATGCAGACGGTGCTTAGTAGCAGCCGACACCTGTCATCCACATACCATGGATGGCTTGTATGTTTGATTGTTTGTTGTGGTGAAAATTGATTGTGTGACGTGAAATAAAATATTTGTATAGTTAAAAATATTGTTTTTAATGTGTGTGTGTGAATTAAAATCTGTGTTTGTTGATTTGAAACCCCACACGGGTGTTGGGATGATATTTGAAGTCCACTCATCCCGATTGATTAGTTGTGTGTTGATCGATTGATTGACAGGCTGTTATAAGCGTTAGATATCTATATTTGATGCTTATACAGTGTGGTGCACTTTGGATGATGATTGATTATTTATTGTTGTGATTATATACATGTGTTGTATGGAAACCATATAATTAATATTATATGGTAATTGATTGGGCCTCTTTCCAATTGGGAAAATAAAGAATGGAATGAAGTATATATTCATGTGTTGAATAGAATAAATAATCATGTGTTGAAAATTATCATGTGTTGAAAGAAATATTTTAACAATAAAATTTACATCTTTATCATATTTAAAGTTAGAATCTAACTGGAAAATAGATAAGATGAGTGGTTTCCTGGGTATTGATCTGATATTGGTTTCGGCCTTCGAAGTTAATATTTAGGGAATCATTCTCTTACTACTTTACAGTTGGAGTCTGATTTGAAAATCAAACGATAGATACCATAATTTTATAAAATATATTAAATAACAAAAATAGTCATGTGTTGACAGTGCTCATGTGTTGAGAATGTTCATGTGTTGAAAGAAATATATATTCATGTGTTGAATAGAATAAATATTCATTTGTTGAATAGAATAGCGAATTTATTGAAATATATAAAGCCGTGTTGGTTAGACATGCGCCATTTTGACGTGAGAGATATTTATATCGATTTTATTCATTTTTAAAATGAATATAGAAAAGGAAGTGATTCAGAATATAACGTTTTGAAAATATTATCATTTATATAGTAATGATATGAAATATTCAATTTTGATTTGAAATTAAATATGAAGTTGAATTTGTTTTGAAAACGAATTTAAAACGATTTATAAAATACGTTTTAAAAGGAAATCGATGAAATATATATAATATATAAATTATATATATATATATATATATATATAATGGCCTGAATAGAACGCGCCGCGCTACGTTAGTTCGTGAATTTCGACCACTGACTTCGAATTGACGTTACGGGAGATCCGACCGTCGGATTCTCCTGAAACCGGAACTGTTGGGTTCGTATCGAAAAGAGTTTTCCAATGTATATTAGAAATTTGAAATTTAATGGTTGGATTTGGAATTATGTCCAAATCAAATTTGGAAAAGTTCGCTGTAAGTGCAGTTCGATGGCCGTTGATGGAAATCGACTGTACGGGCTTTGATAAAATTATTAAAAATATCAATAATTTGTGTAAAATCATAAGAAGTGATTCGTAAAGAATTGGGATGAAAATTTCCATATTTGAAAAGATAAAAATAGATTTTTATCAAAGTGAACTAGTTTTGAACAAGAATTAAAATCAATTTATTTTTGAAATAAATAAATTGAATTGGAAGGTGGTTTTAAAAATAATCAGAATTTCTAATATACGAATGGGAATGGGTTTGAATGGAAATTATCTTCGGAATATTTAGATGTTGGATTTCATGATTATACAGATATGGTTGTGGAAATTTGAAAGATATATTTATATCGTTATTTCCAATACGATATTTGTTGGTTTCAGAATTTGATATTTAATATAAGCCGATATATTTTCTATTCAGAGCCTTGTTTTTAATATCAAATGGGATTTGGGTTTATTGTGAACGGTGTTTTAAATAACACTTGTTCTTTAACCCGATAATAAATAGAATGGGATTTGGGTTTATCGTGAACGGTGTTTTAAATAACACTTGTTCTTTAACCCGATAATAAATTGAATGGGAATTGGGTTTATCGTGAACGGTGTTTTAAATAACACTTGTTCTTTAACCCGATAATAAATAGAATGAGATTTGGGTTTATCGTGAACTGTGTTTTAAATGACATTAGTTCTTTAACCCAGTAAAAGGAGTTTTAATGAATCTGTAATTAGATTGAAATGTGAATTGATAATGAAAATTATCAAATTTGGAAAGTAAGCGAGAATGGAGTATCACCATTTTTGCTCTAAAGCGATAGTTAAATCTTTAATTAGATTTGAATGTGAAATGGTAATTAATTTTACCAATAACACTGTGGTGTTAGATATGGAGTATCACCAGTTTTTCTCTACGGGATGAATTGGTTGGGATTGGGAAATAAAATAAATAATTACTTCGGTGTGGTTCGCTAATCCCGACTTGTTTGGAAAACCATAATTTGGTTTGAAAAGATATCCAAAGGAAGATTAAGGAATAAATTTAGAAGAATTTATCTTTAATAAAATTAATGGGAACCTTTCCCTAAGAATGTGAAATTTTGAATAAAAGAATATTCTAAATTGGTAGGAGGCGTATGCTGTGTTTGCGTAACACGTGTTTATTATATACGCGGGTTATTCGGAAAGGCCGGGTTATACCCATTCTGAATAACCGATTCGGCGATAAGTCGAAGATGAAGATGGTGGTTGAAGACCGGAAGTCTTCACATCGTTTGGGTGATTACTGATGATCTTGATTGGGCTGTACACCCAAAATGAGGGAATCAGTTGGTGATCGTCCAGACGTACTTGGAGATCGATGGATATGCGAGGAAAGTGCCTCCGGTTTCGTTCAGACCCAGAACGAACTTGTAAATGGACTGTGTGTCTGACATTGGATTTTATTCTGTGTTGATTGATCTCTATTAAATACACATCTGTTTGGTGGCGGAGAATTTATTCTCTTGCTTAACGCCCTTCTCTGAGACGTACGAGCTCAGAGGTTGTATATCGATGGACATCAGTCGCATGGAGTGAATCGCCAGTGTGGCACGCGTAAGTGGCAATTGATCAAGGCTTCTATTGAAAAGCAAAGACTTGTGGTTGATGATCAAAGCACGGCCTGTGTGGCGCAGCTTTGTGTATAACGTGAATTCGCGAGCCTCACACCTCGGTATGAGTCAAAAACGGGATACAGACCGTTGGGAGAACACGACGTTTCTTTCTAGCTATGGGTGGTGCCAGTGCTTAAACTGGCTGACATTTATATACTTTTCACCTGTGTGGTTATTTGATGAGGTGCCTCGATATTAGGTCTGGTAGGACCGGGAAACGTGTGTTCAGGAATAACTAATCCTCAAAAGTAAGAGAGGACCGGCCCAACCGATTCCAAGGATCATAGTGGGGTCCTGGGACATTTGCTAGAGTGTCTCGAATGGAGAGGAGCGTGCCCCTTGCCTCGACTCATGACGGAAATCCAATTTCCAATACGTGATATTGCGGTTTTAATTGTAGAACTAGTATGGCGACATGATAGATGGTACCCATGCCGCCTATGATTGATATTTATGATTGAAATTGTTTTGACACTATACACTTATAGTAGTATCAAATGATTTGTTTGGACGTACCAAGCATGTTTGGCTATTATAAGGGAAAACCCTATCCTCCGGCTTGCGTTGCATTGTGTGATGGGACCTGGGTCTTATAATAGCTTCATTTTTCCAAAAAGCATTACGCTGTGTTGTTATATGCACTAGTGTTGTTGGGAGGAAACCCGTTCCGTGTTTTTACGGCATGGTCCCTTGAATCACTCTCTTTTAAAATAAAGATTTATAACTGTTTTAGTTCTCACACCAGTCACATGACTGACCTGGAGTTTATTGTTTTAACCTAAACTCTGGGTGCCCCTATTTTCCACATGGGCAGCTAGTAGTTTTGGTTTTGCAGATTTATATTCATAGGATCCTGATTTACAGTTGGAACGATGCTCGAAAAGCTTTGTATCCGTGTATCACTTTCAGTTGTGTATTGTATTATTTTCCACTGCTATGTAACTTATTGTAATCTCTGATATTTATCGAATGTATATTTATTCATACTCTGTAGATTCTTGTATTCTGATGGAATTATAGTAATAAACAATGAAATGTTCTGCTGTTTGCATTCCGATGTGGCTTGTTTTCATCTCAATCCGGGCTTTCCTTCATGGGGAAGTTCGGTTCGTTATAGAGTGGTATCAGAGCTTTGGTTTACAGAGCTCGAGAACAAGACACATTAGAACCATACGAAAGAATTCATCAGATATTGGATTAGTTATATCCAATTAGAATTACTCGTTAGAGATAGGATCAGTAGTATCCTAGAACGAGTGTGAAGAGTATATTTTTCAAATGAAAACAATTTGGTTTTGAAAATTTAAATCGTTTCATACGTATTTGAATATTTATTTATATTGAATTTGGACAATCCAATATATAAAGGTTTTGCATATACGCGTCATGAACGTATATTCGAAGTTTTAATATACTGGATAGATATAGAATCACACTCTAGTCGCCCGGACATGGTCCTGATGATGATGTATACCATCACCAGTATTTATTTTCGAGTGATGAAGGTGGGATTTATATATATTTCCATTAGACTGGTGTGAGAACCAAAACTAGATAGGTACATTGTTGTGATTTGGCATCAAAAACATGATTTTCTGTATATGTACCAAAATTATGAATTTGAAATGATAATCCACTAATTGATTGATGGTTGTGTTGTTTGTTTATTTGTTTGATATTTTGAACCGTTTAGCCTAATTGAACCGAATATTGAATTGTATTGAGAATTAGTCGCATTTGCTTGCATATACATGTACTTACGTTGAACAGGTCATAGCAAGGAGGCTAGAGCAGAAGAATAAAATTTGTTTGCCCGACAAATAGGTACAGGTTTACCATAATTTACTGTTTGTTTGGATGATGATGATTTTATGAGCCGATTGGCTAGCCGCTTGGCTTTTTCTTTTTCTTTTTGATTGAAGAAGGCCATGGGAGGCTATATGAAATATCCCGAAGTCTCCGATGCAGGGGAGGTTATGGCGAATTTTTTCGAAAATTTAGGGTGTTAGCCAAATTTTTGAAAATTTTGAAAAGTTCTTAGAAACTGAAAAGTTTAAGAACTTAAGCCATAGAGAAAATAGTGAAAGTTGAGTTGATTAGTTAAACAACTTTCGGCTTCGTTCCTTTTCGGGGATGAAAAGTTTTAAGTGGGGGAGATTGTAACAACCCAGAAATGCGAGCCAGTTTAAAAAATTTATTTTGGCAATTTCAGTGAATTTTGAATATTTAAAATGATTATTTTAAATAATATCGACTAGAAATTTATTATGAATAGAATTCGAACGTATATATTTATATAGCTCAACGTTAGAATATAAATAATTTATTTTAAATTATAAAAGGAATTGAAAATGGCGTGGTAGTTCGATAATTCGATTTCAAAATTCAAATGAATGTACCAGGTGCAAAATAAACCAGATTTTAGTGAAACCAAAAATATTAGAATATATTTGAGAATATCTTTCCAACGAATCCGAAAAATCGAAATTTCATAGCGAGGATAAAAAGTTATGTCCAGTTGAAATTTCAGAATAGTCGCTATGGAATTTCGGCCCTTAAAAATAGCAATTTTGCAAACGACCTCGGATTTCAACGAAACCACTTTTGTTGGATCCGCGATGTCAAGTTATTGCTAGATTTCAAATTTCATAATTTTTTGAATCAATATGTGAGCGTGGCAAAGGAAAATGCGTTTGACCAGTTTTAGTTGATTTTAATCGACTGGAAATTGGCCATTTTTCAAACGGTCTCAGAATTCGATGAAATTAGTTTTGTTAGGACCGTATCGTCAATTCGAAGCTAGGAAATATTTTTCGGGAATTTTTCGAGTTAGTATGTGACTCCGGTAAATTGAAATGCGCATTCAAATTCAATATATAGAGTTATATTTTGATTTTGACGAAAACTGATCGAAACAGTCGAATCAGCCTACGATACATATCCCATTGTGTTCGGAATGGGGGTAATTAGCTATGGACGACAGGCGGTGCGACTCGTTTCGAGGTCGAAATAAAAAAGTCAACCTTTTGAATTTTAAATAATTAAATAAAAAAAATCTCCCTTCATCCCTTATCACTCTGCCCCCCCTCCTCGTTCTTCATTTGTTCCAAAGAAAAAAAAGGAGAATGGGAAGGAGCGACGATCGTCGCCCCTCCACGATGGACCACCGCGCCGCCGCAGGTGGCGGAGCAGCGCCCCCTCCGTAGCCTCCCTCCTCTCGCTCCTGTCTCCTCCTCTCCTTCCCCTTTCTAATCCGCATCCAACCACCTCCGCCCCCTTTACTCCGCCTGCGTCGACTCCCTCACCCATCTCTCCATCACCCCCCTCGATTCCCCCCCCTCCTCCGTTGAACGCCAACCACCCCTAGCCCTAACCACCGTTTCAAAATCTCTCCCCTCTGATCGGAAGACCGCTCTCCTTCACCAAAAACTGTAAGTTTTATTTTATTTTATTTATTACTTATATTAAAATAAAAATCTGATTTTATTTAGTAACAAGGTCGGATTTTTATAATTAAAGCTTTGATCTTTATAAAGGTAAAGACTATATCTTTATTTTTGAAAAGCTTATATTTTTTATACATATATGAAGAGTTTTTAAATAAAAGAAATGATTTTTCTATATGCAAGCACCGAATAAAAATATAATTTTTATAACAAAGAAAGGTTAAAAATATAATTTTTATACTAGTGGCATATTAAAAATATGATTTTTATATAGTGGCGATAATAAAAATATGATTTTTATTAAATATATGTTGAAATAAAAATGTGATTTTTATAGCGATGAAATAAAAATTCGATCTTTATATAAGAAGTAGAAATATAAAAATATAATTTTTATATAGAATGAAGCACTGTAAAAATATATTAAATAAAAATATGATTTTTATTTACTGAAATGAAGTGATAAAAATATAATTTTTATTTGAACAGCGTAGTAAAGACTGCATTGGAATTTCAAACAGATCCAGACGGTTCAGCAGTTCAGAAGCAAAGCACGGCGGAGTGGAACCCTCGGTGAGAACTTCTCACTTTAAATCTTCTTTTCTAGTTAAAAATATATACTAGGATGCAGACGGTGCTTAGTAGCACCCGGCATCCGTCATCCACAGACCATGGATGGCTTGTATGTTTGATTGTTTGTTGTGGTGAAAATTGATTGTGTGACGTGAAATAAAATATTTGTATAGTTAAAAATATTTTATCGTTAAAAATATTGTTTTTAACTTGTGTGTGTGAATTAAAATCTGTGTTTGTTGATTTGAAACCCCACACGGGTGTTGGGATGATATTTGAAGTCCTTTCATCACGATTGATTAGTTGTATGTCGATCGATTGATTGACAGGCTGTTATAAGCGTTTGATATCTATATTTGATGCTTATACAGTGTAGTGCACTTTGGATGATGCTCGATTATTTGTTAGTGCTATTATATACATGTGTTGTATGGAATCCATATAATTAACATTATATGGTCATTGTTTAGGCCTCATTCCAATTGGGAAAATAAAGAATAGAATAAAATATATAGTCATGTGTTGACGATAATCATGTGTTGAAAATTATCATGTGTTGAAAGAAATATTTTAACAATAAAATTTACATCTTTATCATATTTATAGTTAGAAACTAACTGTAAAATAGACAAGATGAGTGGTTTCCTGGGTATTGATCTGATATTGGTTTCGGCCTTCGGAGTTAATATTTAGGGAATCATTCTCTTACTACTTTATAGTTGGAGTCTGATTTGAAAATCAAACGATAGATACCATAATTTTATAAAATATATTAAATAACAAAAATAGTCATGTGTTGACAGTGCTCATGTGTTGAGAATATTCATGTGTTGAAAGAAATATATATTCATGTGTTGAATAGAATAAATATTCATTTGTTTAATAGAATAGCGAATTTATTGAAATATATAAAGCCGTGTTGATTAGAGATGCGCTATTTTGACGTGAGAGATATTTATGTCAATTTTATTCGTTTTTAAAATGAATATAGAAAAGGAAGTGATTTCAAAATATAACGTTTTGAAAATATTATCATTTATATAGTAATGATATGAAATATTCAATTTTGATTTGAAATTGAATATGAAGTTGAATTTGTTTTGAAAACGAATTTAAAACGATTTATAAAATACGTTTTAAAAGGAAATCGACGAAATATATATATTATATATATATAATGGCCTGAATAGAACGCGCCGCGCTGCGGTAGTTCGTGAATTTCGACCATTGACTTTGAATTGACGTTACGGGAGATCCGACCGTCGGATTCTCCTGAAACCGGAACTGTTGGGTTCGTATCGAAAAGAGTTTTCCAATGTATATTAGAAATTTGAAATTTAACGGTTGGATTTGGAATTATGTCCAAATCAAATTTGGAAAAGGTCGCTGTAAGTGCAGTTCGATGGCCGTTGATGGAAATCGACTGTACGGGCTTTGATAAAATTATTAAAAATATCAATAATTTGTGTAAAATCATAAGAAGTGATTCGTAAAGAATTGGGATGAAAATTTCCATATTTGAAAAGATAAAAATAGATTTTTATCAAAGTGAACTAGTTTTGAACAAGAATTAAAATCAATTTATTTTTGAAATAAATAAATTGAATTTGAAAGTGGTTTTAAAAATAATCAGAGTTTCTAATATACGAATGGGAATGGGTTTGAATGGAAATTATCTTCGGAATATTTAGATGATGGATTTCATGATTATACAGATATGGTTGTGGAAATTTGAAAGATATATTTATATCGTTATTTCCAATACCATATTTGTGGGTTTCAGAATTTGATATTGAATATAAGCCGATATATTTTCTATTCAGAGCCTTGTATTTAATATCAAATGGGATTTGGGTTTTATTGTGAACGGTGTTTTAAATAACACTTGTTCTTTAACCCGATAATAAATAGAATGGGATTTGGGTTTATCTTGAACGGTGTTTTAAATAACACTTGTTCTTTAACCCTATAATAAATAGAATGGGATTTGGGTTTATCGTGAACGGTGTTTTAAATAACACTTGTTCTTTAACCCGATAATAAATAGAATGAGATTTGGGTTTATCGTGAACTGTGTTTTAAATGACATTAGTTCTTTAACCCAGTAAAAGGAGTTTTAATGAATCTGTAATTAGATTGAAATGTGAATTGATAATGAAAATTATCAAATTTGGAAAGTAAGCAAGAATGGAGTATCACCAGTTTTGCTCTAAAGCGATAGTTAAATCTTTAATTAGATTTGAACGTGAAATGGTAATTAATTTTACCGATAACACCTTGGTGTTAGATATGGAGTATCACCAGTTTTGCTCCATGGGATGAATAGGTTGGGATTGGGAAATAAAATAAATAATTACTTCGGTGTGGTTCGCTCATCCCGACTATTTCCAAACCATAATATGGTTTGAAAAGATATCCAAAGGAAGATTAAGGAATAAATTTAGAAGAATTTATCTTTAATAAAATTAATGGGAACCTTTCCCTAAGAATGTGAAATTTTGAATAAAAGAATATTCTAAATTGGAATGAGGCGTATGTTGTGTTTGTGTAACACGTGTTTATTATATACGCGGGTTATTCGGAAAGGCCGGGTTATACCCATTCTGAATAACAGATTCGGCGATAAGTCGAAGATGAAGACGGTGGTTGAAGAACGAAAGTCTTCACATCGTTTGGGTGATTACTAATGATCTTGATTAGGCTGTACACCCAAAATGAGGGAATTAGTTGGTGATCGTCCAGATGTACTTGGAGATCGATGGATATGCGAGGAAAGTGCCTCCGGTTTCGTTCAGACCCAGAACGAACTTGTAAATGGACTGTGTGTCTGACATTGTATTTTATTCTATTTTGATTGATATCTATTAAATACACATCTATTTGGCGGCAGAGAATTTATTCTCTTGCTTAACGCCCTTCTCTGAGACATACGAGCTCAGAGGTTGTATATCGATGGACATCAGACGCATGGAGTGAATTGCCATTGTGGCACGCATAAGTGGCAATTGATCAAGGCTTCTGTTGAAAAGCAAAGTCTTGTGGTTGATGATCAAAGCATGGCCTGTGTGGCGCAGCTTTGTGTGTAACGTGAATTCGCGAGCCTCACACCTCGGTATGAGTCAAAAACGGGATACGGACCGTTGGGAGAACACGGCGTTTCTTTCTAGCTATGGGTGGTGTCAGTGCTTAAACTGGCTAACATTTATATACTTTTCACCTGTATGGTTTTTGGATGAGGCGCCTCGATATTAGGACTGGTAGGACCGAGAAACGTGTGTTCAGGAATAACTAATCCTCAAAAGTAAGAGAGGACCGGCCCAACCGATTCCAAGGATCATAGTGGGTTCCTGGGACATTTGCTAAAGTGTCTCGAACGGAGAGGAGCTTGCCCCTTGCCTCGACTCATAACGGAAATCCAATTTCCAATACGTGATATTGCGGTTTTTATTGTAGAACTAGTATGGCGACATGTAGATGGTACCCATGCCGCCTATGATTGATATTTATGATTGAAATTGTTTTGACACTATACACTTATAATAGTATCAAATGATTTGTTTTGACGTACCAAGCATGTTTGGCTATTATAAGGGAAAACCCTATCCTCCGGCTTGCGTTGCATTATGTGATGGGACCTGGGTCTTATAATAGCTTCATTTTTTCAAAAAGCATTGTGCTATTTTGTTATATGCACTAGTGTTCTTGGGAGGAAACCCGTTCCGTGTTATACGGCGTGGTCCCTTGAATCACTCTCTTTTATAATAAAGATTTATAACTGTTTTAGTTCTCACACTAGTCACATGACTGACCTGGAGTTTATTGTTTTAACCTAAACTCTGGGTGCCCCTATTTTCCGCACGGGCAGCTAGTAGTTTTGGTTTTGCAGATTTATATTCACAGGATCCTGATTTACAGCTGGAACGATGCTCGGAAAGCTCTGTATCCGTGTATCACTTTCAGTTGTGTATTTTATTATTTTCCGCTGCTATGTAACTTATTGTAATCTCTGATATTTATCAAATGTATATTTATTCATACTCTGTAGATTCTTGTATTCTGATGGAATTGCTGTAATAAACAATGAAATGTTCTTCTGTTTGCGTTCCGATGTGGCTTGTTTTCTTCTCAATCCGGGCTTTCCTTCACGGGGAAGTTCGAGTCGTTATAAATATCATAAATATTGAGGAGTCCAGTTGGACCCCTCCAACCTGTTTCCCTGCATCACAGATGTTAAACAACACGAATATAAAATATTCTGTTAAACAGAATTAAAATTCGATTAACTATTTTATATATATCGTTATCTATGAATTTAAATAATACACAAACAATTCAACCAAACAGTCAGCACACAGCAATCAGTCATCATTTATCAGTTCTAAATATACGTTATAAAAATAGAACTGTTCAGAGTTGGTGAGTTTTACTCACTTTGGCTGTTCATCGTTAAAGAACGATAAACTGTTGTTTGATTTGAATCAAACAATTTAATTCACCGTAAATTCAAACGAGCTCCAATCCACTCCCAGTCAGTTCCAACGTGTAGCCACCGTCCATACGATCCCAACGTGATCAGTTTCGCTGAATTTCGTTCACGTATGACCCAGTTATGCCAATTCGAAGATAACTTACATTTAATTAAATTCAAACATGATTTAAATTATAAATGGGCTCACTAATTTCAAACCGGCCCATCATCAATTCAAGCCCGCACCCGTTGAACTCTTCTTCCCCAAACAAAGACCGAACCTGCTCCTTCTATTCCCATAAGCCATTTCCCACTTTTCAACTCCAAACCGCACCTCAGTTCTTCAATGAAATCATACAAAGCAACCAACGTTGAACTCCTCTTCTAAAACTCCATCAACTCCTTCAAATAAAATCGAACTCGAGCTCCCTATTTAAAACCCGACATCGACCTCATCGCTTTCCCCTACATTACACGGCGAACTTTTCCGTCACCGAACCACCCACAACTAGCACACAAGGTGCTGCTCCCTGTTGCGAACTCAAAAACGCTATTGATTTTCAATTCAAATGATCACACATCCCACAAACGCGAACCCTAATCCCTCTGCTAAAAATAATAGTGAACCGAAGTACCATCGCATGCCTCAAAATTGATACTGGGTTGAAGAGAATCACTCAGGCAACGCATATACATATGTATTAGGATTTATAGATTTTGTTTTGATTTTCTTGCTCACGATATTTAGTCGAGGAAGAAAGAAATGTGGCGGCTTGTAAGAACTTTTTTTTATAAGGGCGGGGTTCTACTTTGTGGCTGAAAACGATCAGATGTGGCTTGTTTTTGACCATAAAATTAGTTAGGATATTTTATTCAATTATTTTGTTTAATTATTAATGTCATACTCGTCTTGAAAAATTCCTATGATCACTCGTGATACCCAAAAATCACGGGAATTTGCATGTAGCTACAGTTTAACATCACGGTCCCAACGAAACAGGTTTCGTCAAATTCCGACTCCGTTTGCTCACACAGCGTATTTTTAACTGTCAAAATACTGACCGTTTCTCACTCTAAAAATCCGTACGACCACACAGTGACTCTAAAAATCGCGAAACTAGAAATTTAACAACTATTTAACATTACGGATCCAACAAAATTAGTTTCGTCAAATTCCGACTTTGTTTGCAAAAGTGGCTATTTTTAAAGCCCTAAATAGCCCATTTAAATATTTAAATATATTTAAATTTAATTAAATTTAATATTTAAAAATAAATATTATCGTCTATATTCACAGTGGAATACCATACAGCTTAGAAAATCCTATATGAATGTCTAACTCGACACTTCAATCTGGGTCGACCCGATATTCGATTTATATGTGGAATTCCATTATAATTTATAAAGGAATTATTTATATTTTAAAAAGTAATTTCAATATAAATCGAATATCGGGTTGACCCAGATTGAAGTATCGAGTTAGAAATTCATATAGGATTTTCTAAGCAGTATGGTATTCCACTGTGAATATAGACGATAATATTTATTTTTAAATATTAAATTTAATTACATTTAAATATATTTATATTTTTAAATGGGCTATTTAGGGCTTTAAAAATAGCCACTTTTGCAAACAAAGTCGGAATTTGACGAAACTAATTTTGTTGGATCCGCAATGTTAAATAGTTGTTAGATTTCCAATTTCGCGATTTTTAGAGTCACTGTGTGGTCGTACGGATTTTTAGAGTGAGAAACAGTCAGTATTTTGAAAGTTAAAAATATGATGTGTGAACAAACGGAGTCGGAATTCGACGAAACCAGTTTCGTTGGGACCGTGATGTCAAACTGTAGCTACATGCAAATTCCCGTGATTTTTGGGTATCATGAGTGATCACAGGAATTTTTAAAGACGAGTATGACATTAATAATTAAACAAAATAATTGAATAAAATATCCTAACTAATTTTATGGTAAAAAACAAGCCACATCTGATCGTTTTCACCTACAAAGTAGAACCCCTCCCTTATAAAAAAACGTTCTTACAATCCGCCACATTTCTTTCTTCCTCAACCAAATATCGTGAGCAAGAAAATCAAAATAAAAATCAAAACAAAATCTATAAATCCTAATACATATGTATATGTGTTGCCTGAGTGATTCTCTTCGACCCAGTATCAATTTTGAGGCATGCGATGGTACTTCGGTTCACTGTTCTTTTTAGCAGAGGGATTAGGGTTCGCGTTTGTGGGATGTGTGATCATTCGAATTCAAAATCAATAGCGTTTTTGAGTTTGCAAGAGGGAGCAGCACCGTATGTGCTAGTTGTGGGTGGTTCGGTGACGGAAAAGTTCGCCGTGTTCTGTAGGGGGAAGCGATGAGGTCGATGTCGGGTTTTAAATAGGGAGCTCAAGTTCGATTTTATTTGAAGGAGTTGATGGAGTTTTAGAAGAGGAGTTCAACGTTGGTTGCTTTGTATGATTTCATCGAAGAACTGAGGTGCGGTTTGGAGTTGAAAAGTGGAAAATGGCTTACGAGAATAGAAGGAGCAGGTTCGGTCTTTGTTTGGGGAATAAGAGTTCAATGGGTGCGGGCTTGAATTGATGATGGGCCGGTTTGAAATTAGTGAGCCCATTTATAATTTAAATCATGTTTGAATTTAATTAAATGTAAGTTATCTTCGAATTGACAAAACTGGGTCATACATGAACGAAATTCAGCGAACTGATCACTTTGGGATCGTATGGACGGTGGCTACACGCTGGAACTGACTGGGAGTGGATTGGAGCTCGTTTGAATTTACGGTGAATTAAATTGTTTGATTCAAATCAAACAACAGTTTATCGTTCTTTAACGATGAACTGCCAAAGTGATTAAAACTCACCAACTCTAAACAGTTCTATTTTTATAACGTATATTTAGAACTGATAAATGATGACTGATTGCTGTGTGCTGACTGTTTGGTTGAATTGTTTGTGTATTAGTTAAATTCATAGATAACGATATATATAAAATCGTTAATCGAATATTGATTCTGTTTAATAGAATATTTTATATTCGTGTTGTTTAACATCTGTGATGCAGGGAAACAGGTTGGAGGGGTCCAACTGGACTCCTCAATATTTATGATACTGTTCTGTTCTTATATTGAAATATATGAAGAAATATATAATCTGTTTGATTATGTGTGTTTAAATGATATCGATCATTGTGGTTTGCTATTTTAAATATCATAAGAGACCCTGGGATGTAAAAGGAATATTTCAATGTATATTGAAATAAAGGAACTTTATAAAATCAATCGATTTTATAAAAGAATATATTTTGAAAATAAAGTATTTATGAAATCATAGGATTTTATAAAGGAGATCATTTATTTAGAAAATAAATAGAAGTATAAGAGGATTATTTATTTAGAAAATAAATAGACAAATATAGGAAGAGAAATTTTTGTAAAACATTTACAAATAAAGGTTATAAAAGGAATTATTTATTTACGAAATAAATAGAGTTATAAAAGGGAACTTTAAATAAGATTTAAGTGTTAGATACTTAATGGATTATATAAAGGAATTAATCGAGTTAGAATTAATCGATTAGAGTTAAATGAATATAAAGTTATTTGAAATAGAGTTTATCGAATATTAGTTATTCGAAATAGAGTAAATCAAATAAAGTTAAGAAAAATTAGAAACTGACTAGAGATTAGTAAATTGAATGGTTTTCTAAGTGTCTATCTGATGTTGGTTTCGGCCTTCGGGATTAATACTTAGGGAACTGTTCTCATACTAGTTTATAGTCAGGGACTGATAGATGTGGAAGAATAGTGATACGTAATTAAGCTATGGAAATGTTTTACAGTGTTAATAACATATATTTTCTAAACATAGAAAATAAGGAAATGTGAACATATATATATATATATATATATATATATATATATATATATATGTTAACTAATGATTGATCGATATAATTTCCATCTGGAAATAATATCATTGTTTGCACACCTGTTTTTTCTTTGATGGTTAAATCAAAGACTATCGAAGTTTTCGACCATTTTAACGTTGTTAATATGGAGAGACCGGTTGAATTATTATCCGAAGAACCACTCCGTATTGGCATAAGCGTTGCGAATCATATATGCCAAAGATAATTGAAGATGGAGTAAAGTGCAAGGGCTATTGTATAAATCTTAGATAACAGTGCCTAAGATGGATATACTGAATAGTGCCTTCGGTTTGTCCAGTCCCACGATAACTTGTATGGAAGAATGTCTGACAGAGTATATCCAATAGATCGCGTAAGTTGATCTCTTCAAACGTATTCACGTTTGGTGGCGGAGGAATTCGTTTCTCTTAGCTGTATACCCGTGTTATTTTTGGACAAATCAATTTGTGACTTGGCGTGTATGACGATGTGACATTCTAAGTGAATTAAGATGTGGCATGTAAATGATAAGCGTAGCTTCTAGCCTCACAACCGGGAAATGACAGAAATCGGGCAGGCAGCATGGCTATGTAGGTCGCACCTATTAGGTTGTAAAATCACCTGATCTAGAGTTTCATTTACTTCTAAAAATCTATTGTTGAAGCTATCCCATTTGGGAAACGGTTGATGATCCTAACCGTTGGTGATATATATACATTCGATACACTCAAGCGAAATGAGTGGTCGGTCATGTGTGGCCGGGTTGCAAGATGTTCTTGTTGAACCCAGTGTATTCCTCTCTATAGGTACACTAGCGAAAAATGGTTCCATACCTTGTCATAGTTGGAAATCCATTACCCAATACGTGCTTGCGATTTTGATTGTATACTATATATGTAGAATGTGAGATGAAAGCGTTTCTGCTAGATGATTATTATATTGTGGTTGATAGACATTATTATAATACCAAAAGGTTTTTTGAAATAAAGATATTTTGGATTTCTTATAAGGGAAAAACCCGTTCCGTTATACGACGTGGTCTTATGAGATATCGTTGCATTGCTTAAACTGTTTTAATTTTTTTTACTCATACCAGTCCCATGACTGACCCGGAGTTTATTTTGTTTGTTTCCCTAAACTCTTGGGTGCCCAATTTTGTACGGGCAGTCAAGTAATCAGGATTTACAGATATACTGGAAGATCTTGGAGCAGGAGGCTTCAGGATTATATAGCTATAGTGATTTCCGTTGTGTTGTAAGTGTTGTACCTTGATAATGATTTGTATATTCAAGTACAAATCTTTTATTTCAAAGATATGTTATTTATTATATGTTGTTCGTTCCGCTGTGAGGTTCGTGTTACTCTGATGTTGTGTTGATCTTCTTCTTCTATTCTAAGTTTCTATCTTATCTATTCTCACCCTCTAATTTCTTTCATCAACCATTCGGTTATTTTCGATCCTTGGATGTTCGATATGTGTTGTACATCGGATAACCAAGATCGTCAAAATCCGGGTCGTTACATGAGATAACTTATGTAATAAGTTAAGTTGTACTTAATTATAAATTAAGTAATATGTAAACCTGAGAATCTGAATCCTGCTGATAATAAGAACATGTTATCTGTAAACTTGAGAATCGGGAATCTGCTGATAAGAATAACATGTTGAAGGCTTATTAATGAACTTAGATGGGTTAAGTTATATAACTAAAATTAATAAGTAAGAGTAACTTGGTAACTTGAATGAGAAGTCAATATGACTTGAAATAACCAAGTTAACTGGAAATCTGATGAGGTAGAGCAAGCGTGTAATTAAATGATTTAACATAGGGCCTAATAACACATTAACCCGAGGCACTTGGACCAGTTTGTACATCTGAAGGTGAATAACCTAACGGGGTAGATCATCGTGGTGTCATGAGGCACGAATGGAGCGCATGTCCATTTGACTATTCTGCCTGTTGTTCTGTTGGCTCCAAAGGACTGGAAGGGGAAGCACGCGGCTTCTTGGGACATGGAGGATACTCCTGGTAGTCCTCTGTACGGTGGCAGCACTAGGCTGTGCTTGCAGAGGTTGGGTATGTGCGTTACTACCAGGTGAGTATGTCTTGACTGCCACGATAATGGGCAGTCAGAAGGATGTAGGGTGGCACAGGTGATTCGACGATCCTGTTGCCTTGTGACTAGGCGGGTTACGACCATTTTATCTGTTTTCCTTTGGTGGGTCTAACCATCTGTTAGATAGAAATCGTTGAGTACTAGCCATCGACAGTCTGCGTTATGCGTGATGCAGAAAGACGGAGAGCTTATCCTACATATCATCGACCTTTCGCTATAAGGCTTTGGTTGCAGGACAGGACAATTAGGATGTTGTTTGTTGTTTTTCTGGGCTACGTCTCTAGCTTTCAATTCTGTTTGTATTTCACTAGTTGAGGGAGGGGTCTAGTGAGACCATGGTCACCGTTAAAATACAGACCATAGCATATGTGTATATAGATATCTGAAAAAGCTCCCGACCGAGTTCCGTGTTTTTGATACATCCCTGTTATGGAACTCGGTGCATAGTAGATAATATGTGCGGATACATGCATATCGTTTTCGGATGGTGTATCATAAAGTTTAAGGCATCGAGTACGATTGACGATATGCACGTGAGAAAGTCTATATACATGCATGTTTGCTCTGGGTGGTGTATTGTAGAATCTAGGGAATTACTCTGTGATGGAGTCTGATTCAATCGAAGGTGGCAGTCCATAAGCTTACGTAGCATGGCGATGCAGGTTCTATACGGAACATAACGTTGTTATATAGAGACATGTACGTCGTTCCGGCATAGGATGAGAGATTGTGTATATTTCTGTTGGCGTTACAGCGGAAGCCGTGCGAGTGGCACCACACCATATATGTTAATTAGGCTGTATTTTTAGCCGTATCTAAAGCAGTCATGCATGGTAAAATGCCGTATCAAAAACTACTGCGTTAAATTATTAGATACGGCTCTAAACCATATCCTACTGTAATAACATACGACTATTGGCCGTATCTAAACGATTAGTAGATACGGCTATAAACCGTGTCATATATAAACCGTGTCATATATATATATAAGCAGAAATTTCAGCACATATTATTTGTAACACAAACACATATAACACAATTTATACACAGGATATACTAATTCACAGTTGTAACAGTAAACGAAACAATTGTATGAAATATTTCATTACATTACAATATATAATTATACATGCTATTTGATTACATTACAATACATAAGATACACGTTGTTTCATTACAATAAAGAAGATACATAATGTTACATTGCAATAAATAAGATACGTACCGTTTCATAATTACATTACAATAAAGAAGGTAAACTTCAGCGATCAACCACTCTCTGCTTTTCAACTTCGGCGATCAACCACTTTGATCTGCAGCTAATGCATTCACCGAGCTGAAGGTGTAACTTTCTGGTTAAGAATTTACTGGGTGATTCACCAGGTGGACACTTTAGCTCACGCACCATGATCGGGTATTTATCCTAACTTATGCATTTAACTAAGCGCCAAGACTAGCAAAGGGGATAATATATCAAGTGTCATATGCTACTTCACTAAACCTTAGGAAAAAGTATGTGACACTTGATATTATCCCCTTTGCCAGTCCTGGCACTTAGTTAAATGAATAAGCGGGGATAAATACCCGAACCGACGTCGTAAGCTAAAGTGCATCCACTAGTTGAATCACCCAGTAACTCTTAACCAGAGAGTTAAAGCCTTCAGCTTGGTGGGGCTTCATTGGTGGATCACCCAGTAAATTCTTAACCAGAATGTATCATCTTCGACTATACTTGCAACCTATTTTGCATTAGAACAATAATGAGTCAAAATATACATATACAACACACACATATTTACACATAAAGAACATATTTCCACAAGACTAAGTACTGACTTGAATCATAAGATAACAGAAGAATATACAATTACAACACATACACCTACTCTACACAACAACTGAAACGACCCAAACTTGTGAGAACCCGTAACTTCCCCAGTAAGGAAAGCGCGGATACTTCGAGAACAACACACAAAAGAACGCAGACAGAAGAACATTTCATTGTTAATTACAACAATTCCATCAGATTACAAGAATATACAGAGTATGAATAAATATTACACATTATAAAATATCAGAGATTACAATAAATTACATAGCAGCAGAAAAACAATAGAAAACACAACTGAAAGTAATACACGGATACAGAGCTTTCCGAGCATCGTTCCAGTTGTAAATCAGGATCCTATGAATATAAATCTGCAAAACCAAAACTACTAGCTGCCCGTGTGGAAAATAGGGGCACCTAGAGTTTAGGTTAAAACAATAAACTCCAGGTCAGTTATGTGACTGGTGTGAGAACTAAAACAGTTATTAATCTTTATTTTAAAAGAGAGTAATTCAAGGGACCACGCCATATAACATGGAACGGATTTCCTCCCAAGAATACCAGTGCATAAACAAAACAGCGCAATGCTAAATAAAGAAAAATGAAGCTATTATAAGACCCAGGTCCCATCACACAATGCAACGCAAGCCGAAGGATAGGGTTTTTACCTTATAATAGCCAAAGCATGCTTGATACGTCAAAAACAAATTATTTGATATTACTATAAGTGTATAGTGTCAAAACAATTTCAATCATAAGTATCAATCAAAGACGGCATGGGTACCATATACCATGTCACCATACTAGACTCTACAATCACAACCGCACTGTCACGTATTTGGAAGTTGGATTTCCATCTGTGAACCGAGGAAAAAGATAGTCCTTTACCGATTCGAAACTGTCTAGCCCGAGCCTCAGGACCCACACTCAGGTGAGCCCTTGGATCGTCAGGGCCGGTCCACCGATGTGGATTAAAATGCCTGAACACTGCGTTTACCCACCCTTTGGGGAGTAAATGAGCCAACGAATGACTCCATCGGACCCGGATCATCCGATCTAACCGAGGCGCCTCGCAACAACAACAACCACATAAGTCAAACTCGTCAAGGCATGTAAAACCACTGACGCCACTTCTAACTAGAAAGAAACGCATGTACTCCATGTGGTCCTTCTCCCGTTTTTGGTTCACACTGGGATGTGAGGCTCGCGAATTCACGTTACACAAAGCTATGCCACACAGGCTGTGCTTTGATCATCACCCACAAGACTTTACTTTTCAACAGAAGCCTTGATCTTATTGCCACTTAGGCATGCCACACAGGCAATTCACTCCATGCATTTGATATCCATCAATATATAACCTCTGAGCTCGTACGTCTCAGAGAAAGGCGTTAAGCAAGAGAATAAATTCTTCACCGCCAAACATATATATATTTAATAGAAATCAACCACACATAATAAAATCCAATGTCAGACACACAGTCCATTTACAAGTTCGTTCTGGGTCTGAACGAAACCGGAGGCACTTTCCTCGCATATCCATCGATCTCCAAGTACGTCTGGACGATCACCAACTGTTTCTCTCCTCTTGGGTGTACAACCCAATCGAGATCATCAGCAATCACCCAAACGATGTGAAGATTTCCGGTCTTCGACCACCGTCTTCATCTTCGACACCACATCGAATCAGTTATTCATAATGGGATAAACCCGGTCTTTCTGAATAACTCGCGTATATAATAAACAAGTGTTACAAAAACACAACATACGCCTCATTCCAATTCAGAATATTCTTTTGTTCACAAAATCACATTCTTAGGGAAAGGTTCCCATTAATTTTATCCAAGATAAATTCTTCTAAATTTATTCTTTAATCTTCCTTTGGATATCATTTCGAACCATATTATGGTTTTCCAAACTAGTCGGGATTAGCGAACCACACCGAAGTAATTATTTGTTTTATTTTCCAATCCCAACCTATTTATCCCATGGAGCAAAACTGGTAATACTCCATAACTAACACCACGTTGTTATCGGTAAATTTAATTACCATTTCACGTTCAAATCTAATTAAAGATTTAACTATCGCTTTGGAGCAAAACTGGTGATACTCCATTCTCGATCACTTTTCAGATTTGATAATTTAAATTATCAATTCACATTTCAATCTAATTAAAGATTCATTAAAACTCCACTTAGTTTTAATCTTTTCAAAAATCAATATCTTGTCTTTAACTGGGTGAAAGAACCAATGTCATCTAAAACACGGTTCACGATAAACCCAAAATCACATTCAAATTCAATTCCAATTAAACATTATTTAATTGGTACACTTCATTAAATCTAAATAGAAAGATTCAATCTTTTTCTCAACTGGGCTTAAGAACGGTGTTAATGAAGACACCATCCACGACAAACCCAAATCACGTTTGATACTAAATACAAGGCTCTGAATAGAAAATATACCGGCTTTTATTCAATATCAAATTCTGCAACCAACAAATATCATATTGGAAATAACGATATAACTATATCTTTCAAATCTCCACAACCATATCTGTATAATCACGAAACCCAACATCGAAATATTCCGAAGATAATTTCGATTCAAATCCATTTCAATTCGTATATTGGCAATTCTGATTATTTTTAAAACCACTTTCAAATTCAATTTATTTATTTTAAAAATAAATTGATTTTAATTCTAGTTCAAAACTAGTTCATTTTGATAAAAATCTATTTTTATCTTTTCAAATATGGAAATTTTCATCCCAATTCTTCACAAATCATTTCTTATGATTTTACACAAATTATTGATATTTTTAATAATGTTATCAAGGCCCGTACAGTCGATTTCCATCAACGGCCATCGAACTGCACTTACAACAACCTTTTCCAAATTTGATTTGGACATAATTCCAAATCCAACCATTAGATTTCAAATTTATAATATTCATTGGAAAGATCTTTTCGATACGAACCCAACGGTTCCGGTTTCAGGAGAATCCGACGGTCGGATCTCCCGTATTGTCCATTCGAAGTCAATGGTCGAAATTCACGAACTGCCGCAGAGCGACGCGTTCTATTCAGGCCATTATATATATATATAATATATATTATATATATTTCGTCGATTTCCTTTTTTAAACGTATTTTATAAATCGTTTTAAATTCGTTTTCAAAACAAATTCAACATCCTATTCAATTTCGAATCAAAATTGAATATCCCATATCATTTCTATATAAGTGATAATGTTTTCAAAACGTTATATATTGAAATCACTTCTTTTTCTATATTCATTACAAAAACGAATATAATCGATATAAATATCGCTCACATCAAAATGGCGCAAATCTAATCAACACGGCTTTATATATTTCAATAATTCGTTATTCTATTCAACAAATGAATATTTATTCTATTAAACACATGAATATATATTTCTTTCAACACATGAATGTTCTCAACACAGGAGCACTGTCAACACATGACTATTTGTATTATTTAATATATTTTATAAAATTATGGTATCTATCGTTTGATTTTTAAATCAGACTCCAACTGTAAAGTAATAAGAGAATGATTCCCTAGGTATTAACGCCGAAGGCCAGAACCAATATCAGATCAATACCCTGGAAACCACTCATCTTATCTATTTTCCAGTTAGTTTCTAACTTTAAATATGATAAAGATGTAAATTTTATTGTTAAAATATTTCTTTCAACACATGATAATTTTCAACACATGATTATTTATTCTATTAAACACATGAATATATACTTCATTCCATTCTTTATTTTCCCAATTGGAATGAGGCCTAATCAATTACCATATAATGTTAATTATATGGATTCCATACAACACATGTATATAATCACAACAATAAATAATCAATCATCATCCAAAGTGCACCACACTGTATAAGCATCAAATATAGATATCTAACGCTTATAACAGCCTGTCAATCAATCGATCGACATACAACTAATCAATCAGGATGAGTGGACTTCAAATATCATCCCAACCCCCGTGTGGGGTTTCAAATCAACAAACACATATTTTTATTCACACACACACGTTAAAAACAACATTTTTAACAATAAAATATTTTTAACTATATAAATATTGTATTTCTCGTCACACAATCAATTTTCATCACAACAAACAATCAAACATACAAGCAATCCATGGTCTGTGGATGACGGGTGTTGGGTGCTGCTAAGCACCGTCTGCATCCTAGTATATATTTCAACTAGAAAAAAAAAGATTTAAAGTGAGAAGTTCTCACAGAGGGTTCCACTCCACCGTGCTTTGCTTTTGAACTGCTGAACCATCTGGATCGGTTTGAAATTCTAATGCGGTTCTTTTCACGCTGTTCAAATATAAAATTTATATTTTTATCACTTCATTTCAATGAATAAAAATCATATTTTTATTTTTACTTCATATATTTTTACAACGCTTCCTTCTATATAAAAATTATATTTTTATTTTCCTACTTCATATAAAAAGATCGAATTTTTATTTCATCGCTATAAAAATCACATTTTTATTTCAACATATATATAATAAAAAACTAATTTTTATTTCGCTACATATATAAAGATAATATTTTTATATTTCTAGAAATCGAATCTTTTTATTTCTATAAATATAATCTTTTCTTCATTTTAAAAATAAAGTCTTTTCGATTTTAAAATATAAACTTTTTATATTTCTAAAATCAAATCTTTTCCTTCATGAACACATTATAAAAATCGACTCTTTATCTCGCTACACCCATAATAAAAATCTCAACTTTTACATAAATAAAAATCTCACCTTTAATATAGATTAAAAATCTGAACTTTTTATGTGATAAAAATCCAACTTAAAAAATCGTATTTTTATTGCTATCCATTTGTATAAAAATCATCTCTTTACAATTTCAAAAATCAAAGCTTTTTAATTCTAAAAACCCTAGCCTTTAAAATTCTTAAAATCACAGCTTTTTAAATTCTACTACCGTAAATAAATAAAAACAAATTAAAAATACATAAAAAGAAACTCACCGTGGCCCAAGAGGAGGGGATGGCGGTCTACTGACGTCGGCAGGGTGGTGGGGTGTAACACCTCGTAATTTTATAACATTAAAATTCACAAATTAAAGTATACTTAATTTTTAGAAAAGAATTAAGTGAAATGGGTTGCGCAGAGAAATATATATATATTGATATATATATATATATATATATATATAAATTAAAAATTAAATAAATAAATATGCGAAAAAGTTCAAAACAGCGAATTGGGAGGGGGAATAACCGAACCGGCCCATTTTTGAGGTCGACCCGAGCTCTGCTGGGTCGACTAGGGGTTAATCCAGGGTGTTTGGCTGTTAACCCGTGGGCCGATTCGCTCAAATGCAGATTTTGCATTTGATTGGTTCTCATGGTTCAGGGTTAATCTAATGGTCCTAAATAACTTCCTATACCTATAAATACATCCTAATGCTAACCCTAAACCTAATTAAAATAGAATAGTTACCATCATACCATCGTCATGGAAATCAATGGAGCCGCCGCCAACTAAGAAAGAAGAAAAGCAAATTCAATTCTAATTCTCTCAACCCTAAAGCAAAGCAAAACTCTCTCTTTTTTTCTCTAAATTGTGAGTATGATGATCTTAACAAGATTATTATTATTTTAATTAGATTGAGTTATGAATGGATTATGAGTAGATGATGTGAATTATCATATATGTTGTTGTAAACCCTTTATGCTATCATGTATGTTGTAAATCCAATGTTATGTGATGATGATATCTTATATGTTGTAAATCATGCTATGGTGATGTTATGTATGTTGAAAGTTTCTATGCCAAGTTATGATAAATCATACATGTTAAAAAGGCCATGATGTTACCATCTATGCTAGTTAGTTCATATTAATTAAATCATCATGTTTGGGCTATGTTGATCTATATGAAAAGTTACATATGCAAGTTAGATTGATTAGAAAAGTTATGAACATATGCCATGACATCTATTATGACATCTAGAATTATGCTATGATATATGTGATATCCTATGCTAGTTCACACCATCATTATGTGGCCTAAAAACCCCATATGCAAGTTTATGTATAGACTTGGGCTATGATCATATCATGTAAATTGTGACCTTTAACAAGTTGACACCTTTAGATCCTTAACATGTGTAGTTTATGCAAGTTTCACCCCTATTATGATTAGATTCATTTTAATTGTCCATATGTTGTGATAATTTATTTTTGTGCTATAAGTTAGACTATCCGAGTCTAACGTATATTCTGCGTTGAATAAGCGAACGTATAAACGTGGGTAGGGGTAATATTAAGGATTTAATAATAAGAAGTTGGGGTGCAATTGATATGATTTTGAATGCCATAAGTGGATGTCCATAATTGAGTCAATTATGGACATCATTAAAAGTTGACTTAATTAATAATTTGAATAGGGAATTATTAAAACTAGGGTTAAAGATTTTAAGTGTTAATCAATGCTTAGGGCACGAGGTTGGACTCGTTTGTGACGTAAACCTGCCCGGACCCGCCCGGCAAATCCAGTGGTCACAAATGTCAGCCCAATGTGAGAGGTCCTAGGCCTAAACTAAAGCATAACAGTTGTAAAGACACGAGGTTAGACTCTTTTATGGTGTAAGACTGCCCGGACCCGCCCGGCAAATCCAGCTGCCATAAATGCCAGTCTAATGTGAGAGGTCTTTATGAGGTTATGGCCTGAATGAATTAAGAAATACTTAACCAGATAAACATGTAAGGTGGGACATGGGGGTTAAGTAGGTGCCTTGGGTGGCATGAGGAATCTAGGGGGTGCCCTTAGTGGCATGTGAAATACGATTAGTAAGACTTAACCAAACACACATGTAAATGAACATGACTAAGAGGGTTAAGTGGGATATACTAGTGACAAGCTTAGGTGGGTAGCTTGTGGGTCCCATTTCGACCAGTATCCCAAACGTATCTTTGTGGGCTCGACCCAAGTCGAGGACGGGACACGCATGTTGGGTTTGACTGTAGGAGGCCAAAACGGGGAGCGGTGGCAACGCAAGTCCAACGGGTTTCATATGCGTGTGTGGACCCGGGCTGGTAGATAAGACGTTGTTGAATCGTGTAGGTATAAGCCGTGCATTCTCAAGTTGTATCGGGTTGCCACTTTAGGGGAGTGATACACCCCACTGTGGGGCCAGCACGAGTATCTACGAGTAGGGAGCCGATCGAAAGTGGGTAGTGGGGTACACCTAGTGGAGATAGGGGCAGACGACACCTATGTAGTCAGCTAGGGGTACGTAAGGCTATTTATAAAGTTTCTGTGTGAAGCAAGTGGGATCAAACAATAGGGTGACTGGTGTGGTGCAGTGTAGTAATGTGCGGTGCAGTGTAGTAATCATTCGTTAGTAATTAGGTGTGCCTTTACCGTTATCTTTAACGTTATCTTAAACGCTATCTTTATCTTCCTAAGAGTTCATAGACATTTACTTGTCTTCCAGCTTATGCCTTAGTCTAGTTATTTTGATAATAGTATTGTTAGAATTATCATACTCGCCAGACTTTATGTCTGACCCCCTCTATTTCTATCCTTTTTCCCCCTCCGGGTCCTCAGGTTGGGCCCAGCTCTAGTGGAGTTTGATTGAATTGCTTCATCTCTCTTTGGAAAGCTTGGACCATTGAAGTAAAGTCCATCTTGTTATCTTTTTAATGGCTATTTATTTAATGGGATTATGTATTTTGTTTTTATGAAGATGGATATTGTACTTGGTTATGATCTATGGTTTTATGATGTAACAAACATGTTTAATTTCCGCTGCAATAAAATAAAGTTTTAGATTTCCAAGTACTATTTATTATCTGTCTTATTGTAATTTTTCTGTTCTATATTCACTTATAACCTCCATGGAAGTTAACGCATTCCCTTTGTGAGTGACATTAATGGACATGGGGTGTTACACGTGGTATCAGAGCTGAAGGTTACCAGAACAGATAAGATATTTTGAGAAACTATTTTTCAAAAGCATTTTTATAAAGAATACTTTCAAAAATATGTTTGTAGAAGAGTATTTTTGAAAGAAAGGTTTGTTTTAAAAAACATAATCCCCAAGAGCCATATATCCTTCCTTCGACTCTCCGTTTTGAATCTCTTCCTCTTTCTTTTTTTCTGGATTTCCCCTCCGCGTATAGATGCTTTTTCTAAGATAAATAGGGACGTCCATACGAAGGACGAAAAACCACTTCAAGGGACTTAGACGTTTGACGGGCTAGAAGTTAGTTCAAGGAAGTGGAGGGCTTGTTGATACCTTTAAGGTAGACGATGGGAGGAAGGTTCAAATATCTGTTGGTTAATGAAGGACGAAACCTCATCTTGGTGGAAGGTCATGAATGGGGAATGTGAACAAGAAGGCTAGTAGTTATCCTTTTGGAGAAATAGGACACCTTATTAGGATTGTCCAAAGAGGCAAGGGCAAAGTACAGGATCTTCTGGAGGGTAGTTATATTCCCTCACGGCTGGTATACCTGATAGGGGTAGGACCGTCCAGGTAGAAATTTGGTTTCCTTTATCATCCTGTTCGAACTTTGTTTGATTCTGGCGCTTCATACTCGTTAGTATCT
The DNA here is from genome assembly GCA_030737875.1 of Allium sativum. Taxonomy (NCBI): domain Eukaryota; kingdom Viridiplantae; phylum Streptophyta; class Magnoliopsida; order Asparagales; family Amaryllidaceae; genus Allium; species Allium sativum. The sequence continues at coordinate 486,966,935 of CM060920.1, read as the reverse complement.
GCTTCGTTAGTTGAAAACACTGCACCTAAATACTAGTCTAGTTAAGGATCCCATCCTAGTCTCAAATCTTTTTGGTGGTTCGGCTCATCCTTCAATGGTTTGTCGGGATTTGAGAGTGTCTATCTTGGACGTTGGATTTGAATGCAACGCCTTCGTCCTTGGTTTCACGGGCTATAGTTTGATTCTAGGGGTGGATTGGCTACCCAGGTGGGGTGCCATCCTAGATAGTGAAAGGAGGGTAGTTAGACTATTGATTCATTATGGAATTACCCTCATATTTCTTGTGACCCTAGGGGTTCAGTGACGTTTAGTTGTCTCAAATCTCTTGACGTATCCAACGGTGGTTTGGAATCTCGTGTGGTCCGTGAGTATAGTGACGTCTTCGATGAAGTGCGGGGCTTAGCTAGAGGCACGAGGTATTCGTGTGTGCCTAGGGGATAATGCAAAGGAAGTTCGGTGATTAGTGATGGTTTTGAAGCAAGACTGGCGAGGACAGCCAGAGTCGGTTAAGTGCCCAATTATTTGTTTTGCTAGTATCATCTCACGTAGACTGTCTGAAATCGGAGGAGGTATTCCTTGGGTGCTTGTCTGATATTGGTTTAGGCCTTTGGGGCTTGTGCTTGGGGGATATCGAGTTCGAATAGGACGGCTTGCGTGGGAGATGGATAGTTGCGATGAGTTCACATGGATAGTATCTCGATAGATTTTGTTGATGGATTACCAAGATCGAGGAAGGGTAATACGTGGATTTGGGTTATAGTAGATAGACTTACTAAGAGCGCCCATTTTATTCTCGTGAAGAGTAAGAGGACTGCTCCATGGTTAGCCTCCGTATACATTCGAGAAATAGTTCATTTGCACGGTGTTCCTTCTAGCATAGTGAGCGACCGCGATCCTATTTTCACTAGCGAATTTTGGAGAAGCTTACAAGAGGCGGTAGGGACTCAGTTATGTTTGAGCACCGCATATCATCCTCAGACGGACGACCAAACTGAGAGGGTGAATCGCATTCTAGAGGATCTGTTGAGGCTATGTATCCTAGACTTTGGGGGTACATGGGAAGAGCATCTTCCATTGGTTGAGTTCGCATATAATAATAGCTTTCAGTCCAGCATTGGTATGGCACCATTCGAAGCTCTATATGGACGACCTTGTCGTTCACCTATATGTTGGTGGGAATCTATGGATAAGATCTTACTTGGGCCAGATATGATTAGGGAGACTTCGGAGAAGATCGACTTGATTCGTAGGAGGATGAAAGCAGCACAAGATAGGCAGAAATCTTATGTGGATAAGAGGAGGACAGATCTCGAGTTTGAACTTGGGGACATGGTCTTTGTCAAAGTGTCTCCATTACGGAACGTTGTTCGCTTTGGGTCCGTTGGGAAATTAGCACCAAGGTTTGTAGGGCTATTTCCTATTAAGGAGAAAATTGGACAGATGGCGTATAGAGTGGAGTTGCCCGAGAGACTTAGTGGTGTACACGACGTATTCCATGTGTCACATTTGAGGAAGTGCTTGCACGAGACCGCGGAAGTGGTAGAGCCGAGCTTTCTTATAGAGGTGGAAATAGAGCGTGATGCGATTATTTGACGAGCTACTACGCGCATTCTTGGGTCGGAGATCAAGAGGTTGAGGAATCGAGAGGTCAGACTAGTCAAAGTGCAATGGGGAGATGATGAGAGAAACGTTACTTGGGAGACAGAAGAGAAGATGCGTTCACGATACCCTTTTCTTTTTGAGGGCATGTCTTTTAATTTCTCCTTTATCGCTTAGCTTGTACTTATCTTATCTTTAGTATATCCTCTCGCTAGTATCTTTGACCTTTAGTTAGGATAATCCTATGGTTGAAACATGTGTTTGAGACATGTTATGTATGGTGGATGCAAAGTGGATGCAAGTGTTTGCTAGTGGTTGCTCGTGGATGCATATACACACACTATTAGGCACCAGATCGGCTCGGTCACTTCATATTGCATATTGCATATATATGGATGTATTTAGTAAAATGGATGTATAATGGTTGTATTATCATATAGTTGCTGCATTCGGGTGGATGGTTGTGCACGCATATAGAATTAATATGTATCATTAGGAATCTTTTGCATACATATTGGACGCATGGCACTATCATGAATTGCACTAAGGACGTCGACTGAATCAGTAGACCGCCTAATTTTGCATTAGATATGGACATATACACACACTGTGCATATAAACATTAAAGCATTAGAAGTCTTTTAAGGACAATGGATGCTGGTGTTTGATGGTTGAGTAGATGGACGATTAGATGGTAGGATATACATTCTTCTTGACTTGGAGATTTCGGGGACGAAATCCTTTAAGGAGGGAAATGTAACACCCCGTAATTTTATAACATTAAAATTCGCAAATTAAAGTATACTTAATTTTTAGAAAAGAATTAAGTGAAATGGGTTGCGCAGAGAAATATATATATATATATTGATATATATATATATATATAAAAATTAAAAATTATATAAATAAATATGCGAAAAAGTTCAAATCAGCGAATTGGGAGGGGGAATAACCGAACCGGCCCATTTTTGAAGTCGACCCGAGCCCTGCTGGGTCAACTAGGGGTTAATCCAGGGTGTTTGGCTGTCAACCCATGGGCCGATTCGCTCAAATGTAGATTTTGCATTTGATTGGTTCTCATGGTTCAGGGTTAATCTAATGGTCCTAAATAACTTCCTACACCTATAAATACATCCTAATGCTAACCCTAAACCTAATTAAAATAGAATAGTTACCATCATACCATCGCCATGGAAATCAATGGAGCCGCCGCCAACTAAGAAAGAAGAAAAGCAAATTCAATTCTAATTCTCTCAACCCTAAAGCAAAGCAAAACTCTCTCTTTTCTTCTCTAAATTGTGAGTATGATGATCTTAACAAGATTATTATTATTTTAATTAGATTGAGTTATGAATGGATTATGAGTAGATGATGTGAATTATCATATATGTTGTTGTAAACCATTTTTGCTATCATGTATGTTGTAAATCCAATGTTATGTGATGATGATATCTTATATGTTGTAAATCATGCTATGGTGATGTTATGTATGTTGAAAGTTTCTATGCCAAGTTGTGATAAATCATACATGTTAAAAAGGCCATGATGTTACCATCTATGCTAGTTAGTTCATATTAATTAAATCATCATGTTTGGGCTATGTTTATCTATATGACAAGTTACATATGCAAGTTAGATTGATTAGAAAAGCTATGAACATATGCCATGACATCTATTATGACATCTAGAATTATGCTATGATATATGTGATATCCTATGCTAGTTCACACCATCATTATGTGGCCTAAAAACCCCATATGCAAGTTTATGTATAGATTTGGGCTATGATCATATCATGTAAATTGTGACCTTTAACAAGTTGACACCTTTAGATCCTTAACATGTGTAGTTTATGCAAGTTTCACCCCTATTATGATTAGATTCATTTTAATTGTCCATATGTTGTGATAATTTATTTTTGTGCTATAAGTTAGACTATTCGAGTTTAACGTATATTCTGCGTTGAATAAGCGAACGTATAAACGTGGGTAGGGGTAATATTAAGGATTTAATAATAAGAAGTTGGGGTGCAATTGATATGATTTTGCATGCCATAAGTGGATGGCCATAATTGAGTCAATTATGGACATCATTAAAAGTTGACTTAATTAATAATTTGAATAGGGAATTATTAAAACTAGGGTAAAAGATTTTAAGTGTTAATCAATGCTTAGGGCACGAGGTTGGACTCGTTTGTGACGTAAACCTGCCCGGACCCGCCCGACAAATCCAGTGGTCACAAATGTCAGCCCAATGTGAGAGGTCCTAGGCCTAAACTAAAGCATAACATTTGTAAAGAAACGAGGTTAGACTCTTTTATGGTGTAAGACTGCCCGGACCCGCCCGGCAAATCCAGCTGCCATAAATGCCAGTTTAATGTGAGAGGTCTTTATGAGGTTATGGCCTGAATGAATTAAGAAATACTTAACCAGATAAACATGTAAGGTGGGACATGGGGGTTAAGTAGGTGCCTTGGGTGGCATGAGGAATCTAGGGGGTGCCCTTAGTGGCATGTGAAATACGATTAGTAAGACTTAACCAAACACACATGTAAATGAACATGACTAAGAGGGTTAAGTGGGATATACTAGTGACAAGCTTAGGTGGGTAGCTTGTGGGTCCCATTTCGACCAGTATCCCAAACGTATCTTTGTGGGCTCGACCCAAGTCGAGGACGGGACACGCATGCTGGGTTTGACTGTAAGAGGCCAAAACGGGGAGCGGTGGCAACGCAAGTCCAACGGGTTTCATATGCGTGTATGGACCCGGGCTGGTAGATAAGACGTTGTTGCATCGTGTAGGTATAAGCCGTGAATTCTCAAGTTGTATCGGGTTGCCACTTTAGGGGAGTGATACACCCCACTGTGGGGCCAGCACGGGTATCTACGAGTAGGGAGCCGATCGAAAGTGGGTAGTGGGGTACACCTAGTGGAGATAGGGGCAGACGGCACCTATGTAGTCAGCTAGGGGTACGTAAGGCTATTTATAAAGTTTCTGTGTGAAGCAAGTGGGATCAAACAATAGGGTGACTGTTGTGGTGCAGTGTAGTAATGTTCGGTGCAATGTAGTAATCATTCGTTTGTAATTAGGTGTGCCTTTACCGTTATATTTAACGTTATCTTAAACGCTATCTTTATCTTCCTAAGAGTTCATAGACATTTACTTGTCTTCCAGCTTATGCCTTAGTCTAGTTATTTTGATAATAGTATTGTTAGAATTATCATACTCGTCAGACTTTATGTCTGACCCCTTCTATTTCTATCCTTTTTCCCCCTCCGGGTCCTCAGGTTGGGCCCAGCTCTAGTGGAGTTTGATTGAATTGCTTCATCTCTCTTTGGAAAGCTTGGACCGTTGAAGTAAAGTCCAGCTTGTTATCTTTTTAATGGCTATTTATGTAATGGGATTATGTATTTTGTTTTTATGAAGATGGATATTGTACTTGGTTATGATCTATGGTTTTATGATGTAACAAACATGTTTGATTTCCGCTGCAATAAAATGAAGTTTTAGATTTCCAAGTACTATTTATTATCTGTCTTGTTGTAATTTTTCTGTTCTATATTCACTTATAACCTCCATGGAAGTTAATGCATTCCCTTTGGGAGTGACATTAATGGACGTGGGGTGTTACACGGGGCGTCGCACTGGTCGGAGGTCAGCTCAGAGGGGTGGTGGCGGTCTCAGCGTGGGATTCGGGCTGTTTGGTCGATTTGGGGGGGGGGGGGGGTGTTTCCGGGCCAGGGCTGGCGCGAGAGGAGGAGGAGGGGCTAGGGGGGCGTCGGTGATGTGGGTCGGAGGCGCGCCGGCCTGGGGAGGGGGTGGCGGAGGGATCGGTGGTGGCGAGCGAGGGGTAGCGGGCTCCGTCATTTCTTTTTTTTTTTATAAAATCAATTTCGATTTTGGTAATGAGTTACAGGTGGGGGGGGGGGGGGGCTTAGGGGATAAAGGAGAAAAGGAGGGGCCCAATTATATTTAATTTAATTTTTATTTTCCATCAAAAAGTTACCTTTTATTTCGGCCTCTAAACGAGACCCACCGCCTATCATCCATAGCTAATTACCCCCATTCCGAACACAATGGGATATGTCCCGTAGGCTGATTCGATCGTTTCGAACAGTTTTCGTCAAAATCGACATATAACTCTATATATTGAATTTGAACTCGCATTTCAATTTACTGGGGTCACATACTAACTCAAAAAATTCCAGAAAAATATTTTCTAGCTTCGTGTTGACGATACGGCCCTAACAAAACTAATTTCATCGAATTCTGAGACCGTTTGAAAAATGACCATTTGCCAGTCGATTAAAATCAACTGAAACTGGTCAAACGCGTTTTATTTTGCCACGCTCACATATTGATTCGAAAAATTACGAAATTTTAAATCTAGCAATAACTTGACATCACGGATCCAACAAAAGTGGTTTCGTCGAAACTCGAGGCCGTTTGCAAAATGGCTATTTTTAAGGGCCGAAATTCCATAGCGACTATTCTGAAATTTCAACTGGACATAACTTTTTATCCCCGCTATGAAATTTTAATTTTTCGGATTCATTGGAAAAATATCCTCAATTAGATTCCATTATTTTTGGTTTCACTAAAACCCGGATTATTTTGAATCCTGTACATTCATTTGATGTTTGAAATCGAATTATTGAACTACCGCGCCATTTTCAATTCCTTTTATAATTTAAAATAATTATTTATATTCTAACGACGATCTATATAAATATATATGTTTGAATTCTATTCAAAATAAATTTCTCATAGTTTTTATTTAATATAATTCATTTTAAATATTCAAAATTCATCGAAATTGCCAAAATAAAAATTTTAAATTGGCTCGCATTTCCGGGTTGTTACATTCTCCCCCACTTAAAACTTTTCGTCCCCGAAAAGGAACGAAGCCGATAGTTGTTTAACTAATCAACTCAGCTTCCATTATTTTCATTACGGCTTAAGTTCTTCAACTTTTCAGTTTCTAAGAACTTTTCAAATTTTTCAAAAATTTGGCTAACACCCTAAATTTTCGAAAAATTTCGCCATAACCTCCCGTGCACCGGGGACTTCAGGATATTTCATATAGCCTCCCATGGCCTTCTTCAATCCAAAAGAAAAAGAAAAGGCCAAGCGGCTAGCCAATCGGCTCATAAAATCATCATCACCCAAACAAAATAGTAAATTATGGTAAACATGTACCTATTTGTCGGGCAAACAATTTTATTTTTCTGTTCTAGCCTCCTTGCTATGACCTGTTCAATGTAAGTACATGTATATGCAAGCAAATGCGACTAATTTTCAATACAAATATTTGATTCTATTAGGCTAAATGGTTCAACATATAATTAATTCAAACAATAATCAGACAACACAACCATCAATCAATTATTTGATTAACGTTTCAAATTCATAATTTGATATATACACAGAAAATCATGTTTTTGATGCCAAATCACAACAAATAATCCTAAGTAAATTTTGGTTCTCACACCAGTCTAATGGAAATATATAGATATCGCACCTTCGTCACTCAAACATAAATACTGATGATGTCATGACAATTATCAGTACCATCTCCGGGCGACTAGAATGTGATTCTGTATCTATCCAGTATATTAAAACTTCGAATATACGTTTATGACGCGTATACGCGAAATCTTTATATATTGGATTGTCCAAATCAATAAAAATAAAATATTCAAATATGTTTTAAAACGATTTAAATTTCAAAACAAAATTGTTTTCATTTTAAAAATATACTCTTCACACTCGTTCTAGGATACTACTGATCCCATCTCTAACGAGTTATTCTAATTGGATATTACTAATCCAATATCTGATGAATTCTTTCGTTCGGTTCTAATGTGTCTTGTTCTCGAGCTCTGATACCAACTGTGAGAACCCGTAACTTCCCTGGTAAGGAAAGCGCGGATACTTTGAGAACGACACAGAAAAGAACGCAGACAAAAGAACATTTCATTGTTAATTACAACAATTACATCAGATTACAAGAATATACAGAGTATGAATAAATATTACACATTATAAAATATCAGAGATTACAATAAATTACATAGCAGCGGAAAAACAATACAAAACACAACTGAAAGTAATACACGGATACAGAGCTTTCCAAGCATTGTTCCAGTTGTAAATCAGGATCCTATGAATATAAATCTGCAAAACCAAAACTACTAGCTGCCCGTGTGGAAAATAGGGGCACCTAGAGTTTAGGTTAAAACAATAAACTCCAGGTCAGTCATGTGACTGGTGTGAGAACTATAACAGTTATTAATCTTTATTTTAAAAGAGAGTAATTCAAGGGACCACGCCGTATAACACGGAACGGGTTTCCTCCCAAGAATACCAGTGCATAAACAAAACAGCGCAATGCTAAATAAAGAAAAATGAAGCTATTATAAGACCCAGGTCCCATCACACAATGCAACACAAGCCGGAGGATAGGGTTTTTACCTTATAATAGCCAAAGCATGCTTGATACGTAAAAAACACATTATTTGATATTACTATAAGTGTATAGTGTCAAAACTATTTCAATCATAAGTATCAATCATAGACGGCATGGGCACCATATATCATGTCGCCATACTAGGCTCTACAATCAAAACCGCACTGTCACGTATTTGGAAGTTGGATTTCCATCTGTGAACCGAGGCAAAAGATAGTCCTCTACCGATTCGAGACTGTCTAGCCCGAGCCTCAGGACCTAGACACAGGTGAGCCCTTGGATCGGCAGGGCCGGTCCAACGATGTGGATTAAAATGCCTGAACACTGCGTTTCCCCACCCTTTGGGGCGTAAATGAGCCAACGAATCACTCCATCGGACCCGGATCGTCCGATCTAACCGAGGCGCCTCACACCAGCAACAACCACATAAGTCAAACTTGTCAGGGCGTGTAAAACCACTGGCGCCACTTCTAAGTAGAAAGAAACGCATGTCCTCCCTGAGGTCCTTCTCCCGTTTTTGGTTCACACCGGGGTGTGAGGCTCGCGAATTCACGTTACACAAAGCTGTGCCACACAGGCTGTGCTTTGATCATCACCCACAAGGCTTTGCTTTTCAACAGAAGCCTTGATCATATTGCCACTTAGGCATGCCACACAGGCAATTCACTCCATGTGTTTGATATCCATCAATATATAACCTCTGAGCTCATACGTCTCAGAGAAGGGCGTTAAGAAAGAGAATAAATTCTCCGCCGCCAAACAGATATTTATTTAATAGAAATCAACCACACATAATAAAATCCAATGTCAGACACACAGTCCATTTACAAGTTCGTTCTGGGTCTAAACGAACCCGGAGGCACTTTCCTCGCATATCCATCGATCTCCAAGTACATCTGGACGATCACCAACTGTTTCTCTCCTCTTGGGTGTACAGCCCAATCGAGATCATCAGCAATCACCCAAACGATGTGAAGATTTCCGGTCTTCGACCACCGTCTTCATCTTCGACACCACGTCGAATCAGTTATTCAGAATGGGATAAACCCGGTCTTTCTGAATAACTCGGATATATAATAAACAAGTGTTACACAAACACAACATACGCCTCATTTCAATTCAGAATATTCTTTTGTTCACAAAATCACATTCTTAGGGAAAGGTTCCCATTAATTTTATCCAAGATAAATTCTTCTAAATTTATTCTTTAATCTTCCTTTGGATATCATTTCAAACCAAATTATGGTTTTCCAAACTAGTCGGGATTAGCGAACCACACCGAAGTAATTATTTATTTTATTTCCCAATCCCAACCTATTTATCCCACGGAGCAAAATTGGTAATACTCCATAACTAACACCACGATGTTATCGGTAAATTTAATTACCATTTCACGTTCAAATCTAATTAAAGATTTAACTATCGCTTTGGAGCAAAATTGGTGATACTCCATTCTCGATCACTTTTCAGATTTGATAATTTAAATTATCAATTCACATTTCAATCTAATTAAAGATTCATTAAAACTCCACTTAGTTTTAATCTTTTCAAAAATCAATATCCTGTCTTTAACTGGGTTAAAGAACCAATGTCATCTAAAACACGGTTCACGATAAACCCAAAATCACATTCAAATTCAATTCCAATTAAACATTATTTAATTAGTACACTTCATTAAATCTAAATAGAAAGATTCAATCTTTTTCTCAACTGGGCTTAAGAATGGTGTTAATGAAGACACCATCCACGACAAACCCAAATCACGTTTGATATTAAATACAAGGCTCTGAATAGAAAATATACCGGCTTATATTCAATATCAAATTCTGCAACCAACAAATATCGTATTGGAAATAACGATATAACTATATCTTTCAAATCTCCACAACCATATCTGTATAATCACGAAACCCAACATCGAAATATTCTGAAGATAATTTCGATTCAAATCCATTACAATTCATATATTGGTAATCCTGATTATTTTTAAAACCACTTTCAAATTCAATTTATTTATTTTAAAAATAAATTGATTTTAATTCTAGTTCAAAAATAGTTCATTTTGATAAAAATCTATTTTTATCTTTTCAAATATGGAAATTTTCATCCCAATTCTTCAAATATCATTTCTTATGATTTTACACAAATTATTGATATTTTTAATAATTTTATCAAGGCCCGTACAGTCGATTTCCATCAACGGCCATCGAACTGCACTTACAACGACCTTTTCCAAATTTGATTTGGAAATAATTCCAAATCCATCCGTTAGATTTCAAATTTCTAATATTCATTGGAAAGCTCTTTTCGATACGAACCCAACGGTTCCGGTTTCAGGAGAATCCGACGGTCGGATATCCCGTATTGTCCATTCGAAGTCAATGGTCGAAATTCACGAACTGCCGCAGCGCGGCGCGTTCTATTCAGGCCATGATATATATATAATATTTATATTATATATATTTCATCGATTTCCTTTTTAAAACGTATTTTATAAATCATTTTAAATTCGTTTTCAAAACAAATTCAACATCCTATTCAATTTCGAATCAAAATTGAATATTCCATATCATTTCTATATAAGTGATAATATTTTCAAAACGTTATATTTTGAAATCACTTCTTTTTCTATATTCATTACAAAAACGAATATAATCGATATAAATATCGCTCACATCAAAATGGCGCAACTCTAATCAACACGGCTTTATATATTTCAATAAATTCGTTATTCTATTCAGCAAATGAATATTTATTCTATTCAACACATGAATATATATTTCTTTCAACACATGAATATTCTCAACACATGAGCACTGTCAACACATGACTATTTGTATTATTTAATATATTTTTTAAAATTATGGTATCTATCGTTTGATTTTTAAATCAGACTCCAACTGTAAAGTAGTAAGAGAATGATTCCCTAGGTATTAACGCCGAAGGCCGGAACCAATATCAGATCAATACCCTGGAAACCACTCATCTTATCTATTTTCCAGTTAGTTTCTAACTTTAAATATGATAAAGATGTAAATTTTATTGTTAAAATATTTCTTTCAACACATGATAATTTTCAACACATGATTATTTATTCTATTCAACACATGAATATATACTTCATTCCATTCCTTATTTTCCCAATTGGAATGAGGCCCAATCAATTACCATATAATGTTAATTATATGGATTCCATACAACACATGTATATAATCACAACAATAAATAATCAATCATCATCCAAAGTGCACCACACCGTATAAGCATCAAATATAGATATCTAATGCTTATAACAGCCTGTCAATCAATCGATCGACATACAACTAATCAATCGGGATGAGTGGACTTCAAATATCATCCCAACACCCGTGTGGGGTTTCAAATCAACAAACACATATTTTTATTCACACAAACACGTTAAAAACAATATTTTTAACGATAAAATATTTTTAACTATATAAATATTGTATTTCACATCACACAATCAATTTTCATCACAACAAACAATCAAACATACAAGCCATCCATGGTCTGTGGATGACGGGTGTCGGGTGCTGCTAAGCACCGTCTGCATCCTAGTATATATTTCAACTAAAAAAAAAATTAAAGTGAGAAGTTCTCACAGAGGGTTCCACTCCGTCGTGCTTTGCTTTTGAACTACTGAACCATCTGGATCGGTTTGAAATTCTAATGCGGTTCTTTTCACGCTGTTCAAATATAAAATTTATATTTTTATCACTTCATTTCAATGAATAAAAATCATATTTTTATTTTTACTTCATATATTTTTACAACGCTTCCTTCTATATAAAATTATATTTTTATATTCCTACTTCATATAAAAAGATCGAATTTTTATTTCATCGCTATAAAAATCACATTATTATTTCAACATATATATAATAAAAATCAGATTTTTATTTCGCTACATATATAAAGATAATATTTTTATATTTTTAGAAATCGAATCTTTTTATTTCTATAAATATAATCTTTTCTTCGTTTTAAAAATAAAGCCATTTCGATTTTAAAATATAAACTTTTTATATTTCTAAAATCAAATCTTTTCCTTCATGAACACATTATAAAAATCGACTCTTTATCTCGCTACACCCATAATAAAAATCTCAACTTTTACATAAATAAAAATCTCACCTTTAATATAGATTAAAAATCTAAACTTTTTATATGATAAAAATCCAACTTAAAAAATCGTATTTTTATTGCTATCCATTTGTATAAAAATCATCTCTTTACAATTTCAAAAATCAAAGCTTTTTTATTCTAAAAACCCTAGCTTTTAAAATTCTAAAAATCACAGCTTTTTAAATTCTACTACCTTAAAAAAATAAAAACAAATTAAAAATACATAAAAAGAAACTCACCGTGGCCCAAGAGGAGGGGATGGCGGTCTACTAACGTCGGCAGGGTGGTGGGGCGTCGCACTGGTCGGAGGTCAGCTCAGAGGGGTGGTGGCGGTCGGCTAGGGGTAGTGGCGGTCTCAGGGTGGGATTCAGGCTGTTTGGTGATTTGGGGAGGGGGGTTTCCGGGCCAGGGCTGGCGCGAGAGGAGGAAGAGGGGCTAGGGGGCGTCGGTGATGTAGGTCGGAGGCGCGCCGGCCTGGGGAGGGGGTGGCGGAGGGATCAGTGGTTGCGAGCGAGGGGTAGCGGCCTCCGTCGTTTTTTTTATAAAATCGATTTCGATTTCGGTAATGAGTTACAGGTGGGGGGGCTTAGGGGATAAAGGAGAAAAGGAGGGGCCCAATTATATTTAATTTATTTTTTATTTTCCATCAAAAAGTTACCTTTTATTTCGGCCTCTAAACGAGACCCACCGCCTATCATCCATAGCTAATTACCCCCATTCCGAACACAATGGGATATGTCCCATAGGCTGATTCGATCGTTTCGATCAGTTTTCATCAAAATCGACATATAACTCTATATATTGAATTTGAACTCGCATTTCAATTTACTGGGGTCACATACTAACTCGAAAAATTCTAGAAAAATATTTTCTAGCTTCGTGTTGACGATAAGGCCCTAACAAAACTAATTTCATCGAATTCTGAGACCGTTTGAAAAATAGCCATTTTACAGTCGATTAAAATCAACTGAAACTGATCAAACGCGTTTTCTTTTGCCACGCTCACATATTGATTCGAAAAATTACGAAATTTGAAATCTAGCAATAACTTGACATCACGGATCCAACAAAAGTGGTTTCGTCGAAATCCGAGGTCGTTTGCAAAATGGCTATTTTTAATGGCCGAAATTCCATAGCGACTATTCTGAAATTTCAACTAGACATAACTTTTTATCCCCGCTATGAAATTTCGATTTTTTGGATTCATTGGAAAGATATCCTCAATTAGATCCCTTTATTTTTGGTTACACTAAAATCCAGATTATTTTGAATCCTGTACATTCATTTGAAGTTTGAAATCGAATTATCGAACTACCGCGCCATTTTCAATTCCTTTTATAATTTAAAATAATTATTTATATTCTAACGACGATCTATATAAATATATACGTTTGAATTCTATTCAAAATAAATTTCTCGTCATTTTTATTTAATATAATTCATTTTAAATATTCAAAATTCATCGAAACTGCCAAAATAAAAATTTTAAATTGGCTCGCATTTCCAGGTTATTGCAAAACTCGCCCTTACGGGAAAACCCGGATTGAGTTGAGAACACGACAAATCAGAACACAAACATAAGAACATTTCATTGCTTATTACAACAATTACAATAGAGTACAAGAATATATTAATTATAGTACAAATAAATATTACACATTGGAAATACAATATCAGAGATTTAAATTACAAAGTAGCGGAAAAATAATACATAACACAACTAAAGGAAATACACGGATACAAAGCATTCCAAGTATAACTTCAGCTGTAAACCAGGATCATGTGAAAATAAATCTGCAAAACCAAAACTACTGACTGCTCGTGTAGAAAATATGGGCTCCCAGAGTTTAGGTTAAAACAATAAACTCCGAGTCAGTCATGGGACTTGTGTGAGAACTAAAACGGTTATTAGCTTGATTTTAAAGTTAGGTAAATCACGGAACCACGCCGTAAAACACGGGATGGGTTTACTCCACATGAATCTTAGTTTAAAATAAAACAATGCAATGCTTTTTGAAAAAATGAAGCTATTATAAGACTCAGGTCCCATCACACAATGAACGCAGTCGAGGATAGAGTTTTACCTTATAATAGCCAAATATGCTTGATACGCGAAATTTCATCTTTTATTATTACTATAAGTGAAGAAATAAACTTCAAATATAAATGTATCAATCATAGGCGGTGTAGGTACCATTATATTACGTCGCCGTATATATATTTACAACTAAATCTGAATATCACATTTTAGAAATTGGGTTTCCATCTATGAACCAAGGCAAGCGATCGTCCTTACCGATTCGAGACTCTCTAGCCCGAGTCTCAAGATGCAGCCGCGACTGCACCTGCGGTTAGCGACAGGGCCGGTCATCCGTTGATGATTGGCAATACCATAAACTATATGTCAGTCTGCTATATGGGGCATAAAATAATCTGGTCAGTATATCAACCAGAACATCCATCGATCCCGTATTGACCGATATATCTGAGCGCCTCTCTATCCATCAAGTAATAAGCAACATCCACATTAGTAAGCAGTCTGGGCTCCATACCATGACGTTACTCCTAGCTAGAAACTAACATATGTCCATTTCCCTGAAGTCCTCATCCCGTTTCTGGTTCATACCGGAGTGTGAATCTCGCGAAGTAACGCTATACACAAAGCTATGCCTAAATAAGCTGTGGTTTGATCATCAACCACAAGGCTCTGCTTTTCAACAATAGCCTTGATCATTTCCATCCTAGCATTTCACATTCACAATCCATACCATACCATTGATTTTTGCCAATATATAACCTCTAAGCTCATACGTCTTAGAGAAGGGTGTTAAGCAAGAGAATAAATTCTCCGCCACCAAACAAATATATATTTAGCAGAGATCAACGAATACAACATAAAGGAATACAACGTCAGACATACCATCCATTTACAAGCCTGTTTCGGGTCTGAACGAAACCGAAGGCACCTTATTCCTCATCCTATATGTCCAGTACAGGAGAGAGGTCCTCGCATATCCATCAATCTCCAAGTACGTTTGGACGATCACTAACTTGTCTAGGGTGTACGGCCCAATCAAGACATCAGTAATCATCCAAAAGATGTGAATATTCTGGTCTTCAATCACCGTCTTCATCTTTGACTCTTGGTCGTCGTAGTAATTATTCAGAATGGGTTAAACCTGGTCTTTCCAAATAACTCACGTATTTTAAAATCAAGTGCTGTAAAAACACATCATATGCCTCATTCCAATTAGAATATTCTTTTAATAAAATATTCACATTATTCGGGAAAGGTTCCCATTAATTTTATCAAAGATAATTTTTTTTAATTTTATTCTTTAATCTTCCTTTCGATATCAATTTCAAAAGATTTTATTAACTAGTCGGGATTATCGAACCTTACCGAAGTAGTCACTTATTTATATTTATTATCCCAATCCCTACCTATTCATCCCACGGAGCAAAACTAGTAGCACTCCATATCTAACACCCACAGTGTTATCGGTAAATTTAATTACCATTTCACATTTAAATCTAATTAAAGAATTTAACTATCGCCTAGAGTAAAATTGGTGGTACTCCATTCTCGATCATTTCAAGAATTCGATAAATTAAATTATATCATTCCCATTTCATATAATTAGATTTTTATTAAAACTCTAATTTTGTTTTAATATCAAAAATCATTACTTTATGATTATTCAAATTTGGGAAATTAATCTTTATCTTTAACTGGGTTAAAGAACTAATGTCATTTAAAACACAGTTCACGATAAACCCAAATCATCTTCCATTAACTATGGAATCTTCACGAAAAACGGATCAATATATAATCGATATACATTTCCGCATCAGACTAATAATATAAATGGAATAACGGCAAAGCTTTTTTAAATTCCATATATAGTAATGGTCTTCTTTCACATAAGCTTATCTCGATTATTATTAAATCGAATTCCCTTTAATTCCAATTTATTCTGTTAGATTGGAAAACTTTACTTTGGAAAATTTTCCATTTAAATCTTAATAAAAGATTTATAAATTTCAAATTGTATTTTCACTGTTAATTGGGATTAAAGAACAAATGTCGTTTAAAACACAATTCACGATAAACCCACAATCAACTTTCATTTCAATTCTAATTAAAATTAAATAATTAGTAAAATTCTTTAAATCTTAATTAAGAGATTTATTCTTTCACATGGGGTTTAAGAACAGTGTTATTTAAGACACCATTCACGACAAACCCAAAATCCAATTCTTATATTTAATTCCAGTTAAATATTAATTAATTCGAAAACTTCACTAAATCTTAATTAAAAGATTTACTCAATTGGGTTTAAGAACAGTGTTATTTAAGACACCATTCACGACAAACCCAAAATCCAGTTTATTTTATTTAGTTCCAATAAAACATTAATTAATTGGAATATACCCAATTCTAGTCAGTTTTCATGCGCAGTCCGTAATTGGGTTTGAATTCGAAATTTGAATTCAAATTCTGAGCTGTTTTTGAACTTGAAATTTCTAAAACTTTGAAGGGTCATAACTTGGTCATACAGACTCCGATTTTCGAAAACTCGGACTCGTTTCCAAGAAGAATTTCGAGACGAACGTATTGGCATAACCCATTGCCCTTGATTCTTATTTTAAAAATTAATTCTGCTTTGATTTATAGTTATAACACGTTATCAAAATATGGTTTTGGAAAGTAGTTTTAGAAAGTTTTTAAAACTTTTGCCCCGTATGGTAACCTTCTGCTCTGATACCAAATGTAACACCCCACCTCCGCTAGGGTCACTCACAAAGGGAATGCACAAGTTTTGGTGGAGTATTTTCCAGGTAAACATACATAGAGATATCACAAGGCAGAACATGAATAAAGCAGCGGTAGAAATTAAAAACCGAATTTCATTACTTTCAAGAAAAGAGTCAAAACCTCATATATCCAAAGTACAAATTATTCCATTACATCAAGTTCTAAATAAAGAAGCATAAACTTAAGAAAACAAAAGTAAATTATTCCCCAAAAACAGCAGAAGTGCGGCCATAGCATAGCTCAAGACCAAACCGTACATGAGCTGACAGAAAGCAAGCTAAATCCAAGCTAAGAGCGAGCATTTCCTCCCTGAAAACCTGGGGGGGGGGGGGGGGGGGAAACGAAAGAAAAAGAGGTGAAAGGAAAAGGGTCAATCATTAAGACTAGTAAGTCCTAGTGACTTTCAGTATAAAAACTAGTAAAGTTAACAAGACATGAGTAAACGGAAAGTAAACATAGGGATGATAATAAGTCTGGCAAGATAACTAAGATAAATCAAGTCTAGCATCGCACATTCAAGATTCGCTGCACCAACTGTACTAGTATTCTAACCCATGTCAAGATTTAACCATGAAATGATCCCATGGCCCAACATCATGAAGTGACCCATTACGAGGTCCTACAGTACGACCTACTAATCAATCGGCTCACTACAAGTTCTAGCTCATCATGTGTCTGTGTCATACGGCCCAATCACGAAATGTAGTCACCTGTGCTAAGTCCACCCTAGGGTGTATCAAGCCCTAGGGTGCCAACCACTGACACGAATCAAGCACGCACAGTGTAAACCTACTGGTGCCCAATGCCTGCTTTTTCAACTCCGGACTACGTACACGACCATAGTCTGCCTGAACCTACAATGGCGCACCTACTCAGCCATCGTTCTGGTCGCTTACAATCAGCCCAGTAATCGTGCCCCACCCTGCCTAGTCCTTGGGTATCGTGATACTTCTAAGTGGGTTACTGCTGAAAAGGACCGCGTAACTAGGGTTTCTAATGGGTTAAGTGTTGTCATTCAAATTTGTGACTTAACCCTATCCAAATCATGTATCAAGTTGGTTAAGTGTGTTCAAGCGGTTCATGACTTAACCCTATCAAATCATTGTGCCAAATTGGTTAAGTATGTTAAAGTGGTTCATGACTTAACCCTACCCTGTAGCATAAATCCATTAATGCACCCCAACCTCTCACATTAGACTAGTTGTTGTGGTCACTGGATTTGCCGGGCGGTTCCGGGCAGATTTACACCACAACATAGTCTAACCTCGGGTTTTAGGTGCGATATGACCAACTACCCACATTGGATCCTTTTGTTTGCAGTCACAGGATACGCCGGGAGGTTTTGGGCAGATTTACAATACAAACTCAACCCAACCTCGAGTTGGACATTTTCCAGTTTATTCTAAGTGTCATGTCCAGGTTCAAGTTTCAAGTCTAAATTCATTTCAAGTTATAACAATGTTCACGTTTCAAGTTTATAGTAAATTCAGGTTTGCTTAAACTACCCAAATCGTATTCCCATCGCACGTGAATTCGAATCGATACAAACAAATCTAATTAGGGAATAACATAGAAAGAACGGGCATAAGGTGGCAAAAGTGATTACAAGTCAAGCATGGTATAACTTGAGATAAATGACTACAACAATACTGGCATATGGAATAGTGGTCTCAAATATCTAACCTAGCAAAATAGGGTGATAGTCATGGTAACAGTTGACATAAGATAATAACCCCAAACTTGTGAATAACAACTAGTTCAACATCACAGGCATGTTAACATCATGGACATGAGGGGTTTAGGTTTACAAAATGTTTAGGCCCCAAATCAATTTCATATAAATATTCCCACAAGTCAAGATTCAAGATGAATAGATCCAAGGTGAATAATAGTAGATCCAAAATAATAGATCCAAAAGGAACAATAATAGATCCAAGATATACAATGATAGATCCAAGATAATTATCATACTTAGGTTCGATTTCAATTTACAACATGTCCATATTAAGTTTAAAATTTAGATCTGAAAGTAACTGGGGCTTACAGATCGTGGTTTGAGAATTAGAAAACAAAGAGGCGATGTTGAATCTCGAGTCTAACAGAAATCCCCCAAACAGCAATACTCTACACGTAGAATTGTTGGAGAAGAAGCAATTCCTTTTCTCTAACTTTTCAACCAGAGTTTTAGCAGCATAAGATCAGAGAGAATTTGTGTAGAGAGACTAGAGTTAGGGCCGTTTATATAGGGTCAGGCCAACGAATTTAGACAGAAATCGGACTAGAAACATCAGAGTGAACTCTGACTCAAAAATGGGCTCGGCAACCAGGTCGACACCTAGGTTGACACTATGGTCGACCTGGTCCTGGGAAGGTCGACTCTATGGTCGACCCCTAGGTCGACCTGGTCCTGGGCGGGAAATTTCCCGCCCAGTCCGTTCTGTGGTTTGAATTCGAAATTTGAATTCGAATTCTGAGCTGTTTTTGAACTTGAAATTTCTGAAACTTTGAAGGGTCATAACTTGGTCATACGAACTCCGATTTTCGAAAACTCGGACTCGTTTCCAAGCAGAATTTCGAGACAAACGTAACGGCTTAACCTATTGCCCTTGATTCTTATTTTAAAAATTAATTCTGACTTGATTTATAGTTATAACACGTTATCAAAATATGGGTTGTTACATTCTCCCCTCCTTAAAGGATTTCGTCCCCGAAATCTCTAAGTTAGGGGGGATGTGTCCTACCATCCATCATCCATCTATTCAAAACATCATCCACAAGCAACCATTGTCCTTAAAAGATTTCTAGTGCTGTATGAACATATACAGAAAGTGTGTGTATATGTACTTATCTAATGCAAAAGATCAGACGGTTACTGATTCAGTAAACCTCCTTAATGCAAAATATGTTAGTGTAATGAGTCCAATATGTATGCAAATTCCTAACATAATTTATAATCTCTACATGAGTGCACATAACATTCATTCATATGCAACATCCAAGTGATAGCATAACAAGTTCCGTCCATGTACAAGTATAAGCACTCATGCATATGCCACATGAAAATGTGACTGAGCCAATCTAGTGCCCAATGCGTATCATGCATCCACTAGCAATCACTTGCAAACACTTGCAACCATTTGCAAACATCAACCATAACATGTTTCAATCACATGTTTACATCCATATGGTTCTACCTAAGGTTCTCAAGATAAGATCGAGAAGATTACAAGACAAACATAGGTGGTAAAAGCATGATACGAAAGGTTTTCAATCTTATAGGAAAAAGAGATCAAGAATGTACCCTCAATAAGAAATGGGTACAACGCGCATATCTTCTCTTCGGTTTCCCAAGTTGCGTCTTCTTGGGTTCACTCCACTGTACTTTAACTAGCTTGACTTCTCAACTCCTTATCTTCTTGATCTCCGTTCCTAAGATACGAATCAGAACTCGCCTCAATGTTGCTTCTTTTTCCACTTCTACGCCTTCAAGGATGCTTGGCTCAACCACTTCGGCTGATTCATGTAAGCACTTTCGGAGATGCGAGACATGAAAGACATTGTGTACTCCGGCCAGCCTCTTGGGTAATTCTACCTTATAGGCCATCTGCCCAATCGTCTCAGTGATAGGGAACGGTCCTACGAACCTTGGTGCTAGCTTTCCAACCGCCCCAGAACGAACCACATTGCGTAAAGGAGAAACTTTTATAAAGACCATGTCTTCGACTTCGAACTCTAGGTCTGTCCTTCTCTTGTCTGCATAAGATTTCTGTCTATCTTGGGCCGTTTTCATCCGTCTTCGTATCAACTCAACCTTCTCAGAAGTGTCCCTTATCATGTCGGGCCCAAGTATAAGGTTGTCTGTCGTCTCCCACCAACAAGTTGGCGACTTGCACGGTCTTCCATACAGGGCTTCGAACGGTGCCATTCCGATGCTAGCTTGGTAACTATTATTATTTGCAAACTCCACGAGAGGAAGATGGTCTTCCCAAGTACCACCAAAGTCAAGAATGCATAGCCTCAAAAGATCCTCTAGTACCCTATTTACCCTTTCGGTTTGTCCATCCGTCTGCGGGTGATTGGCCGTGCTTAAGCTCAGTCGTGTACCCATTGCTTCTTGCAGACTATTCCAAAACTGGGTAGTGAAAATCGGGTCATGGTCACTAACTATACTAGAAGAAACCCCGTGCAACCGTACTACCTCTCGAAGGTAAATAGACGCTAGCCATGATGCGGTCCTCTTGCTTTTCAGCGGAATGAAGTGAGCACTTTTCGTGAGTCTATCTACTATGACCCATATGCTAGTATTTCCTTTCCTTGACCTAGGCAATCCATCCACGAAATCTATAGAGATACTTTCCCACTTCCATTGCGGAACCTCCAAAGGATGTAATAGCCCTCTGGGCTTCTTCAACTCGGCCTTTACTTGTTGGCACACCATGCACTTTGAAACGAACTCTGCCACGTCCTTTTTCATTCCAGCCCAAAAGAATATGCGTTTCATATCTCTGTACATCTTATCCCCTCCGGGATGTATAGTCATCTTCGAGTGGTGCGCCTCTTCGAGAACTTCCCTTACTAAGTCTCCCACTTGTGGGACACATAGCCTTCCATCATGCCTTAGCCATCCCTTGTCATCTATGGCATTCCTACCGAGATGACTTGACTCTCACCACTAATCAGCTTGTCCATGATTTCGACTATCTGTGGGTCTTCCTTCTGTGAAGTCCCTACTTGATCTAGAAGCATTGGTCTTAACACAAGAGATGCTAACGTAACAGTCAATGACTCAACAACAGGTGTAAAATCAAAGGTTGCTATAAACTCTAGACTTTTCCTTTCAACAAACAAGGGGCTCAAGGTCAACCTTTTCCTACTTAGCGCATCCGCCACCACGTTACCCTTGCCAGGGGTATAAGCTATAATGAAGTCATATGATGCCAAGAATTTCATCCACCGCTGTTGTCTCAGATTCAAATCTTTCTGTGAGAAGAGGTACTTAAGCGATTTGTGGTCGGTATACAGCTCGAACCTCTCCCCTAGAAGATAATGGCGCCAAGATTTAAGTGCAAAAACGATCGCCGCCAACTCCAAGTCATGTGTGGGGTAGTTCTTCTCATGAACTTTAAGTTGTCTACCCCCGTAGCAAATCACTTTCCCTTCTTGCATTAGGACTGCGCCTAATCCCGTGCCACACGCATCCGTGTACACCGTAAACATCTTACTTCCGTCGGGTAATGCCAAAACTGGAGCTGTGGTGAGAGCTCTCTTGAGTCTCTGAAAAGCAATCTCATATTCTATGTCCCATGCAAACGCTAGGTTTTTCTTCGTTAACCTAGTAGGAGGAGCTGAAATCTTAGCGAAGTACTTAATGAACTTCCTATAGTTGCCTGCCAAACCGAGAAAGCTTCTCACTTCAGTTGCGTTCTTAGGAACTTTCCAATCTTGCACCGCAACTACCTTTGCGGGGTCCACGACTATGCCTTGCTTAGAAACTACATGTCCAAGAAACCGAACTTCCTTCCTCCAAAAATGGCATTTGGAGAACTTTTCCTTTAACTGGTGTGCTCTAAGCGTATCCATGACTTCCTTGAGATGTCTAACATGCTCTTCTTCATCCTTTGTGAAGATCAAAATATCGTCTACGAAAACCACTACAAACTTGTTAAGGAACTCCTGAAACACCCTACTCATCAAATCTACAAAGTACGCGGGTGCATTTGTTAACCCAAACGGCATGACGAGCCATTCGAAGAACCCATCTGGAGTCCTAAACGTAGTTTTGTCAATGCTATCCTCAGCCACTCTAATCTGATGGAATCCTGTGGCTAGATCTAGTTGAGAGAAAACAGATGCTCCCACAAGCTGGTCAAACAAATCGTCGATTCTTGGTAGTGGGTGTCTATTTTTCTTAGTTAGCTTGTTTAATTCACGATAATCTACGCATAGACGAAGCGAACCATCCGCCTTAGTAGCGAATACCACCGGAGCACCCCATTCAGAAATTCTTCATCTTATGAAATTTTTCTCAAGAAACTCCTTAACTTGTTTACTGAGCTCTCTTCTTTCTCGCGGGGCCATGTGCCTAACGGGCAATGAAACTGGCTTGGCATTATCAACAAGTTAAATACGGAAATCTATCCCACGTTTAGGGGTAACCCCTTCACCACATCAAAGACATCCGGATATTCTCGGACCACTCTTACAGATTGCAAATTGTCGATGGACGAGTCAAGAGATTCAAGATAACACAACATGACCGGACCCTTAGGGTTACAAGAAATTTCAAGGGTATTACCAAGGCGAGTCATGAGCCTCACTACCCTTCGTTCACAATCAAGAATGGCTCCATAATTGAACAACCAATCCATACCTAGGATCAAACCGTATCTCATAAATCCGAGAACATAAGCATTACACGTGAATTCTACGTTTAAGATAGAAATCCTCAAATCCACACACATCATAGATAAATGAGCGGAGCCCCCAATTGGATTTTAAACACTAACGGGATCCTCAACTAGACTAGTACTTAGGTGCAGATTTTCAACAATATCAGAAGAAATAAAAGTATGCGATGCGCCAGAGTCAAATAAGGTTCGAACAGGAAAGTCAGAAATGTAAACAAGGCTTTCTACAGAAATATTACTACCTCGGTCAAGAGCTAGAGTGGTGTTGAGAGCATGCAACTACCCTCCAGAAGGTCCTGCTCGCTGGGTCTGCCTTCGCCCCTGTCCTTGCTTCTTAGGGCAATACTTGCTGATGTGTCCAGTATCTCCACACTGAAAGCATTCACCCAACTTTCTCTTCTTCTTTCTATAGTCCTGGGCTATATGCCCCGTAATCCCACAAAAGTTACACTTCCTTGTCTCACGTGCCTTTTTATTATTGTTGTTGTTGCCCTCTTTATTCTTGTTATTCTTGTTGCCTCCCTTCTTGAAGTCAACTTTCTTATTCTGAGTCTCATTAGGCTTAACCTCCTTCTTGCTATTCTTGTCTTCCTCATGAAGTAGAGCCATATCCACCAAGCTTTCAAAGGTCGCCCCCATGGGTATATGAGTTATGGCCAAACTGTGTAGTGGCTCGTTCAATCCTCGAGCAAAGTGTACAGCCTTTTTCTTGGCTGTGTTGACCAAGTCCAAACTGAACCGAGCAAGTTGACTAAACCTATTCACGTACTCCCTAACAGACATGTCCCCTTGCTTGAGTGCTAGGAACCTCTCCATCTGGAGGTTCTCTTCTGCTGACGATAAGAATCTAAGCCCAAACCTCTCTCTAAAGTCTGTCGAAGTCTCAACTGACCTGGTAGCGTTGGTGACTTCCCACCAAAATGCAGCTTCCTCTTTCAACAACCATGCCGCCAACTGAACTTTCCTATGATCCTCCACATCGAAGATAATAAACAAGTCTTCAGTCTCCTTTAGCCAGTTTTGTGCCTCAATGAAGGTTTCAGTTCCAACGAAGTTCTTGCAGCCCATTGCTTTAAAGTCCTTGCATATTTTGGCAAAGGCAGTACCAGGAGGAGGAGGAACCGCGGCCACTGGGGGAGGAGGAGGAGGAATGTCTGCCGGGCCCGTGCCGTTGGCCCTAGCTTCTAAGTACCTTCGGAACCATCCAGCTACAGGTACTCCCTAGGGAAGGTTAAGATCAGACATGCTGAAAAACGAAAAGAAAAAGATTCAAATGAGGAAACAAAGGAAATTGCTAATGGCTTTTGGGGAATAGCCTTTTTAAACATAAAATTTTTATTGAAAAATGCTTCTTTATAAACGGTTTTGGAAAGTAGTTTTAGAAGGTTTTCAAAACTTTTGCCCCATCTGGTAACCTTCTGCTCTAATACCAAATGTAACACCCCACCTCCGCTAGGGTCACTCATAAAGGGAATGCACTAGTTTTGGTGGAGTATTATCTAGGTAAACATAAACATAGATATCACAAGGCAGAACATAAATAAAGCAGCGGTAGAAATTAAAAACCGAATTTCATTACTTTCAAGAAAATAGTCAAAACCTCATATATCCAAAGTACAAATTATTCCATTACATCAAGTTCTAAATAAAGAAGCATAAACTTAAGATAACAAAAGTAAATTATTCCCCAAAAATAGCAGAAGTGCGGCCATAACATAGCTCAAGACCAAACCGTACATGAGCTGATAGAAAGCAAGCTAAATCCAAGCTAAGAGCTAGCGTTTCCTCCCTGAGAACCTAGGGGGAACAAAAGAAAACGAGGCGAAAGGAAAAGGGTCAGTCATAAAGACTGGTAAGTCCTAGTGACTTTCAGTATAAAAACTAGTAAAGTTGACAAGACATGAGTAAACGGAAAGTAAACATAGGGATGATAATAAGTCTGGCAAGATAACTAAGATAACAAGATAAATCATGTCTAGCATCGCACATTCAAGATTCGCTGCACCAACTGTACTAGTATTCTAACCCATGTTAAAATTTAACCATGAAATGATCCCGTGGCCCAACATCATGAAGTGACCCATTACGGGGTCCTACAGTACGACCTACTAATCGATCGGCTCCCTACAAGTTCTAGCTCGTCATGTGTCTGTGTCATACGGCCCAATCACGAAATGTAGCCACCTGTGCTAGGTCCACCCTAGGGTGTATCAAGCCCTAGGGTGCCAACCACTGACACGAACCAAGCACGCACAGTGTAAACGTACTGGTGCCCAATGCCTACTTTTTCAACTCCAGACTACGTGCACGACCATAGTCCGCCTGAACCTACAATGGCGCACCTACTCAGCCGTCGTTCTGGTCGCTTACAATCAGCCCAGTAATCGTGCCCCACCCTGTCTAGTCCCAGGGTATCGTGATACTTCTAAGTGGGTTACTGCTGAAAAGGACCGCGTAACTAGGGTTTCTAATGGGTTAAGTGTTGTCATTCAAATTTGTGACTTAACCCTATCCAAATCATGTATCAAGTTGGTTAAGTGTGTTCAAACGGTTGATGACTTAACCCTATCAAATCATCGTGCCAAATTGGTTAAGTATATTTAAGTGGTTCATGACTTAACCCTACCCAGTAGCATAAATTCATTAATGCACCCCAACCTCTCACATTAGACTAGTTGTTGTGGTCACTGGATTTGCCGGGCGGTTCCGGGCAGATTTACACCACAACATAGTCTAACCTCGGGTTTTAGGTGCGATATGACCAACTACCCACATTGGATCCTATTGTTTGCAGTCACTGGATTCGCCAGGCGGTTCCGGGCAGATTTACACTGCAAACTCAACCCAACCTCGAGTTGTCCATTTTTCATTTATTCTAAGTGTCATGTCCAGGTTCAAGTTTCGAGTCTAAATTCATGTCAAGTTTTCATGTCATGTTTCATGTCAAATTGTGTCAAGTTCATGTCCATATCCAGATTCAAGTTATAACAATGTTCACGTTTCAAGTTTATAGTAAATTCAGGTTTGCCTAAACTACCCAAATCGTATTCCCATAGCACGTGAATTCGAATCAATACAAACAAATCTAATTAGGGAATAACATAGAAAGAACATGCATAGGGTGGCAAAAGTGATTATAAGTCAAGCATGGTATAACTTGAGATAAATGACTACAACAATACTAGCATATGGAATAGTGGTCTCAAATATCTAACCTAGCAAAATATGGTGATAGTCATGGTAACAGTTGACATAAGATAATGACCCCAAACTTGTGAATAACAACTAGTTCAACATCATAGGCATGTTAACATCATGGACATGAGGGGTTTAGGTTTACAACATGTTTAGGCCCCAAATCAATTTCATATAAATATTCCCACAAGTCAAGATTCAAGATGAATAGATCCAAGGTGAATAATAGTAGATCCAAAATAATAGATCCAAAAGGAACAATAATAGACCCAAGATATACAATGATAGATCCAAGATAATTATCATACTTAGGTTCGATTTCAATTTACAACATGTCCAAATTAAGTTTAAAGTTTAGATCTAAAAGTAATTGGGCTTACATACCGTGGTTTGAGAATTAGAAAACAAAGAGGCGATGTTGAATCTCGAGTCTAACAGAAATCCCCCAAACAGCAATACTCTACACGTAGCCTTGTTGGAGAAGAAGCAATTCCTTTTCTCTAACTTTTCAACTAGAGTTTTAGCAGCATAAGACCTGAGAGAATTTGTGTAGAGAGACTAGAGTTAGTGGCTGTTTATATAGGGTTAGGCCAACGAATTTAGACAGAAATCGGACTAGAAACATCAGAGTGAACTCTGACTCAAAAATGGGCTCGGCACCCAGGTCGACCTGGTCTTGGGAAGGTCGACTCTATGGTCGACCTCCAGGTCGACCTGGTCCTGGGCGGGAAATTTTCCGCCCAGTCCGTTCTGGGGTTTGAATTCGAATTTTGAATTCGAATTCTGAGCTGTTTTTGAACTTGAAATTTCTGAAACTTTGAAGGGTCATAACTTGATCATACGGACTCCGATTTTCGAAAACTCATACTCGTTTCCAAGCATAATTTTGAGACGAACGTAATGGCGTAACCCGTTGCCCTTGATTCTTAATTTAAAAATTAATTCTACCTTGATTTATAGTTATAACACGTTATCAAAATACGGGTTGTTACAATTTAGTTCCAATCAAACATTAATTAATTGGAAAACTTCATTAAATCTTAATTAAAGATTTATTTTAGTAAATAACTAGTTCTTTTAGATAAAAAATATATTTTTATCTTTTCAAATATGGAATTTTTCATTCAAAATCTTTCCAGATTATTAATTATGATTTTACATAATTTTTCCATATTTTTAATAATTTTATTAAGGCCAGTACAATTGGTTTCCAATAACGGCCACCGAACTGCATCCATAGCGACCTTTTTCAAATTTGATTTGGACATAATTTCAAATCCAACCGTTAGATTTCAAACTTCTTATATTCATTGGAAAGCTCTTTTCGATACGAACCCAACAGTTCCGGTTTTAGGAGAATCCGACGGACGGATCTCCTGGTATAATCGTTTAAAGTTATGATTCCAAAACGCGAACTACCGCGCGCGATTCGTTTAATTTTAATATATATATATATATATTATTCGTTCGGCAATTAAAAATCATTTATTTCATTACAAGAAAAAAGAATATTTTTAATGAACAAAAATATATTTCATTACATGTAAATTTTATACATTCCCACATACAATAAAAATGTAATTTTTATTGTTAAAACATTTTAGTTCATACATGAATCTTTTTAGTGATTCCCACATACAATCAAAATGTAATTTTTATTGTTAAAACATTTTAATTCATACATGAATCTTTTTAGTGATTCCCACATATAATAAAAATGTAATTTTTATTGTAAAAACATTCTATTTCAACTATGAATATTTTTATGATTCATATATACAATAAAAATGTAATTTTTATTGTAAAAATATTTTATTTCAACTATGAATATTTTTATGATTTTGTACATACAATAAAAATGTGATTTTTTTGTAAAAACATTTTATTATTTCTGAATCAGAATGCGACTCAATCAATTACAACATAATTTCAGTTATATGGATTTCATACATCGCATGTATTCAACAATAATGATAAATAATCATTAAACAGTCCATTCACATCCATAGTGAAATTCTACAACTGTTTAAGCATTAAAATAAATAATTGACGCTCACCATAGCATGTCAATCCATCGATTGTCATATAATTAAATTTAAGGGAGATGTGAATAAATTATCATCCCCAGACCCGTTTGGGGTTTTCAAACAGCAACAGTGAAATTAAATAAATTATTGGTTAACAAATTTAACCAATTCGAATCCGGTTTGAATTATTTTCCTATATAGCCAATTTTCACTGGTTAAAAATATAAATAAATATTTATAATTTAATTTCAATTACCACATAAATGTTAACATTATTTTTAATACGTTGAACATTTTAGCAACACAAACAGCATACAATACAGTCAATTTAAATCGTCCATGGTCCTTGGACGAGGAAGGTGATCTAACAGGCACCGTATACAATTTATAGTGATTAAAACTGATAGAAACCTACACTGGAAATTTTATATATTTTTATACATGAATATAATAACATGATAAAATAATTTTGAGTGAGAAGGAGTTCTCACTTTGGTTGGTTTCAGGAATTGTTTATATAACGATTGTATTTAAAAAAATTAAACAAATGTTTAATTTTATCAAAATCCAAATGACCTCTGTTTCAGTTCTAGTCTGCTCCATGTTTTAGACATTTTCATCTCGGTTCCAATGAATCTAAAATCACATGATTTCGTTTTCATAT
Organism: Allium sativum; assembly: GCA_030737875.1. NCBI lineage: Eukaryota > Viridiplantae > Streptophyta > Magnoliopsida > Asparagales > Amaryllidaceae > Allium > Allium sativum. Next base: position 486,937,609 of record CM060920.1, on the reverse strand, counting down.
GAAAAAGTTATAGTAATTTAAACATTCCTTGTCTAATTCAATAACTAAAACATTATTAATTAAAAATTAATTATATTGATTAGCTTAATCACTGTTAACACCGTCGCTTATCTCCTTCTTCTTTCACGCAATAGCCTGTACCAAAAAACCCATGACCTCGTCGTTTCTCTCTCTCCTCGCGCAGGCATCCCCAGGCTGCCAGAAGTTGATCGGAAACCGCCGTTCGATGCTGGCCAACTTCATCATCCACCAACCCCTCCAGCTAGCCACCCGATGCCCCCGATGGCCCAAGAAACCGCTCGAAAGTCACCGCTTATTATATGCAATTCTGGCCAATTTAAGCCCCCGTCGATGATCTTGGCCGTTGAGTTTCTCGAGCACGAGTAGTTGGTCATTTTAATAGTTCGAAACCTTTAGATTTGATGTGAGGAATTCGAGATTTAGGGGATCGAAGAGGGGAACGATTCTGATCATTCAAATAGAGACGGACGCGGCTGCGTATGATTTCTAGGGTTTAGAGAAAACTAAGGCTATTCATAACCATTTTTAATTATTATTTAATTCATTTATTACTCGTTCAACGCTTCGAACTCCAAACGAGACCCAACGACTGTCGCCCCTAGCTAAATACCCCCATTCCGAACACAATGGGATATGTTTCACAAGCCAATTCTATCATTTCATTCAGTTTTTCTTTAAATTAAAAATATAAATCAATATATATTGAATTTGAACGTACATTTCAAATTACCAGGGCCACATACTGACTCCAAAAATTACAGAAAAAATATTTCCAGCTATGTTTCGACGATACGGTCCTAACAAAACTAATTTCATCGAATTTAGAGACCATCTGAAAAATGGTCATTTTACAGTCGATTAAATTCAAAATGAAATTATAAAACACGTTTACATTTACTACGCTCACATATTAATTCCAAAAATTATAAAAATTGGAATCTAGCAATAATTTGACATTCTGGATCAAACAAAAGTGGTTTCGTCGAAAACGGAGGTCGTTTGTAAAATGGCAATATATTATATTAAAATATATATATATATATATATATTCCATAGCGACTATTCTGAATTTTAAACTGGACATAACTTTCAATTCCCATTATGAAATCTAGATTTTTCACATTCGCTAGAAAGATATAATTAAACAGATTCAAATATTTCTTATTTTACTGAAATCCGATTTATTTTGAATCTTGTACATTCATTTGAAATTAAAAATCGAATTTTCAAACTACCACGCCATTTCATGCTTGTTTATAATTAAAATAAATTTATTTGTTCTAATTTCGATTTAAATAAATTTTTAGTCATTATTATTTAAAATAAATCATTCAAAATATTCAAAATTCATTAAAATTTCTAAAATAATTTTTTTAAATTGGTTCTGAAAATCCGGGTTGTTACAATCTCCCCCACTTAACCCAAAGGTCCTAGGATCGAAACCTGGCTCTGATACCAAACTTAAACGACCCAAACTCTCCCTTACGGGAAAGCCCGGATTAAGTTGAGAACACGACAAATCAGAACACAAACAGAAGAAGATTTCATTGCTTATTACAACAATTACATCAGAGTACAAGAATATATCAAAGTACGAATAAATATTATACATTGGAAATACAATATTAGAGATTTAAATTACAAAGCAGTAGAAAAATAATACATAACACAACTTAAGGAAATACACGGATATAGAGCTTTCCGAATGTAGCTTCAGCTGTAAACCAGGATCCTATGAAAAGAAATCTGCAAAACCAAAACTACTGACGGCTCGTGTGGAAAATATGGGCACCCAGAGTTTAGATTAAAACAATAAACTTCGAGTCGGTCATGGGACTAGTGTAAGAACTAAAACAGTTATTAGCTTGATTTTAAAGTTAGGTAAATCACGGGACCACACCGTAAAACACGGAACGGGTTTACTCCAGATAAATTTTAGTTTAAAACAAAACAATGCAATGCTTTTTGGAAAAATGAAGCTATTATAAGGCTCAGGTCCCATCACACAATGAACGCAGTCGAGGATGAAGTTTTCCCTTATAATAGCCAGATATGCTTGATATACGAAATTTCATCTTTTATTATTACTATAAGTGAATAAATCAATTTCAAATATAAATGTTTAAATTATAGGCGGCGTAGGTACCATTATATTACGTCGCCACATATATATTTACAACTAAAACCGAATATCACGTAATGGAAATTAGGTTTCCATCTATGGACCAAGGCAAGCGATCGTCCTTACCGATTCGAGACTCTCTAGCCCGAGCCTCAAGATACAGCCACAATTGCACGTACGGTTAGCGACATGGCTGGTCATCCATCGATGATTAGCAATACCATAAACCATATGTTAGTTTGCCCTATGGGGCATAAAATAATCTGGTCAGTATATCGACCAGAACATCCATCGATCCCATAGTGACCGATATATCTGAGGCGCCTCTCTATCCATCAAGTAATAAGCAACATCCACATGAGTAAGCAGACTGGGCTCCATATCATGACGTTACTCCTAGCTATAGACTAACATATGTTCATTTCCTTAAAGTCCTCATCCCGTTTCTGGTTCATACCGGGATGTGAAGCTCGCGAAGTAACACTATACACAAAGCTATGCCTAAATAAGCTGTGCTTTGATCACCGACCACAAGGCTCTGCTTTTCAACAAAAGCATTGATCATTTGCATCTTATCGTGTCACATTGACAATCCATATCATACCATTGATTTTTGCCAATATATAACCTCTATGCTCATACGTCTTAGAGAATGATGTTAAGCAAGAGAATAAATTCTCCGCAACCAAACAGATATATATTTAGCAGAGATCAACGAATACAACATAAAGGAATATAACGTCAGACATACCATCCATTTACAAGTCCGTTTTGGGTCTGAATGAAACCGGAGGCACCTTATTCCTCATCCCATATGTCCAATACAGGAGAGAGGTCCTCGCATATCCATCGATCTCCAAGTACGTTTGCACAATCACCACTTATTAACTTGTCTTGGGTGTACGGCCCAATCAAGACATCAGTAATCATCCAAACGATGTAAAGATCTCTGGTCTTCAATCTCCCTCTTCATCTTCGACTCTTGGTCGTCATAGTAATTATTTAGAATGGGTTAAACCCGGTCTTTCCGAATAACTCGCGTATTTTAAAATCAAGTGTTGTAAAAACACATCATACGCCTCATTCCAATTCAGAATATTCTTTTAATAAAATATTCACATTATTCGGGAAAGGTTCCCGTTAGTTTTATCGAAGATAAATTCTTTTAAATTTATTCTTTAATCTTCCTTTCGATATCAATTTCAAAAGATTTTATTAACTAGTCGGGATTATCGAACCTTACCGAAGTAATCATTTATTTATATTGTTTATCCCAATCCCAACCTATTCATCCTATGGAGCAAAAATAGTAGCACTCCATATCTAACACCCACAGTTTTATCAGTAAATTTAATTACCATTTCACGTTTAAATCTAATTAAAGAATTTAACTATCGCCTAGAGTAAAACTGTTGGTACTCCATTCTCGATCATTTCAAGATTTCGAAAAATTAGATTATCTCATTCCCATTTCAATCTAATTAGATTTTTATTAAAAACTCTAATTTGGTTTTAATATCAAAAATCATTTCTTTATGATTATTCTAATTTAGGAAATTAATCTTTATCATTAACTGGGTTAAAAGAACTAATGTCATTTAAAACACAGTTCACGATAAACCCAAATCATCTTCCATTAACTGTGGAATCTTCATGGAAAACGGATCAATATATAATCGATATAAATTTCCATATCAGAATAATAATATAAATGGAATAACGGCAAGGCCTTTTAAATTCCATATATAGTAACGGTCTTCATACAGAAGCTTATCACGATTATTATTAAATCGAATTCCCTTCAATTTCAATTTATTCTATTAGATTGGAAAACTTTACTTTGGAAAATTTTCCATTTAAATCTTAATAAAAGATTTATAAATTTCAAATTATATTTTCGCTGTTAATTGGGATTAAAGAACAAATGTCGTTTAAAACACAGTTCACGATAAACCCAAATCAACTTTCATTTTCAATTCTAATTAAACATTAACTAATTAGTAAACTTCTCTAAATCTTAATTAAAAGATTTATTCTTTCACACGGGGTTTAAGAACAGTGTTATTTAAGACACCATTCACAACAAACCCAAAATCCAATTCTTTTATTCAATTCCAATTAAATATTAATTAATTGGAAAACTTTACTAAATCTTAATTAAATGATTCATTCTTTTCTCAACTACCGCGAACTACCGGTATAATCGTTTAAAGTTACGATTCCAAAACGCGAACTACCACGCGTGATTTGTTCAATATATATATATATGTATGTATGTATGTATATATATATATGTATGTATGTATATATATACACAATTCGTTCGGCGATTAGAAAACCATTTATTTCATTACATGTAAAAAAGAATATTTTTAATGAACAAAAATATATTTCATTACATGTAAATTTTATACATTCCCACATACAATAAAAATGTAATTTTTATTGTTAAGATATTTTAATTCATACATGAATCTTTTTAGTGATTCCCACATACAATAAAAATGTAATTTTTATTGTTAAAACATTTTAATTCATACATGAATCTTTTTAGTGATTCCCACATACAATAAAAATGTAATTTTTATTGTAAAAACATTTTATTTCAAATATGAATATTTTTATGATTCATATATACAACAAAAATGTAGTTTTTATTGTAAATACATTTTATTTCAACTATGAATATTTTTATGACTTTGTACATACAATAAAAATGTGATTTTTTTGTAAAAACATTTTATTATTTCTGAATCGGAATGCGACTCAATCAATTACCATATAATTTCATTTATATTGATTTCATACATCGCATGTATTCAACAATAATGATAAATAATCATTAAACAGTCCATTCACATCCATAGTGAAATTTTACAACTGTGTAAGCATTGAAATAAATAATTGACGCTCACCACAGCATGTCAATCCATCGATTGACATATAATTAAATTCAGGGGAGATGTGAATAAATTATCATCCCCAGGCCCGTGTGGGGTTTTCAAACAATGACAGTGAAATTAAATAAATTATTGATTAACAAATTTAACCAATTCTAATCCGGTTTGAATTATTTTTCTATTTAGCCAATTTTCACTGGTTAAAATTATAAATAAATATTTATAATTTAATTTCAACTACCACATAAATGTTAACATTATTTTTAATACGTTGAACATTTCAGCAACACAAACAGCATACAATACAGTCAATTTAAATCGTTCATGGTCTTCGGACGAGGGAGGTGATCTAATAGGCATCGTATACAATTTATAGTGATTAAAACAGATAGAAACCTACGTTGGCAATTTTATATATTTTTATACATGAATATAATAACATGATAAAATAATTTTGAGTGAGAAGGATTTCTCACCTTGGTTGGTTTCAAGAATTGTTTATATAACGATTTCTTTTAATAAAATTAAACAGATGTCTAATTTTATCAAAATCCAAATGGCCTCTGTTCCAGTTCTGGTCTGCTCCATGTTGTAGACATTTTCATCGCGGTTCCAATGAATCTGAAATCACGCTATTTCGTTTTCATATGACAAAGTTATAGTAATTTAAACATTCCTTGTCTAATTCAATAACTAAACATTATTAATTAAAAATTAATTACATTGATTAGCTAAATCACTGTTTAACCCCATCGCTTATCTCCTTCTTCTTTCACGCGATAGCCTGTACCAAAAAACCCATGGCCTCATCGTTTCTCTCTCCTCACGCAGGCATCCCCAGGCTGCCAGAAGTTGATCGGAAATTACCGTTCGATGCTGGCCAACGTCGCCATCCACCAACCCCTCCAGTTTGCAACCCGATGCCCCCAATAGCCCAAGAAACTGCTCGAAAGTCGCCGCATATTTATGGCAATTCTGGTCAATTTAAGCCCCCTTCGATGATCTTGGCCGTTGAGATTCTCGAGCATGAGTAGCTGGCCATTTTAACAGTTCGAAACCTTTAGATTTGATGTGAGGAATTCGAAATTTAGGTGATTGAAGAGGGGAACGATTCTGATCGTTCAAATGGAGAAGGAAGCTGCTGTGTATGATTTCTAGGGTTTAGTTAAAACTAAGGCTATTTATAACCATTTTTAATTATTATTTAATTCATTTATTACTCGTTCAACGCTCCGAACTCCAAACGAGACCCAACGACTGTCGCCCCTAGCTAAATACCCCCATTCCGGACACAATGAGATATGTTTCGTAAGCCAATTCTATCATTTCAGTTAGTTTCCTTTAAATTTAAATATAAATCAATATATATTGAATTTGAATGTACATTTCAAATTACCGGGGCCGCATACTTACTCCAAAAATTACAGAAAAATTATTTCTAGCTATGTTTCGATGATATGGTCCCAAAAAAACTAATTTCGTTGGATTTGGAGACCGTTTGAAATACGGTCATTTTCCAGTCGATTAAATTCAAACTAAAATTACCAAACGCGTTTACGTTTACTGCGCTCACATATTAATTCCAAAAATTATAAAAATTGGAATCTAGCAATAATTTGACATTCCGGATCCAACAAAAGTGGTTTCATCGAAAACGGAGGGCATTTGTAAAATGGCCATATATTATATTAAAATATACATATAAATTCCATAACGACTAGTTTGAATTTTAAACTGGACATACCTTTCAATTCCCGTTATGAAATATGGATTTTTCACATTCGTTAGAAAGATATAATTAAACAGATTCAAATATTTCTTGTTTTACTGAAATCCGATTTATTTTGAATCATATACATTCGTTTGAAATTAAAAATCGAATTTTCAAACTACCGCGCCATTTCAGGCTCATTTTATAATTAAAATAAATTTATTCGTTCTAACTTCGATTTAAATAAATTTTTAGTTGTTATTATTTAAAATAAATCATTCTAAATATTCCAAATTCATTAAATTTTCTAAAATAAAAATTTTAAATTGGTTCTGAAAATTAGGGTTGTTACAACAACATCATGAACATACAAGCAAGAAGAACACAGTCAGGTCATGGATGAATACAACAATCAGTGCACAAGCACATGCACATACTTGATGCACATAATGTCATACACTTGAGCACAAAGCAACTTGGTTCAAGGCAGCAACTCATAAATGGAAAAGTAGTTCAGGTGGAGCAGCAACAACAATAACACATATACACATACTTACACATAAAAGAACATATTTCCACAAGACTAAGTGCTGACTTGAATGCATAAGATAACAGAACTAGCAAGCAAGAATGAAGTATCTGTTCTTATCAATTTTTAAAGTGTCCAAAACACACAGAAGAAAACATCAAATACATGCAGCTCAGTCAACAAAACTAGTATGCTTTAGTTCTCAAATCATACCACATGATTTTTTTTGACATAAGCCAGAAATGACAAATGCACTTCAGATCAGTAAGGATCAGTGTACATGGTGCAATAATACACACAAATGAGCAGGGAAGCACAAGTAAAAGTGTTTGAATTCAAGGTAGCCAAAACAGCACAAGTAAATGATAGCAAATACACTGCCGCACTATTAAACCAGGGATAATACCCAATTTAAACACAATAACAGCATGAATTCTAAGCAGACAAGTACATGCAAATATATATCATTTATATTTTTGAACTAAGGCACGAAAATTCAAATTAAACCCAATTTAAGCCCAACTCGAATTCAAATTAAACCCAATTTAAACCAAATTCATATTTAAATTCAACCGTGATCTAGTACTCACCTCCAGTGGCGAAGAGAAGGATGGACAGCGGTGGACCGAGGCATTGCCGGTCAGCTGAAGGCAGCGCGAGTTGACGATAACCCATGGACTGCGGTGGATGACTTATTGATGAACGAAGTCGGTCGAGTACCAAAACCCTAATTTGGGTATTCGGTGGTCACCATTGCAAAATAAAAAGAGGGATAATTCGGCAGAAAGTTTTGATGTGTCAAAACTCGATTGTGCCAGAATGAAAGTACGGAGGGAAAAAATTGATACGTATTTCATACGGTCCAAAGCCGTATCAAATGAACTAATACGGGGCTTCATCGATGGACGGTCAGATTTAAGGTGTGTGGGGTGGTGCGGATCGCAAAATGTAGTTTGATACAGATCTGAGTGCTATCAAATTTGATACGGCTTATAGCCGAATTGTATATCCGCATCCTTGTGTGCCAAATTCGCTGATATGGTGTAGTGTTGGTTACCATGGGGTGTACCTTAATGTTGGGGGTAGCTACATATATACTGTATTAGGTTAATCCACTGGGAAATAGATGGGTACGACGTGTGTGTATGCCTTGAGTGTTATTAACCCAAGTAACCTAATAAATAAGAAAATGTAACTGAACGATATATGTAGGGTTATCCAAAATGTGTGGTTTAAATCCAGTCACCAGAAATTGTGTTCTGACCCCCTCCTCATAACATACTCGCAGGTTAGATTTGTGGCTGAGATATGATAGTTTGGACACTGGTTAAGCAGTATTATTATCTAGGTAAGGCTATATTTTGATTATATTATATTTATTCATTCCATTGTGAAATGTTTTCTGAGCTCTGATATATCTTATATCTCTGTCTTTTCTGCAGGATACTAGACAAACCAACACGAGTTTTGATAGATTAGAATTTTGAAAAAAATTTGGTATGTCGGAATTCGGGTGGTTACAAATAGTTCCAAATGTGACTTTTCACATACAATCGGATTGGGATCAATGCCGCTTCCATCAAGTTTGGATGGTTCACTAGGTGAAGAAAAAGAATATGGATCACTACATTTCGAGAATATGAGGTTTGTGGCCAAAACGTTCTCGAAATATGCATAAATTACCAGTTTGGGTTACATTCTCAGATTGTGACATAAGTTGAATCATGAAGACCAAAATATTAAGGTAGTTCAGGTCAACAAGTTTCATGGCAATCAGATGCATCATTTGATCACACTAGATTAAAATGCGCATTCGATTTCAGTTGGAATTTAAGATAATTGAATATAATATTAATATAAGTTATCCTAAAACCTTGAATCCGATTAGTCGGCTACTACTACATCTTTTTCTTCATATATATTCTACTGTTTGACTGAAAGTGGGGCCACCTATTTCATTGAAATTCAAAAATTCGCACATTCCAAAATAATCCATGATAAAGTCTCAAATCAGTGGCCATCGCACTTGTATCGATGAGATCTTCTCGACTATAGTGGTATGTTAGGGTAAGAAGCCTATTCTTGAGATGACCGTATAAGGTTCATCAAGAAGGGTTGGGTAACTCATGATTCAGGCAGTGTGAGTACATGGGGATGATACATTCAACATGTGGCGTCATAGGGATCAAATGGTATCATATTGGGACTGTGTGACTTAAAGAGGAGGATTGCGATCTCTGACATTGGTGATAGCTACGGTTCAATGCATTATTTTCGAGCATTAGAATTCAAAAAGATGGTGCTAGAACGCCGAGGTTCGGAAGAAAAATTCAATGATACAAACAACACATGGTGTCGTATCACTTGATATCTATGCATGGTAGTTTTGGGTATTTTGTGTGCATGCTACATCAATGTGTTTGGGGGGAAGAATGGGTTAAGATAACCAATCATTGTTAATTCTTAATTAAGTTTGCTAATTATTCGATTAATCCATGAACTCATATACATATTATCTTTTGCATATGCTATCCAATTTGGATGTCTTTTCTTGCATTGGACTCGTGGTGGCGAGATCTACACTGTAAAGAAGTTTTGGGACTAGTTTCGCTAAGTAGAGTGATATTATCTCTTATTAAACTATAATTTTTGGCATAGTATATAATTGGAATTATAAGAGATATAATTACAAAAAAAATAAAAAATCCTAGGACAGACCAAGTAATTAATAAACAAAAAGGTTAAAAAGTGATCTAAGATGTTGCAATTAAAATACCATAATTTACTCATTTACGCGCCATTGCATCCTATTTTGATGACGATGCCAGATTTGGGCTAATTTGACATTCATTCCACTTTGATTTCTCTTATAGGTTCTGCTTGTTTTATTAGTACTGCTATTCTAGGAACTTTTATGATACTATCTGCATGGTTGATTATTTGCTTAGTTTAAGTAAAAAGGTCGTTCATAGGCGGTCTAATATTAGGAAATATCGTTCGCTGTAGTTAGGTGTTATCGTATCTAAGGTTTTAAATCGCAGATATCGGTCGTGTTTCGTCTCGGCGATTTTAGAGACTTCTTATACCGAGGGAGATCTCGGATGAGATGAGTCTAACTCGGGGGGGGGGGGGGGTTGTCTCATATATCCATCTTGACTCTGAAAGCTTATATCGGAACAATTTCGGGATATATGATATGGTAAGAATTGATATTCTTGCATTATAATTTCCATGGATGCTATTATAAAAATAGCAATTTAAGCTTGAGTAGGAAAATCACTTCATTGTTCTTAATTTACGGAAGGAAATCCATATTCATAAATTACAGTATGCTTACAATAAAAAAGAAAACACAATATAGAAGATTAGTGCTTACAACTTATGATCCATAAACATGAAGAATTGTTAGACAAATAACATAAAAAAGATCCAAAATTTTAAACAATGCAGCATAAGTAGGACATAAGATACATAATTTCATAGGTAACATACGAGTTAAAAAATGAAGAATATGAATGATCGTAAGCATTGTAGAACATATATGAATATGTGTAACATGCAAGTCATTTAACATGCAAAGTGTAAAATAGTAGGAGATTATCATGGCTAGGTTTTTTTATTATTTAGATTAGGCACAATTTTAAATTTTGACTAAAAAACCAAGATCTTAGACGATATTTCAGTATCTCGTCTCGATTGATATATCATTATATATTGCTGTAATGACCCGCATTTTTAACTGTCGAATAATTAATTAATTTAATTGTTAATTATCGATTTAACGATATAGATAACTGGAATTAAATAATATTTATATTTAGTTAATATAAATAATAGAAGAAAAAAATATTTCCGGAATAATCGGAAATAACAGAATCCATGATATAGTGTGAATTGGACAATTTAAAATACATAATTCAGTTTATATTGAATTATATTGACGAATATATTTATAATCGTCAGTTGAAGGTAGACATTATATTATAATTAAAATCGAGCTCAAAATAGCGCGGCAGTTCGCAATTTGGTAATTTGAAATTCAACAGAATATACAGGATTCGTTTTAAATCGGATTTCTATGAAACAAGAAACGTTAGAAGGAGGTGAAGTATATTTTTCTAAAGGAAGAGAAAAATCAGGATTTCATTGTGTAGATTTTGATTTATGTCCAAATCAAATTTTAGAAAAGTCGCTATGGAATTCCTTTATAATTTATAACGATATATATAAGGAATTTAAATATAAATCGAATATCGATATAACTGAGAACTTTGAAATATCGAGTTATAAATCCCAGTGGAGCTGTATGATATTCTATTGTGAATATATACGATAATATTTATTTTTTAAATATTAAATTTAATTATTTCTAAATACATTTATATATTTAAAAGGGTTATTTAGAGCTTTAAAAATAGCCAGTTTTGCAAACGACCTCAGAATTCGACAAAACTAATTTTGTTGGATCCGCAATATTAAATTATTGCTTGATTTCAATTTCCGTGATTTTTGAAGTCAGTATGTGGCCGTACGGGATTTTAATGTGAAGAACAGTCAGTATTTTAATGGTTAAAAATACACTGTGTGAGCATACGAAGTCGGAATTCGACGAAACCAGTTTCGTTGGGACCATAATGTCGAACTGAAGGTGTGTGTCCATTTCTGTGATTTTTGGGTGTCGTGTGTGATCACAGGAATTTTTAGAAGGCAAATACTAGCAGCGTTATAATTTAAATCAATAAAATAATAAAGGTAAAATATCTAAAACACCATTCTAAAGCCTAGAGAAGGCCACGTCCTCATCATTTCCAGCCACACTCTCAAAGATATAAATGCAGAAGGAATTCCATCCTCCTCCAAAACCCACGCAGCAAAAGGAAAAAAAATCAAAAGAAATCAAATAAATTACTTAAATTAACAAGTTATATGTATATGGATTCAGAAATGAAGCAGCTTCGATTATGTGTAAAGATTGTATAGTGCGACGCAGGATTTCTGATGGGCGAAATTGACAACATCCCTAGGGTTTGATATCGCTTGAAACCGAAGAACTTTGGTGAAACGACCCAAACTTCCCCATGAAGGAAAGCCCGGATAGAATTGAGAACAAGCCACATCATAACGCAGACAGAAGAACATTTCATTGTTTATTTCAACAATTCCACCAGATTACAAAAATATACAGAGTATAAATGAATATTATACATTACAAAATATCAGAGATTACAATAAATTACATAGCAGCGGAAAATAATACAAAATACAACTAGAAGGAGATATACGGATACAAAGATTTTCGGATATCGTTCCAGTTGTACATCAGGATCTTGTGAATATAAATCTGCAAAACCAAAACTACTAGCTTCCCGTGTCAAAATAGGGGCACCCAGAGTTTAGGTTAAAACAATAAACTCCAGGTCAGTCATGGGACTGGTGTGAGAACTAAAACAGTTATTAATCTTTATTTTAAATTTAGGTAAATCAAGGGACCACGCCGTATAAACGGAACGGGTTTCCTCCCAAGAACAACAGTGCATAAAACAATAGCGCAATGCTAAATAAAGAAAAATGAAGCTATTATAAGACCCAGGTCCCATCACACAATGCAACACAAACCATAGGACAGGGTTTTCCCTTATAATAGTCAAAACATGCTTGATACGTTTAAAACAATTCATTTTATACTATAATAGGTGTATAGTGTCAAAACAACTTCAAATATAAATGTATCAATCCTAGATGGCATGGGTACCATATATCATGTCACCATACTAGGCTCTACAATCAAAACCACAAAGTCACATATTTGGAAATTGGATTTCCATCTATGAATCGAGGCAAAAGATAGTCCTCTACCGAATTCGAGATGCTCTAGCCCGTGTCTCAGGACCTAGACTCAGGTGGGCCCTTGGATCGTCAGGGCCGGTCCACCGATGTGGATTAAAATGCCTGAACACTGCGTTTCCCACCCTATGGGGTGTCAATGAGTTCAATGACTCCATCGGTCCCGGATCGACCGATATATCTGAGGCGCCTCGCAACAGCAACAACCACATAAGTCAAACTCATCAGGGCATGTAAAACCACTGACGCCACTTCTAGCTAGAAGGAAACGCATGCCCTCCCTGAAGTCCTTCTCCCGTTTTTGGTTCACAACCGGGGTGTGAGGCTTGTGAATCAACGCTACACAAAGCTATGCCACACAGGCTGTGCTTTGATCATCAACAACAAGACTTTGCTTTTCAACAGAAGCCTTGATCATTTGCCACTTAGGCATGCCACACAGGCAATTCAATCCATGTGTTTGATATCCATCAATATATAACCCCTGAGCTCGTACGTCTCAGAGAAGGGCGTTAAGCAAGAGAATAAATTCACCGCCGCCAAACAGATATATATTTAATAGAAATCAATCACACAGAATAAAATCCTATGTCAGACACACAGTCCATTTACAAGTTCGTTCTGGGTCTGAACGAAACCGGAGGCACCTAGTACCCCGCATATCCATCGATCTCCAAGTACGTCTGGACGATCACTAACTGATTCCCTCCTCTTGGGTGTACGACCCAATCAAGATCATCAGTAATCACCCAAACGACGTGAAGACCTCCGGTCTTCAACCACCGTCTTCACCTTCGACTTATCGTCGTATCAGTTATTCAGAATGGGATAAACCCGGTCCTTCCGAATAACTCGCGTATATGATAAACAAGTGTTACACAAACACAACATAAGCCTCATTCCAATTCAGAATATTCTTTTATTCAAATATTCTATACTTTGGGAAAGGTTCCCATAAATTTTATCAAAGATAAATTCTTTAAATTTATTCTTTAATCATCTTTGAATATTAATTCAAACTAGTCGGGATTAGCGAACCACACCGAAGTAATCATTTATTTTATTTCCCAATCCCAACCTATTCATCCCATGAAGTAAAACTGGTCATACTTCATATCTAATACCACGGTGTTATTGTAACAACCCGAATTTTTATAACATGTTAAAACAAGAAATCAGGGTAGAATTAAATTATAAGTTAAGAACCAATGGGAACGGGTTAGGCCATTGCGTTCGTCTCAAAATTCTGCTTGAAAACGAGTCCGGAATTTCGTAAATCGGAGTACGTATGACCAAGTTATGGCCCATAGAAGATTTCAGAAAATTCAAAATTCAGCCCGAAATTCAAATTTAGCCCCAAACAGACTGGGCGGGAAAATTTCCCGCCCAGCCCCAGGTCGACCTTCCCCAGCCCCAGGTCGATTGCCCAGTCGACCTGGGTGTCGACCTGGAGGTCGACTTCCCTGGTCGGACCATGTTGGCCTGGTGCACCTGCTTGCTCCTTTGGGTCTGTTCAGCTGGCCATGACGAGATTTGATGGTTCAGATCTAAACAAGGGTTAATCCTATGGCCTAAACTTGTCTCTACTCGTATAAAAACACCCTATGACCTAGCCTAAACCACCACAAATCATCCTAACCACTAAGTGCTGCCAAAATGCTCCCTAATCATGGCCTCCATCTTCATCTTGAGAGCTTGAGAGTTCTAAGTTAGATCTAAGGCAAAGGAGCAATCTTTCTCCATCAAATCAAAGGAGCTATTTATTTCTCAAGGCTTTGTATGGAACTTATTATTGTTTGGAGATTGCTAGTGTTGCTACATCATTCCTAGAGCTTGTACAACGTCTCTATCTTGTTCTATTTTGTTCTAGTTCTCATAGCCACGATTTGTAAGCCTCACTCTACTCTTAGATTTAAACTATGAAATTAATATGAACATGTAGCAAGTTGAAATGGGATTTTTGTGTAATACTTGTCTTAGGTCTATCATTGTATGCATAGATCCATTCATGACTCTTTTGATCTATGATTGTGGAACTATCATGAACCTAGTACCGTTCATCTTGATTTTTGGGTAGAAAGCTATGAGCTTTATTTGGGGATTATGCATAATGCAACATAGAACCCCTCATAACCTTGATGTTAACTTGCCTATGATGTTGAACTACATGCTAGTCACAAGTTTATCACTCGTGAGTGACCCTGGCGGAGGTGGGGTGTTACATTTGGTATCAGAGCATGAGGTTTACTAGACCGGACAAAAGTTTAAAAACCCTTTTGAAAAACTATTTTCAAAACCAATTAAGTATTTTTCCAAGGAAAGTCTAGTTTATTTTAAAAGACTATTCCCCAAAAGCCATTAGCACTATCCTTTGTTTCCTCGTTCTAAATCTATCTTTTACTTCGTTTCAGTATTGCCGATAACTTTATCATCCCGGAGGGAATACCGGTACCTATTTGGTTTAGGAGGTACATGGAGGCGAGGGCAAATGGAGCCGGCCCAGCAGACACTCCCACTCCTCCTCCCCTAGCTGAGGTTCCTCCTCCTCCTCCTCAGCGTCCACAAGCGGATTTCACGAAGATTTGCAAAGACTTTAAGGTGATGGGTGGCAAGAATTTTGTTGGGACAGAGACTTTGTTGAGGCAAGAAACTGGTTAAGGGAAACTGAAGACCTTTTTGCTATCTTTGATGTAGAAGATCGTAGGAAAGTTCTGTTGGCAGTATGGCTATTGAAAGAGGAAGCTTCTTATTGGTGGGAAGTCACCAACGCTACTAGGCCTATAGAGACTTGGGCCGAATTTGGGATGAGGTTTGGGCTTAAGTTTCTATCATCTGCTCAAGAGAATCTGCAAATGGAGAGGTTTATATCTTTGAAGCAAGGGGACATGACCGTGAGGGAGTATGTGAATATGTTTAACCAGCTTGCTCGATTCGGTTTAGACATGGTTAACACACCTCAGAAGAAGGCTCTACGCTTTGCTCGAGGATTTAATGAGCCATTGCAAGGTTTGGCCATGTCTCATATACCCATGGGGGTCACTTTTGAGAGCTTAGTGGATATGGCCTTGCTTCAAGGAGATGATAAGAATGGAAAGAAAGAAGTTAAGCTTAATGAGACTCAAACCAAGAAGGTGGACTCCAAGTGGGGAACAACCAGAACAACAAGAACAACAAGGGTAACAAGGCCAACAACAACAAGGCAAGGAAGACAAGGAAGTGCAACTTCTGTGGGATCACTGGACACATAGCCAAAGATTGTAGGAAGAAGAAGAGGAAGTTGGGACAATGCTTTCATTGCGGAGAGTCTGGAAACTAAAGTAAGGATTGCCCAAAGAAGCAAGGACAGGGGCAGGACAGACTCAGCGGGCAGGACCTTCTGGAGGGCAGATGCATGCTCTCAACACTACTCCAGCTCCGGACCGAGGTAGTATTTCTGTAGAAATCCTTGTTTACATTTCTGGTTTTCCTGCTCGAACTTTATTTGATTCTGGCGCATCGCATACCTTTATTTCTTCTGACATTGTTGAAAGTTTGCACCTAAGTACTAGTCTAGTTGAGAATCCCGTTAGTGTTTCAAATCCAATTGGGGGTTCCGCCCATCTATCTATGATTTGTATGGATTTGAGGATTTCTATCTTGATCGTAGAATTCACATGTAATGCTTATGTTCTCGGGTTCATGGGACACGGGTTGATTTTGGGCATGGATTGGTTGTCCAGTTATGGAGCCATTCTCGATTGTGAGCATAGGGTAGTGAGGCTTATGACTCGCCTTGGCAATACCCTAGAGATTTCTTGTAACCCTATGGATCCCGTCATGTTATGTTATCTTGAGTCCCTCAACTCGTCTATTGACAATCTTCAATCTGTGAGGGTGGTCCGAGAATATCCTGATGTCTTTGATGAGGTGAAGGGGTTATCCCCTAAACGCGAGATAGACTTCCGTATTTATCTTGTTGATAAAGCCAAGCCGGTCTCATTGCCTGTTAGGCACATGGCCCCGCGAGAAAGAAGAGAGCTTAGCAAGCAAGTCAAGGAGTTGCTTGAGAAAAATTTCATTAGGCGAAGCATTTCTGAATGGGGTGCTCCTGTGGTATTCGCTACTAAGGCGGATGGTTCGCTTCGTCTATGTGTTGATTATCGTGAGTTAAACAAGCTGACAAAGAAGAATAGGCACCCGTTACCGAGGATTGATGATCTCTTTGACCATCTTGTAGGTGCTTCTGTTTTCTCTATACTCGATCTAGCCACTGGATTCCATCAGCTTAGAGTGGCTGAGGATAGTATTGACAAGACTGCGTTTAGGACTCCAGATGGATTCTTTGAATGGCTCGTCATGCCGTTCGGTTTGACTAATGCACCCGCATACTTCGTTGATTTGATGAGTAGAGTGTTTAGGGAGTTCCTTAACAAGTTTGTGGTTGTCTTCGTGGATGATATTCTGATCTTCTCTAAGGACGAGGAAGAGCATGCTACACATCTCAAGGAGGTTATGGATACGCTTAGAGATCATCAGTTAAAAGCCAAGTTCTCCAAATGTCATTTTTGGAGAAGGGAAGTTCGGTTCCTTGGGCATATATTTTCTAAGCAAGGCATAGCTATGGATCCCGCTAAAGTAGTGGCGGTACAAGACTGGAAAGTTACGAAGAATGCAACGGAAGTGAGAAGCTTTCTCGGTCTGGCAGGATTTTATAGGAAGTTCATTAAGGACTTCGCTAAGATTTCATCCCCTCTTACTAAGTTAACGAAGAAGAACTTAGTCTTTGCATGGGACTTAGAGTGTGAGCTTGCTTTTCAAAGGCTCAAGGAAGCCCTCACCACAGCTCCAGTTCTAGCATTACCTGATGGAGGGAAGTTGTTTACCGTGTACACCGATGCATGTGGCACGGGATTAGGCGCTGTCCTGATGCAAGAAGGGAGAGTGATATGCTTTGGGGGTAGGCAACTCAAAGTTCATGAGAAGAACTATCCCACTCATGATTTGGATTTGGCGGCGATCGTCTTAGCACTCAAATCTTGGCGCCATTATCTTCTAGGTGAAAGGTTTGAGTTATATACTGATCACAAGTCGCTCAAGTACCTCTTCTCGCAGAAAGATTTGAATCTAAGGCAGCAGAGGTGGATGGAATTCTTGGCATCATATGACTTCGATATAGCTTATACCCCTGGCAAGGGTAATGTTGTGGCGGATGCACTAAGTAGAAAAAGGTTGATTTTGAGTCCCTTGTTTGTTGAGATGAAGAGCCTAGAGTTCTTGGCAACCTTTGATTTTACACCTGCTGTTGAGTCGATGACTGGTTCGTTAGCATCCCTTGAACTTAGACCTACACTTCTTGATCAAGTTGGGACTTCACAGAGGGAAGACCCACAGATAGTCGAGATCATGGACAAGTTGATTCGTGGTGAGACGTCAAGTCAACTCGCTAGATATACTATTGATGACAAGGGGTGGCTAAGGCGTGATGGAAGACTATGTGTCCCACAAGTGGGAGACTTAGTAAATAAAGTTCTTGAGGAGGCGCATCACTCGAGGATGACCATACATCCCGGAGGGGATAAGATGTACCGGGATATGAAGCGCATTTTCTTTTGGGTTGGGATGAAAAAGGATGTTGCAGAGTTTATTTCTAGATGCATTGTTTGCTAACAAGTAAAGGCCGAGTCGAAGAAGCCCGGTGGGCTACTGCATCCATTGGAGGTCCCGCAATGGAAGTGGGAAAGTATCTCTATGGATTTTGTGGATGGATTGCCGAGATCAAGGAAGGGGAATACTAGCATATGGGTCATAGTGGATAGACTCACGAAGAGCGCTCATTTCATTCCAGTGAAGAGCAAGAGGACCGCATCATGGCTAGCATCTGTTTATCTTCGAGAGATAGTGCGGTTGCAAGGAGTTCCTTCTAGCATAGTTAGCGATCGTGACCCAATCTTCACTAGCCAATTTTAGAATAGTTTGCAAGAAGCGATGGGTACGCGATTGAATCTAAGTACAGCCTATCACCCACAGACGGATGGTCAGACCGAAAGGGTGAATAGGGTACTAGAAGATCTGTTGAGGCTATGCATTCTTGACTTTTGTGGCACTTGGGAAGACCACCTTCCTCTCATAGAGTTTGCTTATAATAACAGCTACCAAGCAAGCATAGGGATGGCACCATTCGAAGCTTTGTATGGGAGGCCGTGCAAGTCACCAACATGTTGGTGGGAGACGACGGATAAGCTTATACTTGGGCCCGACATGATAAGGGACACATCCGAGAAGGTTGAGTTGATTCGAAGGCGGATGAAAACGGCCCAAGATAGACATAAATCCTATGCAGACAAGCGAAGGACAGACTTAGAGTTTGAAGTTGGAGATATGGTCTTTGTGAAGGTTTCTCCCTTGCGAAATGTGGTTCGTCTTGGAGCAGTTGGAAAGCTAGCACCAAGGTTCGTAGGACCCTTCCCTATCATCGAGAAGATTGGGCAAATGGCTTATAGGGTGGAATTTCCCGAGAAGCTGGCTGGAGTGCACAATGTCTTTCATGTCTCGCATCTCCGAAAATGCCTACATGAATCAGCCGAAGTTGTTGAGCCTAGCATTCTTGAAGACGTGGAGGTAGAGAAAGAGGCAACCCTGAGGCGAGCTCCGATTCGTATCTTGGGAACGGAGAACAAGAAGCTGAGGAATCGAGAAGTCAAGTTAGTAAAGGTTCAGTGGAGTGAAGCCGATGAAGATGCAACTTGGGAAACCGAGGAGAAGATGCGTGGGCTTTATCCATTTCTCTTTGAGGGTACATTCTCAATCTCTTTTCCTAGTTAGCATATCTTTCTTTTGTTATCCATGTTTATCTTGTTATTTCGTTAATCTTGTCATGAGAACCTTAGGTAGAAACCCTTTGGATGAAACATGCATTTGAAACATGTTATGCTTGATGGTTGCAAATGGTTGCAAGTGTTTGCAAGTGGTTACTCGTGGATGCATGATACACGTTAGGCACTAAGATCGGCTCACACACTTTCATATTGCATATGCATGAGTGTTTATTCTTATTCATGGATGAAACTTGTTATGCTATCACGTGGATGTTGCATATGAATGAATTTTATGTGCACTCATGTAGAGATTATAAATTATGTTAGGAATTTGCATACATTTGGACTCATTTCACTAACATATTCTGCATTAAGGAGGTTTACTGAGTCAGTAACCGCCTGATTTTCGCATTAGATAGGTGCATATACACACACTTTTGCATATGTTCATACAGCATTAGAAATCTTTTAAGGACAATGATTACTTGTGGATGATGTTTTGAGTAGATGGATGATGGATGGTAGGATACGTTCTTCCTAATTTGGAGATTTCGGGGACGAAATCCTTTAAGGTGGGGAGAATGTAACAACCCGAATTTTTATAACATGTTAAAACAAGAAATCAGGGAAGAACTAAATTATAAGTTAATAATCAATGGGAACGGGTTACGCCATTGCGTTCGTCTCGAAATTCTGCTTGAAAACGAGTCCGAAATTTCGTAAATCGGAGTCCGTATGACCAAGTTATGGCCCATAGAAGATTTCAGAAAATTCAAAATTCAGCACGAAATTCAAATTCAGCCCCAAACAGACTGGGCGGGAAAATTTCCCGCCCAGCCCCAGGTCGACTGGGGTGTCGACTGGGGAGTCGACCTGACCCAACCCCAGGTCGACTGCCCAGTCGACCTGGGTGTCGACCTGGGGGTCGACTTCCCTGGTCGGACCATGTTGGTCTGGTGCACCTGCTTGCTCCTTTGGGTCTGTTCAGCTAGCCATGACGAGATTTGATGGTTCAGATCTAAACTAGGGTTAATCCTATGGCCTAAACTTGTCTCTACTCCTATAAAAAACACCCTAAGACCTAGCCTAAACCACCACAAATCATCCTAACCACTAAGTGCTGCCAAAATGCTCCCTAATCATGGCCTCCATCTTCATCTTGAGAGCTTGAGAGTTCTAAACTAGATCTAAGGCAAAGGAGCAATCTTTCTCCATCAAATCAAAGGAGCTACTTATTTCTCAAGGCTTTATGTGGAACTTATTATTGTTTGGAGATTGCTAGTGTTGCTACATCATTCCTAGAGCTTCTACAACGTCTCTATCTTGTTCTATTTTGTTCTAATTCTCATAGCCACGATTTGTAAGCCCCACTCTACTCTTAGATTTAAACTATGAAATTAATATGAACATGTAGCAAGTTGAAATGGGAATTTTGTGTAATACTTGTCTTGGGTCTATCATTGTATGCATAGATCCATTCATGACTCTTTTGATCAATGATTGTGGAACTATCATGAACCTAGTACCGTTCATCTTGATTTTTGGGTAGAAAGCTATGAGCTTTATTTGGGGATTATGCATAATTCAACATGGAACCCCTCATAACCTTGATGTTAACTTGCCTATGATGTTGAACTACATGCTAGTCACAAGTTTATCACTCGTGAGTGACCCTGGCGGAGGTGGGGTGTTACAGTTATCGGTAAATTCAATTACATTTCACGTTCAAATCTAATTAAATATTTAACTATCGCCTGGAGCAAAACTGGTGATACTCCCTTCTCGATCTTTTCAATCTAATTAAAGATTCATTAAAACTCCACTTAGTTTTAATCTTTAACTGGGTTAAAGAATCAGTGTCATTTAAAACACGGTTCACGATAAACCCAAAATCACCTTTCATTAATTATCGGGTTAAAGAACAAGTGTTATTCAAAACACTGTTCACGATAAACCCAAAAATCAATACCAATTCAATTCCAATTAAATATTATTTAATTGGTACACTTCATTAAATCTAAATAAAATTATTTAATCCTTTTCTCCGCTGGGCTTAAGAACAGTGTTAATGAAGACACCATTCACGACAAACCCAAATCACATTTGACATTAAATACAAGGCTCTGAATAGAAAATATATCGGCTTATATTCAATATCAAATTCTACGACCAACAAATATCGTATTGGAAATAACGATATAAATATATCTTTCAAATTCCCATAACAATACCTGTATCATCACAAAATCCAACATCGAAATATTCCAAAGACAATTTTGATTCAAATCCATTCCAATTCAATTATTGGAAATTCTGGTTACTTTTAAAACCATTTCAAATCCACTTTATTTATTTTAAAAATAAATAGAATTATAATTCTAGTTCAAAACTAGTTCATTTCGATAAAAATCTATTTTTATCTTTTGGAGTTTTTCCTCCCAATTCTTCACAAATCATTTCTTATGATTTTACACAAATTATTACTATTTTTAATAATTTTATCAAGGCCCGTACAGTCGATTTCCATCAACGGCCATCGAACTGCACTTCCAGCGACCTTTTCCAAATTTGATTTGGACATAATTCCAAATCCAACCGTTAGATTTCAAATTTCTAATATTCGTTAGAAAGCTCTTTTCGATATGAACCCAATGGTTCCAGTTTTAGGAGAATCCGACGGTCGGATCTCCCGCAATATACATTCGAAGTCAATGATCGAATTTCGCGAACTGCCGCGGCGCGGCGCGTTCTATTCGGGCCATTATATTATATATAATATATACTTCGTCGATTTCAATTCAAAACCTGCTTTATAAATCGTTTTAAATTCATTTTCAAAACAGTTTTAACTTCATATTCAATTTCAAATCAAAATTGAATATTCCAATATAAATTCGTTTTAAATTCATTTCAAAACAATTTCAATTCAATTTCAATTTGAATTCAATTCTTTTCAATTTCAATTTGAATTCAATTCTTTTCAATTTCAATTTGAATTCAATTCTTTTCAATATAATTCAAATTTCGAAATCACTTTCAATATACATTGAAAATTGAATAAAATCGATATAAATATCGTTCACATCAAAATGGCGTCAATCTAATCAACACGGCTTCATATATTTCTATTTTTAAATATTCTATTTCAAATATTTCTTTTTCAAATATTTCCTTTTATAAAACTGGAATGAGGCCCAATCAATTACCATATAATGTTAATTATATGGATTTTCTATAACACATGTATAAAAAAACAACGATAAATAATCAACCATCATCCAGAGTGCGTTCTACACTGTATAAGCATCAAATATAAATATTTAACGCTTATAACAGCCTGTCAATCAATCGATCGACATACAGCTAATTATGGGGATTAGTGTATGTCATATATCATCTCAATACCCGTGTGGGGTTTTCAAACAATCAAACACAGATTTTATTTGTGCAGTTGGGCGATGTGTAAAATTTATCGTCCCAATCAATATCAATCAAATCAGTGTATATAAACAAATCTCCGATTTGTTTATAAATATTTATTTTATATACACGTTGTAAATTCTATTTTCAACTATAAAATATTTTTAACTATATAAATATTTTATTTCATTACACATCACACAATCAACTACACATCAAAATCAAACAAACAAGCATACAAGCCGTCCATGGTCTGTGGACGACGGGTGTCAGGTGATACTAAACACCGTCTGCATCCTAGTATATATTTTAACTAGAAAATTAAATTAAAAGTGAGAAGTTCTCACTGAGGGTTCCACTCCGCCATTTCATTTCTGAACCGTCTGAATTCCTTTATGATTTTAATCCGTTCCATCTCGCTTCTTTTCACGCTGTTCATAGTAAAAATCATATTTTTAATATGATGTTCATTTTTAAAAATCTCATCTTTATAATGGAACTTTATATATAAAAATTATATATTTTTACAACGCTTCCTTTTATATAAAAATTATATTTCTACATCGCTACTTCTTTCGTTAATCAAAAATCACATCTTTGATTATTCAAAAACCACCTCTTCTGTTATTCAGAAACCATCTCTTTTGTTATTTTAAAAATCATACCTTTTGTTATTTTAAAAATCATACCTTTTTTTATTTTAAAAATCATACTTTCTATACAACGAAAATCATATTTTCTATCCAATGAAAATCATATTTTTTTCATAACTTTGAAATCATAATTTCAGTTTTAAGAAGTCATATTATTTCAGTCCTTAAAATCATGTTTTTGCTATTTGAAAAATCATGTCTTCATAACCATAAAAATCCAATATTTATCGCTATGAAAACATTATAAAGATCCAATCTTTATCGCTATGGAAACATTATAAAAATCCAATCTTTATCGTTATGGAAACATTATAAAAATCCAATCTTTATCGCTATGGAAACATTATAAAAATCCAATCTTTTTGCATTTAAAAATCAAATTTTCATAGACTAAAAATCAGTTCTTTTCAGTTTAAAAAAATCAGTTCATTTCAGTTTTAAAAATCAATTCATTTCAGTTATAAAAATCAATTCATTTCAGTTTTAAAAATCAATTCATTTCAGTTTTAAAAATCAATTCATTTCAGATTTAAAAATCAATTCATTTCAGTTTTAAAAATCAATTCATTTCAGTTTTAAAAATCAATTCATTTCATAAGAAAATTACTGAAATAAAATAAACAAAATAAAAACTTACTTTTGCTTCATGAAAACCGGATCCTACTGCTGGATAGGGGGGTTTGTTGAGGCTCGCGTTCAAGGAGGAGCGGTGGCGGCTTACTGAGGGGCACGCCGGAGTCTGCAGTGGCGGGGGTGTCTTCGGAGGTCGGAGGCGTCGGGATAGGTGGCAGGGGCGGCGTGTGGTCAATGAGGGAGGGGAGGATCTCGTTTCTCGTGCACGAGGCGCGGTGCACGAGGCTGAAGCGGGAGAAGAGGCGATGGGGAAACGGTGTAGGGGGAGGTGGGTGATGAACGGGAATGGCGATGTGGGGCCAGGGCACGACGGCGGCCTGAGGACGTCTCCTTTTTTTTGATTTTGTGGTGTTAGGTTTCAATCTAGAAAACTGAACGGGGGGGTGGGGTTTATGCAAAAAGAAGGGGAATTATATTTTATAATTATTTTCCTTAAATGTTGACTTTTTAATCCGAACACCAATTCAACCCCAACGACTGTCGCCCCTAGCTAATTACCCCCATTTTGAACACAATCAGGTATGTTTCGTAAGCCAGTTCGACTGTTACGATCAGTTTCCATCAAAATTAAAATTCAAATCTATATATTCAAATTTAAACGTACATTTCAATTTACCGGGGCCACATACTAACTCCAAAAATTCCCAAAAAATTATTTCTAGCTTCCTATTGATGACACGGTCCTAATGAAACTAGTTTCGTCAAATTCTGATACTGTTTGAAAAATGACCATTTTCCAGTCGATTAAAATCAACTGAAACTGGTCAAACGTGTTTTCCTTTGCCACGCACACATATTGATTCAGAAAATTACGAATTTTGGAATCAAGCA
The DNA here is from genome assembly GCA_030737875.1 of Allium sativum. Classification (NCBI taxonomy): domain Eukaryota; kingdom Viridiplantae; phylum Streptophyta; class Magnoliopsida; order Asparagales; family Amaryllidaceae; genus Allium; species Allium sativum. Next base: position 486,912,151 of record CM060920.1, on the reverse strand, counting down.
ATAACTTGACATCACGGATCCAACAAAAGTGGTTTCGTCGAAATCCGAGGTCGTTTGCAAAATTTCCATTTTTAAGGGCCAAAATTCCATAGCGACTATTCTGAATTTTCAACTGGATGTAACTTTTGATTCCCACTATGAAATTTTGATTTTTCGGATTCGTTGGAAATATATTCTCAATTAGATTCTAATATTTTTGGTTTCGCTAAAATCCGGTTTATTTTGAATCCTGTACATTCATTTGAACCTTGAAATCGAATTATCAAACTACCACGCCATTTTCAATTCCTTTTATAATTTAAAATAAATATTTATATTCTAACGACGATCTATATAAATATATACGTTCGAATTATATTCAAAATAAATTTTTCGTTGATATTATTCAAAATAATTCATTTTAAATAATCAAAAATCGCCAAAATAAAATTTTTAAATTGGCTCGGATTTCCGGGTTATTACATTTGGTATATGTTGGCGTGTGTATTTGAGTCTATGATGTTGAGGAGCATCATTGGTGAAAGTTTGATGAAGTTTTGTTGATAAAAATGTTGAACTCGGTCCTTGCTGTACAGTTGAAGACCAGAGAATGGAACATTCTCCGTGGGTGCGAATTGCAGTTGAATAAGACGAAAGCGAAGAGTTTGGGAATGGGAGAGCAACGGTGGTGAGTTTGGGTGATTTAGTGGAGTAATAAGTTCGGGAGGATGGTATGAAGTTCAGTCACGGCGGTTATTATCAGGAGCAGGAGGACGTGAATTTTTGGAGAGGAAGAGTACTGTTGAATTCGGGTTTGGGAATTTAAGCGGGTAAGGTCTTGAAGGAGATGGGCTGAAGTTTTGGTGAGGCCTAAAGAAATTATTTAAATCAAGTTTTATTTAAATTGAAAAGTATATGAACTTGTATAATTAATATCTTTATCATACAATATCAGAATCACGAACGGTCGGATCCGTTGGGACCGTAGGGACTAGGACTTCACAATGAAACTGACTGGAAGTCCATTGGAGCTCATTGCAATTTATAGCGAAATAAATTGTCCGTCTGAATCAAGCGATGGTTATCGTTATTAACGATGATCGTCCATTGTGAGTAAAACTCACCAACTCTGAACAGTTATATTTGTATAACGTATTCTTAGAACTGATAAATATCTGTTGATTGATGTGTGTTAACTGTTTGGTTGAATTGCTTATGTATTGGTTGAAATTATAGATAACAATATATATAAATCATTAATCAAATATTGATTCTGTTTAGCGGAACATTTCATATTGAAATGAAATCGATGTTAATTGTATTGTTTAACATCTGTGATGCAGGGAAACAGGTTGGAGGGGTCCAACTGGGCTCCTCAATATTTATAATATTGTTCTGTTCATATATTGTAATATATGATGTGATATATAATCTGTTGTTGATTACGTGTGTTTAAATGATATCGATCACTGTTAATTGGTATTTTAAATATCGTAAGAAATACTGGGATGTAAAAAGGTGATTTTCAAAGTATATTTTGAAAATAAATTAGTTATATAAAATCGATGGATTTTATATATAAAAGGAAAAGGATTTTATAAAAGAAATAATTATAAAATCATAGAAAGTCATCAAAGAAAGTATTTATAAAATCAAAAGATTTTATAAAAGGAAAATATTTGTAAAACAAATATAAAGGAAATTATTTGTGAAAACAAATATAAAGGAAATATTTGTAAAACATTTATAAATAGAAGGATAAAGGAATATTCATTTGGGAAATAAATAGAAGTATAAAGGAAATATTTGTTTAGAAAATAAATAGAAGGATAAAAGGAAATATTTGTTTAGAAAATAAATAGAAGGATAAAGGAATATTCATTTGGGAAATAAATAGAAAAGATAAAAGAAATATTTATTGGTTAAATAAATAGAATGGAAAGGGAATATTTATTTGTTAAATAAATAGAATTGAAAAGGGAATAGTTATTTGTTAAGTAAACAAATAGAAAAGGAATTATTTGTATAAACAAACAGAAAAGGAATTAATCAAAGGAGTTAATTCAAAAGGAATAAATCGAAAGAGTTAATCGAAATGAGTTAATCGAATATAGTTATTCGAATAGAGTTAAATCTAATATCAGTTATTCGAAAAGAGTAATTGATTTGAGTTAATCAGTTAGAGTTAATCTATTAGAGTAAATCAAGTTTGAGTTAATCGATTAGAATTAATCAGTTAGAATTAATTAGTTAGAGTTAACCAGTCAGAGTTAATCAGTTAGAATTAATCAGTTAGAATTAATCAGTTAGTGTTAACCAGTTAGAGTTAGAGTTAACCAGTTAGAGTAAGAGTTAACCAATTAGAGTTATTCAAATGGAGTAAATCGAGTAGAGTTATCGAATATCGCTTATTCGAAGTAGAGTTATCGAATATAACTTATTCGAAGTAGAGTTATCGAATATGGTGTATTCGAGAGAAGAGTTATCGAATATAATTTATTCAAAGAAGAGTTATCGAATATAATTTGTTCGAAGAGGAGTTATCGAATATTGGTTATTCGAAGTGAGTTAATCGAATATTGGTTATTCGAAAGGAGTTATCGAATTGGTTATTCGAAAGGAGTTATCGAATTGGTTATTCAAAAGGAGTTATCGAATCTAGTTATTCAAAAGGAGTTATCGAGTCTAATTATTCGAAAGGAGTTATCGAATCTAGTTATTCGAAAGGAGGTAATCGAATATTTATATTCTAACGATGATCTATATAAATATATACGTTCGAATTATATTCAAAATAAATTTTTCGTCAATATTATTCAAAATAATTCATTTTAAATAATCAAAAATAACCAAAATTGCCAAAATAAAATTTTCAAATTGGCTCGGATTTCCGGGTTATTACAATCTCCCCCACTTAAAACTTTTCGTCCCCGAAAAGGAACGAAGCCGAAAGTTGTTTAACAAATCAACTCAACTTTCTTAATTTTGACTACGGCTTAAGTTCTTCAACTTTTCAGCTTCTAAGAACTTTTCAAATTTTTCAAAAATTTGGCTAACACCCTAAATTTTCGAAAAATTTCGCCATAACCTCCCCTGCACCGGGGACTTCGGGATATTTCATATAGCCTCCCATGGCTTTCTTCAATCCAAAGGAAAAAGAAAAAGCCAAGCGGCTAGCCAATCGGCTCACAAAATCATCATCACCCAAACAAAACAGTAAATTATGGTAAACATGTACCTATTTGTCGGGCAAACAATTTTATTCTTCTTCTCTAGCCTCCTTGCTATGACCTATTTAGTGTAAGTACATGTACATGCAAGGATATGCGACTAATTTTTAATACAATTACTATTTGGTTCAAATTGGCAATATGGTTAAAATTTTAATCAATCAACCAATAATCAACAACACAATCAGCAATCAATTAGTTGATTATCTTTTCAAATTCATAACTTTGATATATAGTCAAAAATCACATTTTTGATGCCAAATCACAACAATAAGCCCTATCTAATTTCGGTTCTCACACCAGTCAATAGGAAATATATAGAAATCTCACTTTCGAAACTCGAACACAAGTGCTGATGATGACATGCCATCATCAGAACCATCTCCGGGCGACTAGAATATGATTATATGTAACAACCCGAATTTTAATAACATGTTAAAGAAATAAATCAAGGTATAATTAATTTTTAGGAGAAGAATTAAGGGAAACGGGTTGCGCCATTGCGTCCGTCTTGAAATTCTGCTTGAGATAGAGTCCGAATTTGCGTAAAACGGATACCGTATGAAGAAGATATGGACGAACGAAGTTAGGCAGAAAAACCGAAAACAGGCCAGAATACACTGGCGCACTTGTGAAATGAGCCAGTACAAAAATACACTGGCGCACCTGCCAAGTGCACCCATACAAATCCAGCACCGAATTCTGGAGTGTTCTGAGGTAACGTGTCTTCTTTTGAGTGGCTAGATGATGTGTATTCGAGCTGTGCGATTCTGATGACTTCTGGATTGATCAGAAGGCTCTAAATCACCCTATTCTCCTATAAAAAAACCCTAAGACCTAACCTAACTCATACAAATCATTCTTACACCAAAATGCTGCGGAAATCCCTCTTGATGAACCTTGGTCAATTTCGGACCTAAGCCTAAAACGCGATTTGCGTACGATTGAATACGGGGAAATATTGGGTTAATACCTAATTGGATATATGTGTTTGGTGGAATTTATGGCATAACATAAAAATTGGATATTTGGGTATTACTACCATTAACATGAAATTGGAAATTTGGGTATTGTCAATATAATTGAAATTGCAAGTTTGGGCATACATGAATTGGCATGTAAATTAAATCACGAGTTTGGGACTATGTAGTTTAAATCAAAAGATTGGGCTTATGTTAATTGGGCATATGTAGAATTGGGAATTTGAACATGAAAGCAATTGTAAATTTGATAATCGGCATAAACATGTATTATGAACTTGGCAACTGACATGTGTTGTAATAAAAAGATTATAGTTTGGGATAACTACATCATGAATCATGATTTGGGTTTATTGGGTATGAAACTTGATACATGTAATTTTGGCTAGAACTTGATATGGTAAAATGGCATAAAATTTGCATACATGTAAAACGGCATAAATTGAACATATGTAAATTTGGTACGAATTGGGCATATGTAAAACTTACATGTAATCTAGAACTTGGGCATATGTTAATTATGTAAAATTTGGAGTTGAAACATATATGGTAATTTATGACTTAGTAGAGGTTTAATATGAACGCGCCTAAGTTGGGTTTTGGGTAATTGGCGTGTATTGTAAATAAAAGGCTATAACTTGGCATAACCTTATAGTGAATTATGGTAATAGTTTGGGAATACGTTTTGGGGCAAAAATGTGAATCATTAACATTTTTATATGTTAAACACATGAACTGATATTGGGGTTTTTTGGGTGGAATGCAACCATTAATGAACCTTTGACACGATTTTAGACTCAGTTTGTGGTGTAAATCTGCCCGGAACCGCCCGGCAAATCCAGTAGCCACAAAGTGTCAGTCTAATGTGAGAGGTCGAAGGCCAAATTGTAGGCGTAACGGTTTATGACACGAGGTTAGACCCAGTTTGTGGTGTAAATCTGCCCGGAACCGCCCGGCAAATCCAGTGGCCACAAAATGCACTGTCTAATGTGAGAGGTCATGATTCGTTCGTCATAATGAATGAATTAAGGAATACTAACCATAATAAGACGTGGGTATGGTTAGAGGGTTAGGTTGGATGACATGGAAATTTGTCATATAAATGTGGACCTAACCGGTATGAGTTAAGAACATGTAAAACTTATAAGTGCAGGCTCAACCAACATAACTGTTGATCAGACCAATGTGTGGGTTAAGTAATATGACTAGACTAATGACACTTAACCAATATGATATGAGTGGGTGGGTTAAGTAACGTGGCTAAGCTAATAACACTTAACCGTTATAACGTGACTAGCGGATGGGTTGGGCTAACTTGAATAGGTTGATAACACCCAATCGATATAACATAATGCATGGTAGGGTTAAGTAAACACACGAGAGTAACACTTAACCATTATAATATGACTGGTGGATGGGGTTAAGTTAACATGCACTTAACCAATATAACGTGATGCGTGGTAAGATTAAGTAACAACAGAGGGTAACACTTAACTGTCACAACATGATAAGTAGGTGGGATAAGTCAATATACACTTAACCAATATGACATGACATGCGGTGGGGTTAAGTTAACACAAGGGAGAACACTTAGCCAGTAAAACAAGGCTTATGGTAGGGTTAAGTAACACAAGGAACAACACTTAACCAATATAACATGATGTGTGGTAGGGTTAAGTAAAACAAGAGAAACAATTAAACAATTTAACGTAATGGACGGAGAGGGTTAAGTACATCACGGGAAGGTGGGTAATATCTGTATATATAGGCCCACACACTTAACCAGTAGGAAACCCTAGTAACGGGGACCCATTTCAGCAGTAACCCAAAATCAGGTATCAACGGTACGCTGAAACTAGGCAGGGTCGGGCACGATTACTGGGCTGATTGTAAGCGGTCAAACGACGGCGGTGGGTGCACAGTGCAGGTATAACGGGGTGCGGGCGTGCACACACTCCAGAGCAGACAACCAGGGCACTGGGGACACCAGTAGTATAACCTATGTCTTCTAGTTTTGTGTCGGGGCCGCCACCATGGGTCTTGATACACCCCATGGTGGGACCAACATAGGTATCTACAATCATTGGGGGCCGTATGATACACGTAGGTAGCATAATCCCTAGGTTGGACCTAGGTGGCGTAAACCCTAAATCCAAAGAGCGTTCAATAAGTAGCATAATCCCTAGGTTGGGCCTAGGTGGCATAAATCCCGGTTGAATCTAGGAAGCACTCGATAGAAAACCCTAGATTAGATTTAGGTAATAAATAATAGATGTACACGTGATAGCAACCTTAATTTCGGGGATTGGGATCACGTTATGATTCTATCATTTTATATAGATTACTAGTTGGGACACTAGTTAGGTGGTGCAGAGCAAATATATATCATTTTAATGGTGAAGCAGAGAAATCTTGCGATGCTTGATAGAAATCTTGAGAAACTATACTTGTCTCATCTTGAATGGGAACCTTGCAATGTTATACACGACAAAAATCATATGAGGTTATTCTTAGTTATCTTTCCTGTAGCTTATCTTGTCATCATGCTTATGTTTACTTTCAGTTTATTCATGCCATGTTATCTTTACCTGTTTTTATGCTGAAAGTCACTAGGACTTACTCAGTCTTTATGACTGACCCGTTTTGTTTCGCCTCTTTTTCTTCCGTTCCCCCCCTCCCAGGTTCACAGGGTGGGAATACATCTTAGTTCGGATCTTACCAAGCTCCAAGGCTCTTTCTTTTACGGCTTGGATTTCTCTTGGCTATGGCTTGCTTTGCTTTATTGGGGAATACTACAACTTATTTTATGCTTCTTTGTTTTTGAGAAAGACAGATATTTTAACTATGTAATTGGGTATTGGAAGTTGATGGGCTTTTATTGTAAACAATTATATTTAGCAAGTGATTTGAAGTACTTCCACTTTACTTACCACTGTTTTATATATGTCTGTCTTGTAATATTTCTGTTCCAGTACCCGTAATGCTCCATTGAAGTTAAGGCATTCCCTTTGTGAGTGACCTTAACGGATGTGGGGTGTTACATTTGGTATCAGAGCAGAAGGTTACCAGACTGGGCAAAAGCTTTTAAAAACCTTCTGAAATTATTTTCAAAACGTTTACAAAGAAGCATTTTTCTAAGAAAAGTTTTGTTTTATGAAAGGCATATTCCCCAAAGCCATATGCACTATCTTTTGATTCTCTCTTTGAATCTCTGCTTTCTCTCGTTTCACCATAGTTTTGTAGGCATACGACACATGTCAGAGGGAAAAGGAGTGCCCAACCTCCATCTGTAGCTGCAGTAGTTTTACTTGCGACTAATCTTATTTCAAGCTTTGTAGGGTTGCCGTGCGATGGAGGTAGCTTTCGAGAAACTTGTCAACAAGCTATACAAGGATAGTAAGAACGAGGATAAAGAACAAAAGCCTAAGGATGAGAAACTTGTTAATATGACTTAAACCACGAAGGAGGAAAAGGTGAAAGGGAAGAGGCCAAAGTGAAAGAATAATAAAACCCATGACAAGAGAGAGTATCTTTAGCATGGTAAAAAGGGACATGTAGTTAAGTATTATAGGACAAGGACAAGGGAAAAGAACAAGATCGTCGAGAGGGCAATTGTTTGCTCTCACTACTAGGGTACCCAAAAGAGGTGGTAACGTTTCTGTTAAAGGTTTAGCTTTTCTTTTCTATCATCCCATCAGAACATTGTTTTTGTACATTGCATCCTTTAATTCTGCTTCGATAGTTGAGTCTCTGCACCTTAGTACTAGCATAGTAGAGGATCCCATTTTTGTCTCAAATCCTATTGGGGAATCGGCTCATTTATTCATGACTTGTTTGGATTTGAGAATGTCTATGCTAAGTATTGAGTTTAGGAGTAATGCTTATGTTTTTGGGCTATGGGTTGATTCTAGTGATGAAGTGGTTATCTAGTAATGGTTCCATTCTTGAGTATGAAAAGAGGGTAGTTAGACTCTTGACTTGCCTTGGTAATGCCCTCGAAGTCTAGTGTAACCCCTAGGGTTCTTCCATACTTAGTTACCTAGAATCTCTTAATATATTTATTGATCCGCTCGAGTAATGTTCGCCACTAAGGCGGATGGTTCATCTCGCTTATGCATAAGTTATAGAAAATCACCTTAGTAAGTACACTTGGCAACATGATTGGCATTCGTTTATTTTCAAGAGATAATTCATTTATGTGAAATACTTTCTAGTAAGTGAACGAGACCCGAGATTCACTAGTGAATTTTGGAGAGCTTGCATGAAACCATGAGTACGCAGTTATGTTTGAGCCAAGTATACTAGAAAAAGAATAAGTGAAATTGGAACGAGAGGCGACGGTGAAATGAGTTCCAACTCATATTTTGGAAATAGGAATTAAGAAGCTACGAAATTGTGAAGTTAAATACGGTCAAAGCACAATGGAGTTGAGCTCAAGGAGACGAAGCTTAAAAAGTTTAAAGACTAGATACGCGCATCATATCTCTTTTTAAGAGTATATCCTTGATCCCTCTTTTCCTGTAGAGCTTACTTGCATGCTATCTTTTAAGTATATCCTCTCGGTCCCATTCTCAATCCTATTTCTGTTAGAAACCCCATAGGGAGTATGATTCATCTGTTAGTAATACATGTTGGGGATTGAGGGTGTCCGTTGGGTTGACTAAACTTTTTGGGTTTTATAGGATACGGGTTGGTTTTAGGAAGGGATTTCCTTGTGACCTAAAAGGAGTCCATCATGCTTAGTTTCCTAGAAATCATATATATTGGTTGGGTTGAGTAATTCTTTGGGTATCAGTCTGATGTTGATTTCGGTCTTCGGGGCTGGTGCTTTGGGAGTTCTCCTCCTAATCAGTATAAATGTGATGTAAATTTCCAGTTTTGACATTGCCTAATGGGCACAAAGTTTTTACTTGCTTCTATCATTCGACTATTACCTTTAGGTAGGAACAATTGGGTGTAAACATGTGTTTGAGACATGTTATGATTGATGGTTGCAAGTGGCTGCAAGTGGTTGCTAGTGGTTGCTCGTGGATGCATTTACACATTAGGCACTAGATTGGCTCAGTCACCTTTCATATTGCATATGCATGAGTGTTTATACTTGTTTATGGATGAATTTGAATGTGTTATCATGTGTATGTAGCATATGGATGGATGTTTGTGCACACATATAGTGTTTATGTGACTAGGACTATTTGCATACATGTTGGACTCATGGCACTAAACATAGTTTGCATTAAGAAGATCAATCAGGCCTGATCATTTGCATTAGACAAGGAACATTTACACACACTTCTTGCATATGTTCATACATCATTAGAAATCTCTTAAGGACAATGAATGCATGTGATTGATGATTGAGTAGATGGATGATTGGATGGTAGGACACATTCTTCTTAACTTGAAGACTTCGGGGACGAAATCCTTTAAGGAGGGGAGAATGTAACAACCCAAATTTTAATAACATGTTAAAACAATAAATCAAGGTATAATTAATTTTTAGGAGAAGAATTAAGGGAAAAGGGTTACGCCATTGCGTCCGTCTCGAAATTCTGCTTGAGATAGAGTCCGAGTTTGCGTAATACGATACCGTATGAAGAAGATATGGACGAACGAAGTTAGGCAGAAAAACCGAAAACAGGCCAGAATACACTGGCGCACTTGTGAAGTGCGCCAGTACAAAAATACACTAGCGCACCTGCCAAGTGCGCCCATACAAATCCAGCACCGAATTCTGGAGTGTTCTGAGGTGACGTGTCTTCTTTTGAGTGGCTAGATGATGTGTATTCGAGATGTGCGATTCTGATGACTTCTGGACTGATCTGAAGGCTCTAAATCACCCTATTCTCCTATAAAACACCCTAAGACCTAACCTAACTCATACAAATCATTCTTACACCAAAATGCTGCAGAAATCCCTCTTGATCATGGCCGCCACCTCTAATAAACTTCCTAAGCTTTCAAACACAATCCAATTCAAAGAACAAGGCTTCTACAATGATTCAAGACAATAAATCAACAACGCCGCGACATTTTTACAACAAATTTAGTTCGTAATTCATTTTCCATTCTCTGTGAGTTCTAGTTATTTTCAGATTAAAATATTTAAATATAATATGGGCATGTAATGAAGTGAAATTGGATTTAAGTATGTTTATCGATCTATTTCTGTTGCTTCTTGAATCTTGAGATTTGAGACTTGTCTATCTTTATTCTCATGCCAAGTTTATGATCTATTCAGCAGTTTTCTTGATTCATAATGATGTTATCATCAAGTTGTAATCTTTATGCCTATCATGAGGATTTATGTTGTTTCCTTTCTGATCTTGCTCTTATTGCAACTTCTACCTCCCCCTATTTATTTTCTTTGGATGAACCTTGGTCAATTTCGGACCTAAGCCTAAAACGCGATTTGCATACGATTGAATACGGGGAAATATTGGGTTACTACCTAATTGGATATATGTGTTTGGTGGAATTGATGGCATAACATAAAAATTGGATATTTGGGTATTACTACCATTAACATGAAATTGGAAATTTGGGTATTGTCAATATAATTGAAATTGCAAGTTTGGGCATACATGAATTGGCATGTAAATTAAATCACGAGTTTGGGACTATGTAGTTTAAATCAAAAGATTGGGCTTATGTTAATTGGGCATATGTAGAATTGGGAATTTGAACATGAAAGCAATTGTAAATTTGATAATTGGCATAAACATGTATTATGAACTTGGCAACTGACATGTGCTGTAATAAAAAGATTATAGTTTGGGATAACTACATCATGAATCATGATTTGGGTTTATTGGGTATGAAACTTGATACAAGTAATTTTGGCTAGAACTTGATATGGTAAAATGGCATAAAATTTGCATACATGTAAAACGGCATAAATTGAACATATGTAAATTTGGTACGAATTGGGCATATGTAAAACTTACATGTAATCTAGAACTTGGGCATATGTTAATTATGTAAAATTTGGAGTTGAAACATATATGGTAATTTATGACTTAGTAGAGGTTTAATATGAACGCGCCTAAGTTGGGTTTTGGATAATTGGCGTGTATTGTAAATAAAAGGCTATAACTTGGCATAACCTTATAGTGAATTATGGTAATAGTTTGGGAATACGTTTTGGGGCAAAAACGTGAATCATTAACATTTCTATATGTTAAACACATGAACTGATATTGGGGTTTTTGGGTGGAATGCGACCATTAATGAACCTTTGACACGAGGTTAGACTCAGTTTGTGGTGTAAATCTGCCCGGAACCGCCCGGCAAATCCAGTAGCCATAAAGTGTCAGTCTAATGTGTGAGGTCGAAGGCCAAATTGTGGGCGTAACGGTTTATGACACGAGGTTAGACCTAGTTTGTGGTGTAAATCTGCCCGGAACCGCCTGGCAAATCCAGTGGCCACAAAATGCACGGTCTAATGTGAGAGGTCATGATTCGTTCTTCATAATGAATGAATTAAGGAATACTAACCATAATAAGACATGGGTATGGTTAGAGGGTTAGGTGGGATGACATGGAAATTTGTCATATAAATGTGGACCTAACCGGTATGAGTTAAGAACATGTAAAACTTATAAGTGCAGGCTCAACCAACATAACTGTTGATCAGACCAATGTGTGGGTTAAGTAATATGACTAGACTAATGACACTTAACCAATATAATATGAGTGGGTGGGTTAAGTAACGCGGGTAAGCTAATAACACTTAACCATTAAAACGTGACTAGCGGATGGGTTGGGCTAACTTGAATAGGTTGATAACACCCAATCGATATAACCTGATGCGTGGTAGGGTTAAGTAAACACACGAGAGTAACACTTAACCATTATAATATGACTGGTGGATGGGGTTAAGTTAACATGCACTTAACCAATATAACGTGATGCGTGGTAAGGTTAAGTAACAACAGAGGGTAACACTTAACCGTCACACTATGATAAGTAGGTGGGCTAAGTCAATATACACTTAACCAATATGACATGACATGCGGTGGGGTTAAGTTAACACAAGGGAGAACACTTAGCCAGTATAACAAGGCTTGCGGTAGGGTTAAGTAACACAAGGAACAACACTTAACCAATATAACATGATGTGTGGTAGGGTTAAGTAAAACAAGAGAAACACTTAACCAATTTAACGTAATGGACGGAGAGGGTTAAGTACATCACAGGAAGGTGGGTAATATCTGTATATATAGGCCCACACACTTAACCAGTAGGAAACCCTAGTAACGGGGACCCATTTCAGTAGTAACCCAAAATTGGTTATTAACGGTACCCTGAAACTAGGCAGGGTGGGGCACGATTACTGGGCTGATTGTAAGCGGTCAAACAACGGCAGTGGGTGCACAGTGCAGGTCTAACGGGGTGCGGGCGTGCACACACTCCGGAGCAGACAACCAGGGCACTAGGGACACCAGTAGTATAACCTATGTCTTCTAGTTTTGTGCCGGGGCCGCCACCATGGGTCTTGATACACCCCATGGTGGGACCAGCTTAGGTATCTATAATCATTGGGGGCCGTATGATACACGTAGGTAGCATAATCCCTAGGTTGGACCTAGGTGGCGTAAACCCTAAATCCAAGGAGCGTTCAATAAGTAGCATAATCCCTAGGTTGGACCTAGGTGGCATAAATCCCGGTTGAATCTAGGAAGCACTCGATAGAAAACCCTAGATTAGATTTAGGTAATAAATTATAGATGTACACGTGATAACAACCTTAATTTCGGGGATTGGGATCACGTTATGATTCTATCATTTTATATAGATTACTAGTTGGGACACTAGTTAGGTGGTGCAGAGAAAATAGATATCATTTTAATGGTGAAGCAGAGAAATCTTGCGATGCTTGATAGAAATCTTGCGAAACTATACTTGTTTCATCTTGAATGGGAACCTTGCAATGTTATACATGACAAAAATCATATGAGGTTATTCTTAGCTTTCTTTCCTGTAGCTTATCTTGTCATCATGCTTATGTTTACTTTCAATTTATTCATGCCATGTTATCTTTACCTGTTTTTATGCTGAAAGTCACTAGGACTTACTCAGTCTTTATGACTGACCCATTTTGTTTCGCCTCTTTTTCTTCCGTTCCCCCCCCACCCAGGTTCACAGGGTGGGAATACATCTTAGTTCGGATCTTACCAAGCTCCAAGGCTCTTTCTTTTACGGCTTGGATTTCTCTTGGCTATGGCTTGCTTTGCTTTATTGGGGAATACTACAACTTATTTTATGCTTCTTTGTTTTTGAGCAAGAAAGATATTTTAACTATGTAATTGGGTATTGGAAGTTGATGGGCTTTTATTGTAAACAATTATATTTAGCAAGTGATTTGAAGTACTTCCACTTTTCTTACCGCTGTTTTATATATGTCTGTCTTGTAATATTTCTGTTCCAGTACCCATAATGCTCCATTGAAGTTAAGGCATTCCCTTTGTGAGTGACCTTAACGGATGTGGGGTGTTACATTCTATATCTATCTAGTATATTAAAACTTCAAATACACGCGGATCAGACGTATACAAAGTCTTTATATACTTGATTGTCCAAATTCAATATAAAATAAATAATCAAATATGAATAACTGATCTAAATTTTTCAAAACAAAAATTGTTTTCAGTTTTATTTATCAAAAACACTACTCTTCACACTCGTTCTAGGATACTAGTGATCCCATCTCTAACGAGTCATTCACATTGGATATTACTAATCCATCTCTGATGAATTCCTTCGTTTGAGTCTAATGTGTCTTGTTCTCTGAGCTTTGTATACCAAAGCTCTGATACCACGATGAAACGACCCGAACTTCCCGTGAAGGAAAGCCCGGATAGAATTGAGAACAAGCCACATCATAACGCAGACAGAAGATCATTTCATTGTTTATTTCAACAATTCCACCAGATTATAAGAATATACAGAGTATAAATGAATATTATACATTACAAAATATCAGAGATTACAATAAATTACATAGCAGCGGAAAATAATACAAAATACAACTAGAAGGAGATATATGGATACAAAGCTTTCCGGAAATCGTTCCAGCTGTACATCAGGATCCTGTGAATATAAATCTGCAATACCAAAACTACTAGCTGCCCGTGTCAAAATAGGGGCACCCAGAGTTTAGGTTAAAACAATAAACTCCAGGTCAGTCATGGGACTGGTGTGAGAACTAAAACAGTTATTAATCTTTATTTTTAAGTTAGGTAAATCAAGGGACCACGCCATATAAACGGAACGAGTTTCCTCCCAAGAACAACAGTGCATAAAACAACAGCGCAATGCTAAATAAAGAAAAATGAAGCTATTATAAGACCCAGGTCCCATCACACAATGCAACACAAACCATAGGACAGGGTTTTCCCGTATAATAGTCAAAACATGCTTGATACGTTTAAAACAATTCATTTGATACTATAATAGGTGTATAGTGTCAAAACAACTTCAAATATAAATGTATCAATCCTAGACGGCATGGGTACCATATATCATGTCGCCATACTAGGCTCTACAATCAAAACCGCAAAGTCACGTATTTGGAAATTGGATTTCCATCTATGAATCGAGGCAAAAGATAGTCCTCTACCGAATTCGAGACGCTCTAGCCCGTGTCTCACGACCCAGACTCAGGTGGGCCTTTGGATCGTCAGGGCCGGTCCACCGATATGGATTAAAATGCCTAAACACTGCATTTCCCCACCCTATTGGGTGTCAATGAGTCCAATGACTCCATCGGTCCCGGATCGACCGATATATCCGAGGCGCCTCGCAAAAGCAACAACCACATAAGTCAAACTCGTCAGGGCGTGTAAAACCAATGATGCCACTTCTAGCAAGAAGGAAACGCATGCCCTCCCTGAAGTCCTTCTCCCGTTTTTGGTTCACAACCGGGGTGTGAGGATCGCGAATCAACGCTACACAAAGCTATGCCACACAGGCTGTGCTTTGATCATCAATAACAAGACTTTTCTTTTCAACAGAAGCCTTGATCATTTGCCACTTAGGCATGCCACACAGGCAATTCACTCCATGCGTTTGATATCCATCAATATATAACCCCTGAGCTCATACGTCTCAGAGAAGGGCGTTAAGCAAGAGAATAAATTCTCCGCCGCCAAACTGTGACGGCAAGGAATTTCGCTCGGTCCGAACCAGTCGCTAAACCGATCCAGGCCGTTCGAAACGTCCTATCGTTTGAGAACACGACAAAACAGAACGCATATAAAAGAACATCTCATTGTATATTACAGCAATGCATCAGATTATAAGAATATACAGAGTAAAAATGAATATTACACAGAAATATCAGAGATTACAATAAATTACAAAGCAGCGGAAAATAATACAATACACAACTAGAAGAGATATACGGATACAAAGCTTTCCGGATATCGTTCCAGCTGTAAACCAGGATCCTGTGAATATAAATCTGCAAAACCGAAACTACTAGCTGCCCGTGTCAAAATAAGGGCACCCAGAGTTTAGGTTAAAACAATAAACTCCAGGTCAGTCATGTGACTGGTGTGAGAACTAAAACAGTTATTAATCTTTATTTTCAAAGTTAGGTAAATCAAGGGACCACGCCGTATAACACGGAACGGGTTTCCTCCCAAGAATACCAGTGCATAAAACAAACAGCGCAATGCTAAATAAAGAAAAATGAAGCTGTTATAAGACCCAGGTCCTATCACACAATGCACCGCAAGCCGGGGGATAGGGTTTTCCCTTATAACAGCCAAAGAATGCTTGATACGTTTAAAACAAATCGTTTGATACTATTATAAGTGCATAGTGTATAAAACAACTTCACATCATAAGTATCAATCATAGGCGGCATGGGTACCATATATCATGTCGCCATATATAGGTTTACAAATAAAACCGCAAATGTCACGTATTTGGAAATTGGATTTCCGTCTATGAACCGAGGCAAAAGATAGTCCTCAACCGATTCGAGACGCTCTAGCCCGTGTCTCAGGATCAGAGCTCGAGTGACCCTTGGATCGTCAGGGCCAGTCCACCGATGTGGATTAAACTTAAACCCTGAACATGCGCTTCCCCACCCTTTGGGGTGTCAATGAGCCAACTAAATGACTCCATCGGTTCGAGAACGACCGATCAATCCGAGGCGCCTCGCAACAGCAACAACCACATAAGTCAAACTCGTCACGGCGTGTAAAACCACTGACGCCACTTTTTAGCTAGAAGGAAACGCATGCCCTCCCTGAGGTCCTCTCCCGTTTTTGGTCCATACCGGGTGTGAAACTCGCGAAGTAAACGTTACACAAAGCTACGCCACAAAGGCCGTGCTTTGATCATCACCACAAGACTTTGCTTTTCAACAGAAGCCTCGATCAATTGCCACTTAGGCATGCCACACAGGCAATTCACTCCATGCGTTTGATATCCATCAATATATAACCACTGAGCTCGTACGTCTCAGAGAAGGGCGTTAAGCAAGAGAATAAATTCTCCGCCGCCAAGCAGATATATATTTAATAGAGATCAATCACACGGACTAAAATCCAATGTCAGACACACAGTCCATTTACAAGTCCGTTCTGGGTCTGAACGAAACCGGAGGCACCTAGTACCTCGCATATCCATCGATCTTCAAGTACGTCTGGACGATCACCAACTGTTTCCATCTTCTTGGGTGTACAGCCCAATCAAGATCATCAGTTATCACCCAAACGACGTGAAGACCTCCGGTCTTCGACCATCGTCTTCATCTTCGACTTATCGTCGTATCAGTTATTCAGAATGGGATAAACCCGGTCTTCCCGAATAACTCGCGTATATTTTATAAAAGTTCTACACAAACACAACATACGCCTCATTCCAATTCATTAGTCACTAACCGTAAATTAATCAAGAAAATAATTCCCCAAATATTAACCCCGAAGGCCGAAACCAACATCAGATCAATATCCAGAAAACCATTCTGCTTGGCTAACCGACAGTTAGTTTCTAAATTTCACATTCATAGGGAAAGGTTCCCATTAATTTTATCCAAGATAAATTTCTTGAATTTATTCTTTATTCCATTCTTTTGAATTTCGATTCAACTAGCCGGGATTAGCGAAACTTACCGAAGTAATCATTTGTTTTAATTTCCCAATCCCAACCTATTCATCCCATGAAGTAAAACTAGTAATACTTCATATCTAACTACACAATGTTATCGGTAAATTCAATTACCATTTCACGTTCAAATCTAATTAAAGATTTAACTATCGCCTGGAGCAAAACTGGTGATACTCCATTTCGATTATTTCAATCTAATTAAAGATTCATTAAAACTCCACTTAGTTTTAATCTTTAACTGGGTTAAAGAATCAGTGTCATTTAAAAACACAGTTCACGATAAACCCAAAATCACATTCATTAATTATCGGGTTAAAGAACGAGTGTTGTTTGAAACACTGTTCACGATAAACCCAAAAATCAATATCAATTCAATTCCAATTAAATATTATTTAATTGGTACTCTTCATTAAATCTAAATAAAAAGATTTAATCTTTTCTCAACTGGGTTCAAGAACAGTGTTAGTGAAGACACCATTCACGACAAACCCAAATCACATTTGATATTAAATACAAGGCTCTGAATAGAAAATATCCCGGCTTATATTCAATATCAAATTCTACGATTAACAAATGTCGTATTGGAAATAACGATATAAATATATATCTTTCAAATTTCCATAACAACATCTGTATAATCACGAATTCCAACATCGAAATATTCCGAAGACAATTTCGATTCAAATCCACTCCAATGCAATTATTGGAAATTCTGGTTATTTTCAAAACCATTTCAATATTCAATTTATTTATTTAAAAATAAATAGAATTATAATTCTAGTTCAAAACTAGTTCATTTTGATAAAAATCTATTTTTATCCTTTCAAATATGGAGTTTTTCATCCCAAACTTTCACAAATCATTTCTTATGATTTTACACAAATTATTACTATTTTTAATAATTTTATCAAGGCCTGTACAGTCGATTTCCATCAACGGCCATCGAACTGCACTTACAGCGACCTTTTTCAAATTTGATTTGGACATAATTCCAAATCCAACCGTTAGATTTCAAATTTCTAATATTCGTTAGAAAGCTCTTTTCGATACGAACCCAACGGTTCCGGTTTTAGGAGAATCCGACGGTCGGATCTCCCATAATGTCCGTTTGAAATAAATGGTCGAAATTCACGAACTGCCGCGGCGCGGCGCGTTCTATTCAGGCCATTATATTATATATATAATATATATAATATATATTTCGTCGATTTCTATTTAAAACGAATTTTATAAATAGTTTTAAATTCGTTTCAAAAGCAATTTCAACTTCCATTTCAATTCAAATCAAAATTGAATTCTTCTTTATAAATTCGTTTTAAAATTCATTTCTATTCAATTCAAATTTCAATTCAATTTGAATTCGTTTTCAATTCGCTTTCAATTCTATTCGAATTCGTTTTCAATTCACTTTCAATTCAATTCGAATTCGTTTTCAATTCGCTTCATTTCGAAATCGTTTTCAATTCAATTCATTTCGAAATCGTTTTCAATCCATTTCATTTCGAAACCGTTTTCAATTCATTTCATTTTGAAATCGTTTCAATTCAATTTATTTCGAAATCGTTTAAAATCGATATAAATATCGTTCACGTCAAAATGGCGTCTATCTAATCAACACGGCTTCATAAATTTCTGTTTCTCGAATATTCTATTTCAAATATTTCTTTTTTCAAAATAGTTGTTATTATCAAAATATTTCGTTCAACACATGACCAATCTCAATGAATGAATACTGTCAACACATGAACTTTTATTTTATATCGATAAAGATGTAAATTTTAATATTAAAATATTTCGTTCAACACATGACCAATCTCAATGAATGAGTACTGTCAACACATGAACTTTTATTTTATATCGATAAAGATGTAAATTTTAATATTAAAATATTTCGTTCAACACATGACCAATCTCAATGAATGAGTACTATCAACACATGAACTTTTATTTTATATTATTCTTTGTTTTTCAAATTGGAATGAGGCCCAATCAATTACCATATAAAATTAATTATATGGATTTTCATACAACACATGTATATAATAGCATTGAAAATAATCAACCATCAACCAAAGTGCACTACACTGTATAAGCATCAAATATAGATATTCAACGCTTATAACAGCCTGTCAATCAATCGATCGACATTTTTAATCAATCAGGATGAGTGAACTTCAAATTTCATCCTAACACCCGTGTGGGGTTTCAAACAATCAAACACATATTTTATTGGTGCAGTTGGGCGATGTGTAAATTTTATCGTCCCAATCAATGTCATTCAAATAGGTGTACATAAACAAACCGTCCGGTTTATAAATGAATATTTTATTTTATTCACCTCACGTTAAAAATTATATTTTTAACGATAAAACATTTTATTTCAACATATGAATTTCTATTCAATTCATTCTTTAAATAAAATGATATTTTTATTTTTCTAACATATTTTAGAAAATTTCGGCGGCATAACGGCACGATACTAGAAACGGGACGAGGCCTAGCCTTGTCCCCGGTCTAGTGAAGGCCCACGCCATTCACACATCAATCAAATCACCAAACAACCAAATTCTAATCAAATCATATAACTAATCTATGCAACCAAACAAACAAGTCCATGGTCTGTGGACAATTGTGTCGGGTGCTACTAAGCACCGTCTGCATCCTAGTATATATATATATATATAACTAGAAAAGAAATTGAAAGGTGAGAAATTCTCACCGAAAGCTATCCAAGCTCCACGGCGCTTCATTTGCAGAAGCCTTCGTCGTTTCGCCTTTTATTCACATTCGTTGTCCGCTTTCACTACATATGTAAAAATCAAAATTTTACTTCGCTATTCAATATATAAAAATCGAATTTTTACTTCGCTATTCAATACATAAAAATCGAATTTTTACTTTGCTATTCAATATATAAAAATCGAATTTTTACTTCGCTATTCAATATATAAAAATCGAATTTTTACTTCGCTCCTTAATATATAAAAATTATATTTTTATAACGCTAATTTCTATATAGAAATTATATTTTTATTTCTACACTATGCAGATAAAAATCACATTTTTCTACCGCTACTATATAGATAAAAATTCTATCTTTACCTTGATATTCATATAGTAAAAATCGAATCTTTATATCGCTATTTTCTATATAAAGATTATACCTTTATATCGCTACATAAATAAAAATCTCGTTTTTATTTTATGTTGTCTACATAAAAATCACTCCCTTTCTTCTAACTAAAAAATCAAATCTTTTTATCGCTAAAAATCAAATCTTTAACTTTGCCATTCATGTATAAAAATACGATCTTTATGAACCATTCTAAAAATCTGATCTTTTCTAATCTTTTTCTTTATAAAATAAAATCAGTTTTTTTTTCTAATTAAAATCAGGATTCTCCTTTTAATAAAAAAATCAGTTTTAAAAATCCTTTTTCAAATTCAATTTAAACCTTTTTCAAATTCAGTTTAAACCTTTTTATAAATTCAGTTTAAACCTTTCTATAAATTCAATTTTAAACCTTTTTATAAATTCAGTTTAAACCTTTTTATAAATTCAGTTTAAAAGTAAATAATAAATAAATAACAAATCAGTTTCAGTGAACTTACAGAGGGGGGGCTGATGCGAGGTCGGTGGCGCTAGGGAGGGGCTCCGATGGTGGACAGCGGCGAGGGGGCTGAGGGAAAGGCGATGGTGAGGGTTGGGGCGCGGTGCGGTGACCATCAGGACGGGGCGTGGGGTCACGATTGAAGGGGGAGGGGGTCGCGATCGTCGCACCGCCGGGGGGGGGGGGGGGGGGGCTCTCGCGCGTCGCCTCTGGCGTCTGGGGGGGGCTGATGCGAGGCGGCGGGTTTTTTTTTTTTTTTTTTTTTTTATAAACCGATTTCTGTTTAACGGGGGGGAGGGGGGGGCCAGAAAGATAAAGGGAGAGGGAGGAAAGATATATTATTTTATTTTATTTTATTATTTAATTAATTACTTTTTTAAAAAGTTGACTTTTACATACGACCTCGAAACGAGGCTCACCGCCTGTCGTCCATAGCGTTTCACCCCCACTCCGAACACAATGGGATATGTATCGCAAGCTGATTTGATCGTTTCGATTAGTTTCCGTTGAATTTACATTTAAATCACTATATTGAATTTTAAACGTACATTTCAAATTACCGGGGTCACATACTAACTAGAAAAATTCCAGAAAAATATTTTCTAGCTTCGTATTGACGATACGGTCCTAACAAAACTAGTTTCGTCGAATTCTGAGACCGTTAGAAAAATGGCCAATTTCCAGTCGATTAAAATCAACTGAAACTGGTCAAACGCGTTTTCCTTTGCCACGCTCACATATTGAATCGAAAAATTATGAAATTTGAAACCTAGCAATAACTTCACATTCCGGACCCAACAAAACTGGTTTCGTCGAAATCCAAGGTCGTTTGCAAAATGTCCATTTTTAAGGGCCTGAATTCCATAGCGACTATTCAGAATTTTCAACTGGACATATCTTTTGATTCCCGCTATGAAATTCCAATCTTTCGGATTCGTTGGAAAGGTATTATCAATTAGATCCCATTATTTTTGGTTTCACTAAAATCCGGATTATTTTGCACCCGGAACATTCAATTGAAGTTTGAAATCGAATTATCGAACTACCGCGCCATTTTCAATTCTATTTATAATTATATATAATTATTTATATTCTAACGACGACGTATATAATATATACGTCGAATTCAATTCAAAATAAATTTCTCGTCGATATTATTTAAAATAATTCATTTTAAATAATCAAAATTCGCTAAAATTGCCAAAATAAAAAATTTAAACTGGCCCAGATTTTCGGGTTATTACAATCTCCCCCACTTAAAACTTTTCGTCCCCGAAAAGGAACAAAGTCGAAAGTGGTTTGATTAATCAACTCTACGTTCGATCTGGCTTCCATTCTCCAACTCTTTAGTTTCTGAGAATTTTCAAAATTTCAAAAATTTGGCTAACACCCTAAATTTTCGAAAAATTTCGCCATAACCTCCCCTGCAATGGGAGCATCGGGGAATTTCAAATAGCTTCCCCGGTCCTTCAGATCTCAAAAAGAAAAAGAAAAAGCCAAGCGGCTAGCCAATAGGCTCATAAAATCATCATCACCCAAACAAAACAGTAAATTATGTAATAAATATGTACCTATTTGTCGGGCAAACAAATTTTATTCTCGGCTCTAGCCTCCTTGCTATGACCTGTTCAATGTAAGTATATGTATACGCAAGCAAACGCAACCAAATTTCAATACAGTTCAATATTTGATTCAATTAGGCTAAATGGTTCAAAATTAGCAACCAAATAAACAAACAACACAAACATCAATCAATTAGTGAATTAGAGTTTCAAATTCATAATTTTGATACATATACAAAAAATCATGTTTTTGATGCCAATTCACAACAATAGGCCCTATCTAATTTTTGGTTCTCACACCAGTCAATAGGAAATATATAGAAACCTCACTTTCGAAACTCGAATATAAATGCTGATGATGATGCACCATCATCAATATCATCTTCGGGCGACTAGAGCGTGATGCTATATCTATCCAGTATATTAAAATTTCAAATACACGTGGATCAGACGTATACGCAAAATCTTTATATACTGGACTGTCCATCTCAATTTAAATAGATAATCAAATACGAATAATTGATTTAAATTTTCAAAACAAAAATTTGTTTTCACTTTCAAAAATATACTCTTTACACTCGTTCTAGGATACTACTGATCCCATCTCTAACGAGTCATTCCATTGGATATTACTAATCCAATATCTGATGAATTCTTTCGTATGGTTCTAATGTGTCTTGTTCTCGAGCTCTGTAAACGTGGCTCTGATACCAACTGTGACGGCAAGGAATTTCGCTCGGTCCGAACCAGTCGCTAAACCGATCCAGGCCGTTCGAAACGCCCTATCGTTTGAGAACACGACAAAACAGAACGCATATAAAAGAACATCTCATTGTATATTACAGCAATGCATCAGATTATAAGAATATACAGAGTAAAAATGAATATTGCACAGAAATATCAGAGATTACAATAAATTACAAAGCAGCGGAAAATAATACAATACACAACTAGAAGAGATATACGGATACAAAGCTTTCCGGATATCGTTCCAGCTGTAAACCAGGATCCTGTGAATATAAATCTGCAAAACCGAAACTACTAGCTGCCCGTGTCAAAATAAGGGCACCCAGAGTTTAGGTTAAAACAATAAACTCCAGGTCAGTCATGTGACTGGTGTGAGAACTAAAACAGTTATTAATCTTTATTTTCAAAGTTAGGTAAATCAAGGGACCACGCCGTATAACACGGAACGGGTTTCCTCCCAAGAATACCAGTGCATAAAACAAACAGCGCAATGCTAAATAAAGAAAAATGAAGCTGTTATAAGACCCAGGTCCTATCACACAATGCATCGCAAGCCGGGGGATAGGGTTTTCCCTTATAACAGCCAAAGAATGCTTGATACGTTTAAAACAAATCGTTTGATACTATTATAAGTGCATAGTGTATAAAACAACTTCACATCATAAGTATCAATCATAGGCGGCATGGGTACCATATATCATGTCGCCATATATAGGTTTACAAATAAAACCGCAAATGTCACGTATTTGGAAATTGGATTTCCGTCTATGAACCGAGGCAAAAGATAGTCCTCAACCGATTCGAGACGCTCTAGCCCGTGTCTCAGGATCAGAGCTCGAGTGACCCTTGGATCGTCAGGGCCAGTCCACCGATGTGGATTAAACTTAAACCCTGAACATGCGCTTCCCCACCCTTTGGGGTGTCAATGAGCCAACTAAATGACTCCATCGGTTCGAGAACGACCGATCAATCCGAGGCGCCTCGCAACAGCAACAACCACATAAGTCAAACTCGTCAGGGCGTGTAAAACCACTGACGCCACTTTTTAGCTAGAAGGAAACGCATGCCCTCCCTGAGGTCCTCTCCCGTTTTTGGTCCATACCGGGTGTGAAACTCGCGAAGTAAACGTTACACAAAGCTACGCCACAAAGGCCGTGCTTTGATCATCACCACAAGACTTTGCTTTTCAACAGAAGCCTCGATCAATTGCCACTTAGGCATGCCACACAGGCAATTCACTCCATGCGTTTGATATCCATCAATATATAACCCCTGAGCTCGTACGTCTCAGAGAAGGGCGTTAAGCAAGAGAATAAATTCTCCGCCGCCAAGCAGATATATATTTAATAGAGATCAATCACACGGACTAAAATCCAATGTCAGACACACAGTCCATTTACAAGTCCGTTCTGGGTCTGAACGAAACCGGAGGCACCTAGTACCTCACATATCCATCGATCTCCAAGTACGTCTGGATGATCACCAACTGTTTCCATCTTCTTGGGTGTACAGCCCAATCAAGATCATCAGTTATCACCCAAACGACGTGAAGACCTCCGGTCTTCGACCATCGTCTTCATCTTCGACTTATCGTCGTATCAGTTATTCAGAATGGGATAAACCCGGTCTTCCCGAATAACTCGCGTATATTTTATAAAAGTGCTACACAAACACAACCTACACCTCATTCCAATTCATTAGTCACTAACCGTAAATTAATCAAGAAAATAATTCCCCAAATATTAACCCTGAAGGCCGAAACCAACATCAGATCAATATCTAGAAAACCATTCTGCTTGGCTAACCGACAATTAGTTTCTAAATTTCACATTCATAGGGAAAGGTTCCCATTAATTTTATCCAAGATAAATTTCTTGAATTTATTCTTTATTCCATTCTTTTGAATTTCGATTCAACTAGCCGGGATTAGCGAAACTTACCGAAGTAATCATTTGTTTTAATTTCCCAATCCCAACCTATTCATCCCATGAAGTAAAACTAGTAATACTTCATATCTAACACCACAGTGTTATCGGTAAATTCAATTACCATTTCACGTTCAAATCTAATTAAAGATTTAACTATCGCCTGGAGCAAAACTGGTGATACTCCATTTCGATTATTTCAATCTAATTAAAGATTCATTAAAACTCCACTTAGTTTTAATCTTTAACTGGGTTAAAGGATCAGTGTCATTTAAAAACACAGTTCACGATAAACCCAAAATCACATTCATTAATTATCGGGTTAAAGAACGAGTGTTGTTTAAAACACTGTTCACGATAAACCCAAAAATCAATATCAATTCAATTCCAATTAAATATTATTTAATTGGTACTCTTCATTAAATCTAAATAAAAAGATTTAATCTTTTCTCAACTGGGTTCAAGAACAGTGTTAGTGAAGACACCATTCATGACAAACCCAAATCACATTTGATATTAAATACAAGACTCTGAATAGAAAATATCCCGGCTTATATTCAATATCAAATTCTACGATTAACAAATGTCGTATTGGAAATAACGATATAAATATATATCTTTCAAATTTCCATAACAACATCTGTATAATCACGAATTCCAACATCGAAATATTCCGAAGACAATTTCGATTCAAATCCACTCCAATGCAATTATTGGAAATTCTGGTTATTTTCAAAACCATTTCAATATTCAATTTATTTATTTAAAAATAAATAGAATTATAATTCTAGTTCAAAACTAGTTCATTTTGATAAAAATCTATTTTTATCCTTTCAAATATGGAGTTTTTCATCCCAAACTTTCACAAATCATTTCTTATGATTTTACACAAATTATTACTATTTTTAATAATTTTATCAAGGCCTGTACAGTCGATTTCCATCAACGGCCATCGAACTGCACTTACAGCGACCTTTTTCAAATTTGATTTGGACATAATTCCAAATCCAACCGTTAGATTTCAAATTTCTAATATTCGTTAGAAAGCTCTTTTCGATACGAACCCAATGGTTCCAGTTTTAGGAGAATCCGACGGTCGGATCTCCCGTAATGTCCGTTTGAAATAAATGGTCGAAATTCAACGCTTATAATAGCCTGTCAATCAATCGATCGACATTTTTAATCAATCAGGATGAGTGAACTTCAAATTTCATCCTAACACCCGTGTGGGGTTTCAAACAATCAAACACATATTTTATTGGTGTAGTTGGGCGATGTGTAAATTTTATCGTCCCAATCAATGTCATTCAAATAGGTGTACATAAACAAACCGTCCGGTTTATAAATGAATATTTTATTTTATTCACCTCACGTTAAAAATTATATTTTTAACGATAAAACATTTTATTTCAACATACGAATTTCTATTCAATTCATTCTTTAAATAAAATGATATTTTTATTTTTCTAACATATTTTAGAAAATTTCGGCGGCATAACGGCACGATACTAGAAACGGGACGAGGCCTAGCCTTGTCCCCGGTCTAGTGAAGGCCCACGCCATTCACACATCAATCAAATCACCAAACAACCAAATTCTAATCAAATCATATAACTAATCTATGCAACCAAACAAATAAGTCCATGGTCTGTGGACAATTGTGTCGGGTGCTACTAAGCACCGTCTGCATCCTAGTATATATATATATATAACTAGAAAAGAAATTGAAAGGTGAGAAATTCTCACCGAAAGCTATCCAAGCTCCACGGCGCTTCATTTGCAGAAGTCTTCGTCGTTTCGCCTTTTTGTCACATTCGTTGTCCGCTTTCACTACATATGTAAAAATCAAAATTTTACTTCGCTATTCAATATATAAAAATCGAATTTTTACTTCGCTATTCAATATATAAAAATCGAATTTTTACTTCGCTATTCAATATATAAAAATCGAATTTTTACTTCGCTATTCAATATATAAAAATCGAATTTTTACTTCGCTCCTTAATATATAAAAATTATATTTTTATAACGCTAATTTCTATATAGAAATTATATTTTTATTTCTACACTATGCAGATAAAAATCACATTTTTCTACCGCTACTATATAGATAAAAATTCTATCTTTACCTTGATATTCATATAGTAAAAATCGAATCTTTATATCGCTATTTTCTATATAAAGATTACACCTTTATATCGCTACATAAATAAAAATCTCGTTTTTATTTTATGTTGTCTACATAAAAATCACTCCCTTTCTTCTAACTAAAAAATCAAATCTTTTTATCGCTAAAAATCAAATCTTTAACTTTGCCATTCATGTATAAAAATCTGATCTTTATGAACCATTCTAAAAATCTGATCTTTTCTAATCTTTTTCTTTATAAAATAAAATCAGTTTTTTTTTCTAATTAAAATCAGGATTCTCCTTTTAATAAAAAAAATCAGTTTTAAAAATCCTTTTTCAAATTCAATTTAAACCTTTTTCAAATTCAGTTTAAACCTTTTTATAAATTCAGTTTAAACCTTTCTATAAATTCAATTTTAAACCTTTTTATAAATTCAGTTTAAACCTTTTTATAAATTCAGTTTAAAAGTAAATAATAAATAAATAACAAATCAGTTTCAGTGAACTTACAGAGGGGGGGCTGATGCGAGGTCGTTGGCGCTAGGGAGGGGCTCCGATGGTGGACGGCGGCGAGGGGGCTGAGGGAAAGGCGATGGCGAGGGTTGGGGCGCGGTGCGGTGACCATCAGGACGGGGCGTGGGGTCACGATTGAAGGGGGAGGGGGTCGCGATCGTCGCACCGCCGGGGGGGGCTCTC
This sequence comes from Allium sativum, assembly GCA_030737875.1. Lineage (NCBI taxonomy): Eukaryota > Viridiplantae > Streptophyta > Magnoliopsida > Asparagales > Amaryllidaceae > Allium > Allium sativum. The sequence goes on along the minus strand of CM060920.1, from coordinate 486,884,169 downwards.
GCGCGTCGCCTCTGGCGTCTGGGGGGGCTGATGCGAGGCGGCGGTTTTTTTTTTTTTTTTATAAACCGATTTCTGTTTAACGGGGGGGGGGGGGGGGGGCAGAAAGATAAAGGGAGAGGGAGGAAAGATATATTATTATTTATTTATTTTTATTATTTAATTAATTACTTTTTTAAAAAGTTGACTTTTACATACGACCTCGAAACGAGGCTCACCGCCTGTCGTCCATAGCGTTTCACCCCCACTCCGAACACAATGGGATATGTATCGCAAGCTGATTTGATCGTTTCGATTAGTTTCCGTTGAATTTACATTTAAATCACTATATTGAATTTTAAACGTACATTTCAAATTACCGGGGTCACATACTAACTAGAAAAATTCCAGAAAAATATTTTCTAGCTTCGTATTGACGATACGGTCCTAACAAAACTAGTTTCGTCGAATTCTGAGACCGTTAGAAAAATGGCCAATTTCCAGTCGATTAAAATCAACTGAAACTGGTCAAACGCGTTTTCCTTTGCCACGCTCACATATTGAATCGAAAAATTATGAAATTTGAAACCTAGCAATAACTTCACATCCCAGACCCAACAAAACTGGTTTCGTCGAAATCCAAGGTCGTTTGCAAAATGTCCATTTTTAAGGGCCTGAATTCCATAGCGACTATTCAGAATTTTCAACTGGACATATCTTTTGATTCGCGCTATGAAATTCCAATCTTTCGGATTCGTTGGAAAGGTATTATCAATTAGATCCCATTATTTTTGGTTTCACTAAAATCCGGATTATTTTGCACCCGGTACATTCAATTGAAGTTTGAAATCGAATTATCGAACTACCGTGCCATTTTCAATTCTATTTATAATTATATATAATTATTTATATTCTAACGACGACGTATATAATATATACGTCGAATTCAATTCAAAATAAATTTCTCGTCGATATTATTTAAAATAATTCATTTTAAATAATCAAAATTCGCTAAAATTGCCAAAATAAAATTTTTAAACTGGCCCAGATTTTCGGGTTATTACACAAACAGATATATATTTAATAGAAATCAATCACACAGAATAAAATCCTATGTCAGACACACAGTCCATTTACAAGTTCGTTCTGCGTCTGAACGAGACCGGAGGCACCTAGTACCCCGCATATCCATCGATCTCCAAGTACGTCTGGATGATCACTAACTGATTCCCTCCTCTTGGGTGTACGGCCCAATCAAGATCATCAGTAATCACCCAAACGACGTGAAGACCTCCGGTCTTCAACCACCGTCTTCACCTTCGACTTATCGTCGTATCAGTTATTCAGAATGGGATAAACCCGGTCCTTCCGAATAACTCGCGTATATGATAAACAAGTGTTACACAAACACAACATACGCCTCATTCCAATTCAGAATATTCTTTTATTCAAATATTCTTATACTTTGGGAAAGGTTCCCATAAATTTTATCAAAGATAAATTCTTTAAATTTATTCTTTAATCTTCTTTGAATATTAATTCAAACTAGTCGGGATTAGCGAACCACACCGAAGTAATCATTTATTTTATTTCCCAATCCCAACCGATTCATCCCATGTAGTAAATGTGGTCATACTTCATATCTAACACCACGGTGTTATCGGTAAATTCAATTACCATTTCACGTTCAAATCTAATTAAAGATTTAATTATCGCCTGGAGCAAAACTGGTGATACTCCTTTCTCGATCTTTTCAATCTAATTAAAGATTCATTAAAACTCCACTTATTTTTAATCTTTAACTGGGTTAAAGAATCAGTGTCATTTAAAACACGGTTCACAATAAACCCAAAATCACCTTCCATTAATTATCGGGTTAAAGAACAAGTGTTATTCAAAACACTGTTCACGATAAACCCAAAAATCAATACCAATTCAATTCCAATTAAATATTATTTAATTGGTACACTTCATTAAATCTAAATAAAAAGATTTAATCCTTTTCTCCGCTGGGCTTAAGAACAGTGTTAATGAAGACACCATTCACGACAAACCCAAATCACATTTGACATTAAATACAAGTGTAACACCCCGAATTTTCTATTAACACTAAAGTTGCTAAAAATATTAATAAGTGTGTAAGAGAGGGGATGTATCTCATATGAATATAAAAATATTAATAAGTGTGTAAGAGATGGGATGTATCTAATATGTATATAAAAACAATAATAAGTGTGCAAAAGGGGGGGATGTATCTAATGTGTACATTGTAAAATATATATATATATATATGGGCAGTTAATGCAAACATGAATAGAAGTTTATTAATTTGCTGAGTGTTTGCTGAGTCACTTCTGACTCATTGCTGAGTCAACAAGATAAACCCCATCTTGTCTGAACGGCCGCAGTTATTTCTAGGTTAAATCTAATGGCCTAAATGCATTCTAAAATCTATAAATAAGTGGGTAGACCCAAAACCTAAATCACTTGTAAAATTAGAGAAGCTACCGTCATGCTGCTGCCATGGAGTTCAGTGTAGCCGTCACAAACTAAGAAGAGGAAGCCTAATCTACTACAACTAAATTCTACTCAACAAAACAAATCAAACCAAAGAACTCTCTCTCTAATTCTCTTCTTTTGTTGGTGAGTATGATGATTCTCACAAGACTATTACAAACTAATTTGACTCAGTTATGAATGGATCACAAGAAAGTGATGTGATTTGTAATTGTAAATTCTATATATTGTGGATCTCTTATTATGTTATTATATTGTCGTATGATGTAAATTATATATGCTATGTCATGCTATGTTGTAAATTCTCTTATGCTATGTCGTGCTATGTTGAGAATCATGTCAAGCTATGTTATACTATCATACTATGCCATGTTATAAATCATGCTATATTATGTTGAAAAATCATGATGTTGTTGGATCATGCTTAAAGTTATGTTTTTTTTTCTTAATTTAAATGGATCTTGTTTATGGGAATTTGCCTATTAGGTTAGGTGTACCCGTAAACTTGAAACTATAATTAAATAAAACTTGATTATGTGAATTTGCCTATTGAGTTAGGTGTACCCATATAAAACCATGTTGTTAAAAAATTAGATGATGTTGATTCACACATGTTCATATGTAAGTTTATGAAAATTGATTGAGATCATATTAGGTGAATTTTGAACAAGTTGACACCTTTAGATCCATGACATGTATAATCTATGCAAGTTGGACATATGCAAGTTTCACCCCTTATTATGATTCATTTGGTCACATATACATGTTGTTATTATGATAATCTCTTTTATGCTATGAGTTAGGCTATTCGAGTCTAACATATATTTTGCGAATAAACGTTCAAACGTGGGGTAGGGGTAATACTAGGAATTAATAAATTGGGTGCAATTTTGTAAGATGTTGCATACCATGAATGAATGTCCATAATTGAGTCAATTATGGACATTGTTAAAAATTGGAAGTAATTAATAATTCAAGTAGGGAATTATTAAAATTGGGGGAAAGTGGATTATTATTAATAATCAATGCTTAGGACACGAGGTTGGACCCGTTTGTGATGTAAACCTGCCCGGACCCGCCCGACAAATCCAGTAGTCACAAATGTCGGCCCAATGTGAGAGGTCCTAGGCCCAAACTAAAGCATAACAGTTGTAAAGACACGAGGTTAGACTCTTTTATGGTGTAAGACTGCCCGGACCCGCTCGGCAAATCCAGCTGCCATAAATGCCAGTCTAATGTGAGAGGTCTTTATGAGGTTATGGCCTTAATGAACTAAGAAATACTTAACCAGATAATCATGTAAGGTGGGACATGGGGGTTAAGTAGGTGCCTTGGGTGGCATGAGGAATCTGGTGGTTGCCTTTAGAGGCATTTGAAATACGATTAGACTTAACCAAACACACATGTAAATGAACATGACTAAGTGGGTTAAGTGGGATGGACTAATAGGGACAAGCTTAGGTGGAATGCTTGTGGTAAATAGTGGGGGCCCATTTCAACCAGTATCCTAAAACGTATCTTTATGGGCTCGACCCAAGTCGAGGACGGGACACGCATACTGGGTTTGACTATAAGAGGCCAAAACAGGGAGCGGTGGCAACGCAAGTCCAACGGGTTTCATATGCATGTGTGGACCCGGGCTGGTAGGTAAGATGTTGTTGCATCGTGTAGGTATAAGCCGTGCATGTCCGTTGTATCAGGTTGCCACTTTAGGGGAGTGATACACCCCACTGTGGGGCCAGCACGGGTATCTACGAGTTAGGGAGCCGATCGAATAATGGGAAGTAGGGTACACCTAGTGGAAATAGGGGCAGGCGGCACCTATGTAGTCAGCTAGGGGTACGTAAAGCCATTGGGAAAGTTTCTAAGTGAAGCTAAGTGGGATGAATCTTTAGGGTGATTGGTGTGGTGCAGTATAGTGTTTATCCTTTAGTATTTAGGAGCGCCTATAACGTTGCCTTTAGCGATTGTCTATGTCCTTAATCTGCTCTTCATAGACATTTTCTTGTTTTCCAGCTTATGCCTTAGTCCAGTTATTTTGGTAATAGTATTGTAGAATTATCATACTCACCAGACTTTATGTCTGACCCCCTCTTTTCCATCCTTTTTCTCCCTTCAGGTCCGCAGGTTGGGCCAAGTTCTAGTGGAGTCTAGTTGGATCGCTTATCTTCTGGAAAGCTTGGACTGCTGAAGTAAAGTCCAGCTTGTTATCTTTCTTTTTAATGGCTATTCATGTAATGGGATTATGTACTTGTTTTATCAAGATAGATATTGTACTTGACATTGAATATGGTGTTATGATGTAATCAAACATGTTTTGACTTCTGCTACAAGGAAATAAAGTTTTTGAATTTCCAAGTACTATTTTATATCTGTCTTGTTGTAATTTTACTGTTCTATATTCACTTAAAACCTCCATGGAAGTTAATGCATTCCCTTTGTGAGTGACATTAATGGACGTGGGGTGTTACACGTGGTATCAGAGCTTAAGGTTACCAGAACAGATAAAATTTTTAGAAAAACTATTTTTTCTAAAGTATTTTTGAAAGAAGTGTTTTCAAAAATATGTTTTAATGAGTAAATTTAAGAAGAAAGTTTTTATGAAAAACATAATCCCAAATAGCCACATCCTTATCTTTATCTTTCGAATTCTCCATTTTGAATCTTTCCTTTTTCGTTTCAGCATGGCTGAAGATCTTAATCTCCTAGAAGGTGTGACGATTCCAGGGTGGTTTAGGAGATACTTGGAGGCTAGGGCCACCACTGCAGGCCCAGCGGATACTCCTCCACCCCTAGTTGCACCCATTCCTCCTCCTCCTCCTCCTCCTCGTGTTGACACTTTTGCAAAGACGTGCAAGGAATTCAAGGCTATGGGAGGAAAAACTTTTCAAGGGACTGAGACGTTTGTGGAGGCCAGAGATTGGCTTAAGGAGACTGAGGAATTGTTGGATATCTTTGAAGTGGAAGATGGGAGGAAAGTCCGTTTAGCTGCTTGGTTAATGAAGGGAGAGGCCTCGTTTTGGTGGGAGGTCACTAACGGGGAACGTCCAGTTGATTCATGGGCAGATTTCAGACGAAGGTTTGAGGCAAAGTTTCTTTCAAGGGCAGAGGAGAACTTAAATATGGAGAAATTCCTGGCACTAAAGCAAGGGAGCTCATCAGTAAAGGAATATGTCAATAAATTTAATCAGTTAGCAAGGTTTGGCTTGGAGTTGGTGAACACGCCAGAGAAGAAAGCTTTGAGGTTCGTTAGAGGCTTGAATGAACCATTGCAAGGGTTGGCTATGACCCACATCCCTATGGGAGCCACCTTTGAAAAGCTAGTAGAAATGGCACTTATGCATGAGGATAAGGCAGTTGAAAAGAAAAGGGGATCAGAAGAAACCCCAACAGCAAAATAAGAAGGGTGGTAAAAACAATAATGGCAAAGGGAAGAAGAAATGCTTCAATTGTGGGACGCCTGGCCATCTCAGCAAAGATTGTAGAAAGAAAAAGAAGACTGGTTGTTTTCATTGTGGAGATGCGGGACATTTAGTGAAGGACTATCCAAAGAAGGGGCAGAGGGTAGGGTCTACCTCGGGAGGACAGGTGCAGGCTCTTATGGCACCAGGGCAGGCAAGGGGGCAAGTTCAGGCTATTGCGGCCCCACCGCTGCAAGAAAGAGGTAGAACAATTTCTGTTGAAAGCTTAGTTTTTCTGTTTGATCATCATGTCCGTACCTTATTCGATTCTGGCGCATCTCATTCGTTTATCTCTGCATCATTAGTAGAATCACTGCACTTGAACACCAGTTTAGTAGAGGATCCCTTGGTCGTTTCAAATCCAATTGGGGGTTCGGCTCATTTGACCATAATATGTTTGGATTTGAAAATCTCTATACTTAGCGTTGAATTTAGATGTGATGCTTATGTATTGGGCTTCACGGGCTATGGGCTAATTTTAGGAATGGATTGGTTGTCTAGAAATAGGGCCATTCTTGATTATGAAAGGAGAGTAGTTAGGCTTGTGACTCGCCTTGGTAATGCTCTCGACATCTTTTGTAATCCCATAAATTCCGTTATGCTAAGTTATCTTGAATCGCTTGACGCGTCTGTAGAGAACCTGCGATCGGTAGAAGTGGTCCGGGAATATCCGGATGTGTTTGAGGAGGTGAAGGGCTTACCTCCAAAGCGGGAGATAGACTTTCGAATTTATCTTGTGGATAATGCTAAACCCGTATCTTTGCCAGTGCGCCACATGGCTCCTCGTGAAAGGAGGGAACTCAATAAGCAAGTAAAGGAGTTGCTTGAGAAGGGGTTCATAAGACGTAGTATATCGGAGTGGGGTGCTCCAGTAGTTTTTGCCACAAAGGCGGATGGGTCTCTTAGACTTTGTATGGACTATAGAGAACTAAACAAGCTTACTAAAGAGAACCGACACCCACTGCCGAGGATTGACGATCTCTTTATTCAGTTAGTTGGCGCCTCAGTGTTTTCGCAGTTGGACTTAGCCACTGGCTTTCATCAACTGAGAGTGGCTGAGGATAGTATAGATAAGACTGCTTTTAGGACTCCTGACGAATTCTATGAATGGCTAGTGATGCCCTTTGGTTTGACAAACGCCCCTGCATATTTTGTTGATTTGATGAGTAGGGTGTTTAGGGAATACCTTAACAAATTCGTGGTAGTCTTTGTGGATGACATCTTAGTCTTTTCTAAGAATAAAGAAGAGCACTCCCTACATCTTAGGGAAGTGTTGGAAACCCTTCGAGCGCATAACCTTAAGGCAAAATTTTCTAAGTGTCACTTCTGGAGGAAGGAAGTACGGTTCTTAGGGCACGTGGTTTCCAAAGAAGGGATAGCAGTGGATCCCGCAAAGGTGGTGGCCATCCAAGATTCGAAGGTCCCTAAAAATGCAACCGAAGTAAGAAGTTTCTTGGGGTTGGCTGGCTATTATAGGAAGTTTATCAAAGACTTCGCAAAAATATCAGCTCCATTAACACGGTTAACGAAGAAGAACCTGGTTTTTACGTGGGACAAAGATTGCGATGATGCGTTCCAACGTTTAAAGAGAGCCTTAACTTCAGCCCCAGTCTTAGTGCTGCCAGACGGGAATAAACCGTTTACCATCTATACTGATGCTTGTGGGACGGGACTTGGCGCGGTCCTCATGCAAGAGGGAAGAGTAATAGCCTATGGTGGAAGGCAGTTGAGGGTTCATGAAAAGAATTACCCCACGCATGACTTAGAGCTAGCCGCAATTGTTTTCGCGCTTAAGTCTTGGCGTCACTATCTTCTTGGTGAGAAATTCGAACTGTTCACTGACCACAAATCATTAAAATACTTATTCTCTCAGAAGGATTTGAATTTAAGGCAGCAACGGTGGATGGAATTCTTAGCCTCCTACGATTTTGAAATAGCATATACCCGGGCAAGGGTAACGTGGTGGCAGACGCCTTAAGTAGGAAAAGGTTGTCCTTGAGTCCGTTGTTTGTTGAACGACAAAGCTTAGAATTCATCTCTATGTTTGACTTTAGACCCTCCGTTGACTTAGTACCCGGTCTGTTAGCATCCTTGGAGGTTAGACCTACACTTCTAGGACGGGTTGGTGAGGCACAGCGAGACGACCCACAGTTGGTTGAGATAGTAGAAAAGCTCAAGGGGGGGAGTCGTCAAGCCATCTTCGTAGGTATACCCTAGACGATAAGGGTTGGTTACGAAGGGATAATAGACTTTGTGTACCACAAGACGAAGACTTAAGGAAGGCCATTCTTGATGATGCTCATCGCTCAAAAATGACCATTCATCCCGGCGGGGATAAGATGTACAAAGATATGAAGCGGGTTTTCTTTTGGGCCGGTATGAAAAAGGATGTGGCCGAGTACGTCGCTAGATGCTTGGTGTGCCAACGAGTTAAAGCAGAACAAAAGAAACCCGGTGGGTTGCTTCACCCATTAGAAGTTCCACTATGGAAATGGGAAAGCATCTCAATGGATTTTGTGGATGGATTACCAAGATCAAGGAAGGGTAACACGGGGATTTGGGTTATAGTAGATAGACTTACTAAAAGCGCCCATTTTATTCCCGTGAAAAGTAAGAGGACTGCTCCGTGGTTGGCTTCTGTATACATTAAGGAGATAGTTCGTTTGCACGGTATTCCTTCTAGTATAGTAAGCGACCGTGACCCCATCTTTACTAGCGAATTTTGGAAGAGTTTACAAGAGGTGGTAGGGACTCAGCTATGTTTGAGCACCGCATATCATCCTCAGACAGACGGCCAGACCGAGAGGGTGAATCGCATTCTAGAGGATCTTTTAAGGCTTTGTATCCTAGACTTTGGGGGTACATGGGAAGAGAACCTTCCGTTAGTAGAATTCACATATAATAATAGCTTTCAGTCTAGTATTGGCATGGCACCTTTCGAAGCTCTTTATGGAAGGCCTTGCCGTTCGCCTACATGTTGGTGGGAATCTACCGATAAAATCCTACTTGGGCCCGATATGGTTAGGGAAACCTCGGAGAAGATTGAGTTGATTCGAAGGAGGATGAAAGCAGCACATGATAGGCAAAAATCGTATGCTGATAAGAGGAGGACAGATCTTGAGTTTGACATTGGGGACATGGTTTTTATCAAAGTATCTCCGTTACAGAATGTTGTTCGCTTTGGGTCCGTGGGGAAATTAGCACCAAGGTTTGTAGGGTCGTTTCCTGTAAAAAAAACAGGATTGGGAAGATGGCATATAGGGTGGAGTTGCCTGAGAAACTTAGTGGAGTACACGACGTATTCCATGTATCACATTTGAGGAAGTGTTTGCACAAGACCGCGGAGGTGGTAGAGCCGAGCTTGCTTAAAGAGGTGGAAATAGAGCGTGATGCAACAATTAGACGAGCTCCTACATGCATTCTGGGGTCGGAGATCAAAAAGTTGAGGAATCGAGAGGTCAGACTAGTTAAAGTGCAATGGGGAGATGATGAGAGCAACGCAACTTGGGAGACAGAAGAGAAGATGCGTTCGTTGTACCCTTTTCTTTTTTAGGGTATGTCTTTTAATTTCTCCTTTATCGCTTAGCTTATCTTATCTTATCTTTAGTATGTCCTCTCAATAGTATCTTTGACCTTTAGTTAGGATAATCCTATGGTTGAAACATGTGTTTGAGACATGTTATGTATGATGGATGCAAAATGGATGCAAGTGTTTGCTAGTGGTTGCTCGTGGATGCATATATACACACACTTTAGGCACTCGATCGGCTCAGTCACTTCATATTGCATATTGCATACATATGGATGTATTTAGTATAATGGATGTATAATGGTTGTACCATCATATGGATGCTGCATTCGGTTGAATGGGTGTGCACGCATATAGAAGTAGTATGTAAGCAATTAGGATCTTTTGCATACATAATGGATTCATGACACTTACATAATTTGCATTAAGGAGGTCAACTGAATCAGTAGACCGCCTGATTTCGCATTAGGTAAGGACATGTACACACACTTTGCATATGATCATAAAGCATTAGAAGTCTTTTAAGGACAATGGATGCCTGTGTATGATGGATGAGTAGATGGACATTTGGATGGTAGGATATACATTCTTCCAGACTTGAAGATTTCGGGGACGAAATCCTGAAAGGAGGGGAGAATGTAACACCCCGAATTTTCTATTAACACTAAAGTTGCTAAAAATATTAATAAGTGTGTAAGAGAGGGGATGTATCTAATATGAATATAAAAATATTAATAAGTGTGTAAGAGAGGGGATGTATCTAATATGTATATAAAAACAATAATAAGTGTGTAAAAGGGGGGGATGTATCTAATGTGTACATTGTAAAATATATATATATATATGGGCAGTTAATGCAAACATGAATAGAAGTTTATTAATTTGCTGAGTGTTTGCTGAGTCACTTCTGACTCACTGCTGAGTCAACAAGATAAACCCCATCTTGTCTGAACGGCTGCGGTTATTTCTAGGTTAAATCTAATGGCCTAAATGCATTCTAAAATCTATAAATAAGTGGGTAGACCCAAAACCTAAATCACTTGTAAAATTAGAGAAGCTACCGTCATGCTGCTGCCATGGAGTTCAGCGTAGCCGTCACAAACTAAGAAGAGGAAGCCTAATCTACTACAACTAAATTCTACTCAACAAAACAAATCAAACCAAAGAACTCTCTCTCTAATTCTCTTCTTTTGTTGGTGAGTATGATGATTCTCACAAGACTATTACAAACTAATTTGACTCAGTTATGAATGGATCACAAGAAAGTGATGTGATTTGTAATTGTAAATTCTATATATTGTGGATCTCTTATTATGTTATTATATTGTCGTATGATGTAAATTATATATGCTATGTCATGCTATGTTGTAAATTCTCTTATGCTATGTCGTGCTATGTTGAGAATCATGTCAAGCTATGTTATACTATCATACTATGCCATGTTATAAATCATGCTATATTATGTTGAAAAATCATGATGTTGTTGGATCATGCTTAAAGTTATGTTTTTTTTTTCTTAATTTAAATGGATCTTGTTTATGGGAATTTGCCTATTAGGTTAGGTGTACCCATAAACTTGAAACTATAATTAAATAAAACTTGATTATGGGAATTTTCCTATTGAGTTAGGTGTACCCATATAAAACCATGTTGTTAAAAAATTAGATGATGTTGATTCACACATGTTCATATGTAAGTTTATGAAAATTGATTGAGATCATATTAGGTGAATTTTGAACAAGTTGACACCTTTAGATCCATGACATGTATAATCTATGCAAGTTGGACATATGCAAGTTTCACCCCTTATTATGATTCATTTGGTCACATATACATGTTGTTATTATGATAATCTCTTTTATGCTATGAGTTAGGCTATTCGAGTCTAACATATATTTTGCGAATAAACGTTCAAACGTGGGGTAGGGGTAATATTAGGAATTAATAAATTGGGTGCAATTTTGTAAGATGTTGCATACCATGAATGAATGTCCATAATTGAGTCAATTATGGACATTGTTAAAAATTGGAAGTAATTAATAATTCAAGTAGGGAATTATTAAAATTGGGGGAAAGTGGATTATTATTAATAATCAATGCTTAGGACACGAGGTTGGACCCGTTTGTGATGTAAACATGCCCGGACCCGCCCGGCAAATCCAGTAGTCCCAAATGTCGGCCCAATGTGAGAGGTCCTAGGCCCAAACTAAAGCATAACAGTTGTAAAGACACGAGGTTAGACTCTTTTATGGTGTAAGACTGCCCGGACCCTCCCGGCAAATCCAGCTGCCATAAATGCCAGTCTAATGTGAGAGGTCTTTATGAGGTTATGGCCTTAATGAACTAAGAAATACTTAACCAGATAATCATGTAAGGTGGGACATGGGGGTTAAGTAGGTGCCTTGGGTGGCATGAGGAATCTGGTGGTTGCCTTTAGAGGCATTTGAAATACGATTAGACTTAACCAAACACACATGTAAATGAACATGAATAAGTGGGTTAAGTGGGATGGACTAATGGGGACAAGCTTAGGTGGAATGCTTGTGGTAAATAGTGGGGGCCCATTTCAACCAGTATCCCAAAACGTATCTTTGTGGGCTCGACCCAAGTCGAGGACGGGACACGCATACTGGGTTTGACTATAAGAGGCCAAAACAGGGAGCGGTGGCAACGCAAGTCCAACGGGTTTCATATGCGTGTGTGGACCCGGGCTGGTAGGTAAGACGTTGTTGCATCGCGTAGGTATAAGCCGTGCATGTCCGTTGTATCAGGTTGCCACTTTAGGGGAGTGATACACCCCACTGTGGGGCCAGCACGGGTATCTACGAGTTAGGGAGCCGATCGAATAATGGGAAGTAGGGTACACCTAGTGGAGATAGGGGCAGGCGGCACCTATGTAGTCAGCTAGGGGTACGTAAAGCCATTGGGAAAGTTTCTAAGTGAAGCTAAGTGGGATGAATCTTTAGGGTGACTGGTGTGGGGCAGTATAGTGTTTATCCTTTAGTATTTAGGAGCGCCTATAACGTTGCCTTTAGCGATTGTCTATGTCCTTAATCTGCTCTTCATAGACATTTTCTTGTTTTCCAGCTTATGCCTTAGTCCAGTTATTTTGGTAATAGTATTGTAGAATTATCATATTCACCGGACTTTATGTCTGACCCCCTCTTTTCCATCCTTTTTCTCCCTTCAGGTCCGCAGGTTGGGCCAAGTTCTAGTGGAGTCTAGTTGGATCGCTTATCTTCTGGAAAGCTTGGACTGCTGAAGTAAAGTCCAGCTTGTTATCTTTCTTTTTAATGGCTATTCATGTAATGGGATTATGTACTTGCTTTATCAAGATAGATATTGTACTTGACATTGAATATGGTGTTATGATGTAATCAAACATGTTTTGACTTCTGCTACAAGGAAATAAAGTTTTTGAATTTCCAAGTACTATTTTATATCTGTCTTGTTGTAATTTTACTGTTCTATATTCACTTAAAACCTCCATGGAAGTTAATGCATTCCCTTTGTGAGTGACATTAATGGACGTGGGGTGTTACAACAAGGCTCTGAATATAAAATATATCGGCTTATATTCAATATCAAATCCTACGACCAACAAATATCGTATTGGAAATAACGATATAAATATATCTTTCAAATTCCCATAACAATACCTGTATCGTCACGAAATCCAACATCGAAATATTCCAAAGACAATTTCGATTCAAATCCATTCCAATTCAATTATTGGAAATTCTGGTTACTTTTAAAACCATTTCAAATCCACTTTATTTATTTTAAAAATAAATAGAATTATAATTCTAGTTCAAAACTAGTTCATTTTGATAAAAATCTATTTTTATCTTTTCAAATATGGAGTTTTTCCTCCAAATTCTTCACAAATCATTTCTTATGATTTTACACAAATTATTACTATTTTTAATAATTTTATCAAGGCCCGTACAGTTGATTTCCATCAACGGCCATCGAACTCCACTTACAGCGACCTTTTCCAAATTTGATTTGGACATAATTCCAAATCCAACCGTTAGATTTCAAATTTCTAATATTCGTTAGAAAGCTCTTTTCGATACGAACCCAATGGTTCCGGTTTTAGGAGAATCCGACGGTCGGATCTCCCGCAGTATCCATTCGAAGTCAATGATCGAAATTCGCGAACTGCCGCGGCGCGTTCTATTCAGGCCATTATATTATATATAATATATGTATAATATACTTCGTCGATTTGAATTCAAACATGCTTTATAAATCGTTTTAAATTCATTTTCAAAACGGTTTTAACTTCATATTCAATTTCAAATCAAAATTGAATATTCCAATATAAATTCGTTTTAAATTCATTTCAAATCGATTTCAATTCAATTTCAATTTGAATTCGATTCTTTTCAATTTCAATTTGAATTCAATTCTTTTCAATTTCAATTTGAATTCAATTATTTTCAATTTCAATTTGAATTCAATTATTTTCAATATACTTCAAATTTCGAAATCACTTTCAATTTACATTGAAAATTGAATAAAATCGATATAAATATCGTTCATGTCAAAATGGCATAAATATAATCAACATGGCTTCATATATTTCTATTTTCAAATATTCTATTTCAAATATTTCTTTTTCAAATATTTCCTTTTATAAAACTGGAATGAGGCCCAATCAATTACCATATAATGTTAATTATATGGATTTTCTATAACACATGTATAAAATAACAACGATAAATAATCAACCATCATCCAGAGTGCGTTCTACACTGTATAAGCATCAAGTATAAATATTTAACGCTTATAACAGCCTGTCAATCAATCGATCGACATGCAGCTAATTATGGGGATTAGTGTATGTCATATATCATCTCAATACCCGTGTGGGGTTTTCAAACAATCAAACACAGATTTTATTTGTGCAGTTGGGCGATGTGTAAAATTTATCGTCCCAATCAATATCAATCAAATCAGTGTATATAAACAAATCTCCGATTTGTTTATAAATATTTATTTTATATACACGTTGTAAATTCTATTTTCAACTATAATTTTTTTTAACTATATAAATATTTTATTTCATTACACATCACACAATCAACTACACATCAAAATCAAACAAACAAGCATACAAGCCGTCCATGGTCTGTGGACGACGGGTGTCGGGTGCTACTAAACACCGTTTGCATCCTAGTATATATTTTAACTAGAAAATTAAATTAAAAGTGAGAAGTTCTCACTGAGGGTTCCACTCCGCCATTTCATTTCTGAACCGTCTGAATTCCTTTTTGATTTTAATCCGTTCCATCTCGCTTCTTTTCACGCTGTTCATAGTAAAAATCATATTTTTAATATGATGTTCATTTTTAAAAATCTCATCTTTATAATGGCACTTTATATATAAAAATTATATATTTTTACAACGCTTCCTTTTATATAAAAATTATATTTCTACAATGCTACTTCTTTCGTTAATCAAAAATCACATCTTTGATTATTCAAAAACCACCTCTTCTGTTATTCAGAAACCATCTCTTTTGTTATTTTAAAAATTATACCTTTTGTTATTTTAAAAATCATACCTTTTGTTATTTTAAAAATCATACTTTCTATACAACGAAAATCATATTTTCTATCCAATGAAAATCATATTTTTTTCATAACTTTGAAATCATAATTTCAGTTTTAAGAAGTCATATTATTTCAGTCCTTAAAAATCATGTTTTTGCTATTTGAAAAATCATGTCTTCATAACCATAAAAATCCAATATTTATCGCTATGAAAACATTATAAAGATCCAATCTTTATCACTATGGAAACATTATAAAAATCCAATCTTTATCGTTATGGAAACATTATAAAAATCCAATCTTTATCGCTATGGAAACATTATAAAAATCCAATTTTTTTGCATTTAAAAATCAAATTTTCATAGACTAAAAATCAGTTCTTTTCAGTTTAAAAAAATCAGTTCATTTCAGTTTTAAAAATCAATTCATTTCAGTTTTAAAAATTTTAATTTCATAAGAAAATTACTGAAATAAAATAAACAAAACAAAAACTTACTTTTGCTTCATGAAAACCGGATCCTACTGCTGGAGGGGGGGGGTTTGTTGAGGCTCGCGTTCAAGGAGGAGCGGTGGCGGCTTACTGAGGGGCACGCCGGAGTCTGCAGCGGCGGGGGTGTCTTCGGAGGTCGGAGGCGTCGGGATAGGTGGCAGGGGCGGCGTGTGGTTAACGAGGGAGGGGCGGATCTCGTTTCTCGTGCACGAGGCGCGGTGCGCGAGGCTGAAGCGGGAGAAGAGGCGATGGGGAAACGGTGCAAGGGGAGGTGGGTGATGAACGGGAATGGCGACGTGGGGCCAGGGTGCGACGACGGCCTGAGGACGTCTCCTTTTTTTGATTTTGTGGTGTTAGGTTTTAATCTAGAAAACTGAACGGGGGGGGGGGGGGGGTGGGGTTTATGCAAAAAGAAGGGGAATTATGTTTTATAATTATTTTCCTAAAATGTTGACTTTTTAATCCGAACACCAATTCAACCCCAACGACTGTCGCCCCTAGCTAATTACCCCCATTCTGAACACAATGGGATATGTTTCGTAAGCCAGTTCGACTGTTACGATCAGTTTCCATCAAAATTAAAATTCAAATCTATATATTCAAATTTAAACGTACATTTCAATTTACCGGGGCCACATACTAACTCGAAAAATTCCCAAAAAATTATTTCTAGCTTCCTATTGACGACACAGTCCAAATGAAACTAGTTTCGTCAAATTCTGATACCGTTTGGAAAATGACCATTTTCCAGTCGATTAAAATCAACTGAAACTGGTCAAACGTGTTTTCCTTTGCCACGCACACATATTGATTCAGAAAATTACGAATTTTGGAATCTAGCAATAACTTGACATCACGGATCCAACAAAAGTGGTTTCGTCGAAATCGGAGGTCATTTGCAAAATTTCCATTTTTAAGGGCCAGAATTCCATAGCGATTATTCTGAATTTTCAACTGGATGTAACTTTTGATTCCCACTATGAAATTTTGATTTTTCGGATTCGTTGGAAATATATTCTCAATTAGATTCTAATATTTTTGGTTTCGCTAAAATCCGGTTTATTTTGAATCCTGTACATTCATTTGAACCTTGAAATCGAATTATCAAACTACCACGCCATTTTCAATTCCTTTTATAATTTAAAATAAATATTTATATTCTAACGACGATATATATAAATATATATGTTCGAATTATATTCAAAATAAATTTTTCTTTGATATTATTCAAAATAATTCATTTTAAATAATCAAAAATCGCCAAAATTGCCAAAATAAAAATTTTAAATTGGCTCGGATTTCCGGGTTATTACATTTGGTATCTGTTGGCGTGTGTATTTGAGTCTATGATGTTGAGGAGCATCATTGGTGAAAGTTTGATGAAGTTTTGTTGATAAAAATGTTGAACTCGGTCCTTGCTGTACGGTTGAAGACCAGAGAATGGAACATTCTCCGTGGGTGCGAATTGCAGTTGAATAAGACGAGATTGAAGAGTTTGGGAAGGGGAGAGCAACGGTGGTGAGTTTGGGTGATTTAGTGGAGTAATAAGTTCGGGAGGATGGTATGAAGTTCAGTCATGGCGGTTATTATCAGGAGCAGGAGGACGCGAATTTTTGGAGAGGAAGAGTACTGTTGAATCCGGGTTTGGGAATTTAAGCGGGTAAGGTCTTGAAGGAGATGGGATGAAGTGTTGGTGAGGCCCAAAGAAATTATTTAAATCAAGTTTTATTTAAATTGAAAAGTATATGAACTTGTATAATTAATATCTTTATCATACAATATCAGAATCACGAACGGTCGGATCCGTTGGGACCGTAGGGACTAGGACTTCACAATGAAACTGACTGGAAGTCCATTGGAGCTCGTTGCAATTTATAGCGAAATAAATTGTCCGTCTGAATCAAGCGATGGTTATCGTTATTAACGATGATCGTCCATTGTGAGTAAAACTCACCAACTCTGAACAGTTATATTTGTATAACGTATTCTTAGAACTGATAAATATATGTTGATTGTTGTGTGTTAACTGTTCGGTTGAATTGCTTATGTATTGGTTGAAATTATAGATAACAATATATATATAAATCATTAATCAAATATTGATTCTGTTTAGCGGAATATTTCATATTGAAATGAAATCGATGTTAATTGTATTGTTTAACATCTGTGATGCAGGGAAACAGGTTGGAGGGGTCCAACTGGGCTCCTCAATATTTATAATATTGTTCTGTTCATATATTGTAATATATTATGTGATATATAATCTGTTGTTGATTACGTGTGTTTAAATGATATCGATCACTGTTAATTGGTATTTTAAATATCGTAAGAAATTCTGGGATATAAAAAGGTGATTTTCAAAGTATATTTTGAAAATAAATTAGTTATATAAAATCGATGGATTTTATATATAAAAGGAAAAGGATTTTATAAAAGAAATAATTATAAAATCAGAGAAAGTCATCAAAAAAGTATTTATAAAATCAAAAGATTTTATAAAAGGAAAATATTTGTAAAAAAATATAAAGGAAATTATTTTTGAAAACAAATATAAAGGAAATATTTGTAAAACATTTATAAATAGAAGGATAAAGGAATATTCATTTGGGAAATAAATAGAAGTATAAAGGAAATATTTGTTTAGAAAATAAATAGAAGGATAAAAGGAAATATTTGTTTAGAAAATAAATAGAAGGATAAAGGAATATTCATTTGGGAAATAAATAGAAAAGGTAAAAGAAATATTTATTGGTTAAATAAATAGAATGGAAAGGGAATATTTATTTGTTAAATAAATAGAATTGAAAAGGGAATAGTTATTTGTTAAGTAAACAAATAGAAAAGGAATTAGTATAAACAAACAGAAAAGGAATTAATCAAAGGAGTTAATTCAAAAGGAATAAATCGAAAGAGTTAATCGAAATGAGTTAATCGAATATAGTTATTCGAATAGAGTTAAATCTAATATCAGTTATTCGAATAGAGTAATTGATTTGAGTTAATCGGTTAGAGTTAATCTATTAGAGTAAATCAAGTTTGAGTTAATCGATTAGAATTAATCAGTTAGAATTAATTAGTTAGAGTTAATCAGTTAGAGTTAATCAGTTAGAATTAATCAGTTAGTGTTAACCAGTTAGAGTTAGAGTTAACCAGTTAGAGTAAGAGTTAACCAGTTAGAGTTATTCAAATGGAGTAAATCGAGTAGAGTTATCGAATATCGCTTATTCGAAGTAGAGTTATCGAATATCACTTATTCGAAGTAGAGTTATCGAATATGGTGTATTCGAGAGAAGAGTTATCGAATATAATTTATTCGAAGAAGAGTTATCTAATATAATTTGTTCGAAGAGGAGTTATCGAATATTGGTTATTCGAAGTGAGTTAATCGAATATTGGTTATTCGAAAGGAGTTATCGAATTGGTTATTCGAAAGGAGATATCGAATTGGTTATTCGAAAGGAGTTATCGAACCTAGTTATTCAAAAGGAGTTATCGAGTCTAATTATTCGAAAGGAGTAATCGAATCTAGTTATTCGAAAGGAGGTAATCGAATATAGTTTATTCGAATAGAATTAAAGGAGTTATCGAATAGAGTTTATTCGAAAGGAGTTAAGTGAAAAGAATTAATCAAATAGAGTTAATCGATTAGAGTTAAATCAAAGAGAGTTAATCCAATAGAGTTAATTGATAAGAGTTAATTGAATAGAGTTAATCGAATATAGTCTATTCGAAGAAAGGTTTTCGAATCTAGTTATTCGTAAGAGAGATTATCGAATATAGTTATTCGAAGGGAGGAGTTATCGAATAGATATTTTTCGAAAGAGAGTTACATAAGGAAGTTTGTTAAAGGTTTAAAAGATAAACTTTGACTATTTCGATGTTAAAACGTTGTTCAATTAAGGCCTGAGAGGTAATTATACCCCCAACTTGATTGACTTCCTTCTTAACCAAGGAATGGTAAGGTTTGATAGTGAATGATGGTTAAGTGAATTTAGTAAATGGTTTGAGTTGGCATAGCGATGTTTTATTTAAACATATGTTTAAATCCAATGAAGGAACTTTGGAAATGTTTTCCAAATAAGAAATCAGAAATGTTTTCTAACATAGAAAATAGGAAATGGAAATGTTTTCCATTGTTAATAAAGTATATTTTCTAAAATTAGAAAATAAGAAATGTTGAATATATGGAAACAGGAGATAAGTAAATTAATGAACTAAAGAGATAAATGTTAAATGATGATTGATCGATATAAGTTCCATTTGGAAATAATATCGTTGTTTGCACACGTGTTTTTATTTGATAGTTAAATCACATACTATCAAAGTTTTGACCATTTTAACGTTGTTAATATGGAGAGACCGGTTGGATTATTATCCAAAGAACCACTCTGTATTGGCATAAGCATTGCGAATCATATATGCCAAAGATAATTAAGACGGAGTAAAGTGCAAGGGCTGTTGTATAAATTTTAGGTAAAGATTGCCTAAGATGGATGTAGTGAATAGTGCCTTCAATTTGTCCTGTCCTAGGACAACCTGTATGGAAGAATGTCTGACAGAGTATATTTAATAGATCGCGTAAGTTGATCTCTTCAAACGTATTTACGTTTGGTGGAGGAGGAATTCGTTTCTCTTAGCTGTATACCCGTGGTATTTTTGGGGAAATAAATTTGTGATTTGGCGAGTATGACGATGTGACATTCAAAGTGAATAAACGTGTGATCTGTCAGAAATAAGCATGGCCTCTAGCCTCACAACTGGGAAACGACAAAAATCGGGCAAGCAGCATGGCTATGTAGGTCGCACCTATTAGGGTGTATAATCAACTGATCTAGAGTTTCATTTACTTCTAAATATCTATTGTCGATGTTGTCCCATTCCGGAAACGGTTGCTGATCCCAACCGTTGGTGATATACATTCGATACACTCAAGCGAAATGAGTGGTCGGTCATGTGTGGCCGGGTTGCAAGATGTTCTTGTTGAACCCAGTGTATTCCTCTCTAGAGGTACACTAGCGAAAGGTGGTTCCATACCTTGTCATAGTTGAAAATCCATTACCAAATACGTGCTTGCGGTTTCGATTGTATACTATATATGTAGAACGTGATATGAAAGCGTTTCTGCTAGATGATTATTATATTGTGGTTGATAGACAGTATTATAATATCAAAAGGTTTTTGATATAAAGATAATTTGGATTCTCATAAGGGAAAAACCCGTTCCGTTATACGACGTGGTCTTATGAGATATCGTTTACTTGTTTAAACTGTTTTAAACTGTTTTACTCATACCAGTCCCATGACTGACTCGGAGTTTATTTTGTTTGTTTTCCCTAAACTCTTGGGTGCCCAATTTTATAAGGGCAGTCAAGTAGTCAGGATTTTACAGATGTACTTGGAGAGCTTGGAGCAGGAGGCTTCAGGATTATATGGCTATTGTTATTTCCGCTGTGTTGTAAGTGTTGTACTCTGATAATGTTATTATATACATATACTGATTTTATTTCAAGGATATGTTATCTATTATATGTTGTTCATTCCGCTGTGAGATTCGTGTTACTCTGTTGTTGTATGTTCTTCTTCTTCTATTCTAAGTTTTTATCTTATCTATTCTCACCCTCTAATTTCTTTCATTAACTACCGGTATTTTCGATCCTTGGATGTTCGATATGTGTTGTATATCGGATAACCAAGATTGCAAATTCCCCAGGTCATTACAGTTGGTATCAGAGCTGAAGGTTAATTGATTTACCTTGGCTCTGTGGCGTAACTCAGTAGAGATGGGGTTAGCAATACCCTAGATTGAGTTGAGTTTATATATACGAGTGAACATATTTGTTTTTTGATATAAAACGATTTTTATCATGGAGATTTATTGGTTGAGTTGTTTATGGGTTCTGATCGATCAGTTTGATCCACTGTATTGGTAGGGATTTATAAACACTCGAATACGATGGGTCGACACGATATGTTTTAAAAATAGGGTAAATGAAGTAATTTTACCTAAAGTATATTTTTGATATAAAGGATTTATATCGGAGTGATTATAATATATTGGATATATTGGTTGTGATTGTAATCGAGTAAGATTATAAAAATGCAAAATGGTTATGTAAATAACCAATTAGAATTCGTATAATTGAAATACGTGAAATCAGATGAATTAAATCTGAAATTTAAATCAGAATTTAAGTTAAAACCCTGGAAAATTGGAAAGGCGTTTGTAAATGGATTTGGATTAAATATATGTGAATTTTAAAATCCTGGGAGATTTTAAATTGTTTTACAAGCACTGTGAATGGTATTTTGAAATGTATTTCAAAATGGAAGTGTTAGAAATGGTTTTGAAAATGATATAGTATTGAACTCACTTCGAAAGCTAGAAATAGATTCCGATGATGATCATGACATCATCGGTGTTCATTTTCGAGTTGTAAGTGACGGATTACTACCGAAAGGATTTTGTTTTTGAATTGTTTTGAGAGAAACAAGTTGTTTGAAATCCAAAAAGGGATATTTGGTTTTAGAAAAGCAAAGCTGTTTAAAACTCCCAGGAAGAGACTGTTTGAATTAAAAACAAATTTAAATAGAAATTTGTGAAACCAAGCTGGAACTGAATTGAAACCAATTAACTGGAAATTGAATTGGATACGATATATCAAGTAGAATCAGATTTTGAATTGTGAGACATAATCTGAAATGGTATTGGATTGATGAGTTAAGAATTTAAAAATCGAAAATAAAACTTTGATTTGAAACTGAATTCGACTTAGGTATAAGCGAATGGTTGGATTTGTGGATAAAAGCAGATTGGAATTTTATTGGGATGACCCTTGTATCTGATGAATTGATAACAGGTGGAAAGGATATAATGATACGCCAACAAAAAGGTACAAGCTTATATTTCGATTGGATATAAGATTTATGAGCCGAATTGGCAAGCCGCTTGGCTGTTTGATTTTCTTTTTGGTTGGAGAAGGCCTAGAGAGGCGAGTTGTGGTTTTACCGATAGGGCTGTACAAAGGAGGTTATGGCGAAATTTTCAAAAAAATAATGGCATTAAAATTTTTTTCACAATTTTTAAAAAAAAATTTGTTAGTTGGAATAAATTAATATTTTAGTCGATATTAATTGGTTCAGTTGAAACTGAAGTTAAGGGGTAAACCGATAATTATTTACCCAGTAGATAGGGTCGTCTTCTAGCTTAGCAAATTCAAGGACGAAATTATTTTAAGGGGGAAAGATTGTAACGACCCGCATTTTTAGCTGTCGAATAATTAATTAATTTAATTATTAATTATCGATTTAACGATATCGGTAACTGAAATTAAATAATATTTATATTTAATTAATATAAATAATAGAAAAAAATATATTTTTGGAATAATCGGAAATAACAGAATCCATGATATGGTGTGAATTGGACAATTTAAAATACATAATTCAGTTTATATTGAATTATATTGACGAATATATTTATAATCATCAGTTGACGGTAGAAATTATATTATAATTAAAATCAAGCTCGAAATGGCGCAGCAGTTCACGATTTGGCGATTTGAACTTCAACTGAATATACAGGATTCGTTTTAAATCGAATTTCTGTGAAACAAGAAATGTTTGGAGCTGGTGAAGTATATTTTTCTAATGAATGAGAAAATTTGGGATTTCAGTGTGTAGATTTTGATTTATGTCCAAATCAAATTTTAGAAAAGTCTCTATGGAATTCCTTTATAATTTATAACGATATATATAAGGAATTTAAATATAAATCGAATATCGATATAACTGAGAACTTTGAAATATCGAGTTATAAATCCCAGTGGAGCTGTATGATATTCTATTGTGAATATATACGATAATATTTATTTTTTAAATATTAAATTTAATTATTTTTAAATATATTTATATATTTAAAAGGGTTATTTAGAGCTTTAAAAATAGCCAGTTTTGCAAATGACCTCAGAATCCGACGAAACTAATTTTGTTGGATCCGCAATATTAAATTATTGCTAGATTTCAATTTTTGTGATTTTTGAAGTCAGTATGTGGCCGTACGGGATTTTAATGTGAAGAACAGTTAGTATTTTGACGGTTAAAAATACGTTGTGTGAGCATACGAAGTCGTAATTCGACGAAACCAGTTTCGTTGGGACCGTAATGTCGAACTGAAGGTGTATGTCCATTTCCGTGATATTTGGGTATCGTGTGTGATCACAGAAATTTTTAGAAGGAGAATACTGGCAGCGTTATAATTTAAATCAATAAAATAATAAAGGTAAAGTATCTAAAAAAACCATTCTAAAGCCTAGAGAAGGCCACGCCCTCATCATTTCCAGCCACACCCTCAAAGATATAAATGCAGAAGGAATTCCATCCTCCTCCAAAACCCACGCAGCAAAAGAAAGAAAATTAAAAGAAATCAAATAAATTACTTAAATTCACAAGTTATATGTATATGGATTCAGAAATGATGCAGCTTCGATTATGTGTAAAGATTGCATAGTGCGACGTAGGATTTCTGATGGGCGAAATTGACAGCAGCCCTAGGGTTTGATCTCGCTCGAAACCGAAGAACTTTGGTATCTGTTGGCATGTGTATTTGAGTCTATGATGTTGAGGAGCATCACTGGTGAAGGTTTGGTGAAGTTTTGTTGATAAAAATGTCGAACTCGGTCCTTGCTGTACGGTTGAAGACCAGAGAACGGAAAATTCTCCGTGGGTGCGAATTGCAGTTGAATAAGATAAGGGTGAAGAGTTTGGGAAGGGGAGAGCAACGGTGGTGAGTTTGGGTGATTTAGTGGAGTTATGAGTTCGGGAGAATGGTATGAAGTTCAGTCATGGCGGTTATTATTAGGAGCAGGAGGACGCGAATTTTTGGAGAGGAAGAGTACTGTTGAATTTGGGTTTGGGAATTTAAGCGGGTAAGGGCTTGAAGGAGATGGGCTGAAGTTTTGGTGAGGCCCAAAGAAATTATTTAAATCAAGTTTTATTTAAATTGAAAAGTATATGAACTTGTATAATTAATATCTTTATCATACGATATTAGAATCACGAACGGTGGGATCCGTTGGGACCGTAGGGACTAGGACTTCGCAATGAAACTGACTAGAAGTCCATTGGAGCTCGTTGCAATTTATAGCGAAATAAATTGTCCGTCTGAATCAAGCGATGGTTATCGTTATTAACGATGATCGTCCATTATGAGTAAAACTCACCAACTCAGAACAGTTATATTTGTATAACGTATTCTTAGAACTGTTAAATATCTGTTGATTGATGTGTGTTAACTGTTCGGTTGAATTGCTTATGTATTGGTTGAAATTATAGATAACAATATATATATATATATAAATAGTTAATCAAATATTGATTCTGTTTAGCGGAATATTTCATATTGAAATGAAATCGATGTTAATTGTATTGTTTAACATCTGTGAAGCAGGGAAACAGGTTGGAGGGGTCCAACTGGACTCCTCAATATTTATAATATTGTTCTGTTCATATATTGTAATATATGATGTGATATATAATCTTTTCTTGATTATGTGTGTTTGAATGATATCGATCACTGTTAATTGGTATTTTAAATACCGTAAGAAATACTGGGATGTAAAAAGGGGATTTTCAAATTATATTTTGAAAATAAATTAGTTATATTAAATCGATGGATTTTATATATATAAGGAAAAGGATTTTATAAAAGAAATAATTATAAAATCAAAGAAAGTCATCAAAGAAAGTATTTATAAAATCAAAGGATTTTATAAAAGGAAAATATTTGTAAAACAAATATAAAGGAAATTATTTGTGAAAACAAATATAAAGGAAATATTTGTAAAACATTTATAAATAGAAGGATAAAGGAATATTCATTTGGGAAATAAATAGAAGTATAAAGGAAATATTTGTTTAGAAAATAAATAGAAGGATAAAAGGAAATATTTGTTTAGAAAATAAATAGAAGGATAAAGGAATATTCATTTGGGAAATTAATAGAAAAGATAAAAGAAATATTTATTGGTTAAATAAATAGAATGGAAAGGGAATATTTATTTGTTAAATAAATAGAATTGAAAAGGGAATAGTTATTTGTTAAGTAAACAAATAGAAAAGGAATTATTTGTATAAACAAACATAAAAGGAATTAATCAAAGTAGTTAATTCAAAAGGAATAAATCGAAAGAGTTAATCGAAATGAGCTAATCGAATATAGTTATTCGAATAGAGTTAAATCGAATATCAGTTATGCGAATAGAGTAATTGATTTGAGTGAATCAATTAGAGTTAATCGATTAGAGTAAATCAAGTTTGAGTTAATCGATTAGAATTAATCAGTTAGAGTTAACCAGTCAGAGTTAATCATCTAGAATTAATCAGTTAGGATTAATCAGTTAGAATTAATCAGTTAGAGTTAACCAGTTAGAGTTAGAGTTAACCAGTTAGAGTTATTCAAATGGAGTAAATCGAGTAGAGTTATCGAATATCGCTTATTCTAAGTAGAGTTATCGAATATCACTTATTCGAAGTAGAGTTATCGAATATGGTGTATTCGAGAGAAGAGTTATCGAATATAATTTATTCGAAGAAGAGTTATCGAATATAATATATTCGAAGAGGAGTTATCGAATATTGGTTATTCGAAGTGAGTTAATCGAGTATTGGTTATTCGAAAGGAGTTATCGAATTGGTTATTCGAAAGGAGTTATCGAATTGGTTATTCGAAAGGAGTTATCGAATCTAGTTATTCGAAAGGAGTTATCGAGTCTAGTTATTCGAAAGGAGTTATCGAATCTAGTTATTCGAAAGGAGGTAATCGAATATGGCTTATTCGAATAGAATTAAAGGAGTGATCGAATATAGTTTATTCGAAAGGAGTTAAGTGAAAAGAGTTAATCAAATAGAGTTAATCGATTAGAGTTAAATCAAAAAGAGTTAATCCAATAGAGTTAATTGAATAGAGTTAATCGAATATAGTTTATTCGAAGAAAGGCTTTCGAATCTAGTTATTCTTAAGAGAGATTATCGAATACAGTTATTCAAAGGGAGGAGTTATCGAATAGAGATTTTTCGAAAGAGAGTTACGTAGGGAAGTATGTTAAAGGTTTAAAAGATAAACTTTGACTATTTTGAAGTTAAAACATTGTTCAGTTAAGGTCTGAGAGGTAATTATACCCCAACTTGATTGACTTCCTTCTTAACTAAGGAATGGTAAGGTTTGATAGTGAATGATGGTTAAGTGAATTTAGTAAATGGTTTGAGTTGGCATAGCGATGTTTTATTTAAACATCTGTTTAAATCCAATGAAGGAACTTTGGAAATATTTTCCAAATAAGAAATCAGAAATGTTTTCTAACATAGAAAATAGGAAATGGAAATGTTTTCCATTGTTAATAAAGTATATTTTCTAAAATTAGAAAATAAGAAATGTTGAATATATGGAAACAGGAGATAAGTAAATTAATGAACTAAAGAGATAAATGTTAAATGATGATTGATCGATATAATTTCCATTTGGAAATAATATCGTTGTTTGAACAAGTGGTTTTCTTTGATAGTTAAATAACAGACTATCAAAGCTTTGACCATTTTAACATTATTAATATGGAGAGACCGGTTGGATTATTATCTGAAGAACCACCCCGTATTGGCATAAGCGTTGCGAATCATATATGCCAAAGATAATTGAAGACGGAGTAAAGTGCAAGGGCTGTTGTATAAATTTTAGGTAAAGATTGCC
The DNA here is from genome assembly GCA_030737875.1 of Allium sativum. Classification (NCBI taxonomy): domain Eukaryota; kingdom Viridiplantae; phylum Streptophyta; class Magnoliopsida; order Asparagales; family Amaryllidaceae; genus Allium; species Allium sativum. Next base: position 486,856,894 of record CM060920.1, on the reverse strand, counting down.
TAAGATGGATGTACTGAATAGTGCCTTCGGTTTGTCAAGTCCCAGGACGACCTGTATGGAAGAATGTCTGATAGAATATATTTAATAGATCGCGTAAGTTGATCTCTTCAAAGTATTTACGTTTGGTGGCGGAGGAATTCGTTTCTCTTAGTTGTATACCCGTGGTATTTTTGGGGAAATCAATTTGTGATTTGGCGGGTATGACGATGTTACATTCAAAGTGAATAAATGTGACGGCAAGGAATTTCGCTCGGTCCGAACCAGTCGCTAAACCGATCCAGGCCGTTCGAAACGCCCTATCGTTTGAGAACAGGACAAAACAGAACGCATACAGAAGAACATTTCACTATATATTACTACAGTGCATCAGATTACAAGAATATACAGAGTATAAATAAATATTACACAGAAATATCAGAGATTTAAATTACATTTAAATACATAGCAGCGGAAAATAATACAATACACAACTAGAAGAGATATACGGATACAAAGCTTTCCGGATATCGTTCCAGCTGTAAACCAGGATCCTGAATATAAATCTGCAAAACCAAAACTACTAGCTGCCCGTGTCAAAATAGGGGCACCCAGAGTTTAGGTTAAAACAATAAACTCCAGGTCAGTCATGTGACTGGTGTGAGAAATAAAACAGTTATTAATCTTTATTTTAAATCATTAGGTAAATCAAGGGACCACGCCGTATAACACGGAACGGGTTTCCTCCCAAGAATACCAGTGCATAAAACAAACAGCGCAATGCTAAATAAAGAAAAATGAAGCTGTTATAAGACCCAGGTCCCATCACACAATGCAACACAGCCGAGGATAAGGTTTTCCCTTATAACAGCCAAAGAATGCTTGATACGTTTAAAACAAATCATTTGATACTATTATAAGTGCGTAGTGTATAAAACAACTTCAAATCATAAGTATCAATCATAGGCGGCATGAATGGCCCATAACACTATGTCGCCATATATAAGTTTACAATCAAAACCGCAAGACGTCGTATTGGAAGTTGGGTTATCATTTATGGTATGAACCGAGGCTAGGGGCAAGATCCTCACCGATTCGAGACTGTCTAGTCCGAGCCTCAGGCAAGTACTCTGTCAAGCCTTTGGATCGTCAGGGCCGGTCCACCGATGTGGATTAAAATGCCTGAACACTGCGTTTCCCCGCCCTTTGGGGCGTAAATCTGGCCCGTCAGCCGACCAGAAGCATCGGCCGAAACCGATATCACGAGGCGCCTCGCTTTTCAGCAAGTAATAATAAGTAACATCCACATGAGTCAAACTCGTCAGCCAGTTCAAGCACTGACGCCACTCCTAACTAGAAAGAAACGCATGTCCTCCCTGATGTCCGTCTCCCGTTTTTGATTCATACCGGGTGTGATACTCGCGAATCAACGTTACACAAAGCTACGCCACAAAGGCCGTGCTTCGATCATCAACCACAAGACTTTGCTTTTCAACAGAAGCCTTGATCATTTGCATCTTAGCATGCCACACAGGCAATTCACTCCATGCGATTGATATCCATCAATATATAACCCCTGAGCTCGTACGTCTCAGAGAAGGGCGTTAAGCAAGAGAATAAATTCTCCGCCGCCAAACAGATATATATTTAATAGAGATCAATCACACGGACTAAAATCCAATGTCAGACACACAGTCCATTTACAAGTCCGTTCTGGGTCTGAACGAAACCGGAGGCACCTAGTACCCCGCATATCCATCGATCTCCAAGTACGTCTGGACGATCACTAACTGTTTCCATCTTCTTGGGTGTACAGCCCAATCAAGATCATCAGTAATTACCCAAACGACGTGAAGACCTCCGGTCTTCGACCATCGTCTTCATCTTCGACTTATCGTCGTATCAGTTATTCAGAATGGGATAAACCCGGCCTTTCCGAATAACTCGCGTATATTTAAATAAGTGTTACACAAACACAACATACGCCTCATTCCAATTCATCAGTCACTAACCATAAATTAATCAAGAGAATAATTTCCCAAACATTAACCCCGAAGGCCGAAACCAACATCAGATCAATATCCAGGAAACCATTCTGCTTAGCTAACCGACAGTTAGTTTCTGAATTTCACATTCATAGGGAAAGGTTCCCATTAATTTTATCAAAGATAAATTTCTTGAATTTATTCTTTTAATCCATTTTTGAATTTCGATTCAACTAGTCGGGATTAACGAACCTTACCGAAGTAATCATTTGTTTTAATTTCCCAATCCCAACCTATTTATCCCATGAAGTAAAACTGGTAATACTTCATATCTAACACCACGGTGTTATCGGTAAATTCAATTACCATTTCACGTTCAAATCTAATTAAAGATTTAACTATCGCCTGGAGCAAAACTGGTGATACTCCATTTTCGATCATTTCAATCTAATTAAAGATTCATTAAAACTCCATTTAGTTTTAATCTTCGACTGGGTTAAAGAATCAGTGTCATTTAAAACACGGTTCACGATAAACCCAAAATCACATTCATTAATTATCGGGTTAAAGAACGAGTGTTATTTAAAACACTGTTCACGATAAACCCAAAAATCAATCCATTAATTATCGGGTTAAAGAACAAGTGTTATTTAAAACACTGTTCACGATAACCCCAAAAATCAATACCAATTCTATTCCAATTAAATATCATTTAATTGGTACACTTCGTTAAATCTAAATAAAAAGATTTAATCTTTTCTCAACTGGGTTCAAGAACAGTGTTAGTGAAGACACCATTCACGACAAACCCAAATCACATTTGATATTCAATATAAGGCTCTGAATAGAAAATATATCGGCTTATATTCAATATCAAATTCTACGATTAACAAATGTCATATTGGAAATAACGATATGAATATATATCTTTCAAATTTCCATAACAACATCTGTATAATCACGAATTCCAACATCGAAATATTCCGAAGACAATTTCGATTCAATTCCACTCCAATGCAATCATTGGAGATTCTGGTTATTTTTAAAACCCTTTTTCAAATTCAATTTATTTATTTAAAAATAAATAGAATTATATTTCTAGTTCAAAACTAGTTCATTTCGATAAAAATCTATTTTTAGCTTTTCAAATATGGAGTTTTTCATCCCAATCCTTTCTAAATCATTTCTTATGATTTTACACAAATTATTACTATTTTTAATAATTTTATCAAGGCCCGTACAGTCGATTTCCATCAACGGCCATCGAACTGCACTTACAACGACCTTTTTCGAATTTGATTTGGACGTATCTCCAAATCCAACCGTTAGATTTCAAATTTCTAATATTCGTTAGAAAGCTCTTGTCGATACGAACCCAACGGTTCCGGTTTTAGGAGAATCCGACGGTCGGATCTCCCGTAATGCCTGTTTGAAATAAATGGTCGAAATTTTCGAACTGCCGCGGCGCGGCGCGTTCTATTCAGGCCATTTTATTATATATAATATATATATAATATATTTCGCCGATTTCTATTTAAAACGAATTATATAAATAGTTTTAAATTCGTTTCAAAAGCAATTTCAACTTCCATTCCAATTCAAATCAAAATTGAATTCTTCTTTATAAATTCGTTTTAAAATTCATTTCTATTAAATTCAAATTTCAATTCAATTTGAATTCATTTCAATTCGCTTTCAATTCAACTTGAATTCGTTTTCAATTCCTTTCGAAATCGTTTTCAATTCAATCCATTTCGAAATCGTTTTCAATTCATTTCATTTCGAAATCGTTTTCAATTCAATTTATTTCGAAATCGTTTTCAATTCAATTCATTTCGAAATCGTTTAAAATCGATATAAATATCGTTCACGTCGAAATGGCGTCAATCTAATCAACACGGCTTCATATATTCCTTTATTTTCAAATATTCTATTTCAAATATTTCTTTTTCAAAATAGTTGTTATTATCAAAATATTTCGTTCAACACATGACCAATCTCAATGGATGAGTACTGTCAACACATGAACTTTTTATTTTATATCGATAAAGGTGTAAATTTTATTACTAAAATATTTCGTTCAACACATGACCAATCTCAATGAATGAGTACTGTCAATACATGAACTTTTTATTTTATAATATTCTTTATTTTCTAAATTGGAATGAGGCCCAATCAATTACCATATAAAGTTAATTATGTGGATTTTCATACAACACATGTATAATAGCATTGAAAAGTAATCAACCATCAACCAAAGTGCACTACACTGTATAAGCATCAAATATAGATATCTAACGCTTATAACATCCTGTCAATCGATCGATCGACATATTTAATCAATCAGGATGAGTGAACTTCAAATTTCATCCTAACACCCGTGTGGGGTTTCAAACAATCAAACACATATTTTATTTGTTCAGTTGGGCGATGTGTAAAATTTATCGACCCAATCAACGTCATTCAAATAGGTGTACATAAACAAACCGTCTGGTTTGTAAATGAATATTTATTTATTCACATTCAGGTTAAAAATTATATTTTTAACGATAACACATTTTATTTTAACATATGAATTTCTATTCAGTTCATTCTTTAAATAAAATGCTATTTATATTTTTCTAACTTATTTTAGAAAATTTCGGCGGCATAACGGCACGATACTAGAAACGGGACAAGGCCCAGCCTTATCCCCGGTCTAGTGAAGGCCCACGCCATTCACACATCAATCTAATCCATTCATCTCACCAAACAATTCAATTTCAATCAAATAATCTAACTAACTATTCAACCAAACAATTTAACAAACAAGCCATCCATGGTCTGTGGATGACGGGTGTCGGGTGCTACTAAACACCGTCTGCATCCTAGCATATATATATAACTAGAAAAATTAAATGGAAAGGTGAGAAATTCTCACATATAGCTATCCTTGCTCCACGGCTCTTCTTTTGCGGAAACTTCGTCGTTCTCGCCTTTTTGTCATCTTCGTTGCCCGTAGCCACTACATATGTAAAAATCATATTTTTTCTTTGCTATTCAATATATAAAAATCGAATTTTTACTTTGCTATATGGATAAAAATTCTATTTTTATCACGCTATATTCTACATAAAAATTTCGCCTTTTCAAATATAAAGATTTCGATTTTATTTCATCACTATAAAAATCACCTCTTTATTTCAATGTATATATAATAAAAATCAGATTTTTATTTCGCTACATGTACAAAGATGATATTTTTATATTCCTTATCTTATAAAGATTATATTTTTATAGTTCCTACTATGAAAAATCATATTTTTTTTTATATCAAATAAAAATCATACTTCCCTTAATAACAATAAAAGAAAATATATTCTTGAAATCGAAGTAAATCTATTTTTGAAATCAAAGAAAAACTATTTCTTTTCTTCTAATGTAGGAAATCTAAATTTTCTAATAATAAAAATCTCATCTTTATGATATCAAAAATTGTATTTTTCTAACATGAAAATCTAATCTTTCTAACATTAAAAATCGAATCTTTTCTAATATAAAAATCGAATCTTTGCAAATTGAAAAATCTAATCTTTACTAACGTATAGTCTAAATAAAAATCCTATTTTTATTATCGTATTATGTAGATAAAAATCCAACCTTTTCTTTCTAAAACAATCCTAGTATATATTTTAAAACAATGCTCTTTAATTATATTAAACTAATCACTCAAAATCGATTAAAATAAAACACTCACAGCAAGGGTTTGGGGTGGAGGAAGGTTGCAGCAGGCGGAGGGTGGTCCAGCGGCGCAGTGGGTGATTGGGTTTAATTTTGGCTGAGGGGGAGGGGGTTGAATTGGGGGAAAAGGGGCATCGTTGGATCGAAGCAGAGAGAGGGTGGCTGCGGCGAGAGGTTTTGTGGCCAATGGTGATGGGGGAGGCGGCGCGGCAGCGCACGTTGGCGGATGGCGCGAGGGTGGCGGCTTCAGGGTGACTGCGTCCAAAGGGGGGTCTTAGGGAGTTGGTTTGGGTTGGAGTTTCACGGGATCGAGGGGGAAATGGGAGAGGCGAGATCGACGGGGTTGGAAGAGCTTCCGGCGGCGGCGATGGCCCGCCCCTTGGGCGGCGACGTGGATCGACGAGCTGCAGACCCTTTTTCGTTTTTTTTTTTGTTATTTTTATTGACTTCTGATAGGAGATAGAAAGGGGGGAAGAGGTATAGGAAAATATATATTATTTAATTTATTTAATTAATCAGTTTAATAAAGTAACTTTTTATATCGAACACCAAATCAAACCGACCGACTGTCGTCCATAGCTAATTACCCCCATTCCGAACACAATGGGATATGTATCGCAGGCTGATTCGACTGTTTGAATCCTTTTCTATTAAATTTACATTTAAATCACTTTATTGAATTTTAAACGTACATTTCAATTTACCGGGGTCACATAACAACTCTATAAATTCCTGAAAAATATTTTCTAGCTTCGTATTGACGATACGGTCCTAATAAAACTAGTTTCGTCGAATTCTGAGATCGTTTGAAAAATGGCCATTTTCCAGTCGATTAAAATCAACTGAAACTGGTCAAACGCGTTTTCCTTTTCCACGCTCACATATTGATTCGAAAAATTACGAAATTTGGAATCTAGCAATAACTTTACATCACGGACCCAACAAAACTGGTTTCGTCGAAATCCGAGGTTGTTTGCAAAATGTCCACTTTTAAGGGCCTGAATTCCATAGCGACTATTCAGAATTTTCAACTGGACATATCTTTTGATTCCCGCCATGAAATTTTGATCTATCGGATTCGTTGGAAAGATATTATCAATTAGATCCTATCATTTTTGGTTTCACTAAAATCCGGATTGTTTTACACCCGGTACATTCAATTGAAGTTTGAAATCGAATTATCGAACTACCACGCCATTTTCAATTCTATTTATAATTATATATAATTATTTATATTCTAACGACGACGCGTATAATATATACGTTCGATTTATATTCAGAATAAATTTATCGTCGATATTATTTAAAATAATTCATTTTAAATAATCAAAATTCGCTAAAATGGCCAAAATAAAAATTTTAAACTGGCCCAGATTTTCGGGTTGTTACAATCTCCCCCACTTAAAACTTTTCGTCCCCGAAAAGGAACAAAGTCGAAAGTGGTTTGATTAATAAGCTCTACATTCGATCTGGCTTCCATTCTCCAACTCTTTAGTTTCTGAGAATTTTCAAAATTTCAAAAATTTGGCTAACACCCTAAATTTTCGAAAAATTTCGCCATAACCTCCCCTGCACCGGGAGCATCGGGGAATTTCAAATAGCTTCCCCGGTCCTTCAGATCTCAAAAAGAAAAAGAAAAAGCCAAGCGGCTAGCCAATAGGCTCACAAAATCATCATCACCCAAACAAAACAGGAAATTATGTAGTAAACATGTACCTATTTGTCGGGCAAACAAATTTTATTCTCTGCTCTAGCCTCCTTGCTATGACCTGTTCAATTATATACATGTATATGCAAGCAAATGCGACCAAATTTCAATACAATTCAATATTTGATACAGTTAGGCTAAATGGCTAAGAATTAGCAAACAAATAAATAAACAACACAAACATCAATCAATTAGTGAATTATCATTTGAAATTCATAACTTCGATATATAGTCAAAAATCAGATTTTTGATGCCAAATCACAACAATAAGCCCTATCTAATTTTTGGTTCTCACACCAGTCAATAGGAAATATATAGATATTACACGTTCGTCACTCGGGTATAAACTCTGATGATGATATATCAATCATCAGAATCACCCCCGGGCGACTAGAGTATAATTCTATATCTATCCAGTATATTAAAACTTCAAATACACGTTTGCAAGGCGCATATGCAAAATCTTTATATACTGGACTGTCCTAATCAATATAAATAAATAATCAAATACGAATAAGTGATTTAAATTTTCAAAACAAAAATTTGTTTTCATTTTAAAAATATTCTCTTCACACTCGTTCTAGGATACTACTGATCCCATCTCTAACGAGCCATTCTAATTGGATATTACTAATCCAATATCTGATGAATTCTTTCGTATGGTTCTAATGTGCCTTGTTCTCTACTTTGTAAACCTGGCTCTGATACCAACTGTGACGGCAAGGAATTTGGCTCGGTCCGAACCAGTCGCTAAACCAATCCAGGCCGTTCGAAACGCCCTATCGTTTGAGAACAGGACAAAACAGAACGCATACAGAAGAACATTTCACTATATATTACAACAGTGCATCAGATTACAAGAATATACAGAGTATAAATAAATATTACACAGAAATATCAGAGATTTAAATTACATTTAAATACATAGCAGCGGAAAATAATACAATACACAACTAGAAGAGATATACGGATACAAAGCTTTCCGGATATCGTTCCAGCTGTAAACCAGGATCCTGAATATAAATCTGCAAAACCAAAACTACTAGCTGCCCGTGTCAAAATAGGGGCACCCAGAGTTTAGGTTAAAACAATAAACTCCAGGTCAGTCATGTGACTGGTGTGAGAACTAAAACAGTTATTAATCTTTATTTTAAATCATTAGGTAAATCAAGGGACCACGTCGTATAACACGGAACGGGTTTCCTCCCAAGAATACCAGTGCATAAAACAAACAGCGCAATGTTAAATAAAGAAAAATGAAGCTGTTATAAGACCCAGGTCCCATCACACAATGCAACACAGCCGAGGATAGGGTTTTCCCTTATAACAACCAAAGAATGCTTGATACGTTTAAAACAAATCATTTGATACTATTATAAGTGCGTAGTGTATAAAACAACTTCAAATCATAAGTATCAATCATAGGCGGCATGAATGGCCCATAACACTATGTCGCCATATATAAGTTTACAATCAAAACCGCAAGACGTCGTATTGGAAGTTGGGTTATCATTTATGGTATGAACCGAGGCTAGGGGCAAGATCCTCACCGATTCGAGACTGTCTAGTCCGAGCCTCAGGCAAGTACTCTGTCAAGCCTTTGGATCGTCAGGGCCGGTCCACCGATGTGGATTAAAATGTCTGAACACTGCGTTTCCCCGCCCTTTGGGGCGTAAATCTGGCCCGTCAGCCGACCAGAAGCATCGGCCGAAACCGATATCACGAGGCGCCTCGCTTTTCAGCAAGTAATAATAAGTAACATCCACATGAGTCAAACTCGTCAGCCAGTTCAAGCACTGACGCCACTCCTAACTAGAAAGAAACGCATGTCCTCCCTGATGTCCGTCTCCCGTTTTTGATTCATACCGGGTGTGATACTCGCGAATCAACGTTACACAAAGCTACGCCACAAAGGCCATGCTTCGATCATCAACCACAAGACTTTGCTTTTCAACAGAAGCCTTGATCATTTGCATCTTAGCATGCCACACAGGCAATTCACTCCATGCGATTGATATCCATCAATATATAACCCCTGAGCTCGTACGTCTCAGAGAAGGGCATTAAGCAAGAGAATAAATTCTCCGCCGCCAAACAGATATATATTTAATAGAGATCAATCACACGGACTAAAATCCAATGTCAGACACACAGTCCATTTACAAGTCCGTTCTGGGTCTGAACGAAACCGGAGGCACCTAGTACCCCGCATATCCATCGATCTCCAAGTACGTCTGGACGATCACTAACTGTTTCCATCTTCTTGGGTGTACAGCCCAATCAAGATCATCAGTAATTACCCAAACGACGTGAAGACCTCCGGTCTTCGACCATCGTCTTCATCTTCGACTTATCGTCGTATCAGTTATTCAGAATGGGATAAACCCGGCCTTTCCGAATAACTCGCGTATATTTAAATAAGTGTTACACAAACACAACATACGCCTCATTCCAATTCATCAGTCACTAACCATAAATTAATCAAGAGAATAATTTCCCAAACATTAACCCCGAAGGCCGAAACCAACATCAGATCAATATCCAGGAAACCATTCTGCTTAGCTAACCGACAGTTAGTTTCTGAATTTCACATTCATAGGGAAAGGTTCCCATTAATTTTATCAAAGATAAATTTCTTGAATTTATTCTTTTAATCCATTTTTGAATTTCGATTCAACTAGTCGGGATTAACGAACCTTACCGAAGTAATCATTTGTTTTAATTTCCCAATCCCAACCTATTTATCCCATGAAGTAAAACTGGTAATACTTCATATCTAACACCACGGTGTTATCGGTAAATTCAATTACCATTTCACGTTCAAATCTAATTAAAGATTTAACTATCGCCTGGAGCAAAACTGGTGATACTCCATTTTCGATCATTTCAATCTAATTAAAGATTCATTAAAACTCCATTTAGTTTTAATCTTCGACTGGGTTAAAGAATCAGTGTCATTTAAAACACGGTTCACGATAAACCCAAAATCACATTCATTAATTATCGGGTTAAAGAACGAGTGTTATTTAAAACACTGTTCACGATAAACCCAAAAATCAATCCATTAATTATCGGGTTAAAGAACAAGTGTTATTTAAAACACTGTTCACGATAACCCCAAAAATCAATACCAATTCTATTCCAATTAAATATCATTTAATTGGTACACTTCGTTAAATCTAAATAAAAAGATTTAATCTTTTCTCAACTGGGTTCAAGAACAGTGTTAGTGAAGACACCATTCACGACAAACCCAAATCACATTTGATATTCAATATAAGGCTCTGAATAGAAAATATATCGGCTTATATTCAATATCAAATTCTACGATTAACAAATGTCATATTGGAAATAACGATATGAATATATATCTTTCAAATTTCCATAACAACATCTGTATAATCACGAATTCCAACATCGAAATATTCCGAAGACAATTTCGATTCAATTCCACTCCAATGCAATCATTGGAGATTCTGGTTATTTTTAAAACCCTTTTTCAAATTCAATTTATTTATTTAAAAATAAATAGAATTATATTTCTAGTTCAAAACTAGTTCATTTCGATAAAAATCTATTTTTAGCTTTTCAAATATGGAGTTTTTCATCCCAATCCTTTCTAAATCATTTCTTATGATTTTACACAAATTATTACTATTTTTAATAATTTTATCAAGGCCCGTACAGTCGATTTCCATCAACGGCCATCGAACTACACTTACAACGACCTTTTTCGAATTTGATTTGGTCGTATCTCCAAATCCAACCGTTAGATTTCAAATTTCTAATATTCGTTAGAAAGCTCTTGTCGATACGAACCCAACGGTTCCGGTTTTAGGAGAATTCGATGGTCGGATCTCCCGTAATGCCTGTTTGAAATAAATGGTCGAAATTTACGAACTGCCGCGGCGCGGCGCGTTCTATTCAGGCCATTTTATTATATATAATATATATATAATATATTTCGCCGATTTCTATTTAAAACGAATTATATAAATAGTTTTAAATTCGTTTCAAAAGCAATTTCAACTTCCATTCCAATTCAAATCAAAATTGAATTCTTCTTTATAAATTCGTTTTAAAATTCATTTCTATTCAATTCAATTTGAATTCATTTCAATTCGCTTTCAATTCAATTTGAATTCGTTTTCAATTCCTTTCGAAATCGTTTTCAATTCAATCCATTTCGAAATCGTTTTCAATTCATTTAATTTCGAAATCGTTTTCAATTCAATTCATTTCGAAATCGTTTTCAATTCAATTCATTTCGAAATCGTTTAAAATCGATATAAATATCGTTCACGTCGAAATGGCGTCAATCTAATCAACACGGCTTCATATATTCCTTTATTTTCAAATATTCTATTTCAAATATTTCTATTTCAAAATAGTTGTTATTATCAAAATATTTCGTTCAACACATGACCAATCTCAATGGATGAGTACTGTCAACACATGAACTTTTTATTTTATATCGATAAAGGTGTAAATTTTATTACTAAAATATTTCGTTCAACACATGACCAATCTCAATGAATGAGTACTGTCAACACATGAACTTTTTATTTTATAATATTCTTTATTTTCTAAATTGGAATGAGGCCCAATCAATTACCATATAAAGTTAATTATGTGGATTTTCATACAACACATGTATAATAGCATTGAAAAGTAATCAACCATCAACCAAAGTGCACTACACTGTATAAGCATCAAATATAGATATCTAACGCTTATAACAGCCTGTCAATCGATCGATCAACATATTTAATCAATCAGGATGAGTGAACTTCAAATTTCATCCTAACACCCGTGTGGGGTTTCAAACAATCAAACACATATTTTATTTGTGCAGTTGGGCGATGTGTAAAATTTATCGACCCAATCAACGTCATTCAAATAGGTGTACATAAACAAACTGTCTGGTTTGTAAATGAATATTTATTTATTCACATTCACGTTAAAAATTATATTTTTAACGATAACACATTTTATTTTAACATATGAATTTCTATTCAGTTCATTCTTTAAATAAAATGCTATTTATATTTTTCTAACTTATTTTAGAAAATTTCGGCGGCATAACGGCACGATACTAGAAACGGGACAAGGCCCAGCCTTATCCCCGGTCTAGTGAAGGCCCACGCCATTCACACATCAATCTAATCCATTCATCTCACCAAACAATTCAATTTCAATCAAATAATCTAACTAACTATTCAACCAAACAATTTAACAAACAAGCCATCCATGGTCTGTGGATGACGGGTGTCGGGTGCTACTAAACACCGTCTGCATCCTAGCATATATATATAACTAGAAAAATTAAATGGAAAGGTGAGAAATTCTCACATATAGCTATCCTTGCTCCACGGCTCTTCTTTTGCGGAAACTTCGTCGTTCTCGCCTTTTTGTCATCTTCGTTGCCCGTAGCCACTACATATGTAAAAATCATATTTTTTCTTTGCTATTCAATATATAAAAATCGAATTTTTACTTTGCTATATGGATAAAAATTCTATTTTTATCACGCTATATTCTACATAAAAATTTCGCCTTTTCAAATATAAAGATTTCGATTTTATTTCATCACTATAAAAATCACCTCTTTATTTCAATGTATATATAATAAAAATCAGATTTTTATTTCGCTACATGTACAAAGATGATATTTTTATATTCCTTATCTTATAAAGATTATATTTTTATAGTTCCTACTATGAAAAATCATATTTTTTTTATATCAAATAAAAATCATACTTCCCTTAATAACAATAAAAGAAAATATATTCTTGAAATCGAAGTAAATCTATTTTTGAAATCAAAGAAAAACTATTTCTTTTCTTCTAATGTAGGAAATCTAAATTTTCTAATAATAAAAATCTCATCTTTATGATATCAAAAATTGTATTTTTCTAACATGAAAATCTAATCTTTCTAACATTAAAAATCGAATCTTTTCTAATATAAAAATCGAATCTTTGCAAATTGAAAAATCTAATCTTTACTAACGTATAGTCTAAATAAAAATCCTATTTTTATTATCGTATTATGTAGATAAAAATCCAACCTTTTCTTTCTAAAACAATCCTAGTATATATTTTAAAACAATGCTCTTTAATTATATTAAACTAATCACTCAAAATCGATTAAAATAAAACACTCACAGCAAGGGTTTAGGGTGGAGGAAGGTTGCAGCAGGCGGAGGGTGGTCCAGCGGCGCAGTGGGTGATTGGGTTTAATTTTGGCTGAGGGGGATGGGGTTGAATTGGGGGAAAAGGGGCATCGTTGGATCGAAGCAGAGAGAGGGTGGCTGCGGCGAGAGGTTTTGTGGCCAATGGTGATGGGGGAGGCGGCGCGGCAGCGCACGCTGGCGGATGGCGCGAGGGTGGCGGCTTCAGGGTGACTGCGTCCAAAGGGGGGTCTTAGGGAGTTGGTTTGGGTTGGAGTTTCACGGGATCGAGGGGGAAGAGGGAGAGGCGAGATCGACGGGGTTGGAAGAGCTTCCGGCGGCGGCGATGGCCCGCCCCTTGGGCGGCGACGTGGATCGACGAGCTGCAGACCCTTTTTCGTTTTTTTTTTGTTATTTTTATTGACTTCTGATAGGAGATAGAAAGGGGGGAAGAGGTATAGGAAAATATATATTATTTAATTTATTTAATTAATCAGTTTAATAAAGTAACTTTTTATATCGAACACCAAATCAAACCGACCGACTGTCGTCCATAGCTAATTACCCCCATTCCGAACACAATGGGATATGTATCGCAGGCTGATTCGACTGTTTGAATCCTTTTCTATTAAATTTACATTTAAATCACTTTATTGAATTTTAAACGTACATTTCAATTTACCGGGGTCACATAACAACTCTATAAATTCCTGAAAAATATTTTCTAGCTTCGTACTGACGATACGGTCCTAATAAAACTAGTTTCGTCTAATTCTGAGATTGTTTGAAAAATGGCCATTTTTCAGTCGATTAAAATCAACTGAAACTGGTCAAACGCGTTTTCCTTTGCCACGCTCACATATTGATTCGAAAAATTACGAAATTTGGAATCTAGCAATAACTTTACATCACGGACCCAACAAAACTGGTTTCGTCGAAATCCGAGGTCTTTTGCAAAATGTCCACTTTTAAGGGCCTGAATTCCATAGCGACTATTCAGAATTTTCAACTGGACATATCTTTTGATTCCCGCCATGAAATTTTGATCTATCGGATTCGTTGGAAAGATATTATCAATTAGATCCTATCATTTTTGGTTTCACTGAAATCCGGATTGTTTTACACCCGGTACATTCAATTGAAGTTTGAAATCGAATTATCGAACTACCGCGCCATTTTCAATTCTATTTATAATTATATATAATTATTTATATTCTAACGACGACGCGTATAATATATACGTTCGATTTATATTCAGAATAAATTTATCGTCGATATTATTTAAAATAATTCATTTTAAATAATCAAAATTCGCTAAAATGGCCAAAATAAAAATTTTAAACTGGCCCACATTTTCGGGTTGTTACAATAAACCTGTGATCTGTCAGAAATAAGCGTGGCCTCTAGCCTCACAACTGGGAAATGACAAAAATCGGGCAGGGAGCATGGCTATGTAGGTCGCACCTATTAGGGTGTATAATCACCTGATCTAGAGTTTCATTTACTTCTAAAAATCTATTGTCGATGCTGTCCCATTCGGGAAACGGTTGCTGATCCCAACCGTTGGTGATATACATTCGATACACTCAAGCGAAATGAGTGGTCGGTCATGTGTGGCCAGGTTGCAAGATGTTCTTGTTGAACCCAGTGTATTCCTCTCTAGAGGTACACTAGCGAAAGGTGGTTCCATACCTTGTCATAGTTGGAAATCCATTACCCAATACGTGCTTGCGGTTTTGATTGTATACTATATATGTAGAACGTGAGAAGAAAGCGTTTCTGCTAGATGATTATTATATTGTGGTTGATAGACATTATTATAATTTTAAAAGGTTTTTGATATAAAGATAATTTGGATTCTTATAAGGGAAAAACCCGTTTCATTATACGACATGGTCTTATGAGATATCGTTTACTTGTTCGAACTGTTTTAAACTGTTTTACTCATACCAGTCCCATGACTGACCCGTGGTTTATTTTGTTTGTTTCCTAATCTTTTGGGTCCCCAATTTTATACGGGCAGTCAAGTAGTCAGGATTTTATAGATATACTTGGAGAGCTTGGAGCAGGAGGCTTCAGGATTATATAGCTATAGTTATTTCCGTTGTGTTGTAAGTGTTGTACTCTGATAATGTTATTGTATACATATACTGATTTTATTTCAAGGATATGTTACCTATTATATGTTGTTCGTTCCGCTGTGAGATTCGTGTTACTCTGATGTTGTATGTTCTTCTTCTTCTTCTTCTATTCTAAGTTTCTATCTTATCTATTCTCACCCTCTAATTTCTTTCATTAACTACCGGTATTTTCGATCCTTGGATGTTCGATATGTGTTGTACATCGGATAACCAAGATCGCAAATTCCCCTGGTCGTTACAATTGCAATATCTCAGACAATATATTTGAAACGAGATTTACAGTGATATTTGCTATTTCATTTTGGGAGGAGCCAAAATGAAATCTCGGAGGTGATATCGGGAGATAGTTTTAAGATATATAATAGTGATCATATCATACGCACAAGCTGGTGCATATTGAGCGCGAAAGGAATATAGACTTGAACAGATGGGATAAATTCTCAAAGGGGATCTAGGGTGTATAGATTGATTCGAAAATGGAGTAGCATTGGATCTTAACGATGAATTTGATGAAGGAGCAACATTGAAGTTTAGTTACCTATTTAAAGATGGAGGATGGACTTGGGGATGAGCTTGGATTTCGCAAAGAATGTCAGATGCTTTCACTTGATTTGTATTTAACCAATTTTGCTTAGATACACAATCAAAGTGGTTGTTTTCGACTGCATTGGACAGGTCGATATCGACTAATATTATTAGTGACCATTTCGGCCAACTTTGACATATACAATGATGTAGTTTCGAGGAACAAGATGTGATGGTACATTCTGTAGCGGTTTTGACATGATGGCTCTTCGACCAATGACTTTGGCTTGAGGTAATGATGTTGTCTTCAACGCAGTAGTTTATTCATTTGATTATGGTGATTCCATGTTGGAAGCGGGCCTTCTACAATGGACGATTCTTCTCTGAGAGGAATAGTGGGAGATGGAGGGTCAGATTTGGGGGACTATAGGAGGAGGGTTTGTGGACGAAGGATATAATGTGATGATTGTCAATGATGGTTCCCAATTGTGACGGCATCAACGAAGCTGTAAAGACAATGCAGAGCTCTGTTGTCGAGGGCATGTGCAAACGGTTATCAATATTCGTTGATCCTATTGTACTCTTAAGTAAGGGTATCAATGGAATATGAGATAGCCTCATACTATAGGATAGTCTAGTTCCCTGGATTACCGGGTAGTCTAGTTCCTTGCTGACTGAGGGGCCTATATTCAAGTACTGAGGAAACTAGGACTTAGTGTAGTCCCTGACTATGAGATAGTTGTACGAGTACCATATACCATACACACTTAGTGAGTGAAGGTGAGGATGGATGATGGATGCAATGTTTGCTTAATCATTATCATTTAGGGGAATCATATGATATGGATATTATAGATTCAGGTATCCATGCACCCCTAGTTTTAAATGTAGAGTACACCCAAGATGGTTTTTATGGATTAGTATACATCTTTTTATGTGCTATTCTATATCCTATGTGCCATATACTATTAAGACTTTTACATTCCTTTGAGATTGGTTTATCGCTCACACTAAACTATTATCTGACCAAGGTCTTATATTTCCTTTTATTACCATGGGCACTTTTCGCAAATGTTGATGAGTAGGGTAGATAATAGGTATGATAATTATCAGAGATACACAGGTGGATTAGCAAGAGGTGGCGTCTTCTTATATTTATAATTGTGATGCCTTGATAGTGTTATATATTCTTATTGGCAACAGTTTATCAAGTGGATTTATTTTCACATGTATATACTCTATTATGTATAACCATATGAGCCTATATACTTTAATCATGAGGTTCATATAGTTTTTACTGTGACGACCTACGTTCTCGGCATCTGGGATTTGACACTAATACATCTTGTATCTACATTTCAAGTACGGGAAGGATAGATTGCCTTTAGAGTATAAAACATTACATAACAGCAGACAAATAAATATTGCATTACAACATCATAATGTACAACATATTACACCATAAATACATCAGAGTTTAATACAACCGACAAGGTCAAATAGCACAGAACAGTGGAAACAATAAATAAGTACACAACGGAAATAGTAACATGATAGAGTCTTTAGAGAGAATCCAAGAAGAACATTTAACTCATGCTCTTGCTCCAAATCCAAAATCAGCTTCCACAAACAGCTTCCATGCATAGCTCCCAAAATGAATTTAACTACTAATATATATACTAGGTTGCCTGTGTGGTAAATAAGGGGACCCGAGTTTTCAAGGGAAAAGAAAACTACGGGTCAGTCATGGGACTGATATGAGAAACCAAAAATAGTTGTGTTTAAAAGGGAATTAAGGTAAATCATAAAATCACGTCGCTTAACACAAAACAGATTTCCCCTTATGAATACCATTGGACATAAACTCGCAATGTTTTTTGAAAATGAAGCTATCATAAGACTCGCATCCCATCACACGATTCATAGACAAACCATTAGGAGCAATTTTCCTTATGATAACCAAATATGCTTGATATGTGAAATTCATTTGATATTATTATTAATGTCTGACTTTGAAAATCTTTTCAAAATAAATGTGTAGATCTTACCAGACATAAGTACCCATATATTACGTCTATATACATAGGGTACAACTAAAACCATAAAGGTACATATTGGAAGTTGGGTTCCATCAATGACCAAGGAAAAGGATCTTCCTTAACCGTAATTCGGGCACACCTCTAGTAGGATGTCCTAGGATCAACAAATGCTGCTTCTGTATCGGCAAAGCCGACCCACCTATACCAGGTGATGTTTGTCTTTCTTCTGAAAGCAACGTTCCCCGGTTGTTAACGATCATTATCCAAGGCGCCTCGTTCTATTATCCACTAAGCAAATTTCCTGGGTTCCATACCATGCATCACTGTAACACCCCGTATTTTCTATGAACGTATAAGTAACAAATCAGAGGATAATTAATTTTTAAAATAAGAATCAAGGGAAATGGGTTGCGCCACTGCGTTCGTCTCGGAATTCTGCTTGGAAACGAGTCCGAGTTTGCAAGAATCGGAGTCCGTATGAGGGAGATATGACCCTCCGAAGTTTCAGGAATTTTCAGAATCGAAAACAGCTTGAAATTCAAATTCAAAATTCGAATTCAAACCCAGAAGCGAGCTGGGTGGGAAATTTCCCGCCCAGGACCCAGGTCGACTGGGTAGTCGACCCCCCCTGACCAGGTCGACTGGGTAGTCGACCTGGGGGTCGACCTGGTCCCCGAACCTGGTTTTGGGCCTGGGTGCATTCTTATGTATCTGGTCTCGTTTTCTGCCTAGATTCGTCTACCTAAACCTATTTAAACAGCCCCAAACCTAGCCTTCTCTACAAACAATTCTATTCTGCTTCTACTCTGCCTCTGTTCTAAATAAAAATAAAAATGGCGCCGCTACTCTGCTAGAATCAAAACTAGAAGCTAATCAACATCAACCTAAGCAAGTCAATTCAAGCTTGAAACTTCAACAACGGTTAAAGAAGATCTACTAACGTCGCTACAACTATCTTTCTTTTAGAATCCAATCAAGGAAAGTACAGTTATTTTCCGATATAATCTTTTATCATAATTGTGACATGATTGTAAATCTGAATTTGAGTTGTGTATGTTCTGTTCTGATCTATTTTATTCTGTATCTCTTTCTTCCTTCTGTTCTATAGCCAGGCTACTACGAGCCTGCGCCAATCTCCTAAGAGATTAACGCACGAACGCTAAAATGTTTGGGACAAATAATGAATGTGGCATAATTGGACATGGCTAATCTGTGACTGATTTAAGAAAAAGGACATAGGTCGTAAACTAGATTTAGATCTATGCATATTCTGTGAATTGGAAGAAGAGGAACCATGGTATGTTAACATGTGACTTGAGACATTGGACATAACACATATTTTGAATTAAGATCTGTTATAACTAGATTATTGGGCATATTGTTTATATAACAATTCATGATTTGAAAGAGAATATGACTTAGGTGTGAAGATCTATATTAATGTTTGATAACTATCATATGTGAATAACACCTAAGGAGGAGATTTTTGAATATATGACATGCATTGAAATCGATGGCTATATTTGGTATAATTTATATGTGAATCTTTTGTACTAGGCAAGTTGAACTAAATTGGGACATGTAAATTATGACCATAATCTGTGACATGTAAATTCAATGCAAACGTGGGGTATATGATCATAGTGTGAATCATGACAACTATTTAGGCATGCAAACTTAGGCCAAATTTATAATTAGGCAAGATATGTTTGTGAAACTTTAAGGAATGATTAAATCTGTTATATTTGCCTAATTTGCTAGTTCTGCTATATTTGCCTAATCTGCTAGTTCTGTTATATTGCCTAATCTGCTAGTTCTGTTATATTGCTTAATCTGCTAGTTCTGCTCTACTGCCTAATCTGCTAGATCTGTTCATCTGCCAAATCTGTCATCTGCTAATTCTGCTGAAAATGCCAAATCTGTTATATGCTAAATCAACTAAATTACTTAATCTGCTGAATCCGTTAAGTCGCCTAATCTGCGAAAATCTATTATCTGCTATATCTGTTAAGTTGATATATTCAGTCTGTTATTGACATAATCTGAATTAGCTATGAATAATTGACATGTATATTAGGCGTGGGCATAAATGGTAAATTATAAATTAATTGGCCGCAAAGATAAACATGGCTGACTCGAGGTTAGAATGAGTTTGCGGCGTAATTCTGCACGGAACCGCCCAGCACATCCAGTGGCCGCAAACAATAGGTTCTAATGTGAGAAGTTAGTCGTAACGTGCTTGAAACCCGAGGTTAGACTCAGTTTGCGGTAGAAATCTGCCCGGAACCAACCGGCCTAACCAGTAGCCGCAAACTGTCAGTCTAATGTGAGAGGTCTGGGCATTAATATTTAATTAATGAAAATCTGAGATAAATATGATGTCTAAAAGTGTTGGGCGGATAGGGTTAAACCCACTAGACTGATGAATTTAATAAATCTGTTCCATGAATCTGTAGGCCCAATTACAAAGTTAGACAAATCTGTAAGTCTGTTAATCTGTAACTGGTTAATCGGTAAGTCTGTTAAATCTGTATATCTGATCCGTTAGTCTGAAAACTTGTCTGTGAACTAGTTGATCTGAATTTTGTATGTCTGAACTTGTAAAAAAGTTAATCTGAAATCTGTTAGTATGGGGACACAAGGATAGGAAGGGAATGACTTGTGTCATATGTTGTTTGGGACCAATATTAGTCAGTAACCCTTTCTGGAATCAAAACCTTGACCCAACAGTAGGTAGGGTCCGGGCACGCTTACTGAACTAATTATAAGTGGTTCATTCTGATAATGGCGAGGGGTGTTGATGGTGCATTCCAACCGGGTCATGTGCGTGCATGGATCCCGGCCTGCCTGTGTGGATGTAAGGCGTCGTGACATCTGTAAATAGGTCTGTGCCAATTGTTGTCACTTTAGGGAGTGATACACCCTACTGTGGGGCCGACACAGGGTATTTATGTTTAGGGAGCCGATCGCTTGGGGTAGGGTTTTAGGGTACACTTAGTTCTGTCTGTTTCTGTTGGTACCATCTGTTTCTGTTGGGTGGCAACACCCGTCTGTTTCTGCGTGGTACCGTCTGTTCGGGTGGTAAAGGCCCAATTACTAATGTACACCTAATTCTACATTCTGTTTCCGTAGGGATTAATCTAACTGTTTATGTTCGGGTGGTAAAGGCCCATTATTAATATTCTGTTTCTGTCTTTTTCTGTTCGGGTGGTAAAGGCCCATTATCAGCATCCTGCTTCTGTCTGTTTCTGTTCGGGTGGTAAAGGCCCATTATCAGCATCCTACTTCTGTCTGTTTCTGTTCGGGTGGTAAAGGCCCATTATTAGCTTTCTGTTTCTATGGAAATTATTTTGTTCCTGTTTCTGCTTTAGTTTAGACATTAGGGTGACACCTAATCCTGTTATACTAGTATTAGTGCAGAGAAGTGTAAAGGAATAACTTATGTCATTCTGTTACACCTGTTACTGTTATCTCTCATCCAGTTTTATTTTCATGTCATGTTATTATTATCTGTTATTAACTGAAAAATCACTGGACTTGCTAGACTTTTTGTCTGACCCTTGTTGTTTCGCCTCCTTTCTTCCGTTTCTCCCCCCAGGTTTTGTAAAAGGGAGTACTCTAGCTTGATCCAGATTTCTTCCGCTTGAAGTGCTTAAAGTATGGCTTGTCTTCTTCTGTGGGGATTATGATTTTAAACTATTCATTCTGAAGGCTTTTGTACAAGACTGATATTTTGTACTTGAATTTTGATATTGTGATTTGAAAGGATGTAACCAAGCTTATTTCGGTTTTTGTTGTAATAAAGTTATAAAATTTTCAAGTACTGTTTTATCTGTCTTGTAAGTTTCTGTTCTGTTTACTAAAATGCTCCACCAAAGTTTAGGCATTCCCTTTGTCAGTGACATTAACGGAGGTGGGGTGTTACACTTGGTATCAGAGCTGAAGGTTACCAGATTGGGTAAAGTTTTTGAAAACTATTTTAAAAAAAAGGGGTTATGAAAGGAAATATTTTCAAAAATAAAGCTTATTTTGATAAACATAATCCCCAAGAGCCATATACCTTCCCTTCAGTCCTTTTTGTAATTGAATCTTTCCTTTCTCGTTTCAGCATGTCTGAAGCATCTGAGATACCAGAGGGTGTTCATGTACCCGGTTGGTTTCGTCAATATCTTGAGGCTAGGACCGCCGCCGCAGGTCCAGCAAATGATCCCCCTCCTCCACCCCCTCCTCGTGCAATTTCTTTCTCAAAGATCTGTAGAGATTTTAGGGCCATGGGTGGAAAGGATTTCAAGGGAACTGAATCATTCGTAGAAGCGAGGAACTGGCTCAAAGAAATTGAGGATCTGTTCGTTATCTTCGTGGTGGACGATAGGCAGAAGGTACAGTTGGCGGTATGGTTGCTCAAAGACGAAGCTTCCTATTGGTGGGAAGTCACTAACGCCGAGAGGCCAGTTGAGACATGGATGGATTTCAGAACAAGGTTTGAGACAAAATTCCTCTCGCAAGCTGAACGAAGTCTACAACTGGAAAAGTTCTTATCTCTTAAGCAAGGAAGTATTACGGTCAAGGAATACGTCAACCAGTTCAACCAACTGGCTAGGTTCGGATTAGATTTAGTCAACACTCAGCATAAAAAGGCTCTCCGCTTTGTTAAAGGATTGAACGAGCCACTGCACACCCTAGCCATGACCCATGTACCCATGGGAGCGACTTACGAGAAATTGGTGGACATGGCACTACTGCACGAGGAAGACAAGGGACCGAAAGAGACAAAGAAGGAAGAACCACAGAATAAGAAAGCATGGCCCAAAAAGGAAACACAAAAGAAGGATGAGAAGTCTGAAGATAAGAAGGGGAAAAAGTGCTTTACTTGTGGAAGCTCGACTCATCTGAACAAGGATTGCAGAAAAAGGAAGGGCACTTTCTTCAACTGTTGTGAGATGGGACACTTCACTAGGGACTGCCCGAAGAAACGAGGGCAAGGGCAGAACCCACTTCTGGAGGACATGCGAATGCTCAAGGGACTGGTAGATAGGGTCAAAATAAGAAAATTTAAGTAGAAGATTTAATTTTCTTATCTGATTGTTGAGTTAAAACTCTTTCTGATTCTGGCATTTTGATTCTGTAATCGATACTCTGCACTTTAATACTAGTATTGTTTCTGATTCCGCTGTAGACCCAAATCCATAAGGGTTATGACTCATCTGTTTGTGATTGGGGTTTGAGAGATATTCGTGTTAGGCGTCAAGTAGGACGCATACATTCTGGGATTTATCATGCTTAGTTTCCTAAGAATCATTCGGTAATCTGATCTATACCAGTAATCTGTAAATATCTGAATATTTCTGATAAGGTTAAGATTTCCAGTTTTGACATTATCTAAAGAGGGTAATTCTCTGGGTGTCAATCTGATGTTGGTTTCGGTCTTCGGGGCTGATACTTAGGGCCCATGTCTAATGGGAACCAAGTTTTTGTTTTATCTGTACTCGCTTCCATCATTCGACTGTATCCTATCGATCGAATCTTCGAACTTTATGTAGAAACTAATGGGTGTAAACATGTGTTTGAGACATTTTATTTTTGATGGTTGCAAGTGGATGCAAGTGGTTGCTAGTGGTTGCTCGTGGATGCATACACACACACTAGGCACTAGATCGGCTCGAAAACACTCTCATACTGCATATGGATGTGTGATCATTTTAAATTTTTGAGGATGCAAAATGATTGACTCAGCACATGG
Organism: Allium sativum; assembly: GCA_030737875.1. Classification (NCBI taxonomy): domain Eukaryota; kingdom Viridiplantae; phylum Streptophyta; class Magnoliopsida; order Asparagales; family Amaryllidaceae; genus Allium; species Allium sativum. The sequence continues at coordinate 486,832,888 of CM060920.1, read as the reverse complement.
ATGTTTCATATGACTGAATGGTTGTGCACTCATATAGAAATGATATGTATCGAGTAGGAAAATTGCATACATATTGGACTCATGGCACTGGCATAATTCGCATTAAGGAGGTCAACTGAATCAGTGGACCGCCTGATCTTTGCATTAGATAAGGAACATATACACACACTTTTGCATATGTTCATACAACATTAGAAGTTTCTAAGGACAATGGACGCCAGTGATTGATGATTGAGTAGATGGATGTTGGATGGTAGGACACATTCTTCTTAACTTGAAGATTTCGGGGACGAAATCCTTTAAGGAGGGGAGAATGTAACACCCCGTATTTTCTGTGAACGTATAAGTAACAAATCAGAGGATAATTGATTTTTTAAATGAGAATAAAGGGAAATGGGTTGCTTCATTGTGTTCGTCTCGGAATTCTTCTTGGAAACGAGTCCGAGTTTGCAAGAATCGGAGTCCGTATGAGGGAGATATGACCCTCCGAAGTTTCAGGAATTTTTAGAATCGAAAACAGCTCGAAATTCGAATTCAAAATTCGAATTCAAACCCAGAAGCGGGCTGGGCGGGAAATTTCCCGCCCAGGACCCAGGTCGACTGGGGAGTCGACTGGGTAGTCGACACCCCCCCCCCGACCAGGTTGACTGGGGGAGTCGACTGGGTAGTCGACCCCCCTAACCAGGTCGACTGGGTAGTCGACCTGGGGGTCGACCTGGTCCCCGAACCTGGTTTTGGGCCTGGGTGCATTCTTATGTATCTGGTCTCGTTTTCTGCCTAGATTCGTCTGCCTAAACCTATTTAAACAGCCCCAAACCTAACCTTCTCTACACACAATTCTATTCTGCTTCTACTCTGCCTCTGTTCTAAATAAAAATAAAAATGGCGTCTCTACTCTGCTGGAATCAAAACTAGAAGCTAATCAACATCAACCTAAGCAACTCAATTCAAGCTTGAAACTTCAACAATGGTTAAAGAAGATCAACTAACGTCGCTACAACTATCTTTCTTTTAGAATCCAATCAAGGCAAGTACAGTTATTTTCCGATATAAACTTTAATCATAATTGTGACATGATTGTAAATCTGAATTTGAGGTTGTGTATGTTCTGTTCTGATCTATTTTATTCTGTATCTCTTTCTTCCTTCTGTTCTATAGCCAGGCTACTACGAGCCTGCGCCAATCTCCTAAGAGATTAACGCACGAACGCTAAAATGTTTGGGACAAATTATGAATGTGGCATAATTGGACATGGCTAATCTGTGACTGATTTAAGAAAAAGGACATAGGTTGTAAACTAGATTTAGATCTATGCATATTCTATGAATTGGAAGAAGAGGAACCATGGTATGTTAACATGTGACTTGAGACATTGGACATAACACATATTTTGAATTAAGATCTGTTATAACTAGATTGTCGGGCATATTGTTTATATAACAATTCATGATTTGAAAGAGAATATGACTTAGGTGTGAAGATCTATATTAAGGTTTGATAACTATCAAATGTGAATTACACCTAAGTAGGAGATTTTTGAATATATGACATGCATTGAAATCGATGGCTATATTTGGTATAATTTATATGTGAATCTTTTGTACTAGGTAAGTTGAACTAAATTGGGACATGTAAATTATGACCATAATCTGTGACATGTAAATTCAATGCAAACATGGGGTATATGATCATAGTGTGAAGCATGACAACTATTTAGGCATGCAAACTTAGGCCAAATTTATAATTAGGCAAGATATGTTTGTGAAACATTAAGGAATGATTAAATCTGTTATATTTGCCTAATTTGCTAGTTCTGCTATATTTTCCTAATCTGCTAGTTCTGTTATATTGCCTAATCTGCTAGTTCTGTTATATTGCTTAATCTGCTAGTTCTGCTCTACTGCCTAGTCTGCTAGATCTGTTCATCTGCCAAATCTGTCATCTGCTAAGTCTGCTGAAAATGCCAAATCTGTTATATGCTAAATCAGCTAAATTACTTAATCTGCTGAATCCGTTAAGTCGCCTAATCTGCGAAAATTTGTTATCTGCTATATCTGTTAAGTTGATATATACAGTCTGTTATTGACATAATCTGAATTAGCTATGAATAATTGACATGTATATTAGGCGTGGGCATAAATGGTAAATTATAAATTAATTGGCCGCAAAGATAAACATGGCTGACTCGAGGTTAGAATGAGTTTGCGGCGTAATTCAGCCCGGAACCGCCCGGCACATCCAGTGGCCGCAAACAATAGGTTCTAATGTGAGAAGTTAGTCATAACGTACTTGAAACCCGAGGTTAGACTCAGTTTGCGGCAGAAATCTGCCCGGAACCAACCGGCCTAACCAGTAGCCGCAAACTGTCAGTCTAATGTGAGAGGTCTGGGCATTAATATTTATTTAATGAAAATCTGAGATAAATATGATGTCTAAAAGTGTTGGGCGGATAGGGTTAAACCCACTAGACTGATGAATTTAATAAATCTGTTCCGTGAATCTGTAGGCCCAATTACAAAGTTAGACAAATCTGTAAGTCTGTTAATCTGTAACCGGTTAATCGATAAGTCTGTTAAATCTGTATATCTGATCCGTTAGTCTGAAAACTTGTCTGTGAACTAGTTGATCTGAATTCTGTTTGTCTGAACTTGTGAACAAGTTAATCTGAAATATGTAAGTCTGGGGACACAAGGATAGGAAGGGAATTACTTGTGTCATCTGTTGTTTGGGACCCATATTAGTCAGTAACCCTTTCTGGTATCAAAATTTTGACCCAACAGTAGGTAGGGTCCGGGCACGCTTACTGAACTAATTATAAGTGGTTCATTCTGATAATGGCGAGGGGTGTTGATGGTGCGTTCCAACCGGGTCATGTGCGTGCATGGATCCCGGTCTGCCTCTGTAGATGTAAGATGCCGTGACATCTATAAATAGGTCTGTGCCAATTGGTTGTCACTTTAGGGAGTGATACTCCCTACTATGGGGCAGACACATGGTATTTATGTTTAGGGAGCCGATCGCTTGGGGTAGGGTTTTAGGGTACACTTAGTTATGTCTGTTTCTGTTGGTACCATCTGTTTCTGTTGGGTGGCAACACCCGTCTGTTTCTGCGTGGTACCGTCTGTTCGGGTGGTAAAGGCCCAATTACTAGTGTACACCTAATTCTACATTCCGTTTCCGTAGGGATTAATCTGACTGTTTTTGTTCGGGTGGTACAGGCCCATTATTAATATTCTGTTTCTGTCTGTTTTTGTTCGGGTGGTAAAGGCCCATTATCAGCATCCTGCTTCTGTCTGTTTCTGTTCGGGTGGTAAAGGCCCATTATCAGCATCCTGCTTCTGTCTGTTTCTGTTCGAGTGGTAAAGGCCCATTATTAGCTTCTTGTTTCTATGGAAATTATTTTGTTCCTGTTTCTGCTTCAGTTTATACATTAGGGTGACACCTAATCCTGTTATACTAGTATTAGTGCATAGAAGTGTAAAGGAATAGCTTATGTCATTTTGTTACACCTGTTACTGTTATCTCTCATCCAGTTTTATTTTCATGTCATGTTATTATTATCTGTTCATAACTGAAAATCACTAGACTTGCCAGACTTTTTGTCTGACCCTTGTTGTTTCGCCTCCTTTCTTCCGTTTCTTTCCCCCAGGTTTTGTAAAAGGGAGTACTCTAGCTTGATCCAGATTTCTTCCGCTTGAAGTGCTTAAAGTATGGCTTGTCTTCTTCTGTGGGGATTATGATTTTAAACTATGCATTCTGAAGGCTTTTGTAAAAGACTAATATTTTGTACTTGAATTCTGATATTGTGATTTGAAAGGATGTAACCAAGCTTATTTCGGTTTCTGTTGCAATAAAGTTATAAATTTTTCAAGTACTGTTTTATCTGTCTTGTAAGTTTCTATTCTGTTTACTAAAAGGCTCCACCAAAGTTAAGGCATTCCCTTTGTGAGTGACCTTAACGGAGTTGGGGTGTTACAATCACTTTCTCAACTAGAAGGAAACATTAGTCCTTAACTCTACGACACTTCATCCTCTTTCGGCTCATTACCGGTTGTAAGGTCATGAAGTCTCATTCCACAAAGCCCTGCTTTTCAAAAAAAGCTTTGATCTATCCATCATCAGCACTTAGCATGCAACAATGTCAATTCACAATATATAATTGGTGTTTATTAATATGTAACCCTCTGAATACATAAGTCTCATACGTGGGTGTTAAACTAAACTGATAAATTCTCTACCACCAATTGAACTGATATATCATCAATAGAAACCAATTGGTAAAGTCGCAAAATACAATGTTAGACACACATCCAATACAAGTATGTTATGGGTTGCGAACAAAACAAAAGGCACCTTATTTCTCGTCCAATAAAGGAGAGAGGCCCTTGCATATCCAGACAATTAACAAGTACGTCCGAACTACAACCATTTATAACCTTATATTGGAAGCTACCCAAGGTATCAGCAAATACTCAATTCGATGTGAAGATTATCAGTCTTCCACCATCTTCAATCTCTTCGAATTATAACTCGTTATATAACTATTTGAAATAGGTTATCAGATTCCCAAATTAAATCCATTTTATTGGAAACTGTTTCATAAGATTAGATCTTATTTTTAAATTTGGATAAGTTGTTGCGGTTCCAAAATCATCTTCAAAACTCTTTTATTAACCATAGAAAAGGTTCAAAAATGTTTATATTCAATTGGGAAACCATTAATCTCAAAACGTAGAAACCATTATAAAAGGCATTGTAAAATAGCCTATTTCTGGTTAATAGGTTTTTATCATTAAAAACCTCGTATATTTATTCTAAAACTCTTTCAAATTATTTATTATGATTTATCATAATTTCTCCCTATTTTTAATCATCTAAAAGTAGTACATTTCATTAAAATCCCCTTTCAGGTCTCAAACTACACTAGCACTGTTTTTATTCAAATTTTATTTGACCCTATTCAAAATCCAATCGTTGGATTATAAAACTTTTCTTTGCATTTGAAAACTCTTTTCATTTCGAATCCAATGTTTTTCGTTTCGAGAAAATCTGACGGTCGGATCTCCTGGTACATCATTTTGAAGTCAATGGTCGAAATTAGCGAACTATCGTTGTGTGACTAGTCCTATTTGGACCAAATTTCAACTTATATTTAAAACCAATACGAATTACTTCCAAAATAGTTTATTAATTTTATAAAACATCTATATAATAAAATCCCTTGGTTAGACAAACCAAGAGACAAAGAGTGGTTCAGATCTAATTTGCCAACATCGATCAAGTGGATATGAAAGAAACACGTAACCACTACAGACGTGTCTTTTCGATGTACCCTGTTTCCAACCCGTCGTGACCACATTTTATTCAATTTTCGTCCATCTTTCCATCCATGTTTTTCAGTTTCACTGAAACCCACTCTCCTTCCCACCTCTTCCTCTTTGGTCATGGTGAAAAACCTCGACGATTACTTCTGCCCTCCGACGGTGGAAAAAATCCAATTTTCCATCGTCCAATTGACCACGCAATCCAGCTGATGTTCATGATTTGGGTGAGGGCAACTGACTCACAAATTTATTTACTCCTAATTTTCTCATAAACTACTCATGTCTTCTCTCTTCTAATCTATTCAATTTTCATGTTTCAAGAGCTGATATTTAGTATGTACACAGGAAGATCGATTGATTGCAGGTTTGCCTTTCGTCCAGATTTTTCATACTTCTGTAACTAATGTTTGTAATTACTAGGTTTCTCTATTCTTTTCCATGCTCATTTTCCTTTTGATTTTAAATTATTTACATGTTTGAATATTTGTTTGGATTTGCAACTAGCTGTTTAACTTAGTAAAATGTCCTGTTTTACTTTATTCAACCATGGTGCACATGAACCGTTTGATTGAACGTGTAGAACAAGCGTCTGAAGTATCTTAGTAACATAATACTGCTTCTCCTCCTTTCACGGAACATGAACTGGGTTTGCCTCATCCTTGATATTTACTAGATTGTAAAATAGAACATTAGTTTTGAACAGAGCCTTTTTAAGTATGTTTCCTTTTTTACATCATGTTCTTGTTTTTCATTTGAATAATTATGTCTTGATTTCAAAATTTATGTATGCCACACTTTTTTTCTTATACAGAGTAAGTGCTTAATTTATGTTTTTCTAGCAATTTCCGTTTTCCACAATTTTTAGCAATTTTTTTTATAAATATATTAATTACTGATTGTTAATTTCTAAATAGACTTTTTTACCTCTTAGTGCAAGATAATGAAGCTTGTTCGACACTGTATCTCTATAAATTAGTTATATTTTTATAGCTTTGCCTCTTTCTTTAATTTACCACACTACTTTTTCAGGTTTATATAATGATTCAAGCGTTCTTGCGGCGTATGCTGAAAACCTCCATTCAACACTGAATCACCTTATGAATTGATTTTTAATGATGGAGCAAGGACTGCCCAGTGATCTGCAACTACAAGGTGTTACCCCCGTATGATTAATACTTATTTGTTGTTGATCGGCTGTAACAACCCGAATTTTAATAACGTGCTAAGACCATAAATCAAGGCAGAATTAAATTTTAGATTAAGAATCAAGGGAAACGGCTTGCGCCATTGCGTTCATCTCGAAATTCTGCTTGGAAACGAGTCCGAGTTTTCGAAAATCGGAGTCCGTATGACTGAGTTATGACCTCTAGAAGTTTCACGAATTTTCGGAATCAATAACAGCTTAGAAATTCGAATTCAAATTCGAATTCAAGACCCAGAAGCGGGCTGGGCGGGAAAATTCCCGCCCAGAGCCCAGGTCGACTTGGGGGTCGACCTGACCAGACCAGGTCGACCATAAGGTCGACCTGGGGGTCGACCTGGCCAGACCAGGTCGACCATAGTGTTGACCTGGGGGTCGACCTGCCTGCCGAACCCACTTTTTGAACCAGATGCATCCTGATGTATTTGACCTCGTTTTCTATCCAGATTCGTCTGCCTAATCCTATATAAACAACCTCCTAGCCTCATTCTCTTTACAATATTCTTCTCTAACCTTATGCTACTCAAACTCTGGATGATCATGGCTTCTTCTTCTTCTTCTAAATTAAATTAAGATAAATTAAATTTAAACGAGAAGATTATTTATTGAAGACTACGGCTAGGAATTACATATTTGGGGATTTTCTTCTACGATCAAAGCAAGATTCAACGATTCAACTATTCGATGACTAATTTCTAGACTTGACTTCTACATCTTTCTTAGACCACGATCTGTAAGTTCAAGTTACTTTTAGATAAAAGCTGTAAACTTAATATCCATGTTGTAAATTGGAATTGGATCTATGTATGATAATTGATTCATATCTATTCTTGTTCATCTTGGATCTTGACTTTCGTGAATATTGCTTTGGGCCTATTCATGTTGTAAATCAAACTCTTTCATGTTAATAACTTTAACATGCCTATGACGTTGAAACTATTGTTAATGGCCAAGGACTATGATTGAGAACATAAGACTATGCCTATGACTGTGAACATAAGACTATGCCTATGACTGTGAACATAAGACTATGCCTATGAATGTGAACATAAGACAATGCCTATACCTATGACGGTGAACATAAGACTATTGCCTATGACTATGACAAGGAAAATTGTGGCTAATCATGACTCTTGACTATGAGAATTATTACCTATGATTATGAACATAAAGCTATTATCTATGACCATGACTTTGAAACTATTACCGTTAACCGCCTATGACTATTTGCCTAGAACTATTTTGGATAATTATCCATGACTATTGTGATTAGTCGCTTATGATTCATAACTATGAGGTTTCTACCTATGACTACTGGGGTTAATTGCCTAAGACTATTATAGTTGATTTTTCATGCCCATAACACTATAGTTGAAAACCATGTTGTACACCGAATTGGCATTTTGTTGGATCGTATACCTAGGGTGTGACTTGCTTAGTTTTTTCGCTATTATGTACACTAAAACCATTGGATCCATTATCCTTATATTTGGCTTGCTTTTGCATGCCTATTCTTTTATGTCAGCATTTACCATGACTATCGCCTTTTCTTACTAGATTTGAATTCCTATATGCCAGTGATGTTGTAACCAATTATCTCAAGTTATTTCATGCTAGTCTTGTAACCCCTTTTATCGCTTTATGCTCGTCCCTTTTGCCTATCATAGTTTTGATGTTATTCCCTTTATTCTGAGGTTTGGATTTATTTGTAGTATGGATCGATTCACGTTTACGTGCGATGGGAATACGATTTGGGTAGATTAAGCAAAACATGAATTGGTTATGAACATGAATTATGAACTTGATAAAAGGCAAAACTTGAAACATGAACATTGTTATAACTTGAATCTGGATGTGGGCATGAAACTTGCCTTGAAAACTCGACACGAACTTGACATGAATCTTGAACATGGACATGACACTAGAAGGAACATGAAAATGGCCAACTCGAGGTTAGGTTGAGTTTGTAGTGTAATTCAGCCCGGAACCGCCCGACAAATCCAGTTACGGCAAACAACAGGATCCAATGTGGGTAGTTGGTCATATCGCGCTTGAAACCCGAGGTCAGACTGAGTTGTGGTGTAATTCTGCCCGGAACCGCCCGGCATATCCAGTGACCACAACAACAGGTCTGATGTGAGAGTTTGGGGTGCATTAATGAATTAATGCCACATGATAGGGTTAAGTCATGAACATGAAAGACAATACTTAACCAACTTGATACATGATTCGCAGGGCTAAGTTATGAACTTGAACGACAACACTTAGTCAAATTTGACATGACACGTAGGCGGGTTAAGTCACGAACTTGAATGACAACACTTAACCAAATTGACATGCTAGACTGATAGGGGTTATTAAGTCATGAATTTAAATGACAACACTTAACCTATTGGACGGAAAACCTAGTTACGCGGTCTGTTTCTACATTAACCCACTAGATGTATCATGGTACGCTCGGACTAGGCAGGGTGGCGCACGATTACTGGGCTGATTGTAAGCGACCTGAACGACGGTTGTGTTGGTGCGCCAGTGTAGGTTCAGGCGGGCTATGGTCGTGCACGTGGTCCGGAGTTGAAAAAGCAGGCATTGTGCATCAGTAGGTTTATCTGTGCATGCTTGATTCGTGTCGGTGGTTGGCACCCTAGGGCTTGATACACCCTATGGTGGACCTAGCACAGGTGACTACATTCGTGATAGGGCCGTATGACACAGACATATGACGTGCTAGAACTCGTAAGGAGCCGATCGACTAGTGGATCGTTTCGTTGGACCTAGAAATGGGTTATTTCATGATACTGGGCCAAGGGATCATTTAATGATTAGTATAAGACATGGGTTGGGATTCTAGTACAGTTGATGTAGCGAACCTCGAATATGTGATGCTATACTTGATTTACACTTGAATTATCATGTTATCTTAGTCTATTTTTCCAATCTTGACAGCATCCTTATGTTTACTTTCAGTTTATACATGTCATGTTACCTTTATCTGTTTTTATGATGAAAGTCACTTGGACTTACCAGTCTTTATGACTGACCCGTTTTCTTTCGCCTCTTTTTCTTTCGTTCCCCCCCCCTAGGTTCTCAGGGAGGAAACTCTAGCACTTAGCTTGGATTTCGCTTTCTTTCGGTTCATCTCATGTACGGTTTGATCTTGAGCTATGCTATGGCTGCATTTCTGCTACCTTTGGGGAATTAAGCTACTTTTGATGTTTTACGTTTATGCTTCTTTATTTATGCAAGACAGAATTTGTTGTAATGGAAAATAATGATCTTGGCTATTTGATGTAAAAGGTTTTGACTCTTTTTAAAAAGTAATGAAATTTATCTTTTGATTCTTCCGTTGTTTTATCTATGTTCTGTCTTGTGATATTTCTTTTTTTGTTTACCTCGATAACACTCCTCCAACACTAGTGCATTCCCTTTGTGAGTGACCCTAGCGGAGGTGGGGTGTTACATTTGGTATCAGAGCAGAAGGTTACCAGACTGGGCAAAAGTTTTAAAAACCTTCTGAAACTATTTTCAAAACCGTTTACAAATAAGCATTTTTCAAGAAAAGTCTTGTATTATTTAAAGGCTATTCCCCAAAAGCCATTAGCACTATCCTTTGTTTCCTTGTTTGAATCTCTTTTCCATTCTTTTCTCCATTTGTAGTCGCAGTAGTTTTTACCTGCGGCTAATCTTCTTTCTAGCTTCGTAGAGGGTTTTCCGTACGATAGAGATAGTTTCCGTGAGGCTTGTTAACAAGTTACATAGGAAAGGTATGAGTGATAAGTTAAGGCGGATGAGTCTCAGAATGAGAAGAAAGACTTCCAGAAGGGAGGCGAGAACAACGATAACAATAATAACAAGTCACGTGATAAGAGGAAGTGCAACTTCTGTGGTATAGTTAGCCATGTTATCGAGGATTGTAAAAGAAGGAAGAAGAAGATAGGTGCGTGCTTTCAATGTGGTAAGCTTGGACACATCAGCAAGAACTGCCCTAAGAAGCAAGGGCAAGCCCCGCAGGCATGACCTTCTGGGGGTACATCTTTAACTTCTTCTTCTAGATGCTTTGTTTTATCTTGCTTATCTTCTCGATCCTATCTTGAGAACCTTAGGTAGAACCCTTTTGGATGTAAAAATGTGATTGAAACATGTTATGGTTTATGTTTGCAAATGGTTGCAAGTGGTCGCAAGTGGTTGCTCGTGGTTGCATAACACACATTAGGCACTAGATCGGCTCAAACACATTTTCATATTGCATATGCATGAGTGTTTATACTTGTTTATGGATGAAATTGAATGCGTTATCATATGGATGTTGCATATGGATGGATGTTTGTGCACAAATATAGTGTTTATGTGACTAGGTCTATTTGCATACATGTTGGATTCATGACACTAAACACATATTGCATTAGGAAGATCAATCAGGCCTGATCATTTACATTAGATAAGGAACATATACACATACTTTCTGCATATGTTCATATAGCATTAGAAATCTTTTAAGGACAATGGTTGCTTGTTGATGATGGTTGAGTAGATGGTTGATTGGATGGTAGGACACATTCTTCTTAACTTGAAGATTTCGGGGACGAAATCCTTTAAGGAGGGAAGAATGTAACAACCCAAATTTTAATAATGTGTTAAAACCATACATCAAGGCAGAATTAAATTTTAAATTAATAATCAAGGGAAATGGGTTGCGCCATTGCGTTCGTCTTGAAATTCTGCTTGGAAACGAGTCCGAGTTTTCGAAAATCGGAGTCCGTATGACTGAGTTATGACCTCTAGAAGTTTCACGAATTTTCGGAATCAAAAACAGCTCAGGAATTCGTATTCAAATTTGAATTCAAGCCCCAGAAGTGGGCTGGGAGGGAAAATTCCCGCCCAGAGCCCAGATCGACCAAGGGGTTGACCTGGGTGTCGACCTGAACAGACCAAGTTGACCATAGGGTCGACCTGGCCAGACCAGGTCGACCATAGTGTCGACCTGGGGGTCGACCTGCCTCCCGAACCCACTTTTTGAACCAGATGCATCCTGATGTATTTGACCTCATTTTCTGTCCAGATTCGTCGGCCTAATCCTATATAAACAACCTCATTCTCTTTACACCATTCTTCTCTAACCTTATGCTGCTCAAACTCTTGATGGTCATGGCTTCTTCTTCTTCTAAATTAAATTAAGATAAATTAAATTAAAACAAGAAGATTATTTCTTGAAGACTACGGCTAGGAATCGCATATTTGGGGATTTTCTTCTACGATCAAAGCAAGATTCAACGATTCAACTATTCGATGACTAATTTCTAGACTTGACTTCTACATCTTTCTTAGACCACGATCTGTAAGTTCAAGTTACTTTTAGATAAAAGCTGTAAACTTAATATCCATGTTGTAAATTGGAATTGGATCTATGTATGATAATTGATTCATATCTATTCTTGTTCATCTTGGATCTTGACTTTCGTGAATATTGCTTTGGGCATATTCATGTTGTAAATCAAACTCTTTCATGTCTATAACTTTAACATGCCTATGACGTTGAAACTATTGTTAATGGCCAAGGACTATAATTGAGAACATAAGACTATGCCTATGACTGTGAACATAAGACTATGCCTATGTCTATGACTGCGAACATAAGACTATGCCTATGCCTATGACGGTGAACATTAGACTATTGCCTATGACTATGACAAGGACAATTGTGGCTAATCATGACTCTTGACAATGAGAATTATTACCTATGATTATGAGCATAAGCTATTATCTATGACCATGACTTTGAAACTATTACCGTTAACTGCCTACGACTATTTGCCTAGAACTATTTTGGATAATTATCCATGACTATTGTGATTAGTCTCTTATGATTCATAACTATGAGGTTTCTACCTATGACTACTGGGGTTAATTTCCTAAGACTATTATAGTTGATTGTCCATGCCCATAACACTATAGTTGAAAACCATGTTGTACACCGAATTGGCATTTTGTTGGATCGTATACCTAGTGTGTGATTTGCTTAGTTTATTCGCTATTATGTACACCAAAACCATTGGATCCATTATCCATGTATTTGGCTTGATTTTGCATGCCTATTCTTTTATGTCAGCGTTTACCATGACTATCGCCTTATCTTGCTAGATTTGAATTCCTATATGCCAGTGATGTTGTAACCAATTATCTCAAGTTGTGTCATGCTAGTCTTGTAACCCCTTATATCGCTTTATGCTCGTCCCTTTTGCCTATCATAGTTTGATGTTATTCCCTTTATTCTGAGGTTTGGATTTATTTGTAGTATGGATCGATTCACGTTTACGTGTGATGGGAATACGATTTGGGTAGATTAGGCAAAACATGAATTGGTTATGAACATGAATTATGAAATTGATAAAAGGCAAAACTTGAAACATGAACATTGTTATAACTTGAATCTGGATGTGGGCATGAAACTTGCCTTGAAAACTTGACACGAACTTGACATGAATCTTGAACATGGACATGACACTAGAAGGAACATGAAAATGGCCAACTCGAGGTTGGGTAGAGTTTGCAGTGTAATTCTGCCCGGAACCGCCCGACAAATCCAGATACTGCAAACAACAGGATCCAATGTGGGTAGTTGGTCATATCGCGCTTGAAACCCGAGGTCAGACTAAGTTGTGGTGTAATTCTGTCCGGAACCGCCCGGCATATCCAGTGACCACAACAACAGGTTTGATGTGAGAGGTTGGGGTGCATTAATGAATTAATGGCACATGATAGGGTTAAGTCATGAACATGAAAGACAATACTTAACCAACTTGATACATGATTCGCAGGGCTAAGTCATGAACTTGAACGACAACACTTAGTCAAATTTGACATGAAACGTAGGTGGGTTAAGTCACGAACTTGAATGACAACACTTAACCAAATTGACATGCCAGACTGATAAGGGTTAAGTCACGAATTTAAATGACAACATTTAACCTATTGGACGGAAACCCTAGTTACGCGGTCTGTTTCAACAATAACCCACTAGATGTATCATGGTACCCTGGGACTAGGCAGGGTAGGGCATGATTACTGGGCTGATTGTAAGCGACCAGAACGACGGCTGTGTTGGTGCGCCAGTGTAGGTTCAGGCGGGCTATGGTCGTGCACGTGGTCCGGAGTTGAAAAAGCAGGCATTGGGCATCAGTAGGTTTATCTGTGCATGCTTGATTCGTGTCGGTGGTTGGCACCCTAGGGCTTGATACACCCTATGGTGGACCTAGCACAGGTGACTACATTTGTGATAGGGCCATATGACACAGACACATGACGGGCTAGAACTCGTAGGGAGCCGATCGACTAGTGGATCGTTTCATTGGACCTAGAAATGGGTCATTTCATGATATTGGTCCAAGGGATCATTTAATGATTAATATAAGACATGGGTTGGGATTCTAGTATAGTTGATGCAGCGAACCTCGAATATGTGATGCTATACTTGATTTACACTTTAATTATCATGCTACGTTAGTCTATCTTGCCAATCTTGATAGCATCCTTATGTTTACTTTCAGTTTATACATGTCATGTCACCTTTATCTGTTTTTATGATGAAAGTCACTTGGACTTACTAGTCTTTATGACTGACCCGTTTTCTTTCGCCTCTTTTTCTTTCGTTTCCCCCCAGGTTCTCAGGGAGGAGACTCTATCACTTAGCTTGGATTTCGCTTGCTTTCGGTTCAGTTCATGTACGGTTTGATCTTGAGCTATGCTATGGCTACATTTCTGCTACCTTTGGGGAATTAAGCTACTTTTGATGTTTTAAGTTTATGCTTCTTTATTTATGCAAGACAGAATTTGTTGTAATGGAAAATAATGACCTTGGCTATTTGATGTAAAAGGTTTTGACTCTTTTTAAAAAGTAATGAAATTTATCTTTTGATTCTTCCGCTGTTTTATCTATGTTCTGTCTTGTGATATTTCTGTATTTGTTTACCTCGATAACGCTCCACCAAAACTAGTGCATTCCCTTTGTGAGTGACCCTAGCGGAGGTGGGGTGTTACATTTGGTATCAGAGCAGAAGGTTACCAGACTGGGCAAAAGTTTTAAAAACCTTCTGAAACTATTTTCAAAACCGTTTACAAAGAAGCATTTTTTAAGAAAAGTCTTGTATTATTTAAAGGCTATTCCCCAAAAGCCATTAGCACTATCCTTTGTTTCCTTGTTTGAATCTCTTTTCCTTTCTTTTCTCCATCTGTAGTCGCAGTAGTTTTTACCTGCGGCTAATCTTCTTTCTAGCTTCGTAGAGGGTTTTCCGTACAATGGAGATAGTTTCCGTGAGGCTTGTTAACATTTTACATAGGAAAGTTATGAGTGATAAGTTAAGGCGGATGAGTCTCAGAACGAGAAGAAAGACTTCCAAAAGGGAGGCGAGAACAACGATAACAATAATTACAAGTCACGTGATAAGAGGAAGTGCAACTTCTGTGGTATAGTTGGGCATGTTATCAAGGATTGTAAAAGAAGGAAGAAGAAGATAGGTGCGTGCTTTCAATGTGGTAAGCTTGGACACATCAACA
This sequence comes from Allium sativum, assembly GCA_030737875.1. Lineage (NCBI taxonomy): Eukaryota > Viridiplantae > Streptophyta > Magnoliopsida > Asparagales > Amaryllidaceae > Allium > Allium sativum. The sequence continues at coordinate 486,817,813 of CM060920.1, read as the reverse complement.
AGAACTGCCCTAAGAAGCAAGGGCAAGCCCCGCAGGCAGGACCTTCTGGGGGTTCATCTTTAACTTCTTCTCCTAGATGCTTTGTTTTATCTTGCTTATCTTCTCTATCCTATCTTGTGAACCTTAGGTAGAACCCTTTTGGATGTAAACATGTGATTGAAACATGTTATGGTTGATGTTTGCAAATGGTTGCAAGTGGTCGCAAGTGGTTGCTCGTGGTTGCATAACACACATTAGGCACTAGATCGGCTCAAACACATTTTCATATTGCATATGCATGAGTGTTTATACTTGTTTATGGATGAAATTGAATGCGTTATCATATGGATGTTGCATATGGATGGATGTTTGTGCACAAATATAGTGTTTATGTGACTAGGACTATTTGCATACATGTTAGATTCATGACACTAAACATATTTTGCATTAGGAAGATCAATCAGGCCTGATCATTTACATTAGATAAGGAACATATACACAAACTTTCTGAATATTTTCATATAGCATTAGAAATCTTTTAAGGACAATGGTTGCTTGTGGATGATGGTTGAGTAGACGGTTGATTGGATGGTAGGACACATTCTTCTTAACTTGAAGATTTCGGGGACGAAATCATTTAAGGAGGGAAGAATGTAACAACCCGAATTTTAATAACGTGTTAAAACCATAAATCAAGGCAGAAATAAATTTTAAATTAAGAATCAAGGGAAACGGGTTCCGCCATTGCGTTCGTCTCGAAATTCTGCTTGGAAACGAGTCCGAGTTTTTGAAAATCGGAGTCCGTATGACTGAGTTATGACCTCTAGAAGTTTCACGAATTTTCGGAATCAAAAACAGCTCAGAAATTCGAATTCGAATTCAAATTCGAATTCAAGACCCAGAAGCGGGCTGGGCGGGAAAATTCCCGCCCAGAGCCCAGGTCGAGCTGGGGGTTGACCTGACCAGACCAGGTCGACCATAGGGTCGACCTGGGGTTCGACCTAACCAGACCAGGTCGACCATAGGGTCGACCTGGGGGTCGACCTGGCCAGACCAGGTCGACCATAGTGTCGACCTGGGGGTCGACCTGCCTCCCGAACCCACTTTTTGAACCAGATGCATCTTGATGTATTTGAACTCGTTTTCTGTCCAGATTCGTTTGCCTAATCCTATATAAACAGCCTCCTAGCCTCATTCTCTTTACACCATTCTTCTCTAACCTTATGCTGCTCAAACTCTTGATGATCATGGCTTCTTCTTCTTCTTCTAAATTAAATTAAGATAAATTAAATTAAAACGAGAAGATTATTTCTTGAAGACTACGGCTAGGAATTGCATATTTGGGGATTTTCTTCTACGATCAAAGCAAGATTCAACGACTCAACAATTCGACGACTAATTTCTAGACTTGACTTCTACATCTTTCTTAGACCACGATTTGTAAGTTCAAGTTACTTTTAGATAAAAGCTGTAAACTTAATATCCATGTTGTAAATTGGAATTGGATCTATGTCTGATAATTGATTCATATATATTCTTGTTCATCTTGGATCTTGACTTTCGTGAATATTGCTTTCGGCCTATTCATGTTGTAAATCAAACTCTGTCATGTCTATAACTTTAACATGCCTATGACGTTGAAACTATTGTTAATGGCCAAGGACTATGATTGAGAACATAAGACTATTCCTATGACTGTGAACATAAGACTATTCCTATGACTGTGAACATAATACTATGCCTATGCATATGACTGTGAACATAAGACTATGCATATGCCTATGACTATGAACATAAGACTATGACTATGCCTATGACGGTGAGCATAAGACTATTTCCTATGACTATGACAAGGAGAATTGTGGCTAATCATGACTCTTGACTATGAGAATTATTACCTATGATTATGAACATAAGGCTATTATCTATGACCATGACTTTGAAACTATTATCGTTAACTGCCTCTGACTATTTGCCTAGAACTATTTTGGATAATTATCCATGACTACTGTGATTAGTCGCTTATGATTCATAACTATGAGGTTTCTACCTATGACTACTGGGGTTAATTGCCTAAGACTATTATAGTTGATTGTTCATGCCCATAACACTATAGTTGAAAACCATGTTGTACACCGAATTGGCATTTTGTTGGATCGTATACCTAGGGTGTGACTTGCTTAGTTTATTCGCTATTATGTACACCAAAACCATTGGATCCATTATCCTTGTATTTGGCTTGCTTTTGCATGCTTATTCTTTTATGTCAGCATTTACCATGACTATCGCCTTATCTTGCTAGATTTGAATTCCTATGTTCCAGTGATGTTGTAACCAATTATCTCAAGTTATGTCATGCTAGTCTTGTAACCCCTTTTATCGCTTTATGCTCGTCCCTTTTGCCTATCATAGTTTTGATGTTATTCCCTTTATTCTGAGGTTTGGATTTATTTGTAGTATGTATCGATTCACGTTTACGTGCGATGGGAATACGATTTGGGTAGATTAGGCAAAACATGAATTGGTTATGAACATGAATTATGAACTTGATAAAAGGCAAAACTTGAAATATGAACATTGTTATAACTTGAATCTAGATGTGGGCATGAAACTTGCCTTGAAAACTCGACACGAACTTGAAATGAATCTTGAACATGGACAAGACACTAGAAGGAACATGAAAATGGCCAACTTGAGGTTGGGTTGAGTTTGCAGTGTAATTCTGCCCGGAACCGCCTGGCAAATCCAGTTACTGCAAACAACAGGATACAACATGGGTAGTTGGTCATATCGCGCTTGAAACCCGAGGTCAGACTAAGTTGTGGTGTAATTCTGCCCGGAACCGCCCGGCATATCCAGTGACCACAACAACAGGTCTGATGTGAGAGGTTGGGGTGCATTAATGAATTAATGCCACATGATAGGGTTAAGTCATGAACATGAAAGACAATACTTAACCAACTTGATACATGATTCGCAGGGCTAAGTCATGAACTTGAACGACAACACTTAGTCAAATTTGACAGGACACGTAGGCGGGTTAAGTCACGAACTTGAATGACAACACTTAACCAAATTGACATGCTAGACTGATAGGGGTAAAGTCACGAATTTAAATGACAACACTTAACCTATTGGACGGAAACCCGGGTTACGCGGTCCGTTTCAGCAGTAACCCACTAGATGTATCATGGTACCCTGGGACTAGGCAGGGTGGGGCATGATTACTGGGCTGATTGTAAGCGACTAGAACGACAGCTGTGTTGGTGCGCCAGTGTAGGTTCAGGCGGGCTATGGTCGTGCACGTGGTCCGGAGTTGAAAAAGCAGGCATTGGGCATCAGTAGGTTTATCTGTGCATGCTTGATTCGTGTCGGTGGTTGGCACCCTAGGGCTTGATACACCCTATGGTGGACCTAGCACAGGTGACTACATTCGTGATAGGGTCGTATGACATAGACACATGACGGGCTAGAACTCGTAGGGAGCCGATCGACTAGTGGATCGTTTCGTTGGACCTAGAAATGGGTCATTTCATGATATTGGGCCAAGGGATCATTTAATGATTAATATAAGACATGGGTTGGGATTCTAGTACAGTTGATGCAGCGAACCTCGAATATGTGATGTTATACTTGATTTACACTTGAATTATCATGTTATCTTAGTCTATCTTGCCAATCTTGACAGCATCCTTATGTTTACTTTCAGTTTATACATGTCATGTTACCTTTATCTGTTTTTATGTTGAAAGTCACTTGGACTTACCAGTCTTTATGACTGACCCATTTTCTTTCGCCTCCTTTTCTTTCGTTTCCCCCCCAGGTTCTCAGGGAGGAAACTCTAGCACTTAGCTTGGATTTCGCTTGCTTTCGGTTCAGCGTGTGTACGGTTTGATCTTGAGCTATGCTATGGCTGCATTTCTTCTACCTTTGGGGAATCAAGCTACTTTTGATGTTTTAAGTTTATGCTTTTTTATTTATGCAAGACAGAATTTGTTGTAATGGAAAATAATGACCTTGTCTATTTGATGTAAAAGGTTTTGACTCTTTTTAAAAAGTAATGAAATTTATCTTTTGATTCTTCCACTGTTTTATCTATGTTCTGTCTTGTGATATTTCTGTGTTTGTTTACCTCGATAACGCTCCTCCAAAACTAGTGCATTCACTTTGTGAGTGACCCTAGCGGAGGTGGGGTGTTACATCGGCCTTAAATTATAATGGATGTCTTAACATAGTATCTGCATGTCTTAACATGGTATCCCTATATTTTGGATTAAGAAGTTGAGCATGAGATATTAATGGTGTGTTTATAAAATGGTAATAGGAAGGGATATCATGATGCACTTCGCAATGCATACAGTATATATTATGCACTATTTTTCTTATATATTGAACGGGTTTAATATCTCCACTTGTAGCATTTTTAGCGGTCCTCTATTTTCATCAATCTATTTATGATTATGTAGATACTGATTGGTTGTCAAGTTTGATATGATTTTTTAACTTCTTACCGCATTACAAGGAATTTGATTTAGTACACTATCTCCATGCATGAGTTAAATTTAAGAGTTTTATTCATCGGGGTTCATCCTTTTTAATTGTAGTGTACACAATGAAAATTTGGTGGTCAACTTCATATGATATTTTACTATATGGAATATGTTTCCACATTTTAGAACTGGTGGGATAAGGAAAAATAGAGGACTTTGAAGAAAAAAACATTAAGTCAACGTACGTCAATTTTTATTGTTAAACTGGTGGACAAACATTTTAGATCTATATTTTCACTTTTCCTTTTACAAATCAGAAATAGCGTTGACCACATTGGAAGATCACTTCGATCGATAATGAATTTAGTTTAGAACCTATTTACATAGAACTATACAAGCATAAGTTTGGGTAGTTAATGTCTACTTAATCAGTAGTCAGTTGATTGTGTCTTAATCATGTCAATTTGAGGAGAAACATGTAGCGTGACTAAACTACTTGAAGCAGCTTTTATCTGAAACATAGATTGTATTATATCTGCTCATACAATCTTTGTTTTTTGTTTTTATTCTTATTTCTCCATGTATGTTTGTTTTCCAGGAACATGAAGCTAGGTAAATGATGACATACAGATTGGTGCTGCATGTGTATAGCTGTGGAACCTTTACCCATAGGTTTTTGCGGTTCCTGTCATTCCGTACGAATATAGAATTTGATAACTAATGCTTTTCTATAATCTCATGCTAATTGTCCATTCTAATTTATTCTCATTAGAAGTTTACCCTCAGCCTTGCAAAATAGTTTGGATGTTTACTATCAAAAATTTATGTCGTACTTAAACACAGACTGAAGCTGCGAATTATTCATATATGCTTTTGATTTTGCATCTGTGTATTTTTAATCTTAATATTTGATATAGCTTTCGCTGATTTATTGCAAACTATTTATCACGACTGGGATTTTAAAGCATAACATGATTTCAGTGAATTTAAAATAGAAAAAACATAAGACGGAATAAACATTTGCAGGGTGTGTTAATGCTAATGTGATAGAATATTTATGTTAATGAAGCTTCTGCAATTGTAATTGCAGGGTGTGTTAGATAGGAAAACATATGGTTTATGTTGTTTTTTCTGTTCATTACGTAGGAAAACAAAAGTATTCCTTAGAGTTGGTCAAATGGATGAGCTTGATGCTCGAAGAATAAAAGTCTTAGCAAACGCTACTAGATGTATACTGTGACGGCCCGCCCCGCACCAACCGACATTTACTCCAAAGGTGCGCTGTACACATGTCCAGTTAGCACGGAACGGGTCGCCAAAAGGAAAAAGAAGAAGGAAATGAACTAATAAAGAACCTATAGAATATCTCACAGCGCATAGAACAAAATATAATAATAACATACTTGACACAAAACAGGAGAGACTGTGCATAAGCTAAAAACCAGAACTAAGCATCATAGCAGCGGAAATCCAAAATATATCGTATTACAACTTTTCAACTGTCTTAAAACAAAAGTAAGATAAAGGAGGTACACTACTAATGCCCAAGTAGCGACCGCCAACGACACAGGGAGAATAAATAAATAAATAGATAAATATATATATATATATATATATATATATATCATACGTGGAAGCCTCCTGCCCGCCTCCGAATCAGCTACTCGCGCATCACCAGCTAACCTGTCTCTAGTCTGCTCGTGTGAGCACCCAGAGTAATAAGAGAAGACATAAAACTCTGGGTCAGACATAAAGCCTGGTATGAGCGTTAAGCATCTAAAGTGAACAATAACAGGTAGACTAAAACATACCTGAACCTGGACCTGCAACCAAAGAGTTAGCACTACATACTGTACAACACTCTAAGGTGCCATTTCAAATGGTATAAAGATACGGAGGTGGGGGAGGTGTAGATGTCATAGTGATGGCAAACAATCAAACATAGCATCCATCCTCACATCTCTCACTCAGTGCGTAAAGCATACGATATTCACCACTTTGATTACCCACCCTTGCTACGATCACTTTGCCCCATGAAGTCATAAAATGGCTTCACTGCACTGATAACGTAGCCACTAATACTTTGCTATGTCCACTTGCCCCATGGAGTTATTCACCCCATCTGCGCTGGCTCATAGCCTTACCAATCCTTACTATGTCCACTCGCCCCATGGAGTTATTCACCCCATCTGCGCTGGCTCATAGTCTTACCAATCCTTACTATGTCCACTTGCCCTATGGAGTTATTCACCCCATCTGCGCTGGCTCATAGTCTTACTACGCGTCACCTTGCCCCTCGAGTCGTAATGACTCTACTGCACTGATAACGTAGTCTTGCTACCATCACCTTGCCCCTCGAGTCATAATGACTCTACTGCACTAATAAGTAGCCCATCATTCATTTTTAGTGGTGAATCGAAGTTATGAACGTCGACAACTCCTTAGCACACGTCCCGCAGCAAAGTCCAACCATGAAGTGAACTCATCGGTTCCCAACTGGATCCGGAGCTCTAACTTCCCATATTGGACTACCTTTGCGTCTCGGGTTATTGGTCAATACTGGGTCGGGTCGGGTTCCTCCTCAAGCCATCGGTTCGGGTCGGGTGTCCTCCATCGGTTCGGGTCGGGTCTTCTTCTGGTACAGTTCGGGTCGAGTGGTTCTCCTCGGGTCGGGTCGGGTGTCTCACTTCGGGTCGGGTCGGGTGCCATCTCCCCTCCAGTTCGCGCTTCCGCTCTGATCCGCTTCCTCATCCTTCACATGCTCCGATCCGATCCATCCTCCTCTATCCGCTCCGATCCCTCCTCCTTAATCCGATCCGATCACAGTTCTGTTAGCATGGCCTTCCTTTTTGCCAATTTTCTCAAGTGTCAGGTTCCGATCCGATTGAATCCCTTGCCCAGTTCAACATATCTGATCCGAGCCCCCCCATATCCGATCTGATCCGAAACCTGCACTGCTTTCTGAAATTGTTCCAACAAGTGTTTACGCCATTCGACGACGTTTTTGACCATTCTAACTATTGAAATCAATCACAAGGCATATCATACAGTCATAGCAACATGCATAATCAACCGCAAACATCAAAACATCAACATGATAGGTTAAAATGGATCAAACATACCCAAAACCCCATACTTCCCCTTAAGCATGTTTAGGTGAAGCTAATGATAGGATTAGCAAAACTTAACCAAATTAACCCAAATTCATATCAGAGGTCTAAAACATCATTTAGGAATTTATGAACATTTTTCCCGAATTTTATCACATTTAAATTCGCTAATTAACACTAATTACCCTTAATTAGCCATAATTAGTGCAAAACTATGCAAATCACTCACCTTAGCCACAAATAAACTAAGATCTGAAACAAATCTCTGATTTGATGTGAATCCCAATGCTAAACAGCAGCTCCAATGTTGCTTTGGTGTAGATCTTCCTTGATTAGAGGTTGCTAAGCCAAATCCTTGACCAAAAGATGATTTGGAGGTAATTTAGAGGTTGGATGCCATTTTTAGGGTTCCTTGGTGATAAGTGGAGGCTAGAAAACTGAAATGGAATGATTCTCCATCTCATTTCAGCCTTCCCATAACCCCAATCCCGAAATGGGTTATGGGCCGGCCTACTCACTAATCACCCGATTTGGCCTGGTTAAGCAGTTTTTCACCCTCCAAAACTTATTTCAGCCATATCTCCCTAAAGTTAAGTCCGTTTGGCTATTATGACCACTCTACGGAAAGGTAAACCATCAAACGAATCTAATGGAAGTGGTTTCAAGTCCAAATTCCTTTCCAATCAAAAGTTATGGCCAAAACAAGATCAACTAGGGGCAAAATGGTCATTTAAAAATCGACAAAAATCATAAGCATGGGAAATGACTCTAATGGATGTTTCCCAAAGTTACATGACCATATGACTTCATACGGGAAAGAAATAAATATTCTGCGATCCCCCGATGCGTAGAATGCGGGTCGTTACACTCTCCCCCCTTAAGAAATTTCGCCCCCGAAATTTCCTAATCAAAACACACACAAAGGTTCCCGCATGCCTATCAACCATAAAACAACAATCAAACATGCAAACAAGCAAAACAAGTCTACCCTAGCATGCAGAAAACTAAATTGCAAAGTAAATCTTACCAGGCAAAGAGTTCTGGATATGCCTTCCTAATGCTCTCCTCTGTCTCCCAAGTACAATCACTCTCGTTCTCGCCCCACTGGATTTTGACTAGCTTCACCGCCTTCCTACGAAGTTGCTTCGTATCGTGCCGCACTATACGAATCGGCTTGCGGTTCCCAACTGCCTCGGGTTCTACTTCGAAGTCCTCTAACTGATCAGGTGAAATAGTCATATCTGAGTCGTGAACGAACTTCCTTAGTTGGGAAACATGAAATACATTGTGAACTCCCGCCATCTTCTCTTGTAAGCCAACTCTATATGCCAAATTCCCGACTAATTCAAGAACAGGGAATGGGCCAACAAATCTTGGTGCCAACTTGCCTCTCCTGCCAAATCGTATCACGCTCTTCAACGGAGAAATTTTGACAAACACCAAGTCACCAACGGAGAATTTCAAGCCTCTTCTCCTCTTATCAGCATAACTCTTCTGCCTATCTTGGGCAGCTTTCATTCGTTGCTGAATGATCTTAATCTTTTCTGAAGTTTCTCTCACCACATCTGGTCCAAGCATAAACTTCTCGCCAGTCTCTATCCAACATGATGGTGAGTTGCACGGTCTTCCGTACAAAGCTTCATATGGAGCCATACCGATACTGGATTGGTAGCTATTATTATATGCAAACTCTACTAGATGTAAATGGTCATCCCATGATCCATCAAAATCCAATATACAAGCTCTCAAGAGATCTTCCAATATACGATTCACCCTCTCCGTCTGACCGTCGGTCTGAGGATGATATGCGGTACCGAGATGTAATCCTGACCCTAGAGCCTCTTGTAAGCTCTTCCAAAACCCACTAGTGAACAACGGGTCTCGGTCACTCACAATGCTTTTGGGTACTCCATGAAATCTCACTACCCACTTCATATACAATTCCGCTAACTTAGCTGCCGTTCTGGTCGATTTGACTGGTATAAATCTTGCGCTCTTAGTCAATCGATCCACAATTACCCAAATGCTATCATATCCCGACCTAGTCCTTGGTAAACCATTGATGAAATCCATCGAGACTTGCTCCCATTTCCATTTGGGAATTTCTAATGGTTGCAACAAACCACTAGGCTTCTTTTGCTCGGCTTTAACTAGCTGGCAATTCATGCATTTGGATATAAACTTCCCAACGTCTCTTTTTATCCCTTCCCAGTAGTAAGTCTGCTTCATGTCTCGATACATCTTATTACCACCGGGATGTATAGTCAGTTTTGAGTGATGACATTCTCTAAGCACTTCATCTCTCAAACCATTTACGTTGGGTACAACTAGTCTTCCATTCTTCCGAAGCCATCCATCTCGATCAAGCCCATACACATTCATCTCCTCACCGTCGATGTTCATCTCTAACTTGGAGATGCTTTCCAATAGATTAGGATCGTCCCTCTGGCTGGAACCAATCCGCTCTATCAAAGTGGGTCTGATAGTCAAACTAGCTAGCATGACTGGATCCAATTCGCACTTTGGTCTGAAATCAAACCCCGCGATATACTCCAGTTGCTTCCACTCAAGAAACATTGCACCTAAGCTGGCATGTCTCCTACTCAAGGCATCGGCTACCGCATTACCTTTCCCAGGTGTATATGCGATATCAAAATCCTACGAAGCCAAGAACTCTAACCATCACTGTTGACGGAGATTCAGATCTTTCTGAGAGAAAAGATACTTTAACAATTTATGATCGGTAAACAACTCAAATCTTTCTCCCAAGAGATAATGTCTCCACATCTTCAGCGCAAACACGATCGCTGCTAATTCCGAATCATGGGTAGGATACTTCTTCTCATGCGGTTTTAACTGTCGACTAGCATAAGCTACAACCCTACCTCCTTGCATCAATACAGCACCCAGTCCGGTACCACAAGCATCCGTGTATACCGTCATCTCTTCATTCCCTTTAGGAATGACTAACACTGGCGCACGCGTCAACTTCTCCTTTAGACTCTTGAAGGCATCCTCACACACTCCGTCCCAGACGAAGGACTGATTCTTCTTAGTCAATTGAGTCAACGGTGCTGCTATCTTGGAGAAGTCCTGGATAAACTTACGATAATATCCAGCTAATCCCCAGAAACTTCTTACATCTGTTGCATTCTTGGGCGTAGGCCAATCCTGTACCATAGCCACCTTCGCAGGGTCCTCGACAATACCACTCTCTGAAACAACATGACCCAAGAAGCTCACTTCCCTTCTCCAAAAATGACACTTAGAGAATTTCGCTTTCAATTGGTGTTTCCTCAACACCTCCATCACTATCCTCAAGTGTCCCTTGCGTTCCTCCTCTGTCCTTGAGTAAACAAGGATATCATCCACGAACACATGAACAAACTTATTCAACTGATCTCTGAATACGCGATTCATAAGATCCACAAAATAGGCTGGTGCATTGGTCAACCCAAATGGTATGACCAACCACTCATAAAATCCAGACGGTGTCCTAAATGCCGTTTTCGGAACACTCTCATCCGCTACTCGTAGCTGATGAAATCCTGTCGCGAGGTCCAACTGGGAGAACACTCTTGCTCCTTCCAGTTGATCAAACAAATCATCTATACGCAGTAGAGGATACTTATTCTTCCTCGTCACCTTATTCAATTCGCGATAGTCCACACACAAACGAAGGGAACCATCTACCTTAGTGGCAAACACAACTGGTGCTCCCCACTCGGAGACACTCCTTCTAATAAATCCCTTCTTCAAAAGATTGCTGACTTGCACCCCGAGCTCTCGTTGCTCCCTTGGTGCCATACGACGAAGTGGCATCACTATAGGTCTGGCATCTTTCACTAAATCAATACAGAACTCAATCTCTCGGTGTGGTGGAAGCCCGGTCACCTCCTCGAAGACGTCCGGATACTGGCCAACCACGGGCACATCTGACAACTCATCCTACGGGATGTCGAGGGAATTTACAAAACTAGCCATAACCCCATCACTAGGTAGGCTACCAAACACTACCCTCCGCCCATCATCCGCCCTCACTGTTCCCAAAAAGCCCTCACAGTCTACCACCACCCCGTATCTTTGGAGCCAATCGACTCCCAATATAATGCCATACCCAGTAAAGCCCAAAACAAAGCAATCACAAACAAACATACATCCATGACTCGATAAGACCAAATTCCTGCAAATCATACTAAGGCTAGTCGAACCACCAATCGGGTTCGTCACAACCAATGGTCTATCGACTATCTCGGGTTCCAGTCCCAACCTATCTACCAGGTCACTAGATATGAAGGAACGGGAAGCCCCAGTATCAAACAAAACTCGAACTGGTACATCATAAATAGAAAGCATACCTTGAATAACAACATTCTTTCCTTTCTCTGCCGCAGTTGGGGCATTCGACGAAGAAGGAACAACATCAATAGCATATGCTTTCACAATCTGTTTCTCCTTAAGAGGTTGCGGACACTTATCCTTGAAATGTCCCACTTGACCACAGTTGAAGCACTTCTTATCCGCTGGCTTGGCCCGACAATCTTTAGCATAATGGCCCTTCTTACCACAGCTGAAGCACTCAACATCCTTCTTGCTCTTTTTCTGACCACCCTTAGATTGGTCCTGCTTCCTCTTATTCTTGCCTCCACCGCCTGCTTGCGGCTTTGGCCCTTCTGCAGATGCAGCCTCAGTCTTTGACTTAGGGTAAAGACTCTCTGATCTCAAAGCTTTCCCCACAATCGATTCAAAAGTCTCATCGATGTGATTGATGAGCCTTTCCCCCAAGTATCCATCCAAACCAGTAATGAACTTCTCATTCTTCTTCTCAGGAGTGTCAATGAGAGACAATCCATACTTCGACAAAGTGTCGAACTCAGCAATATAGTCAGAAACTGCCCTTCCGTTCTGCTTGAGTTCCAAGAACCTCTTGAACAACACTGACTTCTGGGCAGCTGGAATAAACTTCTCGCTAAAGCGAGCCTTGAACTGAACCCAAGTAACCTGATCCTCCGGAGTAGCTGTTCTGACGGCATTCCACCAATTCATCGCTCGCCCTTGCAACTGACGAGATGCTAGCCTTCTTTTCATCGCATCCTCAAGACCCAAGTCATCAAAGATACGATCACAGCTATCCATCCAGTCTTGAACATCTGTGGCCGACTCCGTCCCGTGGAACGACTTCCCACCAAGGTTAGTGTAATCCTTGCACAACTTGGCGAAATCGACCCTAGGCGCCTGCACTACTGGGCCAGCACCAACTCCGGGATTGGGAGCTGCCCTTGCACTTCTCTAAGCATGTCTCTCATGAGGTCAGTAAACATCGCCCTCATGTCAGCAGCATTCCCATAGTTGGTTCCTCTACCATCACCCCTCGTGTCTCAGCTCATCGTCAATCTGAAAAAGGGAAACGATTAACGACCCCATAGTGGTGCTAGTGCAGTGCGACTTCATTCTTATACTACCAATAGTATGTATATATATATATATAGCTTTTGAAAACCAATCACAAATACGCACTCTCATATACGTACTATCTCTCCCTGGTGTCTTTCCCTAGGGTAACTACGCAACCTAGAGCTCTGATACCAAGTGTGACGGCCCGCCCCGCACCAACCAACATTTACTCCAAAGGTGCGCTGTACACATGTCCAGTTAGCACAGAACGGGTCGCCAGAAGGAAAAAGAAGAAGGAAATGAACTAATAAAGAACCTGTAGAATGTCTCACAGCGCATAGAACAAAATATAATAATAACATACTTGACATAAAACAGGAGGGAAGTGCATAAGCTAAAAACCAGAACTAAGCATCATAGCAGCGGAAATACAAAATATAGCGTATTACAACTTTTCAACTGTCTCAAAACAAAAGTAAGATAAAGGAGGTACACTACTAATGCCCAAGTAGCGACCGCCAACGACACAAGGAGAATATATATATATATATATATATATATCATACGTGGAAGCCTCCTGCCTGCCTCCGAATCAGCTACTCGCGCATCACCAGCTAACCTGTGTCTAGTCTGCTCGTGTGAGCACCCAGAGTAATAAGAGGAGACATAAAACTCTGGGTTAGACATAAAGCCTGGTATGAGCGATAAGCATCTAAAGTGAACAATAACAGGTAGACTAAAACATACCTGAACCTGCAACCAAAGAGTTAGCACTACATACTGTACAACACTCTAAGGTGCCATATCAAACGGTATAAAGATACGGAGGTGGGGGAGGTGTACATGTCATAGTGATGGCAAACAATCAAACATAGCATCCATCCTCACATCTCTCACTCAGTGCGTAAAGGATACGATATTCACCACTTCGATTACCCACCCTTGCTACGATCACTTTGCCCCATGAAGTCATAAAATGGCTTCACTACACTGATAACGTAGCCACTAATCCTTTGCTATGTCCACTTGCCCCATGGAGTTATTCACCCCATCTGCGCTGGCTCATAGCCTTACCAATCCTTACTATGTCCACTTGCCCCATGGAGTTATTCACCCCATCTGCGCTGGCTCATAGTCTTACCAATCCTTACTATGTCCACTTGCCCCATGGAGTTATTCACCCCATCTGCGCTGGCTCATAGTCTTACTACGCATCACCTTGCCCCTCGAGTCGTAATGACTCTACTGCACTGATAATGTAGTCTTGCTACCATCACCTTGCCCCTCGAGTCATAATGACTCTACTGCACTGATAAGTAGCCCATCATTCATTTTTAGTGGTGAATCGAAGTTATGAACGTCGACAACTCCTTAGCACACGTCCCGCAGCAAAGTCCAACCATGAAGTGAACTCATCGGTTCCCAACTAGATCCGGAGCTCTAACTTCCCATATTGGACTACCTTTGCGTCTCGGGTTATTGGTCAATACTGGGTCGGGTCGGGTTCCTCCTCAAGCCATCGGTCCGGGTCGGGTGTCCTCCATCGGTTCGGGTCGGGTCTTCTTCTGGTACGGTTCGGGTCGAGTGATTCTCCTCGGGTCGGGTCGGGTGTCTCACTTCGGGTCGGGTCGGGTGCCATCTCCCCTCCAGTTCGCGCTTCCGCTCCGATCCGCTTCCTCATCCTTCACATGCTCCGATCCGATCCATCCTCCTCTATCCATTCCGATCCCTCCTCCTTAATCCGATCCGATCCCAATTTAGTTAGCATGGCCTTCCTTTTTGCCAATTTTCTCAAGTGTCAGGTTCCAATCCGATCGAATCCCTTGCCCAGTTCAACATATCCGATCCGAGCCCCTCCCATATCCGATCCGATCCGAAACCTGCACTGCTTTCTGAAATTGTTCCAGCAAGTGTTTACGCCATTCGACGACGTTTTTGACCATTCTAACTATTGAAATCAATCACAAGGCATATCATACAGTCATAGCAACATGTATAATCAACCGCAAACATCAACATGATAGGTTAAAATGGATCAAACATACCCAAAACCCCATATTTTCCCTTAAGCATGTTTAGGTGAAGCTAATGATAGGATTAGCAAAACTTAACCAAATTAACCCAAATTCATATCAGAGGTCTAAAACATCATTTAGGAATTTATGAACATTTTTCCCGAATTTTATCACGTTTAAATTCGCTAATTAACACTAATTTCCCTTAATTAGCCATAATTAGTGCAAAACTATGCAAATCACTCACCTTAGCCACAAATAAACTAAGATCTGAAACAAATCTCTGATTTGATGTGAATCCCAATGCTAAACAGCAGCTCCAATGTTGCTTTGGTGTAGATCTTCCTTGATTAGAGGTTGCTAAGCCAAATCCTTGACCAAAAGATGATTTGGAGGTGATTTAGAGGTTGGAGGCCATTTTTAGGGTTCCTTGGTGATAAGTGGAGGCTAGAAAACTGAAATGGAATGATTCTCCATCTCATTTCAGCCTTCCCATAACCCCAATCCCGAAATGGGTTATGGGCCGGCCTACTCACTAATCACCCGATTTGGCCCGGTTAAGCAGTTTTTCACCCTCCAAATCTTATTTCAGCCATATCTCCCAAACGGTAAGTCCGTTTGGCTATTATGACCACTCTACGGAAAGGTAAACCATCGAACGAATCTAATGGAAGTGGTTTCAAGTCAAAATTCCTTTCCAATCAAAACTTATGGCCAAAACAAGATCAACTAGGGGCAAAATGTCATTTAAAAATCGACAAAAATCATAAGCATGGGAAATGACTCTAATGGATGTTTCCCAAAGTTACATGACCATACGACTTCATACGGGAAAGAAATAAATATTCTACGATCCCACGATGCGTAGAATGCGGGTCGTTACATATGCAGAGGTGAATACGTACATATCTTACACGTAAAGAGTTCATTGTCCTTAGGAAAGCTACTGTGGAAATCCAAAACTATCCAGAGGTAATTTGTTTACATACACTTCTTACTTTTACCTATCCAGGAATTTTGTTGTTGATTATGCATAATTGTTATTGGATAACATATTGTTACATAAAACCATCATTGATTCATGCACATTGCTATAGAAACTATATAATATTTCATGGTTACAATCGACTTTTTTTTTTGCAAGTTGGATTGACAGACAAACATTTGAAGAAATGAGGAGAGAAGATGATTCCATACGCATATAGAAATACACATGCGCATAAAGCATGTAAAACATATAGCTGAGAGAATCAACAATTGTTATACGAACATGACTACGTGCAATGTCTGCATGCAATGACTTCCAACACAAAAGGAAGACAAAGGCTGTTGTAACAACCCGTAATTCTGTGACATTAAGTTTCTCAAATTAAAGTATAATTAATTTTTAAAAGAAAAATTAAAAGAAAAAGATCCATGCAGTTGTTTAATTTAAGTATTGTAACTAACATGAAAAAAAGAGGTAAGGAGAGAAGAATAATTATTATTGTTCTAAGACTTATTAACAAAAGCCTCTGTAGCTCAGTTGGTTAAGACATTGGATTGGTAGCATGGAGGTCGGGGGTTCGAACCCAGGCGGCGGCATAATTTTTTATCATTGTTTTAGAGAGGGCCAACTAAACATGCAAATATATGTACGTATACAAATTCAAAATTTTAAAGGATAAGAACGTACGTATAAGGAAATAAAGAAAAA
This sequence comes from Allium sativum, assembly GCA_030737875.1. NCBI lineage: Eukaryota > Viridiplantae > Streptophyta > Magnoliopsida > Asparagales > Amaryllidaceae > Allium > Allium sativum. The sequence goes on along the minus strand of CM060920.1, from coordinate 486,801,129 downwards.
AAAATATATATATATATACATATGAGAAATATATATATATATATATACAAAAATATATGTATACGAAAGATAAAATTCAAGATAAGGCTACAGTCAATGAAATATGGCAACATCATTTGAATTTTGAAAATAAAATGAAAGTTGTGCGTATATATATACGCGTAAAATGGTCGTTAGAGGAATTGTATACATATAAGAATATTTCATGTGAATAAAACAGTTAAATAAATTCCAGAAATTCAAAAGTTTGAAAATCAAACTTTTACGCCAAAATAGCTTGTGGGACCCAATGCTGACTCAGCACTGCGTGTATGATAAGGTTTGGCTAGATTCATCTACGTACCTGGACTATTTTCTTAACTAGGTTCAATGCTGACTCAGCGCTGCGTGTACGATAAGGTCTTGAGCAGCTATATAAACAGCCCTAGTCTTCATTCTCTTTGCACCAATTCTCTTCTATCCTTATGCTACTAAGATTCATGGCTTCTTCCCCTCCTCTAAATTTTCTTAAATAAATAAAATAAAATATGATTCAAGACAAGGAGATGCTGCTAAAAGACTTTTAAGGAGGGATTCAAATCAAAGTTTCAAGTGAAGAATTCAAAGGCTAGCTCAAACAAGTTTCAAGCAACGACGCACGAATCATAGCCATGCTTTCCTTCTTTTCTAGATCTATTTTCTGTAAGTTGGTTATTTCTAGATCTGAATATTTTGTTTTATTTGTGACATGAAATTAAAGGAATAAAGGAATATGCCAAATCTCTCTCTCTCTCTCTCTTCGAATCTGTGTTTATACTCTTGGACTGAATTAAGAACTGTTATGATTCGAGGACAAATAAGACTGTAACCGTGACTATGACTATAGAACTGTGGCCTTTGAAAGCATATGCCTTTGGACTATGACATAAGACTTTGATTTTGGGACATATAAACATTGCCTATGACAATGACTTATGACTATGGGAATTATTTTCCCTTTTGGACTATGAACATCGCATATGACTATGGACATTTCCTATGACTGTGACTGTGACTACAAGGATTATTTCCTTGACTAGGCCTATACCTTTGATTTGGACATAAACTATTACTTATGACATAATGAGGACAACTGTGATTTTGACACCCATGATTTATGATTAGGAAAATATTGCTTTTGTGATTGAGAAGTTGGGTCTAAACCCAATTGTTTATTCTACCTGTTCCTTGGTTTTTCTTTGGTTTTAAGACAGTGGGAATTTACCTATTAAGTTAGGTCTACCCACGTTCTTGAACCTATTTTGCCCATTCTTTGGTTTTAAGACAGTGGGAATTTACCTATTTAGTTAGGTCTACCCATATTCTTGAACCTACATTGTTATCCAAACCTTTTTATGCCAATTATTCCTTCTTGTCATTTTGATTCATTCCCTTTTTTATCTACGAATCTAGATTTATTTATAATCTAGGTTGAATCACGATTATTCGAACGGTGGGAATGCGATTTGGGGAAAAACATGGAAATGAATATGAACGTAGTTGTAAACTTGGAAATCGGCATAATTTGGAATATGTATTATGACATGCATATTAAAATGAAAACGGGGAAATTTGACATGGATTAGGGAATATGTGATTTTGACATATTAAATTTAGCGTTAGTAAGTAAGCTAAATTTTAGGCATAAAATGTAAACTAGAAAAATAATTCTAGTTTTGCCATAAATTGTGAATTAGGATGTTAAACCAAGATTGGGTTAATTAAGGTTGATTTGGAATAAGTATATTAGCACAATTTTGAATTTATTCATAATTGTGAGCAATTGTCTTGTTTAGAATAAATTATGGTTAGCGACACTAAACTTGGTATAATTTACATACAAAAAAGTATAAATATGATAAATAAGAGAGAATGGGCCATAATAATAAATGTGACAATGTACATTAAAAGAGTAGTAATGAAATCAGTAAATTAGGAGTAATTTACTTATAGAATTCGTCATAAATATTAAATTGTTCATTTACCACAAAATATGTAACTTGGTTAAATTTTGGCCATAAATTATAAACTAGGATATTTAATCTAGTTTCGGCAATGAAATAGGAAATGGCCTAAACTGCATGTTGGGTTAGGACTTGGGCCTAGAATATAAGTATACTAGTAGGCTTGACAAATAAATATAGGCCAAATTTGTCTAAAAAGGGGAAATGGGCTTTTGAAATAAATTGTTAACAATTTATAAACAAAAGAAAAGTATTTTGATAACACCCCTTTTTATAACACATAGACCAGAAGGTTCTAGGGTGACAGAGAGGATAGTGTCTAGGCTTGGGTTTGGAAAATACAAGTTTCCTGTCCTCCCTGGCTATCCCTAACTGATCCGAAGGACGGGATTGTTGTTTTCAAAACCAGATTTGGAAATTAATCAAAAACCCTTTGAACTTAGAAAGCATGAATATGCCTAACCCGAGGTTAGACTGAGTTGCGGTGTAAACCTGCCCGGAACCGACCGGCACATCCAGTAACCGCAGCAATATCTGTCTAATGTGAGAGGTTGCGGCTTTAATTTATTAATTAAAGCTAGAATGGGAAGGTTAAGGAACACTTAACCAACTTAGCACAGTTAAAGCTAGAATGGGAGGGTTAAGTCCATGGGAATACTTAGCCAAATTAACATGTTGACTAGACTAGAAGGTGGGGTTAAGTAAAGTTAATACACTTAGCCAATTTAACATGTTAATTAGACTAGAGGTTGGGGTTAAGTAATACACTTAGCCAAATTAATATGTTAGCTGGACTAGACCATAGGGTTAAGTAAACTTGAATGCTTAACCATCAGAATATGATAAATGAATAGGGTTAAGTAAAAGGCATAAAGGGATAACACTTAACCAGTGTAATAGGATAAGGGAAGAGGGTTAAGATAGCTTCAATCGACTAAAAGACACTTAACCAACCCAACCTGGCGAGAAAGAAAACTAAATAGTAAACCTCAGTTGAAAAAGGGACTAAGTAGTAAAACTTAGTTAAGAAAACAAGGAATTTGGAAACTAAGTGGTAAACCTTAGTTAGTAGAACTAAGTAGTAATTCTTAGTATAACACGAAGGAGCGGACATCCATATGGTTTTAAGAAGGCTCCAACGAATTGGGTTACGAAGCCCGAGGCTTCGAGGGGACGTGAGGGTACTCTTGGTATCCCTCTGTGAGGCTGCAGATGATCATCCTGGGCTCACAGAGGTTAAGGTCTGCGTTAGAAGAACCGAGGGTATGCCTTGGTTGCAATATATATATGTGGCAACCTAAAGACTAGGATGGACCAGCGTGATTCGGCGAGAAGACGGTAGCCCTGTGATAGCAACTCGTCGTCTACCATCCATCTTGAGTCAGTCGAGATACGTGAAGCGGAAAGGCGGAGAACTCCAAAAGACCATAATTGCTATCTAGTTATGGGTGAGGATGGCCATAGGATAGTGAGGCACCGGGGGCCGGCGTATAGTTCTCATTTTACAAAGGGTGCCTTTCATTAGTTGAGGGAGGGGTCAAGTGGGACCATAGCCACTGGAATAAAAACAGACCTTAGCATCTGCATCGGCAGATATCTGAAAGCTCCCGACCGAGTTCTGTATTCCTTGATTTGCCCTGTCACAGGACTCGGACCGCACATTACAGGACATGTGCATCTAGACAAGCGATAACGATTCGCGATACATGCGTGGGGAAGTATAGGAACATATACCACTCTAGGTAGTGTGTCCTAGACTTGGGGGCATCGTTCGACAGGTAGCGTAATCCCTAGTTGGACTAGGTGGCATAAATCCGAGAAGCGTTCAGCAGATAGCGTAAACTCTAGTTAAATCTAGAAAGCATTTGATAGAAAACCCTAGATTTGATCTAGGTAATAAATAATGAATGTATGCCGGAAGGCAATGGAAAATACAGGGATTGGGATCACGTTATCATTACTAGTTGGGACACTAGGTAGGTGGTGAAGAGATATAGAAATCAGTATGACAAGGAAATAGCGAAGCGGCGAAGTATTAGAGCGAAGCGGCGAAAGTATTAGAGCGTATCCAGTTTATCTTATCTTAGCATATCTTGTGATTACCTTGTCCAATCTTGTTGACCCTATCGTCATGGTGTAATCTTGTATTCAGTTAATTCATGTCGTTTTGTTTTCCATGTTCACATGCTAGAAGTTACTGAACTTACTCAGGCTTTATGTCTGACTCTGTTTTTCTTTCGTCTTCTTTTCTTCCGTTTCCCCCCCCCCTCCCCCCAGGTAGTAGAGGAGGGAGTAGTATAGCTCAGGTTAAGTTGGACTGTCACTCTTTCCCAGCTTGAATATTTATCGAAGTCTGCTTGGATTCTCTTATCAGATGCTATGGCTGGCTCATGCAAAAATTGGGGAATATAAATGTTGTTTTATGCTTCTTTATTTTGTAAGACAGATGATACTATGATATTGTAAAGAAATCATTGTACAAATTATTTTATCAATAAAGCAAAGTTTTATCTTCCGCTGTTTAATTTCTGTCTGTCTTGTAATTTATCTGCATCTTTTACCCTAAATGCTCCACAGAACTTAGTGCATTCCCTTTGTGAGTGACACTAACGGATGTGGGGTGTTACACGTGGTATCAGAGCTGAAGGTTACCGGATCAGATAAAAGATTTGAAAAATTATTTTCAAAAGGTTTTTAAAGAAGCATTTTTAAAAGAAAGGATTTGTTTTAAAGGCATATTCCCCAAAGCCATACGCATTGTCTTCTCTTCCTCTATTTGAATTCTTGTCTCCTTCTTTCTTGACTCTCTGGGGCTCCTGGCTTTCTGGGAGGTAACCTCATCGAAGGGCGAAGTAGTGCCGACTTCCATCTATAGCCGTAGTTGTTTTACTTACGGCCAGTCTTCTTTCAAGTTTATAGGGTTTTTCCGTGCGATAGAGGCAACTTTCGAGAGATTTGCCAACATGGTTACACGCGGAAGTTTGGCAAAGGAGCACGACCCAAGGATGAGGAAATTATGGATGTAGACTTGGCTCACGAAGGAGGAAGGGATTATAAAACCTAAGACAAGAGCAAGTATCTTTACTATGGTATGATAGGACATATACTTAAGGACACGGGCAAGAACGAGGACGAGATTTTCAGAAGGACAAGTACATGCTTTCGCCACCAAGCGCACCTAGGAGAAAGGTGGTCCGGTTGGAAGAGTCTAGTTTTCTGTTCGTACTATTTCCTTAGGTTCCAGCGCTTCTTAATTGTTCATACCCACTTCCATAGTTGAGTCTCTGCACCATAGTACGTGTATAGTAGAAAGATCCCACTAGAGTCTCAAATCCAATTGGTGGTCCGACCAGTTTTTGGTTAGTAGGGATTTGAGGATAGCTATCGAGTTTGCTTATATCATCTCACGTAGATCGTCTAAATTCGGAGAAGATATTCCTTGGATGCTTGTCTGATATTGGTTTAGGCCTTTGGGGCATGTACTTGAGGAATGTCGAGTTCGGTTTGGATGGTTTGCGTGAAAGATGAATAGTTGTGGTAGGTACTCTAAAAAGTACGGAGTGATCTTTTGACTCTCATAGTTTTGGCGTGATGGATAAGCTAAGAGGGAGGCCTCTAATCATCTTAGTACATATACTTGGCGCCGTGATTGACATCTGTTTATTTTGGAAATGGAGATTAGGAACTTCACAATCGTGAAGATAAATTGGCTAAGATACGGTGGAGTAAAGCTCAAGAAGGCTAGATACTAGCAACATGCCCTTTTTCCTTAAGGGTGCATCCTTGATTTCTCTGTTTAGGAGCTTTACGCGTAGTTGTTTCTCTCTTTCCAAAGTATATCCTCTAGGTCGTATCTGCGAGGTAGAAGCCAATGGATGTAAACATGTATTTGAAACATGTTATGGTTGAATGGTTGCAAATGGTTGCTCGTGGATGCATATGCATACGTATTAGGCACCAGATCAAGTTCGGACGTTCTCATATTGCATTTACATATATGCATTTGTTTATAAGTTGAACTTGATATGATATCATATGGACGTTGCATATGGATGAATGGCTGTGCACGCATGTTGTATTTACATGACTAGGGATGTTTGCATGCATGATTGGACGCATGGCACTAACATGATTTGCATTAAGGAGGTCAACTGAATCAGTAGACCGCCTGATTTTGCATTAGATAGAGACATATATACACACTATTCATATGAACATGAAAGCATTAGAAATCTTTTAAGGACAATGAATGCCTGTGATTGAATGGTTGAGTAGATGGGTGACTGGATGGTAGGACACATTCTTCCTAACTTGAAGATTTCGGGGACGAAATCCTTTTAAGTGGGGGAGAATGTAACAACCCGTAATTCTGTGACATTAAGTTTCTCAAATTAAAGTATAATTAATTTTTAAAAGAAAAATTAAAAGAAAAAGATCCATGCAGTTGTTTAATTTAAGTATTGTAACTAACATGAAAAAAAGAGGTAAGGAGAGAAGAATAATTATTATTGTTCTAAGACTTATTAACAAAAGCCTCTGTAGCTCAGTTGGTTAAGACATTGGATTGGTAGCATGGAGGTCGGGGGTTCGAACCCCGGCGGCGGCATAATTTTTTATCATTGTTTTAGAGAGGGCCAACTAAACATGCAAATATATGTACGTATACAAATTCAAAATTTTAAAGGATAAGAACGTACGTATAAGGAAATAAAGAAAAAAAAATATATATATACATATGAGAAATATATATATATATATATATATACAAAAATATATGTATACGAAAGATAAAATTCAAGATAAGGCTACAGTCAATGAAATATGGCAACATCATTTGAATTTTGAAAATAAAATGAAAATTGTGCGTATATATATACGCGTAAAATGGTCGTTAGAGGAATTGTATACATATAAGAATATTTCATGTGAATAAAACAGTTAAATAAATTCCAGAAATTCAAAAGTTTGAAAATCAAACTTTTACGCCCAAATAGCTTGTGGGACCCAATGCTGACTCAGCACTGCGTGTATGATAAGGTTTGGCTAGATTCATCTACGTACCTGGACTATTTTCTTAACTAGGTTCAATGCTGACTCAGCGCTGCGTGTACGATAAGGTCTTGAGCAGCTATATAAACAGCCCTAGTCTTCATTCTCTTTGCACCAATTCTCTTCTATCCTTATGCTACTAAGATTCATGGCTTCTTCCCCTCCTCTAAATTTTCTTAAATAAATAAAATAAAATATGATTCAAGACAAGGAGATGCTGTTAAAAGACTTTTAAGGAGGGATTCAAATCAAAGTTTCAAGTGAAGAATTCAAAGGTTAGCTCAAACAAGTTTCAAGCAACGACGCACGAATCATAGCCATGCTTTCCTTCTTTTCTAGATCTATTTTCTGTAAGTTGGTTATTTCTAGATCTGAATATTTTGTTTTATTTGTGACATGAAATTAAAGGAATAAAGGAATATGCCAAATCTCTCTCTCTCTCTCTTCGAATCTGTGTTTATACTCTTGGACTGAATTAAGAACTGTTATGATTCGAGGAGAAATAAGACTGTAACCGTGACTATGACTATAGAACTGTGGCCTTTGAAAGCATATGCCTTTGGACAATGACATAAGCCTTTGATTTTGGGACATATAAACATTGCCTATGACAATGACTTATGACTATGGGAATTATTTTCCCTTTTGGACTATGAACATCGCATATGACTATGGACATTTCCTATGACTGTGACTGTGACTACAAGGATTATTTCCTTGACTAGGCCTATACCTTTGATTTGGACATAAACTATTACTTATGACATAATGAGGACAACTGTGATTTTGACACCCATGATTTATGATTAGGAAAATATTGCTTTTGTGACTGAGAAGTTGGGTCTAAACCCAATTGTTTATTCTACCTGTTCCTTGGTTTTTCTTTGGTTTTAAGACAGTGGGAATTTACCTATTAAGTTAGGTCTACCCACGTTCTTGAACCTATTTTGCCCATTCTTTGGTTTTAAGACAGTGGGAATTTACCTATTTAGTTAGGTCTACCCATATTCTTGAACCTACATTGTTATCCAAACCTTTTTATGCCAATTATTCCTTCTTGTCATTTTGATTCATTCCCTTTTTTATCTACGAATCTAGATTTATTTATAATCTAGGTTGAATCACGATTATTCGAACGGTGGGAATGCGATTTGGGGAAAAACATGGAAATGAATATGAACGTAGTTGTAAACTTGGAAATCGACATAATTTGGAATATGTATTATGACATGCATATTAAAATGAAAACGGGGAAATTTGACATGGATTAGGGAATATGTGATTTTGACATATTAAATTTAGCGTTAGTAAGTAAGCTAAATTTTAGGCATAAAATGCAAACTAGAAAAATAATTCTAGTTTTGCCATAAATTGTGAATTAGGATGTTAAACCAAGATTGGGTTAATTAAGGTTGATTTGGAATAAGTATATTAGCACAATTTTGAATTTATTCATAATTGTGAGCAATTGTCATGTTTAGAATAAATTATGGTTAGCGACACTAAACTTGGTATAATTTACATACCAAAAAGTATAAATATGATAAATAAGAGAGAATGGGCCATAATAATAAATGTGACAATGTACATTAAAAGAGTAGTAATGAAATCAGTAAATTAGGAGTAATTTACTTATAGAATTCGTCATAAATGTTAAATTGTTCATTTACCACAAAATATGTAACTTGGTTAAATTTTGGCCATAAATTATAAACTAGGATATTTAATCTAGTTTCGGCAATGAAATAGGAAATGGCCTAAACTGCATGTTGGGTTAGGACTTGGGCCTAGAATATAAGTATACTAGTAGGCTTGACAAATAAATATAGGCCAAATTTGTCTAAAAAGGGGAAATGGGCTTTTGAAATAAATTGTTAACAATTTACAAACAAAAGAAAAGTATTTTGATAACACCCCTTTTTATAACACATAGACCAGAAGGTTCTAGGGTGACAGAGAGGATAGTGTCTAGGCTTGGGTTTGGAAAATACAAGTTTCCTGCCCTCCCTGGCTATCCCTAACTGATCCGAAGGACGGGATTGTTGTTTTCAAAACCAGATTTGGAAATTAATCAAAAACCCTTTGAACTTAGAAAGCATGAATATGCCTAACCCGAGGTTAGACTGAGTTGCGGTGTAAACCTGCCCGGAACCGACCGGCACATCCAGTAACCGCAGCAATATCTGTCTAATGTGAGAGGTTGCGGCTTTAATTTATTAATTAAAGCTAGAATGGGAAGGTTAAGGAACACTTAACCAACTTAGCACAGTTAAAGCTAGAATGGGAGGGTTAAGTCCATGGGAATACTTAGCCAAATTAACATGTTGACTAGACTAGAAGGTGGGGTTAAGTAAAGTTAATACACTTAGCCAATTTAACATGTTAATTAGACTAGAGGTTGAGGTTAAGTAATACACTTAGCCAAATTAATATGTTAGCTGGACTAGACCATAGGGTTAAGTAAACTTGAATGCTTAACCATCAGAATATGATAAATGAATAGGGTTAAGTAAAAAGCATAAAGGGATAACACTTAACCAGTGTAATAGGATAAGGGAAGAGGGTTAAGATAGCTTCAATCGACTAAAAGACACTTAACCAACCCAACCTGGCGAGAAAGAAAACTAAATAGTAAACCTCAGTTGAAAAAGGGACTAAGTAGTAAAACTTAGTTAAGAAAACAAGGAATTTGGAAACTAAGTGGTAAACCTTAGTTAGTAGAACTAAGTAGTAATTCTTAGTATAACACGAAGGAGCGGACATCCATATGGTTTTAAGAAGGCTCCAACGAATTGGGTTACGAAGCCCGAGGCTTCGAGGGGACGTGAGGGTACTCTTGGTATCCCTCTGTAAGGCTGCAGATGATCATCCTGGGCTCACAGAGGTTAAGGTCTGCATTAGAAGAACCGAGGGTTTGCCTTGGTTGCAATATATATATGTGGCAACCTAAAGACTAGGATGGACCAGCGTGATTCGGCGAGAAGACGGTAGCCCTGTGATAGCAACTCGTCGTCTACCATCCATCTTGAGTCAGTCGAGATACGTGAAGCGGAAAGGCGGAGAACTCCAAAAGACCATAATTGCTATCTAGTTATGGGTGAGGATGGCCATAGGATAGTGGGGCACCGGGGGCCGGCGTATAGTTCTCATTTTACAAAGGGTGCCTTTCATTAGTTGAGGGAGGGGTCAAGTGGGACCATAGCCACTGGAATAAAAACAGACCTTAGCATCTGCATCGGCAGATATCTGAAAGCTCCCGACCGAGTTCTGTATTCCTTGATTTGCCCTGTCACAGGACTCGGACCGCACATTACAGGACATGTGCATCTAGACAAGCGATAACGATTCGCGATACATGCGTGGGGAAGTATAGGAACATATACCACTCTAGGTAGTGTGTCCTAGACTTGGGGCATCGTTCGACAGGTAGCGTAATCCCTAGTTGGACTAGGTGGCATAAATCCGAGAAGCGTTCAGCAGATAGCGTAAACTCTAGTTAAATCTAGAAAGCATTTGATAGAAAACCCTAGATTTGATCTAGGTAATAAATAATGAATGTATGCCGGAAGGCAATGGAAAATACAGGGATTGGGATCACGTTATCATTACTAGTTGGGACACTAGGTAGGTGGTGCAGAGATATAGAAATCAGTATGACAAGGAAATAGCGAAGCGGCGAAGTATTAGAGCGAAGCGGCGAAAGTATTAGAGCGTATCCAGTTTATCTTATCTTAGCATATCTTGTGATTACCTTGTCCAATCTTGTTGACCCTATCGTCATGGTGTAATCTTGTATTCAATTAATTCATGTCGTTTTGTTTTCCATGTTCACATGCTAGAAGTTACTGAACTTACTCAGGCTTTATGTCTGACTCTGTTTTTCTTTCGTCTTCTTTTCTTCCGTTTCCCCCCCCAGGTAGTAGAGGAGGGAGTAGTATAGCTCAGGTTAAGTTGGACTGTCACTCTTTCCCAGCTTGAAGATTTATCGAAGTCTGCTTGGATTCTCTTATCAGATGCTATGGCTGGCTCATGCAAAAATTGGGGAATATAAATGTTGTTTTATGCTTCTTTATTTTGTAAGACAGATGATACTCTGATATTGTAAAGAAATCATTGTACAAATTATTTTATCAATAAAGCAAAGTTTTATCTTCCGCTGTTTAATTTCTGTCTGTCTTGTAATTTATCTGCATCTTTTACCCTAAATGCTCCACAGAACTTAGTGCATTCCCTTTGTGAGTGACACTAACGGATGTGGGGTGTTACAGCTGTTATAATCATTTAGGTAAACTAATAGTTAAGTTTAGCTACCTTGAAATTCATGGTTATAATCGTTACAATGATGAACTCTATAGTCAATGGTGCCTGTATAAAGCTTGATCAGAGTACTAAAATCAAAAGAAGGCAAGTTTGATACCTCAATGCTTATAGACAGGTGGAATAGGAAAAATATAACTCTGAAAGCTTCGAATAGTACACATAATTGTTTAATACAGTTTTCTGTAATATGATATATGCTGAAACAAACACTCAGATACTTCTTTGAATAGGCTGCAAGAGATGTTGGCGCACTAAGAGAAGCCAAGGAAAATTTCGTAAAGAAAGTTAAGGAGCCATGAGATTAGACATCGAAATATATTTATGGGTACTCTATACACATTATTATCATGTAGTTTAGAAATTGTTTAACCATGAGAAGATTAGGCGGAGCTGTAGTAGTTTCCTATCATTGTCATCTTTCTCTCCACTGTATTTTTCATTGGAGTGGGAGTAGCTCGACTCAATATAAGATGTTATTTATGCTGATAATGGAGATGTTCCAAGTAGGGCAGTGAGGAGTTGCCTGTGTGGGATTAATTCTGAACAAACATTAGATGTATTTATGCTCACTAGCATTCAAGATCTAATTTAGAAGGGTACCCAGTTAGTTGTAGAGCGACAACAATTAGAAGAGATGCTACTTCGAATCAAAATAGGGATAATTTCGGTGTGCCACGATATAGGTATATATGTACTTCTAGATATGATATTGTATGCACATATAAGATTTTATTACATTTATGCTTCTCTGTGATAAATGTTCATAGCATTTTACCTATATGTTTAAGTCTTCATGTTGGCATATAATTTGTTCAAGTATTTTCGCAAAAAATCAATTTGTAGTAATCCTACGCCGTGTAATGTTTTTACTTATCCATGCATCATAGCCCAAAAGCCTATGCAGTTCAATCCACGCAATTTCATATAATTCTTCAAAATATAATATCATGTTTTAGAAAATACTTGATAATGAAAACTTGAAATTATATGTCCTAGAAATGTATTTAACTGATTATTTTTATCTTTACATGTTTTAGTCTGAAGGGTTTGCAGTTGTAGTTTTCAAGGAACCTACCTTTTACTTTTTTCCTTGGCCGGTGAAAGCCTTGAGGGATCAATTGTTCTGTCCCACCCTCCAATCAGATCCCCCAATTTCCCCTATTTTTCACTTAAACCCCTGAATTGTTCGGAGACTTAAATGCAAAACAACGAAAATCAGGGGATCTGATTGGAGGGACACGGGGGGACAGCAGGGATGGGGACAGAAGAATTGAGCCCAAGCCTTGATGGGTGAAATAAAAGTATTATAGACAACTTTGTCCATGATTCATTTTTGGGTGTCAAACTTTTGGATGTTGTGTTATGCTTTCTAAAATATCAGCAAATTCATTTTTGGCTACCACGCTTTATAGTATAAGATTTACGTTAGTATTTTGTTTCTCAAAATTTATGCATGCGATCGCAACAACTTTAATTTATTCATTATTTACTGGTTGTCAAATTCCAAACATAGTTAATGATTGGAAACCCTCCATAGTATTCCTTTTCTATTTTTATCAAACTAGCTACACTGTCACGTACATGTATTAGAAACTTGGTATTTTACACATGATTAAATTTTCATTTAGCGGATGTACCGTCCACTTGACAAGTCAGTAATTTGATTTTGATTGTGTATATAGGTAAAGATTCTAGAACTCAATTTTAAGTTATCCTTTTGACCGATTGCTCCAATATAAAGTGAAAATTTAAGATGAGGATGATGGTTGAAGTTTAAACATCGTTCAGTTGTGCGAATACAATCTACCAATGGATTACGTATGACACATATTTAATATAGAAACCCAAGTAGCAACACAGTTATTAAAATGAAGTATATACACAGTTGTAAATATGCATGTCTACCCTAATATATCCAAATATTTTATTCACGCATAACATTAATACCATCCGGTGTCCAACCCTAACAAATGCATATATCAGAAATTAGTTGTAAATCCTAATAAATGCATATATCACTTACATTTTATATCACTATTATACGATATATTTTAATTGCTTATTCATAAATCCAAATTAGAGCACCAAATATCTATGCTTCCGTACATCGCATGGATTTTCACTCTTATATAATAATTTTCGAAAACTATATTTCCAATATTTAACTTTATATTCAAAATCAAATATTCCATTATTTAAATATTAAAATATTATTTAAGTCATTAAAATAATAATATTTTTCAAACTTCGTCTTTTGAAATCCAAACTTTCATGAAGTCCATTATAAAAATAATTAAGATAGTTTTGGAAAAGAAAATCTTGTTAAAATATTTCTTATATACCCAAACCAAACTTCACTTTTCAAAGTTACTATTCATTTTCAATTTAAAACTTGAACACACTTTAATTACTTGAAAACTATTCCAAGTCAATTTCTTTTTTTACAAATGTTTATCGTAATAACTTAAAATTCATTTCCACCAAAAGTCGAGTATCAAATTCATACTTTTATTTTTCACTTATTATTTAATTGATAAAATATCCAATTGAACAATCTTTATTGAACAGAGACTTAACTGTTAACCCAATAATCCTAACATTTGGGTATAATTCATTACGGTGTCATATATCATGTCATAAACAACCATTATAACATTCAACATCAACCAAACAAGGTGCTATTAACTTAGCAAGGTAATATCCAACAACCCATTACTATTCAAAATAGTATCAATGCACCCAATAAGGTTTATATCCACAATCATCATCCAATATCAATGCAATCATCATCATAGGGTGTCAATTACGTAATTTTCATATAATTATAACTTAAAAATCATATTTTTCACTACAGTAATCATTATTAAACCCAACCGTGACTTAATATTTATAACCTTACACTACTTATCCTTTTAAGTATGTAGTTTCTCACCGAATTATCTGCTCCTTCATAACTTCGAATGTAGGACTCCTCTGCTACTCCGATTAAATCCGGTAGCTTTCAGACATCATCATGCAATATCAGTTTTCGAGTGGGCAGGTTTACGATGCGTACGTATTTTATGGTATACACTTGAACATATCTAAGTATATATTGGTTTTGGAGACAAAAGTTCATGTTTTTTCTTAGGGGTGTGGGGACCACATGGGGGCTGGTGTGGATTGTTAGGGCCTATAGATTGGGTATTTTAGGTGAAGGGGTGTAAAGATGTGACCTTTAAGTGGTTTAAGGGGTTTTGTGTTGTTCGGACATAGTGGGGTCCATAGGTTGGAGGAGGCGATGGGGCTTTCGTGGCAGGCCATGGGGCGTGCGGATGGGCTAGGGGGCGGTTGGGGCCCATGGCCATGAGGGAGGGGGGACGGGAGAGGAAGGAGGAAGAAAATTGAAGAATGAGGAGAGGATGGAAAGGGAAGGAAAGTGAGGGTGAGGGGCTCTATTTATCGACAAGAGCTAATGTGTTGAGTGCAAAAAGCCGCCTAGGTGTTGCTATGAGAGGTGATAGCTTCATGGTAAAGTATGTATTTTAAAACAATTTTCCCTTTCATAGTTTATTAATTAATTCCTTCCTTATTTTAAGTGCAAAGACATAATTATCACATTGGCTAGCCATCATGGAAGAGTGTAAATGAGGTGTCATGGAGGGAGTGAATTAAGCAAACATGTTTTTATTATTTTAAGCTTGCATTTAATTAAACAACCCTTTTACTTTTTCAACTCGTACGATCAAACCGTAAGTTCGATCAATACGAAATTTGAAATCCTACTATATTTCATTGATACACATCCAATGAAACTGGTCTCGCCGGATTCGGAGATTGTTTTCCATTTTCTAAGCTTTTATTAATTTCAAAAGATTTTTTGATACGCGGCTATATTGCATACGCTCACATACTAACTCTGATTAACATGAAATTTGAAAACTTATCATACTTTAATGCTCCGGATCTGATGAAATTGGTTTCATCGAAATGCGAGATCGTTTGCAAAATGTTAGTTTTTAGGCTATCAAAATAATATTGAATTATCAATTTTTAACAAATTTTACTTTTAATTCATTTTTTTCAAATTAGGTAAAATTTCAAGTCGTTACAATCTCTTCTACTTAAAAAATTTCATCCTCGAAATTGAAATGAAAGAGATACTGAATAGAAATGATATTTCAAGAAATTAGTTTACCTCGCAAATGAGCTATTCTGAGATATCCACTCTACAATAGGGATAAGACTTCTTTATGCTGTCTTCTATTTCCCAAGTGCAATCCCTCGGATCACCGCTCCATTGCACTTTCACTAATTTCACCATTTTGCTTCTCATTTTCTTTACATCCTTGCCAATAATCTTTAAAGGCTCTCTTGGAACTATCAACTCCGGTGTGATCTCTAAGTCTTGTTGTGTAGCTTCTTCAATGATCAAACTAGGATCATAAACATATCTTCTAAGATGGGAAACATGAAAAACATCATGTACATCTGACAACCATTCTGGCAACTGAATTTTGTAACCCAAGGCTCCAATCTTTTCTAACACTGGGAAAGGTCCAATATATCTGGGTGATAACTTCCCAGTCTTTCCAAATTTGATGACTCCTCTCAATGGAGATTTTTTAGAAATACCTGGTCACCTCCAAAGAATTGAAAATCTCTTTTCCGTTGATCGGCATAACTCATCTTCCTGTTTTGAGCTACTTTCAATTTCTTTTTAATAAAGTCCACTTTCTCAGTCACTTCACGAATCATATCTGGACCCAATACAAGTCTATCTCCCGACTCAACCAAACATGCTGGCGACTTGCAAGGTCGACCATACAATACCTCCAAAAGTGACATAGCTATACTTGCTTGATAACTTTTTTTATGAGAACTCTACTAGATGCAAATGATCTTCCTACGATCCTCCAAAATCCAGAATACAATTTCTCAACAAATCTTCTAATATTCGATTTACTCTTTTTGTCCGTCGATCTGTTTGGGGATGGTAAGCAGTACTCAGATTTAACTTTATTCCGAACACTATTTGATGTGCTCCCTAAAAATGACTAGTAAAGATTAGATCTATATCACTTACTGTACTACTGGGTATCCCGTGCAATCAGGCAATCTCTTTTATATACACTTGCACAAGACCGTTAGCTGTTCTCATTGGCTTTACTAGAAGAAAATGGGCACTCTTTGTTAGACAATCTACAACAACCCAAATAACTTCATTACCTCTTCTGATTCGAGGCAACCCATTGATAAAGTCCATCGATATTTGGTCCCACTTCCACTTAGTAATCTCTAATGGTTGAAGTAATCCAGCAACCTTTTGCTAATCTCTTTTAACTTTTTGACAAGTCGGGCATCTGCTGACATAGATTGAGATATCTCTCTTCATCATTTTCCAATAAAATGTATGCTTCAAATCTTGATACATCTTGTGGATTCCTGGACGAATACTTAGCTTGGATTTATGACACTCATCCAATACTTCTCTTTTGAGTTCCATAATATTTGGAACACAAATACACCCTTTTAATCTTACAATACCTCGATCATCGATTTTGAAATTCAAGGCTTCTCCTTGTTAATTCCTTCTACATATATTCTCAAAAAATTCATCATTCTTTTGATGGGCAATAACCTTTTCAATCAAGGTGGGTGTAACAATCAGATGAGCAATAATTCCATGCTTTCTGCTGAGTGCATCTGCTGCAATATTAGCTATTCCTAGAGTACAAAGTATATCCATACCATATGCCACCTGAAACTCTAACCAGCGCTGCTGCCTCTTATTTAAATCCTTCCGAGCAAAAAGGTACTTCAATGATTTGTGATTAGTGAACAACTCGAACTTCTCACCCAAAAATAATGTCTCTATATTTTCAAAGCAAATACAATCGCAAGTAATTCCAAATCATGAGTTTCATACTTCCTCTCATGAGGCTTCAATTGCCTAATAGCATAAGAAACTACCTTTCCGTCTTGCATTAGTACTGCACCAACTCCTTCTTTACAGGCATTTGTATAAAAAGTCAATCCTTTGTTGCCATCAATAATCGTTAGGATTGGAGCAATAGTCAGCCTCTTCTTCAATTCTTGAAAGACTTCTTCACATCTTTCAATCCAAACAAACTTGGCTTTATTCTTGGTTAGCTCCGTCACGGGGCTGCATAACTTTGAGAAATCCTTTACAAACCTCTGATAATAACCTACTAGACCAAGGAAACTTCTAACTAGCGTAGGGGTTCTAGGTTGCTTCCAAATCAAGATGGCAAAAAATTTGTTTGTATTTACCGAAATTCCTTCTCTTGGTACTACATGTCCAAGAAATTTAACATTTTATTCCCAAAAATGACATTCGGAAATTTCACCTTCAACACATTCCTTCTTAGAATTTCCAGAACATCTTCTAAATGTCTAGCGTGCTCCTCTTCCACCTTAGAGAAAATTAGAATATCATCAACAAAGACCAAAACGAATTTATTCAACACTTCTCGAAATACCTGGTTCATTAAATCCACAAAATAAGCAGGGGCTTTGCATAATCTGAAAGACATTACTAATGACTCGTAGAACAAATCAAGTCCCCTGAAAGCAGTCAGATGAATACAATCTTCCGCAATCCTTAGCTTGTGAAATCCCATAGCTAGGTCCATCTTTGAAAATACTTGAGCTCCACTCAAGCGATCCAACAAATCATCGATGCGAGGGAGAGGATATTTATTTTTAAGAGTTTTCTTATTTAAGTCTCTATAGTCCATGCACAATCTTAGAGAACCATCAGACTTCGGAATAAATACTACCGCCACTCCCTAGCTTGAATAACTAGGCATGATCATCCCTTTCTTTAAAAGCTCTTGAGTTTGGTCAGTCAACTCCTCTTTCCTTTTCATAGCTATCCCCTGAATAGCATGCGCAACCGGTCTTGCATTCAGAACCAAATCAATTCTAAATTCGGTCTCCCTTCGAAGAGGAATACTCTTATCTTCATCTAACACATCTACAAATATTTTAACAATCAGAATAGTTTCTATCGTGGTGAGAGAAGCATCTATAGCATACCAGGAACTATTTGTGCTTGAATTTGGGCCTACACATGGTATCTCTAAAAATTCCCAAATCTTGTTTTTACTTTAACGAACCTTTTCAAACAATCAACACTAGCTTCATATAGGATCAACCAATCCATCCCAAGTATAATATCAAAATCATTAAAAATCCAGGATAATCAAATTAAAGGGAAATTGATAACTAGAATAAGAAATAGGCACTTTACTATGCAAAATAAGTTGGTAGAACCTCTTATCGGATTTCTAGCGCAAACAGGCTTCTCAATATATCAGGAGTTTAGATTTAATTCCCTAACTCTTTTGCTTGATATAAAACTATGTGAGGCGCCGATATCAAATAATTCTTTAATTGTAATATTCTTAATAGAAAGTTTACCTTCAAGAACTTCCTTTCCCTTCCTGCTCGATGTGGTTGATGGTGCATCTTCAACAACATAAACATGTGCTACCTCTAACTTCTTTATCAATGGATAATACTTTGCAATGTGGACGATCTTGTGACAGTTGTAACATTCTCTAGTATCTTGAGCTTTCTTCTTAGGTTTTTGGTCATTCTTTTTCAGCTTCTTTGGCTTTTTGCAATCAGTCGACAAATTCCCCTTTTCATTACAATTATAACATGTGACATTCTTGACCCATTCCTCCTTGGATTTCTTATTCTCTTTACCTGATTTTGATTTCTTGCCTCCATTTTCCTCTTCTTCCCTGAATTGTCCTTTTTGTTGCTTTTATCTTCCATAGCATTATGTTTGTTTAGGGATTCATAGCGATATGCCATATCTTTTGTATCCACGAATGATGCTTTCACATGAGCCATAGTTCTGCATTGGTACCTCCTTTGCATTCCTTTGGTAAACCTTTCATTCTTCTTGACCGGATTTTGAATCAGCTTCGTCCCAAAATGAGAGAGTTCATTAGACTTATTCAGATATTCCTGAATAGTCATATCTCCTTGCTTTAAGTTAGAAAGATTATAGTATAAGCGAGCCATCCCTTCAGATAGTACAAACCTTCCTTCAAAAACTTTCTTAAAGTGTTTCCAAGAGAAGTCCTCTTCAGGCTCTTCCAATGTACCTGTCTCCCACCAAACTAGAGCTTCATCCTTCAACAACTAAGCTGCCAAATATCTCCTTTTCTCCTCACTAAGCTTCAAGCCTTTGAAAATTCTTTCACACGTACGTAACCAAGCCTGTGCCTGAACAACTAATTCTCCTCCAAGGAAATGTTTACCTCCAAGATTCTTATACTTCTTTGATAAAACTTCTAAATATGGCTCAGGTTGTTCTTGCAAAACTACTTCAGCTTTTGCTACTACAGAGGTTTGAATATTAGTCGCGGCGTTACCCATTCCCCTACTTGGTCTTCTACTTCCACTCATTTTCCACTATGTGCATAGTAAGAAAAGAGTTAGACAAGATATCTTAAGGAATATAGAAAATCATACGAATAGATACAAATCAAAAATTGATTTAGCAAGTGTTTATTTTCTAAAGTTGTACTTATTCTAGGGTGTTACTAACCCAATCTCTAATGAGTCACTCATCCTAGAATACTACTGATTCTATCTTTGACAAGTCCTTAAATGAGTTATACTCCAAAACTAAGTTTAATCCTCAGCTCTGGTACCAGATGTGAAGACCCACCCTCTCGTCCCCTGGGACTCGACATTAATACATCATGTATCGACATTCAAAGTACCAAAAGGACAGATTATCTTTAAAGTATAACACTTTACATAACAGTGAAAAATAAATACTACATTACAGCATCGTAATATACAACATATTACACTAGGAATACATCAGAGTTTAATACAACCGATAAGGTCAAATAGTACAGAACAATAGAAATAAGAAATAAGTACACGACGGAAATAGTAACATGATAGAGTCTTTAGAGAGAATCCAAAAAGAACATTTAACTTCTGCTCTTACTCAAAATCCAAAATCAGCTTCCACGGATAACTTCCATGCATAGCTACCAAAATGAACTTAACTACTAATATGTATACTAGGTTGCCTGTGTGGAAAATAAGGGCACCGGAGTTTTCAGGGAAAAAAAATCTATGGGTCAGTCATGGGACTGGATTGAGAAACCAAAAACATTATGTTTAAATGGGGACCAGGGTAAATCATAAGATTATGCCACTAAAAAAGGAACGAGTTTTCCCTAATGAATACCAGTGCACATAAACTCGTAATGTTTTTTGAAAATGAAGCTATCATAAGATCCGCATCCCATCACACAATGCAAACACAAATCATTAGGAGAAAGTTTTGCCTTATGATATGCTTGATATGTGAAAATCATTTGATATTATTATTAATGTCTAACTTTGAAAATCTTAACCATATAGGTCCTACCAGACATTGGTACCCATATATTACGTCTACATACATAGGATACACTAAAACCATAAAGGTTCATATTGGAAGTTGGGTTCCATCAACGACCAAGGCAAAGGATCTTCCTTAACCGCAATTCGGGCACACCTCTAGTAGGATGTCCCAGGATCAACAAATGGTCCTTCTGTATTAGAAAAGTTGGCCCACCTATACCTGGTGATGTTCGTCTTTCCCCTGAAAGCAACGTTCCCCAGTCGTTACCGACCATTAATTGAGGCGGCTCGTTCCATTATCCACTAAGAAAATTTCCATAGCTCCATACCATGGCATCACTTTCTCAACTAGAAGAAAACATTAATCCTTAACTCTACGGTACTTTATCCCATTTCGGCTCATTAACGGTTGTAAGGTCGTGAAGTCGCGTTCCACAAAGCTCTGTTTTTCAACAAAAGCTTTGACTTATCCATCATCAGCACTTAGCATGCCACAATGTCAATTCACAATATATTATTGGTGTTTATTAATATATAACCCTTTGAATACATAAGTCCCATAGGTGTGTGTTAAACTAAAAGGATAAATCCTATGCCACCAACTGAACTGATATATCATCAATAGAAACCAATTGGTAATGTCGCAAAATACAATGTCAGACACACATCCAATACAAGTACATTCTGGGTTGTGAACAAACCAAAGGCACCTTATTTTTCGTCCAATAAAGGAGAGAGGCCTTTGCATATCCAGACAATCAACAAGTACGTCCGGACTACTAGCACTTATAACCTTATAATGCAAGTTACCCAAGGCATCAACAAATAGTCCATTCGATGCAAATATTCCCAATTTCCACAATTTTGAATCTCTTGGACTTCTAACTTGTCGTATAATTATTCGAAATGGGTTGGACTCGGTCTTTTAGAAATAATTATCATAGAAACGAAATGCTTTTGGATTATCAAATTACGAAGTTAAGTCTCTTTTAATTAGAAAACATTTCATAAGATTAGATCTTATTCTTAAATTTGGTTAAGTTGTTGGGCTTCCAAAATCATCTTCAAACTCTTTGTTAACCACTAAAAAAGGTTCACAAAGGTTTATATTCAGTCTAGGAAATTAAAACCTTTAGTCTCAAAACGTTTCTTAAAACTGTTACAAAAGGCATTACAAAATTGCTTATTTTTAATCATTTAAAAATAGTCCATTCCAATAAAACCCCCTTTTGGGTCTCAAACTACACTAGCGTTGTAACACCCCACGTCCGCTAATGTCACTCACAATGGGAATTCATTAAGTTTCGTGGAGCGTTATAAGTAATCTGAACAGAATATTACAAGGCAGATAAAGTAGTACTTGAAAAATTTATAACTTTATTGCAGCAGTAACAGAAATAAGTTTGGTTACATCTTCAAAACAACAAAACCAAGTATGTATTATCAGTCTTGTACGAAAGCCTTCAGAGTACAAAATTTTAAAGCCATAATCCCCAACAGAAAATGCCATAAATAAGCAGAATCAAAGCCAAGCAATAAATCTTCAACTTCAAGCTGGAAGAAAGAGAGATCAGAACTAATCTTGCGTATTTCCTCCCTGAGAACCTGGGCGGGTGGGGAAACAAAAGAAAAGAGGCGAAACAAACTAGGTCAGAAATAAGTCTGGTGAGTCCAGTGACTTTCAGCATATAAACAAATAATAGTATCATGACATGAAAATAAATCTGGATGAGAGATAACAGGAACAAGAATAACAGGTATAAACAGGGTAAACGGAACAGAACAGAATAACCTAGACCAAGCTATGCTTCTTACTTACTTTTCACTTCTTTGCACTAATACTAGTATAACAGAATTAGGTGTTGTCCTAATGTCTAAACATAAAACAGAACGATCTCTTCAGAAACACGATGCTAGTATTGGGCCTTTACCTCCCTAACAGAGACAGACGTACAGAAACAGAACGCTAGTAATGGGCCTTTACCACCCGAACAGAGACAGACGGTACATAAACAGAAGCAGGAACGGAATCAGAGACGGAAACAGAATAATCCCTACGGAGACAGAATGTTAGAATTAGGTGTACACTAGTGACGGGCCTTTACCACCCCAACAGACGGTACCACACAGAAACAGAAAGGTGTTACCACCCAACAGGAATAGACGGTACCCCACAGAAACAGACAGAACTAGTTGTACCCTAAATTCTACCCGAAGCGATCGGCTCCCTAATACATAAATAACCTTTGTCGGCCCCACAGAAGGGTGTATCATTCCCTAAAGTGTCAACCTATAGACACAGACCTATTTACAGATGTCACAGTGTCTTACATCCTCAGAGCAGACCGGATCCATGCATGCACATGACCCGGTTGAAATGCGCCATCAACACCCCTCGCCATTATCAGAGTGAACCTCTTACTATTAGTTCAGTAAGCGTGCCCGGACCCCTCCTAGTGTTGGGTCATGGTTTTGATACCAGAAAAGGGTTACTGACTAATATGGGTCCCAAACAACAGATGACACAAGTAATTACCCCTCCTAACCTTGTGTCCCCAGACTAACAGATTTCAGATTAACTTTCTTACAGATTTCAGATGTACAAAGTTCAAATTAACTAGTTCTCAGATCAGACATACATGTTAACAAGTTTTCAGACTAACGGATCAGATATGCAGATTAACAGACTTACAGATTGTTTCACCTAACCTTGTACTGGGCCTACAGATTTACGAAATGGGTTTATTAGATTTATCCGCCCAGTTGATTTAACCTTATCCACCCAATACATTTTAGGCATCATATTTATCCTAGATTTGCATTAATTAATTACTAATGCACAGACCTCTCACATTAGGTCGGTAGCTTGTGGCCGCTGGATGTGTCGGGCGGTTCCGGGCAGACTTCTGCCATAAGCCAGACCTAACCTCGTGTCTAAGCACCTTTTAGTTATGCCTACGACCTCTCACATTAGACTGACAGTTTGCGGTTGCTGGTTAAGCCGGTTGGGTCCGGGCATGCTTCTTCCGCAAACAGAGTCTAACCTCGTGTCTCAGCATTCTTATTTTTAGCTGAAGTATTCATTCACAGATTATGCCAATATCAGACTAATTATGCCAATTCAACAAATTAAACTTCTTTACAAGTTACAGCAGATTATTCAAAGTTCTATTAACTTGTTTTGCTCAATTTTAGATCGAGCCTACAGATTTCATACCCTAAATTTATAGTATTCAGTTTCAACAGATTTAGCAGATTAGGCAATTTAACAGATTTAATCATCCCTTAAAATTCCATTGACATACCTCGCCAAATCATAAAATTAAGCCTACTTTTACATGCCCAAATTATGGTCATAATTCACAATATAACATATGCCCAAATTTTAGTTAAATTTACACAATACAGAATATTCTCCAAAAACCCCAAATCATGATATACAATACGAATTATGCCAAATTATAGCCTTTGATTTCAGCGTATGCCAAATATCCAAAATCCCCATTTAGGCGTATTCACATTTAATAGTTATCCTATTATAATATAGGTCTTTGCGCCTAAGTCATATACACAATAATTCTCCTTCTTCCAAATCATAGACTATCATATATATTATGCCCAGATCTAGATCTTAAATTACAACATATTTTCTTTTCTCAAATTAGTCACAAATCAATCATGTCTAATTATGCATCATTCACTACCAAATTTAGCGTTCGTGCGTCAATCTCTTATGAGATTTGGCTCAGGCTCGTGGTAGCCTGGCTATAGAACAGAAGGAAGGAAGAGATACAGAATAGTTACTATAATATTAATAAGATAGATATACACAGAAAAACAGATCTGATAAATAAGAATATGCATAATCTCAAACTCAGATTTATAACCATGTGAAGATCATAATTGAATTTCATATCTGAAAATAACTGTACTCACCTTGGTTGGATTCTAAAAGAAAAAGGGTTGTAGTGGTTCTCTTTTAATCCTATTCATATTGGAAGAAGAAGAAGCACTAGTTCTAGCTTAAGTTCCTGCAGAGTAGAGACGCCATTGATTTATTTTAATTAGAATTGAGGCAGCATAACGTTTAACGGTTTGGTGTGGAGAGAAAGTGGGGTTTGGGGGTGTTTAAATAGCATAAGGATCAACGAATCTGGTCAGAACGGGCGTCCAAATGCAGAAAAACGAACCAGTCCTCAGATATGGAAATAGGGGGGAGGTCGACCCCTAGGTCGCCCCCTGGTCGACCTATGTCGACCCAGGTCGACCCCCTGGTCGACCTGGGTCCTGGGCGGGAAATTTCCCGCCCAGCCCGATTGTGTGATTTGAATTTCGAACTGAGCTGTTTTAATTAATTTAAATTTCTAAAACTTCTAAAGGCCATAACTTCTTCATACGGAGTCCAATTCACGCAAACTCAGACTCTACCTCAAGCAGAATTCCGAGACGAACGCAATGGCCTAACCTGTTTCTATTAATTCTCACATTTGAAATTAAGTATTCTTTAGTTTGTTACTTTTATGTTCATAGAAAATACAGGGTGTTACATTCTCCCCTCCTTAATGGATTTCGTCCCCGAAATCTTCAAGTTAAGAAGAATGTGTCCTACCATCCAATCACCCATCTACTCAACCATCATCCACAAGCATCCATTGTCCTTAGAAAACTTCTAATGTTGTATGAACATATGCAAACGTGCGTGTATATGTCTCTTATCTAATGCAAAGACCAGGCGGTCTACTAGTTCAGTTGACCTCCTCAATGCGAATTATGTTAGTGCCATGAGTCCAATTTTGTATGCAAGAAATCCTATTTGATACACATCATTTCTATATGAGTGCATAACCATTCATCCAAATGAAACATCCATGTGATGAGTCCGTCATTTTGCATCTACAAAAATTGAAAAATGCACACACATCCATATGCAGCATGAGAGTGTTTTTTAGCCGATCTAGTGCCTAGTGTGTGTATATGCATCCACGAGCAACCACTAGCAACCACTTGAATCCACTTGCATCCACTTGCAACCATCAAACATAACATGTCTCAAACACATGTTTACACCCATTAGTTTCTACCTAAAGGTCGAAAACTCGATCGATAGGATACAGCCGAGTGATAGAAGCAAGTACAATTAAAACAAAAGTTCTGTTCCCATTAGACATCGGTTAAGATAATAAATCCCTAAGTATCTACCCCGAAGACCGAAATCAACGTCAAATTGACACTCAGAGAATTACTCCCATTAAACAATGTCAAAACTGGAAATCTACTTCATGCTTCGAGTAAAAACCCCTATCCTTTTCAGAAATATTCAAATACTTACAGACTACTGGTACAGATCAGATTATCATATGATTCTTAGGAAACTAAGCATGATAAAACCCCACCATATCCCACAAAACCAAGAATGTATGCGTCATAGTCAACTTAACGCCCAACACAGATACCCTGTAATAACCCGGAAATTCTGAACCAGTTTAAAATTTTTATTTTGGCAATTTTAGTGAATTTTGAACATTTAAAATAGGTTATTTTAAATAAAAACGACCAGAAATTTATTTTGAATATAATTCGAACGTATATATTATATACGCCGTCGTTAGAATATATATAATTATATATAATTATAAATAGAATTGAAAATGGCGCGGTAGTTCGATAATTCGATTTCAAACTTCAATTGAATGAACCGGGTGCAAAACAATCCGGATTTTGGTGAAACAGAAAACATTAGGATCTAATTGATGATATCTTTCCAACGAATCTGAAAAATCGAAATTTCATAGCGGGAATCAAAAGATATGTCCAGTTGAAAATTCTGAATAGTCGCTATGGAATTCAGGCCCTTAAAAATAGTCATTTTGCAAACGACCTTGGATTTCGACGAAACCAGTTTTGTTAGATCCGCAGTGTTAAATTATTGCTAGGTTTCAAATTTCATAATTTTTCGAATCAATGTGTGAGCGTGGCAAAGGAAAACGCGTTTGACCAGTTTCAGTTGATTTTAATCGACTGGAAATTGACCATTTTTCTAACAGTCTCAGAATTCGATGAAACTAGTTTTGTTAGGACCGTATCGTCAATACAAAGCTAGAAAATATTTTTCTGGAATTTTTCGAGTTAGTATGTGACCCCGGTAAATTGAAATGCACGTTCAAATTCAATATATAGAGTTATAAGTTGATTTCAACGGAAATTGATCGAAACAATCGAATCAGCTTGCGATACATATCCCATTGTGTTCGAAATGGGGGTAATTAGCTATGGACGACAGGCGGTGGGCCTTGTTTCGAGGTTGAATGGAAAAGTTACTTTTTGAAACTAAATTAAATAAATAAATAAAAAAAATATCTTCCTCCCCTTATTTCTCTCTGCCCCCCCCCCCCCCCAACGTTCAAAATCATTTCAAAGCAAAAAAAAAAGAAATCGAGCGCGGAGAGGAGCATCGCGCCCCCCTAGGGCAGCGCCGCCCACCGCCGTGCCCCAGGTGGCGGCGCGCCACCTCCGAAACCCCCCCTTGCCCTCGCCTGGACCTAGCCCCCTCCCTCTCGCCTGCGCGCCAGCCATCGGAGCCGCCTCCGCCGTCGCGTGCCTCGAGAGTGGCCCCACTTCGACCATCCTCCTTCTCGTCCTCCGCTTCTCTCTCCTTTCCACCTTCTTCTCTAATCACCTCCGCGCCCAGCCCCAAAGCGACCTCCACAGCAGCGCCGCCACCACCTGTATCTCCGACCGCCGCCTCTCAGGAGGACCACCACCCCTCCGACGAACTGCGAAACCCTTTCCCCCTTCGAAACAAAGGTAAAGTTTATTTATTTCAGTTTCTTTTAATTATTACTTTTATATAAATCTGAAAATAAAGTTTAGATTTTTACATATGGAAAACTGATTTTATTTTATATGAAAACTTTGGTTTTTATTTATAAAAAGAATAGATTTTGTTCATAGAGTTGTTCATAGAAAAGAATAGATGTTTGTGCATAAAAAGATTATATTTTTATAACATGAAAAGATTCAGTTTTTATATATATTTTTAATATGATAAAAGATCTGATTTTTAATCGATTAAAAATATAATTTTTATTGTAAGTGAAGATTAAAAATATAATTTTTATTGTAAGTGAAAATGTTATTTTTATAATGTTACATTTGAAAAGGCGAAATCTTTATATTTGAAAAGGCGAAATCTTTATTTTTATAAAGGCGAAATTTTTATATTTGAAAAGGCGAAATCTTTATAGTTGAAAAGGCAAGACCTTTATATAGAGGATAACAAAATAGAATTTTTATCTATATAGCATAATAGTAAAAATTTGATTTTTATATATTGAATAGTATAATAAAAATTTGATTTTTATATATTGAATAGTATAATAAAAATTTGATTTTTATATATTGAATAGCGATGTAAAAATTTGATTTTTAAATATATGAAGTGATTATAAAATTATGATTTTTAAATTTAAGTGAATAAATAAAAATGTGATTTTTATTTTAAAGGCATCAGTATATAAAAAGGTGATTTTTACATATGTAGTGAAAGCGGGCGACGAAAGTGATAAGAGGCGAGGACGACGAAGACTTCTACAAAAGAAGAGTCAAGATGATAGGATAGCTAAAGGTGAGAATTTCTCACCTTTCAATTTCTTTCCCTAATTATATATATATATATATACTTGGATGCAGACGGTGCTTAGTAGCACCCGACACAATCGTCCACAGACCATGGACTTGTTTGTTTGATTGCATAAACTAGTTAGATGATTAGATTTGAATTTGATTGTTTGGTGGATTTGATTGATGTGTGAATGGCGTGGGCCTTCACTAGACCGGGGATAAGGCTAGGCCTCGTCCCGTTTCTAGTATCGTGCCATTATGCCGCCGAAATTTTCTAAAATATGTTAGAAAAATAAAAATATCATTTTATTTAAAGAATGAACTGAATAAAAATTCATGTGTAAAAATAAAATGCTTTATCGTTAAAAATATAATTTTTAACGTGAAGTGAATAAAATAAAATATTCATTTACAAACCGGACGGTTTGTTTATGTACACCTATTTGAATGACATTGATTGGGACGATATATTTTACACATCGCCCAACTGCACAAATAAAATCTGTGTTCGATTGTTTGAAACCCCACACGGGTGTTGGGATGAAATTTGAAGTTCACTCATCCTGATTGGTTAAATATGTCGATCGATTGATTGACAGGCTGTTATAAGCGTTAAATATCCATATTTGATGCTTATACAGTGTAGTGCACTTTGGTTGATGGTTGATTATTTTTCAATGCTATTATATACATGTGATGTATGAAAATCCATATAATTAATATTATATGGTGATTGATTGGGCCTCATTCCAATTTAGAAAATAAAGAATATTATAAAATAAAGGTTCATGTGTTGACTGTACTCATCCTTGAGATTAGTCATGTGTTGAACGAAATATTTTAATAATAAAATTTACATCTTTATCAATATAAAATAAAGGTTCATGTGTTGACAGTACTCATCCGTTGAGATTAGTCATATGTGAAACGAAATATTTTGATAATAACAAATATTTTGATAATAGGAAATATTTGAAACAGAATATTTGAAAATAGAAACATATGAAGCCGTGTTGATTAGAGTGACGCCATTTTGACGTGAACGATATTTATATCGATTTTACTCATAATGAATTGAATATAAAACGATTTCGAAATGAATTGAATATAAAACGACTTCGAAATGAATTGAATATAAAACGATTTCGAAATGAATTGAATATAAAATGATTTCGAAATGAATTGAATATAAAACGATTTCGAAATGAATTGAATATAAAACGATTTCGAAATGAATTGAATATATAACGAATTTGATTTCAATTGAATATATAACGAATTTGAATCAAATAGAAAACCAATTTGAATTGAATCGAATAGAAAACCAATTTGAATTGAATCGAATAGAAAACGACTTTGAAATCGAATTGAATTGAAAACGAATTGAAATGGAATTGAAAACGAATTGAAATTGAATTGAAATTTGAATTGAATAGAAATGAATTTTAAAACGAATTTATAAGGAAGAATTCAATTTTGATTTGAAATGAAATGGAAGTTGAAATTGTTTTTGAAACGAATTCAAAACTATTTATAAAATTCGTTTTAAATAAAAATAGACGAAATATATATTATATATATAATATAATGGCCTGAATAGGACGCGCCGCGCCGCGGTAGTTCGAAAATTTCGACCATTGACTTCGAACGGAGATTACGGGGGATCCGACCGTCGGATTCTCCTGAAACTGGAACCGTTGGGTTCGTATCGAAAAGAGCTTTCTAACGAATATTTGAAATTTGAAATCTAACGGTTGGATTTGGAGATACGTCCAAATCAAATTCGAAAAACGTCGCTGTAAGTGCAGTTCGATGGCCATTGTTGGAAATCGATTGTACGGGCCTTAATAAAATTATTAAAAATAGTAACAATTTGTGTAAAATCATAAGAAATGATTTGGGAAAAATTGGGGTGAAAAACTCCACATTTGAAAAGATAAAAATGGATTTTTATCGAAATGAACTCGTTTTGAACTAAATTTAAGACCCGTTTACTTTTAAATAAATAAATTAGATTTGAAATGGGTTTAAATAGAATTGATTCATGGGTTTATCGTGAACTGTGTTTTAAATAGCACCAGTTCTTTAACTCGATAGTCAATAGAATGTGATTTGGGTTTGTCGTGAACTGTGTTTTAAACGACATTAATTCTTTAACCCAGTAAAAGGAGTTTTAATGAATCTGCAATTAGATTGAAATGTGAATTGATAATTTAAATTTTAAAATTTGGAAAATGAGCGAGAATGGAGTATCACCAGTTTTGCTCCAAAGCGGTAGTTAAATCATTAATTAGATTTGAATGTGAAATGGTAATTAATTTTACCGATAACACCGTGGTGTTAAATAAGGAGTATTACCAGTTTTGCTTCATGGGATGAATAGGTTGGGATTGGGAAATAAAACAAATAATTACTTCGTTACGGTTCGCTAATCTCGACTAGTTAGAAAACCATAATTTGGTTTGAAACGACATCCAAAGGAAGATTAAAGGATAAATTTTAAAGAATTTATCTTGGATAAAATTAATGGGAACCTTTCCCTAGGAATGTGATTTCGTGAATAAAAGGATATTCTGCATTGGAATGTGGCGTATGTTGTGTTTGTGTAACATTTGTTTTTAATATACGCGGGTTGTTCGGAAAGGCCGGGTTTATACCCATTCTGAATAACCGATTCGACGATATGTCGAAGATGAAGACGGTGGTTGAAGACCGGAAGTCTTCACATCGTTGGGATTTACTGACAATCCTGATTGGGCTATACTCCCAAGAGGATGGAAATAGTTGGCGATCGTCCAGACGTACTTGGAGATGGATGGATATGCGAGGAAAGTGCCTCCGGTTTCGTTCAGACCCAGAACGGACTTGTAAATGGATTGTGTGCCTGACATTGGATTTTATTCTGTGTTGATTGATTTCTATTAAATATACATCTGTTTGGCGGCGGAGAATTTATTCTTTTGCTTAACGCCCTTCTCTGAGACATACGAGCTCAGAGGTTGTATATCGATGGACATCAGTCGCATGGCATGAATTGCCTGTGTGGCACGCTAAGATGCAATGATCAAGGCTTCTGTTGAAAAGCAAAGTCTTGTAGTTGATGATCAAAGCACGCCTACGTGGTAGCTTTGTGTATAACGTGAAATCGCGAGCCTCACACCTCGGTATGAGTCAAAAACGGGATGAGGACCCAAGGAGTGCACGACGTTTCTTTCTAGCTATGGGTGGTGTCAGTGACCTACCAGCCCTGACATTTATATACTTTTCACCTTTGTGGTTTGGATGTGAAGCGCCTCGATTTTAGGTCTATAAGGACCGGGAAACGTGTGTTCAGGAATTGCCAATCCTCTAACGTAAGTGAGGACCGGCCTTGGAGGATCCCAGGATTGCCCAGAGTGTGTAGTCCTGAGGCATTTGCTAGAGTGTCTCGAACGCGGAGAGGAGCTTGCCCCTTGCCTCGACTCATGACGGAAATCCAATTTCCAATATGTGTATTGTGGTTTTAATTGTAGAACTAGTATGGCGACATAGTAGCATGGGATGCTATGCCGTCT
Organism: Allium sativum; assembly: GCA_030737875.1. Lineage (NCBI taxonomy): Eukaryota > Viridiplantae > Streptophyta > Magnoliopsida > Asparagales > Amaryllidaceae > Allium > Allium sativum. The sequence goes on along the minus strand of CM060920.1, from coordinate 486,769,217 downwards.
ATGATTTATATTTATGATTGAAACTGTTTTGACACTATACACTTATTATAGTATCAAATGATTTGTTTTAAACGTACCAAGCATGTTTGGCTGTTATAAGGTAAAACCCTATCCTCCGGCTTGCGTTGCATTGTGTGATGGGACCTGGGTCTTATAATAGCTTCATTTTTTGAAAAAGCATTGCGCTGTTTATTCTATGCACTAGTATTCTTGGGAGGAAACCCGTTCCGTGTTATACGGCGTGGTCCCTTGAATTACTCTCTTTTTAAAGTAAAGTTTTAAATAACTGTTTTAGTTCTTACACTAGTCACATGACTGACCTGGAGTTTATTGTTTTAACCTAAACTCTGGGTGCCCCTATTTTCCGCACGGGCAGCTAGTAGTTTTGGTTTTGCAGATTTATATTCGCAGGATCCTGGTTTACAGCTGGAATGATATCCGGAAAGCTCTGTATCCGTGTATCACCTTCAGTTGTGCTTTGTATTATTTTCCGCTGCTATGTAATTTATTGCAATCTCTGATATTTATCGAATGTAATTTATTCATTTATACGTTGTATATTCTTGTATCTGATGGAATTGTTTTAATAACAATGAAATGTTCTTCCGTTTGTGTTCTGATTTGTCCTGTTCTCACAGTAATTCGTTCTTTCTCATCTCTTCGGAGACCGGGGATGTTCGGGTCGCTACATTTACAGAGCTCGAGAATAAGACACATTAGAACCATACGAAAGAATTCATCAGATATTGGATTAGTAATATCCAATTAGAATGACTCGTTAGAGATGGGATCAGTAGTATCCTAGAACGAGTGTGAAGAGTATATTTTTCAAATGAAAACAATTTTGTTTTGAAATATAAACCATTTTAAACGTATTTGATTATTTATTTATTTTGAATATGGACAATCCAATATATAAAGGTTTTGTATATACGCGTCATGAACGTATATTCGAAGTTTTAATATGCTGGATAGATATAGGATTACACTCTAGTCGCTCGGAGATGATTTTGATGATGGAGCTCCATCACCAAAATTTATGTTCATGTTTCGAAGGTGTGATTTTCTATATATTTCCGTTAGACTGGTGTGAGAACCAAAACCAATATAGCTAGAACACATTGTTGTGAATTGGCATCAAAAACATGATTTTCTGTATATGTATCAAAATTATGAATTTGAAACGTTAAATTCACTAATTGATTGCTGTTTGTGTTGTTTGTTTATTTGTTTGATAATTTTGAACCATTATGCCTAATTGAACCAAATAGTGAATTGTATTGAATATTAGTTGCATTTGCTTGCATATACAAGTACTTACATTTAACAGGTCATAGCAAGGAGGCTAGAGCCGAAGAATAAAATTTGTTTGCCCGACAAATAGGTACATGTTTACTACATAATTTACTGTTTTTTTGGGTGATGATGATTTTATGAGCCTATTGGCTAGCCGCTTGGCTTTTTCTTTTTCTTTTTGAGATCAGAAGGCCTATATGGCAATTTCGGGATTTTCCCGTGGCTCCCGGTGCAGGGGAGGTTATGGCGAAATTTTTCGAAAATTTAGGGTGTTAGCCAAATTTTTGAAAATTTGAAAATTCTCAGAAACTGAAAAGTTGGAGAATGGAAGCCAGATCGAACGTAGAGTAGATTAATCAAACCACTTTCGACTTTGTTCCTTTTCGGGGACGAAAAGTTTTAAGTGGAGGAGATTGTAATAACCCGGAAATTCTGAACCAGTTTAAAATTTTTATTTTGGCAATTTTAGTGAATTTTGAACATTTAAAATAGGTTATTTTAAATACAAACGGCCAGAAATTTATTTTGAATATAATTCGAACGTATATATTATATACGCCGTCGTTAGAATATATATAGTTATATATAATTATAAATAGAATTGAAAATGGCGCGGTAGTTCGATAATTCGATTTCAAACTTCAATTGAATGTACCGGGTGCAAAACAATCCGGATTTTGGTGAAACCAAAAACATTAGGATCTAATTGATGATATCTTTCCAACGAATCTAAAAAATCGAAATTTCATAGCGGGAATCAAAAGATATGTCCAGTTGAAAATTCTGAATAGTCGCCATGGAATTCAGGCCCTTAAAAATAGACATTTTGCAAACGACCTTGGATTTCGACGAAACCAGTTTTGTTGGATCCGCAGTGTTAAATTATTGCTAGGTTTCAAATTTCATAATTTTTCGAATCAATGTGTGAGCGTGGCAAAGGAAAACGCGTTTGACCAGTTTCAGTTGATTTTAATCGACTGGAAATTGACCATTTTTCTAACGGTCTCAGAATTCGACGAAACTAGTTTTGTTAGGACCGTATCGTCAATACGAAGCTAGAAAATATTTTTCTGGAATTTTTCGAGTTAGTATGTGACCCCGGTAAATTGAAATGCGCGTTCAAAATCAATATATAGAGTTATAAGTTGATTTTAACGGAACTTGATCGAAATAATCGAATCAGCTTGCGATACATATCCCATTGTGTTCGGAATGGGGGTAATTAGCTATGGACGACAGGCGGTGGGCCTTGTTTCGAGGTCGAATGGAAAAGTTACTTTTTGAAACTAAATTAATTAAATAAATAAAAAAATATCTTCCTCCCCTTATTTCTCTCTACCCCCCCCCCCCACGTTCAAAATCATTTCAAAGCAGAAAAAAAGAAAGAAATCGAGCGTGGAGAGGAGCATCGCGCCCCCCTAAGGCAGCGCCGCCCACCGCCGTGCCCCAGGTGGCGGCGCGCCACCTCCGAAACCCCCCCTTGCCCTCGCCTGGACCTAACCCCCTCCCTCTCGCCTGCGCGCCAGCCATCGGAGCCGCCTCCGCCGTCGCGTGCCTCGAGAGTGGCCCCACTTCGACCATCCTCCTTCTCGTCCTCCGCTTCTCTCTCCTTTCCACCTTCTTCTCTAATCACCTCCGCGCCCAGCCCCAAAGCGACCTCCACAGCAGCGCCGCCACCACCTGTATCTCCGACCGCCGCCTCTCAGGAGGACCACCACCCCTCCGACGAACTGCGAAACCCTTTCCCCCTTCGAAACAAAGGTAAAGTTTATTTATTTTAGTTTATTTATTTCAGTTTCTTTTAATTATTACTTTTATATAAATCTGGAAATAAAGTTTAGATTTTCACATATGGAAAACTGATTTTATTTTATAGGAAAACTTTGGTTTTTATTTATAAAAAGAATAGATTTTGTTCATAGAGTTGTTCATAGAAAAGAATAGATGTTTGTGCATAAAAAGATTAGATTTTTATAACATGAAAAGATTCAGTTTTTATATATATTTTTAATATGATAAAAGATCTGATTTTTAATCGATTAAAAATATAATTTTTATTGTAAGTGAAGATTAAAAATATAATTTTTATTGTAAGTGAAAATGTGATTTTTATAATGTTACATTTGAAAAGGCGAAATCTTTATATTTGAAAAGGCGAAATCTTTATTTTTATAAAGGCGAAATCTTTATATTTGAAAAGGCGAAATCTTTATAGTTGAAAAGGCAAGACCTTTATATAGAGGATAACAAAATAGAATTTTTATCTATATAGCATGACAGTAAAAATTTGATTTTTATATATTGAATAGTATAATAAAAAATTGATTTTTATATATTGAATAGTATAATAAAAATTTGATTTTTATATATTGTATAGTATAATAAAAATTCGATTTTTATATATTGAATAGCGATGTAAAAATTCGATTTTTAAATATATGAAGTGATTATAAAAATATGATTTTTAAATTGAAGTGAATAAATAAAAATGTGATTTTTATTTTAAAGGCATCAGTCTGTAAAAAGGTGATTTTTACATATGTAGTGAAAGCGGGCGACGAAAGTGATAAGAGGCGAGGACGACGAAGACTTCTACAAAAGAAGAGTCAAGATGATAGGATAGCTAAAGGTGAGAATTTCTCACCTTTCAATTTCTTTCTCTAATCATATATATATATATATATACTAGGATGCAGACGGTGCTTAGTAGCACCCGACACAATCGTCCACAGACCATGGACTTGTTTGTTTGATTGCATAAACTAGTTAGATGATTAGATTTTAATTTGATTGTTTGGTGGATTTGATTGATGTGTGAATGGTGTGGGCCTTCACTATACCGGGGATAAGACTAGGCCTCGTCCTGTTTCTAGTATCGTGCCGTTATGCCGCCGAAATTTTCTAAAATATGTTAGAAAAATAAAAATATCATTTTATTTAAAGAATGAACTGAATAAAAATTCATGTGTAAAAATAAAATGCTTTATCGTTAAAAATATAATTTTTAACGTGAAGTGAATAAAATAAAATATTCATTTACAAACCGGACGGTTTGTTTATGTACACCTATTTGAATGACATTGATTGGGACGATAAATTTTACACATCGCCCAACTGCACAAATAAAATCTGTGTTCGATTGTTTGAAACCCCACACGGGTGTTGGGATGAAATTTGAAGTTCACTCATCCTGATTGATTAAATATGTCGATCGATTGATTGACAGGCTGTTATAAGCATTAAATATCCATATTTGATGCTTATACAGTGTAGTGCACTTTGGTTGATGGTTGATTTTTTTTCAATGCTATTATAAACATGTGATGTATGAAAATCCATATAATTAATATTATATGGTGATTGATTGGGCCTCATTCCAATTTAGAAAATAAAGAATATTATAAAATAAAGGTTCATGTGTTGACTGTACTCATCCGTTGAGATTAGTCATGTGTTGAACGAAATATTTTAATAATAAAATTTACATCTTTATCAATATAAAATAAAGGTTCATGTGTTGACAGTACTCATCCGTTGAGATTAGTCATATGTGAAACGAAATATTTTGATAATAACAAATATTTTGATAATAGGAAATATTTGAAACAGAATATTTGAAAATAGAAACATATGAAGCCTGTTGATTAGAGTGACGCCATTTTGACGTGAACGATATTTATATCGATTTTACTCATAATGAATTGAATATAAAACGATTTCGAAATGAATTGAATATAAAACGACTTCGAAATGAATTGAATATAAAACGACTTCGAAATGAATTGAATATAAAACGATTTCGAAATGAATTGAATATAAAATGATTTCGAAATGAATTGAATATAAAACGATTTCGAAATGAATTGAATATAAAACGATTTCGAAATGAATTGAATATAAAACGATTTCGAAATGAATTGAATATATAACGAATTTGATTTCAATTGAATATATAACAAATTTGAATCAAATAGAAAACCAATTTGAATTGAATCGAATAGAAAACCAATTTGAATTGAATCGAATAGAAAACGACTTTGAAATCGAATTGAATTGAAAACGAATTCAAATTGAATTGAAAACGAATTGAAATGAATTGAAATTGAATTGAAATTTGAATTGAATAGAAATGAATTTTAAAACGAATTTATAAGGAAGAATTCAATTTTGATTTGAAATGAAATGGAAGTTGAAATTGTTTTTGAAACGAATTCAAAACTATTTATAAAATTCGTTTTAAATAAAAATCGACGAAATATATATTATATATATAATATAATGGCCTGAATAGGACGCGCCGCGCCGCGGCAGTTCGAAAATTTCGACCATTGACTTCGAACGGACATTACGGGAGATCCGACCGTCGGATTCTCCTAAAACTGGAACCGTTGGGTTCGTATCGAAAAGAGCTTTCTAACGAATATTTGAAATTTGAAATCTAACGGTTGGATTTGGAGATACGTCCAAATCAAATTTGAAAAAGGTCGCTGTAAGTGCAGTTCGATGGCCATTGTTGGAAATCGATTGTACGGGCCTTAATAAAATTATTAAAAATAGTAACAATTTGTGTAAAATCATAAGAAATGATTTGGGAAAAATTGGAGTGAAAAACTCCACATTTGAAAAGATAAAAATGGATTTTTATCGAAATGAACTCGTTTTGAACTAAATTTAAGACCCGTTTATTTTTAAATAAATAAATTAGATTTGAAATGGGTTTAAATAGAATTGATTCATGGGTTTATCATGAACTGTGTTTTAAATAGCACTAGTTCTTTAACCCGATAGTCAATAGAATGTGATTTGGGTTTGTCGTGAACTGTGTTTTAAACGACATTAGTTCTTTAACCCAGTAAAAGGAGTTTTAATGAATCTGCAATTAGATTGAAATGTGAATTGATAATTTAAATTTTCAAATTTGGAAAATGAGCGAGAATGGAGTATCACCAGTTTTTCTCCAAAGCGGTAGTTAAATCTTTAATTAGATTTGAACGTGAAATGGTAATTAATTTTACCGATAACACCGTGGTGTTAGATATGGAGTATTACCAGTTTTGCTTCATGGGATGAATAGCTTGGGATTGGGAAATAAAATAAATAATTACTTCGTTACGGTTCGCTAATCTCGACTAGTTAGAAAACCATAATTTGGTTTGAAACGACATCCAAAGGAAGATTAAAGGATAAATTTTAAAGAATTTATCTTGGATAAAATTAATGGGAACTTTTCCCTAGGAATGTGATTTCGTGAATAAAAGGATATTCTGCATTGGAATGAGGCGTATGTTGTGTTTTTGTAACATTTGTTTTTAATATACGCGGGTTGTTCGGAAAGGCCGGGTTTATACCCATTCTGAATAACCGATTCGACAATATGTCGAAGATGAAGACGGTGGTTGAAGACCGGAAGTCTTCACATCGTTGGGATTATTACTGACGATCCTGATTGGGCTGTACACCCAAGAGGATGGAAATAGTTGGTGGTCGTCCAGACATACTTGGAGATGGATGGATATGCGAGGAAAGTGCCTCCGGTTTCGTTCAGACCCAGAACGGACTTGTAAATGGATTGTGTGCCTGACATTGGATTTTATTCTGTGTTGATTGACTTCTATTAAATATACATCTGTTTGGCGGTGGAGAATTTATTCTTTTGCTTAACGCCCTTCTCTGAGACGTACGAGCTCAGAGGTTGTATATCGATGGACATCAGTCGCATGGCATGAATTGCCTGTGTGGCACGCTAAGATGCAATGATCAAGGCTTCTGTTGAAAAGCAAAGTCTTGTAGTTGATGATCAAAGCACGCCTACGTGGCGGCTTTGTGTATAACGTGAATCGCGAGCCTCACACCTCGGTATGAGTCAAAAACGGGATGAGGACCCAAGGAGTGCACGACGTTTCTTTTTAGCTATGGGTGGTGTCAGTGACCTACCAGCCCTGACATTTATATACTTTTCACCTTTGTGGTTTGGATGCGAGGCGCCTCGATTTTAGGTCTGTAAGGACCGGAAAAAGAGTGTTCAGGAATTGCCAATCCTCTAACGTAAGTGAGGACCGGCCTTGGAGGATCCCAGGATTGCCCAGAGTGTGTAGTCCTGAGGCATTTGCTAGAGTGTCTCGAACTCGGAGAGTAGCTTGCCCCTTGCCTCGACTCATGACGGAAATCCAATTTCCAATACGTGTATTGCGGTTTTAATTGTAGAACTAGTATGGAGACATAGTAGCATGGGATGTTATGTCGTCTATGATTTATATTTATGATTGAAACTGTTTTGACACTATACACTTATTATAGTATCAAATGATTTGTTTTAAACGTACCAAGCATGTTTGGCTGTTATAAGGTAAAACCCTATCCTCCGGCTTGCGTTGCATTGTGTGATGGGACCTGGGTCTTATAATAGCTTCATTTTTTGAAAAAGCATTGCGCTGTTTATTCTATGCACTAGTATTCTTGGGAGGAAACCCGTTCCGTGTTATACGGCGTGGTCCCTTGAATTACTCTCTTTTTAAAGTAAAGTTTTAAATAACTGTTTTAGTTCTCACACCAGTAACATGACTGACCTGGAGTTTATTGTTTTAACCTAAACTCTTGGTGCCCCTATTTTCCGCACGGGCAGCTAGTAGTTTTGGTTTTGCAGATTTATATTCGCAGGATCCTGGTTTACAGCTGGAATGATATCCGGAAAGCTCTGTATCCGTGTATCACCTTCAGTTGTGCTTTGTATTATTTTCCGCTGCTATGTAATTTATTGCAATCTCTGATATTTATCAAATGTAATTTATTCATTTATACTCTGTATATTCTTGTATCTGATGGAATTGTTGTAATAACAATGAAATGTTCTTCCGTTTGCATTCTGATTTGTCCTGTTCTCACAGTAATTCGTTCTTTCTCATCTCTTCGGAGACCGGGGAAGTTCGGGTCGCTACATACCCTCAAACCCCAACCTATCACAAACAGATGAGTCGTAACCCTTATGGGGTTTGAGACTATAGCGGGATCAGAAACAAGAATAGTATTAAAGTGCAGAGACTCAACTACAGAATTAAAATGCCAGATTGATCAGATAAGGAAATTAAACTTTCTACGGAAAATTTTCCACCTCTATCCTGTCCACCAACTACGAGAGCATTCACCTACCTTCCAGAAGATTCTACCCTTTTCCCTTGCCTTCTGGGGCAATCCTTGATCAGATGTCCTATCTCACTGCATTTAAAACAACCAGTCTTCTTACATGTTAACAAGCCTTTCTCTAAAGTTGCCCCCATCGCGTAGAAAACCCTATGAAGCTCGAAAGAGGATTAGCCGTAGGTGAAATTACTGCTGCTACAGATGGAAGTAAGGCAATTCTTTGCCCCTCGACCGGCGTCGTTGTCTCATCATGCCTACGGAACCATGTCGCGATGAGGTTTCCTCCCAGAAAGCCAGGAGCCCCGGAGACTCAGAAAAGAAGGAAACAAGGATTAAACAGAAAATCAAAAGATAGATATATGGCTTTGGGGACTATGTTTTTCAAAATAAACTTTCCTTTTGAAAATACTTCCTTTTTAAAACCTTTTTGAAAATAGTTTTCAAAAACTTTTTTATCAAATCTGGTAACCTTCATCTCTGATACTAAGTGTAACACCCCACGTCCGTTAATGCCACTCACAAAGGGAATGCATTAAGTTTCGTGGAGCGTTATAAGTAATCATAACAGAATATTACAAGGCAGATAAAGTAGTACGTGAAAAATTTATAACATTATTGCAGCGGTAACAGAAATAAGTTTGGTTACATCTTCAAAACAACAAAACCAAGTACATATTATGAGTCTTGTACAAAAGCCTTCAGAGTACAAAAATTTAAAGCCATATTCCCCAACAGAAAATGCCATAAATAAGCAGAATCAAAGCCAAGCAATACATCTTCAACTTCAAGCTAGAAGAAAGAGATATCAGAACTAAGCTTGCGTATTTCCTCCCTGAGAACCTGGAGGGAGGGAGGAAACGGAAGAAAGAGGCGAAACAAACTAGGTCAGACATAAGTCTGGTGAGTCTAGTGACTTTCAGCATATAAACAGATAATAGTATCATGACATGAAAATAAAACTGGATGAGAGATATCAGGAACAAGAATAACAGGTATAAACAGGGTAAAAGGAACAGAACAGAATAACCTAGACCAAGCTATGCTTCTTACTTACTTTTCACCTCTCTGCACTAATACTAGTATAACAGAATTAGGTGTTGTCCTAATGTCTAAACAGAAAATAGAACGATCTCTTCAGAAACATGATGTTAGTATTGGGCCTTTACCACCCTAACAGAGACAGACGTACAGGAATAGAATGCTAGTAATGGGCCTTTACCACCCGAACAAAGACAGAGGGTACAGAAACAGAAGCAGGAATGGAATCAGAGACGGAAACAGAATAATCCCTACGAGACAGAATGTTAGAATTAGGTGTACACTTGTGACGGGCCTTTACCACCCAACAGACGGTACCACACAGAAAAAGACAGGTGTTACCACCCAGCAGGAACAGACGGTACCCCAAAGAAACAGACAGAACTAGTTGTACCCTAAATTTTACCCCAAGCGATCGGCTCCCTAATACATAAATACCCTTTGTCGGCCCCACAGAAGGGTGTATCATTCCCTAAAGTGGCAACCTATAGACACAGACCTATTTACAGATGTCACGGTGTCTTACATCCTCAGAGCAGACCGGATCCATGCATGCACGTGACCCGGTTGAAATGCGCCATCAACACCCCTCACCATTATCAGAGCGAACCTCTTTCTATTAGTTCAGTAAGCGTGCCCGGACCCCTCCTAGTGTTGGGTCATAGTTTTGATACCAGAAAAGGGTTACTGACTAATATGGGTCCCAAACAACAGATGACACAAGTAATTACCCCTCCTAACCTTGTGTCCCCAGACTAACAGATTTCAGATTAACTTTCTTACAGATTTCAGATGTACAAAGTTCAGATTAACTAGTTCTCAGATCTGACATATAGGTTAACAAGTTTTCAGACTAACGGATCAGACATACAGATTAACAGACTTACAGATTGTTTCACCTAACCTTGTATTGGGACTACAGATTTACGAAATGGGTTTATTAGATTTATCCGCCTAGTTGATTTAACCTTATCCACCCAACACGTTTTAGGCATCATATTTATCCTAGATTTGCATTAATTAATTACTAATGCACAGACCTCTCACATTAGGTCGGTAGCTTGGGCCGCTGGATGTGCCGGGCGGTTCCGGGCAGACTTCTGCCACAAGCCAGACCTAACCTCGTGTCTAAGCACCTTTTAGTTATGCCTACGACCTCTCACATTAGACTGATAGTTTGCAATTGCTGGTTAAGCCGGTTCGGTCCGGGCAGGCTTCTTCCGCAAACAGAGTCTAACCTCGTGTCTCAGCATTCTTATTTTTACCTGAAGTATTCATTCACAGATTATGCCAATATCAGACTAATTATGCCATTTCAACAAATTAAACTTCTTTACAAGTTACAGCAGAATATTCAAAGTTCTATTAACTTGTTTTGCTCAATTTTAGATCGAGCCTACAGATTTCATACCCTAAATTTATCGTATTCAGTTGCAACAGATTTAGCAGATTAGGCAATTTAACAGATTTAATCATCCCTTAAAATTCCATTGACATACCTCGCCAAATCATAAAATTAAGCCTACTTTTACATGCCCAAATTATGGTCATAATTCACAATATAACATATGCCCAAATTTTAGTTAAATTTACACAATACAGAATATTCTCCAAAAACCCCAAATCATGATATACAATACGAAATATGCCAAATTATAGCCTTTGATTTCAGCGTATGCCAAATATCCGAAATCACCATTTAGGCGTATTCACATTTAATAGTTATCCTATTATAATATGGGTCTTTGCGCCTAAGTCGTATGCACAAAAATTCTCCTTCTTCCAAATCACAGACTATCATATATATTATGCCCAGATCTAGATCTTAAATTACAACATATGTTCTTTTCTCAAATTAGTCACAAATCAGTCATGTCTAATTATGCCTCATTCACTACCAAATTTAGCGTTTGCGCGTCAATCTCTTATGAGATTTGGCTCGGGCTCGTGGTAGCCTGGCTATAGAACAGAAGGAAGGAAGAGATACAGAGTAGTTACTATAATATTAATAAGATAGTTCTACACAGAAAAATAGATCTGATAAATAAGAATATGCATAATCTCAAACTTAGATTTATAACCATATGAAGATCATAATTAAATTTCATATCTGAAAATAACTATACTCACCTTGGTTGGATTCTAAAAGAAAAACCGTTGTAGTTGTTCTCTTTTAATCCTATTCAGATTGGAAGAAGAAGAAGCACTAGTTCCAGCTTAGGTTCCAGCAGAGTAGAGACGCCATTGATTTATTTTAATTAGAATTGAGGCAGCATAATGTTACAATGGTTTGGTGTGGAGAGAAAGTGGGGTATGGGGGTGTTTAAATAGCATAGGGATCAACGATTCTTGTCAGAACGGGCGTCCAAATGCAAAAAAACGAACCAGTCCTCCGATCTGGAAATAGGAGGTCGACCTATGTTGACCCAGGTCGACCCCTAGGTCGACCTCGGTCCTGGGCGGGAAATTTCCCGCCTAGCCCAGGTGTGTGATTTGAATTTTGTACTGAGCTGTTTTAATTAATTTAAATTTCTAAAACTTCTAAAGGTCATAACTTCTTCATACAGAGTCCAATTCACGCAAAATCGGACACTATCTCAAGAAAAATTCTAAGACGAATGCAATGGCATAACCCGTTTCCCTTAATTCTCACATTTGAAATTATGTATTCTTTAATTCGTTACTTTTATGTTCATAGAAAATACGGGGTGTTACATTCTCCCCTCCTTAAAGGATTTCGTCCCCGAAATCTTCAAGTTAAGAAGAATGTGTCCAACCATCCAATCACCCATCTACTCAACCATCATCCACAAGCATCCATTGTCCTTAGAAAACTTCTAATGTTGTATGAACATATGCAGAAGTGTGTGTATATGTTTCTTATCTAATGCAAAGATCAGGCGGCCTACTGATTCAATTGACCTCCTCAAAGAGAATTATGTTAGTGCCATGAGTCCAATTATGTATGCAAGAAATCCTATTTGATACACATCATTTCTATATGAGTACATAACCATTCATCCAAATGCAACATCCATGTGATGAGTCAGTCATTTTGCATCCACAAAAATTGAAAAATGCACACACATCCATATGCAGTATGAGAGTGTTTTTGAGCCGATCTAGTGCCTAGTGTGTGTATATGCATCCACGAGCAACCACTAGCAACCACTTGAATCCACTTGCAACCATCGAACATAACATGTCTCAAACACATGTTTACACCCATTAGTTTCTACCTAAAGGTCGAAGACTCGATCAATAGGATACAGCCGAGTGATAGAAGCAAGTACAATTAAAATAAAAGTTTTATTCCCATTAGACATCAGTTAAGAGAATAAATCCATAAGTATCAACCCCGAAGACTGAAATCAACATCAAATTGACACTCAGAGAATTACTCCCATTAAACAATGTCAAAGCTGGAAATCTACTTCATGCTTCGAGTAAAAACCCCTATCCTTTTCAGAAATATTCAGATACTTACAGACAACTGGTACAGATCAGATTATCAAATGATTTTTAGGAAACTAAGCATGATAAAACCCCACTATATCCCACAAAACCCAGAATGTATGTGTCATAGTCAACTTAACTCCCAACACAGATACCCTCAAACCCCAACCTATGACAAATAGATGAGTTGTAACCCTTATGGGGTTTGAGACTATAGCGGGATCAGAAACAAGACTAGTATTAAAGTGCAGAGACTCAACTACAGAATTAAAATGCCAGAATGATCAGATAAGGAAATTAAACTTTCTACGGAAAATTTTCCACCTCTATCCTGTCCACCAACTACGAGAGCATTCAACTACCTTCTAAAAGATTCTGCCCTTGTCTTCTAGGGCAATCCTTGATCAGATGTCCTGTCTCACCGCATTGAAAACAACCAGTCTTCTTACATGTTAACAAGTCTTTCTCTAAAGTTGCCCCCATCGTGCGGAAAACTCTATGAAGCTCGAAAGAGGATTAGCCGTATGTGAAATTACTGCGGCTACAGATGGAAGTTAGGCACTTCTTTGCCCATCGACAGGCGCCGTAGTCTCATCATGCCTACGGAACCATGTCGCGATGAGGTTACCTCCCAGAAAGCCAGGAGCCCCTGAGACTCAGAAAAAAAGGAAACAAGGATTAAACAGAAAATCAAAAGATAGATATATGGCTTTGGGGACTATATTTTTCAAAATAAACTTTCCTTTTGAAAATACTTCCTTTATAAAACCTTTTTGAAAATAGTTTTCAAAAACTTTTTGTTCAAATCTGGTAACCTTCAGCTCTGATACCAAGTGTAACACCCCACGTCCGTTAATGTCACTCACAAAGGGAATGCATTATAAGTAATCAGAACAGAATACTACAAGGCAGATAAAGTAATACTTGAAAATTTTATAACTTTATTGCAGCGGTAACAGAAATAAGTTTGGTTACATCTTCAAAACAAAAAAACCAAGTACATATTATCAGTCTTGTACAAAAGCCTTCAGAGTACAAAATTTTAAAGCCATAATCCCCAACAGAAAATGCCATAAATAAGCAGAATCAAAGCCAAGCAATACATCTTCAACTTCAAGCTGGAAGAAAGAGATATCAGAACTAAGCTTGGGTATTTCCTCCCTGAGAAACTGGGGGGGGGAACGGAAGAAAAGAGGCGAAACAAACTAGGTTAGACATAAGTCCGGTGAGACTAGTGACTTTTAGCATATAAACAGATAATAGTATCATGACATGAAAATAAAACTAAATAAGAGATAAGAGGAACAAAAATATCAGGTATAAATAGGGTAAACGGAACATAACAGAATAACCTACACCAAGCTATGCTTCTTACTTACTTTTCACTTCTCTGCACTAATACTAGTATAACTTAATTAGGTGTTGTCCTAATGTCTAAACAGAAAACAGAACGATCACTTCAGAAACACGATGCTAGTATTGGGCCTTTACCACCCTAATAGAGACAGATGTACAGAAACAGAATGCTAGTAATGGGCCTTTACCACCCGAACAAAGACAGTTGGTACAGAAACAGAAGCAGGAACGGAATCAGAGACGGAAACAGAATAATCCCTACGAAGACAGAATGTTAGAATTAGGTGTATACTAGTGATGGGCCTTTACCACCCCAACAGACGGTACCACACAAAATCAGATAGGTGTTATCACCCAACTGGAACAGACGGTACCCCACAGAAACAGACAGAACTAGTTGTACCCTGAATTCTACCCCAAGCGATCGGCTCCCTAATACATAAATACCCTATGTCGGCCCCATAGAAGGGTGTATCATTCCCTAAAGTGGCAACCTATAGATACAGACCTATTTACTGATGTCACGATATCTTACATCCTCAGAGAAGACCGGATCCATGCACGCACATGACCCGGTTGGAATGCGCCATCAACAACCCTCGCCATTATCAGAGCGAACCTCTGACAATTAGTTCAATAAGCGTGCCCGGACCCCTCCTAGTGTTGGGTCATAGTTTTGATACCAGAAAAGGGTTACTGACTAATATGGGTCCCAAACAACAGATGACACAAGTAATTACCCCTCCTAACCTTGTGTCCCTAGACTAACAGATTTCATATTAACTTGCTTATAGATTTCAGATGTACAAAGTTCAGATTAACCAGTTCTCAGATCAGACATAAAGGTTAACAAGTTTTCAGACTAATGGATCAAATATACAGATTAACAGACTTACATATTGTTTCACCTAACCTTATATTGGGCCTATAGATTTACGAAACGGGTTTATTAGATTTATCTGCCCAGTTGATTTAACCTTATCCACCTAACATGTTTTAGGCATCATATTTATCCTAGATTTGCATTAATTAATTACTAATGCACAGACCTCTCACATTAGGTCGGTAGCTTGTGGCTGCTGGATGTGTCGGGCGGTTCTGGGCAGACTTCTACCGCAAGCTAGACCTAACCTCGTGTCTAAGCCCCTTTTAGTTATGCCTACGACCTCTCACATTAGACTGACAGTTTCCAATTGCTGGTTAAGCCGGTTGGGTCCGGGCAGGCTTCTACCGCAAACAGAGTCTAACCTCGTATCTCAGCATTCTTATTTTTAGCTGACATATTATTCACAAATTATGCCAATATCAGACTAATTATGCCAATTCAACAAACTAAACTTCTTTACAAGTTAAAGCAGATTATTCAAAGTTCTATTAACTTGTTTTGCTCAATTTTAGATCGAGTCTACAGATTTTCACACCCCAAATTTACCGTATTCAGTTTCAACAGATTTAGCAGATTAGGCAATTTATCAGATTTAATCATCCCTTAAAATTCCATTGACATACCTCGACTAATCATAAAATTAAGCCTAATTTTACATGCCTAAATTATGGTCATAATTCATGTAACAACCCGGATTTTTACAACATGCTAAGACGAGAATTAAGGCGGAATTAAATTATAAAATTTGAATCAGGAGAAACGGGCCATGCCATTACGTTCGTCTCGGAAAAATACGTGAAATAGAGTCTGAAATTTCGTAAATCGGAGTCCGTATGACCAAGATATGGCCTCGCGAAGTTTCACGAAAAATTCGAAAATGAAAACAGATTCAAATATCAGAATTCAGAAGAGGCGGGAAAATTTCCCGCCAGACCAGGGGAGGTCGACTGGGGAGTCGACCCCCTGCCAACCAGGTCGACTGGGGAGTCGACCCCAGGGTCGACTTGGGGGTCGACCTGCCTGGTCGGACCTAGACAGCCTGGTGCACCTGTTTTGCTGTTTGGCTCGGTTTTGGAGGCTTGTGACGATTTTTGAGGGCTTGGATCTATCCTAGGGTTAATCTAACGGCCTAAACTACTCCTAGTCTCTATAAAAACACCCTAGGACCTAACCTAAATCACTAAAAATCATTCTAGCAACTAAACTATGCCAAAATTTCTAATGATCATGGCCTCCACTCAAAACCCTAGCCTCCATCCTCTTATCATAAATTCTATCTTCATTCTCTTGAGAGATTAGATGATCATTTGAGTGTTTCTAAGTTACATGAGAGTTTCTAAGCTCGATTCAAGGCCAAAGTTGCAACCTTTATACTTCAAAGCAAGGATCTTTCTCATTATTTTCTCAAGGGTTTTATGGGAGCTTGTTGGTTTGGGGTTTTTGCTAGTGTGGCTTCGTCTCAATCTTTTTATATATTGATTTGTGCCTTCATAGCATTGTAAGCCCCCTCCTACTATTAGATATTAACTATGAAGTTAAATGAATGTTGCAAGTTGGGTTTGAACATTAAGTATCATACATGCTATCATGTTATGTATCCCATCATGTTTGTAAAGACACCATTTTGATCTTATGGGCTAAAAGCTATAAGCTTTATGTTGAATGTTGCATTATGCAACATGAGAGCTATCATATCCCTTATGATAACTTGCATGTAATGCTATATGCGAACTTCTAGGCATCTTTCTATGTCACCTAACATCATGAATCGCCTATGTGCTATGTTTGGGGTTATGCATGTTTTTGAGGCTTAATAATGTAACATGCAAGTTAATGAACACATTTACGCCTCATATGCCACCATGATTAACTTGTGGCCTTATAACCTTTTTGTCATGCCTTTGCCAAGTTCCTTCTTTAATCCATTATGCGTTGTTGTGAATGTATATGCGAGTTTAAAAGCGTTGGGGTTAGGTTATGGGGAAACTTTAATGACATGAAACATGATTTGGGTAAATTGGTATAAACGTGACAACATGTAACTTTGGCTATGAGCATGGGATTTGAAACTTGACACGTATGGGTTGTAAGTGTAACAAGACACTAGACCAAACATGAAAGTGGCCAACTCGAGGTTGGGTTGAGTTTGTAGCATAAATCTACCCGGACCCGCCCGGCTTAACTAGTGGCTACAAGCAATAGGATCCAATGTGAGAAGTTGGTCATGTCGCGCTTAAGACCCGAGGTTAGACTAGGTTGTGGTGTAAAACTACTCGGTCCCGCCCGGCTTAACTAGTAACCACAACAAGGTCTAATGTGAGAGGTCGAGAGTGCATTAATTAAATTAATGCCACATGATAAGGTTAAGTAAGTTGACTAATGTCACTTAACCGATATGACACGAATAGGTAGGTTAAGTGGGACCGGGCTTGATTCCTTAATGACACTTAACCATACAAGACAATTACGGGATGGGGTTAAGTAATTTAAGCTTAACTAATCCGACTTGGAAATTAGATGGGGTTAAGTAATTAAGACTTAACTAATCTAAACACGGTAATTAGATGGGGTTAAGTAATTAAGACTTAACTAATCTAAACACGGTAATTGATGAGGTTAAGTAACTAATACTTAACCAATTTAACATGATAATTTAATGGGGTTAAGTAGCTTATACTTAACCAATTATACGTGATGATTTGATGAGGTTAAGTAACCTACACTTAACCAATCTAATACGTGGGTCTGGTAGGGTTAAGTCACAAGACGTTTTAAATTAGGCTTAACCAGTGTAATACGATTAGTGGATAGGGTTAAGTTAACCTACACTTAACCAATCCGACTTGACAATCTGATGGGATTAAGATAATCTATGCTTAATCAATCTAACATGATAATCTGATAAGGGTTAAGAAAAATAAATACTTAACCAGTTTGACTTGATAGGGTTAAGTCATGAGCTTCTTAGTACACTTAACCAACTTGTAGGGCTAAACCTTGAACTTGAGTACTTAGCCAATCTTGACATGATTCGTAGGCGGGTTAAGTCATGAACTTGGATAACCACACTTAACCCATTTGACAAAACCCTAGCTCAGGGGACTAGGTTGGAAATCGTAGTTAACAAGGATAGCGGAAAGAGGAGCTAAGTGGTAAACCTTAGTTAAGGGTAACTAAGTAATAATTCTTAGCTAAAGACATGGGACTAGTTCATAAAGAGATGAGTAACCTGATACGGTAGGTCATCGCTTAGTATACGAGGGGGAGCAAATTATCTGACTTAGATAAAGGCTCCAACGAACTGGGTGACGAAGCGGAAGCTTCGGGGAACGTGAGGGTACTCTTGGTATCCCTCTGTGAGGTGGCAAGTGGTCCATGAAACCCGACCTCACAGAGGTTAAGGTCTGCGGTAGAAGAGCCAAGAGTATGCCTTGGTTGCTATGCGAGCGACCTAAAGACGGGGATGGATTAGCGTGGAGTCGACGATACTTGATTTTGCCCCGGGATAGCATGTCGCCGACTACCTACCATCTTTAGTCAACCGTGTACGTATGGAAAGGCAGGGAACTCCCAAAAGACCATATACTAGCTATCGAGTTATGGGTGAGGTTGGCTATCTGGAAGTGGGCATCGATGGGCCTTAGTGTAGTTCTCATACATGATTTTTCTTGGATTCCCTTTCAGTAGTTGAGGAAGGGGTCACGTGGGACCATAGCCACGGGTACAAAAATAGACCTTGATATCTGCATCAGCAGACGACTTAAAGCTCCCGACCGAGTTCCGTATTTCTTGATTTGCCCTGGCACGGAACTCGGATGGCACATTGAGGAACATGTGCATCTAGACATGGAAAAGTATTCACGATACATACGCGGGGTAAAGGGCGCGGTTGACGGGTGGCATAATCCCTAGTGGCCCTAGGTGGCTGAACCCAAACCGAGACACAGAAACGTTCATTAGGTAGCATAATCCCAAGTGGTCCTAGGTGGCATAAATCCTAAGTGAATGCGCAATAGTTCATGGTAAGGAAACATAACTAGATCAAGGGTAGCAGTCCAAAATAACCTCAAGGATAAAACGTTTACATGGGAAAGCCCGTATGGCCTACGGCAAAGGACTGAACTTATACATGGAAAGAAACATACGAGTTGGGAAAACCTACATATGCTATATATATTAGGTTGACATGGACCATTACATGACATTGGGTAAGGGACATTCATAGTTAACACATGACGCGGGTTGGGATACTAGTACGAGAGGTGCAGAGCAAATATACATGTTAGAACCAGGAGAAATATACATGATTGATACCATGGGATGTTATACAGGATAGATACCTTGGGATAGTATACTTGATAGAAACCTAACAATGTGATACCTTGATTTATCTTGACACCGTAGTTTATCATGACACACTCGTGTATCTTGGTACAGTAGTTCATCCTGTTATTTTGGTTTAGCTTATCTATCTTGTCATCATACTTATGTTCATATCAGTTCCTCATGCCAGTTAACTTTACTAGTTTATATACTGATAGTAGATAGGGCTTACCAGTCTTTATGACTGAACCCGTTTTGTTTCGCCTCTTGTCTTCCGTTTCCCCCCCAGGTTACATGGAGGAAATGCTATTGTTAGTTTGGACTTCTTCTGTTTGAAGATCATCACGCATGGCTTGGACTTTTCTTGGCTATGGCTATTTTATTGTTTTACTTGGGGAATAATTGATGAAAAGGTTTCTATGCTTCTTTACTATTGCAAGACAGGTTTCCATGTAAGAAATTCTCTGATGAAAAAGGCTTTATACCTTATTTATTAATGATATGAAAGTTGATTTTACTTCCGCTATTTTATATGTTATGTCTTGTAATATTTCTGTGCATGTTTACCTCGATAATGCTTCACCAAACCTAGTGCATTCCCTTTGTGAGTGACCCTAGCGGAGGTGGGGTGTTACATTTGGTATCAGAGCAGAAGGTTACCAGACTGGGCAAAAGTTTTTAAAACCTTCTGAAAACTATTTGAAAAACCGTTTACAAAGAAGCATTTTTCAAGAAAAGTTTGTTTTAAAAAGGCTATTCCCCAAAGGCCATTAGCATTATCCTTTGATTCCTTGATTGAATCTCCTTTCCTCTCTTTCCTCCATCTGTGGTCACAGAAATTCTAACTGTGACTAATCTTTGTCTAGCCACGTATGTGTTTCCCGTACGATGGAGGTGGTCCTCGAGAGACCTGTTGCCGTGGTACAAGGAAGGATAACAAGAGTAAGGATAAAGGACGCGAGCTTAAGGATAAGCAACTGTTGCTATGGCTTAGTCCATCAATGAGGACAAGGACAAGATCATCGGAGAGGGCAATTGTACGCTCCCATTTCTAGGGTACCTAAAAGAAATGGTACCTTATCTGGTAAAGGTTTAGTCGTTCTTTTCTATCATCCCGTCCAGACGTTGTCTTGATCATCGTATCATTTAAGTCTGCTTGGATAGTTGAGTCTCTGCACCTTAGTACTAGCATGGTAAAGGATCCCAGTTTTGTCCTGAAATCTGGTGGGAGAGTCGGTCCATTTATTCATGACTTGTTGGGTTTGAGAACGTCTAGGCCAAGTGTTAAGATTAGAAGCAATACTTCTATTGTTGGGCCATGGATGGATTCTAGTGGTTATCCAGTAAGGGATACCGTTCTCGGTTTTGGAAAAGAGGGTAGTCAGACTCTTGGCTTGCTCTGGTAATATCTTCGGAGTCTCGTGTAACCTTTTTGGGTTCTGTCATGGTTAGTTACCTAGAATCTCTTGATGCACTTATCGGAAATCTCTGATCCAATCGAGTAACGTCCGCCAATAAGGCGGATGGTTTATTCCACTTGAGCATGGGTTATAGGAACCACCCTAGTAAGTGCACGTGTTAACATGGATTGACATCGGTAAACGAGATCCAGAATTCACTAGTGAATTTTGGAGAGCTTGCATGAGTATGCAGATATGGTTGAGCCAAGTATACTAGGGAAAGAATAAGTGGAAGTGGAACGAGAGGCGTTAATGAAATGAGTTCCAACTCATACCTTGGAAATAGGAATCAAGGAGCTACGAAATCATGAAGTCAAAGGCAGTCAAGGCACAATGGAATTAAGCTCATGGGAATGCGGCTTAGACGCGTGCATCAAGTCTCTTTTTAAGTGTATATCTTTGATCCTTGGTTCTCCTGTAGAGCTTGCTTGCATGCTACTGCTTGGTGGATATCCTCTCGGTCCTATTTCTGTTACAAACCCCGTAAGGAGTTTGTCTTGTTTACCTCCTCGATCCTATCTTGGGAACCTTAGATAGAACTCTATGGATGTAAACACGTATTTGAAACATGTTATGATTGATATGGTTGCAAATGGTTGCAAGTGGTTGCTCGTGGATGCGCGAATACACATTAGATACTAGATTGACGGGGTCATGATTCATGTTGCATATGCACGAGTATTTATACTTGTTTATGGATGAAATTGAATGTGTTATCATGCGGATGTTGCATATGAATGAATGATTGTGCACACATATAGTACTTATATGACTAGGACTATTTGCATACATGTTGGACTCATGGCACTAAACATATTTTGCATTAGAAAGATCATTCAGGCCTGATCATGAGCATTAGCTAAGGAGCATATACACACACGTTTTGCATATGTTCATATGGCATTAGAAATTTTCTAAGGACAATGGTTGCCTGTGGATGATGTTTTGAGTAGATGGATGATGGATGGTAGGATACGTTCTTCCTAACTTGGAGATTTCGGGGACGAAATCCTTTAAGTTGGGGAGAATGTAACAACCCAGATTTTTACAACATGCTAAGACGAGAATCAAGGCGGAATTAAATTATAAAATCTGAATCAGGAGAAACGGGCCATGCCATTGCGTTCGTCTCGGAAAAATACGCGAAATAGAGTCTGAAATTTCGTAAATCGGAGTCTGTATGACCAAGATATGGCCTCGCGAAGTTTCACGAAAAATTCGAAAACGAAAACAGATTCAAATTTCAGAATTCAGAAGAGGCGGGAAAATTTCCCGCCAGACCAGGGGAGGTCGACTGGGGAGTCGACACCTGCCAACCAGGTCGACTGGGGAGTCGACCCCAGGGTCGACCTGGGGGTCGACCTGCCTGGTCGGACCCAGACAGCCTGGTGCACCTGTTTTGCTGTTTGGCTCGGTTTTGGAGGCTTGTGACGATTTTTGAGGGCTTGGATCTATCCTAGGGTTAATCTAACGGCCTAAACTACTCCTAGTCTCTATAAAAACACCCTAGGACCTAACCTAAATCACTAAAAATCATTCTAGCAACTAAACTATGCCAAAATTTCTAATGATCATGGCCTCCACT
Organism: Allium sativum; assembly: GCA_030737875.1. Lineage (NCBI taxonomy): Eukaryota > Viridiplantae > Streptophyta > Magnoliopsida > Asparagales > Amaryllidaceae > Allium > Allium sativum. Next base: position 486,746,680 of record CM060920.1, on the reverse strand, counting down.
CAAAACCCTAGCCTCCATCCTCTTGTCATAAATTCTATCTTCATTCTCTTGAGAGATTAGATGATCGTTTGAGTGTTTCTATGTTACATGAGAGTTGCTAAGCTCGATTCAAGGCCAAAGTTGCAACCTTTATACTTCAAAGCAAGGATCTTTCTCATTATTTTCTCAAGGGTTTTATGGGAGCTTGTTGGTTTGGGGTTTTTGCTAGTGTGGCTTCGTCTCAATCTTTTTATATATTGATTTGTGCCTTCATAGCATTGTAAGCCCCCTCTACTATTAGATATTAACTATGAAATTAAATGAATGTTGCAAGTTTGGTTTGAACATTAAGTATCATACATGCTATCATGTTATGTATCCCATCATGTTTGTAAAGACACCATCTTGATGTTATGGGCTAAAAGCTATAAGCTTTATGTTGAATGTTGCATTATGCAACATGAGAGCTATCATATCCCTTATGATAACTTGCATGTAATGCTATATGCGAACTTCTAGGCATCTTTCTATGTCACCTATCATCATGATTCGCCTATGTGCTAAGTTTGGGGTTATGCATGTTTTTGAGGCTTAATAATGTAACATGCAAGTTAATGAACACATTTACGCCTCATATGCCACCATGATTAACTTGTGGCCTTATACCCTTTTTGTCATGCCTTTGCCAAGTTCCTTCTTTAATCCATTATGCGTTGTTGTGAATGTATATGCGAGTTTAAAAGCGTTGGGGTTAGGTTATGGGGAAACTTTAATGACATGAAACATGATTTGGGTAAATTGGTATAAACGTGACAACATGTAACTTTGGCTATGAGCATGGGATTTGAAACTTGACACGTATGGGTTGTAAGTGTAACAAGACACTAGACCAAACATGAAAGTGGCCAACTCGAGGTTGGGTTGAGTTTGTAGCATAAATCTACCCGGACCCGCCCGGCTTAACTAGTGGCTACAAACAATAGGATCCAATGTGAGAAGTTGGTCATGTCGCGCTTAAGACCCGAGGTTAGACTAGGTTGTGGTGTAAAACTACCCGGACCCGCCCGGCTTAACTAGTAACCACAACAAGGTCTAATGTGAGAGGTCGAGAGTGCATTAATTAGATTAATGCCACATGATAAGGTTAAGTTTGTTGACTAATGACACTTAACCGATATGACACGAATGGGTAGGTTAAGTGGGGTCGGGCTTGATTCCTTAATGACACTTAACCATACAAGACAATTAGGGGATGGGGTTAAGTAATTTAAGCTTAACTAATCCGACTTGGCAATTAGATGGGGTTAAGTAATTAAGACTTAACTAATCTAAACACGGTAATTAGATGGGGTTAAGTAATTAAGACTTAACTAATCTAAACACGGTAATTGATGAGGTTAAGTAACCAATACTTAACCAATTTAACATGATAATTTAATGGGGTTAAGTAGCTTATACTTAACCAATTATACGTGACGATTTGATGAGGTTAAGTAACCTACACTTAACCAATCTAATACGTGGGTCTGGTAGGGTTAAGTCACAAGACCTTTTAAATTAGGCTTAACCAGTGTAATACGATTAGTGGATGGGGTTAAGTTAACCTACACTTAACCAATCCGACTTGACAATCTGATGGGATTAAGATAATCTATGCTTAATCAATCTAACATGATAATCTGATAAGGGTTAAGACAAATAAATACTTAACCAGTTTGACTTGATAGGGTTAAGTCATGAGCTTCTTAGTACACTTAACCAACTTGTAGGGCTAAACCTTGAACTTGAGTACTTAGCCAATCTTGACATGATTCGTAGGCGGGTTAAGTCATGAACTTGGATAACCACACTTAACCCATTTGACAAAACCCTAGCTCAGGGGACTAGGTTGGAAATCGTAGTTAACAAGGATAGCGGAAAGAGGAGCTAAGTGGTAAACCTTAGTTAAGGGTAACTAAGTAATAATTCTTAGCTAAAGACATGGGACTAGTTCATAAAGAGATGAGTAACCTGATACGGTAGGTCATCGCTTAGTATACGAGGGGGAGCAAATTATCTGACTTAGATAAAGGCTCCAACGAACTGGGTGGCGAAGCGGAAGCTTCGGGGAACGTGAGGGTACTCTTGGTATCCCTCTGTGAGGTGGCAAGTGGTCCATGAAACCCGGCCTCACAGAGGTTAAGGTCTGCGGTAGAAGGGCCAAGAGTATGCCTTGGTTGCTATGCGAGCGACCTAAAGACTGGGATGGATTAGCGTGGAGTCGACGATACTTGATTTTGCCCCGGGATAGCATGTCGCCGACTACCTACCATCTTTAGTCAATCGTGTACGTACGGAAAGGCAGGGAACTCCCAAAAGACCATATACTAGCTATCGAGTTATGGGTAAGGTTGGCTATCTGGAAGTGGGCATCGATGGGCCTTAGTGTAGTTCTCATACATGATTTTTCTTGGATTGCCTTTCAGTAGTTGAGGGAGGGGTCAGGTGGGACCATAGCCACGGGTACAAAAACAGACCTTGATATCTGCATCAGCAGACGACTTAAAGCTCCCGATCGAGTTCCGTATTTCTTGATTTGCCCTAGCACGGAACTCGGATGGCACATTGAGGAACATGTGCGTCTAGACATGGAAAACGATTCACGATACATACGCAGGGTAAAGGGCGCGGTTGACGGGTGGCATAATCCCTAGTGGCCCTAGGTGGCTGAACCCAAACCGAGACACGGAAACGATCATTAGGTAGCATAATCCCTAGTGGTCCTAGGTTGCATAAATCCTAAGTGAACGCGCGATAGTTCATGGTAAGGAAACATAACTAGATCAAGGGTAGCAGTCCAAAATAACCTCAAGGATAAAACGTTTACATGGGAAAGCCCGTATGGCCTACGGCAAAGGACTGAACTTATACATGGAAAGAAACATACGAGTTGGGAAAACCTACATATGCTATATATATTAGGTTGACATGGACCATTACATGACATTGGGTAAGGGACATTCATAGTTAACACATGACGCGGGTTGGGATACTAGTACGAGAGGTGCAGAGCAAATATACATGTTAGAACCAGGAGAAATATACATGATAGATACCGTGGGATGTTATACAGGATAGATACATTGGGATAGTATACTTGATAGAAACCTGACAATGTGATACCTTGATTTATCTTGACACCGTAGTTTATCATGACACACTCGTGTATCTTGGTACAGTAGTTCATCCTGTTATTTTGGTTTAGCTTATCTATCTTGTCATCATACTTATGTTCATCTCAGTTCCTCATGCCAGTTAACTTTACTAGTTTATATACTGATAGCAGATAGGGCTTACCAGTCTTTATGACCGATCCCGTTTTGTTTCACCTCTTGTCTTCCGTTTCCCCTCAGGTTACAGGGAGGAAATGCTATTGTTAGTTTGGACTTCTTCTGTTTGAAGATCATCACACATGGCTTGGACTTTTCTTGGCTATGGCTATTTTATTGTTTTACTTGGGGAATAATTGATGAAAAGGTTTCTATGCTTCTTTACTATTGCAAGACAGGTTTCCATGTAAGAAATTCTCTGATGTAAAAGGCTTTAGACCTTATTTATTAATGATATGAAAGTTGATTTTACTTCCGCTATTTTATATGTTCTGTCTTGTAATATTTCTGTGCATGTTTACCTCGATAATGCTTCACCAAACCTAGTGCATTCCCTTTGTGAGTGACCCTAGCGGAGATGGGGTGTTACAATTCACAATATAACATATGCCCAAATTTTAGTTAAATTTACACAATACAGAATATTCTCCAAAAACACCAAATCATGATATACATTACGAATTATGCCAAATTATAGCCTTTGATTTCAGCGCATGTTAAATATCCAAAATCCCCATTTAGGTGTATTCACATTTAATAGTTATCCTATTATAATATAGATCTTTGCGCCTAAGTCATATACACAATAATTCTCCTTCTTCCAAATCACAGACTATTATATATAGTATGCCCAGATCTAGATCATAAATTACAACATATGTTCTTTTCTCAAATTAGTCACAAATCAGTTATGTCTAATTATGCATCGTTCGCTATTTTCCCCAAATTTAGCGTTCGCGCGTCAATCTCTTATGAGATTTGGCTCAGGCTCGTGGTAGCCTGGCTATAGAACAGAAGGAAGGAAGGAAGAGATACAGAATAATTACTATAATATTAATAAGATAGATCTACACAGAAAAATAGATCTGATAAATAAGAATATGCATAATCTCAAACTCATATTTATAACCATGTCAAGATCATAATTAAATTTCATATATGAAAATAACTGTACTCACATTTGTTGGATTCTAAAAGAAAAAGGGTTGTAGTTCTCTTTTAATCCTATTCAGATTGGAAGAAGAAGAAGCACTAGTTCTAGCTTAGGTTCCAGCAGAGTAGAGACGCCATTGATTTATTTTAATTAGAATTGAGGCAACATAACGTTACAATGGTTTGGTGTGGAGGGAAAGTGGGGTTTGGGGGTGTTTAAATAGCATAGGGATCAACGAATCTGGTCAGAACGGGCGTCCAAATGCAGAAAAACAAACCAGTCCTCGGATCTGGAAATAGGTGGGAGGTCGACCCCCTGGTCGACCTGGGTCCTAGGCGGGAAATTTCCCGCCCAGCCCGGGTATGTGATTTGAATTTCTAACTAAGCTGTTTTAATTAATTTAAATTTCTGAAACTTCTGAAGGTCATAACTTCTTCATACGGAGTCCAATTCACGCAAACCCGGACTCTATCTCAAGTAGAATTCCGAGACAAAGGCAATGGCCTAACCCATTTCCCTTAATTCTCACATTTGAAATTAAGTATTCTTTAATTCGTTACTTTTATGTTCACAGAAAATACGGGGTGTTACAAGCGTTGTTTTTTTTTCAATTTGATTTGAACTTATTTCAAAATCCAACCATTGGATTATAAAAAAATTCTTTAAATTTAAAAACTCTTTTCATTTTGAACTCAACATTTTTCCTTTCGGGAAAATCCGACGGTCAGATCTCCCGGTACATCTGTTTGAAGACAATGGTCGAAATTAGCAAACTACCACTTCCTATTTTGATCAAACTTCAACTTATATTTAAAACCAATTCGAAACACTCCCAAAATAGTTTATTAATTTTATAAAACATATATAATGATTTTCTAAAACTATATTTCCAATATTTATCTTTATATTCAAATATTACAATATTATTTAAGCCATTAAAATAATATTATTTTTCAAACTTTGTCTTTTGAAACTGAAACTTTCCTGAAGTTTATTATAAAAATAAATAAGATAGTTTTGGAAAAGAATATCTTGTTAAAATATTTCTTATATACCCAAACAAAACTTCACTTTTCAAAGTTACTATTCATTTTCAATTTAAAACTTGAACATGCCTTAATTACTTGAAAACTATTTCAAATCAATTTCTATTTTCTACAAATGTTAATCGTAATAACTTAAACTTTATTTCCATCAAAGCCGGGTATCGAATTTGGGTATCAAATTCAGACTTTTTTCACATATTATTTAATTAATAAAATATCCAATTAAATAATCTTTATCGATCAAAGACCTAACTGTTAACCCAATAATCCAACTATTTGGATATAATTCATTACGGCATCGTATACCATGTCATATACACCATTACAACATTCAACATCAACCAAACAAGGTGCTATTAACTTAGCAAGGTAGTATCCAATTACTCATTACTATTCAAAATAGTATTCAATTAACCCAATAAGGTTTATATCCACAATCGTCATCCAATATCAACACAATCATCATCATAAGGTGTCAATTACATAAGTGTCATATGATTATCACTTAAAAATCAAATTTTTTACTTCACTAATCATTATTAAACCCAAGTGCGATTTAATATTTATAACCCTACACTACTTATTCTTTTAAGTATGTTGTTTCTCACTGAATTATCCACTCTTTTATAACTTCTAATGTAGGACTCCTCTGTTATTCCGAATAAATCTAGAAGCCTTCAAGCGTCACTGTGTAATATAAGTTTTCGAATGGGCAGGGGTTTGACGTGTGTTGGATTTGTGGTTTACACTTGAATATATGTGGGTATATATTGGTTTTGGAGACAAAACGTCGGATTTTTTCTTAGGAGGGTTGCGGCCTATCGGTGTGGGGACCACGGGGAGATGGTATAGGCTAGTGCGGTCCACGGGTGGGGTATTTTGGGTGAAGGGGTGTAAAGATGCGGCCTTTAAGTGTTTTAAGGGGATTTGGTGGTGTTTGGAGGTGGTGGGGGTCCAAGGTTTGGAGAAGGGGGTAATGGGGATAACATGGCAGGCCAAGGGTCTGCGGATTGGCTGGGGTGGCGAGTGGGCCCATAGTCATGAGAGAGAGGGGGAAAGGGAGAGGAAGGAGGAAGAAAATTGAAGAAGGAGGGTGAGAGAATGGAAAGGGAAGGAAAGTGAGGGGGACGGGCTCTATTTATAGGCAAGAGCTAGGGTGTTGAGTGCAAAATGCCATCTAGGTGTATCCATGAAAGGGGATAACTTCATGGTGAAATATGGACTTTAAAACAACTTTTCCTTCCATGGTTTATTTATTTAATTCCTTCCTTATTTTAAGTGCCTATTTCTTATTTTAATTGCAAAGACATAATCATCACATAGGCTAGCCACATGGAAGAGTGCAACTGAGGTGTCATGGAGGGAGTTAATTAAGGAAACATGTTTTTATTAATTTAAATTTGCATTTAATTAAATGACCCATTTACGTTTTCAACTTGTATGATCAAATTTTAAGTCCGATCAAGATGAAATTTGAAATCCTACTATATTTCATCGATACGCATCCAATAAAGCTAGTCTCGTTGAATTTGGAGACTGTTTGAAAAATGGTGATTTTCTAAGCTTATATTAAATTTCAACATATTTTCCGACACATGTTTATATTGCGCACGCTCACATACTAACTTTGATTAATATGAAATTTGAAATCTTATCGTACTTTAACATCCTCGATCCGATGAAATTGGTTTTGTTGAAATTCGAGATCGTTTTCAAAATGTCAGTTTTTAGGCTATCAAAATAATACCGAATTATCGATATTCAACATATTTTAATTTTAATTCAATTTTTTTAAAATAGCTAAAATTTTAGGTCATTACAATTACTATCTCATCCATTTTATGTATGTGATTATTATTATTATTATATGTTACCTAGTGCGCTTTGACATATACGAACAACATCTGTAATTATGTTTTCTACTTTCTTCTTCCACTTCTCTTCTTCCACTTCTCTTCTTGTTCTCTTTACTTCCTTCCCATTTCTCTTCTTTTCTTCTCTTTAATTAAATCAACAACCATCTTACATCAATCGGGTGCCCACACATCATACTCTTGTGTTATATAAGCATCAATGGTGTAAGGAGGTCATCACATTTGGTATCAATGCTTAGGCTGTTTAAACTAAGTGATATCCAAATCGATAATTAATTTATAAGAGAGAGTACATATTTTTGTATTTTCAAATCTTTGTATTATCATTATATATAATATATTTTAATTTACGCATGAGTGCCATTGAAATGGTTTTCTCTATTAGCGACTGATCATCCTAACCACTTAGCTGAATGTTCTAAAAAATGAGAAATGATACTAATTACTCTATCTCTGAAATTACAAATTGGGAAGGACCGAGGATCACTAACCGCAGTTTACATCATGTGTTATCAATGGTGGTAAAAAATCACTTTTTAGGATGTCTTGAATTGGTTCTAGAACTAAAGTGTGGGCATTCGGGCAAGCTAAGCAGTGTAGATACTTCAGTGTCTATGTGATGAATTGTTCCTTCGAATAAAGTCGACTATGGTGGTGCAATATTGGTTCACTATGGTGGTGCAAGATTTGCTTGTTTATTTCAAGGAGTTCTCTGATGACTTGTAGTTGGATAGAGAAGTGAGATATGAGTTTTCTCCTAGAAAACTCGAAGTTAAATCAAAATTAATTGGGAGTTCCTATAGCTTTGATTCACTGAATATCGCTTTGCTCAAGATCAATCCATGTTTCGCTTCGAAGAAATTTACCTTGACTTCTCCTAAGTCAATGCTAAATGAGGATTTCGCCAATTTGATTTGGCAATGTTTATGGATTGGAGTATGTAATCTAATTTGATGTCTTTTCAAAGTATAATTGTTCTTATATGAATATTCTACACAAAAATGTTGAATGGAAGTTTGTACCTAGGTTGGATGATCAAGTTAGAAAGCAGATGATTTTCTAGTGGGAAAGGGCTCCCTTTTGAGTTGATGAGGAAATCTCATGATTTTCGAGCTTATATCAAGCTCAGAGTTGTCGTGTTTATGTAAACCAATAATGAAAGCTTGTGTATTGATCGTCTTTCCCATTTTGTCAAGTACTCCCTTGATAAAAGAGAAGGGAAGCAACATGTAGCATCCCAGAAATTTCGACGCTCGAATTCAAACACTAATACATCACGTGTCCAAATTCCAGTATCAAAAACCCAGAAGCTAATAGAAAGAAGTTAGAGGGTGAGATAAGAAAGAAAGAAATATTAGAATAAAAGAAGAAGAACAAGAACTAACCACAATACACAGAGTCTCACATCGCAGCGGAACAAAATATAATATAGACATAAATTTTTGTTTAAAACTTGAAATAATACTTACAATCATCAGAGTACAGCGGTCATCCAATTCAACTGGACAGTTATAATAGTCTGTCCTCATTTTCAACACACAGTGGAATAATATCTAAATATATAATATGTCTAAACTCCTTCAGCTTGTCTCCTGAAATTGTAACTTATCCTGAACCTGCACAACTCGGTCTGACCCGAGCTTTACAAACGCACAGGTCAGTCTGGTGAACCAGCGTGAGAAAAACCCACTAAATTATTGGTATCATCCAATTTGATTTTAACGTTAAAAATCATTTCGAAAGAAAAGATAATCGTAAGACCAATCCACACATAAACACGGATGGTTTTTACCTTACGATAACCCATAACATTTTTGAAATCAATAACTTTTCTGATATTATAATAGTGTCTAAATACAAATAATATCAATCTAGTAGAACGCTTGCATCTCACGTTCTACATACATAGTATACAATCAAAACCGCGAGCGCTTATTGGAGATTGCATTCCGACTATGACTGACATAGACCGAACTTCCCCGTGAAGGAAAGCACGGATTGCGTTGAGGACAAGACAAAATAGAACGCACACGGAAGAACATTTCATTGTTATTACAACAATTCCATCAGATACAAGAATATACAGAGTATAATTGAATAAATTACATTCGATAAATATCAGAGATTACAATAAATTACACAGCAGCGGAAAATAATACAAAGCACAACTGAAGGTGATATACGGATACAAAGCTTTCCGGATATCATTCCAGCTGTAAACCAGGATTCTGTGAATATAATTCTGCAAAATCAAAACTACTAGTTGCCCGTGTCGAAAATAAGGACACCCAGAGTTTAGGTTAAAAAAATAAACTCCAGGTCAGTCATGTAACTGGGGTGAGAACTAAAACAGTTATTTAAAACTTTACTTTAAAAGAGAGTAATTCAAGGGACCACGCCGTATAACACGGAACGGGTTTCCTCCCAAGAATACTAGTGCATATAACAAAACAGCGCAATGCTCTTTGGAAAAATGAAGCTATTATAAGACCCAGGTCCCATCACACAATGCAACGCAAGCCGGAGGATAGGGTTTTCCCTTATAATAGCCAAACATGCTTGGTACGGTTAAAACAAATCACTTGATACTATAATAAGTGTATAGTGTCAAAACAATTCAATCATAAATATCAATCATAGGCGGCATGGGTACCATCTATCATGTCGCCATACTAGTTCTACAATTAAAACCGCAATATCACGTATTGGAAATTGGATTTCCGTCATGAGTCGAGGCAAGGGGCAAGCTCCTCTCCGATTCGAGACACTCTAGCAAATGCCTCAGGACCCCACTATGATCCTTTGGAACCTCCAAGGCCGGTCCTCTCTTACTTTTGAGGATTAGTTATTCCTGAACACACGTTTCCCGGTCCTTACAGACCTATATCCAAGGCGCCTCGTATCCAACAACCACATAGGTGAAAAGTATATAAATGTCAGGGCTGGTAGGTCACTGACACCACCATAGCTAGAAAGAAACGTCGTGCACTCCTTGGGTCCATATCCCGTTTTTGACTCATACCGAGGTGTGAGGCTCGCGAATTCACGTTATACACAAAGCTATGCCACACAGGCCGTGCTTTGATCATCAACCACAAGACTTTGCTTTTCAACAGAAGCCTTGATCAATTGCCACTTACGCGTGCCACACTGACAATTCACTCCATGCGACTGATGTCCATCGATATACAACCTCTCAGCTCGTACGTCTCCGAGAAGGGCGTTAAGCAAGAGAATAAATTCTCCGCCGCCAAATAGATGTATATTTAATAGAGATCAATCAACACAGAATAAAATCCAATGTCAGGCACACAATCCATTTACTAGTTCGTTCTGGGTCTGAACGAAACCGGAGGCACTTTCCTCGCGTATCCATCCATCTCCAAGTACGTCTGGACGATCACCAACTGTTTCCCTCATCTTGGGTGTACAGCCCAATCAAGATCATCAGTAATCACCCAAACGATGTGAAGACTTCCGGTCTTCAACCACTGTCTTCATCTTCGACATATCGTCGAATCGGTTATTCAGAATGGGTATAAACCCGGCCTTTCTGAATATCCCACGTATATAGTAAACAAATGTTACACAAACACAACGAACGCCTCATTCCAATTCAGAATATTCTTTTATTCACAAAATCACATTGTTAGGGAAAGGTTCCCATTAATTTTATCCAAGATAAATTCTTCTAAATTTATTCTTTAATCTTCCTTTGGATATCATTTCTAACTAGTCGGGATTAGCGAGCCACACCGAAGTAATTATTTATTTTATTTCCCAATCCCAACCTATATATCCCATGGAGAAAACTGGTAATAGTCCACATCTAACACCACGGTGTTATCGGTAAAATAAATTACCACCTCACGTTCAATTCTAATTAAAGATTTAACTATCACTTTGGAGCAAAACTGGTGATACTCCATTCTCGATCACTTTTCAGATTTGATAATTTAAATTATCAATTCAAATTCAATCTAATTAAAGATTCATTAAAACTCCACTTAGTTTTAATCTTCTCAAAAATCAATATCCTGTCTTTAACTGGATTAAAGAACCAATGTCATCTAAAACACGATTCACGATAAACCCAAAATCACACTCTATTGTTAATCGGGTTAAAGAACAGGTGTTGTTCAAAACACCGTTCACGATAAACCCAAAAAGCAATTCAAATTCAATTCCAATTAAATATTATTTAATTGATACACTTCATTAAATATAAATAGAAAGATTTAATCTTTTTCTCTACTGGGCTTAAGAACAGTGTTAATGAAGACACCATTCACGACAGACCCAAATCACATTTGATATTAAATACAAGGCTCTGAATAGAAAATATACCGGCTTATATTCAATATCAAATCCTGAAACCAACAAATATCGTATTGGAAATAAAGATATAAAATATATCTTTCAAATTCCCATAACAATATCTGTATAGTCACGAAATCCAACATCAAAATATTCCGAAGATAATTTCGTTTCAACTCCAGTCTAATTCACGTATTGGGAATATTGATTATTTTTAAAATCACTTTCAAATTCAATTTATTTATGTCAAAAATAAATTGATTTTAATTCTGGTTCAAAACTAGTTCATTTCGATAAAAATCTATTTTTATCTTTTCAAATATGGAATTTTTCATCCCAGTTCTTTCCAATTCACATATTATGATTTTGCCCAAATTATTGATATTTTTAATAATTTTATCAAGGCCCGTACAGTCGATTTCCATCAACGGCCATCGAACTGCACTTACATCGACCTTTTCTGAATTTGATTTGGACATAATTACAAATCCAACCGTTAGATTTCAAATTTCTAATATTCATTGGAAATCTCTTTTCGATATGTTGGCTTGCTTTTTGACCAAGCCATCCAGGACCGTTCGTGAAAGGAAATCAGGAAACCAAGTCCTCCAGGAAAGTGGATCGCACGTCATCGTCTCGCCCCTCTTGGATCGCACTCTATCGACTCGCCCAAGGAACGGATCGCTCTCGTCTCGTAGACGAACGCCACCTCCAGGCGATCCGATCCCCTGCAGCGAACCGAGCCCACTGACCCGTTCAGCCACGAGCTGGTCTTCAGCGATCCGAATCGCATGGATCTGACGACACCTGTTCACAACGGCTAGTTTGACTTTTTCTTCGATGGCTGCGATGCGATCCGAAAATCTCGGGATTCGTGCCACGTGTCCGCGATCCGTCCGATGAAATCAGCTATAAATAGCCCAGAACTTGGCATTTTTCGAGAGCTTTTTGGCAATAAGTGGATACTGAGTCCGCCATTGTTGTCAAACCTTTGAAATATTGAGAGAAATCGCTGTTGTACTAGCTTTTAAAGCATAATCAATAAGATATAAAGTGGACGTAGGCTCGTTAACGCCGAACCACTATAAATTCTGAGTGTTATTTTCTTTTTCCTTGTTCCTCATTTAGAATTCTCTACAATTCATAACAATTTGGGTGTTAGGTCCAAATTTCGATCTAACATTTTTGGTGCTTTCACTGAGAACTCTCAGCCTTAATTCATTTTCTCGAAGATTCCGACGGTTCGGATATCATGGCTGGAAAAAGATCTAAAGTTTCGCAGACCAACGAGACGATCAAGGAGAATGTGCACGAATTGGGCAACGAAGAGGTTCTGGATCGCAGAGCGCAGGGGGCGATCCGACCCGATGAAAACACCTCGTTCCGAGCCGATGAAGATGAGACGATCCGCGCTACGGAGGGGGTTGTTACTCGATCCCGAGGCAACGCCTCGCAGCCTCCACGCACCATGACCACGAGTCGATCCCAGGGGGGCGCAGCGAACCGCCCTCCACGAACCGCAGCTACCCAGACTGATGGTCAGAACACAACTCGACCTGGAAAAGAACCTATGACCCACTCCTATCGTCCTGGAACCTCTGCTCGACCCGGTCCGAGCACTTTGCCCATGAGAGAGGATGATGATGACCACTATGATCCTGCTGCTCCTGTCACTGAGGGGGATCTTTCTCGCCTTGTCAAAATGTGGGATAGGTTATTTGATGAGTTGGCCGCCCAGAGGCAGGAAAGTTCCATCCTACGGCAAAACCTGACGGCTATGGATAGAAGACTTGACGAGCTAACAAGGCAAAGAGCATCGCCAGTTCGTCCACTCACCCCAGCATATTCCTCTTCATCTGAAGAATCGCCGAGACCTCCGCGACGACCGTATGAGAGAGCCGAAAACATAGAGCAGCTTCGGTTCAGGACCTTGCCCTCACAGGAAGACGAAGAACTAGGAGCAGGACCCACGAACCGTAATACGAATGGTCAAGCAACGGCTCACGGGACTCGAGATGTGAATAGTCCTGTGTACGACAGACCACCTCAGCCCCGTCGCCGCACGCATACTCATGATAACAGGGGGCAGCGAAGCCCCGTCCAAGTCCCAGATTTTGTGGCTACTCCCCGAAGAGAGATCAGAGAACCTCGTCGGACCAGAGGCACTGACCCTGAACCTCCTCTGACTAGTGCAAACGTCGCAGCCATGGTTCACCAGATTTTGGCCGACAGCCGTGGGCAGCGGAACGAAGATTGGGGGATTGGTCGCAGTCATACTCCTTTTACCGACGATATTTTGGATGCAACTTTTCCAAGGCGTTTCAACATGCCACAAATGAACCGATACGCAGGAAGGTCTGATCCTGTTCAGCACCTAATGAGATACTCTTGGTCGATGACTGCTGCCGCCGCTTCTGACGCGGTTAAGTGTAAAGCGTTTCCCATATTCCTGGAAGACGTGGCTTTACTATGGTTTACTCGTCTGCCGGCAAGATCGATCTCCAGCTTCAGGGAACTAAGCGAGAAGTTCGTAGAGCAATTCCGTATCTACGCACAGAAGACGAAAAGCGTGATCGATCTATTTCTTGTCAAACAGCGACCAGGCGAAAGTCTAAAGACGTACCTGGATCGTTTCAATTTGGCCGCCACAGAAGTCAAAGATCCTCATGAGCCGACCATTGTCGTAGCACTAATTGATGGAGTGGATAAGGACACTGAATTCGGGAGGTACTTGGCAGGCAAACCACCCCACACCAGAGAATTATTCTATGAGAAAGCCAATGTACATCTACGCCGGGAAGAGGTGTACGCGAACCGAAAGCTTAAAACAACTGATAAGGAAGAGGTTCAGAGCAATGTCGCTATCAAACAGACTGGAGACAACTCGGGGAAAGTTGAGGCTAACGTCGGAAATCAGAACCAGGGTGGTCACCGACCGGGTAACAACAATAACAATGCTAATGGCAACAGCCGGAAGAGGGGCCGAGGGAACGACTCCCAGAGAAGGACTCGTCCCAGGGCCTTTGAAAGTTATACACCCATAAATGATACTCTGGAGAATATCTTCGTGGATGCGTATGAAGTCCTCCAAAATAAGAGGCCACCTCCTAGAGAATCGACAGAAAAAGAGCGTGAGACAGGAAAGTTTTGCCTCTTTCATCAAATTCACGGTCATTCGACGAATGAATGCCGTCACCTTAGAGACGTGATCGAAAGGCTACTTCGAGAAGGGAAGCTAGATGAATACAGAGTAGCGCCTAGGGACAGGGGGCAAGCAGTGCAGGCCCCGAATCAGAATCAAAATCGACTCACTGCTAGGCCGACTGCTCAGCAAAAAGGAAAGAATATTGTTATTAATACCGTGATCGGAGGACTCTATCTTTCTGGGCATAGTTCCAAAGCGTTAGATCAATACGTCAATGCGGCCAAACAACACCTCGAAGTGGGGGAATGTAGCAATCCCGAGGACAGTATCCCGGTGAAGCAGCAGAAGATGATGACTGATGATGTTGTTTTTCGAGAACGGGATAGCGTTGGAATCCATGCTCCAACTGAAGATCCGCTTGTAATCACAATACCCATTGGGCCAGCCACTGTTCATAAGGTCCTGGTGGACAACGGGAGTTCCGTTAATATCCTCTTCAAAAAGGCCTTTGACCAAATGAATCTTGAAATAAAAGACTTGAAGCCCTGCCAGGGGTGGATCCGTGGATTCAACGGAGCATCCACTGCTCCAATGGGTTATGTAGAGTTGCCAGTTACACTTGGGGAAGGAGAACGCCAGAGAGTGAGAATCCTTCCCTTTGTGGTTTTGGATGTTGAATCACCATATAATGCCTTCTTGGGCCGACCGGCCCTCGCAAAGTTCAGAGCCTGTCTAGCCCCTTGGTGCTTGTTATTGAAATTCCCCACAGAAGCTGGCATTGGTATCGTCAGAGGGGATCAAGTTGCTGCGCGAGCATGTTATGTCGCCGAACTAAAGTTACTTCGCAATGGAGGGGATATCGAAACTAAAGCCACCTCTCCCCCTTCGGGAGTGGGGACCTTATAGCAACCAAAGAGGACGATTGTTGGAGAGTTGCCTAAAGTGGTGCCCGAGGATATGGATCCCAGAGAGGATCAAGAACCCGGGGGCAGAACGGCGACTCCCAACGAGGCAACTGTGGATGTACCAGTCGATGACAATGACCCGGAGAAGGTCCTTAAGATTGGGTCCCAGTTAAGTCCAAATCTTGCTGAAGAATTGACGAATTTCTTAAAGGACAATTTGGATGTATTTGCTTGGACCCATGCAGACATGTGCGGGATATCCCCATCAATCATGAGCCATTCTTTGAGCATTAACCCCAAGCATCCTCCAGTAAAGCAAAAAAGGCGAATGCTGGGCCCAGAGAGGTCCGCTGCCTTGAAAGAAGAGGTCGGAAAGCTAAAGAGTAATGGGTTTATCAGAGATTCCACTTACCCAGACTGGATTTCGAATCCAGTCCTGGTGAAGAAGGCCAACGGAAGGTGGCGAACGTGTATCGACTTCTCGGATCTAAACAAAGCTTGTCCAAAGGATAGTTTCCCATTACCTCGGATTGACCAGTTGGTAGACTCGACGGCAGGTCATGAGATTCTCTCATTCATGGATGCTTATTCAGGATACAACCAAATTCCGATGCACGTTCCGGACCAAGAGCATACTAGCTTTATCACCGATCTAGGATTATATTGTTACGTAGTAATGCCCTTTGGTTTGAAGAATGCAGGCGCTACGTACCAACGTCTGGTTAACAGAATGTTTTATAACCAAATCGGGAAAACAATGGAAGTATACGTCGACGATATGTTGGTTAAATCCAAACAATCTTTTCAACACACTACTGACTTGGCAGAGATGTTCGGCGTTCTTCGGAAGTATGGGATGAAACTCAATCCCACCAAATGTTCATTCGGTGTTGCTTCTGGAAAATTCTTGGGGTTCATTGTCAGTTCACGCGGTATTGAGATTAATCCGGACCAGATCACGGCAATCAGGAACATTCAGGAACCTAGGCAAATTAAGGACGTGCAAAGCCTTGCTGGGAAAGTGGCCGCACTAAGCAGATTTATCTCCAGGGCTACGGATAAGTGCATCCCATTCTTCGAATTAATAAAGCGGGGAAAACGCCACTTTAAATGGACACCTGACTGCGTGGAAGCGTTTCAGAACTTGCTCAGACACTTGGAGAAACCTCCAATTCTATCTAAACCAATAGATCACGAGGATTTATTCGTGTATTTGGCAGTATCATCTCATGCAGTCAGCTCAGCATTGGTAAGGGAAGAGGAGAAGGTCCAAAGACCTGTGTATTACGTGAGCAAAAAATTAACAGCGGCAGGGCGTAATTATCCACGGATAGAAAAACTGGCGTATAGTTTGTTGATCGCCTCCAGAAAACTTCGGCACTACTTTCAAGCGCATCCTATTATCATATATACTGATCACCCACTCAAGCAAGTTCTACAGAGACCAGAGGCGTCTGGAAGATTACTCAAATGGAATATTGAGTTAAGTCAATTTGACTTGAACTTTCAGCCCAGACGATCAATTCGGGGGCAAGCGATAGCTGACTTCATAGCAGAGTTCACTGTTCCTGAAGAAGACATAGCAAACGAAGAAGTGGAACCCTCAAAGTTACTTTTCGACCCTAATGTCTGGAGATTATATACTGATGGTGCTAGAAATAACGAAAGATCCGGCGCTGGAATAGTGCTTGAAACCCCCGAGAAACGATTGGTAACTTATGCCATCCGAATGGAGTTTCAAGCCACTAACAATGATTCTGAATATGAAGCTCTGATAGCCGGATTAAAGATTGCAAAGGTGTTAGAAGTCACAAAACTGAACATCTTCTGCGATTCCAAGTTAGTTGTGAACCAAGTTACTGGGAGATACCAAGCTAAAAGTGCAAGATTGATTCTATACTTAAAGAAAGTGAAAGAGCTGCTGAATGAGTTTGATCACTACAGCATATCTCATATTACGCGGTCAGAAAATCAGCAGGCAGACAAGTTGGCAAAGATGGCTAGCTCTAATGATTCTAAGGTGATAGGGCTAGCCCCCGTTGAAGTACTTCGGTCTCCCAGCATCGATCAGATGGAAATCGACCTTGTAATGGAGACGGAACCAGAAAAGGAGTCATGGATGACTCCTATAAGGAATTTCCTAATGGATGGAGCGCTTCCGACCAGGAAAAGCGAGAGGCGTAAAGTGATTCGCAAAGCCGCCCGATACGTGTTGCAAGGCGGAATCCTTTATAGACAAGGGTATTCAATGCCCCTCCTTCGGTGTATAGCCCACGATGACATCAAACGTGTGCTGCAAGAAGTCCACGAAGGCGAATGTGGCGACCACGCTGGGGGGCAAACTTTGGCGAAAAAGATATTGCGGCATGGTTACTTCTGGCCCACCATAAACAAGGATGCAGTAGGATATGCACGACGATGTGACGCGTGCCAGAGATTTTCAAAGATACCTAGGGCGCCTCCAAGCCAGTTAAAAACAATGATAAGTCCATGGCCTTTTGCTATGTGGGGAATCGATATCATAGGAAGTCTCCCCATAGCGAGGGGCGGAGCAAAGTTCGCCATTGTGGCCGTAGATTATTTCACTAAGTGGGTTGAGGCAGAACCACTAACTACAATCACAACTAAACGGGTGATCAACTTCATCGTGAGAAACATCATCTGTCGATTCGGAATTCCAAAGATCGTGATAACGGACAACAGAACTCAATTTGACAGTGCTGAATTCAGAAACTTCTGCCAAAAATACCACATCGAGAATCGATACACCTCCGTGGCATACCCGCAATCGAACGGGCAAGTCGAGGCTGCAAACAAAGTAATTAATTCCATTCTGAAAAGAAGAATGAAGCGGGCTAGAGCCATGTGGGCTGACGAATTGCCCTTGGCACTATGGGCCTACAGGACGACATATAAATCAGCGACAGGACATACCCCGTTCTCCCTTGCTTTTGGAACGGAAGCAGTCATCCCGATTGAGATAAAGGTACCTTCTCATCGGGTGACCTATTATGATCCAATGTCCAATAATGAATTGCTCCTTGAGTCCCTGGATATGATCGAGGAAAAGAGGGATGAAGCCGACCTGCGTGCTCTGAAATGCAAGCAACAGGTCGCCCGATATTACAACAAAAAGGTCCGAGCCCGAACCTTGGAACCCGGAGACTTGGTTCTGAAACGCGTCTTTCCACCCCCAACTCACATGGGAGCAAAGTGGGAAGGACCGTACTCTATTCTCAGCAAGCTTGATAATGGAACCTTCAAGCTGACAACCGTAGACGGAAAGGAAATCCCCAGAGTGTGGAATGCCCAACATCTGCGCCCATATTTGACATGAGAGGCTTCAAACTTACTCTTTTGCCTTTTAAAAAAAAAACTATGTACAAGGCATGACTCGCCTAGAACAGTCTGATTCCTTAAAGCAAGAGATTATAAAGTGGACGTAGGTCATGATTCGACCGAACCACTATAAAAATACTGTGTGTCATTTACCTTTACTGCATCTCTGTTTATTTGCCTATGAAAATCAGTGTGAATATTGCAGGTACCCGAAGTCCAGTGCCGACATTTCCTATAGTAAACTAATCAGAGGAACCCAAAGCCTTGGTAAATGCTCTAGCTGCTCGTCCGACTGGTTTTAATCCTCAGAGCTTGGATTAAAATGTAAACTTGAGACGAGTTTGAGGGGCATGCATTATCGCAGACGGCTGAGCTCGAACTCTAACTCTCCAGAGAGAGAGAGAGAGTATAAAGGCGTCTCCGATTGAGCGCTGAGAAAGAGCTCCTTTCCCGCTGAAGGATCGGGGAGCGAATGAATCGCTGAGCTCGAACTCTAACTCTCCAGAGAGAGAGAGAGTATAAAGGCGTCTCCGATTGAGCGCTGAGAAAGAGCTCCTTTCCCGCTGAAGGATCGGGGAGCGAATGAATCGCTGATCTCGAACTCTAACTCTCCAGAGAGAGAGAGAGTATAAAGGCGTCTCCGATTGAGCGCTGAGAAAGAGCTCCTTTCCCGCTGAAGGATCGGGGAGCGAATGAATCGCTGAGCTCGAACTCTAACTCTCCAGAGAGAGAGAGAGTATAAAGGCGTCTCCGATTGAGCGCTGAGAAAGAGCTCCTTTCCCGCTGAAGGATCGGGGAGCGAATGAATCGCTGAGCTCGAACTCTAACTCTCCAGAGAGAGAGAGAGTATAAAGGCGTCTCCGATTGAGCGCTGAGAAAGAGCTCCTTCCCCGCTGAAGGATCGGGGAATGAGCGAATCGCCAAGCATAAAACTCTAACAATTGATTAGGGGGCATCACGCACTCCTATGCGAACGCTAAACTTTGATATAACAAGTGTAACATAGCGTGAACATTCTTCTTCTGGTTGACTGACTGACTTATAATTATTAATAGCTGGCTAACGACTAAATGTGGAAAGTTTCTATGAATACAGGTACACGATGACGTAAGAAGAAACAAATTCTTGTTTATATACTGCAAATCAGCAAAATGAAAACAAGTTAGAAACAAAAGTGAGGGCCAGTCTCACAATTACACCTCCTGGCCAGTGGGAAGCTTAAAAGGCAAAATATCAGTAAACATCCTATTTATGCTTTGATATCTTCTCTCGCTTCTGCCTCTCCAGCCTCTCCTTATCGGCTTCAGATGGATCCCCCTTCTTCCTTTTCCGCTTGTCCACAAGGGGAGCATCTGACTCCTCTGAGGTTTCCTCTCCCCCATCTTTTCCCTTGCTTCTGCCAGAAAGGGAAGCCGGGAAGTCATCAGGGTTCGCGAAGTGAAGTTGCCGGCTGATGGACTTGGACTGGATTTTCATAATCATCCCAGTTTTGGGATCAAACTCTGCAAGGGGGACCACATTCAAAGCCTCATCCCCCACCTTCTTCAAAGCCAATTCTTTCTCTTGTCTGGCTTTTCGGCTGGCCAGGGGTTCATCATCATCATCATCATCATCGTCGGCCTTCCTGGTGCCAGTGATATCCTCTTCATCATCCACATGCCGACCATCCAAGTCTTTTAAAGCCTCGATAGTCTCAGCATCTTTGGGTACGTCGGCACCAGGCACCGAGATGCCTCCTTCAGCTGTTGCGGCCTCGACTCGTTCTGAAACATCGATTTCAGCACCCGGCAGGGCGGTCCCCTCCTCCACTTCTCTCTCTTTTCCAACACCCTTGTCGGCGGGCTCGCCACCTGCATTATAAGAGACACACGTTATTAATTCAATGGGTTGTCCTGTTAGACAGCGGCAATTCGCAATCGCTTTAGCAAATTGTTGGGAAAAGAGAAAGGTACCTTCAGCGGATACTCCCTCTTGAGCAGACCCGGGTGCTCCAACAACCACGGGAGTTAAGCCTAAGGGAATTAGCGGGTCGTCAGGGTGATACTCCTCAACTCCGGAGGTTTTAGACTTCGCAGCGGAGCTGGAACCTTCGTCAATTTTGCTTTTGCCTTTAGCCGTGGTTCTCTCCTTCTCCATTTCCGCTAGGATTAAGCGACGACCCTCTGCCAGATCCTCAGGCTCGTTGTCCCTTAGAATGCTTTTCATCAATCCATCTTCATCGATCTCTTCGACCCCTAGTCTATGTTTTTCGCCTTCCACGATGGCATCCCATAGGTTGGCCAATGTAACATGATAATCCGGGATCCATGAGATATTGCGAGTTTTGAGAACCTGACCGAGGAAATCAAAGATCATCTCCTCAAACCCCTCGATTTCTTTCTCTCTTTCAAGGAGTTTGTTGTTGGAGGCAGTGGCCATTTCGATGGCGCTATCAACGTTCTTTTCGGCAAGAGCTGCCCGTCCCTCCGCGTCGGCCACCTGATCATTCAAAATCACTTTTTCCGCCTCTGCCAGAGCCAACCTTTCTTTTAGACTCGCATTTTCCGCCTCCCAAGCAGCCTTCTCCGTCAAAAAATGGCCTTGTGCCGTTACCAATTCGATGTTGGCCATTCTGAGGTCTTCAACTTCCTTTTTTAAAGCCATTTTTTCCTGGCTATTGGAATCCAGTTCTGAATGAAAGCGCTGCTTGGCATTTTCTAATTCCGTTTTATAGCTTGCGGCGTCTCTCTGTGCCAAAGCGAGCTGGGCTTGAGCGTCTTCCAGGTCCTTCCCTAATTTTGTCCTAGCCCTTTCATTATTGTCGAGTTTTGCTTTGGACCTGTGAGCTTCTATTTCGAGTGTCCGGACGACCTCCGAAAGATTAAGTGCGTGCTTTTTCATCGCCTCGTACTGCTTGGCCACGTGACGGACATGCCCAATAACTTCTTTATCCCAGTTCTTAGGAACTGGTTCCAAGGCAGGAACAAAGACCATCCTATCGAAGAACATTCCTGGAAATTGTTCCCGTAGCTTTTCCAGCCTACCTTGGATCTCAGGACCGTGAACGTAGTCCCGTGAGCCGGGGGGAGCTAATTCTGGTTGGCTAGTGGGGACTATGTTACTTCTCGTTTGCTCGGTATCTTTGGATGAATCCCTGTCCCCATCTTTGGATTCGTGGCGCCTTTTGGACGACCGACTGTGGGAAGGCGCACTCTTTGGAGGAGTCAACTCTTTTGGAAGTGTCTTCCCCCCGGTCGGAATTGTCGGATGACTCGAAGGCCTGGTAGAGGTTGATTTGGATGGAGAACGAGGTTGCAAAGAGCTCGACTTGTAAGAAGGACCGCGAGGGCGCTCAGTACCCGAACGAAGGCTGGGGGTGCCTTCGCAAAGAGAACGGAACGAGTAAGATCTCCTGCGTGACATCACTCCTGCAAAAAAGAAAAGAAGAGCATATTATCACATTGAATATCCACGACATAGTAGTGCACGATCAGGCAGTATGTGTGAGGTGTGCATCCCATATAATCCCCCCTAACAGACCCGGGCCTGGAGACAGGCTCGTCTGGCCCGTTTCACGTCCCCTTGCTAAGTCAGCCGCCTCTTCGGAAGCAGAAAAGAAAGGCTCCTCGCCGAAGTCTTTTTCCGTGTATTCAATGTCGGGCAAAGGGATTTTATTCAGCTCATCGAATAATTGTTCTTCTGTCAATTCGTCATCACCGACAGTTTCCATTGGAGCAGAAGTAGGGATTTCTTTCGACGCATCGCCACGGGACTCATCCCCCCTGTATACATTCAAGTCTTCGTCGTCCTGGATGACTATTGGAGAAGGGCTTTTGTGAAATTTGGTGGTCTCCACCGCTTGTGAAGTTCCCTCTCCGTCCGTCGGGGGCACATATTTATAAGGTTTGCCGCCGGTTCCAAGTCCAAATTTCCTATCCAAGAGGCCATGCTTGTGAAGGTTGTCATCCGTAATGCATTTTTTAATCCTTAAAAAGTCGGATCTACTTTGCAAAAGAATGGATAACCGGTTGTTATATAATGCGCCCTCTGTTTTCGGGAAGACATGATCTGTTTAAGACAAAGGAAAAAGCGGAAGAATGTTATTACTTAGACTCCCCCAAGCAAGATATTCAACTAGGCGATCAAAATTTACTTGATTTGAGCCACCTCCGCGAGCATCCAGTCTGTCTCCTTATGTAAAACCAGTCAGACTTAGGGTCCCCGATGTTACTGTATCCGTCGTACAGAACTTTCCTGTTCGCCACTGATTCAAAAAAGGAAAAGTTGGGAGTTGCAGAAGAGCGGTGCTTGAAGAGAAAGAAGAACACCAGGTCTCTGAATTTGAGTTCGGCATGCAAGATTTCCGCATAAGCGACATATAGAGAATATAGAGACGCGTAGGCGTTTGGATGAAGCTGCATCGGGGCAATGCCTAATCGTCTCAGAGTGTCAATGACAATTGGAGGGAATGGAGGGATAGCTCCTACTAGGCACATTGTCCGACTGACCGACATATACCCTTCCGGTGCTAAATGAGGTCTGTCTTCGCTTCCAGGTGTTAAGACATCGTCCCAAGGTATGCCATGTCTTAGGCAGATTCTCTTGAGTTTTATCTCGTCGAGCTTGGACGCTAAAGAGTCAGAGAATTTATCTATTCCGACTGCGCCTGGAATTTCGTCCGGAGCTCGCTCATCGGAATCGGAGTTGTTGCTGGATGACGTGCTTTCTGTCGGATCTGATTCTGTGGCTTCATATTCGGACCCAGAATTTTCACCTTCTGGATTGATTGGAGGAATTTGAGGATTATGCTGTTCGGGAGTCTCAGATTCCGTCTCGGCTACAGATCTTGAGGAAGAGTGGTCGTTCGACATTGCTGCTAGGACGAGAAAATATGAATGATAAGATTAACACTACCCGTCCCCCCGTGTGTGCTAGTGCTACTGTGTGTGCTTGTGTGTGCGCATTATTAAAAGCGATAATAAAACATGAGAGCAGTCGAGGTTATTAAAAGTCATTGGTCGTCGTATGCAGTCGAATCATGAAGTCATTTAGTCCAGAGAGATCAACGTCAGGGCTCTATCCTAACTGTCCAGAGTTTTGTAGCGACAAGGCGCTGATTAAAGATTGAAATTTCTTCGTATCACCAGCCGTGAGGCGGATCGCATGGCAGAGGGATCGCCCCCCTCCGACTCGCACGACAGGGGGATCGCCCCCCTTCGACTCGCATGGCAGAGGGATCGCACCCCTTTTTCGATCGTAGGGCAGAAAGTTTGCCCCTCACCAAATCGCCGGGCGAAGGGAAGGCTCCCTCGCGAACCGTTGCGACTACCGCGGTACGACCCTTGGTTGCCCTCTCAGTCTTTCGTCTCGCCACTTGCTTCCGTCCTCAATCGTTGACCACGATCCGAGTCAGCCTCCTTCCTCCTTCTCCATCCTTCTTCTTCCTCATCTCCTTCTCATCCTCAAGTTCTGAGCTCCGCGTTCAGTGGCCATGGCGATTGGGTGATTTTTTTCGAAAAGTAGCGGATTTATATTGTTTCTCTCTGGAATCAACCGTAGAAATTCAGGAAAGTAGTACGAGGGTGCTTCCTATAAAGTTACCTTTCTAAAAACTGAGAGAGTTCTTGGATTTTCGAAAGTTTTAAGGGGTTGGATTCGTTGTTCAACAGCTCGCGCGAGACGATTCAGCAGAGAGGAGAAAGAAGGAAAGTGAGGGGGGGAACGTCGACTTATATAGGCAATGAAGGTGACCGTTGGTCTCCCCTCCTTTGTCTTATTCGATCCACGAAGCGTCCCGATCTGAAGACGGAATCGCAATGAAGCCCACGGACCGCTTCGGAATGATGGCCCACGAAACTCAGAGCCCGATACGACTCGAAGGAAGGCGCGCCCAGCATCGCGCAAGACCCTAAGAACTCCGCACGCGACGCGCGATCCGATTCGTCCATGTGTCAATTTGAACCAATGCGACTGTAAGCTTGCATCCTTTCAGGAGAGAATCAATAAGCATCTTCGAAGCATGTTTCATCATCAATAAAACATACTTCGAGGGGGCAAAATGTTGGCTTGCTTTTTGACCAAGCCATCCAGGACCGTTCGTGAAAGGAAATCAGGAAACCAAGTCCTCCAGGAAAGTGGATCGCACGTCATCGTCTCGCCCCTCTTGGATCGCACTCTATCGACTCGCCCAAGGAACGGATCGCTCTCGTCTCGTAGACGAACGCCACCTCCAGGCGATCCGATCCCCTGCAGCGAACCGAGCCCACTGACCCGTTCAGCCACGAGCTGGTCTTCAGCGATCCGAATCGCATGGATCTGACGACACCTGTTCACAACGGCTAGTTTGACTTTTTCTTCGATGGCTGCGATGCGATCCGAAAATCTCGGGATTCGTGCCACGTGTCCGCGATCCGTCCGATGAAATCAGCTATAAATAGCCCAGAACTTGGCATTTTTCGAGAGCTTTTTGGCAATAAGTGGATACTGAGTCCGCCATTGTTGTCAAACCTTTGAAATATTGAGAGAAATCGCTGTTGTACTAGCTTTTAAAGCATAATCAATAAGATATAAAGTGGACGTAGGCTCGTTAACGCCGAACCACTATAAATTCTGAGTGTTATTTTCTTTTTCCTTGTTCCTCATTTAGAATTCTCTACAATTCATAACAATTTGGGTGTTAGGTCCAAATTTCGATCTAACACGATACGAACCCAACGGTTCCGGTTTTAGGAGAATCCGACGGTCGGATCTCCCGCAACGTCAATTCGAAGTCAATGGTCGAAATTCACGAACTGCCGCGGCGCGGCGCGTTCTATTCAGGCCATTATATATATAATACACACACACACATATATATATATATATCATCGATTTCCTTTTTAAAACGTATTTTATAAATCGTTTTAAATTCGTTTTCAAGACCATTTCAACTCTATGTTCAATTTCAAATCAAAATTGAATATTTCGTATCATTACTATATAAATGATAATATTTTCAAAACGTTATATTTTGAAATTACTTCTTTTCTATATTCATTATAAAAACGAATATAATCGATATAAGTATCGTTCACGTCAAAATAGCGCAACTCTAATCAACACGGCTTTATATATTTCAATAAATTCGCTATTCTATTCAACAAATTAATATTTATTCTATTCAACACATGAATCTATATTTCTTTCAACACATGAGTACTGTCAACACATGACTATTTTTGTTATGCAAAATATTTTATAAAATTTTGGTATCTATCGTTTGATTTTCCATCAGACTCTACCGTGAAGTAGTTCTAATTTTAAATATGATAAAGATGTAAATTTTATTATTTAAAATATTTTACTCAACACATAAATAGTTTCAACACATGAACATCATCAACAGATGACTATTTTTATATTGAACACATGAATTTTCTTTTATAATATTCATTATTTTCCCGATTGGAATGAGGCCCAATCAATTACCATATAACGTTAATTATATGGATTCCATACAACACATGTATATAATAGCAACGATAAACAATCAACTGTCATCCAAAGTGCACCACACAACTGCATAAGCATCAAATATAAATAATTAACGCTTACACAGCCTGTCGACCAATCGATCGACATACAATTAAATAATTGGGATTAGTGTACGTCAAATATCATCCCAATACCCGTGTGGGGTTTCAAATCAACAAACACAGATTTTTATTTGTGAAGTTGGGCGATGTGTAAAATTTATCATCCCAATCAATATCAGTCAAATCAGTGTATATAAACAAATCGGCTGATTTGTTTATAAATATTTATTTACTCACATTCACGTTAAAAATTATATTTTTAACGATAATTATTTTATTTCCACACATCTACATTTTATTATCGATTTCACATCAACATCACAAACAAATTTAACAACACATCAAACAAGCATACAAGCCGTCCATGGTCTGTGGACGACGGGTGTCGGGTGCTGCTAAGCACCGTCTGCATCCTAGTATATATATATATATAACTAGAAAAAGAAATTTAGAGTGAGAAGTTCTCACCAAAGCTATCCCAACTCCACGACTCTTCATATGTAGGGAATCATCGCCGTTCTCGCCTTTTGTCACTTTCGTTGCCCGTAGCCACTACATATATAAAAATCACATTTTTATATTGTTGCTATGTATATAAAGATCATATTTTTATATTGCTACTATATAGATAAAAATTATATTTTTACACCGCTACTATATAGATAAAAATTATATTTTTATCACTCTATTTTCTATATAAAGATTTCGCCTTTTCTATCCATACAATATAAAAATCGTATTTTTATAATTCTACTTTATAAAAATTACATTTTTATTCTTTCTATAGTATAAAAATTATATTTTTATACCGCTACTTCTATAAAGATCACATCTTTATTTTCACCTCCTATATATAAAAATCGAATTTTTATCTTCACCTCATATATATAAAAATCGAATTTTTATCTTCACTTCGTTATAAAAATTATATTTTTATTACTCTACATGAATAAAAATCATATTTTTAATATGCCACTAGTATAAAAATTATATTTTTATTCGCTACATATGTAAAGATCAAATCTTTACCTCACTGCTCACATAAAAATCGAATTTTTATATGTATAAAAATCGAATCTTAAAGCACTAAAAATCGAGCCTTTAACCCTTTTAAAAATCTCGTCTTTAACACTTTAAATTTTTTGTTTTTAACACTTTAAAAATCTCTCCTTTAACACTATAAAAATTTGATCTTTATTTATATGAACATCAGATTAAAACACAGTGCCTTAATATATAAAAATGAAATTAAATTAAAGGACTTACTGTTCGGTTTTACTGCGAAGGGGGGGGGCGTCAGCTGTGCATCGGAGGGCTGGAGGAAGGGGGTCCACGTCGGTTGTCTTCAGGCGCGGGGGGGGGGGTCGCGGTGGCTTCTGTGGCGGGTTAGGTGGTAAGGGTGCGCTCGAAGAAGAAGAGGAAGGGGAGAGAAGAAGGAGGCGACGAAGGAGAAAGGGAAGATGGAGGGGGCGCGGCGGCGCGCCGCTGGGGGGGGGGGGCTCATCGTCGAGCTCCTCTCCCTTTTTCTTTTTTTTTGAAAATGAATCTTTAACCGGGGGGGGGTTGAGTCGTTAAAAGGAAGAGAGAGAAGGGTTTATTTTTAATTTATTTAATTCCAAAAAGCAACTTTTATTTTCGACCTCAAAAGGAGGCCCTCCGCCTGTCGTCCATAGCTAATTACCCCCATTCCGAACACAATGGGATATGTATCGTAAGCTGATTCGGCTGATACCATCAGTTTCCGTTAAAATCAACATATAACTCTATATATTGAATTTGAACGCGCATTTCAATTTACCGGTCCACATATCCAGAAAAATATTTTCTAGCTTCGTATTGACGATACGGTCCTAACAAAACTAGTTTCGTCAAATTCTGAGACCGTTTGAAAATTGGCCATTTTCCAGTCGATTAAAATCCACTTAAACTGGTCAAACGCGTTTTCCTATGCCACGCTCACATATTGATTCAAAAAATTATGAAATTTGAAACCTAGCAATAATTTGACATCACGAATCCAACAAAAGTGGTTTCGTCGAATTCCGAGTTCGTTTGCAAAATGGCTATTTTTAAAGGCTTGAATTCCATAGCGACTATTCAGGATTTTCAACTGGATATATCTTTTGATCCCCGCTATGAAATTTCAATTTTTCGGATTCGTTGGAAAGATATTCTCAAATAAATCCTAATATTTTTGGTTTCACTAAAATCCGGCTTGTTTTGCACCCGGTACATTCAATTGAAGTTTGAAATCGAATTATCGAACTACCGCGCCATTTTCAATTCTATTTATAATTATATATAATTATTTATATTCTAACGACGACGTATATAATATATACGTTCTAATGCTATTCGAAATAAATTTCTCGTCGATATCATTTAAAATAATTCATTTTAAATAATCAAAATTCGCTAAAATTGCCAAAATAAAAATTTTAAACTGGCTCGCATTTCCGGGTTGTTACATTCTCCCCCACTTAAAACTTTTCGTCCCCGAAAAGGAACAAAGCCGAAAGTTGTTTAACAATTCAACTCAACTTCCATTTTTTGATTACGGCTTAAGTTCTTCAACTTTTCAGTTTCTAAGAACTTTTCAAATTTTTCAAAAATTTGGCTAACACCCTAAATTTTCGAAAAATTTCGCCATAACCTCCCCTGCACCGGGAGCAATGGGAAAATCCCGAAATTGCCATACAGGCTATCTGATCTCAAAAATAAAAATAAAAAGTCAAGCGGCTAGCCAATCGGCTCATAAAATCATCATCACCCAAACAAAACAGTAAATTATAGTAAACATGTACCTATTTGTCGGGCAAACAAATTTTATTCTTCTGCTCTAGCCTCCTTGCTATGACCAGTTCAATGTAAGTACATGTATATGCATGCAAACGCGACCAATTTTCAATACAATTTAATATTCGGTTCAATTAGGCTAAATGGTTCAAAATTATCAAATAAATAAACAAACAACACAAACATCAATCAATTAGTGAATTAGAGTTTCAAATTCATAATTTTGATACATATATACAGAAAATCATGTTTTTGATGCCAATTCACAACAATAACCCTATCTAGTTTTGGTTCTCACACCAGTCTAATGGAAATATATAGATATCACACCTTCGAAATACAAACATAAATACTGATGATGTGGCCACATTATCAGAATTATCCCCGGGTGTCTAGAATGTGACTCTATATCTATCCAGTATATTAAAACTTCGACTATACGTTCATGACGTGTATACGCGAAATCTTTATATACTCGATTATCCAAATTCAAAATAAATAAATATTCAAATACATATAAAGCAATTTAAAATTTTAAAACAAAAATTGTTTTCATCTAAAAAATATACTCTTCACACTCGTTCGAGGATACTACTGATCCTATCTCTAACGAGTAATTCTAATTGGATATTACTAATCCAATATCTGATGAATTCTTTCGTATGGTTCTAATGTGTCTTGTTCTAGAGCTCTGTAAACCAAAGCTCTGATACCAAACTGACACGACCCGAACTTCCCCGTGAAGGAAAGCACGGATTGCGTTGAGGACAAGACAAAATAGAACGCACACGGAAGAACATTTCATTGTTATTACAATAATTCCATCGGATACAAGAATATACAGAGTATAATTGAATAAATTACATTCGATAAATATCAGAGATTACAAAAAATTACACAACAACGGAAAATAATACAAAGCACAACTGAAGGTGATATACGGATACAGAGCTTTCCGGATATCATTCCAGCTGTAAACCAGGATCCTGTGAATATAAATCTGCAAAACCAAAACTACTAGCTGCCCGTGTCGAAAATAAGGGCACCCAGAGTTTAGGTTAAAACAATAAATTTCAGGTCAGTCATGTGACTGGTGTGAGAACTAAAACAGTTATTTAAAAGTTTACTTTAAAAGAGAGTAATTCAAGGGACCACGCCGTATAACACGGAACGGGTTTCCTCCCAAGAATACTAGTGCATATAACAAAACAGCGCAATGCTCTTTGGAAAAATGAGGCTATTATAAGACCCAGGTCCCATCACACAATGCAACGCAAGCCGGAGGATAGGGTTTTCCCTTATAGTAGCCAAACATGCTTGGTACGTTTAAAACAAATCACTTGATACTATAATATGTGTATAGTGTCAAAACAATTCAATCATAAATATCAATCATAGGCGGCATGGGTACCATCTATCATGCCGCCATACTAGTTCTACAATTAAAACCGCAATATCACGTATTGGAAATTAGATTTCCGTCATGAGTCGAGGCAAGGGGCAAGCTCCTCTCCGATTCGAGACACTCTAGCAAATGCCTCAGGACCCCACTATGATCCTTTGGAACCTCCAAGGCCGGTCCTCTCTTACTTTTGAGGATTAGTTATTCCTGAACACACGTTTCCCGGTCCTTACAGACCTATATCTGAGGTGCCTCGTATCCAACAACCACACAGGTGAAAAGTATATAAATGTCAGGGCTGGTAGGTCACTGACACCACCATAGCTAGAAAGAAATGCTGTGCACTCCTTGGGTCCGTATCCCGTTTTTGACTCACACCGAGGTGTGAGGCTCGCGAATTCACGTTATACACAAAGCTACGCCACACAGGCCGTGCTTTGATCATCAACCACAAGACTTTGCTTTTCAACAGAAGCCTTGATCAATTGCCACTTACGCGTGCCACACTGGCAATTTACTCCATGCGACTGATGTCCATCGATATACAACCTCTGAGCTCGTACATCTCAGAGAAGGGCGTTAAGCAAGAGAATAAATTATCCGCCGCCAAACAGATGTATATTTAATAGAGATCAATCAACACAGAATAAAATCCAATGTCAGGCACACAATCCATTTACAAGTTCGTTCTGGGTCTGAACGAAACCGGAGGCACTTTCCTCGCATATCCATCCATCTCCAAGTACGTCTGGACGATCACCAACTGTTTCCCTCATCTTGGGTGTACAGCCCAATCAAGATCATCAGTAATCACCCAAACGATGTGAAGACTTCCGGTCTTCAACCACCGTCTTCATCTTCGACATCTCATCGAATCGGTTATTCAGAATGGGTATAAACTCGGCCTTTCTGAATATCCCATGTATATAGTAAACAAATGTTACACAAACATAACGAACGCCTCATTCCAATTCAGAATATTCTTTTATTCACAAAATCACATTCTTAGGGAAAGGTTCCCATTAATTTTATCGAAGATAAATTCTTCTAAATTTATTCATTAATCTTCCTTTGGATATTATTTCTAACTAGTCGGGTTTAGCGAGCCACACCGAAGTAATTATTTATTTTATTTCCCAATCCCAACATATATATCCCATGGAGAAAACTGGTAATACTCCACATCTAACACCACGGTGTTATTGGTAAAATAAATTACCACCTCACGTTCAAATTTAATTAAAGATTTAACTATCACTTTGGAGCAAAACTGGTGATACTCCATTCTCGATCACTTTTCAGATTTGATAATTTAAATTATCAATTCAAATTCAATCTAACTAAAGATTCATTAAAACTCCACTTAGTTTTAATCTTCTCAAAAATCAATATCCTGTCTTTAACTGGGTTAAAGAACCAATGTCATCTAAAACACGATTCACGATAAACCCAAAATCACAATCTATTGTTAATCGGGTTAAAGAACAGGTGTTGTTCAAAACACCGTTCATGATAAACCCAAAAAGCAATTCAAATTCAATTCCAATTAAATATTATTTAATTGATACACTTCATTAAATCTAAATAGAAAGATTTAATCTTTTTCTCTATTGGTCTTAAGAACAGTGTTAATGAAGACACCATTCACGACAAACCCAAATCACATTTGATATTAAATACAAGGCTCTGAATAGAAAATATACCGACTTATATTCAATGTCAAATCCTGAAACCAACAAATATCATATTGGAAATAACGATATAAAATATATCTTTCAAATTCCCATAACAATATCTGTATAGTCACGAAATCCAACATCGAAATATTCCGAAGATAATTTCGATTCAACTCCAGTCCAATTCACGTATTGGGAATATTGATTATTTTTAAAATCACTTTCAAATTCAATTTATTTATTTCAAAAATAAATTGATTTTAATTCTGGTTCAAAACTAGTTCATTTCGATAAAAATCTATTTTTATCTTTTCAAATGTGGAATTTTTCGTCCCTGTTCTTTCCAATTCACATATTATGATTTTGCCTAAAATATTGATATTTTTAATAATTTTATTAAGGCCCGTACAGTCGATTTCCATCAACGGCCATCGAACTTCACTTACAGCGACCTTTTCTGAATTTGATTTGGACATAATTACAAATCCAACCGTTAGATTTCAAATTTCTAATATTCATTGGAAATCACTTTTCGATACGAACCCAAGGGTTCCAGTTTTAGGAGAATCCGACGGTCGGATCTCCCGCAACGTCAATTCGAAGTCAATGGTCGAAATTCACGAACTGCCGCGGCGCGGCGCGTTCTATTCAGGCCATTATATATAATATATATATATATATTTCGTCGATTTCCTTTTTAAAATGTGTTTTATAAATCGTTTTAAATTCGTTTTCAAAACCATTTCAACTCTATATTCAATTTCAAATCAAAATTGAATATTTCGTATCATTACTATATAAATGATAATATTTTCAAAACGTTATACTTTGAAATTACTTCTTTTCTATATTCATTATAAAAACGAATATAATCGATATAAATATCGTTCACGTCAAAATAGCGCAACTCTAATCAGCACGGCTTTATATATTTCAATAAATTCGTTATTCTATTCAACAAATGGATATTTATTCTATTCAACACATGAATCTATATTTCTTTCAACACATGACTAATCTCAACACATGAGTACTGTCAACACATGACTATTTTTGTTATGCAAAACATTTTATAAAATTTTGGTATCTATCGTTTGATTTTCCATCAGACTCCACCGTGAAGTAGTTCTAATTTTAAATATGATAAAGATGTAAATTTTATTATTTAAAATATTTTACTCAACACATAAATAGTTTCAACACATGAACATCGTCAACACATGACTATTTTTATATTCAACACATGAATCTTCTTTTATAATATTCATTATTTTCCCGATAGGAATGAGGCCCAATCAATTACCATATAACGTTAATTATATGGATTCCATACAACACATGTATATAAAGCAACGATAAACAATCAACCATCATCCAAAGTGCACCACACAACTGCATAAGCATCAAATATAAATAATTAACGCTTACACAGCCTGTCGACCAATCGATCGACATACAATTAAATAATTGGGATTAGTGTACGTCAAATATCATCCCAACACCCGTGTGGGGTTTCAAATAAGCAAACATAGATTTTTATTTGTGCAGTTGGGCGATGTGTAAAATTTATCATCCCAATCAATATCAGTCAAATCAGTGTATATAAACAAATCGGCTGATTTGTTTATAAATATTTATTTACTCACATTCACGTTAAAAATTATATTTTTAACGATAATTATTTTATTTCCACACATCTACATTTTATTATCGATTTCACATCAACATCACAAACAAATTTCACAACACATCAAACCAGCATACAAGCCGTCCATGGTCTGTGGACGACGGGTGTCGGGTGCTGCTAAGCACCGTCTGCGTCCTAGTATATATATATATATATAACTAGAAAAAGAAATTTAGAGTGAGAAGTTCTCACCAAAGCTATCCCAACTCCACGACTCTTCATATGTAGGGAATCATCGCCGTTCTCGCCTTTTGTCACTTTCGTTGCCCGTAGCCACTACATATATAAAAATCACATTTTTATATTGTTGCTATGTATATAAAGATCATATTTTTATATTGCTACTATATAGATAAAAATTATATTTTTACACCACTACTATATAGATAAATATTCTATTTTTACACCGCTACTATATAGATAAAAATTATATTTTTATCACGCTATTTTCTATATAAAGATTTCGCTTTTTCTATTATAAAGATTTCGCCTTTTCTATCCATACAATATAAAAATCG
Source organism: Allium sativum (assembly GCA_030737875.1). Classification (NCBI taxonomy): domain Eukaryota; kingdom Viridiplantae; phylum Streptophyta; class Magnoliopsida; order Asparagales; family Amaryllidaceae; genus Allium; species Allium sativum. The sequence continues at coordinate 486,712,141 of CM060920.1, read as the reverse complement.
TATTTTTATAATTCTACTTTATAAAAATTACATTTTTATTCTTTCTATAGTATAAAAATTATATTTTTATATTGCTACTTCTATAAAGATCACATCTTTATTTTCACCTCCTATATATAAAAATCGAATTTTTATCTTCACCTCATATATATAAAAATCGAATTTTTATCTTCACTTCGTTATAAAAAACATATTTTTATTACTCTACATGAATAAAAATCGTATTTTTAATATGCCACTAGTATAAAAATTATATTTTTATTCGCTACATATGTAATGATCAAATCTTTACCTCACTACTCACATAAAAATCGATTTTTTATATGTATAAAAATCGAATCTCAAATCACTAAAAATCGAGCCTTTAACCCTTTTAAAAATCTCATCTTTAACACTTTAAAATTTTCATTTTTAACACTTTAAAAATCTCTCCTTTAACACTATAAAAATTTGATCTTTATTTATATGAACATCAGATTAAAACACAGTGCCTTAATATATAAAAATGAAATGAAATTAAAGGACTTACTGTTCGGTTTTACTGCGAAGGGGGGGGGGGGGGCGTCAGCTGTGCATTGGAGGGCTGGAGGAAGGGGGTCCACGTCGGTTGTCTTCAGGTGCGGGGGGGGGGGGGGTTGGTCGCGGTGGCTTCCGTGGCGGGTTAGGGGGTACGGGTGCGCTCGAAGAAGAAGAGGAAGTGGAGAGAAGGAGGTGACGAAGGATAAGGGGAAGATGGAGGGGGCGCGGCCACATGAGGCGCGGCGGCGCGCCGCTGGGAGGGGGCGGCTCATCGTCGAGCTCCTCTCCCTTCTTCTTCTTTTTACTTTGAAAATGAATTTTTAGCGGGGGGGGGGGGGGGCTGAGGAGTTAAAAGGAAGAGAGAGAAGAGTTTATTTTTAATTTAATTTATTTAATTCCAAAAAACAACTTTTATTTTCGACCTCAAAACGAGGCCTACCGCATGTCGTCCATAGCTAATTACCCCCATTCCGAACACAATGGGACATGTATCGTAAGCTGATTCGGCTGTTACCATCAGTTTCCGTTAAAATCAACATATAACTCTATATATTGAATTTGAACGCGCATTTCAATTTACCGGGCCACATACTAACCCAAAAAATTCCAGAAAAATATTTTCTAGCTTCGTATTGACGATACGGTCCTAACAAAACTAGTTTCATCAAATTCTGAGACGGTTTGAAAAATGGCCATTTTCCAGTCGATTAAAATCAACTTAAACTGGTCAAACGCGTTTTCCTATGCCACGCTCACATATTGATTCGAAAAATTATGAAATTTGAAACCTAGCAATAATTTGACGTCACGAATCCAACAAAAGTGGTTTCGTCGAATTCCGAGGTCGTTTGCAAAATGGCTATTTTTAAAGGCCTGAATTCCATAGCGACTATTCAGGATTTTCAACTGGACATATCTTTTGATCCCCGCTATGAAATTTCAATTTTTCGGATTCTTTGGAAAGATATTCTCAAATAAATCCTAATATTTTTGGTTTCACTAAAATCCGGTTTGTTTTGCACCCGGTACATTCAATTGAAGTTTGAAATCGAATTATCGAACTATCGCGCCATTTTCAATTCTATTTATAATTATTTATATTCTAACGACGACGTATATAATATATACGTTCTAATGCTATTCGAAATAAATTTCTCGTCGATATCATTTAAAATAATTCATTTTAAATATTCAAAATTCTCTAAAATTGCCAAAATAAAAATTTTAAACTGGCTCGTATTTCCGGGTTGTTACAATGACAAGGTATGGAACCACCTACCGATAGTGTATCTCTTGAGGGGAATACACTGGGTTCAACAAGAACGTCTTGCAACCCGGCACACACATGACCGACCACTCATTTCTCTTGAGTGTATCGAATGTATTGTCACCTACGGTTGGATACAGCATAACCGTTCCTAGGAGATACAGAAGCAAAAAGAAGTAACAAATACGAATATTCTCTAAATGGTGACAATACACCCTAATGGGGGCGAACCACATAGACATGCTTCCTGCCCGATTTTTGTCATTTCCTGGTTGTGAGACTTGAGGTAATTGATTTCCCTAAAAATACTCAGATTGTTATGCTAAAGAAGTTTCCCTTCTTTTCCACCAACTTCATACGTTTGAAGAAATCAAAGTACGTAATCCCTTTGAAAATACTCTGTCAGATACTTGTCCATACAAGTTGTCCTGGGACTGGACAAACCGAAGGCACTCTCCTATTACATACTAGGAATCACCCTATGGATTAGTGTAACACCCCGCCTCCGCTAGGGTAACTCGCAAAGGAATGCACTAGCTTTAGAGGGGCATTATTGGTAAACATGCACAGAAATATCACAAGACAGAACATATAAAATAGCGGAAGTAAAATCAATCTTTCATAACATGAATACATAAGGTCTAAAGCCTTTTACATCAGAGTACATCAAAACCTGCCTTGCAATAGTAAAGAAGCATAAAGACTTTTTTTTTCATAAATTATTCCCCAAGTAAAAACAGTAAAGTAGCCATAGCCAGAAAAGTCCAAGCCATCCATGATGACCTTCAAGCAGAAAAAGTCCGAACTAAACAGCATTGTTTCCTCCCTGTAACCTGGGGGGAAACGGAAGAAAAGAGGCGAAACAAAACGGGTCAGTCAAAAAGACTGAGTAAGTCCTATCTACTTCCAGTATAAAAACAGGTAAAGGTAACATGACATGCATAAACTGAAAGTAAACATAAGGATAACTACAAGATAGATAAACTAAACCAGGGCAGCCGGTTGAACTACTGTGGCAAGGTAAACTAAGGTATTATGATAAACTACGGTGTTATGATAAGTCAAGGTATCACATCGTCAGATTTCTATCGAGTACATTATCCCAAGGTATCTGCCCCGTCTAACATCCCACGGTATCTATTATGTATATTCTTCCTAGTTCTAACATGTATATTTGCTCTTCACCCTCCGTACTAGTATCCCAGCCTTGTTATGTGTTAACCATGAATGTCCCTTACTCAAAGTCGTGTAATGGTCCATGTCAACCTAATATATCGCATATATAGGTTACTCAAATCATATGTTTCTTTCCATGTATATAAGTCCAGTCCTTTGCCGTACCTCGTACGGGCTTCCTCATGTCGTATTATCCTTGAAATCGTTTGGACTGTCACCCTTGTTCTAGCTAGGCTCTTCCATATGAATCATCATTTGAACTACTAGGACTTACGCCACCTAGCACCACTAGGGATTACGCTTACCTATCGCATGCTTTCGTATTTCGGTTTGGATTAAGCCACCTAGGCCACTAGAGATTACGCTAACCCTCAACCGCGCCCTTTTTCCCACGCATTCATCGTGAATCGTTTTTCTATAACTGTATGCACATGTATCACATCGTGCCATCCGAGTCCTGTCACAGGGCAAAGCAAGAAATACAGGACTCGGTCGGGAGCTTTAGATTTATCTGCCGATGCAGATACTAAGGTCTGCTTTTCTACACGTGGCTATGGTCCCACGAGACCCCTCCCTCAACTAGTGAAAGGCAACACAAGAGAAAATCTTGCATGAGAACTACACTCCGGCCAGCCCACATCCTACGGCCTACCTCACCCATAATTAGATAGCAATCATGGTCTGTTGGGTGTTCCCTGCCTTTCCGTACGTACACGCTTGACTCAAGATGGTAGATGATCGACGAACTTGCTATCTCGGGCACCTTATGTATTCGTCGGCTCACTGCTATCCACCCCAGTCTTTAGGTCGCTCGCATAGCGACCAAGGCATATTCTTGGTTCTTCTACCGCAGACCTCAACCTCTCGTGAGCCTAGTATAATGACCTGCCAGCTCACAGAGGGATCCCAAGAATATCCTCACGTTTCCCGAAGCCGCTGCTTCGTTACCCCGTTCGTTGGAGCCTTTATCTAAATCAGATAGCCTGCTCCTACACGCATACTTAAACGTTGACCTAACGTATCAGGTTACTAATCTATCTAAGAAATGATCCAAATTTCCTTGACTAAGAATTATTACTTAGTTTCCCTTAACTAAGGTTTACCACTTAGCCTTATTTCCATAATCCTTGTTAACTATGGTTATTTACCTAATCCTCCGAATTAGGGTTTATCTAATGGGTTAAGTGTCACTTAAGTTCACAACTTAACCCATCTACAAAACATGTCGAAACTGGCTAAGTATCCAAGTCCAAGACTTAACCCTACAGACCATGTGTCAAGTTGGTTAAGTATATCAAACAATCCATGACTTAACCTTGTCTAATTATCATTTTAGATTGGTTAAGTATATATATTAATTTGACCCTATCCAATTACCGAGTCAAATCGGTCAAGCGTATTCGAAACGATTCGTGACTTAGCCTTATCATGTTTTTACGTTAGATTGGTTAAGTATAGGTTAACTTAACCTCATCAAATTAACGAGTTAGATTGGTTAAGTATTGGTCACTTAACCTCATCAAATCATCGTGTTAAATTAGTTAAGTGTTTAACTTAACCCCATCCGATTACCATGTTTAGATTGGTTAAGTCTAATCTTAACCTCATCCATTAACTGTATTATACGGTTAAGTGTCATTAAGAAAATTTACTTAACCTTATCAAGTTATTGTGTTGGATTGATTAAGTGTTGGTTAACTTAATCCCGTCCCCTCGTCGTATAAAAATGGTCAAGTGTCGTCAGGCAAATCAAGTTACTTAACTTACCCAACCCTGTCATGTTTTGTTAAGTATCATTAGCCTAATCAAATTAGTTAACCCATTTGTCCATATCATATTTGGTTAAGCCTCATTAATCAAATTAACTTAACCCTATTGTGTGGCATTAATTATTTAATGCACCCCAACCTCTCACATTAGACTTTGTTGTGGTTACTAGTTAAACCGGGCGGGTCCGGGTAGATTTACACCACAACTTGGTCTAACCTCGGGTTCAAGCACAACATGACCAACTTCTCACATTGAGTCCTATTGTTTGCAACTACTAGTTAGGCCGGTCGGTTCCGGGTAGTTTTACGTTGCAAACTCAACCCAACCTCGAGTTGGCCACTTTCATGTTTAGTCTAGTGTCATATCCATAGTCAAGTTTTCAAGCAATTGGGTAGACCTAACTTAATAGGTAAATTCCCAATGGGTAGACCTAACTTAATAGGTAAATTCCCAAGCTTATGTTTATGCATATTTACATGTTAACTTACATGCTATATTCAATGTTGCATGTTGTCATGTTATACCCATTTAACCCAAATCATGTTTCACATCATATTTCATGGAACTTCAAGTTAAGTTTCTCATGTATATTCACGCTCGTCTAACCTACCCCAAAACGTGTTTCCAACGTAAGTATAGACGAGTCAACATAGTAGGAATACTATGACTACAAATTGGCCTCAAACATGCATAGTGTCATAAAAAGGGTTTTGGCCACAAACACACAAAATGTCACAAGGGAATTCGGCCACAACATGCATGTTATCAAAAAGGGTTTGGCCATAAACATGCACAACTTAAAAGAGGGGATTGGCCATAAGCATGCATAATCTCATAAAGGATTTGGCCACAAACTTGCATGATAACATAAGGGGTTTGGGTTCATAAACATGCATAAGCCCCAAAATCTTGTCTTAGCCAATGTTTCACACATAAAGTGGTTCCTAAAGGTTCATGCTAGCATTTCATGCATAAAGATCCAAACTTGCAAGTTAAACTAGGCTATGCATAGCATGAGAGTCATGATTAAGTCACTCACATGGCCTAAAATCATAATCATGAACACAAGAGGCAAGGTAAGGTTCACATAGGTTCGCATAATCATGTTTAGCCTCATTTTATCCCATGTCATTATCAAAACTACCGTTTCCATCTAAAAGTAGCTAGAACTTACATAGTATGGCAAGAGGACTAGGAGCATGAATCGTTTTGGCGAAGAAAGGTGGCTCCTTTGATGAAGATCCGTCATGAAACTCGCATAGCAACGTTGATTTGGCTTCTATTTGGTGTAGCAAGCTTCCTCCTCTTGATTTGAACCCGATTTGAGTGCATAGGCTCTAGGGATTGGAGATGGAGGCCATGATCAAGATTGATTTTGGCAGCACTTAGTTGCTAGGTTTGATTTTTAGGGGTTTAGGTTAGGTTTAGGGTCTTTTATAGAGATTAGGATAGTTTTAGGCCCTAGGATTAGATCTAGGATTAATCTAGGCCACAGAAATCGTCACAGGCCCATCAGACCAGACCAAGACTGCATCCAGGTGCACCAGGCCACAAAACACGGAGTTGTGTTTTTGGACCCAGTCGACACCCAAGTCGACAGCCCTGTCGACTTGGGGTCCAGGGGTGTCGACAGCCCTGTCGACTCCCCTGTCGACATGGGCTTTGGCGGGAAAATTCCCGCCTACCCCAAAACTTGAACTTCCTAAGTGATTTTCAAACTTGAAAACCCTGAAAACTTCGACGGATCATAACTTGGTCATACGGATTCCGATTCTCAAAAACTCGGACTCTATTTCGCGTATTTTTCCGAGACGAACGCAATGGCATAGCCCGTTTTACTTGATTCAGAATTTAAAATTAAATCCTGCCTTGATTCTCGTTTTAACATGTTATCGAAAAATACGAGTTGTTACATTCTCCCCACCTTTTACGATTTCGTCCCCGAAATCTCCAAGTTAGGAAGAACATATCCTACCATCCATCATCCATCTACTCAAAACATCATCCACAAGCAACCATTGTCCTTAGATGATTTCTAATGCCGTATGAATATATGCAAAAGCGTGTGTGTACATGTTCCTTAGCTAATGCTAATGATCAGGCCTGAAAAAATCTTTTGAATGCAAAAACATGTTTAGTGCTATGAATCCATCATGTATGCAAATAGTCCTAATCATATACACTATATGCGTGCACAAACATTCAACCATATGCAACATCCGCATGATAACACATTCAATTTCATCCATAAACAAATATAAATACTCGTGCATATGCAATATGAAATGTGACCGAGTCGAGCTAGTATCTAATATGTATTCGCGCATCCACGAGCAACCACTTGCAACCACTTGCAACCATATCAATCATAACATGTTTCAAATACATGTTTACATCCATAGGGTTCTTCCTAAGATTCCCTGAAACAGGGTAGAGAAGATAAACAAAACAAACTCCGTACAGGGTTTGTAACGGAGAATAGGACCGAGAGGATGTCCACAAAAGATAGCCTACAAGTAAGCTCTACAGAAAACAGGGATCAAGGATATACTCCCAAAAAGAGATATCATGCGCGTATCTAGTCTTTGACCATCAAAGTCGTCTTTTAACTTCGCGATTTTGTAGCTTCTTATTCCTGTTTTCATAACATGAGCTGGAACTCATTTCTTCGTCGCCTCTCGTTCCACTTGCACTTATCCTCCTTCTAGAATACTTGGCGCAAACAGGACTACGTACTCATGATCTCATGCAAGCTTTCCAAAATTCACTAGTGAATCTCGGACCTCGTACCATAAGGTATTCCACGTAGAAGAACTTTCTCTTGAAAGTAAACAGATGCCAACCAGGTTAAGCGCACTTACTAGGGTGATTTCCATCACCCATGCATAAGTGAAATAAATCATCCGTCTTATCGGCGAACACCACTCGATCGGGCTTCAAATTTCCAATAAAGGTATCAAGGGATCCTAGGTAACTAATCATGACCGAACCCAAAAGGTTCCACGAGACTTCGAGGGTATTACCGAGGCTAGTCAAGAGTCTAACTACCCTCCTATCAAAACCGAGAGTGGCACCCCTTACTGGATAACCACTTCATCCCTAGAATCCATCCATAGCTTATAAACATAAGCATTATTTCCAAGCTCAACACTTGATATAGACATTCTCAAATCCAAACAAGCCATGAGTAAATGGACCGATCTTCCAATAGGACTTGAGACAAAAACGGGATCCTCTACTACGCTAGTACTAAGGTGCAGAGACTCAACTATCGAAGCGGACTTAAAAGATGCAGTGATCAAAACAAAGTCCCGACAGGATGATAGAGAAGAAAAGCTAAACCTTTAACAAGATCGTTACCCCCCTTCTGAGGTACCCTAGAAATGAGAGCATACTATTGCCCTCCGAATGATCTTGCCCCTGTTCCATGATACTTAACTATCCGTCCCGTTTCACCATGCCAAAGGTACTCTCTCGTCATGGGTTTCATTGTTCATCTTTCTCCCTCCTTTTAGGACTCAGCCATACCAACATGTTGCTTATCCTTAAGCTTGTATCTTTTTTATGCATAACTCTGCAACGGTCTCTCGAGAACCACCTCCATCGTACGGGAAACACTTACGCAGCTAGAAAGACTAGTCGCAGTCAAAACCACTATGACTACAGATGGAGGAAAGAAAGGAAAAGAGATTCAATCAAGGAAACAAGGATAATGCTAATGGCCTTTGGGGAATAGCCTTTTTCTTTTTAAAAGAAAATTTTCTCGAAAAATGCTTCTTTGTAAACGGTTTTTCAAATAATTTTCAGAAGGTCTTTAAAAACTTTTGCCCAGTCTAGTAACCTTCTGCTCTGATACCAAATGTAACACCCCGCCTCCGCTAGGGTCACTCGCAAAGGAATGCACTAGCTTTAGAGGGGCATTATTGGTAAACATGCACAGAAATATCACAAGACAGAACATATAAAATAGCGGAAGTAAAATCAATCTTTCATAACATGAATACATAAGGTCTAAAGCCTTTTACATCAGAGTACATCAAAACCTGCCTTGCAATAGTAAAGAAGCATAAAGACTTTTTTTTTTCATAAATTATTCCCCAAGTAAAAACAGTAAAGTAGCCATAGCCAGGAAAAGTCCAAGCCATCCATGATGACCTTCAAGCAGAAAAAGTCCGAACTAAACAGCATTGTTTCCTCCCTGTAACCTGGGGGGGGAAACGGAAGAAAAGAGGCGAAACAAAACGGGTCAGTCAAAAAGACTGAGTAAGTCCTATCTACTTCCAGTATAAAAACAGGTAAAGGTAACATGACATGCATAAACTGAAAGTAAACATAAGGATAACTACAAGATAGATAAACTAAACCAGGGCAGCCGGTTGAACTACTGTGGCAAGGTAAACTAAGGTATCATGATAAACTACGGTGTTATGATAAGTCAAGGTATCACATCGTCAGATTTCTATCGAGTACATTATCCCAAGGTATCTGCCCCGTCTAACATCCCACGGTATCTATTATGTATATTCTTCCTAGTTCTAACATGTATATTTGCTCTTCACCCTCCGTACTAGTATCCCAGCCTTGTTATGTGTTAACCATGAATGTCCCTTACTCAAAGTCGTGTAATGGTCCATGTCAACCTAATATATCACATATATAGGTTACTCAAATCATATGTTTCTTTCCATGTATATAAGTCCAGTCCTTTGCCGTACCTCGTACGGGCTTCCTCATGTCGTATTATCCTTGAAATCGTTTGGACTGTCACCCTTGTTCTAGCTAGGCTCTTCCATATGAATCATCATTTGAACTACTAGGACTTACGCCACCTAGCACCACTATGGATTACGCTTACCTATCGCATGCTTTCGTATTTCGGTTTGGATTAAGCCACCTAGGCCACTAGGGATTACGCTAACCCTCAACCGCGCCCTTTTTCCCACGCATTCATCGTGAATCGTTTTTCTATAACTGTATGCACATGTATCACATCGTGCCATCCGAGTCCTGTCACAGGGCAAAGCAAGAAATACAGGACTCGGTCGGGAGCTTTAGATTTATCTGCCGATGCAGATATTAAGGTCTGCTTTTCTACACGTGGCTATGGTCCCACGAGACCCCTCCCTCAACTAGTGAAAGGCAACACAAGAGAAAATCTTGCATGAGAACTACACTCCGGCCAGCCCACATCCTACGGCCTACCTCACCCATAATTAGATAGCAATCATGGTCTGTTGGGTGTTCCCTGCCTTTCCGTACGTACACGCTTGACTCAAGATGGTAGATGATCGACGAACTTGCTATCTCGGGCACCTTATGTATTCGTCGGCTCACTGCTATCCACCCCAGTCTTTAGGTCGCTCGCATAGCGACCAAGGCATATTCTTGGTTCTTCTACCGCAGACCTCAACCTCTCGTGAGCCTAGTATAATGACCTGCCAGCTCACAGAGGGATCCCAAGAATATCCTCACGTTTCCCGAAGCCGCTGCTTCGTTACCCCGTTCGTTGGAGCCTTTATCTAAATCAGATAGCCTGCTCCTACACGCATACTTAAACGTTGACCTAACGTATCAGGTTACTAATCTATCTAAGAAATGATCCAAATTTCCTTGACTAAGAATTATTACTTAGTTTCCCTTAACTAAGGTTTACCACTTAGCCTTATTTCCATAATCCTTGTTAACTATGGTTATTTACCTAATCCTCCGAATTAGGGTTTATCTAATGGGTTAAGTGTCACTTAAGTTCACAACTTAACCCGTCTACAAAACATGTCGAAACTGGCTAAGTATCCAAGTCCAAGACTTAACCCTACAGACCATGTGTCAAGTTGGTTAAGTATATCAAACAATCCATGACTTAACCTCGTCTAATTATCATTTTAGATTGGTTAAGTATATATATTAATTTTACCCTATCCAATTACCGAGTCAAATCGGTCAAGCGTATTCGAAACGATTTGTGACTTAGCCTTATCATGTTTTTACGTTAGATTGGTTAAGTATAGGTTAACTTAACCTCATCAAATTAACGAGTTAGATTGGTTAAGTATTGGTCACTTAACCTCATCAAATCATCGTGTTAAATTAGTTAAGTGTTTAACTTAACCCCATCCGATTACCATGTTTAGATTGGTTAAGTCTAATCTTAACCTCATCCATTAACTGTATTATACGGTTAAGTGTCATTAAGAAAATTTACTTAACCTTATCAAGTTATCGTGTTGGATTGATTAAGTGTTGGTTAACTTAATCCCGTCCCCTCGTCGTATAAAAATGGTCAAGTGTCGTCAGGCAAATCAAGTTACTTAACTTACCCAACCCTGTCATGTTTTGTTAAGTATCATTAGCCTAATCAAATTACTTAACCCATTTGTCCATGTCATATTTGGTTAAGCCTCATTAATCAAATTAACTTAACCCTATTGTGTGGCATTAATTATTTAATGCACCCCAACCTCTCACATTAGACTTTGTTGTGGTTACTAGTTAAGCCGGGCGGGTCCGGATAGATTTACACCACAACTTGGTCTAACCTCGGGTTCAAGCACAACATGACCAACTTCTCACATTGAGTCCTATTGTTTGCAACTACTAGTTAGGCCGGTCGGTTCCGGGTAGTTTTACGTTGCAAACTCAACCCAACCTCGAGTTGGCCACTTTCATGTTTAGTCTAGTGTCATATCCATAGTCAAGTTTTCAAGCAATTGGGTAGACCTAACTTAATAGGTAAATTCCCAATGGGTAGACCTAACTTAATAGGTAAATTCCCAAGCTTATGTTTATGCATATTTACATGTTAACTTACATGCTATATTCAATGTTGCATGTTGTCATGTTATACCCATTTAACCCAAATCATGTTTCACATCATATTTCATGGAACTTCAAGTTAAGTTTCTCATGTATATTCACGCTCGTCTAACCTACCCCAAAACGTGTTTCCAACGTAAGTATAGACGAGTCAACATAGTAGGAATACTATGACTACAAATTGGCCTCAAACATGCATAGTGTCATAAAAAGGGTTTTGGCCACAAATACACAAAATGTCACAAGGGAATTCGGCCACAACATGCATGTTATCAAAAAGGGTTTGGCCATAAACATGCACAACTTAAAAGAGGGGATTGGCCATAAGCATGCATAATCTCATAAAGGATTTGGCCACAAACTTGCATGATAACACAAGGGGTTTGGGTTCATAAACATGCATAAGCCCCAAAATCTTGTCTTAGCCAATGTTTCACACATAAAGTGGTTCCTAAAGGTTCATGCTAGCATTTCATGCATAAAGATCCAAACTTGCAAGTTAAACTAGGCTAAGCATAGCATGAGAGTCATGATTAAGTCACTCACATGGCCTAAAATCATAATCATGAACACAAGAGGCAAGGTAAGGTTCACATAGGTTCGCATAATCATGTTTAGCCTCATTTTATCCCATGTCATTATCAAAACTACCGTTTCCATCTAAAAGTAGCTAGAACTTACATAGTATGGCAAGAGGACTAGGAGCATGAATCGTTTTGGCGAAGAAAGGTGGCTCCTTTGATGAAGATCCGTCATGAAACTCGCATAGCAACGTTGATTTGGCCTCTATTTGGTGTAGCAAGCTTCCTCCTCTTGATTTGAACCCGATTTGAGTGCATAGGCTCTAGGGATTGGAGATGGAGGCCATGATCAAGATTGATTTTGGCAGCACTTAGTTGCTAGGTTTGATTTTTAGGGATTTAGGTTAGGTTTAGGGTCTTTTATAGAGATTAGGATAGTTTTAGGCCCTAGGATTAGATCTAGGATTAATCTAGGCCACAGAAATCCTCACAGGCCCATCAGACCAGACCAAGACTGCATCCAGGTGCACCAGGCCACAAAACACGGAGTTGTGTTTTTGGACCCAGTCGACACCCAAGTCGACAGCCCTGTCGACTTGGGGTCCTGGGGTGTCGACAGCCCTGTCGACTCCCCTGTCGACATGGGCTTTGGCGGGAAAATTCCCGCCTACCCCAAAACTTGAACTTCCTAGGTGATTTTCAAACTTGAAAACCCTGAAAACTTCGACGGATCATAACTTGGTCATACGGATTTCGATTCTCGAAAACTCGGACTCTATTTCGCGTATTTTTCCGAGACGAACGCAATGGCATAGCCCGTTTTACTTGATTCAGAATTTAAAATTAAATCCTGCCTTGATTCTCGTTTTAACATGTTATCGAAAAATACGGGTTGTTACAATTAGTAGCGAGTAGTGCTTGCATTCCGTCGATTTCAACCACGATAGGATCACCATCAAAACATCTCCGGGCGCGACTCCAGAGAATTCGACAAGTAGCCCTTTCGCTTATGAAGATTCACGGTCTTCACTGCTCCATCTTTAATCGGTATCTTCCACATATACGTATTAGTTGGTTTGGAATGGTTCTCGAATAAATTCGATCTCGGTCTTTCTATACCAACCATCGTATAGGCCAGATTTGATAGTCGGTTATTTAACTATCAAATGAAACAACCATTCATCCATAAAAGAAAATAGAATTCACTTATTTAATACCCATTATCATTTTAGTCTCTTTTGATTAATCATTCATTGATTTTTTTCCATTTTCCAATAATTGGAATACCCATTTTCTTTTCTTATATTAATATGTAAGAATATTCAAAACCCTTTCATTTTTAAAATTCTTTTAACCTCGTATTTCTCGTTTCGGTCATTAGTTTCTAATTTCCTTAATTTCATTCCTTATCTTCTAACGAATAAAAATTCCCGTTTATCGATTATCACTTAAATCGAGATGTTTATCTCAACTTATCACCATTTCAAATATTTTGTTTACAAATATGGGTTTCAAACCATTTGCTACTACCCTTATTGAAGATACGATTTTCAACATATTTGTTAAACGTTTATTCATTTCTAAACTGGAACAAAGTACTTCTTATATGATATGATTCCACTTACCAATTCAATTTCATTTTAAACTTCGTAAAATAAAGTCTTGATATCATAAAAATTTCCATAACATATCTATAGATTTATTTCAACTCAATTCGGCTTTAATAAAACCGCATTCCATATCCAAAATATATGTATATAAATATCATTTATAAATTCTTTAATATAAATATTTATTTTCTAAAAATCTTATATAAAAATCTTTTAATATAATATAAGATTATATTATTCAAATTATCCTGACTTAACTTCGAATAGAAATTATGAATTTAAACCCTTTTATAAATTTCCTTATAACAAATTTCTATTTGCAAAGATTTTGCTTTTACTCTTTATTCATTATCAACCGTTAATGACATTCCTTAATACAAGTTCATAGTTGACTTAATTACTCACCTGAATTCATACTAGAAATTTCAAGGTTCATTTCTATTATTAACTTCCATCTTCTTTATATTTTCCTTTGCAAATGGAAAATTTTCCATCTATTTTAAAATAACAGTTTTCATTCAATTCCCATTTCTTTTCCAAATTCATACACGCTTCACATTTTTCCCAAAATCCACAATAATAATTTCATTTATAAAATTGCCTCTTCATCTTATTTGGTTTAAACAAATATTTTATTTTTAAATTCTATTTAGTTTTGGATTCTAAATAAACCTTTCTATTTGAAATAAATATTTTCCTTTAAGTTCTTTTTTTTCATTTCAATTTCTATTTTCCACGCCACTTACTTTATTCACTATATTTACATTAATCGCGAATAATAATTCAATACAAATCCATACTAGGCTTGGTTTCATAAATCAAATTTCAAGTTTTAATCCTGCTATTACTTCTAACTATAGAATTATCCAATTTATAAATTTCCATTGAACTAGAAAAATTCAAATCTATTGACAATACCGATTTCAATCCCAATTTCCATCTATCTTCATATTCAAATTATATTTTCTGAATATAAATAATATTTTAACTTCTTCACACATGTTGCTTACAAAAATCAACTCCTCGTCTTACTTGTTAAAATAAAACTTTACTGTTCAATTCTATTTATAATTTGGTTTCTAAATAAATATTTTATTTGAAAATAAAATTACCTTTCAATACTTTAATTATTTAATTTTGTTTTTAGCATCCATCAATTATTTTTGACATTCAAACATATCAAAATCAAAGTCCACTTGTTAATACCCATCTAAACATGTCATGTACTATCACAGGTTATTGTAACGACCAGGAATTTCGCTCGATCCGAATCAGTCGCTAAACCGATCAAGACCGTTCGAAACGCCTGATTGTTTCGAGAACACGACAAAATAGAACGCACACGGAAGAACATTTCATAGCTTATTACAACAATTCCATCAGAATACAAGAATATACAGAGTATGAATGAATAAAATACATTCGATAAATATCAGAGATTACAATACATTACATAGCAGCGGAAAATAATACAATACACAACTAGAAGTAATACGCGGATACAAAGCTTTCCGAGTATCGTTCCAGCTGTAAATCAGGATCATGAGAATATAAATCTGCAAAACCAAAACTACTAGCTGCCCGTGTCAAAATAAGGGCACCCAGAGTTTAGGTTAAAACAATAAACTCCAGGTCAGTCATGGGACTGGTGTGAGAACTAAAACAGTTATTAATCTTTATTTTAAAGTTAGGTAAATCAAGAGACCACGCCGTATAACACAGAACGGGTTTCCTCCCAAGAATACCAGTGCATAAAACAACAGCGCAATGCTAAATAAAGAACAATGAAGCTATTATAAGATCCAGGTCCCATCACACAATGCAACGCAAGCCGGAGGATAGGGTTTTTACCTTATACTAGCCAAAGAATGCTTGATACGCTAAATTTCATCTTTTATTATTACTATAAGTGTATATTGTCAAAACAATTTCAAATCATAAGTAACAATCATAGACGGCATAAGCGCCCCATCCCACTATGTCGCCATATATAAGATTACAACTAAAATCGAAACGTCACGTATTGGAAGTTGGATTTCCATCTGTGAACCGAGGCAAAAGATAGTCCTCAACCGATTCGAGACGCTCTAGCCCGTGTCTCAGGAATAGCCGCAACTTCCCCTTGGATCGTCAGGGCCGGTCCACCGATGTGGATTATTATGCCTGAACACTACGTTTCCCCACCCTATGGGGTGTCAATGAGCCAACGAATGACTCCATCGGTCCCGGATCGACCGATATAACCGAGGCGCCTCGCAACAGCAACAACCACATAAGTCAAACTCGTCAGGGCGTGTAAAACAACTGACGCCACTTCTAGCTAGAAGGAAACGCATGCCCTCCCTGATGTCCTCTCCCGTTTCTGGTTCACAACCGGGGTGTGAGGCTCGCGAATCAACGTTACACAAAGCTACGCCACACAGGCCGTGCTTTGATCATCACCACAAGACTTTGCTTTTCAACAGAAGCCTTGATCATTTGCATCTTAGCATGCCACACAGGCAAACCATTCCATGCAACTGATATCAATCAGTCACACAGAATGATATCCAATGTCAGACACACAGTCCATTTACATGTCTGTTCTTGGTCTGAACGAAACCGGAGGCACCTAGTACCCCACAATCCATCGATCTCCAAGTACGTCTGGACGATCACCAACTGTTTCCATCTTCTTGGGTGTACAGCCCAATCAAGATCATCAGTAATCACCCAAACGACGTGAAGACCTCCGGTCTTCAACCACCGTCTTCATCTTCGACACCACGTCGAATCAGTTATTCAGAATGGGATAAACCCGGTCTTTCCGAATAACTCGTGTATATAATAAACAAGTGTTACACAAACACAACATACGCCTCATTCCAATTCATCAGTCACTAACCGTGAATTAGCAAGAGAATAATTCCCCAAACATTAACCCCGAAGGCCGAAACCAACATCAGATCAATACCCAGGGAACCGTTCTTCTTAGCTAACCTACAGTTAGTTTCTAAATTTCACTTTCTTAGGGAAAGGTTCCCATTAATTTTATCAAAGATAAATTCTTTTAAATTTATTCTTTAATCTGCTTTTGAATATCAATTCAAACTAATCGGGATTAGCGAACCTTACCGAAGTAATCATTGGTTTTAATTTCCCAATCCCAACCTATTCATCCCATGAAGTAAAACAGGTCTTACTTCATATCTAACACCACGGTGTTATCGGTAAATTTAATTACCATTTCACGTTCAAATCTAAATAAAGATTTAACTATCGCCTGGAGCAAAACCGGTGATACTCCATTCTCGATCTTTTCAATCTAATTAAAGATTCATTAAAACTCCACTTAGTTATAATATGTGACTGGGTTAAAGAATCAGTGTCATTTAAAACACGGTTCACGATAAACCCCAAAATCACATCACATTTCAATCAGTCCCTAACCGTAAATTAGCAAGTTGAGCAATTCCCTAAGTATTAACCCCGAAGGCCGAAACCAACATCAGATCAATACCTCTGAAACCATTCAACTTAACTAATCTCCAGTTAGTTTCTGATTTCCTTAACTCCGTGGGTCTAAGAACAGTATTATTGAAGATACCATTCACGACAACCCAAAATCACATTCTATTAATTATCGGGTTAAAGAACGAGTGTTATTTAAAACACCATTCACGATAAACCCAAGAATCAATTCGAATTCATTTCCAATTAAATATTATTTAATTGGTACACTTCATTAAATCTAAATAAAAAGATTCAATCTTTTTCTCAACTGGGCTTAAGAACAGTGTTAATGAAGACACCATTCACGACAAACCCAAATCACATTTGATATTAAACACAAGGCTCTGAATAGAAAATATATCGACTTATATTCAATATCAAATTCTACGACCAACAAATATCGTATTGGAAATTACGATATTAATATATGTTTCAAATTTCCATAACAATATCTGTATCATCAATAAATCCAACATCAAAATATTCCGAAGACCATTTCGATTCAAATCCATTCCAATATAATTATTGGAAATTCTGGTTATTTTCAAAACCATTTCAAATCCAATTTATTTATTTAAAAATAAATAGAATTATAATTCTAGTTCAAAACTAGTTCATTTCGATAAAAATCTATTTTTATCTTTTCAAATATGGAGTTTTTCATCCCAATTCTTTCTAAATCATTTGTTATGATTTTACACAAATTATTACTATTTTTAATAATTTTATCAAGGCCCGTACAGTCGATTTCCATCAATGGCCATCGAACTGCACTTACAGCGACCTTTTCCAAATTTGATTTGGACATAATTCCAAATCCAACCGTTAGGTTTCAAATTTCTAATATTCGTTAGATAGTTCTTTTCGATACGAACCCAACGGTTCCGGTTTCAGGAGAATCCGACGGTCGGATCTCCCGCAATATCCATTCGAAGTCAATGGTCGAAATTCGCGAACTGCCGCGGCGCGGCGCGTTCTATTCAGGCCATTATATTATATATATAATATATATAATATATACTTCGTCGATTTCAATCCAAAACGTGCTTTATAAATCATTTTAAATTCATTTTCAAAACGGTTTCAACTTCATATTCAATTTCTAATCAAAATTGAATATTCCAATATAAATTCATTTCAAATTGATTTCAATTCAATTTCAATTTAATTTCAATTTAATTTGAATTTCTTTTTAATTTCAATTTGAATTCAATTCCTTTCACTTTAATTCAGATTTCAATTCTATTCGAATTTCAAATCATTTCAGTGTATTTCGAATTTCAAATCAATTCAGTTTAATTCGAATTTCAATTCACTTTAGATATAATTCGAATTTCAATTCATTTCAATATAATTCGAATTTCAAATCTATTCGAATTTCTAATCATTTCAGTGTATTTCGAATTTCAAATCAATTCAGTTTAATTCGAATTTCAATTCACTTTAGATATAATTCGAATTTCAAATCTATTTCAATATTCATTGAAAAATGAATAAAATCGATATAAAAATCGTTCACGTCAAAATGGCGTCAATCTAATCAACACGACTTCATATATTTCTATTTCCAAATATTCTATTTAAAATATTTCTTTTTCAAATATGGAATGAGGCCCAATCAATTACCATATAATGTTAATTATATGGATTTTCTACAACACATGTATACAATAACAACGATGAATAATCAACCATCATCCAAAGTGCATTCTACACTGTATAAGCATCAAATATAAATATTTAACGCTCATAACAGTCTGTCCATCAATCGATCGACATATAGCTAATTATTGGGACTAGTGTATGTCATATATCATCGCAATACCCGTGTGGGGTTTTCAAACAATCAAACACAGATTTTATTTGTGTAGTTGGGCGATATGTAAAATTTATCGTCCCAATCAATATCAGTTAAATGTGTGTATATAAACAAATCGTCCGATTTGTTTATTTTTATTTCATTTCATATACACGTTAAAAATTCTATTTTTAACTATAAAATATGTTAACTATATAAATATTTTATTTCATTTCACACCACATCACACAATCAACTACACATCAAAATCAAACAAACAAGCATACAAGCCACCCATGGTCTGTGGACAACGGGTGTCGGGTGCTACTAAACACCGTCTGCATCCTAGTATATATTTTAACTAGAAAATTAAATTAAAGGTGAGAAGTTCTCACCGAATAGCTAAATCAAACGCCTCAACTCTTCTTTGTAGAAATCTTCGCCGTTCTCGCCTCTTGTCACTTTCTTTGCCCGTATTCTCTACATATGTAAAAATCACATTTTTACTTCGCTATTCGATATATAAAAATCGAATTTTTACATTGCAATTCAATATATAAAAATCGAATTTTTACTTTGCTATTCAATATATAAAAATCGAATTTTTACTTTGCTATTCAATATATAAAAATCACATTTTTAATTTTCTCTTTACTTCACGGTAAAATAAAGTTCAGATTTTTATTTATTAAAAATCGTATTTTTACCCGTCTAATATATAATCTTTCATGAATAAAAATCGTATGTTTTCTAAATTAAAAACCGTATCTTTTCTATTTATTAAAAATCATTTCTTTGTTTATAAAGATCTTAACTTTATACATGAAAATCATGTTTTCACTCTCCTATATATATAAACTGATTTTTTTTATTTTATTAAACTAAAATTTATAGAACCTAAATAAATAAATAAAATTAAAGGGAGCTTACAGTGTTTTGCAGAGGAGGGGTGGGATCCACGTCGGTTTCTGTCAGGGGGAAGATGATGGCGCCGGTCTAGTGGAGGCGGGGTGTGAGGGTGGTGCGGTGGTTGCTTCGGCGGGTTTAGGGTTTACAGGGGGGCTCGCGGTTTGAGCTGGCGCGAGAGGATGGCGGGGGGCGTGGCAGGCGGCTCTGCGAGGCGGGGGTCCGGCTCCTGAGGCGGCGGCCGTCGATGGCCAACGGCGAGGCCCGATGGAAGCAACGCGATTCGATTTTTCTTTTTTTTTTCTTTTTACTTTCGTTCGATCTGAACGAATGAATTAGGGGGGGAGGGCATTGACCAAGTGGGTAGAGAGAGGATGGGAGGGTTTATTTAATTAATTTATTATTTTATTTTCTCCATAAATGTGATTTTGTATATGAACGCCAAACGAGACCCAACGACTGTCGCCTCTAGCTAATTACCCCCATTCCAAACACAATGGGATATGTATCATAAGATGATTCGACTGTTTCGATCAGTTTTCGTCAAAATCAACATATAACTCTATATATTGAATTTGAACGCGTATTTCAATTTACTGGGGTCACATACTAACTAGAAAAATTCCCGAAAAATATTTTCTAGCTTCGTATCGATGATACGGTCCTAACAAAACTAATTTCGTTAAAATCTGAGACCATTTGAAAAATGGCCATTTTCCGGTCGATTAAAATCAACTGAAATTGGTCAAACGCGTTTTCCTTTGCCACGCTCACATATTGATTTGAAAAATTATGAAATTTGGAATCTAGCAATAATTTGACATCACGGATCCAACAAAAGTGGTTTCGTCGAAATCCGAGGTCGTTTGCAAAATGGCTATCTTTAAGGGCCGAAATTCCATAGCGACTATTCTGAAATTTCATTTGGACATATCTTTTGATTCCCGCTATGAAATTTTAATTTTTTGGATTCGTTGGAAAGATATTCTCAATTAGATTCAAATATTTTTGGTTTCACTAAAATCCGGTTTATTTTGAATCCTGTACATTCATTTGAATTTTGAAATTGAATTATCGAACTACCGCGCCATTTTCAATTCCTTTTATAATTTAAAATAATTATTTATATTCTAACGACGATCGATATAATATATACGTTCGAATTCTATTCAAAATAAATTTCTCGTCGTTATTATTTAAAATAATTCATTTTAAATAATCAAAATTCGCTAAAATTGCCAAAATAAAAATTTTAAACTGGCCCAGATTTCCGGGTTATTACAATCTCCCCCACTTAAAACTTTTCGTCCCCGAAAAGGAACAAAGCCGAAAGTTGTTTTAAATACCAACTCAACTTTCATTATTTTGCTTACGGCTTAAGTTCTTCAACTTTTCAGTTTCTAAGAACTTTTCAAATTTTTCAAAAATTTGGCTAACACCCTAAATTTCCGAAAAATTTCGCCATAACCTCCCCTGCACCGGGAGCACGGGAAAATACAGAAATTGCCATACAGGCCTTCTGATCTCAAAAAGAAAAAGAAAAAGCCAAGTGACTAGCCAATCGGCTCATAAAATCATCATCACCCAAACAAAACAGTAAATTATGATAAACATGTACCTATTTGTCGGGCAAACAAATTTTATTCTCTGCTCTAGCCTCCTTGCTATGACCTGTTCAATGTACGTACATGTATAAGCAAGCAAATGCGGCAAATTTTCAATATAACTCACAATTTGATTCAATTTGGCTATAGGGTACAAATTTTAATTAATTAAACTATAATCAAACAACACAACCAACAATCAATTAGTTGATTAGCTTTTCAAATTCATAACTTTGATACATAGTCAAAAATCAGATTTTTGATGCCAAATCACAACGATAAGCCCTATCTAATTTCGGTTCTCACACCAGTCTAATGGAAATATAGAAATCTCACTTTCGTTACTCGAAAATAAATACTGGCGACGGTGCCCCATCACCAGAATTATCCTCGGGCAACTAGAGTATGATTCTATAACTATCTAGTATATTAAAACTTCGAATACACGTTTGCAAGACGCATATGCAAAATCTTTATATATTGGATTGTCCAAATTAATATAAATAAATAATCAAATACGAATAATTGATTTAAAATTTTCAAAACAAATTTAGGTTTCATTTTAAAAATATACTCTTCACACTCGTTCTAGGATACTACTGATCCCATCTCTAACGAGTCATTCCCATTGGATATTACTAATCCAATATCTGATGAATTCTTTCGTATGGTTCTAATGTGTCCTGTTCTCTGAGCTTGGTAAACCAAAGCTCTGATACCATGATGTAACGACCGAGAATTTCGCTCGATCCGAATCAGTCGCTAAACCGATCAAGACCGTTCAAAACGCCAGATTGTTTCGAGAACACGACAAAATAGAACACAGACGGAAGAACATTTCATAGCTTATTACAACAATTCCATCAGAATACAAGAATATACAGAGTATGAATGAATAAAATACATTCGATAAATATCAAAGATTACAATACATCACATAGCAGCGGAAAATAATACAATACACAACTAGAAGTAATATGCGGATACAAAGCTTTCCGAGTATCGCTACAGCTGTAAATCAGGATCATGTGAATATAAATCTGCAAAACCAAAACTACTTGCTGCCCATGTCAAAATAAGGGCACCCAGAGTTTAGGTTAAAACAATAAACTCCAGGTCAGTCATGAGGCTGGTGTGAGAAATAAAACATTTATTAATCTTTATTTTAAAGTTAGGTAAATCAAGAGACCACGCTGTATAACACGGAACGGGTTTCCTCCCAAGAATACCAGTGCATAAAACAACAGCGCAATGCTAAATAAAGAACAACAACAACAACAACAAAGCCATATATCCCAAACAAGTTGGGGTTGGCTAGATATGGAACCCAAAATTAAAATAAAATAAAATTAATAATGATGATAATAATATTATATATATAAAGGGTTTAAAATAACCAATCAAATAAAAAGTCGTCCGATAAACATAACCCCAGGTCCCATCACACAATGCAACGCAAGCCGGAGGATAGGGTTTTTACCTTATAATAGCCAAAGAATGCTCGATACGCTAAATTTCATCTTTTATTATTACTATAAGTGTATATTGTCAAAACAATTTCAAATCATAAGTATCAATCATAGACGGCATAAGCGCCCCATCCCACTATGTCGCCAAATATAGGATTACAATTAAAATCGAAACGTCACGTATTGGAAGTTGGATTTCCATCTGTGAACCGAGGCAAAAGATAGTCCTCAACCGATTCGAGACGCTCTAGCCCGTGTCTCAGGAACAGCCGCAACTGCCCCTTGGATCGTCAGGGACCGTCCACCGATGTGGATTATTATGCCTGAACACTACGTTTCCCCACCCTATGGGGTGTCAATGAGCCAACGAATGACTCCATCGGTCCCGGATCGACCGATATAACCGAGGAGCCTCGCAACAGCAACAACCACATAAGTCAAACTCGTCAGGGCGTGTAAAACCACTGACGCCACTTCTAGCTAGAAGGAAACGCATGCCCTCCCTGATGTCCTCTCCCGTTTCTGGTTTACAACCGGGGTGTGAGGCTCGCGAATCAACGTTACACAAAGCTATTCCACACAGGCCGTGCTTTGATCATCACCACAAGACTTTGCTTTTCAACAGAAGCCTTGATCATTTGCATCATAGCATGCCACACAGGCAAACCATTCCATGCAACCGATATCAATCAATCATACAGAATGATATCCAATGTCAGACACACAGTCCATTTACAAGTCCGTTCTGGGTCTGAACGAAACCGGAGGCACCTAGTACCCCGTAATCCATCGATCTCCAAGTACGTTTGGACGATCACCAACTGTTTCCATCTTCTTGGGTGTACAGCCCAATCAAGATCATCAGTAATCACCCAAACGACGTGAATACCTCCGGTCTTCAACCACCGTCTTCATCTTCGACACCACGTCGAATCAGTTATTCAGAATGGGATAAACCCGATCTTTCCGAATAACTCGCGTATATAATAAACAAGTGTTACACAAACACAACATACGCCTCATTCCAATTCATCAGTCACTAACCGTGAATTAGCAAGAGAATAATTCCCCAAACATTAACCCCGAAGGCCGAAACCAACATCAGATCAATACCTAGGGAACCATTCTTCTTAGCTAACCTACAGTTAGTTTCTAAATTTCACTTTCTTACGGAAAAGTTCCCATTAATTTTATCAAAGATAAATTCTTTTAAATTTATTCTTTAATTTGCTTTTGAACATTAATTCAAACTAATCGGGATTAGCGAACCTTACCGAAGTAATCATTGGTTTTAATTTCCCAATCCCAACTTATTCATCCCATGAAGTAAAACGGGTCTTACTTCATATCTAACACCACGGTGTTATCGGTAAATTTAATTACCATTTCACGTTCAAATCTAATTAAAGATTTAACTATCGCCTAGAGCAAAACTGGTGATACTCCATTCTCGATCTTTTCAATCTAATTAAAGATTCATTAAAACTCCACTTAGTTTTAATCTGTGACTGGGTTAAAGAATCAGTGTCATTTAAAACACGGTTCACGATAAACCCCAAAATCACATCACATTTCAATCAGTCCCTAACCGTAAATTAGCAAGTTGAGCAATTCCCTAAGTATTAACCCCGAAGGCCGAAACCAACATCAGATCAATACCTCTGAAACCATTCAACTTAACTAATCTCCAGTTAGTTTCTGATTTCCTTAACTCCGTGGGTCTAAGAACAGTATTATTGAAGATACCATTCACGACAACCCAAAATCACATTCTATTAATTATCGGGTTAAAGAACGAGTGTTATTTAAAACACCATTCACGATAAACCCAAGAATCAATTCGAATTCAATTCCAATTAAATATTATTTAATTGGTACACTTCATTAAATCTAAATAAAAAGATTCAATCTTTTTCTCAACTGGGCTGAAGAACAGTGTTAATGAAGACACCATTCACGACAAACCCAAATCACATTTGATATTAAACACAAGGCTCTGAATAGAAAATATATCGGCTTATATTCAATATCAAATTCTACAACCAACAAATATTGTATTGGAAATAACGATATTAATATATCTTTCAAATTTCCATAACAATATCTGTATTATCACGAAATCCAACATCGAAATATTCCGAAGACCATTTTGATTCAAATCCATTCCAATATAATTATTGGAAATTCTGGTTATTTTCAAAACCATTTCAAATCCAATTTATTTATTTAAAAATAAATAGAATTATAATTCTAGTTCAAAACTAGTTCATTTTGATAAAAATCTATTTTTATCTTTTCAAATATGGAGTTTTTCATCCCAATTCTTTATAAATCATTTCTTATGATTTTACACAAATTATTACTATTTTTAATAATTTTATCAAGGCCCGTACAGTTGATTTCCATCAATGGCCATCGAACTGCACTTATAGTGACCTTTTTCAAACTTGATTTGGACATAATTCCAAATCCAACCGTTAGGTTTCAAATTTCTAATATTCGTTAGATAGCTCTTTTCGATACGAACCCAACGGTTCCGGTTTAAGGAGAATCCGACAGTCTGATCTCCCGCAATATCCATTCGAAGTCAATGGTCGAAATTCGCGAACTGCCGCGGCGCGGCGCATTCTATTCAGGCCATTATATTATATATATATAATATATAATATATACTTCATCGATTTCAATTCAAAACGTGCTTTATAAATCGTTTAAAATTCATTTTCAAAACGGTTTCAACTTCATATTCAATTTCTAATCAAAATTGAATATTCCAATATAAATTCGTTTTAAATTCATTTCAAATTGATTTCAATTCAATTTCAATTTAATTCGAATTTCTTTTCAATTTCTATTTGAATTCAATTCCTTTCAATTTAATTCGGATTTCAATTCTATTCGAATTTCAAATCATTTCAGTGTATTTCGAATTTCAAATCAATTCAGTTTAATTCGAATTTCAATTCACTTTAGATATAATTCGAATTTCAATTCATTTCAATATAATTCGAATTTCAAATCTATTCGAATTTCAAATCATTTCAGTGTATTTCGAATTTCAAATCAATTCTGTTTAATTCGAATTTCAAATCACTTTAGATATAATTTGAATTTCAAATCTATTTCAATATTCATTGAAAAATGAATAAAATCGATATAAAAATCGTTCACGTCAAAATGGCGTAAATCTAATCAACACGGCTTCATATATTTCTATTTTCAAATATTCTATTTCAAATATTTCTTTTTCAAATATGGAATGAGGCCCAATCAATTACCATATAATGTTAATTATATGGATTTTCTACAACATATGTATACAATAACAACGATGAATAATCAACCATCATCCAAAGTGCATTCTACACTGTATAAGCATCAAATATAAATATTTAATGCTCATAACAGTCTGTCCATCAATCGATCGACATACAGCTAATTATTGGGACTAGTGTATGTCATATATCTTCCCAATACCCATGTGGGGTTTTCAAACAATCAAACACAGATTTTATTTGTGCAGTTGGGCGATGTGTAAAATTTATCGTCCTAATCAATATCAGTCAAATGTGTGTGTATAAACAAATTGTCTGATTTGTTTATTTTTATTTTATTTCATATACACGTTAAAAATTCTATTTTTAACTATAAAATATTTTAATTATATAAATATTTTATTTCATTTCACACCACATCACACAATCAACTACACATCAAAATCAAACAAACAAGCATACAAGCCGCCCATGGTCTGTGGACGACGGGTGTCGGGTGCTACTAAACACCGTCTGCATCCTAGTATATATTTTAACTAGAAAATTAAATTAAAGGCGAAAATTTCTCACCGAATAGCTAAATCAAACGCCTCGACTCTTCTTTGTAGAAATCTTCGCCGTTCTCGCCTCTTGTCACTTTCTTTGCCCGTATTCTCTACATATGTAAAAATCACATTTTTACTTCGCTATTCGATATATAAAAATCGAATTTTTACTTTGCTATTCAATATATAAAAATCGAACTTTTACTTTGCTATTCAATATATAAAAATCGAATTTTTACTTTGTTATTCAATATATAAAAATCGAATTTTTACTTTGCTATTCAATATATAAAAATCACATTTTTAATTTTCTCTTTACTTTATGATAAAATTAAGTTCAGATTTTTATTTATTAAAAATCGTATTTTTACCCGTCTAAAAATATAATCTTTCATGAATAAAAATGTATGTTTTCTAAATTAAAAACCGTATCTTTTCTATTTATTAAAAATCATTTCTTTGTTTATAAAGATCTTAACTTTATACATGAAAATCATGTTTTCACTCTCCTATATATATAAACTGATTTTTTTTATTTTATTAAACTAAAATTTATAGAACCTAAATAAATAAATAAAATTAAAGGGAGCTTACCGTGTTTTGTAGAGGAGGGGGGATCCACGTTGGTTTCTGTCAGGGGGAAGACGATGGCGCCGGTCTGGTGGAGGTGGGGTGTGAGGGTGGTGTGGTGGTTGCTTCGATGGGTTTAGGGTTTACGGCGGGGGGGGGGGGGGGGGGGTGCTCGCAGTTTGAGCTGGCGCGAGAGGATGGGGGGGCGTGGCAGGCGGCTCTGCGAGGTGGGGGTCCGACTCCTGAGGCGGCAGCCGTCGATGGCCAACGGCGAGGCTCGATGGAAGCAGTGCGATTTGATTTTTCTTTTTTTTTATTTTTACTTTCGTTCGATCTGAACGAATGAATTGGGGGGGGGGGGCGTTGACCAAGTGGGTAGAGAGAGGAAGGGAGGGTTTATTTAATTTATTTATTATTTTATTTTCTCCATAAATGTGATTTTGTATACGAACGCCAAACGAGACCCAACGACTGTCGCCCCAAGCTAATTAACCCCATTCCAAACACAATGGGATATGTATCGTAAGCTGATTCGACTGTTTCGATCAGTTTTTGTCAAAATCAACATATAACTCTATATATTGAATTTGAACGCGCATTTCAATTTACTGGGGTCACATACTAACTAGAAAAATTCCTGAAAAATATTTTCTAGCTTCGTATCGACGATACGCTCCTAACAAAACTAATTTCGTTAAATTCTGAGACCGTTTGAAAAATGGCCATTTTCCAGTCGATTAAAATCAACTGAAATTGGTCAAACGCGTTTTCCTTTGCCACGCTCACATGTTGATTCTAAAATTTTTGAAATTTGGAATCTAGCAATAATTTGACATCACGGATCCAACAAAAGTGGTTTCGTCGAAATCCGAGGTCATTTGCAAAATGGCTATCTTTAAGGGCCGAAATTCCATAGCGACTATTCTGAAATTTCATTTGGACATATCTTTTGATTCCCGCTATGAAATTTTGATTTTTCAGATTCGTTGGAAAGATATTCTCAATTAGATTCAAATATTTTTGGTTTCACTAAAATACGGTTTATTTTGAATCCTGTACATTCATTTGAATTTTGAAATCGAATTATCGAACTACCGCGCCATTTTCAATTCCTTTTATAATTTAAAATAATTATTTATATTCTAACGACAATCGATATAATATATACGTTCGAATTCTATTCAAAATAAATTTCTCGTCGTTATTATTTAAAATAATTCATTTTAAATAATCAAAATTCGCTAAAATTGCCAAAATAAAAATTTTAAATTGGCCCAGATTTCCGGGTTATTACAGTTATCGATCATAGCATATATGTGAAAACAAATAAATTAATGTTGAGGAATCCAGTTGGATTCCTCAAACCTGTTTTTCCTACGTCCACAGATGTCTGTCAACAATAATAATACTCATCTTGCTTCGAGGAAGAATATCATGGTATAGAAGGTCATCCAGTATATATATATTGTGGGGCGCATACTGCTAATAGTACTGCGAGCATCCGCTAATGGTACTGCGGGAATATCCAATCACCAATATTATTTCTATATATAATTATTATTATATAATATAATCACTTTATATCAATCAATTATCATCCATCAAGCAATAAATAAAATTTGAACTATTAAAAATAGTTCCCAATAATTAAACTGAGTGAGTTTAACTCACCTGGATTTCCTTTGCTGAATATTCTATTTAAAACCCCATAACGTCACGGCTATTCATCTACTCAACTCGTATTGAATTGATTTATTCCTACCATTATTTAATTTTAATTAACGATTAACCAATTATTAATTTAAATTAACCCAACGCATAGATAATTAAATTTCTGTGTATTTAAATTTATAAAAAAAATGAATACCTTATGGTTGCTCCAATTTCTCGACTAAATGATGAATCCAATTACTGAATAGTTTAAACTGCATTTTATCGAGCAATTTACTATCGGCCTCAACATACTGTTGCCCCACTGCCCAATCACTCTTTTGCCCTCTTAATCACCATCACTAACATACTGCACTTCGATACCATTTCAACATCCATGCCATTTCCAGTAACTATCATCCCCAAAACACACAGTGAATTTGTAAACTCCACACTGCCTGTTGTCATTTCTCAGATCCACCCCCACATTCACTGTTCGAACACCGTTTACTTCAGTTCAAAAATCTGTTGAACTTTGAACTCCACTTCTATCCATTATCACGCCATCAGACACTTACTGTCTAAACAAACTCCTCCCCAAACACTTACTGTCTAACTCTTCTTGCTTTTTCTATCGCACTCCCAAGAAAATCAATAGATCGCACAGTTCATTTACAATTCCTATTCAAACTCCATCAACAGTCTCGTACTCCCCCAATGCCTACTGTTAAATCCCTAGAACCCTTTTTAATACGTCACACCAGTTTGAACTCCCCCAATCACCATATTTCAACCATTAAACTATTCCAGTTTGTCACCCAAACCAGATCGAACTCCGCCTTCCAACATCGAACTCCGCCTTCCAGCATCGAACTCCACTCTAGCGAGCAGACCACACAAATCTTCCCCAAATCGCGGTGCCCCCTTCCCTCAAATCCCCCCACTGTTGAATCCTACGCCACTCCTTTGTAAACCCCTATCTGAACCGATGACAACCCCCCTTTCACGCGAGCGATCTCGGGTGTCTTCTAGTTTAGTTCGACTCCAGATTGTATTTTAATTATTTTTTATACGGTGGTTTGATTTCTATTGAAATAAACAGAAGAAGAAAAAGGAGTTGAAGGAAATGGATGGGATTGGGTTTGAGGATGGGAGTGTAACGAAGACAATGGCTGTTTAAATAGAGAAGCGGAGACACATATAAGAATGATGTCGAATTCAGTAGGGTGTAGGATAGAACAGGTTTGCAGCGTACCATTACTGAAACTTCATGGGGAAGGAAAAGAATCACACATGGAAATGAAAGAGAAGGCGTGCTAGCCATACAGAAAGCCTGTGCTCGAAAATTTAGTTGTCTCATATATATATATATATATATATATATATATATATATATATGTTATTTTGATTTTTATTTTGCTTATTTTAACTGGTGTGCCGTAAATTAAAATATACCATGATTCTGAATCCCTATATGAGCGCAACGAACGACATATCTAGGGTTCTACCACAATTCTTAGCACACTAGAACAATTCCCACGGTCTAATTTGACCATATACAGAAGATATTAAATTGAATTGATGATTTGACTTTAAATTCGATATAAATCGATAAATAACAAAAAAAGAATTATTACTATCATATAAATATACACAAACTGAATTTTATAAATTTCCAAAATCAACTAACTCGAAATTTTAAACTTGATATTCCATTCTCCAGTTAAACCAATATTAAATTGATTTGAAATCGATTTATTTTATTAAATAAATCATTACGGTTTTATAAATAATTCCATAGCAACTATTTGAAAATTTGATTTGGTCATAACTCTCAATATTAAATACGAAATTCTGTTTTTTTCTCTTTCAGTAGAAAATTATAGTTCGACAAATTCGAATATTTCATGTTTCGATGAATTCCGATTTAAAATGAATTCTGTATAATCAACTGAAGTTCAAAACTAAATATTATGAACTACCGTGCCATTTCGAGCTCGTTCATATTTAATATATATTTATATGTTTCGAACTTCATTTTAATAAATATAAAAATTCATTTACATTAACATTTCAATATTTAAACTAAATAAAATATTCAAACTGAAGCGATCAAAATACGAGACGTTACACAACATCACCACTTAAGATATGCCATCCATCAATAGTGTTTTCATATGTATTTTGTTTTAGTGTCAAGGTTTCATCATTCCTTTTTGGTTTTGCGATTTGATGATCTAATGAGATTAGGACTTGATATAATTTATTTTCTTATTTTGAATGTAACTTACCGTGCCGAGAGATCGGTTGGGCAGGCCTATATGTGTGTAACAACCCTTGTTTGGTCGTAAGAGGTTAATATTGTGCAAGACTGCAATTTCCATAGTGGTTTGTTTTGACCCTCGAGGTTGGAAAATATTACAACATAGCTTATCTTTACCGGGAGATATACATAGTTCGACAAGAACTTAATCTCATACAGCCATTTTTTCTTGTTTGTTAGTTGTTTATTGTTGATTGGTTTAGGCTTAAAGCCTAGGAATTATCTTGGTGGGAGACTATGCAACATCGATGGTTGTAAGAGGCTATTGGTGGCGATTGTGGGATAGGACATTTTTCTCTTCTAAGTGAGTCAGCCTCGATTTAGCGATAGTGGTATAAGAACTTGATTTTTTGTAGGAGGGTCCTTAAGATTATATGATAACGGGTTGAGACGTTGAGTTATCTAATCGCTAGTCATTTATCTTAGCTTGTAACTTAAGAGTATCTATGCACATTCGATAAGGTGATCAGATTACGTCTGTAATTGAGTAGAGTTATATATCAACCAGGTTTTAGATATTGAACTAGTTGTTTTGCCTTAGGGCATATGGTATCCATGAAGTGAGAGACAAGCAATTCTTGACAGATTATCAGATCATCCCTATGGTGCATGGGTCATCTCTCAGTTGGAATTTTCAAGGAAATTTATTTAGCAGAGAGCAGTTGGATGGAGTGTGTCGATTACAACTCCTTCATGCTTCTTTACTTTTTATTAGTTAATATGTCATTCGAGCTCACCAGCGAGTCAGCATATTATGTGGATTTCTTGGAGCTTTTTTCGAGATATCAGCTAGATGAGTTGTACTTGTGTTATCTTACTATACTGACATCTTTCAATGGACTAAAAGAAAGCAGAGGAAAAATTGATGTTTGTATTGTAGGTGTTGAGAAAAAACCAATTAATAGTTGGATTTTAGAGTATCACTTCTGGGTCGAGGGGTAAGTGTAACACCCCAAATTTTTAAATAATAAAATGAAAATTTGAAAACCGTTAAGAATTTGGTCATTGAATTAGCGTCATTGCGTCCGTGGCGATTTTCTGATCAATTTAGACCTATGGTTTATAAGAAACGAATTTGAGATGAAAAAGAAATCTTTAAATGAAATATTACAACAAACATGAAAAGAAGATATAAGAAAAGAACAATGACCACCATTGTTTCAAGTCTTGTTAACAAAAGCCTATCTAGCTCAATTGGTAAAGACATGCCTCTCTCAAGTGAGTGGCGCAAGTTTGAGCCCCGTTGGACGCCATCATTATATTTTAGAAGAACGACTAAAATAATACATGTTCTAAGAGGAAAATATGTACAAATGCACATATAAGTAAAATTATACAGAAAAGTGAGTACAAAAATATATGTATACATGCATATGTAAATATATGTGTATGTGTGTGCATGAACATATACATATGTAAGAGAAATCCAAAATAAACCTACAATCAATGAAAATAGGCAACGGATAAATAACGGCATACACCATTTGAATTTTGAAAATAAAATAAAGGTTGCGCATATATATATATACACACACACGCATAAATTAATGCATTAAAAGGAACATAACAACTAATTGATAGTGTTATTAATTGCATTAATTAAGTGGCAATTAACGGGCAATGAATTTGAAGGATTGTATGCACATGTACATGCATAAATGTGAAATTCTAACGTAACAGTGGTTTATAATAGGAATAAAATAAAAAGACATACGAAGCAAGTAAATAAAATGTTACTAATTTAAAACGTTAAAATCAGAAACAACGACCCATAAAACGCTCCTGGACCCGAATGGGTCGAGCCACGATGGGTTAGGAGAATGTAACACCCCAAAATTTGATACACTATAACCATACTTAAAGAAATTAAATTGAGATTAAATTAATTAAATATTCATAATTAAGCCAAACGGACATCACCGTTTTGTTCGTCTCGGAATTCTGGTTTAGATAGACCCCAAGTTTGTGTAAAACAGACACATGAAGAAGTTATGGGCATTAGAAGTTTGTATACATATAAGGAGCATATATATGAACATAATATAAAAATAATTCAAATCAATTCAAACAAGACGAGCGGGAAAAAGACCGCCAAACACGACCGTTATGGGACGACCCACAATTGGCCTGGGTCGACCCAAGGTCGGTCGGGTCGACCCTAAGGTCGCCCTACTGCCGATCTAGGAAGGTCCGTTGTGTGAACCTAGACTGTTTTTCGAACCATACTCGTTGACTCAGCATTGCATGTATTCTTAAGACTAAATCCGACGGTTCAAACTTTCTCGTACATTTATAAGTAGACTAGCAGGGCCTAGCCTAAATCTCATATTTTCTGAGATGCTGCATAGACTCTGCCATTGTTCCTCCTCCTCAAGTCTCTTTAGAAAATAGAATAACTAGTCTTAGGAAATTCTGATTCAAGTTTTGGAGGAAAAGAGTGTATATATATACATACAAATGGGTGTTCGGAGTTCTGACCGGTGTTAGGTAAGTCATTGAATATGGTTTATTTAGATTTCTCTTCCTTTTCCCTCTTCTTTGGTTTCAGATTTGTGAATCCATGGTTATCTGGATTATAGATTCAGTTAGGAAGGCCATGGAATAACAGATCTGGATTAGATTCATGGACTGGAAAGCTATTAGGTGAGTGGATCTAAATTATGCCATTTTAAATAACGGTATATTTATCGTTCATATTCCCCGTTATAATTAATCTGCTAAACAGTTGATAATTATGGAAAATTAGGTATTAAAACTGTTTAGGACATGTTAAAAAGATTACTGTTGTATATAGAACAATCCTAAGAACCTGCTAATTGGATATTGTGAATAAAATTGTAATGAAATTGCGAATAATTGTGGTAATTGGGGTCTGAGAACATTTATGTCATATAAGCATGTTTCCATTTAAACATCCGTCTAAATGAGAAATTACTGCAGATGTTGTAATCAGGGAATTTATAATAATTATGAACATTTGCTTAAGAATATTATTGTGACAAAATTTGTAAACAGAATTACAGTAAAAATTTGGAAGAATAGATATGCTTAAATTGGATGGAAATTTTACAGTAATTAAGAAATTGAAACTGTACCAAGACATGAGGTTAAATTCAACTTGTGGTAGAAGCGTGCCCGGAACCGCTCAAAAAATCCAGCATCCACAAATGGTCAATTTAATGTGAAGGGTCTGGTGCATAAACATTAATATAATGGTAAATAACAATACTAAGACACAAGGTTAAGTTCAACTTGTGGTAGACGTCTGCCCTGAAACGCCCGGCAAATCCAGCATCCACAAGTAGTCAGCTTAATGTGAGAGGCCTGGTGCCAAAACACACAGCAACACACACACACACACATATATATATATATATATTTCAAAATTGATTCACTTCTATTAACAACTAGAAAAGTACGTAATAAGGTTAGCATACTGACCGAAATACAAACTAAAAAGCAAAAATACATACGAAGTACTAAATTAAATCCTAAGAGAGAGTTTTGAACCCATGATGAGGTTACCAACTCCATAGCAAGTACCATCCCGCTGCACTTCTAATCCTCTATTACTATCCTTTGAGTCTTTTCTTCGAGTGGTAGAGATTAAAGCAGTTTTCCACCATTCTGTTACTTTGTTACAACTCATGTAGAAATAAACAAATGGATCTGTCGAAACAAGTTCACAATTTAAAACCCACTTTCTTAGTTGCTCTATGATATTTGGATTTTGAGTAGCAACTGTTGATAACCAATTAGTAAGGCCCTACATTACCGTCCCACATTTTCCAATTTGGCTCACACTCATGCAGCCACATTTACCAGATCTTCCTCCATTTTAAGTAATTACCAATCTGTGTTTCTGATTTTCCCAAGAACAAAATTAGATCAATATCTTCTCAGCAAAAACATCTTAAATCCTTGAATTATTGATTATTTTTATTGGAAATTAGGTTGCGCCCCTATTATAGTTTCAATTGTAAGTCACGTCCCTCCCATGTTTTCATTTCAAACCCTGTCCCTGTTTTCAAACCTTTTGCCTTTTACCTTTTTTTGCCCAAAAAAATGTGCTGCTATGAAAAAAAAATCCTAAAATCTGGAAATGTTCTCAGAAGTCCACACAAATTTAAAAAAAAAGTTGCATGCATGTATGCAACTATTACCAATAATTGCACACATGTATACAACTTTGCATCTGCTGTTTCTATTGAAAATTTGGACAGAAACTTGCATACATGTGTGCAACTATTTTGAAATACTTGCACATATGTATGCAAGTATTGCATGAAGAAAAGTTAACTGAAATTTTGCCTATAGATTGTTGCACACACATGTGCTACTTTTCTGTTTTATTTGCACACCTGAATGCAAATAAATGTGAACTGATTTGCACGACTGCGGATTATTGCACATTTTTATGCAAGAATTCTGCAATACTTGCATATATGTATATATATATATATATATATATATATATATATATATATATGCAAGAAAATCAACACAGATGCATGACAAAAATACTTGCATGGATGCATGCAAGAAAATTCAAATACATGCAGACTATTATGCATTTAATTGCAGCTCCGTTGTTTTTTCGTTTTTGACGTCCTTTTTGATGGTTTTTTTATTTGATTTTTTTAACGTTTATGTGTTTTATTTAAATATGAATTCATGTGATTTTTTTATATTATTTTATATTTACTGAATTTTCGAACAATAGGGACTAAATTTACGATAAGTTTTGCACCGGATGTGAGCCTAATTTTGAAACTTTATAGGGACCTGTGCCAAACAAACCCTATTTTTTATTTGACTCAGTACTTTTCCAATAATCAAACACAAAAGAAAATGATCATCTTGTTCAATAGTTTTCTTAAATCCATGAATTACTGAACCCATAATATGTTTGACATTTCCAAAAATCAAAGACATCCGCTTTTCCAACATTTCTCGTAGCAGATTAGAATAAAGCCCAAAAATGAAAATTCTAACCCTATTACTATTAAATCAGAAGGAATCACCCAAACGTTGAAATCGACAAACACACCGAAGAACTTACCCCATACAAATCGATTCCCACGTAGCAATTGAAACCATTCAGAAGATTGGTTTATTGAAGTCGAGATCTTCGACATAATATAACAACGAATTCGCCCCAAGACCCACTTCTGGTGGCTTGATGTCGGCTAGGACTATGAAGTCAAAGTCTATCTAAGATCGGTTTGAGGATCTTGATCTTCAGTGAGATGACTCCTAAAAATGTTCAGAAGTGTGAATCATTCATGCCCGAGGTTGCGGTTTCGGAATCACCGCAGAAATAGATCTGAGTCATAGTAATTTTGAATAAATCATGGATCTAGTTGTGAATTGTGATTTCAAGTGGGGATTTTAGTAGGAAGCAACAAATGACCAAAATTTCGTTGAATTTTTAATGGAAAATGGCTTGAAACCGAACGAGCGGTTTCGTTTTGTTTTGGATCGCCATTCCTCTCTCCATTAGAGAGGAGGAAAATTATATATATATATATATATGTGTGTGTGTGTGTGTGTGTGTGTGTAAAGGAAATAAATAAATGGCATTAGTTGTAATGAATGGATGTTACAACAGTATAAGAATTGGAATGAACAGGGAATGATAATAACGTATTATAACTAATTTCATCAATAAGAATGCAATATAATAGTTAGGCTTGTCCTAGGGATAAGTGGAAATTATAATGTAGGTTATAATAAATGGAAAGAAACTTATTGATAAACCTTAGTAAAGAGAACTAAGTAAGAAAATTTATGAGGCAAAATGAGTTGTACTTAATGATATATAAGTAATATGTTAACATGAAGCCTGCTGATTAAGATAAGATATACTTAATTGTATATCAAGTAGAACATGTTATTGTAACCTGTAAACACTGAAATTGGAAGATGAATGGTAGGATAATAATGTAAGAAGATTCTAGATTACAGACCTTGAATTACAATCTAAAGAATAACATGTTATGGGCTTATTAATGAACTAAATTGAGTTAAATTATATAACTGAAATTAATAAGTGGGAGGGCTCCATCCCTTAGAGATATAAGGGGTTCGGAGAGAACATGGTAACTCGAATAAGAAGTTAATATGTGTGACAGCCGGGTATTTCGCTCGATCTGAATCAGTCGTTAAACCGATCTAGACCGTTCGAAAAGCCTGCTCGTTGAGAACAGGACAAATCAGAATGCAGACGGAAGAACATTTCATTGTTATTACAACAATTCCATCAGATACAAGAATATACCGAGCTTAATGAATAAATTACATTCAATAAATATCAGAGATTACAATAAATTACATAGCAGCGGAAAATAATACAAAGCGCAACTGAAGGTGATATATGGATACAGAGCTTTCCGGATATCATTCCAGCTGTAAACCAGGATCCTGTGAATATAAATCTGCAAAACCAAAACTACTAGCTGCCCGTGTCAAAATAAGGGCACCCAGAGTTTAGGTTAAAACAATAAACTCCAGGTCAGTCATGTGATTAGTGTGAGAACTAAAACAGTTATTTAAAACTTTACTTTAAAAGAGAGTAATTCAAGGGACCACGCCGTATAACACGGAACGGGTTTCCTCCCAAGAATACCAGTGCATATCAATAAACAACGCAATGCTTTTTCGAAAAATGAAGCTATTATAAGACCCTGGTCCCATCACACAATGCAACGCAAGCCGGAGGATAGGGTTTTCCCTTATAATAGCCAAACATGCTTGGTACGTTTAAAACAAATCATTTGATACTATAATAAGTGTATAGTGTCAAAACAATTTCAGTCATAAATATCAATCATAGACGGCATGGGTACCATATATCATGTTGCCATACTAGTTCTACAATTAAAACCGCAATACACGTATTGGAAATTGGATTTTCATCATGAGTCGAGACAAGGGGAAAGCTCCTCTCCGCTTTCGAGACACTCTAGCAAATGTCTCAGGACTACACACTCTGGGAAATCCTGGATGCTTCAAGGTCGGTCCTCACTTACTTTAGAGGATTAGTTATTCCTGAACACACGTTTCCCGGTCCTTACAGACCTAAAATCGAGGCGCCTCATCCAACAACCACATAGGTGAAAAGTATATAAATGTCAGGGCTGGTAAGTCACTGACACCACCATAGCTAGAAAGAAACGTCATGCTCTCCCTGTAGTCCGTATCCCGTTTTTGACTCATACCGAGGTGTGAGGCTCGTGAATTCACGTTATACACAAAGCTGCCACGTAGGCCGTGCTTTGATCATCAACCACAAGACTTTGCTTTTCAACAGAAGCCTTGATCTATGCAACTCAGTGTGCCACACAGGCAATACATGCCGTGCGATTGATATCTATCGATATATAACCTCTAAGCTCGTACGTCTCAGAGAAGGGCGTTAAGAAAGAGAATAAATTCTCCGCCGCCAAACAGATATATATTTAACAGAAATCAATCAACACAGAATAAAATCCAATGTCAGACACACAATCCATTTACAAGTTCGTTCTGGGTCTGAACGAAACCGGAGGCACTTTCCGCGCATATCCATCCATCTCCAAGTACGTCTGGACGACCACCAACTATTTCCATCCTCTTGGGTGTACAGCCCAATCAGGATCGTCAGTAATTATCCAAACGATGTGAAGACTTCCGGCCTTCGACAACCGTCTTCATCTTCGACATATCGTCGAATCGGTTACTCAGAATGGGTATAAACCCGGACTTTCCGAACAACCCGCGTATATTAAAAACAAATGTTACACAAACACAACATACGCCTCATTCCAATTCATTAGTCACTAACCGCACCATAGCTAATTACCCCCATTCCGAACACAATGGGATATGTATCGTAGGTTGATTCGATCGTTTCGATCAGTTTTCGTCAAAATCAACATATAACTCTATATATTGAATTTGAACGCGCATTTCAATTTACCGGGGTCGCATACTAACTTGAAAAATTCCAGAACAATATTTTCTGGCTTCGTATTGACGATACGGTCCTAACAAAACTAGTTTCGTCGAATTCTGAGACCGTTAGAAAAATGGCCAATTTCCAGTCGATTAAAACCAACTGAAAATGGTCAAACGCGTTTTCCTTTGCCATGCTCACATATTGATTCGAAAAATTATGAAATTTGAAATCTAGCAATAATTTGACATCACGGACCCAACAAAAGTGGTTTCGTCGAAATCCGAGGTCGTTTGCAAAATTCCCATTTTTAAGGGCCTGAATTCCATAGCGACTATTCAGAATTTTCAACTGGACATATCTTTGGATTCCCGCTATGAAATTTCGATTTTTCGGATTCGTTGGAAAGATATCATCAATTAGACCCTATTGTTTTTTGTTTCACTAAAATTTGAATTGTTTTGCACCCGGTACGTTCAATTGAAGTTTGAAATCGAATTATCGAACTACCGCGCCATTTTCAATTCTATTTATAATTATATATAAATATTTATATTCTAACGACGACGTATATAATATATACGTTCGAATTATATTCAAAATAAATTTCTTGTCGATATTATTTAAAATAATTCATTTTAAATATTCAAAATTCACTAAAATTGCCAAAATAAAAATTTTAAACTGGTTCGCATTTCTGGGTTATTGCAATCTCCCCCACTTAAAACTTTTCGTCCCCGAAATGGAACAAAGTCGAAAGTGGTTTGATCAATCAACTCTACGTTCGATCTGGCTTCCATTCTCCAACTTTTCAGTTTTTGAGAATTTTCAAATTTTCAAAAATTTGGCTAACACCCTAAATTTTCGAAAAATTTCGCCATAAACTCCCCTACACTGGGAGCCACGGGAAAATCCCGAAATTGCCTACAGGCCTTCTGATCTCAAAAAGAAAAAGAAAAAGCCAAGCGGCTAGCCAATAGGCTCATAAAATCATCATCACCCAAACTAAACAGTAAATTATATAGTAAACATGTACCTATTTGTCGGGCAAACAAATTTTATTCTTCGGCTCTAGCTTCCTTGCTATGACCTGTTCAATGTAAGTATATGTATATGCAAGCAAGTGCGACCAATTTTCAATACAGTTCAAAATTTGGTATAATTAGGCTAAATGGTTCAAAATTATCAAACAAATAAACAAACAACACAAACATCAATCAATTAGTGGATTAATGTTTCAAATTCATAAATTTGATATATACAAAAATCATGTTTTTGATGCCAATACACAACAAATAAATCTATCTATATAAGTTTTGGTTCTCACACCAGTCTAATGGAAATATATAGATATCACACCTTCGTCACTCGAAAATAAATGCTGATGATGTTTCGAACCACCATCAGAACATCTCCGGGCTACTAGAGTGCGGTTCTATATCTATCCGGTATATTAAAACTTCGAATATACGTTCATGACGTGTATATGCAAAATCTTTATATAGCGGATTGTCCAAATTCAAAATAACTAAATAATCAAATACGTATAAAGCGATTTAAATTTTCAAAACAAAATTGTTTTCTTTTTAAAAATATACTCTTCACACTCGTTCCAGGATACTACTGATCCTATCTCTAACGAGTCATTCTAATTGGATATTACTAATCCAATATCTGATGAATTCTTTCGTATGGTTCTAATGTGTCTTGTTCTCGAGCTCTGTAAACCAAAGCTCTGATACCAAATGTGACGGCC
The DNA here is from genome assembly GCA_030737875.1 of Allium sativum. Taxonomy (NCBI): domain Eukaryota; kingdom Viridiplantae; phylum Streptophyta; class Magnoliopsida; order Asparagales; family Amaryllidaceae; genus Allium; species Allium sativum. The sequence continues at coordinate 486,671,141 of CM060920.1, read as the reverse complement.
GGGTATTTTGCTCGATCTGAATCAGTCGTTAAACCGATCTAGATCGTTCGAAACCCCTGCTCGTTGAGAACAGGACAAATCAGAACGCAGACGGAAGAACAATTCATTGTTATTACAACAATTCCATCAGAAACAAGAATATACAGAGCATAATGAATAAATTACATTCAATAAATATCAGAGATTACAATAAATTACATAGCAGCGGAAAATAATAAAAAGCGCAACTGAAGGTGATATACGGATACAGAGCTTTCCGGATATCATTCCAGCTGTAAACCAGGATCCTGTGAATATAAATCTGCAAAACCAAAACTACTAGCTGCCCGTGTCAAAATAAGGGCACCCAGAGTTTAGGTTAAAACAATAAACTCCAGGTCAGTCATGTGACTGGCGTGAGAACTAAAACAGTTATTTAAAACTTTACTTTAAAAGAGAGTAATTCAAGGGACCACGCCGTATAACACGGAACGGGTTTCCTCCCAAGAATACCAGTGCATATCAATAAACAACGCAATGCTTTTTCGAAAAATGAAGCTATTATAAGACCCAGGTCCATCACACAATGCAACGCAAGCCGGAGGATAGGGTTTTCCCTTATAATAGCCAAACATGCTTGGTGCGTTTAAAACAAATCATTTGATACTATAATAAGTGTATAGTGTCAAAACAATTTCAATCATAAATATCAATCATAGACGGCATGGGTACCATATATCATGTCGCCATACTAGTTCTACAATTAAAACCGCAATACACGTATTGGAAATTGGATTTCCGTCATGAGTCGAGGCAAGGGGCAAGCTCCTCTCCGCTTTCGAGACACTCTAGCAAATGTCTCAGGACTACACACTCTGGGCAATTCTAGAAGCTTCAGGGCCGGTCCTCACATACGTTAGAGGATTAGTTATTCCTGAACACATGTTTCCCGGTCCTTATAGACCTAAAATCTAGGCGCCTCATCCAACAACCACATAGGTGAAAAGTATATAAATGTAAGGGCTGGTAAGTCACTGACACCACCATAGCTAGAAAGAAACGTCGTGCTTTCCCTGCAGTCCGTATCCCGTTTTTGACTCATACCGAGGTGTGAGGCTCGCGAATTCACGTTATACACAAAGCTGCCACGTAGGCCGTGCTTTGATCGTCAACCACAAGACTTTTCTTTTCAACAGAAGCCTTGATCTGTGCAACTCAGTGTGCCACATAGGCAATTCATGCCGTGCGATTGATATCTATCGATATATAACCTCTAAGCTCGTACGTCTCAGAGAAGGGCGTTTAGCAAGAGAATAAATTCTCCGCCGCCAAACAGATATATATTTAATAGAAATCAATCAACATAGAATAAAATCCAATGTCAGACACACAATCCATTTACAAGTTCGTTCTGGGTCTGAACAAAACCGGAGGCACTTTCCTCGCATATCCATCCATCTCCAAGTACGTTTGGACAACCACCAACTATTTCCATCCTCTTGGGTGTACAGCCCAATCAGGATCGTCAGTAATTATCCAAACGATGTGAAGACTTCCGGCCTTCGACCACCGTCTTCATCTTCGACATATCGTCGAATCGGTTATTCAGAATGGGTATAAACCAGGACTTTCCGAACAACCCGCGTATATTAAAAACAAATGTTACACAAACACAACATATGCCTCATTCCAATTCATTAGTCACTAACCGCACCATAGCTAATTACCACCATTCCGAACACAATGGGATATGTATCGTAGGTTGATTCGATCGTTTCGATCAGTTTTCGTCAAAATCAACATATAACTCTATATATTGAATTTGGACGCGCATATCAATTTACCGGGGTCGCATACTAACTTGAAAAATTCCAGAAAAATATTTTCTGGCTTCGTATTGACGATACGGTCCTAACAAAACTAGTTTCGTCGAATTCTGAGACCGTTAGAAAAATGGCCAATTTCCAGTCGATTAAAACCAACTGAAATGGTCAAACGCGTTTTCCTTTGCCACGCTCACATATTGATTCGAAAAATTATGAAATTTGAAACCTAGCAATAATTTGACATCATGGACCCAACAAAAGTGGTTTCGTCGAAATCCGAGGTCGTTTGCAAAATTCCCATTTTTAAGGGCCTGAATTCCATAGCGACTATTCAGAATTTTCAACTGGACATGTCTTTGGATTCCCGCTATGAAATTTCGATTTTTCGGATTCGCTGGAAATATGTCATCAATTAGATCCAATTGTTTTTGGTTTCACTAAAATCCGGATTGTTTTGCACCCGGTACGTTCAATTGAAGTTTGAAATCGAATTATCGAACTACCACGCCATTTTCAATTCTATTTATAATTATATATAAATATTTATATTCTAACGACGACGTATATAATATATACGTTCGAATTATATTCAAAATAAATTTCTCGTCGATATTATTTAAAATAATTCATTTTAAATATTCAAAATTCACTAAAATTGCCAAAATAAAAATTTTAAACTGGTTCGCATTTCCGGGTTATTACAATATGATTGGAAATAACAAAGTTAAACTGGAAATCGGGTGACGAAAAGCAAGCACATAATTAAAAGTTTAGACATAAGATCTAATAACACGTTAACGTGATGCGCTTGGACCTGTCCGCATATTTAAAGGTGAAGAACTCATCGGGTTAGATCATCGTGGTGTCTAGAGGCACGAAAGGAGCATGTCCATCTTATTCTTCTACTTGATATTATGCATGCTGGCTCTGCGGGACTGGAAGAAAGCACGCGGCTTCCGAGGGACGTAGGAGGGTACTCTATGGTTGTCCCCTGTTGCGTTGCATGCTCAGGATGTACTTGCAGGGGTTGGGTCTGTGCGTTACTGTAATAACCCGGAAATCTGAGCCAAATTAAAATTTTTATTTTGGCAATTTTAGCGAATTTCGATTATTTAAAATGAATTATTTTAAATAATAACGACGAGAAATTTATTTTGAATAGAATTCGAACGTATATATTTATTCGAATCGTCGTTAGAATATAAATATTCATTTATAATTATAAAAGGAATTGAAAATGGCGCGGTAGTTCGATAATTCGATTTCAAAATTCAAATGAATGTACAGGGTGCAAAATAAACCGGATTTTGGTGAAACCAAAAATATTAGAATCTATTTGAGGATATCTTTCCAACGAATCCAAGAAATCAAAATTTCATAGCGGGAATCAAAAGATATGCCCAGTTGAAATTTCAGAATAGTCGCTATGGAATTTCGTCCCTTTAAAATGGGAATTTTGCAAACGACCTCGGTTTTCGACGAAACCACTTTTGTTGGATCCGTGATGTCAAGTTATTGCTAGGTTTCAAAATTCATAATTTTTCAAATCAATATGTGAGCGTGGTGAAGGAAAACGCGTTTGACCAGTTTTAGTTGATTTTAATCGACTGGAAAATGGCCATTTTTCAAACGGTCTCAGAATTCGATGAAATTAGTTTTGTTAGGACCGTATCGTCGATACGAATCTAGAAATATTTTTTCTGTAATTTTTAGAGTCCGTATGTGATCCCGGTAATTAGAAATGCGCGTTCAAATTGAATATATATAGATTTATATTTTAATTTTGATGACAACCTATCGTAACAGCCGAATTGGCTTACGATACATATCCCATTGTGTTTGGAATGGAGGGTATTACGCTAGAGGCGACAGTCGTTGGGTTGGATTTGGAGTTCGGATACAAAACCCTAATTTCTAAAATAAAATAATATTAAATAATATAAATATTTATATATTTGCTGAACCTTTTAAAGCCCCAAAACATTTTTCCCAAGTCAGAATAAAAAAAACCACCGCTTATATTTGTTGAATGGCCACCTCCGATTCGATCCTCTACCGCTTCACCCACCCAACACCGTCCGTCGCTTCACCACTCCGGCTCCTCCATCTCCATCGACCACCTTCCACTCCATCTCCCTTCTACCACGAGATCCGACGCCCTACTCAGCTAAAAATCGAGCTATCACCGCATCTGCTATAAAGTCGCGCCGCCGCTCAGCTCCATTCACCACCGCCTCGGTTGGCTTGTCGCGCCCCACCTTGCCTGCCGACCACCTGACGCCCCTTCTCCCTCATCGTACAGCCGCAGTAAGTTTTTTTCCTGATTTTAATTTATATAAAACTTAGTTCTTCCTGATTTCAGTTTATATAAAGCAGTTTTTATTTATATATAAAACATAATTATAAATTTCAGTTTTGATTTTTATTTTACAAAGAACAATATAAAAGTTTTGATTTTATTCATATAAAAGTTTAGATTTTGAATTAGAAAAAGAAATGATTTTTGAGTTAGAAAAAGAAATGATTTTTGAGTTAGAAAAAGAAGTGATTTTTTGTATGTAAAGCTATATTTTCGAAGGCGAATAAAGTTTGAATCTTTATATTAGCAAGTAATAGATTTTTAATAAAATATAAAGGCGTGATTTTTATTCTATGTAAGGATTAAAAATATAATTTTTATATAATGTGAAGGTCAAAAATATGATTTTTATATAGTAGGGATTATAAAAATATATTTTTTATAAGGTAGAGAATATAAAAATACAATTTTTATATAGGGAGGATAATAAAAATATAATCTTTATAATGAAAACATCGTGTTAAAGATGTTATTTTTATCATCTTTAAAGCGAAGTAAAAATTCGATTTTTATATATTGAATAGCGAAGTAAAAATTCGATTTTTATATATTGAATAGTGAAGTAAAAATTCGATTTTTATATATTTAATAGCGAAGTAAAAATTCGATTTTTATATATTGAATAGCGAAGTAAAAATTCGATTTCATATATTGAATAGCGAAGTAAAAATTCGATTTTTATATATTGAATAGCGAAGTAAAAATTCGATTTTTATATATTGAATAGCGAAGTAAAAATTCGATTTTTATATATTGAACAGCGAAGTAAAAATTCGATTTTAATATATTGAATAGCGAAGTAAAAATTTAATTTTTATATATTGAATAGCGAAGTAAAAATTCGATTTTTATATATTGAATAGCGAAGTAAAAATTCGATTTTATATATTGAATAGCGAAGTAAAAATTCGATTTTTATATATTGAATAGCGAAGTAAAAATTCGATTTTTATATATGTAGTGAATACGAATGACGAAAGTGATGAAAGAAGGAACGACGGAGACTTCTACATTTGAAGAGTCCTAGCGTTGGTTTAGCTTGTCGGTGAGAACTCCTCACTTTTAATTAATTTTCTAGTTAAAATATATACTAGGATGCAGACGGTGTTTAGTAGCACCCGACACCCGTCGTCCACAGACCATGGACGACTTGTATGCTTGTTTGTTTGATTTTGATGTGTAGTTGATTGTGTGATGTGATGTGAAATGAAATAAAGTATTTATATAGTTAAAAATATTTTATAGTTAAAAATAGAATTTTTAACGTGTATTTAAAATAAATATTTATAAACAAATCGGAGATTTGTTTATATACACTGATTTGATTGATATTGATTGGGACGATAAATTTTACACATCGCCCAACTGCACGAATAAAATCTGTGTTTGATTGTTTGAAAACCCCACACGGGTATTGGGATGAAATATAACATACACTAGTCCCAATAATTAGCTGTATGTCGATCGATTGATTGACAGGCTGTTATAAGCGTTAAATATTTATATTTGATGCTTATACAGTGTAGAATGCACTCGGGATGATGGTTGATTATTTATCGTTGTTATTTTATACATGTGTTGTAGAAAATCCATATAATTAACATTATACGGTAATTGATTGGGCCTCATTCCAGTTTTGAAATAGAAATATTTGAAATAGAATATTTGAAATAGAATATTTGAATAGAAATATTTGAAATAGAAATATTTGAAAAAGAAATATTTGAAATAGAATATATGAAAATAGAAATATATGAAGCCGTGTTGATTAGATTTACGCCATTTTGACGTGAACGATATTTATATCGATTTTATTCATTTTATAATGAATATCGAAAGTGATTTCAAAATTTGATATTTTGAATAGAATTGAAATTCAAATTAGATTGAAATAGAATTGAAATCGATTTTAAATTGAATTTAAAACGTATTGAAATTGAACTGAAATCGATTTAAATTGAAACCGATTTGAATTGAAATGGATTTGAATTGAAATCGAGTTGAAATGAATTTAAAACGAATTTATATTGGAAAGATTCAATTTTGGTTTGAATTTGAGATGAAAGTTGAAATCGTTTTGAAAACGAATTTAAAACAATTTATAAAATATGTTTTAAAAAGAAATCGATGAAGTATATATTATATATATTATATATATAATATAATGACCTGAATAGAATGCGCCGCGCTGCGGTAGTTCGTGAATTTCGACCATTGACTTCGAATGGATATTGCGGGAGATCCGACCGTCGGATTCTCCTAAAACCGGAACCGTTGGGTTCGTATCGAAAAGAGCTTTCTAATGAATATTAGAAATTAGAAATCTAACGGTTGGATTTGGAATTATGTCCAAATCAAATTTGGAAAAGGTCGTTGTAAGTGCAGTTCGATGGCCGTTGATGGAAATCGACTGTACGGGCCTTGATAAAATTATTAAAAATAGTAATAATTTGTGTAAAATCATAAGAAATGATTTGTGAAGAAATGGGATGAAAAACTCCATATTTGAAAAGATAAAAATAGATTTTTATCGAAATGGACTAGTTTTGAACTAGAATTATAATTTTATTTATTTTTAAATAAATAAATTGAATTTGAAAAGGGTTTTAATAGTAACCAAAACTTACCATAATGGAATGGGAATGGATTTAATCGAAATTGTCTTTGGAATATTTCGATGTTGGATTTCGTGATGATACAGGTATTGTTATGGGAATTTGAAAGATATATTTATATCGTTATTTCCAATACGATATTTGTTGGTCGTAGAATTTGATATTGAATATAAGCCGATATATTTTCTATTCAGAGCCTTGTATTTAATATCAAATGTGATTTGGGGTTTATCGTGAACAGTGTTTTAAATAACACTTGTTCTTTAACCCGATAATTAATGGAATGTGATTTTGGGTTTATCGTGACCGTGTTTTAAATGACACTGATTCTTTAACCCAGTTAAGGATTAAAACTAAGTGGAGTTTTAATGCATCTTTAATTAGATTGAAAAGATCGAGAATGGAGTACCACCAGTTTTACTCCAGGCGATAGTTAAATCTTTAATTAGATTTGAACGTGAAATGGTAATTGAATTTACCGATAACACCATGGTGTTAGATATGAAGTATGACCAGTTTTACTTCATGGGATGAATAGGTTGGGATTGGGAAATAAAAACAAATGATTACTTCGGTAAGGTTCGTTAATCTCGACTAGTTTGAATCGATATTCAAAGAAGATTAAAGAATAAATTTATAGAATTTATCTTTGATAAAATTAATGGGAACATTTCCCAATGTATAATAATATTTGAATAAAAGAATATTCTGAATTGGAATGAGGCGTATGTTGTGTTTGTGTAACACTTGTTTATTATATATGCGAGTTATTCAGAAAGACCGAGTTTATCCCATTCTGAATAACTAATTTGAACTGGTGTCGAAGATGAAGATAGTGGTTGAAGACCGGAGGTCTTCATGTCGTTTGGATAATTACTGATGATCTTGATTGGGTCGTACACCCAAGAGGAGAGAATCGGTTGGTGATCGTCCAGACGTTCTTGGAGACCGATGGATATGCGGGGTACTAGGTGCCTCCGATTTCGTTCAGACCCAGAACGAACTTGTAAATGGACTGTGTGTCTGACATTGGATTTTAGTCTGTGTGATTGATTTCTATTAAATATATATCTGTTTGGCGATGGAGAATTTATTCTCTTGCTTAACGCCCTTCCCTGAGACGTATGAGCTCAGGGGTTATATATTGATGGATATCAAACGCATGGAGTGAATTGCCTGTGTGGCATGCCTAAGTGGCAAATGATCAAGGCTTCTGTTGCAAAGCAAAGTCTTGTGGTTGATGATCAAAGCATAGCCTGTGTGGCACAGCTTTGTGTAACGTTGATTCGTGAGCCTCACACCCCAGTGGTGAACAAAAAACGGGAGAGGACCTCAGGGAGGACATGCATTTCTTTCTAGCTAGAAGTGGCGTCAGTGGTTTTACATGCCCAGACGAGTTTGACTTATGTGGTTGTTGCTGTTGCGAGGCGCCTTGGTTAGATCGGACGATCCGGGTCCGATGGAGTCATTCATTGGCTCATTTACGCCCCAAAGGGCGGGGAAACGCAGTGTTCAGGAATTTTAATCCACATCAGTGGATCGGCCCTGTCGCTCCAAGGGCCCACCTGAGTCTGGGTCCTGAGGCTCAGGCGAGAGAGTCTCGAATCGGTGAGGACTATCTTTTGCCTCGGTTCACAGATGGAAATCCAACTTCCAATACGTGACTTTGCGGTTTTATTTGTAGAGCCTAGTATGGCGACATAGTGGGATGGGGCGCTTATGCCGTCTATGATTGATACTTATGATTTGAAATTGTTTTGACACTATACACTTATAGTAATAATAAAACATGAAATTTCACGTACCAAGCATTCTTGGCTATTATAAGGTAAAAACCCTATCCTCCGGCTTGCGTTGCATTGTGTGATGGGACCTGGGTCTTATAATAGTTTCATTGTTCTTTATTTAGCATTGCGCTGTTGTTTATGCACTGGTATTCTTGGGAGGAAACCCGTTCCGTGTTATACGGCGTGGTCCCTTGATTTACCTAACTTTAAAATAAAGATTAATAACTGTTTTAGTTCTCACACCAGTCCTATGACTGACCTGGAGTTTATTGTTTTAACCTAAACTCTGGGTGCCCTTATTTTGACACGGGCAGCTAGTAGTTTTGGTTTTTTAGATTTATATTCACAGGATCCTGATTTACAGCTGGAACGATACTCGGAAAGCTTTGTATCCGTGTATTACTTCTAGTTGTGTATTGTATTATTTTCCGCTGCTATGTAATGTATTGTAATCTCTGATATTTATCGAATGTATTTTATTTGTTAATACTCTGTTATTCTTGTATTCTGATGAATTGTTGTAAGATACAATTAAATGTTCTTCCGTCTGCGTTCTAATTAGTCGTGTTCTCAAAACAATCAGGTGTTTCGAACGGTCTTGATCGGTTTAGCGACTTATTCGGATCGAGCGAAATTCCCGGTCGTTATAGTTACCACCCGTTGAGTATACCTTGACTGTAAGGTAGTGGCAGTCAAAAGGCTGTGGCGGTATGGCATTGGGGTGATTCAACGATTTGGCTACAGATATGCTAGTCAAGACCAAACTAAGGATAGTAATCGTCGGGTGCCTATCCTCGGCAGTCAGTGTGAGGCGGAAGGGCAAGAGCTAATCCAATATACGATTGTCCTTTAACAATCAAGGCATGGTTGAGAGACACGCTAAATTGGATGCTAGATTGGTTGTTAGGGGCTCGTCACTTAGCTCTTGATGTATCTTTCACTAGTTGAGAGAGGGGTCGAGGTGGGACCATAGCCACCAGAGAAATGCAGACCATAGTTTAGATATCTGTACTTTAGGATTCTTAGTAGACATACATATATGGAAACAGATCCTGACCGAATTCCATGCATTCAGATGCAGCCCTATTATGGAACTTGGGGTATAGTAGACAGTACGTTCGTGTGAAGATCTAGATACATGCATTTCGTACCAGGTGGTGTATCGTTGACGCTGGGGCATTACTTCGTGTTAAGATCAAACTTGGGCGAGGAGTTTCAGATATGGTAGTCTATACGCTTACGTAGCATGGCGACGGTAGTTCTATGCGGAATGTGGCATAGATTTATAGAGAATCCGTACGTCACTCTGGCATAGGATGAGAGTTGCATACGATTCTATGGCATGACGGTTTAGACCGTGCGAGAAGGATACCATGGGAGGTACCCCAATATTGGGGGTAGCTACATATATGTTATATTAGGTTAATATACTGGAAGGTAGATGGATACGACATGTATGTGTAAAGCCTTGAGTGCTATTAACCGAACAACATAATAAATAAGTAATATAACTAAAATAAGTAACATAACTTAACGATATATATAGGGTTATTTCAGATTGTTTAATTTAGTCCGATCACCAGAACTTGTGTTATGATCCCCTCCTCATAACACACTCACAGATTAGGTTTATGGCAGAGATATGATAGCCTTGGATACTGGTTAGGCGGTATTATTACTACGGTAAGGCTATATTTGGTTATATTACATTTTGTCCATTCCACTATGAGATGTTTTTTGAGCTATGATATTTTATATCTCTGTCTTTTCTGTAAGATACCAAACAAGCCAACTCGAGTTCCGATAGATTGGGATTAGGAAAAAAACCGTCTATCGGAATTTGGGTTGTTACATCTGGTATTAGAGCCTAGGTTTTGGATTTTTGTATAGATAGGGAGTGAACGTATTTGTATTTTTTAATATATATATATACACGTTATATATATACACCCAGATCCATATAGGAACCCACTAAATAGGAAGATCGGTTTATGGAAAGAATTGGGATACCAGATTTGGTACATTCAAGGAATGATTATGAAAATTTGAGGCCCTTGGGTGGTTTGGGTGAAAAGTGAACAATATGCTTTGTATTGGAGAAAGATATATCCCATATGCCAGTATTTGAGATGTTAGTATTTCAGGTTAGTGGGTTTGGCAGTAGGGCCTTATTAATTGGAAAAAAAAGAGGAAGATGGATTAGGAATATATATATATGTATGAGAGAATTGACTTTATAGGAATATCTATGTAAGTCTAAGTAAGTTGGAAACCCACTTCGATTCTATCCCCGTTGTTAACTTTTGAGAACATGAAAATAAAATAAAAACTTTAGGTAATAGTTTATGGTGTTTTTCAAGTTTTGACATTAAAATGTTACAATTCTGAAATATGTACGAGATAAATTATGTAGAAAAAGTTTTCGAAACAAAAAGAGGTAATTTTTATGTTAAAAAAATGTAACATGTTTGAAAAGTACATATTGAGTTTTGAAATAAAATGGGGTATATTTTGAAAAATGGTGTTTTCTTGTGATTTTTTTTCTAAAACGCATTCGTTTAAAAAAAGGTGCACCATATAGGGCATGTATAGCTCGCTAGTTTTTAAAGTATGAAAGAATTAAAAAGCAAAGCATAGAAAAGATTGCATTTTTGTTTAAAACTAAAATTTTCGGTAAAGAAAATTTTGAAGTTCTCTATTCTTTTGACAATAATTTTTGATAATTGTTTTGACATAAAATTTTGTTCGGCAGAAAAAATAAGTTATAAGAATTAAGAATAAAGTAGATGTTTGCACATAGTTGTAGGTTATTGAACTGACATTATAAACAAGAACGGTAATGAAACTTATAGCAAAGTAGTTGTCCTTGTCTACTCCAGTTTTTGTGATTTGAAAAAAAAATATGATTTGCATTTTTGGGATGACATACCTTTTTATGGTTTTGAAAAGTAAAGTTTTAATTTGGAAAAAAATAAAGTTTTGACACTTTTAATTTTTGGAAGAAAGATGAAATGAGAAAGCCAAACCACATTTTTAAAATCATGGAGTAGGAAAAAGATTAGTACCTAGGGAAGGCCGGAAATATTTTGAGGCTATGAAGTAAATATCAAGTACTGTTTTGGAAATAATGGTAAGTTCCCATAGAATGCATGAGTATTATAGAGCCTATGTTGTTGCTTGAGAAAGACTATTAGTACACAACAAGGACTAGTGGTGACTACTAGATGGCAAAGGGTAAGTAAGTTTTTAGATCCTTTGGTCTGGACTTTCCTTTGTCGGAAGGGACATGGTCCTAGGATACTTAGCCCTTGGTAGTAGCTGTGTAGACTACCAGGTTTCCTATTTTAGTTGAAAGGTTAAAAGGCTTATTTGAAAACTAAACTTAGATCAGTGGATTGAGTTAAATAAGCTAAGAAAATAGAAATCACATAACTAAATTTATAACAATAAATCCAGTAAAGTAACAAACATGATAGTTAGAAAAATGGAAAATTACGAGAAATGAGAATAAAATGGATTTTTCATAAGTAAGTGAAAAAGAAAATTTATAATAATAGAAAAAAAAATTCTTATGTGAACTGTGCTTGAATAGAAAGATATGAAACCTTATATAATAGTAGCATATAATCCAAGTAAAGATAGAAAAGGTATATAAAAGAAAACGGGAGATGTCAAATTTTCCGTTCTCTTCCCTTTTGTAACATAAGAAATTGAATTTAGAGAATTAGATTTTTCTAAAATTCGAAAATTTAAAGTTGGTTGATAGGGTTTTGGATGCAAATATTGGATGAACTGCAATCTTACACTGTAAGAATGTAGGAAAAGTTGGATGAAAAAGTATTTTAAATACCAAAATATTGCATTCATGTAGAACTTGCCAGTATATTTAGGATGTGTGCATCATGTTTCCAAAAGATTTTCAAGAAATTTTTTGCATTCATATAGGAGGTACTGCCTAGGCATACATCATATTCATGTATTATTACGATTGTATAATACTTTGAACAAGAGCACAGATGGTTGAAAAAGATTGGATGAACACCAATTAGTTGCTATATACGAGGGATAACACTATTCATCCTTCACAACTTTCGAAGACGAAATTTTCTAAGGAGGAGAGAATGTAACACCCCAAAATTTGATACACTATAACCATACTTAAAGATAATAAATTGGGAATAACTTAATTAAATATTCATAATTAAGTGAAATCAGCATCACCATTGCGTTCGTCTCGAAATTCTGGTTCTGATTGACCCCAAGTTTGCGTAAAACGGATAACACATGAAGAAGTTATAGGCATTAAAAGTTTATATACATATAAGGAGCTTATATATGAATATAATATAAAAATAATTCAAATCAATTCAAACTAGACGAGAGGAAAATGGACTGCCGAACCCGACCGTTGTGGGATGACACACAATCGACCTGGGTTGATTCTTAGGTCGACCCAAGGTCGGTTGGGTCGACCCTAAGGTCGACCTACTACCGATCTGGGAAGGTTCATTTTGCGAATCTAGACTGTTATTCAGACCATATTCATTGCTGACTCAGCACTGCATGTACACTTAAGATAAAATCCGACGGTGCAGACTTTCTTGTACACCTATAAATAGACTAGCATGGCCTAGCCTAAATCTCATATTTTCTGAGACGGTGCCTAGACTCTGTCATTCTTCTTCCTCCTCAAATCTCTTCAGAAAATAGAATAATTAGTCCTAGGAAATTCTGATTCAAGGTTTGGAGGAAAAAAGTATATATATATATATATATATATATCTACAAATTGATGTTCAGAATTCTGACTAGCATTAGGTAAGTTTTTGAATCTGGTATATTTAGGTTTCTCTTCCTTTTCCCTCTTCTTTAGTATCAAATTTTTTAATCCATGGTTATCTGGATTATAGATTCAGTTAGGGAGGCCATGGAATAACAGATTTGGATCATGTTCATGGATTGGAAAGCTGTTAGGCGAGTGGATCTAAATTATACCATTTTAAATAATGGAATATTTATCATTTATATTCCCCATTATAATTAATCTGCTAAACAATTTATATTGTGGAAAATTAGGTATTAAAACTGTTTAGGACATGTTAAAAAAGGTTATTGTATATTGAACCATACCAAGAACATGTTAACTGGATGTTGTGAGTCAAGTTATATTGAAATTGCGAATATTTGTGGTAATTGGGGTTAAATTTGCTGAGAACATTTATGTCATATAAGTCTATTTCCATTTAAACATCCGTCTGAATGGGAAATTATTGTAAATGCTGTAATTAAGGATAAACTTGAACATTTGCTTAAGAATATTATCATACCAAAAGCTGTAAACAAAATTACAGTAAAAATTTGGAAGAATATATATGCCTAAATTGGATGGAAAATTTACAGCAATTGCGAAATTGTAACTGCACTGAGACACGAGGTTAAATTCAACCAGTGGTAGAAGCCTGCCCCGAACCGCCCGGCAAATCCAGCATACAAAAGTGGTCAATTTAATGTGAGGGGTCTGGTGCATAAACATCAATATAGTGGTAAATAATAGTACTAAGACACGAGATTAAGTTCAACTTGTGATAGAAGTCTACTCGGAACCGCGCAGTAAATCCAGCATCCACAAGTAGTCAGTTTAATATGAGTGTTCTGGTGCCAAAACATATATATGAATATACGTGTAAAACAGGAAATAAATAAATGGCATTAATTGTAATTAATAGATGTTACAAGTATAAGAATTGGAATGAACGGGGAATGATAATAACTTATTATAATTAATTATATTAATAAGAATGCAATATAATAGGTAGGCTTGTCCTAAGGAAGAGTGCAGATTACAACGTAGGTTATAATAAATGGAAAGAATTTATTGATAAACCTTATTTAATAGAGCTTAGTAAATAAGTAAATAATATCAAGAGGTTGTATTAAACCAAGTCATGGTTAAGGAATAAGATTGAAGTAGGATTATTATTAGTAGACATATAAATGGGAATTAAGAAGTCTAATAATAGGAAGTAATAATAAGTGGAAGCCCGCTCAGGTGGCATAAGACAGAATGTAGTAAGAAAATTTATGAAGTGAAATGAGTTGTACTTAATGATATATATTAAGTAATATGTTAATATGAAGCCTGCTGATTGAGATAAGATATACTTAATTATACATTAAATAAAACATGTTATAGTAACCTGTAAATACTGAAATTGGACGATGAATGGCAGGATAATAATATAAGAAGATTGCAGATTGCAGACCTTGAGTTACAATCTAAAGAATAACATGTTATGTGCTTATTAATGAACTTAAATGGGTTAAGTTATACAACTGAAATTAATAAGCGAGAGGGGTCCATGCTTCTGAAGGACGTGGTAGGGTACTCCGTGGTGGTCCTCTGTTGCAGTTATGCTCAAGCTATACCCGCAGGGGTTAGGTCTGTCCGTTACCACCCAGAGAGTATACCTTGACTACACGGTAGTGGCAGTCAAAAGACTGGCGGTATGACATTGGGGTGATGTGGCGATTTACTTATAGATAGGTTGGTTAGGACCAAATTAAGGATAGTAATCGTCGGGTACCTATCATCGGTAGTTAGTGTGATGCAGAAAGGCTAGATACATGCACGCCGCACCAGGTGGTGTATAGTAGAAGCTAGGGCATTACTCCGTGTTAAGATCAAGCTTGGGCGAGGAGTTTCGGATATGGCAGTTCGCACGCTTGCGTAGCATGATGATGGTAGTTATATGCAGAACGTGGCATAGTTTCATAGAGAATCTGTATGTCGCTCTGGCGTAGGATGAGAGTTGCATACACTTATATGGCATGACAGTGAAGACCAGGCGAGAAGGATACCATGGGAGGTACCTTGATATTGGGGGTAACTACATATGTGTTATATTAGGTAAATCTACTGGGAGGTAGTTGGGTACGATGTGTGTGTACAATATCTTGAGTGCTATTAACCCAACACCTAATAAATAATTGACATAACTGAAATAAGTAACATAACTTAACGATATATGTAGGGTTATTTCAGATTGTGTAATTTAGTCCAGTCACCAGAAGTTGTGTTCTGATCCCTTTCTCCTAACACACTCGTAAGTTAGGTTTATGACAAAGATATGATAGCTTTGGATACTGGTTAGGCACTATTATTACTATGGTAAGGCTATATTTGGTTATGTTATATTTTATCCGTTTCCTATGAGAAGTTTTCTGAGCTTTGATATATTTTATATCTCTGCCTTTTCTGCAGGATACCAGACAAGCCAACTTGAGTTCCGACAGATTGGGATTAGAAAAAAATCGGTCTGTCAGAATTAGGGTTGTTACATCTTCTCTCTCCAAATCTTTTCGGAAAATCAGAAGATTAGTTTTAGGAAATTCTGAGTCGCGATTTGAACATAAAAGAGTATAATTCTACGAATAGGTGTTCAAAATTCTGATCAGCATGAGGCAAATTCTTGAATCTGGTTTATATAGGTTTCTTTCTCCTTTCTCTTCTTATTAGCAACAAATTTGTGAATCCGTGGTTATTTATTAATAATAGATTCAGTTAGGGATGCCTCAAAACAACAAATCTAGATCAGATTCATGGATTAGAAAGCTGTTAGGTGAGTGGATTGTTTGCATTCCCTGTTTTATTAAATCTGCTGAATAATTTATAATTGTGGAAATTGATTATTAAACCTGTTAGAATATGTGGAAAGGATCACTGTTGTATATAGACTTGTTTTAATAACCTGTTAATGGATATTGTAAGATAGGTTACAGTGAAATTGCGAATAATTGTGGTAATTGAGATTAAATCTGCTGAGAACATTTCTGTGGTATAAAGCCTATTCCCATTAATCACCTGTCTGAATTGGGAATTAATGTAAACACTGCAACTATGGAATTTACAGTAAATATTAATATTTTCTTAAGAGAATTATTATGCCAAAAAGGTTGTAAATAGAATTACAGTAAAATTTAGAAGAATAGATATGCCTAAATTAGATGGAAAATTTACAATAATTAGGAAATTATAACTGCAGTAAAACAGGAGGTGTTCAACTTGTGGTAGAAGTCAGCCCGGAACTGCTTGGCAAATTCAGCATCCACAAGTGGTCAGCTTAATGTGAGAGGTCTGGTGCATTAAAATATATATATATATATGTATATATATATATATATGAATATAAGTATATAACAGGAAACAAATAAAGGGCATTAATTGTAATTAATGGAAATGATTGAACGTTACGACAGTAAAAGCTGGTTTATATTAAGGAACCTAAAGAGACTAATGATGAACTAGGAATAATAATAATCTATTATGATTAAGTATGAATGAAAGAATGGAAGATAATAGGTAAGCTTGTCCTAGGGACAAGTGGAAATTATAACATAGGTTATAATAAAAGGAGAGAAACTTATTGACAAAACTCAGTTAAGAGAACTAAGTAAATATGTAAATGACAACAAAAAGGTTGTAGAATGTAGTAGGATTATTATTGATAGACTTATGAAAGAGAATTATGAAGTCTAATAAAAGAAATTAATAATAAGCAGAAGCCCGCTCAGGCGACGTAGAACTGAAAGAAGTAAGTAGCCAATTGTGTGCTAATGAATCTGATAGCCTGAGATAATGGTGAAATGAAATGAATTGTACTTAATGATATATATTAAGTAACATGTTAGCATGAAGCTTGCTAATTGAGACAAGATATAATTAATTTTACATTAACTAGAACATGTTATTGTAACCTGTAAACCTAAAATTGGACAATGAATGACATGATAATAATGTAGGAAGATTGTAGATTACTTTCGTTAATTACAATCTGGTGAATAACATGTTATGGGCTTATTAATGAGCTTAAATGTGTTAAGTTATATAACTAAATTAATAAGCGAGAGAGGTACATTCCTTAGAGATATAAGGGGTTCGGAGAAAACCTGATAACTTGAATAAAAGATAAAATGTGGGTAATCAAGTTAATTGGAAAGCTGATAAGATAGAACATGCACGTGATTAAATGTTTAGACATATAGTCTAAATAACACGTTAGCATGATGCGCTTGGACTAGTCCGCATGTCTGAAGGTGAAGAACCCAACGAGATAGATCATCGTGGTGTCGAAAGGCACAAGAGGTAGGGGTGAGCCTTTGGTTGGTTTGGTTTATCCGATGATGAAAATTGTCAAACCAAACTAAAATCGATAAAAATGAAAACCAAACCAAACTGACCAAATTAAGACTGGTTGGTTCAGTTGGTTATCCGATTTAACCGAACGTAAACTATTTTAGACTTTATGCTCGTAATATTAACTACAATTTAAAATAAATTATAAATATATGATTAAAGTATTATTATTTATGATTTTTATGCTTCTCAAAAGTAATTATGTTACATATGTGATGATTAAAATTAATTTAGATAAATAAATTAACCTAAAATATTTATTATAATATCAATAATTTTGAAAATATAATAAAAGTTTGGTTAATTCGGTTAAACCGATAACCAAACTAATATTTTTTCCAAACTGATTACAAACCGTTCTAATTTCAAAACCAAACAAAACCGACCAAATTCAATTGGTTTGGTTGGTTTGTACGGTTTAACCAAATAATGCTCACCCCTAACAAGAGGGGCACGTCGATATGATTTTTCTGCTGATATTCTGCTTGGTGGATCTGTGGGGCTGGAAGGACGCACGCGGCTTCGGAGGAACGCGGGAGGGTACTCTGTGGTGGTCCTCTGTGCGGTGGCAGCAGTCTGGCTGTACTCGGAGATATTGGGTATACACTAAATCACCCAGTGAGTATACCTTGACTGCAACGGTAGTTGGCGGTCAGAAGACTATAGGTTAATCCAGATGATTCGACGATTTTGCCGACAGAGATGCTGGGTCACGACCAACACAGGATAGTAATCGTAGGGTACCTGTCATCGACAATCAGTGTAACTTGGAAAGACTAGAGCTAAACCTATAGACCATCAATCTTTCACTATCGATACTTTGGTTGTGGGACATGCCAATTTGGGTGTAGATTGTTTGTTAGGGGCTCTCACTTAGCTCTTGATGTAGTCTTTCACTAGTTGAGGGAGAAATCGAGGTGGAACCATAGACACGGTAGAAATGCAGACCATAGTTTAGATATTTGTACTTTAGGCCTCTTTACCAGACCCATACAAATATGAAAAAGGCTCCTGACCTAGTTCGGTGCATTCAGATACAGTCCTATTATGGAACTCGGGATACAGTAGACAGTACGTACGTGTGAGGGATTAGATACATGCACGTCATACCAGGTGGTGTATCGTAGACACTAGGGCATTACTCCGTGTTAAGACCGAGATTGGCCGAGAAATGTGGATATAGCAGTTCATACGCTTGCGTAACATGGCGACGGTATTTCCGTGTGGAATGTGGCGTAGTTTTATAGAGATTCGTACGTCACTCCGGCGTAGGATGAGAGTTGCATATGCTTCTGTGGCATGACGGTAGAGACCATGCGAGGAAGGTACCATGGGGAGTACCGTGACATTGGGGGTAGCTACATATACTATATTAGCGTACCGTGACATTGGGGGTAGCTACATATACTATATTAGGTTAATCTACGGAGAGGTAGATGGGTACGAGTTGTGTGTAAAGTCTTGAGTGCTATTAACCCAAAGTAACCTAATAAACAAGAAAAAGTAACATAATTGAGCGGTATATGTAGGGTTATTTCAAATTGTGTAGTCTAGGCCAGTCACTAGAACTTGTTTTCTGACCCCTTCCTCATAACACACTCATAGGTTAGGTTTATGGCAGAGATATGTTAGCTTTGGAAACTGGGTAGGCAGTATTATTTCTATAGTAAGGCTATATTTAGTTATATTATAATTTATCCATTCCGTTGTGCGATGTTTTCTGAGCTCTGATATATTTTATATCTTTGTCTTTTTCTGCATAATACCAGACAAGCTAACTCAAGTTTCGATAAATTGGGGATTTTGTAGAAAAAAATTGGTTTGTTTGAATTCAGATTGTTACATCTGGTATCAGAGCCTAGATTCAGGATTCCTGTATAGATAGTGAGTGAACGTATTTGTATTTTTTAAAATATATATATATATACACCTAGATCCATAAAAGAACCCACCAAATAGGAAGAACAATTTATGCAAAGAATTGGGGTATCAGTTATGTACATTAAAGAAATGGTTATGGAAATTTGATACCCTTAGGTGGTTTGGGTAAAAAGTGTACCATGTAATTGGTAATGAGGAAAGATGTATCCCATATGTTAATGCTTTGGATTAGTGGGTTTGGCAGTTGAGCCTTATAAATTGGGGAAAAGGAAAGAAGGAAAATGGATTAGGAATATATATATTTGATAGAAATGACTTTGTGGGAATATCAAGGAAAGTCTATGTTAGTTGGGACTCACTTTGAGTCTAGCCCCGTTGTTAACTTTTGAGAACTTGAAAAATTAAAAGCTTTTAGGTGACAATTTATGGTGTTTTTCAAGTTTTAACGTTAAAAGGTTACAATTTTGAAATATGTACTAGATAAATTGTGTAGAAACAACTTTTTAAAAAACAAAAAGAGGTATTTTGATGTTTAAAAAAAATATGTAACATATTTGAAAAGTACATAATGAGTTTGAAAAAAAATGGGGCATTTTGGAAAAGATGATTTCTTGTGAAATTTTTGTCTAAAAAGAATTCTTTCAAAAAATGGTGCACATTATAGAGCATGTATAGCTCACTAGTTTTTAATTAAGGTATAATGTATAAAAAAAAAGTAAAAAACAAAACATAAAAAAGATTGCATTTTTGTTAAAAACTAAAATTTTCAATAAGGATTTTTTTGAAATTATCTATCCTTTTGATAATAAATTTTATGATTGTTTTGACATAAAATTTAGTTGGGTAAACAAAATAAGTTGTAAGAATTAAGAATAGAGTAGACGTTTGAATCTAGTTGTAAGTTATTGAACTGACATTATAAACATGAACGGTAGTGAAACGAATAGAGGAGTAGTTGTCCTTGTCTACTCCAATTTTTGTGATTTGATATATATATATATATATATATATATATATATATATACGATTTGCATTTTTGGGATGAAATATTTTTTATGGTTTGGCAAAGGAGGAAAAATAAAGTTTTGACACTTTTAATTTTTGGAAGAAAAATGAAATGAGAAGGCCAAACCACGTTTTTAAAATCATGGAGTAGGTAAAGGATTAGTACCAAGGGAAGACGGGAAATTTTTTGAGGCTATGAAGTAAATAGCAAGGACTGTTTTGAAATAATGGTAAGTTCCTGTAGAACGCGAAAGCATTATATAGTCTAGGTTGTTGCTTGGAAATGACTGTTAGTACACAGCAAGGACTAGTGATGACTACTAGATGGTAATGGGTAAGTAATGTATAGATCCTTCGGTTTGGACTTTTCATTGTCAGAGGGGATATGTTCCTCGAATACTTAGCCCTTAGTAGTAGCTGTGTAGAGTGCTTATTTTCCTGTTTTAATTGAAGGCTTATTTGAAAATTAAACTTAGATCAGTGGATTAAATTAAATAAGTTAAGAAAAGTGTAATGGTATAATTAAAATGAAAACAACAAATCCAGTAGAGCAACAAATATGGTAGTTGAGAAAAATGGAAATTTTTGAGAAATGAGAATAAAAATGGATTTTTCCTCAGCAAGTTGAAAAATAAAATCAATATCAGAGAAAATTTTCTTATGTGAACCATGCTTGGATAGGAAGATAGGAAATCTATATAATAGTTGCATAAAATCCAAGTACAGTTAGAAAAGGTACATAAAAGAAAGACGGAAGATGTGAAGTTTTCCCTTTTCCACCTTTTTATAACATAAGAAATCGAATTCAGAAAATTAGATTTTTTTTTTTAATTTGCAAATTTAAGGTTGTTTGGTAAGGTTTGGATGTAAAAATTGGGTGAACTACATTCTTGCTCTGTAAGAGCATAGGAAAAATTAGATAAAAAAGTATTTTGATTTTGAAAATATTGCATTCATGTAGAAATTGCCAGTATATTTTGGATGTGTGCATCATATTTTCAAAATATTTTCAAGAAAAATTTGCATTCTTATAGGAGGTACCGCTTAGGCATTCATTATATCCATGTATTACTATGTTGTATCAAACTTTGCACAAGTGCAAAAATGGTTGAAAAATTGGATGTATACATAATGGTTGTAAATTATGCGAGGAATTACTTAATTTTACCCTTAACAAATTTCAGGGACAAAATTTCCTAAGGGTGGGAGAATGCAACACCGCACATTTTTAAATAATAAAATGAAAATTTGAAAAGCATTCAGAATTTGGTCACGGAATTAGCATCATTGCATATGTGGCGATTTTCTGATTAATTTAGACCTATGGTTTACAGGAAAGGGATTTGAGATGAAAAAGATTTCTTTAAATGAAATGAAACAACAAACGTGAAAAGAAGAAATAAGAAAAGAACAATGACCACCATTGTTTCTAGTCTTGTTAACAAAAGCTTATGTAGCTCAGTTGGTAAATGCATGTCTCTCCCAAGTGAGTGGCGCAAGTTCGAGTCCCGCTGGCGCCATATTTATATTTTAGAGGAAAGACTAAAATAATACATGTTCTAAGAGGAAAATATGTATAAATGCACATATAAGAAAAATTATACATAAATTTTATAACGACTTGCATTCTATGCACCGAAGGATCATAGAATATTTATTTCATTCACATACGAAGTCGTATGGTCGTGTAACTTTGGGAAATGACTATTGGGGACATTTCTCATGTTCATGATTTTTGTCGAATTTTAAATGACCATTTGCCCCTGGAGAATCTTGTTTCGTCTATAACTTTTTATTGGTAAGGAATTTTGACTTGAAACCACCTCCATTAGATTCAGATGATTGTTTATCTTTCCGTAGAGTGGTCACATTAATCAAACGGACTTACCGTGTGGGAGATATGGCTGAAACAAGGTTTGGTAGGTGAAAAACTGCTTAAGCGAGCTTAATAGGGTAATTAGTGGATGGGCCCATAACCCATTTCGGGATTAGGGTTATGAGGAGGATGAAATGAGTTAGGAAACCATCTCATTTCATTTTCTTAGCCGCACTTTCATTTCTTCAAACCTAGTAATGGCCTCGACCTTCTAAACTACCCCCTAATCACTTTCTAATCCAATATTAAGCTAATCAACATCAAATCAAGGCAAATTAACATCAAATTGGAGGTAGAGCTGTTGTGTTGCATTGGGATTCGAACCAAATCAGAGATATTTTCAGATCTGAGATTTATTTGTGGCTAAGGTGAGCGACTAGCATGTTTATTCACTAATTACGGCTAATTAGGGGTAATTAGTGATAATTAGCGAAATTATGACTCAGAATAATATGTAAAAATTCTAGAATATTATTTTATGTCACCGATATAAATTTGGATTAAGTTTTCTAATCGTATGGTTAAACATTGTTAAGGGGATTAAGGAGAAAAATCAAGCTTTTTGGGTGTGTTTGATCTAAATGACTCATATGATTGATGTTTTAATGCTTTTAGTTGATTCTATATGTTGTTACTACTGTTTGGTATGTTTTGTGATTGTTTAGTAAAGTTAGAATGGTTGAAAACGCCGTCGTATGGCGTGAATGGATGAAATAAGCTTATTGAAAAAGTGCAGGAAATGGGATCAGATCGGGTCCCCCGAACCCACTCGTGAAGCACCTCACATCCCTATCCCGCTCGTGCTCCACGTACCACGAACCGCTCGCACTTAAGCACCTCGACGCGCTTGCAAGTATGAGTCATGAGCCGCCTGCTCGAGCCAAGGAGCCCGATCCCGAACCGCTCTGATGAGGCATCAAGACCCGAATCGTGCAGCACCCACGAGCCGATGCCACGAGCATGAGATCACGTCCCGAACCGGTAAAGGAGATCGACCCGACCCAGAGTATGTATCACGAACCGCACCCAGGAGCTTGGCACGAACCGTGAACATATGCTTCACTCGAACCGAACCGATGGAAGATAACGACCCGAACTGGTGATCATGAACCGAACCGAACCGGAGAAGACTAAAAACCCCAGATGCAAAGGAAGTCCAAGTGGGAAGTTATTACTCAGGATCCAGATGGGAACCAATGAGTTAACTTCATGAGTTGGTCTTTGCCGCGGGAGGTGTGCAAAAAGGGGTTCTCGATATCTATAGCTTTGGTTCACCACTGAGAGACGGATTAGTGGCTATGGATCAGTGCAATGGGGTCATTAAGACTTCCAAGGGCAAAGTGATCATAACATGGATATGGACCAGTGCAATGGGAACATTAGGACTCCCAAGGGCAAAGTGATCGTAGCAAAGGATAAGTGGCTATGGACCAATGCAATGGGGCGATTAAGAATCCAAAGGGCAAGTGGTCATAGCAAAGGATTTGGTGATCAAAGTGGTGGATATCTTATGCTTTACACACTGAGTGAGAGATGTGAGGTTGATTGCTATGTTTGATATTTGCTATCACCATGACACGCACACTTCCACCTTACACTTTATGTTAGTGTTACCTTAGAGTATTGTACATTTTGTTGTGCTAACTCTTTGGTTGCAGGTCCAAGTTCAGGTATGGTTATTTATACCTGTTTTTGTTCTACTTTGTTGTTATCGCTCATACAAACTTTTGTCTAACCCAGAGTTTTATGTCTCTTCTTATTACTCTGGGTGCTCCTAAATGAGCAGACTAGAGACAGGATAGGTGGTTATGCACGAGTAGCTGTCCGGAGACGAGCAGAAGGCTTCCACGTACTATTTACATATATTCTCCCTGTGTTGTTGCTGGTCACTGCTTTGGGCATTAGTAGTGTACCTTTTCTATTTTTCCTTAGAGACAGTATTTCGAAGTTGTAATAATGGTTTGAATCATAAGATGTATTTTGGATTCCACTGCTATAATGGTTTAGTTTTTAGCTTATGCATTTTCTCGCCTGTTTTACGTCAAGTTATGTTATTATTATATTTTATTCCATGCACTGTGAGAGATACTATAGATTCTCGATGATTCATTGTTTCAAAAATCTTTTCTTTTGACGACCGTCCCGTGCTAATTGGCAATCAGCACATCGCATTTCGTAGAAATGTCAGCTAGTGAGGGGCGGGTCGTCGGACTTGGTATCAGAGCCTAGGTTGCATAGTTAACTTAGGGGAAGACATCAGGGAGAGATAGTATACGTATATAAGAGCGCGTATTTGTGATATTTTGGTATTCAAAAAGCTATATATATATATATATATATATATATATATATATATAATATTAGTATATCTAAGGATGAAGTCGCACTGCACTGGCACCACTATGGAGATGGTTAATCACTTTCTCTTTACAGATTGAACGATGAGCCAATATACGAGGAGTACGGGCTCAGGAGCCAACAACGGGAATGTCCCTGATATGAGGACGATGTTTACTGCCTTCATGCGAGAGATGCTTAGGGATGTCCAGGGAGCAGTTCCTAATGCTGCTAACGGTGGTGGTGCAATAGTGCAGGCGCATAGAGCCGATTTCGCCAAGCTTAACAAAGATTATACTAGCCTTGGTGGGAAGCCTTTCCATGGAACGGAATCGGGAACGGAATCGGCTACGGATGTTCAAGATTGGCTTGATAGTTGTGAGCGCATCTTCAAGGATTTGGGAATCGATGACGCAATGAAAAGAAAGTTAGCATTGCGTCAACTTCAAGGATGGGCTATGAATTGGTGGAATGCTATTAAAGCAGCTACTCCTGAGAATCAAGTTACTTGGAATCAGTTTAAGACTCGCTTTAGTGATAAGTTTATCCCAGCTGCATAGAAATCAGAATTGTATAGAAAATTCTTGGAGCTTAAGCAGAATGGTAGGGCAGTCTTGGAATATATTGCTGAGTTCGATACTTTAGCGAAGTATGGATTATATCTTATCGATACTGCCGAGAAGAAGAACGAGAAGTTCATAACCGGTTTAGATGAGTACTTGGGGGAAAGACTTATAAACTACATCGATGAGACCTTCGAATCTATAGTGGGAAAGGCATTGAGGTCGGAGAGCCTTTACCCTAAGTCAAAGGCCGAGATTGTTGTTACATCTGTAGAGAAGCCAAAGCCCCAAACAAGCGGTGGAGGCAAGAATAATTCGCAGAATAAGTGGAAACAGAACCAAGCTAAGGATGGTCAGAAGAAGAATAAGAAAGATGTTGAGTGCTATAGCTGTGGCAAGAAGGGCAACTATGCCAAAGATTGTCGAGCAAAGCTAGCGGACAGGAAGTGCTTCAATTGCAGCCAAGTGGGACATCACTAGGATAAATTTCCACAAACCCCTAAAGAGAAGAAGATTGTGAAAGCATATGCTATCAACGCTGTTCCTTCTTCGTCGAATGCCCTCAACTGCGGCGGAGAAGGGAAAGGGTGTCGTATGCTTTCCATTTATGATGTCCCTGTTGGAGTATTGTTTGATACTGGGGCTTCCTATTCCTTCATATCTAGTGACCTGGTAGACAAGTTGGTATTGGAACCCGAGATTGTCGATGGACCTTTAGTTGTGATGAACCCAATTGGTGGTTGACTAGCCTTCGTATGATTTGTCGTAATTTGGTCTTATCGAGTCATGGATGCATGTTTGTTTGTGATTGCTTTGTTTTGGGCTTTATTGGCATTGGAATTGTTTTGGGAGTCGATTGGCTCCAAAGGTATGGTGAGGTGGTAGACTGTGAGGGGTCTTCGATGACCATTAGAGCGGATGATGGGCGGAGGGTACTGTTTGGTTTCCTACCTAGTGATGAGGCGATGACTAGTTTTCTAAATTCCCTCGACATACCGCATGATGAGTTGTCAGATGTGCCTAATGCTGGCGAGTATCCGGACATCTTCGGGGAAGTGACTCGACTTCCACCACATTGAGAGATCGAATTTCGAATTGATTTAGTGAAAATGTCAGACCTATAGTGATGCCACTTCATCATATGACAGCAAGGGAGCAACGGGAGCTAGAGGTGCAAGTGGGCGATCTTTTGAAGAAGGGATTTATCCGAAGAAGTGTCTCCGAGTTGGGAGCACCAGTTGTATTCGCTACTATGGACGATGGTTTCCTTCGATTGTGCATGGACTACCGCGAGTTGAATAAGGTGATGAGGAAGAATAAGTATCCTCTTCCGCGGATAGACGATTTGTTTGATCAGTTGAATGGAGTGAGAGTGTTCTCCCAGTTAGACCTTGGGATACGTTTTCATCAGCTCTGAGTAGCAGTTGAGAGTATACCTAAAACGGCATTTCAGACACCGTATGGATTCTATGAGTGGTTGGTCATACCATTTGGGTTGACCAATGCACCAACATATTTTGTGTATCTTATGAATAGGGTATTCAGGGATCAACTGAATAAGTTTGTTCTTGTGTTCATGGATGATATCTTGGTTTACTCGAGGATAGAGGAATCACAAGGAACATTTGAGGATAGTGATGGAGGTGTTGAGGAAACACCAATTAAAAGAAAATTTTTCTAAGTGTCACTTCTGGAGGAGGAAAGTCAGATTTTTGGGCCATCTTGTTTCAAAGAATGGTATTGCCGTGGACCCTGCGAAGGTGGCTGCAGTGCAAGATTGGTCTACGCCAAAGAATGCAACGGACGTGAGAAGTTTCTTGGGGTTGGCTGGATAATATCGTAAGTTTATTCAAGATTTCTCAAGGATAGCGGCACCGTTAACTTAGTTGACCAAGAAGAATCAAGCTTTTGCTTGGGACGAAAGGTGTGAGAATACATTTAAGAGTCTAAAGGAAAAGTTGACGTGTGCACCAGTGTTAGTTATTCCCAAGGGAACGATGAGAAGATGGTATACACGGATGCCTGTGGTACTGGACTAGGTGTTGTACTGATGCAAGAAAGCAGAGTTGTAGCTTATGCTAGTCGGCAACTGAAACCGCATGAGAAAAGATATCCTACCCATGATTTTTTTTTGATGCAAAAAGGTAGTGAATCGCTAGATTCACGCCTTCATTCATTCATTTAACATAAAACAAGTACAACATGTGTAGTACAACATACAGAGGACTAGCTACTAGCTACAACTATTTACATGAATATGTACAGCCAAAAATACATGCACGCAGGCATGATTACATAGTGTCCAATATATACATAAAATAACTACATAATAGCTAGCAAACCCAACATAACTGAAGCAAGGCAGCATCAAGCTCGGCTACCACGAGCCCTATCCATAACACAAGCGCCGATTGTGTCTACGAATTTGATCTCCTCCTTGCCTGACCAATGAGATACAAAATTAAGAATGCAAAAAATAACTGAGTTGGGCTGTTTCATTTTACATTTAAACTTTCATGAGTTACGTTCATGCCAAAGGATCCAAACATTAGCAAAGTTCAAAAGGGCAAACATATGTCGCATGTGTGTATTAGGCAGTGAAGTAATAGTGCTTTGCCAGAAAAGAAATTGATCGGTGATGAAATGGGACCAGTCTAAGCAGATATTAAGGCTAACTAAACACTTCGTCCACACATAAAAGGCGAAATCACAATAAACGAAAAGATGCTGGTAGTTCTCGTCGTCATCAGCGCAAAAAACACACCCCCCCAGCGACTTAAACACCTTTTTGACGCAATCTGCTCACTGTATTAAGCTTGTTATGCATGATCGTCCACATATGAATCTTGACCTTAGTAGGTACCGCCTTAAAACTCCACATTCTCATGAATCCATCATATTTCCGTCCTGCAAAGTTCATTATCTTATAAAGTTCGCTAACACGAAAGTTATTTCCACCAATCTTCCATACAAATTCATCGTCCTCATCGCCATGAAGTTGTATATCTTCTAACAAACGAACCAAGCCACATAGCTGAATCAAAGCATTACTAGCCAATATACGACAAAAAGTCAGGTTCCATTTAAAATTGGCAGAATACGCATTATACATTGCACTGACTGAAGCTCTTTTGTTGCATGCAATATCAAAAAGATCGGAAAATTCAACACGCAAAGGGATAGGGAGCAACCAGCAGTCAGACCAGAAAGAAACGTTGCGACCATATTTAACTACAACATCAGTCCCAATCTTCATCCAGAAAACGTTTGCCATAACACCACGCCAAAATATCGGGCAATGAGAAACATCCGCGTTCCAATCAAAACTTCTGCCATAGAAAGTGTTTAAGATCCACTCCTTCCAAAGAACTTTCTTATCACTAAGCATAGTCCACAACCATTTACAAAGCAATGCAGAGTTCATGTTTTTCAAATTTATAACTCCCAAGCCTCCCTGATCTTTGGACTTGCACACCTGGTCCCACGACACCAGACAGCTAACTTTACGCGTGTCCTTCGTACCAGTCCAGAAAAAATTCCAGCGAACAGCATCAATCTTCTGGATAACCCAACCAGGACATGAATAGAAAGAAAGCCAATACAAAGGGATAGCAGACAGAACAGAATTCACCAACACCAGCCGTCCAGCCATTGATAAACAATTCCCCTTCCATCTCGCCAAGCGCCTGTCAACTTTATCAATCACATACTGCCAATCACTCTTCATTAGCCTTTTTGGACGGATGCAAGCCCCAAGATAATTAAGGGGGAAAGAATCTGCCTTGCAATTAAGCATTTCAGCACATTTCCTGTTCACATCAACACTACAGCCCAAAGTGTAAACACTACTCTTATGAAAATTAATCTTTAAGCCAGATAAACTTTCAAAAGCATAAAGAAAAAATTTTAAAGAGGCAATATACTTGCAATCAGGGTTGCAAAAGATAATAGTATCGTCAGCATATTGCAGTGAATTAGTACCCCCAATGATGTGATCACGCCCGAAGCTTTGGATGATATCATTAGCACTTGCCACCTGAAGGATCCGACAAAAGACATCGGCAGCCAAATCGAAAAGAAGTGGGGAAAGTGGGTCGCCCTGACGCAGCCCACGCTTGGAGACAATGGTCTTGCCAGCCACACCATTCACACAAATGTTGGATCTGCTTTATGTTAAAATGCAATGAATCCAGTTTAGCCATCTACCCGGAAAACCTCTCGCGCTAAGAATATCCATGATGAACCTCCAATCAACGGTATCAAAGGCCTTAGCGAAATCCAGCTTCAAAATTGCGCAGGGCACATTATGTCTATCACTATGGGAGATCACTTCCTGGACAAGTGCCGCTCCATCAAGAATAAACCTGCCCTTAATAAATGCTGTCTGCGAAACATCGATCAGGACGTCCATCTTCGCTTTCAGCCTGTTTGCAATAGTGATCAATTTGAAGCTACTGTTCAAAAGGCTGATTGGCCGAAAGTCCGCAGCAGAGACATTTCCTCCTTTCTTAGGGATCAAGACTACGTTAGCATACCCCAACATATCCAATCTGAAAGAACCAGAGTGAAATTCATTGAAAATATTGATAATATCACGTTTAATCAAGTCCCATTATTTCTTATAAAAGAAGTTTGGAAAACCGTCAGGGCCAGGGGCTTTATCACCAGGAATTTCGTTTAAAGCCGCGACAATTTCCTCTTCCGAGAACTCCGAATCAATGCCACTAAGGTCAACATAAGAAGGATACAACACACTCCAATCAACGTTCGCACGATTCTCAATTCGTTCTCCAAAGATACCCTTATAAAATTCAGTAAAAACTTCTCCTATCCTTTGTTGATCACAAATTTCATCCCCGTCTTTCCAAATACAACATATCATGTTAGTTCTCCGTCTACCGTTTGCAACTTTGTGAAAGTAACTCGTGTTACTATCACCAAGCTTCAGCCACTGAGTTCTCGATCTCTGTTTCCAAAAAATCTCTTCTTGGTCAATCACCGTTAGAAGCTCCTTTTCTTTAGTTTTTAACAAGGCTCGCTCAGCATCATTCAAGTTACGTTCTTCCTCGAGCACATTTAGCTCCATAATCTCATATTCAAGTCTCTGTTTCTTAATTCTGATGTTCCCAAAGACTTCTCAATTCCATTTGGCTAAAAAATTTCGCAATTGTCTCATTTTTCTATAGAAATTGCTAGCTGCATCGCCAAAGCCACGAAACTCCAACCACTTCTGGTGGAGCATCGCATCAAAATTTGGCTCAATGCACCACATATTCTCGAACTTAAAAAAAGATTTCCTTCTATAATCAGCATTAATGGTTAGGACAACTGGGCAGTGGTCAGAAATAAGGGACGTAAGACCTCTCTGAAGAGTCAGGGGGTGCAAGTCTTCAAAAGCAGAGTTAATGAAGAAACGATCAAGGCGAACAAAAGTAGGAGGGGTCCTACCGTCAGTCCACGTAAATTTTCTATTAGTCATGGGTAAGTCAATAAGGCCACAGTTACCAACAAAGTCACTGAAGTCGTTCATTTCACCCAAGCTAGAATTTTTCACTACATTACGTTCGGACATGAATCTAGTGACGTTAAAGTCGCCGCCACTTACCCAAGGACCATACATGAGGTTATGAAATTCCAAACCCTCAGCCCACAAAGTCATTCTTTCTCGTCTTGTGTTGGGTCCATAAACATTATAAAAGAAATAAAGAACATTTGTAGATTTACATTCAAGAGCCAAATGCAGACAGTAAGTTTGTTTAATTTCTTGCTTAATCGACCAAGAATTGCTACTCCAACCAGTAAAAATGCCACCCGAGGTTCCCACAGCAGGAATAAAAGCCCATTCATCAATAACACCCCACCCCAAATATTTAAAAATAAATGGTTCAGGGTTCTCTATTTTAGTTTCTTGAAGCATGATGATATCAGGTTTTATAGACTTGAGATAATTCTTAACCCTAAGACACTTATCAAAAGTTCCTAGGCCTCTAACATTCCAAGTGACAATTATCATGATGAACCGTTAACCCTCTCATTTTCTTTGTTCTTAATATCACGTATCACATCATTATTCAACACAAAACCAGATTTACTGTTGGCAGCTATCTTGTTCGCGTTAAAGATGTGGTGACATTATCTATTGGGAGAAAGATTCGAGTTGTTTACCGATCATAAATCTTTAAAGTATCTTTTCTCTCAAAAGGATTTAAATCTTCATCAGCAGAGATGGTTAGAGTTCTTGGCTTCATATGATTTCAATATCGCATATACACCCGGGAAAGGCAATGCGGTGGCTGATGCATTGAGTAGGAGACATGCCAGTTTTGGGGGCTATGTTTCTTGAATGGAAGCAACTGGAGTGTATTGCGGGATATGATTTCAGACCTAAGTGCGAATTGGATCCAGAGATGTTAGCAAGTTTGACGATCAGACCGACTTTGATTGAGCGGATTGGTTCCAATCAAAGGGACGATCCTAATCTATTGGAAATCATCTCCAAGATAGAGATAGGTATCGACGGTGAGGAGATGAACAAGTATGGACTTGATAGAGAAGGATGGCTTCGAAAGAATGGGAGACTGGTTGTACCCAACACTAAAGGATTGAGAGATGAATTGCTTAGAGAATCTCATCACTCAAAACTGACTATATATCCTGGTGGTAACAAAATGTATCGAGACATGAAGCAGACCTACTACTAGGAAGGGATGAAGAGAGACGGTGGGAAGTTTATATCCAAGTGCATGAATTGCCAGTTAGTTAAAGTCGAGCAAAAGAAGCCTAGTGGTTTGTTACAACCGCTATAAATTCCCTAATGGAAGTGGGAACAAGTCTCAATGGATTTCGTTGACGGTTTGCCAAGGACTAGATTGGGTCATGATAGTATTTGGGTGATTGTGTATCGACTGACCAAGAGTGCAATGTTTATACTGGTCAATTCGAATAGAACGACAGCTAAGTTAGTAGAACTCTATATAAAGTGGATAGTGAGATTTCATGGGGTACCTAAAGGTATTGTGAGTGACAGAGATCCATTATTAATAGTGGGTTTTGGAAGAGCTTACAAGAGGCTTTAGGGTCAGAATCACAACTCAGTACCGCGTACCATCCTCAAACCGACGGTCAAACAGAAAGGGTGAATCGTGTATTAGAGGATCTCTTGAGAGCTTGTATATTGGATTTTGGGGGTTCATGGGATGACCATATACATCTGGTTGAATTCACATATAATAATAGTTACCAGTCCAGTATTAGTATGGCTCCATTTGAAGCTTTGTATGGAAGACCGTGCAACTCACCATCATGTTGGTTGGAAACCAGTGAGAAGTTTGTGCTTGGGCCAGATGTAATAAGAGAGACTTCAGATAAAATCAAGGCTATTCAACAGCAAATGAAGGCTGCCCAAGATAGGTAGAAGAGTTATGTAGATAAAAGATGAAGTGAATTGAAATTCTCCGCTGGCGACCTGGTATTCATCAAGATATCTTTATTAAAGAGTGTGATTCGTTTTGGCTGGAGAGGTAAGTTGGCACCAAGGTTTGTTGGTCCATTTCCAGTTTTCGAGCAAGTGGCGAATTTAGCATATAAAGTTGGATTACCAGATAAGATGGAGGGAGTTCACGATGTATTTTATGTTTCTCAGTTAAGGAAGTTCATGCACGATTCTGATATGACTATTTCACCAGATCAGTTGGATGATATCGAGGTAGAATCTGAGGCAGTAAGGAGCCGTAGGACGATTTGCATTGTCGGACACGATATCAAACAACTTCGAAAAAGATGGTGGAACTAGTCAAGGTCCAGTGGGGCGATAATGAGAATGACCGTACTTGGAAAATCGAGGAAAGCATAAGGAAGTCATATTCAGACCTCTTTGCCTGGTAAGGTTTTAAATCGCGATACAGTTATTCCCTTGTTAGTAAACAACATGCTAGGATAGGTTTGTTGTGTTATTATGTATGTTTGATTGTTCGTAAATGGCTGATTGGCATGCGGGGAATCACTGTATGTTTTGGTTAAGGAATTTCGGGGGCGAAATTTCATAGGGGGGAGAGTGTAACGACTCGCATTCTACGACACTGAGGGATCATAGAATATTTATTTCATTCAAATATGAAGTCGTGTGGTCGTGTATCTTTGGGAAACGATTATTGAGGTGATTTCCCATGTTCACGATTTTTGCCGAATTTTAAATGACCGTTTTGCCCCTGGCGAATCTTATTTCGCCTATAACTTTTGATTGGTATGGACTTTTGACCTGAAACCACTTCCGTCAGATTCGGATGATGGGTTACCTTTTCGTAGAGTAGTCACATTAATCAAACGGACTTACGGTTTGGGAGATATGGCTAAAACAAGGTGTAACGGCCCACCCCGGACCAACCGACATTTCCACGAAATGCGATGTGCCAAATGCCCGACTAGCACGGGACGGTCTTCAAAAGAAAGGGTTTTGAAATTAGGAATCATCAAAGAACCTGTATTATATCTCACAGCGCATGGAATAAAATATAATAATAACATAACTTGAAACAAAACAGGCGCGACAGTGCATAAGATGGAAACTAAATCATCATTGCAACGGAATCCAAAATACAGCTTATGATCCAAACCGTCATTATTACAACTTCAAAATACTGTTTCTAAAGAAAAATAGAAAAGGTACACCACTAATGCCCAAAGTAGTGACCAGCAACAACACAGGGATAATATATGTAAATAGCACGTGGAAGCCTCCTGCTCGTCTCCGGACAGCTACTCGTGCATACTACCTAACATGCCTCTAGTCTGCTCGTTAAGGAGCACCCAGAGTAATAAGAAGAGACATAAAACTCTGGTTCAGACAAAAGTCTAGTATGAGCGATGGTAGCAAAATAAAACAATAACAAGTATAAATAATCATACCTGAACCTGGACCTGCAACCAAAGAGTTAGCACAACAGGATGTACGGTACTCTAGGGTGACGCTAACATAAAGTGTAAATGGGAGTGTGTGTGTCATGGAGATAGCAAACATCAACCATAGCAATCATCCTCACATCTCTCACTCGGTGCGTAAAATATACGATATCCATCACTTTGATCACCAAACTTTTTGCTACGACCACTTTGCCCTTGGAGTCTTAGTGAACCCATTGCGCTGGTCCATAGCCACTAATCCCTTGCTACGATCACCTTACCTTTGGGAGTCCTAATAGCCCCATTGCACTGATCCATAGCCATGCTACGATCACTTTCCCTTGGGAGTCTTAATGGTCCCATTGCGTTGATCCATAGCCACTAATTCATCTCTTATTGGTGAACTAAAGCTATAGATATCGATAACCCCTTTTGCACACGTCCCGCAGCAAAGCCCAATCATGAAGTTAACCCGTTGGTTCCCATGTGGATCCCGAGTTCTAACTTCTCATATATACTTCCTTTGCATCACGGGTTTTGGTTGAATTGGAGTTGATCCCCAGAAGAGTCATCGCATAGAAATAGAAGTGCACGCCCGGTTCAGTTTGGTCACCCTCGGTTCGGTTCGGGTGTATAGTGTTCAAGTCCCCCATTCGATTCGGTTCGGTCACCCTCGTTCGGTTCGGTCTCCATCCAGTTCGTGTGTGTGTGGAAGCATGCGGTTCGGTTTGAAAACTTCCTCTCTGATCCGACCCCACTCCCCCTCGCCTTGAACCAATCCGATCCTAATTCAATTCAGGTGGCCTTCCTTTTAGCCATGATTTCTCCTGTGCCAAGGTTCGGTTCGGTCCTTCCCCTTTCAATCCGATCCGAAACCCTGCAAATTTTCCAGTGAGCTATCTTCGTCCATTTTCGCCATACGACGGCGTTTTCAACCATTCTAACTTTACTAAACAATCATAAAACATTCCAAACAATAGTAATAGCATATAGAGTCAATCAAGAACATCAAGCATATGGGTTACTTAGGATTAAACATACCCCCAAACCATGAGTTTCCCCTTAATCCCTTTAACCATGTTTTAACAATAGGATTAGCAAACTTAATCCGAGTTAACCCAAATTTTTATCAGAGCTGTAAAATAATATTTCAAAAATTATACATATTTTTCCATATTTTTCTGAGTCATAATTTCGTTAATTATCATTAATCACCCCTAATTAGCCGTAATTAGTGTAAAAACAAGCTAATCACTCACCTTAGCCACAAATAAATTATAGATCTAAAAACTCCACTGATTTGGGTCGAATTCCTATGTGTTTCAGCAGCTCTATCTCCGATTTGATGCTAATCTGCCTTGATTTGACATAGTTTTGCTTAATAGGTGATTAAAAAGTGATTAGGGATGAATTTAGAAGGTGGAGGCCATTACTAGGGTTAGAGGAATGTTTGTGGCGGCTAGAAAACTGAAATGAAATGTTTTATCAAACCCTTTCAGCCCTCCCATAACCCTAATCCCGAGATGGGTGATGGGTCTAACCATTAATCACCTAATTAAGCCTGGTTAAGCTGTTTTTCCATCCTCAAACCTCATTTCAGCCATATCTCCCAAACGGTAAGTCCGTTTGATTAATGTGACCAATCTATGGAAAGGTAAACCATCATCAAAATCCAATGGAAGTGGTTTCAGGTCAAAACTCCTTACCAATCAAAAGTTATATGGAAAACAAGATTCGCCAGGGGCAAAATGGTCATATAAAATTCGGCAAAAATCGTGAACATGGGAAATGACCCCAATAGTCGTTTCCCAAAGTTACACGACCATACGACTTCGTATGTGAATAAAATAAATATTCTATGATCCTCCGATGCGTAAAATGTGGGTCGCTACACTCTCCCCCCTTTAAGAAATTTCGCCCCCGAAATTCCTTAATCAAGAAAACATACAATGATGTCCTACATGCCTGTCATCCATTTACAAACAATCAAACATACATAACTACATAACAAGCCTATCCTAGCATGCGGTTTACTAACAAGGGAGTAACTATATCACGATTAAAATCTTACAAGGCAAAAAGTTCTGGATACGACTTCTTTTTGTTCTCCTTTGTTTCCCAAGTACAGTCATTCTCATTATCACCCCACTGGACCTTAACCAGTTTCACCGTCTTCCTCCGAAGCTGCTTCGTATCGTGCTCGACAATACGAATCAGTCTGCGGTTCCCAACTGCCTCGGGTTCTACCTCGATATAGTCCAATTGGTATGGTGAAATAGTCATATTTGAATCGTGCACGAGCTTCCTTAACTGGGAAACATGAAATACGTTGTGAACTCCTGCCATCTTTTCAGGCAACCCAACTTTTTATGCTAAATTCCCGACTTGTTCAAGATCTGGGAATGGACCAACAAACCTTGGTGCCAACTTACCTCTTCTGCCAAAACGAATCACATTCTTTAGTGGAGAGATTTTGACAAATACTAGGTTGCCAACGGAGAACTTCAATTCTCTTCGTCTTTTATCAGCATAACTCTTCTGCCTATCTTGGGTAGCCTTCATTCGCTATTGAATAACCTTGATTTTATCTGAAGTCTCTCTTATTACATCTGGCCTAAGCACAAACTTCTCACCGGTTTCCAACCAACATGATGGTGAGTTGCACGATCTTCCATACAAAGCTTCAAATGGATCCATACCAATACTGGACGGATAACTACTATTATATCCAAATTCAACCAGATGTAAATGGTCATCCCATGATCCACCAAAATCCAATATACAGGCTCTCAAGAGATCCTCTAATACACGATTCACCCTCTCTATTTGACCGTCGGTTTGAGGATGGTATGCGGTACTAAGATGTAATTCTAACCCTTGGATATAAACTTCCCAACGTCTTTCTTCATCCCTTCCCAGTAATAGGTCTGCTTCATGTCTCGATACATTTTTTTACCACCAGGTTGTATAGTTAGTTTCAAGTGATGACACTCTCTAAGCACTTCATCTATCAATCCATTAACATTGGGTACAACTAGTCTACCATATTTTCGAAGCCATCCTTCTCGATCAAGTCCACACTTGTTCATTCTCTCACTATCAATACCCATCTCTACCTTGGAGATGATTTCCAATAGGTTAGGATCGTCCCTTTGACTGGAACCAATCCGCTCAATCAAAGTCGGTCTGATCGTCAAACTTGCTAACATTGCTGGATCTAATTCGCACTTAGGTCTGAAATCATATCCTGCGATATACTCCAGTTGCTTCCATTCCAGAAACATAGCCCGAAAACTGGTATGTCTCCTACTCAATGCATCAGCTAGCGCATTCCCTTTCCCGGGTGTGTATGCGATATTGAAATCATATGAAGCCAAGAACTCTAACCATCTCTACTGACGAAGATTTAAATCCTTTTGAGAGAAAAGATACTTTAATAACTTATGATCGGTAAACAATTCAAATCTTTCTCCCAAGAGATAATGTCTCCACATCTTCAACGCGAACACGATCGCTGCCAATTCCAAATCATGGGTAGGATATCTCTTCTCATGCGATTTCAGTTGCCGACTAGCATAAGCTACAACCCTGCCTCCTTGCATCAGTACAACACCTAGTCCGGTACCACAGGCATCCATGTATATTGTTATCTCTTCGTTCCCCTTAGGAATAACTAACACTGGTGCACACGTCAACTTTTCCTTTAGACTCTTAAATGCATACTCACACCTTCCGTACCAGACGAAAGCTTGATTCTTTTTGGTTAACTGAGTTAACGGTGCTGCTATCTTGGAGAAGTCTTAAATAAACTTATGATAATATCCAGCCAACCCCAAGAAACTTCTTACATCTGTTGCATTCTTGGGCGTAGACCAATCTTGCACTGTAGCCACCTTTGCAGAGTCCACGGCAATACCATTCTTACGACATGGCCCAAGAATCTCACTTCCCTCCTCCAGAAGTGAAACTTAGAAAATTTTGCTTCCAATTGGTGTTTCCTCAACACCTCCATCACTGTCCTCAAATGCTCCTTGTGTTCTCCCTCCGTCCTTGAATAAACTAAGATATTGTCCATGAACACAAGAACAAACTTATTCAATTGATCCCTGAATACCCTATTCATAAGATCCACAAAATATGATGGTGCATTGTCAACCCGAATGGAATGACCGACCACTCATAAAATCCAAACGGCATCGAAATGTAGTTTTAGGTATACTCTCAACTGCTACTCGGAGCTAATGAAAACCTGTCGCGAGATCTAACTAGGAGAACACTCTTGCTCCATTCAACTGATCAAACAAATCGTCTATCTGTGGAAGAGGATACTTATTCTTCCTCATCACCTTTTTCAACTCGCGGTAGTCTACACATAAGCGAAGGGAACCATCTGCCTTAGTAGCAAATACAACTGGTGCTCCCCACTTGGAAGCACATTTTCGGATAAATCCCTTCTTCAAAAGATCGCCAACTTGTACTTCGAGCTCTCGCTGCTCCCTTGGCGCAATACGACGAAGTGGCATCACTATAGGTCTAACATCTTTCACTAATCAATAAGAAACTCGATCTCTCGGTGTGATGGAAGTCCGGTCACTTCCCCGAAGATGTCTGGATACTCGCCAGCTATAGGCACATCTGACAACTCATCATGCGGATGTCGAGGGAATTTAGAAAACTAGCCATCACCCCATCACTAGGTAGGCAACTAAATAGTACCCTCCTCCCATCATCCGCTCTAACGGTCCCCGAAGACCCCTCGCAATCTTCCACCACCGCATACCTTTGGAGCCAATCGACTTCCAAAATAATGTCAAACCCAGTAAAGCCCAAAACAAAGAAATCACAAGGCAAACATACATCCATGACTCGATAAGGCCAAATTACAACAAATCATACTAAGGCTAGTTGAACAACCACTCGGGTTCGTCACAAGTAAATGTCTATCGTCAATCTCGGGTTCCAATCCTAACCTATCTACCAGGTCACTAGATATGAAGGAATGGGAAGCCCCGGTATCAAACAACACTCGAACAGGAACATCATCAACAGAAAGCATACCTTGAATAACGATACCCTTTCCCTTCTACGTTGCAGTTAGGGCATTCGGCGAATAAGGAACAGCGTTGATAGCATATTCCTTCACAATCTGCTTCTCTTTAGGAGGTTGTGGACATTTATCCTTATGATGTCCCACTTGGCTGCAATTGAAGCACTTCCTGTCCGCTGGCTTTGCTCGACAATCTTTGGCATAGTGGCCTTCTTGCCACAGCTATAACACTCAACATCTTTCTTCTTCTGGCCATCCTTAGCTTGGTTCTGTTTCCTCTTATTCTGTGAATTATTCTTGCATCCACCGCTTGCCTGCGGCTTTAGCTCTCCTGTAGATGTAACAACAACCTCAGTTTTTGACTTAGGGTAAAGGCTCTCAGATCTTAATGCCTTTCCCATAATCGACTCGAAGGTCTCATCGATGTGGTTTATAAGTCTTTCCCCCATGTACTCATCTAAGCCGGTTATGAACTTCTCATTCTTCTTCTCGGTAGTATCGATAAGAGCTAATCCATACTTTGATAAAGTAACAAATTCAGCAATATATTCCGAGACTGCCCTACCATTCTTCTTAAGCTCGAAAAATTTCCTAAACAATTTTGATTTCTGAGTAGCTGGGATAAACTTATCACTGAAGAGAGTCTTAAACTGATTCTAAGTAACTTGATCCTCAGGAGTAGCTTCTTTAATAGCATTCCACCAATTCATAGCTCGTCCTTGAAGCTGACGCGACGATAGCATTCTCTTCATCGCATCATCGATTCCCAAATCCTCAAAGATGCGCTCACAACTATCAACCCAATCTTGAACATCCGTAGCCAATTCCGTTCCATAGAACGACTTCCCACCAAGACTAGTATAATCCTTGTTAAGCTTGGCGAAATCGGCTCTAGGCGCCTGCACGGCTGCACCACCACCGTTAGCAGCATTAGGAACTGCTCCTTGAACATCTCTAAGAGTCTCTCTCATGGAGGTAGTAAACATTGTCCTCATATCAGGGACATTCCTATCAATGGCCCTTGAACCCATACTCCTTGTATATCGGCTCATCGTTCAATCTGTAAAGAAAAAATGATTAACCATCTCCTTAGTGATGCCCGTGCAGTGCGACTTCATCCTTAGATATACTAATAGTATATATATATAGTTTTTGAAAACTGAAATATCACAAATACGCCTCTTATATACATATACTATCCCTCCCTGATGTCTTCCCCTAGGTTAACTACGCAACCTAGGCTCTGATACCAAGTGTGACGGCCCGCCCCAGACCAACCGACATTTCCCCAAAATGCGTTATACCAATGCCCGACTACCACAGGACGGTCGTCAAAAGAAAGGGTTTTGAAACTAGGAATCATCAATGAACCTGTAGTCCGCTTGTGCATGCTACCTAACTTGTCTCTAGTCTGCTCGTTTAGGAGAACCTAGAGTAATAAGAAGAGACATAAAACTCTGGGTTAGATAAAAGTCTGGTATGAGCGATAGCAGCAAAATAAAGCAATAATAGGTATAAATAATCATACCTGAACCTAGTCCTACAACGAAAGAGTTTGCACAACAGGATGTACAGTACTCTAAAGTGACGTTAACATAAAGTGTAAATGGGAGTGTGTGTGTCATGGTGATAGCAAACATCAAACATAGCAATCATCCTCACATCTCTCACTCGGTGCATAAAGTATACGATATCCACCACTTTGATCACCAAATTCTTTGCTACGACCACTTTTCCCTTGGGATCTTAGTGACCCCATTGCGCTGGTCCATAGCCACTAATCCCATGCTACGATCACCTTGCCCTTGGGAGTCCTAATAGCCTCATTGCACTGATCCATAGCCATGCTATGATCACTTGCCCTTGGGTGTCTTAATGGTCCCATTGCGCTGATCCATAGCCACTAATCCATCTCTCAGTGGTGAACTAAAGCTATAGATATCGATAACCCCTTTTGCACACGTCCCGCAGCAAAGCCCATTCATGAAGTTAACCCGTTGGCTCCTATATGGATCCTGATTTCTAACTTCTCATCTGGACTTCCTTTGCATCTCGGGTTTTGGTTGAATTGGAGTTGATCCTCAGAAGAGTCGTCGCATAGAAATAGAAGTGCACGCAGGGTTTGGTTTGGTCACCCTTGGTTCGGTTCGGGTGTATTGTATTCAAGTCCCCCATTTGGTTCGGTTCGGTCACCCTCGTTCGGTTCAGTTCGGTCTCCATCCAATTCGTGTGTGTTTGGAAGCATGTGGTTTGGTTCGAAAAGTTTCTCTCCGATATGACCCCACTCCCCCTCGCCTTGATCCAATCCGATCCAAATTCAACTCAGGTGGCCTTCCTTTTTGCCATTCTTTCTCCTGTGCCAAGCTTCGGTTCGGTCCTTCCCCTTCCAATCCGATCCGAAACCCTGCAATTTTTCCAACGAGCTATCTTTGTCCATTTTCGCCATACGATGGCGTTTTCAACCATTCTAACTTTACTAAGCAATCATAAAACATTCCAAACAACAGTAATAGCGTATAGAGTCAATCAAGAACATCAAGCATATGGGTTACTTAGGATCAAGCATACCCCAAAACCATGAATTTCCCCTTAATCCCCTTAACCATGTTTTAACAATAGGATTAGCAAACTTAATCCAAATTAACCCAAATTTTTATCAAAGCCATAAAATAATATTTCAAAATTTTTACATATTTTTCTGAGTCATAATTTCGTTAATTATCACTAATCACCCCTAATTAGCTGTAATTTGTGTAAAAACATGTAAATCACTCACCTTAGCCATAAATAAATTATAGATCTTAAAACTCCACTGATTTGGGTCGAATTCCTATGTGTTTCAGCAGCTCTATCTCTGATTTGATGCTAATCTGCCTTAATTTGACGTAGTCTTACTTAATATATGATTATAAAGTGATTAGGGATGAATTTAGAAGGTGGAGGCCATTACTAGGGTTAGAGGAATGTATGTGGCGGCTAGAAAACTGAAATGAAATGTTTTCTCAAATCCTTTCAGCCCTCCCATAACCCTAATGCTGAAACGGGTTACGGACCTATCCACTAATCACCTAATTAAGCCAGGTTAAGTTGTTTTTCCATCCTCAAACCTCATTTTAGCCATATCTTCTAGACGGTAAGTCTGTTTGATTAATGTGACCACTCTACGGAAAGGCAAAAATCGTTAACATGGGAAATGACCCTAATAGTCATTTCCCAAAGTTACACGATCATACGACTTCGTATGTGAATAAAATAAATATTCTACGATCCTCCGATGCGTAAAATGTGGGTCATTACACAGGTTTGGAAGGTAAAAAATTCTTAAGCGAGCTTAAGCGGGCTTAACAGGGTAATTAGTGGATGGGCCCACAACTCATTTCGGGATTAGGGTTATGAGGAGGCTAAAATGAGTTAGGAAACCATCTCATTTCATTTTCTTAGCTGTCACTTTCATTTCATCAAACCTAGTAATGACCTCCACCTTCTAAACTACCTCCTAATCACTTTCTAATCCAATATTAAGCTAATCAACATCAAATCAAGGAAAATTAACATCAAATTGGAGGTAGAGCTGCTGTAGCATTGGGATTCGAACCAAATTAGAGATATTTTCAGATCAGAGATTTATTTGTTGCTAAGATGAGTGATTAGCATGTTTATTCACTAATTAAGGCTAATTAGGGGTGATTAATGATAATTAGCGAAATTATGACTCAGAAAAATGTGGAAAATATGTAAAAATTCTAGAATATTATTTTATGTCACCGATATAAATTTGGGTTAATTTGGATTAAGTTTGCTAATCGTATGGTT
This sequence comes from Allium sativum, assembly GCA_030737875.1. NCBI lineage: Eukaryota > Viridiplantae > Streptophyta > Magnoliopsida > Asparagales > Amaryllidaceae > Allium > Allium sativum. The sequence continues at coordinate 486,627,962 of CM060920.1, read as the reverse complement.
AAACAAGGTTAAGGGGATTAAGGGGAAAAATCATGCTTTTTCGGTGTGTTTGATCTAAATGACTTATATAATTGATGTTTTAATGTTTTTGGTTGATTCTATATGTTGTTACTACTGTTTGCAATGTTTTGTGATTGTTTAGTAAAGTTAGAATGGTTGAAAACGCCGTCGTATGGCATGAATGGACGAAACAAGCTTATTGAAAAAGTGCAGGAAATGGGATCGAATCGGCCCCCCCGAACCCACTCGTGAAGCACCTCACGACCCCGACCCGATCGTGCTCCACGAACCGCTCACACTTAAGCACCTCGACCGGCTTGCAAGTGTGAGTCACGAGCTGCCTGCTTGAGCTAAGGGACTCGATCCCGATCCACTCTGATGAGGCATCACGACCCGAACCGCGCAACACCCACGAGCCGATGCCACGAACAGGAGATCACGACCCGAACCGGTGAAGGAGCTCGACCCGACCCGGAGTATGTATTACGAACCGAACCCAGGAGCTTGGCACGAACCGCGAATAGATGCTTCACTCGAATTGATCCAATGGAAGAGCACGACCCGAACTTGTGATCAAGAACCGAGCCGGAGAAGATTGAAAACCCGAGATGCAAAGGAAGTCCAAGTGGGAAGTGATTACTCAGGAACTAGATGGGAACCAACGAGTTAACTTCATAAGTTGGGCTTTGCTGCGGGACGTGTGCAAAGGGGTTATCGATATCAATAGCTTTGGTTCCCCACTGAGAGATGGATTATTGGCTATGGATCAACGCAATGGGGTCATTAAGACTTCCAAGGGCAAAGTGATTGTAACATGGCTGTGGATCAGCACAATGGGTCCATTAGGACTCCCAAGGGCAAAGTGATCGTAGTAAAGGATTAGTGGCTATGGACCAGCGTAATGGGGTCATTAAGACTCCCAAGGGCAAGTGGTCGTAGCAAAGGTTTTGGTGATCAAAGTGGTGGATATTGTATGCTTTACGCACTGAGTGAAAGATGTGAGGTTGATTGCTATGTTTGATATTTTCTATCACCATGGCATACACACTTCCACCTTACACTTTATGTTAGTGTTACCTTTGAATACTGTACATCGTGTTGTGCTAACTCTATGGTTGCAGGTCCAGGTTCAGGTATGGTAATTTATACCTGTTTTTGTTTTACTTTGTTGCTATCACTCATACCAGACTTTTGTCTGACACAGAGTTTTATGTCTCTTCTTATTACTCTGGGTGTTCCTAAACAAGCAGACAAGAGACAGGTTAGGTGGTTATGCATGAGTAGCTGTCCGGAGACGAGCATGAGGCTTCCACGTACTATTTACATATATTATCCTTGTGTTGTTGCTATTCACTGCTTTGGACATTAGTAGTGTACCTTTTCAATTTTGCTTTAGAGACAATATTTCAAAGTTGTAATAATGGTTTGGATCATAAGCTGTATTTTGGATTCCGATGCTATGATGGTTTAGTTTTTAGCTTATGCGCTATCTCGCCTGTTTTATGTCAAGTTATGTTATTATTATATTTTATTTCATGCGCTGTGAGATATACTACAGGTTCTTGATGATTCATCGTTTCAAAACCCTTTTCTTTTGACGACCGTCCTGTGCTAGTTGGATAATGTCACGACGCATTTCGGAGAAATGTTGGCTGGTGCGGCGGGGGGGGGGGGTGTCATAAAAGTGAGTATAAAAATATATGTATACATGCATATGTAATTGTGTGCAAGAATATACACATATGAAAGAGAAATCCAAAATAAATCTGAAATCAATGAAAATAGGTAAGGAATAAATAATAGCATTACGCCGTTTGAATTTTGAAAATAAAATAAAGGTTACGCGCGTGTGTGTATATATACACACACACTTAAATTCAAATGCTGAGATAAAAAGGTAACTAATGCATTAAAAGGAACAAAACAGTTGATTGATAGCGTTATTAATTGCATTAATTAAGTGGCTATTAATGGGCAATGAATTTGAAGGATTGTATGCACATGTACATGTATAATTTTGAATTTCAAACGTAACCGTGATTTATAATAGGAATAAAATAAACCAGGAAAGCCATACAAAGCAAGTAAATAAAACGTTATTAATTTAAACCGTTAAAATCAGAAACAACGACCCAGAAAAACGCTCCTGCACCCGAAAGGGTCGACCCACGATAGGTTGGGTTGAACTGTGTGTCCACCCATGGGTCGACCCATGAAAGGGCGGGTCGACACAAGGGTCGACCCGAGCGGGCTTAGGTTAATTTCCTGTGATGTGTGATTTTCTTAATGTGCGGTTCAGATTTTATTTGATTAAATCCGAAGGTTTAGGCCTTCTCGTACACCTATAAATAGACTAGCAGGGCCTAGTCTAAATCTCATAATTGCTGAGATGCTTCCCAGGCTCTGCCATTCTTTTTTATCTCCAAATCTTTTCACAAAATTAGAATATTAGTTTTAGGAAATTTTAATTCAAGATTTGAAGGTAAAACAGTATAATTCTACGAATTGGTGTTAAAAATTCTGATCAACATGAGGTAAATCCTTGAAACTGGTTTATATAGGTTTCTTTCTCTTTTCCCTTCTTATTAACAACATATTTGTGAACCGTGGATATTTTTTATCATAGATTCAGTTAGGGATGCCACGAAACAACAAATCTGGATCAAAATCATGGATTGGAAAGCTGCTAGGTGAGTGGATCAAAATTATACCATTTTGAATAACAGTATATTTATCCTTTGTATTTCTCGTTATATTAAATCTATTGAATAATTGATAATTGTGGAAATTGATTGCTAAACCTATTAGAATATGTGGAAAGGATAACTATTGTATATAGACCTGTTCTAATAACCTGTTAATTGGATATTGTAAGATAGGTTATAGTGAAATTGGGAATAATTGCGGTAATTGAGATTAAATCTGCTGAGAACATTTCCGTTGTATAAAGCATATTTCCATTAATCACCTGTCTTAATTGGGAATTACTGTAAATACTGTAATTATGGAATTTACAGTAAACACGAATATTTTCTTAAGAGAATCATTATACCAAAAAGGTTATACATAGAATTACAGTAAAATTTGGAAGAACAGATATGCCTAAATTAGATGGAAAATTTGCAAGAATTAGGAAAGTATAATTTCACTAAGACACGAGGTTAAGTTCGACTTGTGGTAGAAGTCTGCATGGAACCAAGTAGCAAATTCAGCATCCACAAGTGGTCATCTTAATGTGAGAGGTCTGGTGCATTAACATATATATATATATATATATATGTATGTATGTATGTATGTATGTATGTATATAACAAGAAATAAAATAAATGGCATTAATAGTTATTAATGGAAATGAATGAATGTTATAGCAGTAAAGGTTGGTACATATTAAGGAACCTAATGGGGCTAATGATGAGCAGACAATTATTATAACCTATTATAATTAAGTATGAATGAAATAATGGATGATAAAAGGTAAGCTTGTCCTACGGACAAGTGGAAATTATAACATAAGTTATAATAAAAGGAAAGAAACTTATTGATAAACCTCAGTTAAGAGACTAAGTAAATAATTAAATGACAACAAAAAGGTTGTAGAATGTAGTAGGCTTATCATTGGTAGACTTATGAAAGAGAATTATGAAGTCTAATAAAAGAAATTAATAATAAGCAGAAGCCCGCTGACGTAGCATAGAACTGAAAGAAGTAAGTAGCCAATTGTGTGCTAACGAATATGGTAACCTGAGATAGCAGAGAAATGAAATGAATTGTACTTAATGATATAGATTAAGTAACATGTTAACATGAAGCCTACTGATTGAGATAAGATATACTTAATTTTACATTAAGTAAAACATGTTATTGTAACCTGTAAACTTGAAATTGGACAATGACAGACATGGTAATAATGTAAGAAATTTGTAGATTATTTTCATTAATTACAATCTAGGGAATAACGTGTTACGGGATTATTAATGAACTTTAATGGGTTAAGTTGTATAACTAAATTAATAAGTGAGAGGTGTCCATTCCTTAGAGATATAAGGGGCTCGGAGAAAACCCGATGACTTGAATAAAAGATAAAATGTGGGTAATCAAGTTAATTGGAAAGCTGATAAGTTAGAACAAGCATGTGATCAAACGTTTAGACATAGGGTCTAAATTACACGTTTGCGTGATGCGCTCAGACCAGTCCGCATGTATGAAGGTGAAGAACCAAACAGGGTAGATCATTGTGGTGTCTAGAGGTACGAAGGGAGCACAAACATCTGATTATTCTACTGGTATTCTGCTTGCTGGTTCTAAGGAAGCACACGACTTCCGGGAGACGTGGGAGGGTACTCTGTGGTTGTTCTTTGTGCGGTGGCAGCGCTCATGCTATACTCACAGAGGTTAGTCTACGCAAAACCACCCAGTGTGTATACCTTGAATGCAACAATAGTTGGCAGTCAGAAGGTTGTAAGGTGATTCGACGATTTTGCCTAAAGTTAGGGTGGGTCACGACCAACACAGGATAGTCATCGTCGGGTACCCATCATCGACAGTCAGTGTAACACAAAAAGACTAGAGCAAAACCTATAGACCATCGATCTTTCACTACCGAGACTTTGGCTGCGGGACATGCCAATTTGAATGCAGATTGTTTGTTAGGGGCACGTCACTTAGCTCTTGATGTGGTCTTTCACTAGTTGAGGGAGGGGTCGAAGTGGGACCATAGCCACCATAGAAATGCACACCATTGTTTATATATATATGTATTTTAGGTCTCTTTAGCAGACCTATAGAGATATGGAAAAGGCTTCCGATCAAGTTCTGTGCATTCAAACGCAGCCCTATTACAGAACTCGAGGTACAGTAGACAGTACGTATGTGTGAGGTTCTAGATACATGCACGCCGCACTAGCTGGTGTATCGTAGATGCTAGGGTGTTACTCCATGTTAGGATCGAGATTGGTCGAGAAATGTAGATATGAAGGTCCGTACGCTTGCGTAGCATGATGATGGTAGTTCCGTGCGGAACGTGGCATAGTTTTATAGAGATCAGTATATCGCTACATCATAGGATGAGAGTTGCATACGCTTCTGTGGCGTGACGATGGAGACCGTACAAGGAGCGTACCATGGGAAGTATCTTGACATTGTGGTAGCTACATATACTATATTAAATTAGTCTACTGGGAAGCAGATGGGTACGACATGTGTGTAAAGCCTTGAGTGTTATTCACCCAAAGTAACCTAATAAACAAGAAATAGTATCATAACTGAACGGTATATGTAGGGTTATTTCAGATTGTGTAATTTAGTCCAGTCACCAGAACTTGTGACCCCTTCCTCATAACACACTCACAGGTTAGGTTTATGGAAGAGATATGATAGCTTTGGATACTGGTTAAGCAGTATTATTATACGGTAAGGTTATATTTAGTTATATTATATTTTATCCATTCCGCTGTGAGATTTTTCTAAGCTCTAATATATTTTATATCTCTATCTTTTTTGCAGGATACTAGACAAGCCAACTCGAGTTTCGATAGATTGGGATTTTTGAAGAAAAAAATCGATTTGTCGAAATTCGGGTTATTAAAGAAAGAGTGGTGCTTAGGTCACATCTTCTTGAGTAGGATATTGCTATAGATCCAATGAATGTTTTGACAGTTTCAAATTTGAAGTTGGCCCAAGAATGTGTTGATTGCTCATTCCGAGCGTAAACAGAGAACCAATTGTTCACACTTGTTTCTATTGCTTAATCAAATGCGGTGTTGGTACCAGAAACGAAGGTTGTCGTGTTTAAGTCTGTAATAAAAACTACGCTGAAAGGAGTATCCGACTCTCGAAATGGAGTTGGTGGTTATAGAGTTAGCTTCAGAGATTTAGTGGGAACTAGTCTTTAATGAAGGAGCTAGAGTAATTTAGTGAAATCACATCATTTGAGTTTCTTTTATCCATGTGAAATTTGGTCCTTTGCACGTAGCAATAGATTGAAATCCCTAGTCTTCTGTGACTATGTTATTTCCCATATATGCATATAAATAATGCAGTTTTTTGTGTTTGAGTTGGAGATGTACCTATTCGAAAGTGATACCCCACTATTGGACGTCGCTTATGTTAATCATTATTTTTGACTCTGTAACTCAAGGTGATGTAGTGAGGACCCGACTGGGGTAGGTTGTTCTGTATGGAAGAGGTGCTGCTTGTTCTCGGCATCATTGGAGGTGGTTGGTTGGACAATCATTTCAGGATGAATGTGACGTTGGTTATCTAATGCTAAATGATATGAATCAAGTAGTTCCCCACAAGTATTTGAGATTCTCATACGGATGTAAGAATGATTGTCAATGGTTTTCATCGACAGGCTGACAAAGAGTTAAGAATAGTATGATAGCACTCGAGTCATATCTAATGCATTAACAAGGGATGCTAAATTTATATTCTTAATTTTTAGAATGACGACCAAGTTGTCGAGTCATATACCAATAGGATATCATATTTGGTGTCTTATATTAGATAGATTAGTATCCTTCATACTAGGATAGGCATGGATGTTTCTTTTGATGATTGCTACTATTTAGTCAATGCATGTTTGATTATTGAAGTTCGAATAACTACTTATGCTTGTATGGTTGTTAGGAATGCAAGATAGTTGTATTTTTGCATAGCCCATTTATTTCTATACATGGCTCTACATGCTTATGCTAGACAAATTTCATTTATCTAGCATGCTCATTTTCTTGTTGATTGCTATTATTATGTTTGACCCTCTTTATTGAGTATATGTCCAAGTGCAATGAGACAAGACTTGATTGTTTAGATGAAAACTCGCTTTTGTTTGCATATAAATGCTAGTATTTCTTTAAAAGAGGTATGCAGTATGTATAAAATTGTGATTTATGACCTTGGTACATTTTTGGTGATTTATACCCCTCCCGATATGGGAGGCGACTTTTGGGCTTTTTTCTTCTTATGATGGATATGCTATATTTGGCAAGTTGTATTTTTTTCAGATCGAGACATGAAAAAGACGCGTTGTCGAGATTTTATTTGAAATAATGTAAAGTTGGAAGAGAAGACAACATAGGTTGTTTGCCTAAGTTGTCTGCCAATTTGAGAGTTTTCACTTTTATTTCAATTTTCCATTTGTTTGAAAATAAGTGTACAATTTAGACATTTGGCTTAGTTACATCGATCCTGGATTTGATTATAATCATATTTAAGGATGAAAATTATGGCTTCATGCCAAATTTAAAATCTAATTTCTTTTTTGTGACTGCTTTCAATGGTTGGTCTTAAGAGCGTTGGGTGACATTTTATATTATGTCATCACTTATTCGAGAGTGTCAAGCTTTTATATTTCATCCTTAAGGATTTCAAGGACGAAATCCTTTAAGGAGGGGAAAATGTAACAACTCATATTTTAGAAGCTGGATACCTAAATATATTATTCAAATATTAATCATTAATTGAGTGACGATTACAAAGATGTGTCTTTACGTATGATCGAACCAGGACTTGGAACGACTTCCATTGAATTCAGATGCTTCGTTAGGAAAAAGTATATGGACCACTATATTTTATGAATGACCAATATGGTGGTCAAAACGGTCTCAAAATATGCATAAATTGTCGTTTAAGGCCACATTATCGGATTGCGAAGAAACTTGTACCATCATAGCCATAATATAAAGGTGATGCACAGTTAAGTTCCATGGCGATTAGATACACCATTTGATCATAAGGGATTAAAACATGCATTCAGTTTTAATTGAAATATAAGATCATTGAAAATAATATTAATATAAATTGTTTTAAACCCTTGAATCCAATTGGTCGACTAACTTTTATATCTTCTTCTCCAGATACCTTTAATTGTTTGGTTGAAAATGGATCTGCACCTTTCCTTGAACATCAAAATTTCACATCTCCCAAAATACTCCATGATAAAATCTCAAATCAGTGGCATCACACTTGTACCGACGAGATCTTACCAACTATGGTGGTATGGTAGGGTGCATCATCTATTCTTGAGATGAATGTACATGGATAATCGACTAGGTTTTGGTTAACTCGTGATTCAGGCAACTTGAGCACATAGGGATGATAACTTTCAAGTCAAGATGTCGAGGGGCTCTTTTCTTATCAACTTAGGATCATGAGACTTAAAGGGGAGGTTCTTTCTCTGATAATGGCGATAGGCATAGGTTCAACGGATTTTTGTCTAGGGTTTTGGAGTTCAAAAGTATAGTGCATGCACGTCGAGCTTTGGAAGTAAAAAACAATGGCGCAAACGACACATGATTTCATGAGTCACAGCTCCGTATCACTTGATGCCTGTTCACAATAGTTTTGGATATTTCTTATGCATGATGTAGCAATATTTTGAGGGGAAAGAAAGGGTTAGGGTAATTAACCTAAGCTAATTATTAATTATTTGAATAATCTGTGAACTCATATATGTAGTATCTTTTACATATAATGTATGATTAGATCTTCGTTTCTTGCATTGGACTCATGGTGTTGCACTCTACGCTTTAAAGAAGATTTGGATTGGTTTGGCTAAGGCGGTTAATATTATCTCTCAGTGAACTGTAATGGTTACGATAGTATATAGTTGACGTTTTAAAGTGATTTCTAGTAATAAAAATGGATTTCCTATTATAGTTGAACCTAGTAATTAATAAAAAAATTAAAATTAAATAGTGATTTAAGTAGTTTTAACCATAATACCACACTTTACTCATTTACGATCATTGTGCTCTATTTCATCAACATTTCAAGATTTAGGCTATTTTGACATTCACTCCACTTTGATTTCTCTAGATAAGTTCTACTTGTTTTATTAATGTTGTTATGGATGTTTGTTTACCAGTATAGGAACATTCATGATTATTGGTTGCATGGTTGAATTTTTTCTTAGTTTAACTAAAAGCGTTGTTTATAGGCAATCTGATATTAGGAAATCTCGTTCGCTAGATTTTGATGCTTATCGGTCAAATGCATAAGCTAATTCATGAAGGGGCTTCGAAGTGTTCAAATTGATCGACAATGGAGAGCATTGGAGCTTTATAGCGGAGCAACATTGGAACTTGGTGACTGATGTAAAGATGGAGGGTTGACTTGGGATCGAACTTGGATTTCATGATGACTATAACGACCTGCATTCTACGTATCGAAGGATAGTAGAATATTTATTTCTTTCACATATGAAGTCGTATGATCATGTAACTTTGGGAGACGACTATTGGGGTCATTTCCCATGTTCATGATTTTTGTCGATTTTTAAATGACCATTTTGCCCCTAGCTGGTACTTTTTTTGCCATAACTTTTGATTGGAAAGGAATTTTGACCTGAAACCACTTCCATTGGCTTCGGATGATGGTTTACCTTTCCGTAAAGTGGTCACACGTGAAAAACGGACTTACCGTTTGGGAGATATGGCTGAAATTTTTTTCAGATGGTGAAAAACAGCTTAATTGGGCTTAACCGGGTGATTAACAGCTAGGCCCAATGGGCAATTTCGGGATTAGGGTTATGAGGAGGCTGAAATCATTTAGAGAACGATCTTATTTTCATTTTTCAGCCGCCACTTTTATTCTTGAACCCTAACAATGGCCGCCAACATCTAGAAACATCCCCAAATCATTTTCTAATCAAGGATTAAGCTTAGCAACATCAAATCAAGGAGAAATAGCACCAAATCAGTATTAGAGCTGCTGTTAGACATCAGTATTCGCCCAAATCAGCGAGGTTTCAGTTCAGAAAATTTTATTTGTGGCCAAGGTGAGTGATTAGCATTGTTTTGACACTAATTACAGTTAATTAAGGGAAATTAATGGAGATTAGCGAATTTATGCATTAATAAATTCTGGAAAAATATTTATAAATTCGGAAATAATTTTTTAGACCCCTGTTAGAAATTTGGTTTAATTTGGTTAAGTTTTACTAATCATATCATTAGTTTTGCCTAAATATGCTTAAGGGAAAATATGGGGTTTTGGGTATATTTGATCCGTTTTGACATGTAAATTCATTGTTTTGGTGTTTGTGGTTAGTTTGCTATGTTGCTATGGCTGTTTGGAATGATTTGTGTGGTTGTTTAGAAAAGTTAGATTGGTCGAAAACGTCGTCGAATGGCGTAAACAAGTCGTTGGAAAAAGTTGCAGAAAGTTGTGCAGGGTTTCGGATCGGATCGGGTTAGGGGCTCGGATCGGATAGGAGAGCTGGGCAAGGAAATCCAAACCGGATCGAAGTCTGGCATAAAGGAAGCTTGGCAAGAAGGAAGGCCATTCGCATAGAGTTGGAGTTGGGTGTTGACCAGGAGTAAAGAAGAGAGGAGTGGATCAGAGAGACCAAAGGGGGATCGGATCGGAGAGACCAAAGGGGGGATCGGATCGGAGAGACCAAAGGGGATCGGAGCGGAAGAGAATGAGGAAGTGGATCGGACCATAACAGGAACCCGAACAGAACCGATGGAGCAAAGATACACCAAACCGAACTGAGCTAGGAGTGGAGCATCGAACCGAATCGATGCGGCATGAAGGACCCCATACACCGAACTGAACCGAATGACGAAATGTTCCTACTATCACGCGACGACTCTATTGAAGACCAACTCCAATTCAACCAAAACCCGAGATGCAAAGGAAGTCCAAATGAGGAGTTCTGACTCAGGATCGAGTTAGGAACCAATGAGTGAGCTTCATGATTGGGCTTTACTGCGGGACGTGTGCTAAGGGGTTGTCGATGTCTGTAACTTTGAATCACTATATGTAGGGAGTACATGAACGGATTCAGGGCCACCGTGGCCTAGGTACGACTAAAGGGGCTATGGACCAATGATGTGGGGTCATCTGTAAAGATTTGGTCATGACTCCATGTGGTAAGCTTGGTAGTAGCAGTAGTTGTACAAGTCGAACTCCGTCACTACTTCGATGGGTCTAGTGATTGACAGTGGTGGACATCGTATACTTTATGCACTGAGTGAGAGATGTAAGGATGGATGTTATGGTTGACTTGTTTTCCATCATCATGACATGCACACCCCCACCCCCGTTATCTTTACACCATCTGTTCAGTGGCACCTTGGAGTATTGTACGGTATGTAGTGCTAACACTTTGGTTGCAGGTCCAGGTTCAGGTATGGTTTAGTATACCAGTTATTGTTCTATTTAGCTGCTTATCACTCATACCAGACTTTTTGTCTGACCCAGAGTTTTATGTCTCTTCTTATTACTCTGGGTGCTCTCACGAGCATACTAGAGACAGGTTTGCTGGGTATGCACGGGTAGCTGATCCGGAGATGAGCAGGAGGCTTCCACGTATGATATATATATTATTCTCCCTGTGTTGTTAAAGATCACTGCTTGGGCATTAGTAGTGCATCTTCTACTTTAGCTTTCTTTTGTTCTAGAGACAGTAATTTGGAAAGTTGTAATAAGCTGTATTTGGATTTCCGCTGCTATGTTGGTTTAGTTTTCAGCTTACGCATTGTCTCGCCTGTTTTATGTCAAGATTATGTTATTATTATATTTTGTTCCATGCGCTGCGAGACATTCTACAGGTTCCTTGTTAGTTCACTCTCTTCTTTCCTTTCTTTGGCGACCGTTCCGTGCTAGTCGGGCATGTGTACAGCGCACCTTCGGAGGAAATGCAGGCTGGTGCGGGGCGGGCCGTCACATTTGGTATCAGAGCTCTAGGTTGCGTAGTTAACCTAGGGAAGTTATCAGGGAGAGATAGTATACGTATTTGAGAGCGCGTATTTGTGATTATTTTGGTTTTCAAAAGCTATATATATATATACTATTAGTATAGCTAAGGATGAAGTCGCACTGCACTAGCACCACTATGGAGAAGGTTAATCGTTTTCTCTTTACAAATTGAACGATGAGCCGATACGCAAGAGGTGCCGGTAGGGGAGCCAATAATGGGAATGCTGCTGACATGAGGACGATGTTTCTGACCTCATGAGGGAGATGCTTGGGATGTGTAGAGGGCAGCTCCCAATGGTGGTAATGGTGGTGGTCCAATAGTGCAGGCGCCTAGGGCCGATTTCGCCAAGCTGAATAAGGATTATACTAGCCTAGGTGGGAAGCCGTTCCACGGAACGGAGTCGGCCACGGATGTTCGGGATTGGTTGGATAGCTGTGAGTGTATCTTCGAAGATTTGGGTATCGAGGATGCGATGAAGAGAAGGCTAGCATCCCGTCAGTTGCAAGGAAGGGCAAAGAATTGGTGGAATGCTATAAAGGCAGCTACTCCCGAGGATCAGATTACTTGGGAGCAATTTAAGGTTCGCTTTAGCGAGAAGTTCATTCCAGCTGCTCAGAAGTCAGTGTTGTTTAAGAAATTCTTGGAGCTCAAGCAGAATGGCAGAGCTGTCTCGGAGTATATTGCTGAATTTGATACTTTGTCAAAATACGGGTTATCTCTTATTGATACTGCCGAGAAGAAGAATGAGAAGTTCATAATCGGCTTGGATCAATACTTGGGGGAAAGGCTTATTAACCACATCGATGAGACGTTTGAATCGATTGTGGGGAAAGCATTAAGGTCAGAGAGTCTTTACCCTAAGTCGAAGACTGAGGTTGCATCTTCAGAGGAGCCAAAGCTGCAAGCAAGTGGTGGAGGCAAGAGTAGTTCTCAGAATAAGAGGAAGCAGAATCAGAATAAGGATGACCAGAAAAAGAATAAGAAAGATGTTGAGTGCTTCAGCTGTGGTAAGAAGGGCCATTATGCTAGTAATTGTCGGGCCAAGCCAGCGGATAGGAAGTGCTTCAACTGTGGCCAAGTGGGACATCACAAGGACAAGTGTCCGCAACCCCCTAAAGAAAAGCAGATGGTGAAAGCATATGCCCTTAATGTTGTTCCTTCTTCGTCGAATGCCCCAACTGCGGCGGAGAAGGGAAAGAATGTCGTCATTCAAGGTATGCTTTCCGTTTATGATGTTCCTGCTAGAGTTTTGTTTGATACCAGGGCTTACAGTTCTTTCATATCTAGTGACCTGGTAGATAGGTTGGGAATGGAGCCCGAGATTGTCGATAGACCTTTAGTAGTGACGAACCCGATTGGTGGTTCAACTAACCTTAGCATGATTTGTCGTAATGTGGTCTTATCGAGTCATGGATGCATGCTTGTTGGTGATTTCTTTGTTTTGGGCTTTACTGGGTTTGGCATTATTTTGGGAGTCGATTGGCTCCAAAGATACAGGGTGGTGGTAGACTGTGAGGGCTTTTTGGTGACAACTAGAGCGGATGATGGGCGGAGGGTAGTGTTTGGTGGTCTACCCGGTGATGGGGTAATGGCTAGTTTTCTAAATTCCCTCGACATTCCGCATAGTGAGTTGTCAGGTTTGCCCATGGTTGGCCAGTATCCGGACGTTTTCGAGGAAGTGACCGGGTTTCCACCACACCGAGAGATTGAGTTCCGCATTGATTTAGTAAAAGATGCCAGACCTATAGTGATGCCACTTCGTCGTATGGCACCAAGGGAGCAGCAAGAGCTAGGGGTGCAAGTCAGCGATCTTTTGAAGAAGGGATTTATCAGAAGGAGTGTTTCTGAATGGGGAGCACCAGTTGTGTTTGCTACCAAGGAGGATGGTTCCCTTCGTTTGTGTGTAGACTACCGCGAATTGAATAAAGTGACGAGGAAGAATAAGTATCCTCTACCGCGGATAGATGATTTGTTGATCAGTTGAGTGGCGCGAGAGTATTTTCTAAGTTGGATCTCGCGACAGGTTTTCATCAGCTTAGAGTGGAAGCTGAGAGTATAGCTAAAACGACATTTCGGACGCCGTCTGGATTTTATGAGTGGTTGGTCATGCCATTCGGGCTGACCAATGCCCCAGCATATTTTGTTGATCTTATGAATAGGGTATTCAGAGATCAGTTGAATAAGTTTGTCCTTGTGTTCGTGGATGATATTTTGGTCTACTCGAGGACAGAGGAAGAACACAAGGAACATTTGAGGATAGTGATGGAGGTGTTGAGAAAACACCAATTGAAAGCGAAGTTTTCTAAGTTTCACTTCTGGAAGAGGGAAGTGAGATTCTTGGGCCATGTTGTTTCAGAGAATGGTATTACCATGGATCCTGCGAAGGTGGCTACGGTACAAGATTGGTCTACGCCCAAGAATGCAACGGACATAAGAAGTTTCTTGGGATTAGCTGGATATTATCGTAAGTTTATCCAAGGCTTCTCCAAGATAGCAGCACCGTAGACTCAGTTGACCAAGAAGAATCAAGCTTTTGTCTGGGACGAAAGGTGCGAGAATGCATTCAAGAGTGTAAAGGACAAGTTGACATGTGCACCAATGTTAGTCATTCCTAAGGGGAATGAAGAGATGACGGTATATACGGATGCATGTGGCACAGGGCTAGGTGTTGTATTGATGCAAGGAGGTAGGGTTGTAGCTTATGCAAGTCGGCAATTGAAACCGCATGAGAGAAGATACCCTACCCATGATTTGGAATTGGCAGCAATCGTGTTTGCACTGAACGTGGAGACATTATCTCTTGGGAGAAAGATTCGAGTGTTTACCCGATCATAAATCGTTAAAGTATCTCTTCTCTCAGAAAGATCTAAATCTCAGGCAGCAAAGGTGGTTAGAATTCATAGCTTCCTATGATTTCGACATCGCATATACACCAGGAAAGGGAAATGTGGTGGCTGATGCGTTGAGTAGAAGACATGCCAGTTTAGGGGCTATGTTTCTAGAATGGAAGCAACTAGAGTACATCGCTGGGTATGATTTCAGACCAAAGTGCGAATTGGATCCAGAAATGTTAGCAAGTTTGACGATCAGACCCACTTTGATTGAGAGGATTGGTTCCAGTCAGAGGAATGATCCTAACCTATTGGAAATCATCTCAAAGTTAGAGATGGGAATCGACGGAGAGATGAACAAGTATGGGCTTGATCGAGATGGATGGCTTAGAAGGAATAGAAGGCTAGTTGTACCCAATGTCAATGGATTGAGAGATGAAGTGCTTAGAGAATGTCATCATTCAAAACTGACTATACACCGCGGTGGTAACAAGATGTACCGAGACATGAAGCAGACCTACTACTGGGAAGGGATGAAAAGAGACATTGGGAAGTTTATATCCAAATGCATGAATTGCCAGCTAGTTAAAGCTGAGTAAAAGAAGCCTAGTGGTTTGCTACAACCATTAGAAATTCCAGAATGGAAATGGGAACAAGTGTCAATGGATTTCATTGATGGGTTACCAAGGACTAGATTGGGCCATGATAGCATTTGGGTGATTGTGGACCGATTGACTAAGAGTGCAAGATTTATACCCGTCAAGTCAAACAGGACGGCAGCTAAGTTAGCGGAACTGTATATAAAGTGGGTAGTGAGATTTCATGGAATACCCAAAGGCATTGTGAGTGACCGAGATCCGTTGTTCACTAGTGGATTTTGGAAGAGCTTACAAGAGGCGTTAAGATCAGAATTACACCTCAGTACCGCGTATCATCCTCAAACTGACGGTCAAACAGAGAGGGTGAATCGAGTATTGGAAGACCTCTTGAGAGCCTGTGTATTGGATTTTGGTGGATCATGGGATGACCATTTGCATCTAGTAGAGTTTGCATATAATAATAGTTATCAATCCAGTATCGGTATGGCTCCGTTTGAAGCTTTGTACGGAAGACCGTGCAACTCACCGTCATGTTGGGTAGAAACTGGCGAGAAGTTTGCGCTTGGACCCGTTGTGATAAGAGAAACTTCAGTTAAGATTAAGATTATCCAACAGCGAATGAAGGCTGCCCAAGATAGGGAGAAAAGTTATGCTGACAAGAGGAGAAGAGAGTTGAAGTTCTCCATTGGCGACTTGGTGTTTGTCAAGATTTCTCCTTTAAAGAGCGTGATACGATTTGGCAGGAGAGGCAAGTTAGCACCAAGATTTGTTGGTCCATTCCCAGTTCTTGAACAAATTGGGAGTTTAGCATACAAAGTTGAATTACCAGAGAAGATGGCAGGAGTTCACAACGTATTTCATGTTTCCCAGTTAAGGAAGTTCGTGCACGACCCAAATGTGACTATTTCACCTGATCAGTTGGATGACATCGAAGTTGAACCCGAGGCGGTTGGGAACCACAAGCCTATGCGTATTGTTGGGAACGATACGAAGCAACTTCGGAGGAAAGTAGTGAATCTAGTCAAAGTTCAGTGGGGCGAGAATGAGAATGACTATACTTGGGAGACAGAGGAGAGCATTAGGAAGACGTATCCAGAACTCTTCGCCTGGTAAGATTACAGTTTCGATTTAGTCTTTCCGCATGCTAGGGTAGGTTTGTTTTATCTGTTTTGCATGTTTGATTGTTGCATATGATTGGTAGGCATGCAGGATCCTTTGTATGTTTTGGATTAAGGAATTTCGGGGACGAAATTTCTTAAGGGGGGAAGAGTGTAACGACCCGCATTCTACGTATCGAAGGATCGTAGAATATTTATTTCTTTCACATATGAAGTCGTATGGTCATGTAACTTTTGGGAGATGACTATTGGGGTCATTTTCCATGTTCATGATTTTTGTCGATTTTTAAATGACCATTTTGCCCCTAGCTGGTACTATTTTGGCCATAACTTTTGATTGGAAATTAATTTTGACTTGAAACCACTCCATTGACTCCGGATGATGGTTTACCTTTTCGTAGAGTGGTCACATGTGAAAAACGGACTTACCGATTGGGAGATATGGCTGAAACAAGTTTCAGATGGTGAAAAACAGCTTAATTGGGCTTAACCGGGTGATTAACAGCTAGGCCCAATGGGGAATTTGGGAATTAGGGTTATGAGGAGGCTGAAATCATTTAGAGAACGATCTTATTTTCATTTTTCAGCCGCCACTTTCATTCTTGAACCCTAACAATGGCCGCCAACATCTAGAAACATCCCCAAATCACTTTCTAATCAAGGATTAAGCTTAGCAACATCAAATCAAGGAGAAATAGCACCAAATCAGTATTAGAGCTGCTGTTAGACATCAGTATTCGCCCAAATCAGCGAGGTTTCAGTTCTGAAAATTTTATTTGTGGCCAAGGTGAGTGATTAGCATTGTTTTGACACTAATTATAGTTAATTAAGGGTAATTAGTGGAGATTAGCGAATTTATGCATTAATAAATTCTGGAAAAATATTTATAAATTCGAAAATAATTTTTTAGACTCCTGCTAGAAATTTGGTTTAATTGGTTAAGTTTTACTAATCATATCATTAGTTTTGCCTAAATATGCTTAAGGGAAAATATGGGTTTTGGGTATATTTGATCCGTTTTGACATGTAAATTCATTGTTTTGGTGTTTGTGGTTACTTTGCTATGTTGCTACGGCTGTTTGGAATGATTTGTGGTTGTTTAGAAAAGTTAGATTGGTCGAAAACGTCGTCGAATGGCGTAAACAAGTCGTTGGAAAAAGTTGCAGAAAGTTGTGCAGGGTTTCGGATCGGATCGGTTTAGGGGCTCCGATCGGATAGGAGAGCTGGGCAAGGAAATCCGAACCGGACCGAAGTCTGGCATAAAGGAAGCTTGGCAAGAAGGAAGGCCATTCGCATAGAGTTGGAGTTGGGTGTGGACCAGGAGTAAAGACGAGAGGAGCGTATCGGAGAGACCAAAAGGGGATCGGATCGGAGAGACCAAAGGGGGGATCGGATCGGAGAGACCAAAGGGGATCGGAGCAGAAGAGAATGAAGAAGTGGATCGGACCATGACCAGGAACCCGAACCGATGGAGCAAAGATACACTGAACCGAACCGAGCTAGGAGGGGAGCACCGAACCGAATCGATGCGGCATGAAGGATCCCATACACCGAACTGAACCGAATGACCAAATGTTCCTACTATCACGCGACGACTCTTTTGACGACCAACTCCAATTCAACCAAAACCCGAGATGCAAAGGAAGTCCAAATGAGGAGTTCTGACTCAGGATCCAGTTGGGAACCAATGAGTGAGCTTCATGATTGGGCTTTGCTGCGGGACGTGTGCTAAGGGGTTGTCGATGTCTGTAACTTTGAATCACTATGTGTAGGGAGTACGTGAACGGATTCAGGGCCACTGTGGCCTATGTACGACTAAAGGGGCTATAGACCAATGAAGTAGGGTCATCTGTAAAGATTTGGTCATGACTCCATGTGGTAAGCTTGGTAGTAGCAGTAGTTATACAAGTCGAACTTTGTCACTACTTCGATGGGTCTAGTGATTGACAGTTGTGGACATCGTATGCTTTACACACTGAGTGAGAGATGTAAGGATGAATGTTATGGTTGACTTGTTTGCCATCATCATGACATGCACACCCCCACCCCCGTTATCTTTACACCATCTGTTCAGTGGCACCTTGGAGTATAGTACGGTATGTAGTGCTAACTCTTTGGTTGCAGGTCCAGGTTCAGGTATGGTTTAGTATACCTGTTATTGTTCTGTTTAGCTGCTTAATGCTCATACTAGACTTTTTGTCTGACCCAGAGTTTTATGTCTCTTCTTATTACTCTGGGTGCTCTCACGAGCAGACTAGAGACAGGTTAGCTGGGTATGCATGGGTAGCTGATCTGGAGACGAGCAGGAGGCTTTAGTAGTGCATCTTCTACTTTAGCTTTCTTTTGTTCTCCCTGTGTTGTTAAAGATCACTGCTTGGGCATTATTAGTGCATCTTCTACTTTAGCTTTCTTTTGTTCTAGAGACAGTAATTTGGAAAGTTGTAATAAGCTGTATTTGGATTTCTGTTGCTATATTGGTTTAGTTTTCAGCTTATGCACTGTCTCGCCTGTTTTATGTCAAGATTATGTTATTATTATATTTTGTTCCATGCGCTGCGAGACATTCTACAGGTTCCTTGTTAGTTCACTCTCTTCTTTCCTTTCTTTGGCGACCGTTCCGTGCTAGTCGGGCATGTGTATAGCGCACCTTCGGAGGAAATGCAAGCTAGTGCGGGGCGGGCCGTCACAATGACTGCCCAATGCTTTCAACTGATGTGTATTTTAGCCGTTTTAGTTAGAGACATGATCAAAGTTGTCATTATCGATTACTTTGAAGTAGTCGATATTGACTAATATTGTTGGTGACCATATTTGTAACGCCCCACCGAGAGACCCACCCTAATAAAAAGCATTAATGAGTAATGCCGTCTATTAGAGCGGAGAATGGGGCTGGTTAGAAGTGACCAACCATAATCTTGTATTAAACGAGTATCGAATACATCGACTGAGTTGTAATTTTTTCTTATCTCAAGTGGATCGATGTACTCAATTCATCTAATACAAAACTACAATGGCTAAGGATCGTATTTAGAAAAAATTACAATACATCACAAATAACTGATCATAGAACATAATACATATCGGTACAACAGCAGAATACGACATACACATGTGCTACATACTGAAATGGTTTCATATGAACCATACACATACACATAATGTCTCAAAAGAGTAAAGATATAATGACATGAATACACCAATAGACATCTAAGGCAATAGATTCAAGAGATATAGTCCAAGACGGATCAACTTACCACTAATCAACAGTAAGCTACGAACTTGAAACAACTCAGTTTGACCCGAGTATTACATACACGAATCATTCTAGCTTAAACATATTAGTAATAACATGACAAGTGAAAACATGTGGTATGGAATGCATTTTTGTCACTATTTGGGTTACTATATGTTAGTCTGTAACACATTTTGGTGGTATTACCAGTACTAGACCTTCAGGTCAATTTAGTGTTCATGTGTTATTCGGTGTGTAATGACCTATTTGGTCATCTTATAAGGTACCTTTATAATATTAGTATTGTTAAGGCCTCGAGCCATTCTAGTGTATTAACATATGTAGGAATTGCTTCGGCTTGCCAATCCGGTGGTTGGATCCAATAATCTGGTGTTTTTGTTGATTTTGGTAAATCTGATGTTTTTGGCGATTTCTGTATTTAGTGTTTTTACCATTATAAAATATTAAAATGCCAATTATATGTGTTTTTCTCTGCTATAATCGGAGATTCCTTTGTAGGCATAGTGATTTCATTTTTATGTTTCGAACTTGTAACAACCCAAAATTATAACAAATAATAATTAATAAGAAAAATAATTAATTAAAAGAATAAGTAGAAAAATAATTATGAATTGGGCAATGGAGGTGGCTCATTGGGTCCATCACGAATTTCTGGTTCGGATTGACTTTTGGTTTGCGTAAAACAGACTTAAAACGAATTATTTATGATAAGTTAAAGTTTGAAATTCAAAATTTAAAGTAAGACAAACAAATAAAATAATTAAGTATGCATAATCAGCTTAATTACTAAAATAACCTCTTACCACCTAGGTTGACCATTGGGTCGACCCAAACTCCAAGTGGGTCGACGCCTCTATCGACCCACCTAGGAGGTGGGTCGATCGATGTAGTTCGGCTATGCACGATTTTGTGCCTCGAACACGCTGGAAGGTTCGAGATTTTTAAAATTCGATGATCGTTGACGAAAACCTAATTATCCTAAGGCCTAAAACTCCCTACGACATCTATAAATAAGTTATACCCCTCCCTCATTCACCACAGTTCTTATTCTTCAATTTATTAGCCTCCACCATACCTTTCCTCTCCAAAATAAAAATATTCTGTTCGCGCACAAATTGGAGTAGTTTTATTCATGGATTTTGGTGATTTTCTACTAAATCCTTTGCATTTTCATTTCTTAGGTGAGATTTATGTGATTAACATATTTCCAATAAGTTGAAGATTAAATCTATAAAATAGCGGTTATAATTGTTTCATATTTAAACTATTTACTGTTTTTAGATTCAGATTCAGTTGTTTCTATTCATCTTTGTGAATTTCTTTGGTCTATTTCTTAGATTTTATTCATATTATATACATCATTGTATCGGATCTATTCTTCCCTTTTTCTAATTTTCTCAGACTTTAGGGTTACGTTAAAATATGCATAAAAGACATCTAAATGCGATAAAAACAGGCTTGAAACCTGTATGCCTATATTTTTGCGTTGGATTATTTCTCCTTTTCATTTATTATGCATTTGGATTAGGAATAATATTAATTGGAAAGAAGTAATCAAAACTGAGGCTTAATTTGAATATGTTGAAACTGCAAATAAAAAGAGAATAACTGAATTAAGGCAAATCTAACTATTAACGCCTATTTAACAGATTTTGACAGAAATATACTGTAATTGGAAAGTTTCATAATTATGATAATTAGGAATCATAATAAAGTTTGAATAGTTTTGTATTAGGACTTGGAATATTTGAGAGAGATATTTAGGCTTAATATGTGCATATTGGTTTACAATATATGGGTAAATTGCGAATATGAACATATTAATTTATAGTGTGTGGGTAAATTATATGCTTAGACTAGACTGTCATGGTTAGACCTTATATGTACATATTGGTTTACATTGTGTGGGTAAATTGCAAATATGAACATATTAATTTACAATGTGTGGGTAAATTAGGGGCCTAATATATTTAATTTGTTTGTTGGAGGTAGAATCCAAGGTTGGGGATTTGGCCAAGTTAATTTTGTTGTGATCCATTCCATGTAGCATATCCTTTTATCATTTTCGGTCTTAATATAAGGCAAGGGCATGCACCATGTTACGTTATGGATGTAAGTCAGTCCAATTGGAGGGTGTGAGTGCATTTCACGGGTTAATGTACGTTCATTAATTCGATTTAGAAACATAAGCCATTTTGACACCTGTGGATAAGGTTGTGTCTTTTGGCTGACGGGCTAGGGCCTGATAAACCCGAACCCATAGTGGGCATAGGTTATCCATGATTCGTTATAGGCAATCAATTAGGTAGTATTAGGAACTTCTTCCTAATTATTGTTTCATTTTGAATTCGTAGAAGTGCAAAACAGTCATCACCATTATTGAATCTTGCGAATGAGAACACTTACACCTTTTGTCATCACTATTCAATTTGCCACCTTTAGGTGATGCACAAATACTTATCCTTTTATGACACTATAACTACTGTTTATCTATTTTCTTTTGCTTATCTGTCATGCTAAAAATCGCCACCGCTCAACAATTTTTTGTCTGACCAATTTTCTCCTTTTCTTCTTTCCTTTTTCTTCCGCCCAGGCTCTCAGGGAGGAAGTGCGCAGCTTGGACTACTTTATTGATCTTATCTTGGAAGAATTTTACAGAGATGAATTGTTTATTTCTTTTCCGCGGTTTGTTTGTAACTTTTTGTCTATTTGGGGATATTACATTATTGTACTCTGATATTTCTGTTATGACTGAGATTTAAAACATGGTATTTTTAGACAGTTTAATTTGGATGAAATAATGCAGATGGTTTTGTTATTTTGTTATAAATTGTCTTTTTCTTCCGCAATGAATTTATTTTATGTCTTGAGAAAATCTTAATCACTGTGATGTTATTCGTCTTTATATCTACAATGCTCCATATTCCTTAATGACGTTCTATATTTGGATAACATTAAAGGTGTGAGGTATTACATTTGGTATCAGGGCCTGAGTTTACAAGATCACTAAAATTTTGTTTTAAGAATAGAAATTTTTGAAAGAAAAACTATTTTTCGAAAGCTAAAAGTTATTTATAAAAATAAAATATATCTATTCTAGTTAGGTTACAACATTCCTTCGATTCTTTTGAATTCTAAATTTGTATCCTTTCTTTTGCACAGCATGTCTAATCTTCCTGAGGGAGTTTCTACACTTGGTTGGTTTCGTAGATATTTATAAGCTATGACTCCGACTGAGGGACAAGAACATGCGTAGGATCCAACACCCGCTACGGTGGTTCCTTCTAACCCACTTACAACCGCAAATTTCTCTAAGCTTTGTAAGGGGTTTTCGAACTTGCATGCCAAGACATTTTAGTGTACCGAGACATTTGTGGAAGTGCGCACTTGGATAAGAGATACCGAGAGGATTTTCGAGCTTTTGGAGTTAGAGGATAGGATGAGTGTTCCACTTGCATCTTGGCAACTTAAGGAGGAAGCCTCATTTTGGTGGGAGACAGTAGAGGCTGAGAGAAGGAATTTGGATCAGGCCGGATTCAAGAATAGATTTAAGAGGAAGTTTATATCTTCTCCTAAGGAAGGGATGTAGTTAGAGCTGTTTTGATCTTGAAGAAAGGAGATTATTCAGTAAAGAAACACATAAATAGGTTCAACGAGTTATCGAGGTTTGCCATTGATTTGGTTAACACCGCTCACAAGAAGGGTGTTCGATTTACAAGAGGGTTGAATCAACATCTCTAAGGTTTAGCGATAACTCAAATACCTATGAGAGCGACACTCGAGGCTTTAAGTGAGATGACACGGATGCACGAAAGACAAGAAGAAGCAAGTTGAAAATCCTAAGAATGGGCAGATCAAGTACTATAATTGTGGATATCTAGGACATCTAAGTAGGGTATGTCCACAAAGGGATGGACAAAGTACTGGTACAGTAGCAGCTCATATGCGTGTTTTGGAGGTTGCACCGACTAGCAGTGGCCGGGATAGATGTAGGAAAGTCTTTGTTGAAGGTATGATATCTTTCTCTGATTTTCCTGTTCGCGCTCTTTTCAGTTTGGTAGCTTCTCATTCATTTATTTCTAGTACCTTGGTAGACTATTTGCACTTAGAAATTTCACTAGTTATTGATCCCGTAGTAGTTTCAAACTCGATAGGTAGTTAGGCATGCCTATCAATGATTTGTAGGGGTTTGAAAATTTTGATTTTAGGCGTTGAGTTTGATTGTGATGCCTATGTGTTGGGATTTTCGACATATGGGATGGTCTTATGGATGGATTGTTTAGCCACGTTAGGGGTTGTACTTGACTGTGAGAGGTGGGTCGTTCGTTTGATGACATGTAATGGTAGGACCCTAGAGACTTTTTTCGACCTGCGAGGGTCATTTATGTTGAGTTTTATTTACTCCTTAGATTCTTCTGTTGATTTTTTTGTACCTGTTTTTTGTGAGTATCCGAATGTATTCGAGGAGGTTAAAGGACTACCACCTAAGCGAGATTGATTTTTGGATTTATCTTAGTGAGAATGCGAAGCCTGTGGCATTACTGGTCCAACATATGGCTCCGAGGGAACAGAAAGATTTAAGCAAGTGGGTGAGATTTTGGAAAAGTGTTTTATTAGACGGAGTATTTCTGAGTAGGGAGCACCTTTTGTCTTCACCACTAAGGCTGATGGTTCCCTCCGGCTATGCGTAGATTACCTAGAATTTAACAAGCTCCTAAAGAAGAATCGTTACCCACTCCCTCAGATAAATGATTTGTTTAACCAGTTGGTGGGCACAATTATATTCTTTTAGTTGGATTGGCTACTGATTTTCATCAGTTACTCGTGGTTGAAGATAGCATTGAAAGACATCATTTTTTACGCCTAATGGATTCTTCGAGTGGTTGGTTATGCTTTTTGGGCCGACCAACACACCAACATATTTCGTAGACTTGATAATTAGGGTATTCAGAGATGTTCTAAATAAGTTCATGGTGGTTTTTGTGGATGATATTTATGTCTTCACGAGGAACAAAGACAAGCATGATTTTCATTTATAAGAGGTTCTCTGTACTCTCTGAATTCATCAGTTGAAAGAAAAATTCTCCAAGTTTCATTTTTGGAGGAAGGAGGTGCGTTTCTTAGGGCATATGGTTTAAAAGGATGGGTTGGCTTTTGATCCCACCAAGATAGTGGCGGTACAAGATTAGAGAACCTCCAAGGACACAACTGAGGTAAGGAGTTTTCTTGGCATAGCGAGCTACTTTAGGAAGTTCATTAAGGACTTTGCATGGATCTCACCACCATTGACCCGACTTACTAAGAAGAATTTGGCCTTCTCTTGGGATGTGGACTGTGAGTATGTCAATCTTTCTTTAGTTTTCCTTTAGTTTTCATTTAGGTTTTAGAATGTGTATTGTAAATGAAATATTGGAGAACATGATGTGTTTGTGTGTGAGTTTGTATGTATGTATATATATATATATGGGTCGAAAGTTCCAATTTTACACTCCTTATGTCTCCCTTGCTTATGCATATTTTATTTAGTTACAAAGCCAACCTTATAATTAATTTATTAAACATAAATCATATTGCCTCATCCATCACATTATTCCTATTTAATCAACCAATTAAATCATTAAATAATGTCTTTTGAAAATTAGGGATGTTACAATTAATATCGTATACAATTAACTTTTCTTTTATTGCTAATATCTTATAATAAAAAATCCTTTTACTAATTTCATATACTACTATTTATAAGTCACTAATTTTATTATTAATATCCTACAATATTTCTTTAACTAATTTGTATACTGCGATATTTTTAATTTTAATTTTATTATATTAGCATATATTATTATGTCACGGATTTCACAGTTAGGTGAATGATAATGGCATGAGTAAACATGACAAAATTTTGATCCTTTTATTCGTATTATTGCAAATCATACTTGGAGAATAAAATGGGAAGTATTATCAAAATTCTATGAACTGTAAGGGATGAAATACTGCTTGCAGCCTACGTATATATCCTCTATGTTTTATGTTTTCTTTTTATAATCTCGGGTGCTCTTAAATAAGTAGCTTAAGGATAATGCATTTGGATAATGCATGCAGTGGTCTTTTCCTTTGCTATGTTGAAAGCAACATTGTGAGTTAACGTCAGTCGAATAACTCCAAGGGTCTGTCTATCAAGAAGAACTCAATCTTCATCCTTCATATTCTTTGGCTTCTTTTCTGAGAGAGGTTGATAAAGCTTTTTTTAATATAGGTAATCTTCAATTTGCATTTTCCAAAAGCCAAAGTCAGCACTATCAAATTTCTCGATTTTCACCCTTCCTTCATCGGCTGCCATCGCTTCTACTCAAATTTGATTTCTTTTCTAACAAATTATGGCTTGGATACCAGTTGTTGGGAAATTATGCAAATTTCCTTATAATTAGATTTACGAAGAAAAGAAATAAAATGTAGAATGGTAAGACACACAAACTTGATAATGGAGTTCAGCCAATTATGCTTATGTCTTTGGGCTACTGCAGATCTTTTATTTAAATGAGAATATTACAAAGTGATTACACAAAACACTTTTCACTCAACACTTAATCTCGCTCTAAGCTTGTTGCCTTTTCTTTTTATTGGATTTGAGATGGGATGAGAATTATGAAGAATGATGTATTTATAAGGTGAGAAGATGGTTGGTGAGGGGTGGTGGCTTAGTCGATGGCATGGTTGGTAGCAACCCATGTTTATTGTATGGCAGCCAGCAACCTTTCTAACATCCACCCCCTCTCCAAAAAAATCAAATAATGGTTTGCTAAAAAAATTAGATGTTCTTGTTATCACCTTAACATTTTACAGTGCCGAATAATCAATTAGGATGCATGGATCATTTATTTTGAACTATAATGTTTATTTCCTAGTTTTCAGGCTATAATTTCCTTTCAAGGTAAGTTTTCCTTCAAATATTATCAATTTACATATTAATAAACATAACAATGCATCAACCCATTCTATTGTGATTTCCCACTTTTTCGGGTCTGTTTGAAAAATTACAAACAGAGCGTTTGGATGTGATAGTGACACAAAACAAGTATATAAAGAGGGTGCCAGGGAAGTTCAGCCGTTAATGGCATCAAGTGTGAGTAACTTCAGTATAAATTTTAAGTATCATATAATTTAACTACTATTATTAACTTTAGTCATTAGCTATTATTATAATTTGATGTAGCTTTAAGTATCTTATTTACATAATTAATGTTGAATTTATCTTACTTTATGATGGTAGCTTAATCCATAATTGAATGATGAGATGGCACACATTGTGCTGGCTCGGAAATAAGGAGAGAAGTATCATGCTAAACAGTTGAAAAGACTAGTTTTCTTAGCTTCACTTTGCATTAAACTATTTGCAGCTTGGCAAGCTTCCATGGCTAAGGTAATTTCCAATTTAATTTCAGTTTTTTATGTTTCATTAATGATTCTAATTACTATCAAAAAACACACTGAGAAAATTATAAATCTCTTTCTCAATTACAAAACTCGAGTCAAATGGCAAATACATGTTATTTGGTGGTGTAACACCCCGGATTTTTGAATAATCAAATTAACTAAATTAAATAATAATTAATCTCAGACGTGAGGATTAAAGGAATGGGGTTGCGCCATTGTGTTCGTCTCAGAATTCTGGTTGAAGTAGAGTCCGAGTTTGCGGGAAACGAGTATCGGATGAAGGAGTTATGGACGAACAAAGTTTGGTGCCAAAGTAAAGAAAAAAAATAAAAAAAAATAAATAAATGCATTGGCGCACTTGGGAAGTGCGCTAGTACATATTTACACTGGCACACCTGCCAAGTGCGCCCAGGCCGAGGCAGGAGCCTGCACAGCTTTTGAGACGACCCGAACTTCCCCGCGAAGGTAAGCACAGATAGAATTTAGGACAAGAAAAAATAGAACGCAAACAGAAGAACACTTCATTGCTTATTACAACAATTCCATCAGAATACAAGAATATACAGAGTATGAATGAATATTACACAGAAATAAATATCAGAGATTACAATAATTTACATAGCAGCGGAAAAATAATACAAAACACAACTAGAAGTAATACACGGATACAGAGCTTTCCGAGTATCGTTCCAGCTGTAAATCTGGATCCTATGAATATAAATCTGCAAAACCAAAACTACTAGCTCCGCGTGGAAAATAAGGGCACCCAGAGTTTAGGTTAAAACAATAAACTCCAGGTCAGTCATGTGACTGGTGTGAGAACTAAAACAATTATTAATCTTTATTTTATAGTTCAGAAAATCAAGGGACCACGCCGTATAACACGGAACAGGTTTCCTCCCAAGAATACCAGTGCATAAAACAAACAGCGCAATGCTAAATAAAGAAAAATGAAGCTATTATAAGACCCAGGTCCCATCACACAATGCAACGCAAGCCGGAGGATAGGGTTTTCCCTTATAATAGCCAAACATGCTTGGTACGTTTAAAACAAATCATTTGATACTATAATAAGTGTATAGTGTCAAAACAATTTCAATCATAGACGGCATAGTATCCCATGCTACTATGTCACCATACTAGGCTCTACAAATAAAACCGAAATACACGTATTGGAAATTGGATTTCCGTCATGAGTCGAGGCAAGGGGCAAGCTCCTCTCCGTTTGAGACACTCTAGCAAATGTCTCAGGACCCCACTATGATCCTTGGAATCGGTTGGGCTAGTCCTCTCTTACTTTTGAGGATTGACAATACCTGAACACACGTTTCTCGGTCCTAACAGACCTAATATCGAGGCGCCTCATCCAACAACCACACAGGTGAAAAGTATATAAATGTCAGCCAGTTTAAGCACTGACACCACCACTAGCTAGAAAGAAACGTCGTGTTCTCCCAACGGTCCGTATCCCGTTTTTGACTCATACCGAGGTGTGAGGCTCGCGAATTCACGTTATACACAAAGCTACGCCACACAGGCCGTTCTTTGATCATCAACCACAAGACTTTGCTTTTCAACAGAAGCCTTGATCATCTGCCACTTACGCGTGCCACACTGGCAATTCACTCCATGCGACTGATGTCCATCGATATACAACCTCTGAGCTCGTACATCTCAGAGAAGGGCGTTAAGCAAGAGAATAAATTCTCCACTGCCAAACAGATGTATATTTAATAGAGATCAATCAACACAGAATAAAATCCAATGTCAGACACACAATCCATTTACAAGTTCGTTCTGGGTCTGAACGAAACCGGAGGCACTTTCCTCGCATATCCATCGATCTCCAAGTACGTCTGGACGATCACCAACTGTTTCTCTCCTCTTGGGTGTACAGCCCAATCGAGATCATCAGTAATCACCCAAACGATGTGAAGACTTTCGGTCTTCAACCACCGTCTTCATCTTTGACATCCCGTCGAATCGGTTATTCAAAATGGGTATAAACCCGACCTTTCTGAATAACCCACGTATATAATAAACAAATGTTACACAAACACAACAAACGCCTCATTCCAATTCAGAATATTCGTTTATTTACAAAATCACATTCTTAGGGAAAGGTTCCCATTAATTTTATCCAAGATAAATTCTTCTAAATTTATTCTTTAATCTTCCTTTGGATATCATTTCAAACCAGTCGGGATTAGCGAACCACACCGAAGTAATTATTTATTTCCCAATCCTAACCTATTTATCCCATGAAGTAAAACTGGTCATACTCCATATCTAACACCATGGTGCTATCGGTAAAATTAATTACCATTTCACGTTCAAATCTAATTAAAGATTTAATTATTGCTTTGGAGCAAAACTGGTGGTACTCCATTCTCGATCACTTTTCAGATTTGATAATTTAAATTATCAATTCACATTTCAAACTAATTAAAGATTCATTAAAACTCCACTTAGTTTTAATCTTCTCAAAAATCAATATCCTGTCTTTAACTGGGTTAAAGAACCAATGTCATCTAAAACACGATTCACGATAAACCCAAAATCACATTCTATTGTTAATCGGGTTAAAGAACAGGTGTTAATGAAGACCCCATTCACGACAAACCCAAATCACGTTTGATATTAAATACAAGGCTCTGAATAGAAAATATACCGGCTTATATTCAATATCAAATTCTGAAACCAACAAATATCGTATTGGAAATAACGATATAAAATATATCTTTCAAATTTCCACAACCACATCTGTATAATCACGAAACGAAACATCGAAATATTCCGAAGATAATTTCGATTCAAATCCATTTCAATTCGTATATTGGTAATTCTGATTATTTTTAAAACCACTTACAAATTCAATTTATTTATTTCAAAAATAAATTGATTTTAATCCTAGCTCAAAACTAGTTCATTTCGATAAAAATCTATTTTTATCCTTTCAAATGCGGAGTTTTTCATCCCAGTTCTTCACAAACTATTTCCTATGATTTTACACAAATATAAATATTTTTAATAATTTTATCAAGGCCCGTACAGTCGATTTCCATCAACGGTCATCGAACTGCACTTACAGCGACCTTTTCCAAATTTGATTTGGACATAATTCCAAATCCAACCGTTAAATTTCTAATTTCTAATATTCATTGGAAATCTATTCTCGATACGAACCCAACGGTTCCGGTTTTAGGAGAATCCGATGGTCGGATCTCCCGCAACGTCGATTCGAAGTCAATGGTCGAAATTCACGAACTACCGCGGCGCGGCGCGTTCTGTTCAGGCCATTATATACATAATATATATATATTATATATTTCGTCGATTTCCTTTTAAAACGAATTTTATAAATCGTTTTAAATTCGTTTTCGAAACGATTTCAACTTCATATTCAATTTCAAATCAAAATTGAATTTTCCTTTATAAATTCGTTTAAATTCATTTCAAATTGATTTCAATTCAAATCAATTTTTAATTCAATTTCAAATCAATTCATTTCAATTCAATTTTAATTCGAATTCATTTCAATTCGATTTTAATTCAAATTCATTTCAATTCGATTTCAATTCGAATTCATTTCTATTTGATTTTGAAATCACTTTTCGATATTCATAAAAAAAATTTAATAAAATCGATATAAATATCGTTCACGTCAAAATGGCGCATCTCTAATCAACGCAGCTTTATATATTTCAATAAATTCGTTATTCTATTCAACAAATGAATATATATTCTATTCAACACATGAATCTATATTTTTTCTTACTTACAATAAAAAGGTAAATTTTATTGTATAAATATTTTATTCAACACATGAATACACTTTCAACACATGAATTCTCAACACCTGAACATCGTCAACACATGACTATTTATTCTATTCAACACATGAATTTTATTTTATAATATTCATTATTTCCCAATTGGAATGAGGCCCAATCAATCACCATATAATGTTAATTATATGGATTCCATACAACACATGTATATAACAGCAACGATAAATAATCAACCATCATCCAAAGTGCACTACCCAACTGCATAAGCGTTAAATATGAATATTTAACGCTTACACAGCCTGTCAATCAAACGACCGACAAATCACTAAACAATTGGGATTAGTGTACGCCAAATATCATCCCAACACCCGTGTGGGGTTTCAAATCAACAAACACAGATTTTTATTGGTGCAGTTGGGCGATGTGTAAAATTTATCGTCCCAATCAATATCCTTCAAATAGGTGTACATAAACAAACCGTCCGGTTTGTAAATGAATATTTATTTATTCACATTCACGTTAAAAATTATATTTTTAACGATAAAATATTTTTAACTATATAAATATTTTATTTCATTTCCCATCACACAATCAATTCAATCAAATTTATCAACCAACAAATAAATCAATCACCAAACAATTAACTAAACAAACAAGTCATCCATGGTCTGTGGACGACGGGTGTCGGGTGCTGCTAAGCACCGTCTGCATCCTAGTATATATTTTTAACTAGAAAAACAATATTTAAAGTGAGAAGTTCTCACCGACTAGCTAATCCAAACGCCTCGACTCTTCTTATGTAGAAGTCTTCGCCGCTCTCGCCCTTTGTCACTTTCGTTGCCCGTAGCCACTACATATATAAAAATCACATTTTTATATTCTCTTTACTTTACGATAAAATAAAGTTCAGATTTTTATTTCACTTCATATATTTACAACGCTTCTTTCTATATAAAAATTATATTTTTATATTTCTACTTCTTATATAAAGATTGAATTTTTATTATCATAACTATATAAAAATTATATTTTTACTTTGTCATTTCAACAATAAAAATCAAATCTTTTTATATACACTACTTCATTAAAAATCCAATCTTTGTTTATTCAAAAATCTTGTCTTTCTAACTATATAAAAAAAATCCAACCTTTCATGGTATAAAAATCCCACCTTTCATGTTGTAAAAATTTCATCTTTCATACTATAAAAAAAAATATCGCCTTTCCTAGACTAAAAATCCGACCTTACATAGACTAAAAAATCCGATTTTATAACTAATAAAAATCAGTTTTGAAATCAAAATAAAAATCAGTGAAATAAACACTTACTGTTGAAATGGGAAGGGGGGCTTGCTGTTGCGCGTTCAACAGAGGAGGGAGGTCGCGGGTGGTGAGGCGCGCGGCACAGGAGGAAGAAGATGGTGAGAGGCGCGAATTTTTGGGGCTCGAGGCTAGGGTTCGGGTATCTCCGTCGATTTGGGTATGGGGGGGGGGGCTAGGGCGCTCGCGTTTGGCCTGAGGAGGATCGGAGGGCATTGAGGAGGAGGGGCGGCGCGTCTCCGGCGGTGGCCTGGGGCAAGGGGGGTGGCAGGTCTGGTCGGCGCTGCATTTTTTTTTTTAAAAAAAAACCTAACCCGACAGTGAAGAGGAAAGCAAAAAGGGGGAGGAGGGTTAAGGAGAAAAAAGGGGGCGTTATTATTTAATTATTTTAATTTTATTCTCTAAAAGGTTACTTTAAAATTCGAACGCAAAATTGAGCCCACCAACTGTCGCCCCTAGCGTAATACCCCCATTCCGAACACAATGGGATATGTATCGTAGGCTGATTCGATCGTTATGATCAGTTTTCGTCTAAATCAACATATAACTCTATATATTGAATTTGAACGCGCATTTCAATTTACTGAGGCCACATACTAACTCGAAAAATTCCAGAAATATATTTTCTAGCTTCGTATTGACGATACGGTCCTAACAAAACTAATTTCATCGAATTCTTAGATAGTTTGCAAAATGGCCAATTTCCAGTCGATTAAAATCAACTGAAAATGGTCAAACGCGTTTTCCTTTGCCACGCTCACATATTGAATCGAAAAATTATGAAATTTGGAATTTAGCAATAATCTGACATCGCGGATCCAACAAAAGTGGTTTCGTCGAAATCAGAGGTCGTTTGCAAAATTCCCATTTTTAAGGGCTAGAATTCCCTAACGACTATTTTGAATTTTCAACTGGACATATCTTTTTATCCCTGCTATGAAATCTTGATTTTTCGGATTGGTTGGAAATATATTCACAATTAGATTCAAATATTTTTGGTT
Organism: Allium sativum; assembly: GCA_030737875.1. Lineage (NCBI taxonomy): Eukaryota > Viridiplantae > Streptophyta > Magnoliopsida > Asparagales > Amaryllidaceae > Allium > Allium sativum. The sequence goes on along the minus strand of CM060920.1, from coordinate 486,594,914 downwards.
TCATTAAAATCTGGTTTATATTGCACCCGGTACATTCATTTGAACTTTGAAATCGAATTATCGAACTACCGCGCCATTTTCAATTCCTTTTATATATATAAATAAATATTTATATTCTAAGGACGACGTATAAATATATACGTTCGAATTCTATTAAAAATAAATTTCTCGTCATTATTATTTAAAATAATTCATTTTAAATATTCAAAATTCGCTAAAATTGCCAAAATAAAATTTTTACACTGGCTCGCATTTTCCGGGTTGTTGCAGCTTTCTGGTTCAGGCTGACCCGTGTTGTTGAGTCCTTTCTGACTCCTTGCTGAGTCATTAGGGCTGACTCATCACCCTATCATGATTGAATGGTTTTGATTAACCCTAAGAACATCCGACGGCTTAAATTAATTCATAACTCTATAAAAAGACCCATAGACTCAAACCCTAAATCAGAATTAAAACTAAAACTATGGTCGTCATGCTGTTGTCTTGAACCTTAGAGCAGCCGCCACCAAAATTAAGAGGAAGAACAGCAACCAAATCAGAACTACTCAACCCTAACAGCGAATCTTCATCAAAGGAGAGCTAATTCAACTCCCGAAATCAGAATTCAGAACTCAAGACTGCTTTTGAGTTGTGAGTTCGATAGTTTTAGCAAAATAATTAGTAATTTAATTAGATTAAGTTATAATGCGGATTGTATGGATGTGATATGAAGTATTGATTGCATGTTGTAATTATGTTGTAGGATTATGATTGAAATATCTATGATGTTATGTTATGATGCTATCATTTACGATGTAAAGTTATGTTGCTACCATCCATGTTGTAATTTTATATACAATCAAACCGTCATGTTTCTTATGCTAGTTTGTGATATTGATTCATATGGTAAATCATATGTAGGAAAGTTTAGATGTTGATTCAAACATGAACCATATCCAAGTTTGGGTAGAATTATATGTGACTTTACATGGCTATGGCACCTAGTTTATGTGAAATTTAATTGAAAGTTAGGCTATGATATATGCTAGATTCTACATGATACTTTACATGTTAGATATTAGTTTACACCATTGTTGCGATGAATAAATCACATATGTGAGTATATGAGTTGGATATGAATCATGTTATGTTATTACCTATGCAAGTTTACCCTTTTAGATATAGGTCTATGACATATGATGTTTGTGCGAGTTTGTGGCTATTATTTCATCAAGTTCACACCTTAAGATATAGATCTATGACATATGATGTTTATGCGAGTTTGTGGCTATTATTTCATCAAGTTCACACCTTTAGATATAGATCTATGACATATGATGTTTATGCAAGTTTGTGGCCATTTTCTCATCAAGTTCACCCCTATGTTAGATCTATGTTTTAATTATGTGTATATATGTGATGTTTTCTTTTATTTCATGAGTTAGACTATTCGAGTCTAACGTATATTTTTACGTTAAACGAACAAACGTACTACGTTGGGAAAAAGGGGATAATATTAAAAATATTTAATTGGCATAAATGCCTTAAAAGGCATAAAATAAAATTATGGTGAAATTGGTATGATTTTACATACCATAAATGGATGGACATAATTGAGTCAATTATGGACATCGTTAAATTTGGAATTGATTGATAATTTGAATAGGGAAAGTAATTCAAATTGGGGAATGATTAATTAGGAGTAATTAATCGTCTAAGACATGAGGTTAGGCTCTTTTGTGGTGTAAGACTGCCCGAACCCGCCCGGCAAATCCAGCTGCCACAAATGCCAGTCTAATGTGAGAGGTCTTAGGCACAAACTAAATACGTAACAATTGTAAAGACATGAGGTTAGGCTCTTTTGTGGTGTAAGACTGCCCGGACCCTCCCGGCAAATCCAGCTGCCACAAATGCCAGTCTAATGTGAGAGGTCTTTATGAGGTTACGGTCTTAATGAATTAAGAAACACTTAACCAGATAAGCATGTAGTGGGACATGAGGGGGTTAAGTGGGTACCTTGGGTGGCCTGTGGAATCTAGTGGGTACCTTGGGTGGCATTTGGAAATACGATTAGAAACACTTAACCAAAATTGAAACATGTAATTGAAACATGAATAAGAGGTGGGTTAAGTGGGATGTACTAGAGGGGACCAAGCTTAGGTGGATAGCTTGTGTCAAGTAATGGGGGCCCGTTTCAACCAGTAACCCAAACGTATCTTTGTAGGCTCGACCCAAGTCGAGGACGGGACACGCATACTGGGCTTGACTGTAAGAGGCTAAACCTGGTTAGCGGTGGCAACGCAAGTCCAACAAGTTCATATGCGTGTGTGGACCCGGGCTGGTAGGTAAGACGTTGTTGCATCGTGTAGGTATAAGCCATGCATTCTTGGTTGTATCGAGTTGCCACTTTGGGGAGTGATACACCCCACTGTGGGGCCAGCACGGGTATCTACGAGTTAGGGAGCCGATCGTTTGGGGGTAGTGGGTACACCTAGTGGAGATAGGGGCAGACGGCACCTATGAAGGTAGCTAGGGGTGCACGAAACTACCAATATCATTATTAAGTCTGTAGGCGGGATCAACCTTAGGGTGACTAGTGGTGGTGCAGTATACTAGTGGCGGTGCAGTATAGCAATTATCCCATAGTGTTGGTGTAGTTTAGTAATCATCCTATAGCGGTTTAGGTGCGCTTAACGATATCGTTGATCATCCTGTTTCCTTATTTACTCTGCCATACTCAATGGTTCATGATCATTTCCTTATTTTCCAACTTATGCCTTAGCCTAGTTACTTTGTTAATTATATTGTTAGAATTATCGCATTCGCCAGACTTTATGTCTGACCCCCCGTTTTCCATCTCTTTCCTCCCCCCCCAGGTGCTCAGGTTGGAACTAGCACCAGTGGAGCTTGATTTTGGACTGCTTTTAGAAGATTTCTTGGACCGCTGAAGTAAAGTTCAGCTTCTCTTTAATTATGGCTATTTTAATGTTGGGGATTATGTCTTTCAGATTATGTACTTCGTTTTATCAAGATCGATATGATGTACTTGACTTTGGTTTATGGTTTTGGTGATGTAACCAAACATATTTACCTTCTGCTGCAATAAATAAAGTTTTGAATTTTCAAGTACTGCTTAATATCTGTCTTGTTGTGATTTTCTGTTCTAAATTCACCTAAAACTCTCCACTAAAGTTAAGGCATTCCCTTTGTGAGTGACCTTAATGGAGGTGGAGTGTTACACGTGGTATCAGAGCTGAAGGTTACCACAACAGATATGAATTTTGAAAAACTACTTTTCAAAAACAATTTTTATAAAGAAGTACTTTCAAAAGTATGTTTTAAGGAAAGTATTTTCAAGAGAAAAGTATATTTTAGAAAGCATAACCCCAAGAGCCATATATCTTTCCTTCAGTCCTTTTTGTATTGAATCTTTCCTTTTTCGTTTCAGCATGTCTGAAGAATCTGAGATACCAGAGGGCGTTCATGTGCCCGGTTGGTTTCGTCAATATCTTGAGGCTAGGGCCGCCACCGCAGGTCCAGCAAATCCTCCTCCTCCTCGTGTCGATAATTTCGCAAAGATATGTAAGGACTTTAGAGCAATGGGTGGGAAACCTTTTCACAGGACGGAGACATTTGTTGAAGCTCGTAACTGGCTAAAGTAGGTGGAAGAATTGTTTGGAATTTTTGAAGTGGACGATGGAAGAAAAGTCCAGCTAGCTGCGTGGCTAATGAAGGATGAGGCCTCATTTTGGTGGGAGGTCACTAATAGGGGACGTCCAGTCGATACATGGCCAGATTTTAGGCAGAGGTTTGAGGCGAAGTTTCTCTCACGGGCTGAAGAGAATCTATACATGGAAAGGTTTTTGTCACTGTAGCAAGGGAATCTATCGGTGAAAGAGTACGTTAACAAATTCAACCAATTGGCAAGGTTTGGCTTAGACTTGGTGAATACTCCAGAAAAGAAGGCTCTAAGATTTGTTAAGGGTTTAAACGAGCCGCTTCACGGGTTAGCTATGACCCACATTCCCATGGGGGCTACCTTTGAGAGGTTAGTTGACATGGCACTCATGCATGAAGAAGAGAAGGGCGCCAATGCCAATAAGGCACCCAAGAAGAAAGGGGATCAAAAGAAGTCGCAACAGCAACAACAGAACAAGAAAGATGGCAAAGGCAACAATACTAAGGGGAAGAAGAAATGCTTTAACTGTGGGACACCCGGCCATCTAAGCAAAGATTGTAGGAAGAAAAAGAAGACTGGTTGTTTCCACTGTGGCGAGGAGGGACATCTTATTAAGGACTGTCCAAAGAAAGGGCAGAGGGCAGGGTCTACCTCGAGAGGACAGGTGCAGGCTCTTATGGCACCAGAGCAGGCAAGGGGACAAGTTCAGGCTCTCGTGGTCCCACCGCTGCAAGTATGAGGTAGAGAAATTTCCGTTGAAAGTTTAGTTTTTCTGTTTGATCATCCTGTCCGTACTTTATTCAATTCTGGTGCATCGCATTCGTTCATTCCTACATCATTAGTTGAAACACTGCACCTAGATACTAGTCTTGTTACTGATCCCTTAGTTGTCTCAAATCCTATTGGTGGTTCGGCTCATCTTTCTATGATTTGTCGGGATTTGAGAGTGTCTATCTTAGGCGTTGGATTTGAATGCAACGCCTTCGTCCTTGGTTTCACGGGCTATAGTTTGATTCTAAGGGTGGATTGGCTAGCCAGGCGGGGTGCCATCCTAGATTGTGAAAGGAGAGTAGTTAGACTATTGATTCGTTATGGAAAGACCCTCATATTTCTTGCGACCCTAGGGGTTCAGTGATGCTTAGCTGCCTAGAATCTTCTGACGCATCCAACGATGAGTGGGAATTTTTTTGTGTGGTCCGTGAGTATGGAGACGTCTTTGATAAAGCGCGGGGTTTACCCAGAGGCGCGAAATAAGTTTTCATATCTGCTTAATAGATTAAGCAAAGCCAATTATGTAATCAGCGGTGGTTTTGGAGCAAGACTGGCAAGGACAGCCAGGGTCGGTCAAGTGCTCAATTGGTTGACCGTCTTACTAGTATCATCTCACGTAGGTCGTCTGAATTCGAAGGAGGTATCCCTTGGGTGTTTGTCTGATATTGGTTTAGGCCTTTGGGGCTTGCACTTGGGGGATGTCGAGTTCGACTAGGATGGTCTACGTGAGAGATGGATAGTTGTGACGATTTTGCATGGGATAATATCCTAGTTTTCTCTAGAAGCAGAGAAGAGCATGCCCTACATCTTAGGGAAAACTTAGGGACCCTACAAGTGCACCAGCTTAAAGCTAGGTTCTCCAAAACACCATTTTTGGAGGAAAGAAGTGAGGATTTTAGGGCATGTGGTCTCTAGGGAAGGGTGATATGTTATGGTGGATAAAATTCTTAGCATCCGACGACTTCGAGATAGCATATACCTCTGGCAAGGGTAACGTGGTGGCAGACGCCTTAAGTAGAAAAAGGTTATCCTTGAGTCCGTTGTTTGTTGAGCGGCGAAGTTTAGAGCTCATCTCTACGTTTGACTTTAAACCTTCCATTGACTTTATACCCGGTTTGCTAGCATCCTTAGAGGTCAGACCTGCGCTTTTGGGATGGATTGGCGAGGCACAGTGTGACACCCCGTGTATTCTATAATAGTGAAATTCACAAATTAAAGTATAATTAATTTCAAATCAAAGAATTAAGGGAAACTGGATATGCCATTGCGTTCGTCTCGGAATTCTTCTTGAGATAGAGTCCGAGTTTGCGTAAAACAAACTCCGTATGAGGGAGATATGACCTCCGGAAGTTTCAGAATTCAGTTTAAAATTCAAACAGATAGAAACAGTTCAGAACGAGTTCAAAATTCAAAAAATTCAGACCCAGATTGGGCTGGGCGGGAATTTTCCCGCCCAAGGCACCCAGGTCGACAGGGTAGTCGACCTGGGCCACCTAGGTCGACTGGGTAGTCGACCTGGGGCACCCAGGTCGACTATGTAGTCGACCTGGGGGTCGACTGGGTAGTCGACCTGGCCCTTGAGCCAGGTCGAACCCAGCCCCTCCTGGCTGGCCTAGTCTATGCTTGGCCGAATTTTTGAGCCTTGTCTTGTCACTAGGGCTAGGTGTCAGCTCCTGATTGGTCTCTCTTTCAAACGAACGGCTAATATTAATCTAAGCTCCATCGACGGTTCTAATCAATTCACAAACTCTATAAAAAGGACCTAAGACTCCACCTAATTCACACAAGCAAAAATGAGAATGAGACCGTCATGCTGCTGAAGAAAGACTTGGAGTAGCAGTCAAAATTGAGAGACGATTAGGAGTCGATTCAAAAGCTTAAAGCAACGACAATTAAATCAAAACAACACCTACAACAAAGGATAGCATCTCCAAATTCAGAATTCAGAATCCTGAATTGAAGATTCGTCATACGTTGTAAGTAGAGTGCTATTCCGATGTGAATGAATAATTGGGTTTTTGATTTGTGTAAAATGAGAAATGGAATTGTACTTAATTTGTGGTGGTGATAATTCATAATTGTATGTTGCTATGATTCTAATTATGAATAGATTTGGGATGTTGTGGTATAATGATATTAGACCTATTGGATATTTGCAAGTATATGACTCATGTTGAAAGTTAACGACTATATGTTTGTGGTAGTTTATTACAACACCTATTGGATATTTGCAAGTATATGATTCATGTTGAAAGTTAACGACTATATGTTTGTGATAGTTTATTACAACAAAGTTGAGATTCATGCAAGTATATGATTCACTATTATGCCAACATGATGTATATTTTTATGATCATTTTTAGTGTAGTTGGATCCATTTGAGTATTATGATTCATATGAATTTATGTTGGAATTGGTATCATGATTCAAGTATAAAACCATACTTTTGTATTAGTGACAAAAGTAAGCACCTTTGTGAACTTGTGTTGACTTTATGAACATGGCTAGTTTATGTTTGACTTTATGCCCAAACAAAATATGTTTTAGGCCTATGTTGTTATCAAAATCATATGATAATATATGCGACACATAATTAAGTTAGATTTACATTTTAAATGCAAGTTTACATGAATAGATTAAAAACCATGATTCATGTTTAGGTATGTTTTATGTCATGATTATATGCTATTACAATGCAAGTTCACAAGTGCCTAACTTATGTTAATTAGACTGTTATGTTGCAAGTTCATGCGTTCACACACCCCTTTTGATGTTACTTAGAATATATAAACACCATGTTCTAAGCCTCCCCTTTTTCATGTGGCTAAGTTGGGCTTAAATTTTAAGCCCAACATAATATAGCGAACGTATAAAACGGGGGTAATGACGTTGGGTTAAAAATATAAAACATGTGTGTTGGCATGTTTGACGCAGGCCAACGACCTTGAAAACATTTAAGTGGTATAAAATATATTTTTCCCAATAAAGATGAATTTGAATAGTGGGCTGCAAATATTTACATATAAAAAGAAAAGAGACAAAATATGTAAACTTAGAAAATACGATGTGTTTAACCCGAGGTTGAATTGAGTTGTGATGTAAACCTGCCCGGACCCGCCTGGCTGTCCAGTGGTCACAACAATACCTATCCAATGTGGGTGGTTAAACACTGAGCCCAATAAAGACCCGAGGTTAGACTGAGTTGTAATGTAAGACTGCCCGGAACCAACCGGCAACAGGCAGTCACAACAACCTTTGTCTAATGTGAGAGGTCGAGGCTTTAATAAGACAATTAAGGCTGAGTCAGGATTGATAGGATTAAGTAAATTGAATTAATACTTAATCAAATTGAACATGCTAAACTATAAAAACTGATTGGGGGTTAGGTTTATAGAACACTTAACCAACTTAGCATGTTGGCTAGAAATAGAAAACCTAGTAGCGGGGGGACCCTTTTCAGCAGTAACCCTACAAGGTGTATCAGGATACCCTGAACTAGGCAGGGTGGGGCACGATCTGGGCTGACTGTAAGAGGTCAAATCGACGGCGGTGGTGCAGCAGTGTAGGTTCTAACAGGGTGCGGGCGTGCACACACTTCGGCGCAGAAAAATTAGGCACTGAGCACCAGTAGTATACTTATGCATTCTAGAATTGTGTCGGGCCGCCACCATGGGACTTGATACACCCCATGGTGGGACCAGCATAGGTAACTACAACATCGGGGGCCGTAAGACACATGTAACTATGCGAGTAGGAGCCGATCATTAGAAATGGATCACTTCACCCTGATTATGGGGTGCCTGTTGGGAACTAGTTTATAGGGGTGCAAAGATTAATATGGGGTACGATAGTACATTCGACTCTAGACAACTTAACTTAGCTTATATTGTTTTCCCATTTCCAGTTTATACTTATCATGCTCATTTCTTTATTCATAGACTGAATAGTCCTAGACTTACTCAGGCTTTATGTCTGACTCTACTTTTCTTTCGTTCCCCCCCCCCCCCCCAGGTCCACAGGGAGGGAATACCGCAGCTTGACCAGTTTTCACATCCAGCTTGAAGAGAAAGAATGTATTGCTTGGATCTCTTTCGTTTTGGACTATGGCTTTGGACAGCAATTATGGGGACTTATGCAGTTTACTTATGTTTTTATGCTTCTTTAAGTTATGAAATCAAGGCAGTTATGGAAATGTATTGTTTTTGGAATAATTGTAAGACAATTATGGTATGGTTTGTGTAACACGTATTTTGATGAAATAAAAGTTGCTGTTGTTTTCCGCTGTTCAAAAATATGTGTACTTATATCTGTCTTGTGTATCTGTGACTTATACTTATAAACCTCCACCAAAATTAGGGCATTCCCTTTGAGAGTGACCCTAACGGAGGTGGGGTGTTTCACACAACGAGATGACCCACAGTTGGTTGAGTAAGTAGAAAAGCTCAAAGGAGGGGATTTATCGAGCCATCTCCGTAGGTATACCATAGATGATAAGGGTTGGTTACATAGGGACGATAGACTTTGTGTACTAAAAGACGATGACCTAAGGAAGACCATTCTTGATGATGCACATCGTTCGAAGATGACCATCCATCCCGGTGGGGACAAGATGTATATGGACATGAGACGAGTTTACTTTTGGGCCGGCATGAAGAAGGACGTGGCCGAATATGTCGCTAGATGCTTGGTGTGCCATCAAGTAAAAGCAGAGCAAAAGAAGTCCGGTGGATTGCTACACCCATTGGAGGTCCCACAATGGAAGTGGGAAAGCATCTCGATGGATTTTGTTGACGGATTACCAAGATCGAGGAAGGGTAATACGGGGATTTGGGTCGTGGTAGACAGACTTACTAAGAGCGCCCATTTCATTCCCGTGAAGAATAAGAGGACTGCTCCATGGTTAGCCTCCGTATACATTCAAGAGATAGTTTGTTTGCACGGTGTTCCTTCTAGCATAGTTAGCGACCGCGATCCTATTTTCACTAGCGAATTTTGGAAAAGCTTACAAGAGGCGGTAGGGACTCAGTTATGTTTGAGCACCGCATATCATCCTCAGACGGATAGCCAGACCGAGAGGGTGAATCGTATTCTAGAGGACCTATTGAGGTTGTGTGTCTTAGATTTCGGAGGTACATGAGACGAACATCTTCCGTTGGTAGAGTTCGCATATAATAATAGCTTTCAGTCTAGCATTGGCATGGCACCGTTCAAAGCTCTTTATGGACGGCCGTGTCGTTCACCTACATATTGGTGGGAATCTACGGATAAGATCTTGCTTGGACCCGATATGATTAGAGAGACTTCGGAGAAGATCGATCTGATTCGAAGGAGGATGAAGATGGCGTAAGATAGGCAGAAATCTTATGTGGACAAGAGGAGGTCAGATCTTGAGTTTGATGTTGGGGACATGGTCTTTGTCAAGGTGTCTCCATTACGAAACGTCGTTCGCTTTGGGTCCGTTGGGAAGTTAGCACCAAGGTTCGTAGGGTCGTTTCCTATTAAGGAAAGGATTGGGCAAGTGGCGTATAGAGTGGAGTTGCCCGAGAGACTTAGTGGTGTACACGACGTATTCCATGTATCACATTTGAGGAAGTGCTTGCACGAGAGCGCAGAGGTGGTAGAGCCGAGCTTGCTTAGAGAGGTGGAGATCGAGCGTGATGCGACGATTCGACGAGCTCCTACGCGCATTCTTAGGTCGGAGATTAGGAAATTAAGGAATCGAGAGGTCAAGCTAGTCAAGGTGCAATGGGGAGATGATGAGAGCGACGCTACTTGGGAGACAGAAGCGAAGATGCGTTCATTATACCCTTTTCTTTTTGAGGGTATGTCTTTTAAATTTCTCCTTTATCGCTTACCTTGTACTTATCTTATCTTTAGTATGTCCTCTCGCTAGTATCTTTGACCTTTAGATAGGATATTCCTATGGTCGAAACATGTGTTTGAGACATGCTATGTATGATGGATGCATGTGGATGCAAGTGTTTGCTAGTGGTTGCTCGTGGATGCATATACACACACTTTATGCACTAGATCGGCTCAGTCACTTCATATTGCATATTGCATATAAATGTGTGTACATATTTAAGTAATGGATGTATAATGGTTGTACCATCATATGGATGTTGCATTTTGGTGAATGGTTGTGCACACATGTAGAAATAATATGTATCGATAAGGTTCTTTCGCATACATAATGGATGCATGGCACTATCATGGCTTGCATTAAGGAGGTCAACTGAATCAGTAGACCGCCTGATTTTGCATTAGATAAGGAACATATACACACACTTCTTGCATATGTTCATACAGCATTAGAAATTTTATAAGGACAATGGATGCCCGTTTTTGATGGTTGAGTAGATGGTTGTTTGGATGGTAGGATATGCATTCTCCTTTACTTGGAGATTTCGGGGACGAAATCCTTTAAGGAGAGGAGAATGTAACACCCCAGATTTTTGAATAATCAAATTAACTAAATTAAAGAATAATTAATCTTAGACGTGAGGATTAAAGGAATGGGGTTGCGCCATTGTGTTCGTCTCAGAATTCTGGTTGAAATAGAGTCCGAGTTTGAGGGAAACGAGTACCGGATGAAGGAGTTATGGACGAACGAAGTTTGGTGGCAAAGTAAAGAAAAATAAATAAATAAATAAATAAATAAATGCATTGGCGCACTTGGGAAGTGCGCCAGTACATATTTACACTGGCGCACCTGCCAAGTCCGCCCAGGCCGAGGCAGGAGCCTGCACAGCTTTCTGGTTCAGGCTGACCCGTGTTGTTGAGTCCTTTCTAACTCCTTGCTGAGTCATTAAGGCTGACTCATCACCTTATTATAATTGAATGGTTTTGATTAACCCTAAGAACATCCAACGGCTTAAATTAATTCATAACTCTATAAAAAGCCCATAGACTCAAACCCAAAATCAGAATTAAAACTAAAACTATGGCCGTCATGCTGTTGTCTTGAACCCTTGAGCAGCCGCCACCAAAATTAAGAGGAAGAACAGCAACCAAATCAGAACTACTCAACCCTAACAGCGAATCTTCATCAAGGGAGCGCTAATTCAACTCCCGAAATCAGAATTCAGAACTCAAGACTGCTTTTGAGTTGTGAGTTCAATAGTTTTAGCAAAATAATTAGTAATTTAATTAGATTAAGTTATAACGCGAATTGTATGGATGTGATATGAAGTATTGATTGCATGTTGTAATTATGTTGTAGGATTATGATTGAAATATCTATGATGTTATGTTATGATGCTATCATTTACGATGTAAAGTTATGTTGCTACCATCCATGTTGTAATTTTATATACAATCAAACCGTCATGTTTCTTATGCTAGTTTGTGATATTGATTCATATGGTAAATCATATGTAGGAAAGTTTAGATGTTGATTCAAACATGAACCATATACAAGTTTGGGTAGAATTATATGTGACTTTACATGGCTATGGCACCTAGTTTATGTGAAATTTAATTGAAAGTTAGGCTATGATATATGCTAGATTCTACATGATACTTTACATGTTAGATATTAGTTTACACCATTGTTGCGATGTATAAATCACATATGTGAGTATATGAGTTGGATATGAATCATGTTATGTTATTACCTATGCAAGTTTACCCTTTTAGATATAGGTCTATGACATATGATGTTTATGCGAGTTTGTGGCTATTATTTCATCAAGTTCACACCTTTAGATATAGATCAATGACATATGATGTTTATGTGAGTTTGTGGCTATTATTTCATCAAGTTCACACCTTTAGATATAGATCTATGACATATGATGTTTATGCAAGTTTGTGGCCATTTTCTCATCAAGTTCACCCCTATGTTAGATCTATGTTTTAATTATGTGTATACATGTGATGTTTTTTTTATTTCATGAGTTAGACTATTCGAGTCTAACGTATATTTTTAGTTAAACGAACAAACGTACTACGTGGGGAAAAATGGGATAATATTAAAAATATTTAATTGGCATAAATGCCTTAAAAGGCATAAAATAAAATTATGGTGATATTGGTATGATTTTACATACCATAAATGGATGGACATAATTGAGTCAATTATGGACATCGTTAAATTTGGAATTGATTGATAATTTGAATAGGGAAAGTAATTCAAATTGGGGAATGATTAATTAGGACTAATTAATCGTCTAAGACACGAGGTTAGGCTCTTTTGTGGTGTAAGACTGCCCGGACCCGCCCGGCAAATCCAGCTGCCACAAATGTCAGTCTAATGTGAGAGGTCTTAGGCACAAACTAAATATGTAACAATTGTAAAGACACGAGGTTAGGCTCTTTTGTGGTGTAAGACTGCCCGGACCCACCCGACAAATCCAGCTGCCACAAATGCCAGTCTAATGTGAGAGGTCTTTATGAGGTTACGGTCTTAATGAATTAAGAAACACTTAACCAGATAAGCATGTAGTGGGACTTGAGGGGGTTAAGTGGGTGCCTTGGGTGGCATGTGGAATCTAGTCGGTGCCTTGGGTGGCATTTGGAAATACGATTAGAAACACTTAACCAAAATTGAAACATGTAATTGAAACATGAATAAGAGGTGGGTTAAGTGGGATGTACTAGAGGGGACCAAGCTTAGGTGTAACACCCCGTATTTTCTGTAAACATACGAATAACAAATCAAGGCAGAATTAAATTTTAAATTAAGAACCAAGGGAAACGGGTTGCGCCATTGCATTCGTCTCGAAATTCTGCTTGAAAACGAGTCCGAGTTTTCGAAAAACGGAGTCTGTATGACCAAGTTATGACCCTCCGAAGTTTCAGGAATTTTCAGAATCGAAAACAGCTCAAAATTCGAATTCAAACCCAGAAGCAGGCTGGGCGGGAAATTTCCCGCCCATGACCCAGGTCGACTGGGGAGTCGACTGGGTAGTCGACCCCCCCTGACCAGGTCGGCTGGGTAGTCGACCTGGGGGTCGACCTGCCTCCCGAACCCGCTTCCTGAACCTGATGCATTCTGATGTTTTTGGCCCGATTTTCTGACCAGATTCATGACTCTAAACCTATATAAACAGCCCCCTAGCCTCATTTTCTCTACACAATTTCATTCTGTCTGTACTCTGCCTCTGTTCTAATTAAAAACAAAAATGGTGTCGCTACTCTGCTAGAATCAAAATTAAAGCTAGTACACCTTCTTCCAAGTCTGACTAGAATTAAAAGAGAACAGCTACAACTATCTTTCTTTTAGAATCCAGAACAACAATTTGAGAAGAGTAATTCGGCATTTCTGCATCAACAACAGTTTATTATCCTTTCTTAAAACAACGAAAGGCAAGTACAATTATTTTCCGATATAAACTTTAGTTATAATTGTGACATGATGGTAATTTTGAATTTGAGGTTGTGTACGTTCTGTTTTAATCTATTTTATTCTGTATCTCTTTCTCCTTTCTGTCCTATAACCAGGCTACCACGAGCCTGCGCCACATCTCATAAGAGATTAACGCACATACGATAACTTTGGGACAAATAATGAATGATGGCATAATCGGACATGGCTAATCTGTGACTGAAAGGACATATGTTGTAAACTAGATTTAGATCTATGCATATTCTGTGAATTGGAAGAAGAGGAACCATTGTATGTTAACATGTGACTTGAGACATTGGATATAACGCATATTTTGAATTAAGATCTGTTATAATTTAAAGTTCTAGATTGTTGGGCATATTGTTTATATAACAATTCATGACTTGAGATAAAAAGAGAATATGACTTAGGTGTGAAGATCTATATTAAGATTTGATAACTATTAAATGTGAATAACACCTAAGTGGGAGATTTTTGAATATGTGACATGCATTGAAATCGATGGCTGTATTTGGTATAATTTATATGTGAATCTTTTGTACTAGGCAAGTTTAACTAAATTTGGGACAAGTGTTATATGGTAAATTATGACCATAATCAGTGACATGTAAATTTAATGCAAATGTGGGGTATATGATCATATTGTGAATCATGACAATTATATAAGCATGTGAACTTAGGCCAAATTTATAGTTAGGCAAGATATATCAATGAAACTTTAAGGAATGATTAAATCTGTTATATTGCCTAATTTGCTATTTCTGCTATATTGCCTAATCTGCTAGATCTGTTCATCTGCTAAATCTGTCATCTGCTAAGTCTGCTAAAAATGCCTAATCTGTTATATGCTAAATCTGCTAAATTGCTTAATCTGCTAAATCCATTAAGTTGCCTAATCTGCGAAATCTGTTATCTGCTATATCTGTTGAGTTGATATATTTAGTCTGTTATTGACATAATCTGAATTGGCTATAGTTATGAATAATTGACAAGTATATTAGGCATGGGCATAAATGGAAAATTATTAATTAATTGGCCGCAAAGATAAACATGGCTAACTCGAGGTTAGAATGAGTTTGCGGCGTAATCCTGCCCGGAACCGCCCGGCACATCCAGTGGCCGCAAACAATAGGTTCTAATGTGAGAAGTTAGTCATAACGTGCTTGAAACCCGAGGTTAGACTCAGTTTGTGGCAGAAACCTGCCCAGAACCAACCGGCCTAACCAGTAACCACAAACTGTCAGTCTAATGTGAGAGTACTGGGCATTAATATTTAATTAATGAAAACCTGAGACAAATATGATGTCTAAAACTTGTTGGGTGGATAGGGTTAAACCAACTGGACTAATGAAATTAACAAAACCGTTTCATGAATCTATAGGCCCAGTACAAAGTTAGACAAGTCTGTAAATCTGTTAAATCTGTATGTCTGATCCGTTAGTCTGAAAACTTATTAACTTGATTTTCTGATCTGTGAACTAGTTGATCTGAACTCTGTATGTCTGAACTTGTAAACAAGTTAATCTGAAATCTGTTAGTCTGGGGACACAAGGTTAGGAGGGAAATTAATTGTGTCATCTGTTGTTTGGGACCCATATTTGTCAGTAACCCTTTCTGGTATCAAAACTTTGACCCAACAGTAGGTAGGGTCCGGGCACGCTTACTGAACTAATTATAAGCGGTTCATTCTGATAATGGCGAGGGGTGTTGATGGTGCATTCCAACCGGGTCATGTGCGTGCATGTATCCCGGCCTGCCTCTGTGGATGTAAGACGCCATGACATCCGTAAATAGGTCTGTGTCATTCAAAGGTTGCCACTTTAGGGAATGATACACCCTTCTGTGGGGCTGGCACAGGGTATTTTTGTAATAGGGAGCCGATCGCATGGGGTATGATTTGGGGTACACTTAGCTTTGTCTGTTTCTATAGGGTACCGTCTGTCTCTGTTGGGTGGCAACACTTGTCTGCGTGGTACCATCTATCTGTAGGGGTGGTAAAGGCCCATTTACTAGTGTACACCTAATTCTACATTCTGTTTCATAGGGATTAATTTGTTTCTGTACCTTCTGTTCGGGTGGTAAAGGCCCATTATTAGCATTCTGTTTCTGTCTGTTTCTGTTCGGGTGGTAAAGGCCCATTATTAGCATTCTGTTTCGGTTTGTTTCTGTTGGGGTGGTAAAAGCCCATGACTAGCATTATCTTCTGTGGAAATTATTCTGTTCCTGTTTCAGTTTCAGTTTAGACATTGGGGTGACACCTAATCCTGTTATACTAGTATAAGTGCAGAGAGGTGAAAACTAGTAGCTTACATCATTCTGTTTTTTTTCCTGTTTAACCTAAGTATATTTGCTGCTCCTGTTACTGTTATCTCGCATCCAGTTTTATTCTCATGTCATAATTATTATTATCTGTTCATATGCCGAAAGTCACTGGACTTGCCAGACTTTATGTCTGACCTTACTTGTTTTCTCCCCTTTTTCTTCCGTTTCCCCCCAGGTTATCCAAGGAGGGAATACTTTAGCTTGATCCGGATTCCTTCTGCTTGAAGTGCTTAAAGTATGGCTTGGCTCTGTATAACTTCTGTTCTATGGGGATTATGATTTTAAAGTTTTGTACTCTGATGATTTCCTAAACAAGACTGATATTATGTACTTGAGTTTTTCTTTAGTAAAGATGTTACCATACTGATTTCTGTTTCCCGCTGTAATAAAGTTATAATTTCTCAAGTATTGGTTATCTGTTTTAAAATTTTCTGTTCTGTTTACTAAAATGCTCCACCAAAGTTAAGGCATTCCCTTTGTGAGTGTCCTTAACGGAGGTGGGGTGTTACACGTGGTATCAGAGCTGAAGGTTACCAGAATGGGTTAAAAATTTGAAAAGTATTTTCAAAAATGTTTTAAAAGGAAGTATTTACAAAAATAAAGTTTGTTTTGAAAAACATAATCCCCCAAAGCCATGTGCACTATCTCTCTCTATCCTTCATTTTGAATCTTTCCTTTCTGTTTCAGCATGTCTGGAGACCTTAACCTTCCAGAGGGAGTACTGATACCCGGCTGGTTCAGGAGGTACTTAGAAGCTAGGGCCAATGGAGCGGGCCTAGCAGACATTCCTCCTCCAGTGGCAGCGGTTCCTCCTCGTCCTCCTCCTCCTCGTGGGAATGCCTTCACAAAAACATGTAGGGACTTCAAGTCTATGGGTGGAAAAGACTTTTATGGGACATAATCCTTTGTAGGAGCAAGAAACTGGCTAAAGGAGACTGAGGATCTATTTGACATCTTCGGAGTTGACGACAGGCAAAATATACAGCTAGCAGTGTGGTTACTTAAAGATGAAGCTTCCTATTGGTGGGAGATCACTAATGCTCAGAGGCCAGTAGAAACATGGGAAGATTTCAGGACAAGGTTTGAGATGAAATTCCTCTCCCAAGCTGAAAGAAGCCTGCAAATGGAGAAGTTCCTAACTCTTAAACAGGGGAGCATGACGACCAGGGAGTACGTAAATCAGTTTAATCAACTGGCCAGATTTGGGCTGGACTTAGTAAACACCCCACACAAGAAGGCGCTTCGCTTCGTCAAAGGTCTGAATGAGCCTCTATGCAGCCTTGCTATGACCCATGTATCCACAGGAGCGACTTATGAAAGCTTGGTGGACATGGCATTACTACACGAGGAAGACAAGGGCAAGAAAGAGGCAAAGAAGGAAGAACCACAGAACAAGAAAGCATGGCCCAAAAAGGAAACACAAAAGAAGGATGAGAAATCTGATGATAAGAAGGAGAAAAAGTGCTTTACTTGTGGAAGATCAACTCATCTGAACAAGGATTACTGAAAAAGGAAGGGCACTTGCTTCAACTGTGGTGAGATGGGACACTTCACTATGGACTGCCCGAAAAAAATAGGGCAAGGGCAGAAGGCAGGACCAACTTCTGGAGGGCAGACGAACACTCTCGAGGCTAGTGGATAGGATAGGATAGGATTTGGAAAACTTTTTGTGGGAGGTCTAATTTCTTTATCTGATTGTTGAGTTGAAACTCTTACTGATTCTGGCATTCTGATTCTGTAATGGATACTCTGCACTTTAACACTAGTATTGTTTCTGATTCTGCTATAATCTTAAACCTCATAAGGGTTACAACTCATCTGTTTGTGATAAGTTGGGGTTTGAGGGATATCTGTGTTAGGCGTCAAGCATGACGCATGCATTCTGGGTTTTTGCGGGATATGATTTTATCATGCTTAGTTTCCTAAGAATCATTTGATAATCTGATCTGTACCAGTAATCTGTAAATATCTGAATATTTCTGATAAGGATAAGATTTCCAGTTTTGACATTGTCTAAAAGGGGTAATCCTCTGGGTGTCAATTTAATGTTGACTTCGGTCTTCGGGGTTGATACTTAGGGGAATTATTCTCTCAACCAATGTCTAATGGAAACCAAGTTTTTGTTTTATCTGTACTCGCTTCCATCATTCGACGATATCCTATCAAGCAAATCTTCGACCTTTAGGTAGAAACTAATGGGTGTAAACATGTGTTTGAGACATGTTATGTTCGATGGTTGCAAGTGGATGCAAGTGGTTGCTAGTGGTTACTCGTGGATGCATATACACACACTAGGCACTAGATCGGCTCAAAAACACTCTCATACTGCATATGGATGAGTGTGCATTTTCAATTTTGTGGATGCAAAATGATTGACTCATCACATGGATGTTCCATTTGGATGAATGATTGCGCACACATTTAGAAATGATATGTATCAAATAGGAAAATTGCATACATGTTGGATTCATGGCAGTGACATAATTCGCATTAAGGGGGTCAACTGAATCAGTAGACCGCCTGATCTTTGCATTAGATAAGGAACATATACACCCACTTTTTAATATGCACATACAACATTAGAAGTTTTATAAGGACAATGGATGCTTGTGGATGATAATTGAGTAGATGGATGACTAGATGGTAGGACACATTCTTCTTAACTTGAAGATTTCGGGGACGAAATCCTTTAAGGAGGGGAGAATGTAACACCCCGCATTTTCTGTAAACATACGAATAACAAATCAAGGCAGAATTAAATTTTAAAATAAGAACCAAGGGAAACGGGTTATGCCATTGCGTTCGTCTCGAAATTCTTCTTGAAAACAAGTCCGAGTTTTCGAAAAATGGAGTCCGTATGACCAAGTTATGACCCTCTGAAGTTTCAGGAGTTTTCAGAATCGAAAACAGCTCGAAATTCGAATTCAAACCCAGAAGCAGGCTGGGCGGGAAATTACCCGCCCAGGACCCAGGTCGACTGGGTTGTCGACTGGGTAGTCGACCCCCCCTGACCAGGTCGACTGGGTAGTCGACCTGGGGGTCGACCTGCCTCCCGAACCCACTTCCTGAACCTGATGCATTATGATGTTTTTGGCCCGATTTTCTGACCAGATTCATGACTCTAAACCTATATAAACAGCCCTTAGCCTCATTTTCTCTACACAATTTCATTCTGTCTGTACTCTGCCTCTGTTCTAATTAAAAACAAAAATGGTGTCGCTACTCTGCTGGAATCAAAATTAAAGCTAGTACACCTTCTTCCAAGTCTGACTAGAATTAAAAGAGAACAACTACAACTATCTTTCTTTTAGAATCCAGAACAACAATTTAAGAAGAGTAATTCAGCATTTCTGCATCAACAACAGTTTATTATCCTTTCTTAAAACCACGAAAGGCAAGTACAGTTATTTTTCGATATAAACTTTAGTTATAATTGTGTCATGATGGTAATTCTGAATTTGAGGTTGTGTACGTTCTGTTCTTATCTATTTTATTCTGTATCTCTTTCTCCTTTCTGTTCTATAGCCAGGCTACCACGAGTCTGCGCCACATCTCATAAGAGATTAACGCACAAACGCTAAACTTTGGGACAAATAATGAATGATGGCATAATTGAACATGGCTAATCTGTGACTGAAAGGACATATGTTGTAAACTAGATTTAGATCTATGCGTATTCGATGAATTGGAAGAAGAGGAACCATTGTATGTTAACATGTGACTTGAGACATTGGATATAACGCATATTTTGAATTAAGATCTGTTATAATTTAAAATTCTAGATTGTTGGGCATATTGTTTATATAAAAATTCATGACTTGAGATAAAAAGAGAATATGACCTAGGTGTGAAGATCTATAATAAGATTTGATAACTATTAAATGTGAATAACACCTAAGTGGGAGATTTTTGAATATGTGACATGCATTGAAATCGATGGCTGTATTTGGTACAATTTATATGTGAATCTTTTGTACTAGGCAAGTTTAACTAAATTTGGGACATGTGTTATATGGTAAATTATGACCATAATTTGTGCCATGTAAATTCAATGCAAACGTGGGGTATATGATCATACAGTGAATCATGACAATTATTTAGGCATGAGAACTTAGGCCAAATTTGTAGTTAGGCAAGATATATCAATGAAACTTTAAGGAATGATTAAATCTGTTATATTGCCTAATTTGCTAGTTCTGCTATATTGCCTAATCTGCTAGATCTGTTTATCTGCTAAATCTGTCATCTGTTTAGTCTGCTGAAAATGCCTAATCTGTTATATGCTAAATCTGCTAAATTGCTTAATCTGCTTAATCCGTTAAGTCGCCTAATCTGCGAAATCTGTTATCTGGTATATCTGTTGAGTTGATATATTTAGTCTGTTATTGACATAATCTGAATTGGCTATAGTTATGAATAATTGACATGTATATTAGGCATGGGCATAAATGGTAAATTATTAATTAATTGGCCACAAAGATAAACATGGCTAACTCGAGGTTAGAATGAGTTTGCGGCGTAATCCTGCCCGGAACCGCCCGTCACATCCAGTGGCCGCAAACAATAGGTTCTAATGTGAGAAGTTAGTCATAACATGCTTGAAACCCGAGGTTAGACTCAGTTTGTGGCAGAAACCTGCCCGGAACCAACCGTCCTAACCAGTAGTCGCAAACTGTCAGTCTAATGTGAGAGGTTTGGGCATTAATATTTAATTAATGAAAACCAGAGATAAATATGATGTCTATAACGTGTTGGGTGGATAGGGTTAAACCAACTGGACTAATGAAATTAATAAACCCGTTTCATGAATCTGTAGGCCCAGTACAAAGTTAGACAAGTCTGTAAATCTGTTAAATTTGTATGTCTGATCTGTTAGTCTGAAAACTTATTAACTTGATTTTCTGATCTGTGAACTAGTTGATCTGAACTCTGTATGTCTGAACTTTTAAACAAGTTAATCTGAAATCTGTAAGTCTGGGGACACAAGGTTAGGAGGGAAATTACTTGTGTGATCTGTTGTTTGGGACCCATATTAGTCAGTAACCCTTTCTGGTATCAAAACTTTGACCCAAAAGTAGGTAGGGTCCGGGCACGCTTACTGAACTAATTATAAGCGGTTCATTCTGATTATGGAGAGGGGTGTTGATGGTGCGTTCCAACCGGGTCATGTGCGTACATGTATCCCGGCCTGCCTCTGTGGATGTAAGACACCGTGACATCTGTAAATTGGTCTGTGTCATTCAAAGGTTGCCACTTTAGGGAATGATACACCCTTTTGTGGGGCTGGCACAGGTTATTTGTGTAATAGGGAGCCGATCGCGTGGGGTAGGATTTGGGGTACACTTAGCTTTGTCTGTTTCTATGGGGTACCGTCTGTCTCTGTTGGGTGGCAACACCTGTCTGCGTGGTACCATCTGTCTGTAGGGGTGGTAAAGGCCCATTTACTAGTGTACACCTAATTCTACATTCTGTTTCCGTAGGGATTAATCTGTTTCTGTACCTTCTGTTCGGGTGGTAAAGGCCCATTATTAGCATTCTGTTTCTGTCTGTTTCTGTTCGGGTGGTAAAGGCCCATTATTAGCATTCTGAATCTGTCTGTTTCTGTTGGGGTGGTAAAAGCCCATTACTAGCATTCTCTTCTGTGGAAATTATTCTGTTCCTGTTTCTGTTTCAGTTTAGACATTGGGGTGACACCTAATCCTGTTATACTAGTATTAGTGCAGAGAGGTGAAAAGTAGTAGCTTACATCATTCTGTTTTTTTTCTTCTGTTTTAACCTAAGTATATCTGCTGCTCCTGTTACTGTTATCTCACATCCAGTTTTACTCTCATGTCATAATTATTATTATTATCTGTTCATATGCTGAAAATCACTGGACTTGCCAGACTTTATGTCTGACCTTGCTTGTTTTCGCCCCTTTTTATTCTGTTTCCCCCCCAGGTTATCCAAGGAGGGAATACTTTAGCTTGATCCAGATTCCTTCTGCTTGAAGTGCTTAAAGTATGGCTTGGCTCTGTATAGCTTCTGTTCTGTGGGGATTATGATTATAAAGTTTTGTACTCTGATGATTTCCTAAACAAGACTGATATTATGTACTTGAGTTTTTCTTTAGTAAAGATGTAACCATACTGATTTTTGTTTCCCGCTGTAATAAAGTTATAATTTCTCAAGTATTGGTTATCTGTTTTGAAATTTTCTATTCTGTTTACTAAAATGCTCCACCAAAGTTAAGGCATTCCCTTTGTGAGTGTCCTTAATGGAGGTGGGGTGTTACATTAGGTGGATAGCTTGTGTCAAGTAATGGGGGCCCGTTTCAACCAGTAACCCATACGTATCTTTGTGGGCTCGCCCCAAGTCGAGGACGGGACATGCATACTGGGTTTGACTGTAAGAGGCCAAACCGGGTTAGCGGTGGCAACGCAAGTCCAGGGTTCATATGCGTGTGTGGACCCGGGCTGGTAGGTAAGACGTTGTTGCATCGTGTAGGTATAAGCCGTGCATTCTTTGTTGTATCGGGTTGCCACTTTGGGGAGTTATACACCCCACTGTGGGGCCAGCACGGGTATCTACGAGTTAGGGAGCCGATTGTTTGGGGGTAGTGGGTACACCTAGTGGAGATAGGGGCAGACGACACCTATGAAGGTAGCTAGGGGTGCACGAAACTACCAGTATCTTTATTAAGTCTGTAGGCGGGATCAACCTTAGGGTGACTAGTGGTGGTGCAGTATACTAGTGGCGGTGCAGTATAGCAATTATCCCATAGTGTTGGAGTAGTTTAGTAATCATCCTATAGTGGTTTAGGTGCGCTTAACGATATCGTTGATCATCCTGTTTCCTTATTTACTCTGCCATACTCAATGGTTCATGATCATTTCCTTATTTTCCAACTTATGCCTTAGCCTAGTTACTTTGTTAGTTATATTGTTAGAATTATCGCACTCGCCAGACTTTATGTCTGACCCCCCGTTTTCCATCTCTTTCCTTCCCCCCCCCCCCCCCACCCCCAAGGTGCTCAGGTTGGAACTAGCACCAGTGAAGCTTGATTTTGGACTGCTTTTAGAAGATTTCTTGGACCGCTGAAGCAAAGTTCAGCTTCTCTTTAATTATGGCTATTTTAATGTTGGGGATTATGTCTTTCAGATTATGTACTTCGTTTTATCAAGATGAATATGATGTACTTGACTTTGGTTTATGGTTTTGATGATGTAACCAAACATATTTACCTTCTGCTGCAATAAATAAAGTTTTGAATTTTCAAGTACTGCTTAATATCTGTCTTGTTGTGATTTTCTGTTCTATATTCACCTAAAACGCTCCACTGAAGTTAAGGCATTCCCTTTGTGAGTGACCTTAATGGAGGTGGGGTGTTACAGGTGGCACCGTTTGTCATTATCAAAGCTAAATATAGTTCAAACCACAAAGAATTTTTATTTGGAAAATTGTTGTTTTATCTCCATCCATTCAATCAATCTACCTTTACCTCCTCTACAAGATTGCTTATCATTTTACCTGAATCTCTTTTCATAGTTGATCCAACAACTGGCATTTCATGCATAACTTTTTTCTTCCACGATCGAGAGTTTGCATTAAAATCCAATTGAAGATTAGCTCCCAATATTGCATGCTTTAATCTCTGGTTGGTTGATAAATTATACCTCTTCTTTGTAATCATTGTTGAGCTAGATAAAATAGTTAGTGGGTGCTTGGAGAAGGTTTGTATCAGATATTTTAGTACAATTATATCATTCATATGGAAAAAGAAGAGCCATAAAATCTAAACTATTGTTAGTCACCTACTATTTTGTGACATATTTTAGTTCCAAAAAAATAAACAGTGCTCATAAATTAAGGTGTTGCTCATATCAATCTGACTATTTGTTTATGCTTTATTCTTAGTTGAGTTGCTGGTAATGACAGTCGGATTCACTGCCTAAAAAAATGTGTTTTAGATCAATCCTTATTTCTCTATATATGTTTATTTGATTAATAAATTTTTTCATTTAATTAGTTTGAGTGTTAGTTTTGGTTTTTCTCCTATTGCAGTAGCATCTGTTTATTTATTATTATATCTGCTTGATGTACCCGAGAGATGATCCTCTGTACCCAAAATTATCTGTCCCCTTGTACCCAACCAATCAGGATCCTTGATTTTCACCTTTTTGCAATTAAGTCAGAGGGAAAAAGGGTTTAATTACAAAAAGGTGGAATTCAGGGGATGTTGATTGGTTGGGTATAGAGGGACAGACAATTTTAGGTACAGATGATTTTATTTGTGATGTACCCTACTTCTGAAATGTTTTGCACATACTCCAAAACTTCATGCATGTGTAATATCATCTGATATTACTTGGATTTAAAAAATAAAATAACTGACTAAGAAACTGATATTTTTTTTGAGAAAGACGGATGAGTAGCGTGGAGCTACCCAGCCGATTATAATATATATATATATATATATATATATAGTAGATAAGCCAATTGACAAGCCCAACTGGTGGCAGTTCAAGTTATACGAGCAATATCCAAAGCACTACAACCCCACAAAAACCTACACACAGTTTATATATGCATAACATAATTTACATAGATAAACTGTGCAACATAAAACACCACAATTTCTTCCAAGCTATACTGATGCATCCAGTCAGTGCAAGTCAGGGCTGGAGCATCCATGATTCGATCTTACAAATTCAGCAGGGCTATTTGGTAGTGGAACGACAAGTCTTAAGTGAGCCAGAGATGTCGAACCTGTCAAAGTATGATAGAGATGAATAATGAGTCTGCAAATGCCATCAAAATGTTTACTAGGCTTATCGAATGCTAAAGCATTTCTTTCTTTCCATATGCCCCAACAATAAATGGCTAAAATAGAATCCAGAGAAGGATCAACCGGATTATATTGCCAATAATCAAAAACTGATGAAATAACAGGGTATAGCCAAGTAAATGAGCACTAGATGCAGCAAAAATAGGGTAGGATACATCGCAGTCGAAGAATAAGTGATACAAAGTTTCCTCATGGTTGCAACATAGGGCACAATTAGGGTTTGATATTAGATTATGCCGATAGAGTCTGACTCTAGTGTTTATTCTTCCATGAATGCATTGAAAGAAGATAACTCTTGGAGGTAGTTTACATTTCCAAATTCTTGCAAAGTTAAAAGATCTCCCATCAAAATTGAGGAATTGATATAAGGATGCAACAGAAAAACCTTTAGAGGGGGATAAGGCCCAAGTATAATAGTCAGAGGAATCAAATATGTGAATATGGCAAAGCAAATTAGACACAGCGAGAAGGTCAAGGAAAATAGGAATATCAAAGATAGAAGAGGGGGAAAGACTGAAGGGGCCAGAGGATAATACAATAGCAACTAAGTTGAACAAATGATTTGCAGAAGAGAAAAGAGCAGGGAAAAATAGAGATAAAGGAAGCTCATCATGCCAATTGTCAAGCCAAAAGAGACATGAAGAACCATTGCCCAATTTGACATGAAACAAGTTTTTGATTCGACGTAGAGCTAAAATAACACCTGACCAAAAAGGGGAGGGTTTGGAAGAAAGAGGGAAGTGAAAAACAAAGTGGGGGTTAGAGGAATATTGAAGAGAAAGGATCCACTTTTTCCAAATAAAAGAACCAGGGGAAATTAGGCGCCATATCCATTTTGAGAGTAATGCTATGTTGAAAATTGAAAGATCAACAATGCCTAGACCTCCCTGTTTGGTCCATTAAAAAAGTCGAACTACAGATGTAGGTCCACCAAAAAAGTCAAAATACTATGACCTTACTAACTAGTTGGCTTTTTCTCCATGAGATTAATATTGACATTGAGTGGGTAAACCATGTTTCAAATTTGGTACTACCATGGACATGTATGATGGGATTATTGTCAAGTGATAAGGATTTGATAAATGAATGGAATTGCATCATTCAATGTGTCCAGTAGTATAATTGTTGTGAATAAGGAGATTAACGTAATGGATTTTTATCATAAATGCTTCATGTTTGCAAGGTTGCAATTATTGTCTGAAAGTTCTTTTGTAAGTTGGTCTACTTAATATGGTTCCTTGAACCAATTTACTGAAGCTAGAATATTACATCCTATGCATATTGTTAGAACATCTCTAACAGACTTACAGGTCGTAATATTACAACCCATAAGATTCAGAGGTAAATGGGGTAATTTCCCCAACAGGAGCGCGCCGATTTTATCAGAACGCTCCGATTTTATCGAAGCGCGCTGATAAAATCGGCTCGTAAGTATAACGCGCCGATTTTATCAACACACTACTGTTAATATTTTTATTCTTATTATTTAGTGTTTTAGGTTGATATAAAACGTTTGAATGTACATATAATACTCACGATACAACTGATAATACAACATAAGAAAACGGTTGATCATAAACATAACGATACAACAGACGTTGCTACATCTGCTAGACACAACTACAACAGAAGTCAGTACATGCATTGGAAGCACTAAACGATACAACTAACGATTAGACCGAAGTAAAGTAGGAAAATAAATACGCAAGAAAACTAAATGTTACATTCAACCCCAAGAGATTCACCTACAACTGGTAATAATCATACAGAAACAAGTGGTCATGATTATAATGATACAACCAATATTTCGCATAATGATACATCTAACAATAAGCATACATATACAATAGGTCATAAAGATACAACAACTAATGATAGTAGATGTCAACTAAAACATCAAAGCAGACGTAGGAGTAGTTACTCAAGAAAAATAGATGTTACGTTCAATCTCAAGGGAGTCTAAAGTAGTTCTATGTCGCCTAATCATTACGGTCAAACCGCAACTGTTCAATAACATCTTGGAGACATCTAATCTCTCGTTCAAGTTCATTTGCATATGCTATTCCCCTTGGGCACAAAGGTTCATCTATCCATTCGGTGTAATTGCATCCATTTGGATAAGATGGACATTTTTGAATGCGCCGACTTATATTGTTGCCATCCGCTCGAACCACAGCTTAAACTGCATAACCACAATAACAACAAACTGGATAAGAATCAACTTCCTTTTCATAAGAAATTTGAATAGGTGGTACTCGATATACCTCTACTTCTTACCGTCATTGAGCGACCGACTGTTCATATGATAGTTGAACATGTGGTACTTGAACTTCATGAGGTTGTACGTTCCCTTGTTCATGCGGTGGTTCATCCTGAGGTCTCAATTGGTTTAGATATTGGAATTGGTCCGCAAGCTCCGGAAGTATTATCTGTTCATACGCATGTTCATCGGAGTCTGTAGATGATGGTCAAAAAGGCATTTTGAATGAGTGATAAAAGTATGAGGTAGTACAAGAATGGGAACAAAGTTGATTGAGTGAGGTAAGTTGTGAGTAATTCGACAGAAATATAAAGCTGCATAGTGTACAAATCAATAAAACAAATAATGATGTAACCGGTCACTGTTACGACTGTACTTTACGTGTTGCCCGACACTATTTCGCCTGACGTAATACTGTAAGGAATATGCTTTTCGTACTGCCATGATGTGAACGGTCACTGGTTCCACTTTTCTTTACGTGCTGCAATTTCCAAAGCATTTGTTAGCAATAATGCTCATGTGGATGAGTACGACCCTATTTTTTAACTCCTTTGTGTATTGAAATGTTTAATTTAAATGGGAACGACCCTAATTTTTAACTCATTTGCATTCATAAATATAAACAACACCTTTTAACTTGCGTACAAACTTCATTCAATATAACAAAATGCAAGTACTTCCCTCAATCGAGCATTATGGTTTTTTTGAACTAGTCCAATACGTGGGACGATAACGTTGGTTGCGTGGCACTAAAGAGTTCAGACTCCACTTCTCCAGCTTCCAATTGATCTTCCAATTGCATTTTGGAACAAGCAGGACATGAAAGAGGGTGGATTCGTTCCAAATACACAGGTAGAAGAGGCAGATGTGAAAACTAGCTTCCGTCCATCGTCGGATGTAATTTTTTTTCGAATTGTGACGACATTATGGAGTTGTAGTTTGTTTATAATAAAGAGATAGAAAGGAATTTTGAATATGTTGTGATGTAGATTGGTAGAAAGGAACCAATTTATAAATAAAAATATAGCCATTTGAAAAGTTTTGACCGTTTTATAGCCATTGGGAAAATAAGACTGTTTTATTGTTCTCAAGTTAAAATGCAACCGTTAGTAGCTGTTGGGAAATGTTGAGTGTTGGCGAGCCAAATTTATCGGTGTGCCACGTAGCGCGCTGATTTTATCAACACGTCGATAAATTCGGCGTGCGGGGCCAATTCAAGATTCAGAATTGGCCCCGTGATTTTCCCCTGAATATTTAGGGGAAGAATAGCCGTTGGGACACAAATTGTGCTCAATTCATTATTAAAGGGTTGAATCCTCCCTTTGTTGGAGATGCTCTTAGTGGTGTAAAATTCAAGCATTCTAAGGTTAAAATATTTTGGAGTTTTATGTATATTCTCATAAGTAATGGTATTAAATAATATCATTTTGGGTATTTGCAGAAAAGGCATCATATGCAAGAGATTTCAGGAGAACTTTGTAAAATCATTGAAAGGAGTCATTAGCAAACATAGACAATAATTGATTTTGTTCAATTTTAATATTCCATAATTGAAGTTACCATGATTAATTGCATTTTTATGTCAATTTATTCTAATATGATAATTAATTTGGCAGAATTGCCCATTCTATTAGTTAATCATCTCCTAACATTTTCAGTTGTATTATTATTATCTGAATCAATCCGTTTCTCTATGCATACGGATATTGGCGACTGCTGTTTACTTGATTTTACATTTTTACATAATATAAGAAGGTTCTGGTTGTGTATACTGAAAATGTGTTTGGGCTATTTTTAATCCCCTTGGAATCAATATGTAAGTTCATAACAATTATTTGTTCCCAGTTGTTTTGAATAATGAGAAGGCACACATTGTGTTGGCTCCAAAATAAGGAGAGAAGTATCATGATGAACAGTTGAAAGTTGAAAAGACTCGGTTTCTTAGCTTCACTTTGCATTAAATCATTTGCAGCTTGGCAAGCTTCCATGGCTAAGGTAATTCCCTATTTAATTGTTGTTGTTTAATGTTTCATTAATAATTATTATAGTTACAATCAAAAACGTGCTGAGAAAATTATAAGTCTCTTTCTGTATTACAAAACTCGGGTGAAATGTCAAATACATGTTATTTGGTGGCACCATTTGTCATTATCAAAGTTATATTCAGTTCAATAACCTTTTCCATTAGAGTCAAAATTGAATTATAATGTGCGTTGTTAGATATGAATTAGGATGTTTTTTCCTTTTTCCTGAATCTGCAATTTGTTAAGCATTGAGTTCTGCTTTAATTATCTCTTAAAATTACTTTTTTATACATACAAATATATGCATATATCTGAATTAATAATCATCCTTTTAGGCTATATCATGGACAAACTAACTTGATATCCATGAAATATAAAAAATTTAGCATAGGATGTAAAACCACAAAGTGTTATTTCCTAACTTAGGATATTATAATATGTTTCCTAACTTCCTTTGGGATTTATGATGGCGTATACTATTCATTGGGGAGTTAAGGTAATAAACACACAAATCCGAAAGATTGGAAAACTCGTAATTCTTGCATTTTCAAGAAGCATTGACTTGGTTAGATTATTTTGGTTACTCAAAATATATAGTTTGTATAGTAAATGGGTAGACATAATGGCTTTAGGGAATTTAGGAAGACATGTCATGGCGTTGAAAATATACATTTGGTGTGGATATTGGTTTTACAGTTGTCGTAAGGGCAGAACACTAATGTTCTTGATGAAACCAAGCTAGCCTGTTTCAGGTAGTGGCAAACTCATTTAGTTAAGGTATGCATGATGGATGACTGATAGTGTGAAAAAACTTCTAATTATGGATAGACAATTTGATCATAAAATCTTAGTGTGTTAATCTACTAATCAGTTAACTTAAATGAAAACTTTTTGCTCTCGAATAAATTCAAAAAAACTATCAAAAATGTCCATCAATGCCATATCGAAATTGGCTCTTTTAAATGTTTTCAGAAAGCAACATCATTCCTTTTTAGCAGTTATCCAGATGGACTCTAATACCATTAAATCTTTCTCAAAAGTACTTTCATGCAAATTGTAATTAAGTCCTAACAAAAATGAACATGATGACTACATAAAACAAATTTTGTAGATTTAAGCAATGGTGGTTGTTCACGTCATATGGACTACTCTAAGATCAATATCTGTTATTACTTTGTGTTTTCAATCTCTATATGCTAACCCATTTCAACGACTATTGCTAAATGTTGTTATTCATGCAACTTCTAGCTGGTGTACAGAAGATTCATACAGGTCGATAATTGATGAAGATCTGATATATCCTCCAATCAAGGAGTTAAGATTTACTTATCTTCCCTTAACTTTGTGAATAATTAGAAACTTAATGGGTGGAAGGCTAAAATGTTCATGTGCTAGGAAGCCGATTTGCTACAAAAAAATAACAAAATTGTCTCGGTTCAATTTCTCTGAAAATGTGTTGACTTACGCTGCAAAATCGAACTTGTGTTGACTTTATTTAAAAATATATTGAAAAAAGACCACATCAAATTTTCTAATTAACAGTAGAAGAGCGATCCAACACGTTTGTGTTTACTACAAATCTATTTGTGTAACCCAAGTTAGCGTGTTCAGTTTTTCTCGGTTAAGTTTGATTCAACATCCAATGTTGGTGAGTCTAATGCAATGTTGGTTAAGGTAGCATCATCCAATGTTTGTTTCAGCTCTGTTTTTGTAATCTAATGTTGGTTACATTAGCGTATTCAATTTTTTGTTTAATCAGTAGCTTTGCTTCTAGCAATTATAATGCTGGTTTACATTTTGCTGGTCTCGGTCACATTGGAAACTTCTGATACTATAAACCAGAGATTTGCAAATCCTTTAGGAAGAGTTTCGCCTTACAAAGGTATTTTACGAATTTATTTTTTCATTTTGACCTTGCATTCTATGTAAAAAGAAAAGTTTTGTATGACTTAAGCAGCAAATATATTTTAAATTATGGTATAGATAAGAAGATATATAATCAAAAATACATCCATGATCTGTTCTTACATTAAACTATGTGATTTTAATTTGCTGATGCAAAGAGATCACCATATGGTAACTTATTCATGTTCACTACATCCATGTGGCAAATGAATGTATAGAAATAGAGAAATACAAAAATGATGCAACTAAAAAAGAACAAATATTTTTGGGTTTTGAGAAAATGGAATGGGTAAAAAAATCAACACATGTTAACAATAAAAGAAAGAAGACAACCGAGAACAGAAAGAGATCAAGTTAATAAAATAAAAACAAAGGTGAATTAAAATAATAAACATAAAATGAACAGTTTATTTTAATGAGATGTAAATGCACATAACAAAAGAAAGAGGAAAAGTAGCAAAGCACCATGCTTAACTAAGCTTCAATTTGAATCCAAGAATTTGAGGCTTTTTGTGGGTTTATTCAAGACAGTTTTGTGAATCTGTATGTAAAATAAAATATTACCAAAACATTACTTCTATTCACTAAGTATCATGTTCATCTAAAATTGGTATTATGATACTACTTCCTGAACCTTCTATTTTAATTTGTATTCACCACCAATATGCATTAACTTGTTAAGTCCAAAACGTATACTTATAGTTCAATTCTTTAGAAAAGAAGTTTTCCTAATTCCGTACCATGCTTTGAATCAATGATGAAATTATCCTTAAATAGCCATTTCTTTTATCATTTAAGCAAGAATGTCAAGATACAAGTAGTCACCTAAATTACTTTATGCAAATGACTTGCTTATGTGGTCCTAGAATCTATGATAGCTCCTTGCAGATTTGGAGTTGTAAAATATCGAGGAGTCAATATTCTGTTGCTGAATGTTTAAAGCAATAATTTGAGAGTTCAAATTGCAATGTGGTACGAAAATAAATAAGGATAGGTCACTGGTGAACAAATCCATTTCAAGCCTAAATGTGTTTATGAGTTAATTATTAAACTCGTCTTTAGGTAATTAGCAATTTCGAAGTGAAGGCTACCTGCAACGAAGAATTATTGGTTACCATCAACAGCAATCGACATGACTTTAATTGTCATATGTATTTAATATTTGTTAGTACTTATTGTGTAAACTTTTTTCTGAATACTCGTGCTATGTGAATTTGCCGATTTTGTCAAATAACTATTATCTAAATGGTTATGGAAAATTCTTATGTGACTAATGTGTTCTAGGTTATTTGAGCATGATGATTATATGATTGATTGATTGTTGATTTAAATCATACTTTTATTCGATTGTTGTTGATTTCAATATGACTATTATATAATTGGTTGCTGGAAATAATATAAGTCACTAACGATATATAATAGAAGCTAAAATATGCTACAAAACAACCAACACATTTTAGTGGCATTTTAGAACTGCTAAAAAGACAAATATAACCAACTATCTGAATTTTTAGTCGTAAAAAATAAATGCAACAAAAAGTTTTTACTTGCACAAAATAAACGCTATAGGAAAGCAAAAAATAACCTATGTGCTTATCTTCAGTAGCATTTGGGAAATGCAAGTGTACATAATATTTAGTACCGTTTATCAAAATGCAACCAAAAAAAACAAGACTTTAGTTATGGAAACTGCAGTAGCGTTCTTTAAAACGCTGCTAAAGGTCTTTTCTAGTGTAGTGTTGCCCCCCCCCCCCCCAAAGTATGACTTGTATTAAAATGACGTGCTTGAGTTTGAAACATGTCTTTCTATAGCTGAAAGATCTCCAAATTCGAGTGAGTGGTTGCGACCTTTTCAATGAGTAGTGTATCCAGGAAGCATGTCATTTCTTGGAATTGTGATGCTTTAGCGAAGCTTGTTGTTATAAGTACACAGTTCCAACATTATTGAGGATTTTGATTACTCGGACTGGAACTTATCTTATTGCTTAGGTAAGCGTCTAATTCCTATCGATTCAAGAAACTGAACGTTAGTTGTTGACTCTCGCTTACACCAGAGCGTAAACGAGTTGTTGTCGGCATAGAGTCGTTTATGCACTCACACGTTTGCATGTAAATTTTCACAATACGATTGTGGTTCATAGTAACACATAATCAGAGTGGTATGTTTCGGCTGTGCAATCGCGTAAATTAGTTTCTGAAACGTTATCGCATTGGAACTCGATCATTTGGCATGTACTATAGAATTTTTTAGATTTGTGAGTACATGATTGGTTAACGATTCGAGTTGGTCTCGATGATCGAAGTTTCAAAAATGTGCATGCGCAACTACAACCGCAGTTCGAGTTTGAAAGCCCTTCACCGATTTTGAGAGTGTTTCGACTTCTTCTCCTTCCCTTCACTTTTCCTCTTCCTCTTCCCTTTTATTTGAAAGTGTCGGGATCGGTACCGATCCAAAAACACTTGGAAATCTTTCAAGGTTTCTGGGATGGTCTCCCCCTCCCTTATAAATACAGGCATCTAAATTTGTGTTTCTCTTCTTCTGTCGTTTTCATACTCTTGAGGACTTAAAAATATTTTCATGACCCTAAAATTTTGAACCTCCTCGTACATGCCATATACCAACTACTGCTTCATATTCGACCAATTCGAACACTCGAACACCCTTAGCGTGTCATCTGACACTTAATAGAAATAGGTGGGTTCGATTTTTTGTTGAATTCGATTGGAGCATATAGGTTTTAGGCTTCCAATTGGATATAGGGATGGATGGATGTTGTAGTAGAGGTCTGTGGAAGAGATAGGCTATGGATTTTTCCATAGCATAGAGGAATTGAGAGGAGTACGAAGTGGAGAAGATGTAGTAAGAAGTAGTAGGATGGAGAGGTAGAAGTTAGGATTGGTGGTTTCAGGAGGAAGTAGGAAGGGCTGGTAGACCGAAAAATCCAAGTTGTAGGGATACAAAGTTCTCATTTGTATCCCATGAACGTGGTGTATTTGCTAAGTTGTGGGGATAAGAAATGAAACTTCGTATCTTGGTACTTCGAATAATTGTTGGACTTCAGAGAGAGGGGATCGGGACATCAAGATGCGAAGTGGTGGGTGGTGCAGGGATCGGTGTATGTGGATGAGGTGAGATGGTAAAACGGAAAGTTTTTCTGGATCCGTAGTGAAAATTCGTATACTCGAACACTTGGACTTTCTGGAGATATTTTCTTAAGAGACGAAGCATGCAGAGTTGGAAATTTTCAAGGATTGGGGATATGAAATGAAATTTGTATCTAGAACACTTAGCAAATTTATGACTTCGAAAATTTTAGTCGTCTAATTCGAGTCGTTTTGCAATCAGCTTGATTTTAAAATCGAACGTGTCAACAAGTAATACCTTGAGGCTGGAATAACGAACCTGTTTGGACCAATAATTCGGACATACACATAGGATGAGAGCATGAACTAGGACTATGGACATTTGACTGAAGTACCACTTCTAGAAATCAGTTCCTGACCCGATCACGTTGTTATCGCGGCTCGACTTGAACTCCACACCCTCGCTTAGTGATGACGATGCCTTAAGTTAATAAACTGAAAATCATCGTTGCGACCCAAATATTTTACTATAATTACATCAGCACGTACAACATTGCATGCTCCATGTTAGTTTACACCAAAACGAGACTATAGATTTCAATGTGGTAACTATTGTAACTATCTTGAAAGTATAGTTTGCAATGCTAAAAAGAAGCTCTAAACGACTCTAAGGCTTGGAAGCCGACGATGCAGAATCATCTTTGAGTTCTCACGAATCTTCGTATGAATATAGCCCAACAGGCAGCGAGCTTGAGACTTCTGAAGCATCCACCCCTCCTCAACAAGTGGGCTCACCCAGTGTGCACGATCAAGGGGAGAATCCGAATGATTGCATCATTCTGGAAAGCATGTGGATGAGACGATAATTTAGGAAGTGGTAGAACCCGCAGGAGTGTGTCCACAAGAAGAAGAGGACGTTGGCGGCAAGTAGGAAGACATTCCTGTGGCATTAGACATGAAGGTGGATGCTATTATTCTTGAGAATCCACTGGATTCGACTATTTCGCGAATCGATGAAGCCACATTAAGATGGATCCGTAAGAATTACGACACATCTTGGGATGATGTGTTAGTTTCCGGAAGAGAGGTTAGGGCACCAAAACCTTCAGAAGGGTGCATTGCCTGGAACAGGCATATGTGCGTTGTTGGATGTGTGACCTTGTCCTGCCCTTTCATCCAAGATATATTGCGCTTCTTTCGCTTAGCTCTGACGCAGCTTCATTCGAATGCATATGCCTTTTCTCTTTCCACCTACATTATATTCATTGAAACTTAGGTGTAGAACTAACTAGAGAAAACATTCCAATTTTTTTACTCTATGAAGAAGAGACGCAGCTCACCTTCCAATGTCTATTTGGAGGAGTAAGCCGACAGTCGCTTCACCCTGGGAGCATGAAAAAAGCATAGTAATTTCAAGCATGATCACTACTTTGTTCGATGCCCTAAGGATTCACGAGAAGATGGCTCGCTGGACATAAGTACTTTCATTCTTACACTGTAGTCCAAGTTAACTGAGTTGTAAGCTCTAGAATAGCTTGAAGTTAATGTGACAGAAAACCTTAGATTCCCAACAGTAATTTTTATCTTTCTCGGCATTGAGGGACGTTCCGAATGACTTTCGTAACGTCCAAAATCTGTAGTCCGACCATCTCCTTCACCTATTAGGAATACATCTCGAAGGTTGCTCTACGGGTTGTAGGGATAGCGAAGAAGAAGAGGAGGAAACAGAAGCTGAATGAGGTGATATTCCTCCGAGTCCACAAATGGAAGTGCCCCCTAACGTGCATCCCCACGTACCCTCAGCCAAATCAAAGAAAGAAGGAGCTTAGTGGGAGATTGGAGATGATGGAGGAGGTGATGAGAGGTGCACACTGGAGGAGATGATTCACAACCCACTCCCGTTCTCTCTCCAACAAAGGAGATGCATTTGGGGGATATTTTTGAACCAATTTCTCCAGTAACGTCCTCTGAAACCACCGCATCAATGGAGGTTGAGTTTCAGTTCCAAGGCTTGGATACAGTCCTCATAGAGACGTCCACATTTCGTTTCAGCTACACTAATGCCGAAAGCTTATTGCTAAGCGTTAGGGCCTTCAAGCAAGCCAACATATAGTCCGTGGAGGGAACACTTAGAACACACACTAATAAGCACTCACGACACAAAACTTATTTATGTACGTAAGATGTTTGTTTCTAATTTAAGATTTTCATTGTATAGGTGTCATGACTTGGGAAGGTGATAGAGATCGAGACCCGGGATCCAGGGGTTCTCGACGACCAAAGGAGGGAGCAGTGGGTGCTTTTATGAGAAGTTATCTTCTGGACTCAAAGCCCCAGCGATGCTATGATCATGGTGGCAGTTGTCAACATTGAGGCTATCCTTGACGCTTGGTGTCTCCACCACCAACCACAAGGCTGACAGGTATTGAGAGGAGGACAGAGATTATAAGAACATAGCAGTCGACAACCTTCATTCCTTTGTATGTCCCATCCCTAATACCGTTGGCTAAGGTCACAAGAACATAAAAGACCAGTTGAAGGTAAGCAAGAAAGCATGGTGCGAAATTGCCTCAGATGATAGATATCCCGGTCTGGAGTGTAGAGGAGAGAAAAGCGCACCTATTAAAGGCTTTCCTGGGTTGTACTTTAATAAGATGATCAGGATGCCTGAAATGCATTCGATCCCAATAGAGAACGATGAAGACACATGGACCTAGATGTCAGATGTCTTTGTCCAGTATGGAAACATATATAGGTGTGCCCGGAGGCTTTCCGAGCCGATTTTCTAAAAGAACAACATCATTGATGGCTTAAATCTCGATGTTGATGCTGATTGGCGGAGAATACAGCCTCGGGATGCCACAATTGAAGGGTTGAAAAAGGAGCTGGTGGGAGTAAAGGAAGTGATGGCCATGGCTCGGGAAGAGCATTAGGATATGGCAGCCTCCCTGTTGGGTGGGGTAGACGCACTTGAGAAGGACAATAAGGCTGTTTATGAGGAAAATGCCAGTTGCAGAGGGAAAATGAAGAGGTGTGGTAGCTCTGACAGGATAATGAGTGTTGATTAAGGAGAACGAGAGGCTGCGAAAAGAATATGAATAGGCCTGACGCTTAATGAAAGAGAATGAGGAGATCAGACAAACAATTAAAACAAATCGTGATGAGCTTGAATGTGCAAGGAAGAAGAAAGAGGCAGTAGAAGCATCGAATAGAGAGGTGCTAGGCCAATCAGAGGGCGTCAAGGCGGAATTCAAGGACCAGCTGGAAAATCTCATAGTCTAAGCTAGAGAGGCTCGAGAGGAGACAGAGAGGGATCTCGTGGGTCGAAGACTCTGCCCGGATGCTTTCTCTAGCTTGGAATTGGTTGCTGGAGGATGAGGATTTTCCCGAGAGGTAAAGATAGTGATTGGTGAAGTGCTGATGAACCATTATTTGACATAGGAGGAGCGTTGGTGTTGGCGGAAGGGAGTGCTATGCTTAAAGAAGACGCCGAAGCGGAACAGTTTGTTGTTGAGAAAGCGAAGGCAATTGTTATGGAGAGCATCATGGTTTCATACAAAGTTGGAGGCAGTGCTTCCCAACTATAACAAGTTATTCTTCCTAGTTCCGCTGGCGGCCTGTCCGTGCCAGCTTCCATGATTACAAAGTATGACCCCGACCATCCAGGGATGGAACATGAAGGCCTCCTTCCACCTACTGCTGAAAGTACCATGCCAATGAAAGCCATGCACTAGATGACGGGCTTTTATTGACATGGTATATCATTGAATATCAATGAAAGCCACGCACTAGAAGGTCTTCTGCAGTTTTTCCAAGACTGTCTCGTCCGCAGTGGAGCGCTCTTCACAACTATCGTGCTTGATAAAGTTGATATACTCCTACATATGTCGAAAGGTTTAGTTTGCGGGGTGAGGACCAACGTAGATGGTGTTAATCACATTACCATTTTGTGGGGGTCTTGGATTAGACGACCCAGGTGCCACATGGATTTGAGAATGTGCAGGCTTTGAAGGGCCGACGCCTGCTTCCTTAAGAGCAGGATTCTGAATGTATTGTTCGAGACGCTTATGTCGAATAAGCTTTTCAATTTTGTCTCAAAGGTGGTGGCAGTCATTAGTGTTATGACCGAACACATCATGGAATACACAATATTTACCAGAGTTCTTCTCTCTTTTGGTAGATTCGCTTGATGTCGGCTTCTTATACTACATCGTGTTATAGGTCTCAAGATAAATTGTCTTAAGTTGAGTATTCAGTGGAGTGTAGGCCTTGTAGGAAAAAAAGGGTTCATGCTTTTATAGACTCCTTATCTAGATTGTGGCTCCCAGGCTTTCTGTTGTTTGGTTTGGGTTTGAATTAGGCGATCCTTTTACCCTTCCTGAAGTTTTCTCCGGTTTGTTTATCCATGACACTATCTTGCGCAGCGCCATGGTGTAGTTTAGGGGGATGAACGCTTCGAGAAGCCCTATTTCTACGTGCTTCTACCTAGCATAAGTAAGTGATGTTCTTTCTTAAAACCTCTAAAGATTTATATTTTCTATCAATCCAGGCCCTAAATTCATAATCTGGCAGTACGCCCTTAGCAAGTTGAACGATGACAGTTCGAGGCTCTAGATCTTCGACTTTTGCTCGGACGTTCTTTAATCTTTCGAGGAAGCTCTTAAGGTTTTACCTGGTGCCCTGGTATATATTTGAGATTGTCAGGATGTCTTTAGGTCTAGTGACATGCATCCTAAACTGCTTAATCAACTCCCTGGCGAGCTGATCGGAAGTGGATATGGTTCTCGGTGGAAGTTAAGAGAACCATAATAGAGTCATGCCTTCAAGAAATACGAGAAAGCATTAACAATTTACTACGTCTATGGCGCGGCTGGAACCCATATGCCACTCATATCGATCTATAAAGTTACGAGGGTTGGTTTTCCCCGAGTAAACCGTGAGTTGTGACACGCTGAATCGTCGCGACCATTCGACATTAAGGACAACCTCGATGAAGGGGTTATGTATGTAATTTGATTTCCATTCGTCCGAGACGTACCACTTCGATTCCCTCATGATCTTGCGGACCATGTCGGTGAGAAATGGAGGTTCAATCTCAATTCCAGCGGTCGTGATCCAACTCTAGGGTTCGAGGCCTAGGACATCTCCTATGATGGATGTCTTCATCTACCTGAATATCATCTATTTCAATCCTCTGGTCTCGTGGAGGAGGGCTAGAAGTAATACGGGCCTGACTAGTCGTTTTGAGTGTAGGCACCAAGTTCTGTGTGGTGACATGCGGAGGCTGGTTGTAAGTTGAGCGCCTGCTCCTGGAGCACTTCTAGGGACTAACCGGAATAGGTCAAAATGACAGGCTCCCTCTCTAATGGTAATTGTAGCACCATCATTTTTAATCCTTCGCCTTTGGTTACAGTCATTATGGTGGGTATCGGAAGAAGAATTTCCCGAAATGTAGAGAGTTGGCTGTTTATTCCTATTGGCTTGAAGGCGTGAAATATCTTTGTGGGTATTTTTTCTTAGTCTTTCCATAAAGTCAATATTCTTCCTAATTTGGCCATTAAGCAGTTTTTGGGTTTCCTCCAATTTCTTATTTACTTGAAAGAATTGAGCTTGAGTAACTGGGGCTTCAGGATTGGAGGAAGTAGTCACATCCAAGGTTGTTGGAGCTTCAGAAGGTTGTTGTTGGAGAGAGGTTTCTAGGTCAGTAGTAGAAGGTCCAGCCATAACATGTTTTCCTTCCTTAACCATTTTGGTATACTTGGTAGGTAAGTCTAAAGATACCTAAGTAGCACATCAGGTTTTGATGGAAGAACAATAGGAAAGATAAAGTCTTGAGTCACTCAGTGAAGGCACCAAAATGTTGATGTCCAAAAGTTCGCACAACACCTTACGAGTTCCAAGATAATGAAACTAAACGTCTCGTAAGGATTTTAATGCAGGAAATTAAATCACATAGAGTTTACAGTGGTTCGGATCTTAAGAACCTACGTCCACTTTGAAGGTTTGCTCGTGCATTCACTTCTTCGTCAGGTTTACAATGGTGGAAACAATAGTTCCAAGTAACTACAATGACAATGTTGGAAAACAAGTTTGGAAAGGTCCAAGAAGGACCTTCTCTTCTTCTTCCTGAAATGCCAAGGCAACCCTAAAGTTCAAGCGTCTAAGGACGGAGGTGAACTTCTTTTTCTTGAAGTGATAGAGTGAGTTTGAGTGTTCAAGGTGCAATATCTTCTTCCTAAAGAGTTAAGAGAGCAAAAAATCAACCTTGAGCCCTTATCAGAATGGGGTATTTATAGGCAAGGGGAGCAGGTAGAAGTAGGTGAATGGAGAAGTATGTAGGCACATGCCCATAATTTTCGTCTTCCGGGATCGGTACCGGTCCTGGAGGACTTAACTGTTTTCCCCCTTTTCTTAAAGCCTTGGTTCCTACTTGAGAATGTTGACTTCATATCCTGGAGATGTTGTGAAGAATTCCGATCCTGGAGGCACCGTGGTTTTATACCAATCTAAGAAGATTGTAAAAATACCGATCCGAAGAATGTTGTAGGGATACGAATTTGTTAATACTGACACCTGAGCACCGGGGTGAATTCTGGATGGAAGCTTGGAGTTGCACTTTGGGGATACGACTTTTGGAGTGAAAATCCCAAGTTACGAA
The DNA here is from genome assembly GCA_030737875.1 of Allium sativum. Lineage (NCBI taxonomy): Eukaryota > Viridiplantae > Streptophyta > Magnoliopsida > Asparagales > Amaryllidaceae > Allium > Allium sativum. The sequence goes on along the minus strand of CM060920.1, from coordinate 486,554,056 downwards.
ATAGAGAATGCCAATCCTGGGAGTGTTGGGAAAATTTGTTGAGGAGTTTGGTGTTTGGGGTACATACTGATCCCAAAGGATGGTTTATTCCGCTCCCCAAACACTTAATCATTTAAGAGCAATTTCAACGAGCCGGGACGACCATACTTGTACGACTCCATCTGGAATTGATTCATGAGTGTTTGTACTATGCTTC